>CM077651.1:34568768-36025018 GCA_039707465.1 Rhabdophis nuchalis | reverse complement strand
CCATGGAATTAAATTATAATTAAATTATCAAACAGCAGAACAATCCAGCTAAACAACCACTACAGACACATGATATTTTGGTTATCCAGTTCCTTGAGCCAACTATTCTGCCCCACAGCTCCCCTACTTTCTAAAATGTCAAATGAAACCAAGATATGGAAGTACCATAGTGATCGCTGCTTCAATAGATTGGGGACAGGCAAATTGGATACATGAGAAGACTTATCTTCCTAGGAAGTTTTTTTAACAATAATAGAAATGAACTACACAAGGAAATGTGGTTGAACTGCTTAAGAGGGCTCTCAGAGTCATCATTTAAAAGTATGTTAATATTTCCTTCTAACAGTGACCCAAGTGGACAGGTCATGTATTCTATTTTTTGTTGTTGTTGTCAGCTGCTCAGAATCACCATGGTGAAATGGGTGGCTGTATGTATCAAAAAGCTGAGATATTTCCCAAGGACTTTAAAAAAAAAAGATTTATCCTTTCCAAATTAAATGCAGTTTTAAAACTGCATGTGTTCTTGGCTATATCACTAGAATATCATGGAGTCATTAAACATGGAAGCAGGTAAAAGAATGATCATACCACAGCAGGAGAAATCTAGACCTGAACTGTAACAATGGATTGGTGATAGTTTTTTTTTTAAAAAAACACAAAAGAACAATGAAGAATTCAGGCAACATGGCCAAATTGAGGGAATAGTTCTGTTTGCAACATGAATTTCCAGCCTTTCATTCTGTTCTAAAGAATATAAGTTAGGCAACATTCACATCATGTGTTTGCATCTATACATTTTCTTCTGAGGACTAGCTTATGCATACATAAAGTTCTAAAGACATTTGTTTATAACTTTCCTCTTGGAAGGTTAACAGAAACTGGGAATGACGATCACATCTCCCCCTCAAGCCTTCATGAAATTACGTGAAGCCCCCTTTTCTCTTGACTCCCTCCTCACCCTGTGCAATTAACCCCAAAGTTGCTAAATGCCTCTGCCAGAAAGCTGCCTACCCTATTGCTGTCTGTACCTTTGCGATAAATTCTGGTTTTTTCCTCCTGCGCCCAGGGCATTTCCTAGAGGTCATGACGGCAGCTAAATCGCGAGCGCCAGAAAGCGCACTTGCCTGCCTTTCCTCATTCCTTCTCTCCTTCCCGGGTTCCTCAACTCGCTTCTCGGCTTTACCCGCTACCTCGCCTCTTTTTCCCTCTCAAGCCAGACAGGCCAATGGGCAACCAGACCGATTCTCCGCGCCCACCCGCCCCGTAACTGTTGGGCAGATGCAGCCAGCTAAGAGTGCCTCCCCCCATCCACCCACCCACCGCCCCCTCCAGGCAGGTAGGGAAGCACTAGCGGCCTCGGCGAGGCTTCTCCTAGGGACGCCGCCTGCTTCCCAGGACGCGCTGCCCCCTACCGGTTTGCCACAATAATGTCTCCTCTCGGCTCCTCGGCGTCTCCTGGTAACCCTCTGCCCCCGCCCCTTGCGCTTCCGATACCTGTTACACTCAGCCGGCCGAGTAATGCTCCGCTTTTGACCTCACCCCGCCCTTTCAGGGGCGCACGCGCGGCGCGCTTCAACCGCCGCTCGTGCTTTGAAACGCCTCGCGGCTACGTCGGGAACGGGCGGGCGCGAGATCCGAGCGGGAGATCCCCAAAATTCCATTGGGCGCCCAAGTCGGATGCGCATTCCTTGGTCAACTGTAAACAGCCTTGGATGGGTGGAAAGTCCTGGCGGGCAGAGATCAGTGATTATGATTATTGCTATCATATGCTCAACAATGGGCAGCGCAGGTGCCAGTTCTTTAGCTAGGGTTGGTCTTTATGCGCATCGAGTTCTTCCCAAGAACCGAGGATTTATTAATCTATTTTTAATTTATGATTATTATTACGAAGTTATCAAGGACCATGATGGCCATTTGAAAATATGCTGAGTACTTAGGGAAAGAGAACACTTAAGAACGACGAATGGGGATGACTAGAATGGCTAAATGGGCGAACCGAACCACAAAGAAGAGGGAGGCAAACTATTCTCCAAGGCACCTGAGAGTAGAACAAGAAGCAATGGGTGAAAACTAATCAAGGAGAGAAGCAACTTAGAACTGAGGAGAAATTTCCTGACATTTAGGACAATTAATCAGTGGAACAGCTTCCCTCCAGAAGTTGTGAATGCCCCAACACTGGAAGTCTTCAAGAAGATGTTGGATAGCCATCTGTCTGAAACGGTATAGGGCTTCCTGCCTAGGCAGGTAGAAGACCTCCAAGGTCCCTTCCAACTCTGCTATTGTATCGTATTGTATTGTAATATTCTTCCTATTTTCTCCACAACAACAATATGAGGTAGGTTGATATGAGAAATGAGGAGAGTGGCCCAATGACAATATGCACAAGTAAACACAAAACAGATAAGGGATAAAAATGCGTACACACCTGCCCAAAAACCAATGGGTGTTGAAATGGAAGTACCCATCCTAGAGAAAGGAATGATGTGCTGATATTGAGCAAGTGTAACTGACGTGGCAACATTTGGGAATTTTCCAAAGAAGACATTTACTTCCATTTGCTAAAAAATATGGAGTGCTTCTTTGAATTGGAGGACTATCCATAGTTGGTTGAAGGGAGGAAGGGGAGGGAGCCAGGCTTACTTAAAAGTATGTTTTAGCAGAGGGAATTTGTAACCAGGAGGTTGCTTGGCAAACCACCAGCCAATAGGAATCTACCTAGAAGTAACAAGCTCATTGGGGACTCTGTTACTGGCATCAATCCCTTCAAAAATAAAATGGAAATGAAAGAGGGGCAGCATTTGCTAGCAGTTCCAGGATGCTTATCACAGGTTTGTAATGAGCACTCTTTTTAAGAATACTTCAAGGTCAGGGGTCTGCAAAGTTGGCTCTTTGAAGACTGATGGACTTCAACTCCCAGAATTCCCCAGCCAGCAAAGCTGGCTGGGGAATTCTGGGAGTTGAAGTCCACCAGTCTTCAAAGAGCCAACTTTGCAGACCCCTGTTCTAGGTGAAAAGAGAGTGTGTGTGTGATTAGATGCCACCTATGTAACAATCTGGGTTATTTCCCCCCTATAGATATGGAAATTTAAAATAATATCCATCAGGTAATCCTAACATGGCTTCCAGTCATGTATTACTTACAATTTATTGCCTCAAACTGAGATTTTGTGTGGGTGGTGACAAAAAAAACCCCAGACTCCTTAATTTGTATTCTATATTAAGTGATACATTATATGTTTATTAAACATTTTATAGGCTAAATTTGAATTTGAAATTTGTAATTATATACAATTATACCTTGTTTTACATGGTAACATTCAGCGAGTGGAATCTCTTGAATAGCTTGCTATGTGTGTTGATCAACATTTAGCAACTTCTGTTTATGTAATATAGATCATCATCTTCTATCCTTAATCAAGCCACAGTTTCTGAGCTGATTTATACCTGTAGATATGTTTAAACATATATACAAATTTGAATAAATTGAAATTGAAACATAAAAGGCACCAGTAAATTTGCCATGTGTGCAATCTTATGCTTTTTCATGTTCTCCAAGTAGAGATAACCAAACGTGAAATTAGACATTTTAGTTTATTGATGATGTATTAATTTCTTTGTGGTTGTGCGAAGGAAGACAAGTATACAAACCCAAGACTTATTCTGATATTGGTAAATCATAATTTGGCTTGTTAGGAGAGGAACGTTTTCTAGTTCACTAATCTCAGCAAACAAGTCAGAGAAATAAGTATGGGTGTAGTGAGATCTGTTGGAAAGAAGAGAGTTTATATAATGCATAAATGTTCTCAGAAAATAAATTATGCTGGGTGATACTTAGAGAGCAGAATTAATGTATTTTTATTTTTAAAGAAAAGAGACTTTAATTTTTTTTTCCTGTTACCAAAATATTAATTGGAATGAAATGTTTTGGCATTCCTTTAATTATTCTGATATATACATTTTTCCTATATAGGGTTTATATAACAGCCTTACTGAAGAGCATCTTCATTGACTTTGAATTTCAGGATAATTTCAATTAGTTTCAGCTGTTTCACTATAATTACATAATGGGCAAGTGTTGCAGTAAAACTAATACTCCGATATCTCTAATAAAAAATGATGCAAATACTGGAACTTCAAATGAACATTTATGTCAACACACAGAGGAAGTCAAGCTTGTGCCTATAACTGACTTTTTCCAAATTACAGGGAGAAAGCTACTAGATGGGATGCAAAATAATGAAAGGATTAATTCAGAAGATTGTTATGACAATGTTATGGGTTCTCAGACCATAGTTAAAAAAGTAATTGCTTGGCAGTAACTGATGTTTATATTTATTAAAATGGTTCTGCCAAAACATGAACTTTATAATAATCTAATTGTAAATTAGGGTAAAAAATAAAGTTTAAGAGCTAATTCAGTGCTAGTCAACCTGGTCCCTACTGCCCACTAGTGGGCATTCTAGCTTTTATGGTGGGGTTTTGTCCGATACTGAAGCACTTTCCTTTTTTTAATTTAATTGACTTCCCTACTTTATAAATCACCATTACTGTGGAACCAGTGGGCGGTTAGAAAATTTTACTACTAACAAAGATACAAAAGTGGGTGGTAGGTATAAAAAGGTTGACTATCGCTGAACTAATTCCAATGTAGCAATTCATTAGTTTCAATATTCATGTTATGTTTAATGATTTTGTTAAATAAATATCTTTGTTAAAATAAAATCTTTATATTTTACCATTTATTTATGCATAATTGGAACTACAGTAATGCCTTCTTCCATACAGGACAGGATTTATTCATGATGTTGCTTGGGCACATTCTTCATCATGTTGCTTGGGCATATTGTTTGTGACAATATGTCACAAACACTAGATATACTTGATTGAATATACTGTATGATTGTAGATGTGTCCATTATTTTGTAAAATGTATCACCAATAACAGTAATTTAATATAATTTTCTTAATTGCTGTCTCCTCCCCTTGATGCTGGAGGGGAAGAAGCTAATAGGAATTGCAGAACTTAGATCAGATCTTGAGGGATTTTTCATATTTTATTTCTTAGATATACCTATCTTATGCCCATCATTATGTTGAAAGTATTACCATACCATGATTGAAGATTCCTTAAATCATGCACTTACAGAACTTGAGAATAGTCTCAAGTTCTTGGAGGATCTTGGAGGTCTTCTACTCCAATTCTAGTCCAATCACCTGCTCAAGCAGGAGACCCTACCATTTCAGACAAATAGCTGTCCAATCTTTTCTTTAAAAACTTCATTGATGGAGCACCCATTACTTCTGACAACAAGCCATTCCACTGGTTAATTGCTCTCACTGTCAGGAAATTACTTCTTAATTTTAGGTTGATTATTTCCTTAGTTTCCATCCATTGTCTCGCTTTCTGGTGCTTTGGCTTACTGTCAGAAGCAGTGGGTGCTCCATCAGAGGAGATTTTTAAGAAGAGACTGGACAGCTGTCTGAAATGGTAGGGTCTCCTGCTTGAGCAGGTAATTGGACTAGAAGATTTCCAATATAAGTTGACTCCTCTTTCTTTGTGGCAGCTCCTCAAATATTGGGACACTGCTATCGGGTCACTTCTTTTCACTAGATATATCCAATTCCTAAAACTGTTCTTCATATATTTTAGTCTCTAGCCCACCCCACCCCCTTCCCAATCATCTTCATTGCTCTTTTCTGCACTCATTGTAGAGTCTCAGCATCTTTTAGAATAGAATAGAATAGAATTCTTTATTGGCCAACAGTGATTGTACACACAAGGAATTTGTCTTGGTGCATATGCTCTCAGTGAACATAAAATGAAAGATACATTCGTCAAGAATCATAAGGTACAACCCTTTTTTATATTGTGACCAAAAGTATCACTTGGATGCAATATTCCAAATGTGGTCTTAACAAGGCATTATAAAGCAGTACAAACATGTCATGTGATCTTGATTATATCCCTCTATTAATGCAGCCTAAGATTGCATTGGCTGTTTTGGCAGCTGCAGTACTGTTGGCTCATATTTAAGTAATTGTCCACTAAGACACCAAGATCCCTTTCACAATTACTACTATTGAGCCAGGTTTCACCTATTCTCTATCTGTACATTTGTTTTTTTCTTGCCAAAGTATAAAAACTTTTCTCTCCATTGAATTTCATTTTGTGAGTTAGGGCCCAGTGTTCAAAACTGCAACATCCTTCTGGATCTTGAGCCTATCTTCTGGGGTGTTGGCTATTCCTGCCAGCTTGGTGCCTGCAAATTTGATGAATGCCTATTCTATTCCCTCATATAAATCATTTATGAAGATATTGAAGAGTACGGCACCTAAGACAGAACCTTGGAATATCCCACTTCTTACTTCCCTTCAAATAGATGTAATTCTATTAAGGACACATTGAATGGCAGTTGTGATTGATCACTTTTTCAAAGAATGAAATAGTTTGTTTGGTGTAATTTGTTTTGACAAACCCATATTGGCTTCTGGTTATAACTTTGCTTGCTTCAAGCTATTCGCAGATCTGTTGCTTGATTATCTTTTCCAGGATCTTCCCAAGTATTGGTCTCAAGCCAATTGGTCCAAGATCTTTGAAAGATATGGTTCAGTGGTTTCAAGATCATGTCTGCCAACTCCTTCAGAACTTTGGAATATAATCCATCTGGTCCTGTGATTTGAATTTGTCTAGAGTGGAGAGGTGTTCTCTTGCCATTTTCTTGTCTACTTTAATTTGTATTCCTAGACTGTCTTTTATCTTCTGTTTTTGGGAGGTTGGGTTATTTTTTCTTTTTGCATGAAAACAGATGCAAAGAATGAATTTAGCAGCTGTGCTTTCTCTTTGCTGCTTATCACTTATTTACCATCTTCTCCCATTAGTGAACTAATTGTTTCCTTGACATTTTTTTTAACCTGTTGAAACTTTTTAAAAATTATTTTTGACATTTGTTGCAAATCTTAGTTCATTCTGAGCCTTAGGTTTTCTAACTTCATCTTTGAAAATTTCAGCTATATGCTGGTATTCTGCTTTAGTTATGTGTCCCTTTTTCCCTTTTTTGTACTTTATTTTTTCCCCAGTTTATTAGAAAGTTCTTTGTGCAACCAGCTGTTTTTTAATTGGATTTCTTATTTTTATTTTTCAGTCATATTGGGCTTTTATAATCATATTGTTCAGAGTTTCATCCATGGATTCCTTCCCAAACTCCAAATTTTTTATAAATCAGTCTAAATGTTATTATTTTTAAGTGTAGATTATGAAATTTTGTGGGTATTTTATTCAGTCCTTTAACCCAACATAGATGTCATAAACTTGTTTCAAACGTCTGATAATTATGATACTTTTAATATCTCAGAATTAATAACAATGTTGCCTATTTTTATTCATTTATTCACAATACTCTACTCCTCTTTGATACTCAAAATCATTGCTTTTGCCTTTCTGATCTTTGTTGTCATAGAAATATCCCTTCTATTCTGTTTTCTAAAATTGAAATTACTTATTTAAATTAATTTATTTTTTCAATATTGCATCCATTTGACTTATCAAACTTCTATTTTTTATTGATTCACTGCAATTTCTTTGATTGATGAGCTGTCCAGATTTGTTGGGAACCAAGCAGTATACAAGTTTAATTTTATTGTTATTTTATTGTAATTATTTCTCAGTCCAATAAAACTAAGCATTTTAATTACTATTACCGTATATTTGTCTCAATGTTTTGCATTAATCTGAGTTTTAATTTTCATATAGCTTTGCTAATGAATTCTTCTATCTCCTTTATTTTCCATTAACAAAGTGGTTTCATTTCATATCTTCCAACAAAGTGGACTATCTCAAATAGCTTTGTATTTATTACATTTATATCCTCCTAAAATCAAAGTACCAAGATATGTAATTTAACAGTTTATATGAATTTTTTTTAATGTAAAAATAAAAGAATAGAAAATATTTTGATTCCAGTTCTTCAGTTCTTTTAGTTCACTGTTCAGGTTCCCCATGATGGAGTTTTGGACACCTGTTAGCTTTAACATGTTCCATTCTGGCATGTCAATACAAAAAAAGTAAATCTCATATTTTGATATCTCCATTATGCATCTTTATGTTAGCTAACCAACCTCATGTACTCTATTGTCTGCCTTTCTTGAAATCTCCAGGGCCATTTGGCTTTTGTTTTTATGGGTATAATAATTGTGTGGCATAAATTGTTCTGTACTTCATTTCATTTCTACAAATACATTGGCAATTTAGGGTATAATATCATTCTTGAGTGATATGTGAAATGTTAGCACTGTTCCAATATCTAAGGGGCTACCCCAAAGGATAGGGCATCAACCTATTCTCAAAAGCACCTGAAGGCAGGACAAGAAGCAATGGATGGAAACTAATCAAGAAGAGAAGCAACCCAGAACTAAGGAGAAATTTCCTGGCAGAACAATTAATCAGTGAAACAACTTGCCTCCAGAAGTTGTGGATGCTCCAATACTGGAGGTTTTTAAGAAGAGATTGGATAAGCATCTGCTTGGATTTGGTATATATAGTTTCCTGCTTAAGCAAGGGATTGAACTAGAAGACCTCTAAGATCCCTTCCAACTCTGTTGTTCTGCATTTTCAAATCCTGTTGATGCCAATGGGGCTGTATTTAAGCAGTTTCACCAGGAGTATGGAGAATGGAACTTACATTCAAAATACATTTAGCCATTCAGTAAAAGCATATATTAAAGAGAGCTAATTTAGTGAGCAGTTAAAGTCATCAAGCTAGAAACAGAGTGAAATCTAGTTCCGTCATAAGCTCAAACCTTGGGCTGGATTTCCCCACGCACACACACACACCAGCCCTAGGAAAGAGGCAATGGGAAACCATTTTGGGGGGGGGGGGGGCTTGCCAAGAAAACTGCAAGGGCTTGTCCAGCAGTCTTCGAGAATCGGACACGATTAAAGGGGGAGGGAGGCATATCTACATATTTAACTGAGTAAATTCTACTATACACGGTTGTATTTACTTATAAACGGTATCGTTTTATAAAATTGAGAATTTACATACATATATGTGTGTGTGTGTGTGTTAGTTTTATGAGCTGATTAATAAATATATATATATATATAATTATTCCACAACACCCTGTTAGGGCCCCAATTAAGGGAGGAGACATACTGTTTCCTTTTCTGCCTTTCGGCTCATCACCAGAGACCATCTAGACAGAAAGCCAAGAATTCCATTGTGTGATTTTTTAAATATGTGTGTTAGTTAGATCAGCTCATAAAAACTAACACACACACACACACACACACACACATATATGCACGCTTGTGTCACAACACCCTGGTAAGCCCCAATTAAGGGAGGAAGCATACTGCTTTCCTTTTCTGCCTTTCGGCTCATCACCAGAGACCATCTAGACAGAAGGCTATTAGTTTCGTTGTGTCTTTTTATATATATGTGTGTGTGTTAGGTTTTTTGAACTAATAAATAAACAGGGAGACTAAGAGATTTATTTTGAGCTATTTAGCTCTCATCAGCTAGCCATACCCTTACTGGGATTTGAACCAGGGAAGCAGTATGCTTCCTCCCTTAATTGGGGCTTACCAGGGTGTTGTGACACAAGCATATACTTATTTCCCCTGTCTCAGCTGATCAGGATACAACAAGTGGTCTGGTGGCAATTACAGCTGCCTCACGTGTAATACTTCCCTGGTTCGAATCCCAGTAAGGGTATGGCTAGCTGATGAGAGCTAAATAGCTCGAAATAGATCTATCCTAGTCTCCCTGTTTGTTTATTTATCAGCTCAAAAAACGTAATACACACACACACACACACATGTAATTTGTGTGGTAATCAATTTAAAAAGAGAAAGCAAGTTTCTGCAATTATAACCCCAGTTCAAACCATCTGAGCATAATACACGGCAAAGAGAAAGGGGAAATCAATGCACTTTCTAATTTTATCCCCAAGCGGAAGGGCTTTCATAAGAGTAACTCCAAACGCGGAAGTGCTTAAAGCACACCGAGAAAAATACAAGGAGGAGTAACACTATTCATCGACTTTCGAGTTCCTTTAATATCCTGGAACAGCGGATTATCGATAGAGATGACAGAAATCTGCTATAGCTACGTAAAGTACTATGTAGCCGGTCAATCTGCTTCGCCCCCACGGTTCGGTTTGCAAAGGATAGGAATAATCGTACCCTCTTCAAGAGTGATCTTTAAAAAGCTGCTGTTTTGCTCGCTCTAAATCGGTTACTCTTCTCTCCGCAACACAGCAATCTCCTTTCAGGGGTCGTTCTCCTTTCCGCCAAACAAGAATGGGGAGAGAGTCTGAAGCAAACGGGATGTCTGGAGTCCAATCAACGGGATGAGCGTTTCTCTACAAACAAAGGGAGGACGAGCTTTCTCTCTATCACTTTGTCTCTGCGTAAAAATATGCGTATCCTTTTCTGAGTGGAAGGCTTCCCTCTTGACTCTCTGAATCTCGCGCGCGGTTCCAACCAGGGCAAAAAGTTCCAGCGATGGCCATAGATTAAAGATCCGTCTAGAGAAGCAGGTAAATATTTCGTTTGCCCTTCTCCGAAAAACAATGGGGGTGTCTGGCGAACCTTTCAGCTTCACGGGTCTGCAGCCCCGCTTTCTCTGGTGCCTAAACTGCGCTCTGTCGTGCCCTGGCGCAGCAGTCCTGTAAATGGGGGAAAGGCGCTTTTAAATGTATGAGTTAAATGCCAAGAGTTTTCCACTGAATACTGTTGCAGTCAAGTTATTCCTGCCTTTCGGCTTGTTTGAAGAAGCTTCCCCCCCCCCCCCCACTACCCATCAGACGTATTGTACTACAGTGCCCATTATCTTTGTTCAATCTTCATACCCTGTGGATCATGGGACTTTTAAAAGAATGGAGCGGGTTAGGGAAGCAACATTTTCTATTTGGCGTCCCTTTTAAGAATTCATTAGGTTGCAGGGTATCTCAACGTATCATGACTTATTTCTACCTGCAGAGCATCCTGGGGTGTTTCTGTGTACATCTTGTTAGTATCTATAGTTGTTTGGCAGACATAATTATCTCCAGATTTGAATGATGAACCGTAACTGTCAGGAAATAGGCTCATAGTTTGCTATATCATTCCCAAAGCAGCTGCATTAGTAACTTTTAAAGATATTAATGTGACAATATCAGGACTGCCTTTTCCAGCCTGTATGAGCCTGATACCCTAAGTGAAACTCCTTGGGATCGCACACTTTTGAAAGGTGGGAACTGAAGGTGGAAAACAGCGTTTCTTAGCGGTAATGTCATTGTTGGTGAATGATCTTCCTGTGAAGATCAAACTAGCCTCCTTGGTGAGTTTCAGAAAGTTCTTAAGGTTTATTGGAGGATAAATGAGGCATCAGATTTTAGTCTTTATTTTCATGAATTTGTTATTGAGCCTTTCAAATGCATGGCCAGAAAAATATTATAAATAAATAAAACAATAAACTAAAACCTGAGCTTTTTAGAATGTTTCAATGATTCTTACCTATTGTGTCAGTTACTGTTTTACTTTTGCATTTTTTTATTGTTGTACTAGATATTAGTCATTTATCCTATGATTTAGTTTATTTTTGTTGCTCGTCCTGTTGTAGATGTTTTAATATTTTAGTCCTACTGAGGATGTGGGAAGATATTTGTGTATGTACTGTTGAGACATGTCAGATAAAACTTCATTTTCCCCCCCAATAGGTTATCGGCAATTGATTGAACAAGAAGTATCTTACAAATTCACTAATTTAAAGGTTGCAGCTACCTACCAAAAAGGAGCAATGTTTTATTAAAATAATCTAAAACTCTTCCAGTGCTTCTGAAAAGAAAAAAGCTCACCACACTGAACCAATGGTTTGAAAGATTCTGAATAGTGCCAAAACTTTCAGTGCTTTTAATGCGTGATTATTTTATTTCCTTAAAATATGATCATCCAGTTCTCATGGAAGAAATGTTTCCCATTATATTGTGTCCTCAAAGTTCCAGCTGCTGGCTTCAAAAGCACAAAGGAAAGAGGGATTATCCTACAGTCTGTGTCTCAGGATGTCTACCAGAATTTAGCATTAGAGGATTGGATCCATGATAACATGGATTTAGAGAAAAGACAAGTTCTTCTCCTCTGGAGAAATTCTTCTGCTGTAGTGATTGGTCGGCATCAGAATCCCTGGCAGGAATGTAACCTTGAAGTCATGAGGCAGAAGGATATAAAGCTTGCTCGAAGAAGAAGTGGAGGAGGTGCAGTTTACCATGACAAAGGCAACATTAATCTGACTTTCTTCACCAACAGAAAAAAATATGAAAGAATTGAAAATTTAAAACTGGTTGTTAAAGCTTTGAAGTCCCTGCGACCCCAGCTAGATGTTCAGGCTACTGAGAGATATGATCTCTTGTTAAACAAAATCTTTAAAATTTCAGGAACTGCTGCGAAATTAGGAAGAACAGCTGCTTATCACCACTGCACTTTATTATGCAGTACTGATAAACTGGTTCTAACATCTGCGTTAAAGTCTTCTAACAGTGGAATCCAAAGTAATGCTACACCAAGTGTGCCTGCATTAGTGAGAAATCTCCATGAAGAAGATCCCACATTAACTTGTGAGATGCTTATGGAAGCCATTGCTGGAGAATACGCTTCACATCATCACATTGAAAACCATATCCATGTCATAAATCCAGCCGATGAAACAGAATTCCCTGGAATTAACAATAAAGCCATCGAACTAAAAGCCTGGAATTGGCTATATGGAAAAACACCAAAGTTCAAAATCAGCACATCCTTTAATATAGGACATGAGGAATCCAATGTTGAAATTCAGATAAGTATGGATATAAAGAATGGT
Source organism: Rhabdophis nuchalis (assembly GCA_039707465.1). NCBI lineage: Eukaryota > Metazoa > Chordata > Lepidosauria > Squamata > Natricidae > Rhabdophis > Rhabdophis nuchalis. The sequence continues at coordinate 36,012,179 of CM077651.1, read as the reverse complement.
AACATTGAAACTTGCCAAATAGATGTTCCTCAGAATTGGCTGCCACTGGATGTGTGTGTTGAACTCAGGAACAGCCTGATTGGCAACAGGTTTTGCCCAAATGAAAGCACTGCCATGGCAACTGCTTTGCTGAGAACCTGGGCAGATTCTACATTACATAGCAAATTGCATATCTTATGTGAGAAGATTATAACATTAATGTAATTTGTGATGAGCTGGATTCTTGGCTATCAGATTAGTAGTTTGATAAGATTGTCATGTATGATTTTAGAAGAGTTCAATGAATGTAAATTTAATCTTACATAATAACTATTGAACAAAAATAACACTTGAATATAAAATTCCTTGTTTAAGTGAAGTAGTTAATTGATATTGCAGTCCATATCTATCTTCTCAAATGTGAACTCCACTGAGTTTAATGGAACTTGAAGTAACTTACTATAGAGTTGCAACCAAGAATGCAATTATAATAAGAATAATAATACACGTGGGTGAACAAAAATTTGGAGGAAAAACTATATCTAATAGCCATTTTCAAATTCAATATATTACTTGTCCAAATACCCAAATTATAGCCATATTTGAATTGACATTGAAACATTACTTCAGTTATAATCAACAAAATGTAAAAGATTATTTGTTCTCCCTGTCTTCTGTGCCGCGTAAGAGTCGACTCAATGTAAAATAGGCAGCAAATAAATCTAATAAATAAATAACATGTTAGCAACCTTATGAAAAGTTATTTGGCTTTTTTCTTTTAAATTACTTTTCACCAGGTCTTACTTCACCATTCTAGTAAGAACAGATCTGTATTGGCTGAAAAGTACATTTTTTAAAAACAAGCCTTTATTCCAACAGTTTTATATTCTTACTTTTGATTAATCCAAATTTATTGACATAAATTAAAAAACTACAAGGTATACAAATAATAACTTTAATAATACAATATTATAAAAAAAACACCTGTACCCAGTGACATTCAAAAGGACAAGATTTAAAGTAATGAAATTGTTTAAAATTTCCATGACATATTGGATCAAATATTTATCATTTATTTAATTCCAAAATATCACTATCACCTAATAATTTTATTGAAGTAAAAACAGAGGAGGAAAAAAAACTAATTACAACCCATCCATATTACAAAGCAGGTTTTAGAAATGGCACATCAGGACTAGAAAAGTTCTTTAAAGAACCCATAGATGACATATGAGCTGTAAATTGCAAGTATGTACAATATTTTGAAAGTTCGGAGGATGTGGTTCACTATTAAGCTCTCAGCAAAATGCATAGCTCAGCTGGCTGGCCATGGCATCATTTTCTTCTATGCCGATTGAACATATGTGTGTGTGGTAGTGGCATGGTTTTTGTAGGAGTTTGAAAAAAGCAAAAAGCAGATGGACATCAGCATGCTATGTGACCTAAGTGACTGCTGTGTAACTGTCCAAAAATCCTCTCCATTCAGCACCATCTAATGTTCAACAAATTTTCCAGGCAGCTTTTTCTCTCTCTATACAATAGTTTCATATAGCCTGAGAAGATTGTAGCTAGTTCTGTTTTTAGATTGCTAAATTCAAAAGTCCTTGGCTTATGACAGCAATTAACTGGAATTGCTACTGCTAAGGGATGCAGTCATAAAGTGGGACAGCTGTTTTGCACGGCTGCATTAAATGATCATTAAACAACCAGCTCACATGCCCACAACTTCCAGCCAGCTTTCCCAGCTTTTGTTTATGGGAAATTGGGAGGGAACATTGGAAATCACAATCACATGACCATAGTCCCGGAGACAACATAATCCCAAGGAGGACATCAAGTAAGTACCCAAATGGCAGTCATGATTGTGGGGACCACGCAACAGCTAAACTATGAGGAAACCATTTGTTCAGTGCTGTCGTAACTTTGAATGAATCTGTATCTGTATCTAGATTTATTTTAGCTATTTGTTTGAAGCAGTGACTCTAATCATTGCATTTTTAAAATACATTCAGTAGTTTGTTTTAATTTAATTATTCTTCCAATATTTTATCTGATGTTAATGTGATGAAGGTGATTTTTTAAAGCAAAATTTAACCATTGAAGCCTCTTTTAAGGGTATCTTGAGATAAACATATCTTTTTGCTTAAACAACAATTTATTTTATAAAAAAGCATATTAAATATATATCTTGACAAGGATTTTACCAAGAAAACAGGAGTGGTTTCAGAAGGAATCATGTCTTCTTTGTGTAGTTATTGTGAAAGATGTCCACAGTAGTTTCATGACAAGGCCTCAAATCAAAATCACAATATCCAAGGCAAAAACGACCCTATAAAAAGTGTTGTTTTTTTCTTAGCAAAAAATTCAGGAACTCTGTTAAAAAAAGAGAGAACAAAAACAAAATCCCTTACCTGTGGTTTTTTAAAATAATCAAGGCCTCTTCCGATTTTAAACATCCATCCATTGTTGAATCTTTTAAATACAAAAATATAGAAACATAATATTAAAAAATATAAAAATGGCAAGAGTATGTTTGCAGATAACTCAGGAAAAATGTCTGTATTTAAAAGATATTTTAATTGCATTTTAAAATTAATATTTTTTTAAATCTGACTTATCCTGGGCACAGCTATTTTTCACACAGGCACGTAAATATATATATTGAGAGAGAGGAATATTTTTTCACATGAACACTGATTGCCAAATACTATTAAAGCACCAACCACGATAACCGTCTCTTTCAATCTTTGTTTTGATAGATCTGAAAACCTTTAATAATCATGTATTAGACACACTCACAACCACACATTTGTTAATAAAGGGCAGACAAACATTTTAAATATATAAACCCATTTGGAATTTTGTGAGCATGTCATGGGTGCTCACAGAATTACTGCCCATGGAAGCCTTCTACATTTACAAAATGAGGTCTGTGAAACTCTGCCCCATCTGTAGATAGCAGTAAAAAGATACAGTGCAGTATTTATAGTGCAAATCCTATTAGGTACAAGAAAACAGTGCAGTTTTTTTACCCTCAGGATGCCCCAATATTTCAAAATGGATTAGTGTATTCTTGTAAATAAAGCTGAAGTTAAGAATTCATTCTTTGTTTTTAAGCTCGTTATATTTTGTTTAGATTCTTTCAATTAACAGTAAGAAATGATGGGAAATGTTTCTGAATACCCTGATGTCTAGACATCTACTGTTTATTCATATTTTAGAAAGCACAATATTAACCAAAATTTAGTACATTATATTTTAATTTACTATACAGTAATTTTATAAGTCACCAACCTAATCTCTCGATCATGTATTGAAGAAGAGTATGATATATCCAGTGTAATGCCGAAATCCCTTAGAGACTGTTGTATTTCTTCTAAAGAACCCATCTGTTGACTCTTTCCATGACCCTGTTAAGACATTTTAGAATTTTAATTTGAATAGACAATTGAAACCTTTTGTCAATTCAGAATTCTCTGAAAAAACATTACTATTTATAATTACATTAATGTAGGCTACCTTAACATTATTTATTTATTTATTTATTTATTTAATTGAATTTATAAAACCGCTCCCTCTCCCCACAGGGACTCGGGGCGGTGCACAGGGAAAATAAAACATATAAATATACAGCAATACATAAAAACGAATTAAATCAATTCCTGTGCTAAAATCCCAATTATAACTAAAACACCCAATAATAAATAAAACCCTATAGCAGAGAGACTATCCAAGGCCGGCCAGGCAGAAAAGATGTGTCTTTAGTTTCAGGCGGAAGGAGCGGAGGTCCGTAGTTGTTCTAATGTCGGGGGGAAGGTCGTTCCAGAGGGCTGGGCCCGCCACAGAGAGCGCCCTTCCCCTGGGCGTCGCCCGCTGACAGAGTCTAGTGGACGGCACCCGGAGAAGCCCCTCTCTGTGGGAGCGGATCGGCCGTGAGGATGTATGAGGCAGGATCCGATCCCGCAGATAGCTAGGTCCCGAGCCATGGAGCGCTTTAAAGATGATGACTAACACCTTGAAGCGCACCCGGAAGACGACAGGTAGCCAGTGCAGCTCGCGCAAGAGCGGTGTTACGTTGGTAGACCTAGTGGTTCCCATAATTGCTCGCGCGGCTGCATTCTGAACTAACTGAAGCCTCCGGGTGCACCTCAAGGGGAGCCCCATGTAGAGAGAGTTACAATAGTCCAATATGTTTTCAACCAAAACTTACAAATTATCTAATGAAGAGAAACCTGTAGCAATTATTTTTCTGGGTAAATAAAAATGATTTGTAAGAAAACCCTGATTCCATGGCACAAAAGCCATACATAAAAACATAGAAATGTAGGCCCAGAGGCTGGTGGAAACGTCAGAGGAAGATTTCCCCTCTGTGATTCCTGACATCTCCTACAATACAACACAGATTTTCAGAATAAATTAGCAATTTGTAAAGCACTAATTCAATAGAAAGGGTAGCAAAACTGTTTCTCAGTGGTAGGGCATAAACTTGTATGCAAACGTGACGTATTTATTCTTTTTGTATAGGTTTATATTTGTGCTCTTAATTTCCTGTGCATCGCCCCGAGTCCCTTTTTGGTGAGACTGGCGCGGTATAAAAGTCTAATAAAATAAAATAAATAAAATAAACGGTACTTAGAAAAATTCTTGATATTTCCTGTAGATATTGGAAAGAAACTTGGAGAAACTGCTACAAGAAACAAAATACTGAGCAAAAAACAGTAATTTGATTCAACATCTTCCATTTCCTTCTAATTATCAATTTAAAATTGATATTATTTTACTGTAAAAAATACCTACATTTAGCTATTTTTAAAACTATTCTTCTCCCTACAGGCAAAACTAATTCCATTAATACAAGTAATTAATTTTAATACAAGTGATTACAATCTTTTTCACCCACAAAATGATTTTTCGATCAATTGCTTTTCTGACCCAAAATGTGATAGAAATAGATTATATACAGAATAAAAATTATTTTCTGTATTCTAATCATAGTGATCACAATACTTCCACTCAGCAAATGTATTTACTCTTACTAAGAGGACATTTATGCAATCCTAAATAATTTAAGTAATTCTGGACTAAACCTGGACTTCAGTAAGGCATTTGATAAAGTAGACCATAACCTACTATTAGATAAAGTAGAAAATTGTGGGTTAGACAGCACCACCAGCAAATGGATTCGCAACTGGCTGACCAACCGCACTCAACGTGTAGTCCTCAATGGAACTGCATCTACATGGAAGGAAGTATGCAGTGGAGTCCCCCAAGGCTCTGTTTTAGGCCCAGTACTCTTTAACATCTTCATCAACGATTTGGATGAGGGGATAAATGGGGAACTCATCAAATTTGCAGACGACACCAAGCTGGCAGGAATAGCCAACACTCCAGAAGATAGGCTTAAGATACAGAAGGATCTAGACAAACTTGAACATTGGGCACTATCTAATAAAATGAAATTCAATTGTGAAAAAAGTAAGGTCCTACATATAGGCAAGAAAAACCAAATGCACAAGTACAGTATAGGTGGTACCTTGCTCAATAGTAGCAACTGTGAGAGGGATCTTGGAATCCTAGTGGACAACCATTTAAATATGAGCCAGCAGTGTGCAGCAGCTGCCAAAAAAGCCAACACAGTTCTAGGCTGCATAAACAGAGGGATAGAATCTAGATCACGTGAAGTGTTAATGCCACTGTATGGTGCCTTGGTAAGGCCACACTTGGAATACTGCATACAGTTTTGGTCGCCACGATGTAGAAAAGACGTGGAGACTCTGGAAAGAGTGCAAAGAAGAGCAACCAAGATGATTAGGGGACTGGAGACTAAGACATATGAAAAACGGCTGCAGGAGCTGGGTATGTCTAGCTTGATGAAGAGAAGGACCAGGGGAGACATGATAGCAGTGTTCCGATATCTCAGAGGGTGCCACAAAGAAGAGGGGGTCAAACTATTCTCCAAGGCACCTGGGGGCAGGACAAGAAGCAATGGGTGGAAACTAATCAAGGAGAGAAGCAACTTAGAACTAAGGAGAAATTTCCTGACAGTAAGAACAATTAACCGCTGGAACAGCTTGCCTCCAGAAGTTGTGAATGCCCCAACCCTGGAAGTCTTTAAAAAGATGTTAGACAGCCATTTGTCTGAAATGGTATAAGGTTCCTGCCCACGCAGGGGGTTGGACTAGAAGACCTACAAGGTCCCTTCCAACTCTGCTATTGTATTGTATTGTATTGTATTATTACATTTTGTGAAATGATTACAGTCATAAATACTTACTTCTTCATGAGATGTAAGAAGGTGTATAGTTTTCATTCTGCATGGTCCTTTAACGAGCATTTCACAGAATCTTAAGAAGTTGTACAACTATAGAAAATTAAACAAGATTAATTTTTCAGATGGAGAAGAGCGACATGTCTTGATTAAATGCAGCAGCGCTATCTCACCTGATGGGTTTGGCGAATATAAGGATCCTCAACCCAAACCTCTGTAACAGTTTCATTTAGATACTCTTGGAACAGTTTTTCATAGCCGAATCCTTTGCTATTCGCTTCAATTTTTATTTGTTTGTGGCATTTCCCATCTAAGCACAAGAACAAACTGTCACTAAGCATCCTACCTCATTATAGTTATGGCTGAATTAAAAAGATCTTCCATTATAACTTCGTACCTTCTTTTTCCTTCACAACACATTTTTTAATTCCTTCCGCTCTGCTCATGTAACTTGAAATTTTTTCTCTGTAGTAAGCCTTTTTCTTCTCATCTTTTGTAGCTGCAAATAGAAGATATGAAAGAAATGGGAAAAGGATACCTGTACTTTCAACCGCCCATCCATTTTTTCAGGGCAGTTGAAAGTATCGGTAGTCCTCGACTTACAACAACAGGGACCAAAATTTCCATTGTAAGTCATTGTAGTCTTAAGTTGAGTGGGATATGATTCTACAACAAACACCAAGCAAATCCAGCTTCAATGCCTTTTGCCATTGGCAAAAAAAGTTGCAAATTTCAATAAAGCGACGGAAGCTGCAACTGGCAATAAATGCAAGCTGGTTGCCAAGCGCCTGATTTGCAGTCATGTGACTGCGGGTGTGATATGATGTTCACCACAAGTGAAAGTACAGGTCATAAGTCACTTTTTCCAAGGCCACTAAAACTTTACAAAAATCATCCACATATGAAAATTCATTTAAAAATGGTTAAATGAATGGTCATAAGTAAGGGATAGGAATACGTGTTTTGAGATTTTATTAAGAAAATTATGTGATTAGTATACTTTCTAAAAATCCATAATACAAACTTTTTCATTCAGAGGGATATGTTCTTAGAAGGAATCTTTTTGACATTGAATTAGGACTGCTCGGAGTTGCATCACACAACCCATCCACAAAGCAGCTTGTTTTGCTCCCCTTAACTCAAGCTCTGCAGTGTCCCATCATGTTGTGGAACACTGCAGAGCTCGGGTTAAGAAAGAACATGGTTCCATTGCTGGGCCATGAGGTATGACTGGAAGCAGCCTCTTAATTTTCCAAGAAGCTGCACTGAATTGCAGCGATTCAGAAAATGGCAGCTGGCTCTGGAATTGCGCCACGCAGCCAAGTAATGGAGCAGCTTACTTTACTCCCCTAACTTGAGCTTCGGACCTCTTTGAAAGGTAAGTACGTTATGAATGATACTGAATGAGGAGTGTCTGGGCCCCAGAGGTATGGGAAACAGGCTCAAGGCCTGCAGGGACTCTGAAGGTTAGAAAGTGGAGCACAGGATACCTCAGGGAGTATGGGAGTCTTTGGGAGACCCAAGGCAGATCTTGCACTAGGCCTTCCCTGGGCCCTCGAAGCACCCTATGCTTCATTTAACAACCACATTGGGAAGCAATGTGAATTTTCTAAGATGATCTTACATGGGAAGAGGGAAGGGAAATCATAAATATCACAGCTGTAGCAACCAAATAACACATGGCATTTTCAACACAATACAGATACTCCTTCGCTTAATGTCCAATTCTTCAACTGTTCCAAGTTACAACAGCACTGGATGAAGGGGATCTATGAAAGGTCATTGTAACTGCAACCACTGTATCATCTCGATGGTCTTATGAGCACAATTCAGACACTTCTTAATCAACTCACAATTACAATATCACAGCATCCCACAGCCACATGATCAGCATTTGAGACCTTCACTGCTGGCTTCCAACAAGCAGTCAGTGAAGAAACAGGCATAGACTTGCAAATGGCAATTGCATGACCTTAGGATGCTGAGACCATACTAGGTTTGTCTAATGACAGTAAGTGAACCCGCAAAATTGCATGATGGTGTTCTTTACAATGATGTCACTTGGCAACAGTTCCTGATCTCAATTACCATTGGTTGTTTTCTTCCAGGAAAGGATGCAATTGTGTATCCTCCATGGTTGACAAAATTTTGTGAGCTATTATCTCAGTCTGAGAAAACAGAAGATCAAAATCTAAAAGTATAGAATAACCTTCCATCTCTGAAACTTGTTTCCTTAGCATTCATTCATTTGAAACATTCCCCAATGGTTTCATGTATGGTAGTTATGAAAATTCATTGGAGTCAGAATGTGAACCTAAAGAGTACCATGCAGTAATTTCTGCTTAAAAATTACACCATCTGAATTTATTTGAATTACTGATTACACTTCAGGCTATTTCCCATTATATATTACAAAATTTACAACGATGGGAGCAGATCCTATCCAAGACTCAGGGGCATTTCAAAATAACACAGAATATTTCAAACCCAGAATCAGGAAAAGGATCAATCCCACCACAAGCATATTACAAATGTACAATCCGAATGACTTAAACAGGGTGCAGGGAGTGGACCATCTACCGTATTAGAGGTTCCTAAACAAATACAGGGCAGCAAATATTTTGATCAAGCCCAGTTCTATAGGTGGTGAAAGTACACCTTCTGCATTAAATCCTGCACACTTTTAAACGCCAAGCAAGGTGAACAGATCAAATGCAGGTCTTCATTCAATCATAATTGTAAGGGATCATTCAATGATCCCTTGCAATTAGGATTTCCGCGTTCAAATGCAACCCATCTCTAGATATGCACAAGGCAAGCACATTTATTTTTCCGACTTATTGAGATCGGCGAAACCTGGCACCGAACAAGCCTCCTGGTTCAGGGATGGGGAGACGAAACTCTCACCTTTCAGCACACTAAGGAGGAGGTCGATCCCTTCCTGGTAGCAAATCAGCGACTCCTGAAAACGCGAAGCCGAATCCAGTTCCACCGCCCGCTTCAGCACCGCCGCCGCCGAATCCTCCATGTCAATCAGCCAAACGATGCCCTGCACGAGTCACGCCACTTTCCTCTGCGGAGGGCCGGGATCTTCGCAGCCGCCGATGCCCCAAATGCAACAGCCCGTGCCCAACGCGGCAAACCTGCAAAAGCCAAGCCGTCCATCCGGACCCGCCAAGCAACATAGAAAAGAGGCGGGGTTTCTCCGCCCCTTTTCTGCTCACGTGATTTCAGAGAACTGGAAAATGAAAGCTTGCAGGGGTCTGCAAAAGTTGGCTCTTTTAAGACTGGGGGACTTTAACTCCCAGAATTCACTTTCCGGTTCTCTGAAATCACGTGAGCAGAAAAGCTCACGTGATTTCAGAGAACCGGAAAGTGAATTCTGGGAGTTGAAGTCCCCCAGTCTTAAAAGAGCCAACTTTGCAGACCCCTGGCTTAAGGAGACCCGTAGTTATAAATCGCCGGCTCCTTTTCCTCCCGGGGCTCCGGAGGAGGACACTTTACATGTGATCGGGATCTCTTTTCGCGAGAAGGAGAATCGGCGCCGTAAGATGGCAGCCTGGAGGTGTTGTGTACCCGCTTGGCAGGTGAGAAGCCTGGAAATGATAAAAAGATTTCCGTGCATTTCATATAGTTGGGTTATTAGGCAGAGAATTGCAGAAGCTGCACAAATCCCTTGATGTTGCTGAACGTCCTTGCCGGAGCTGAATAAAGCACACCCCGTAGTCCTTAAATGTGTTTTTAATTAGAAGCCCCAATTTGTGGGGAGAATTGATGCCTTGGAAACTAGCCAGCGTTCGTGCACTTTTTACTTTGTAAACTATTTACACTTTCCAATTTAGCTGATTTAAATGTACGTGAATGTCTGATATATGATGTGCTTCCTTGTGAACCTCTGATGCTTTTGATTTCGCAGGAATATAAAATGATAGCTTCTTAAGTACCGTAGAGTTAATATATGTGCACATGCATTTTGTCATTATTAATTTATTTGAAACTTTGACATGTTTGACTGTGTCACGTATTAAGCTCTGAAGTATTACATTGTTTTCTCCTTTTGTTCTTATGCTGCAGAATCTGACAAAAAGCGAAGCCATCCCTTGGGGAATATGGATTCGGCAGAAATTTACAAGGTCTCGAATTCCAGAATCAGTAAGCCTTGGGTTTATTTATTTATTTTTATTTATTTTTCAAATTTGTATCCTGCACCCATCTCCCACAAAGGGACCCGGGGCGGCGCACAGGAAAATTAAAAACATAGAAATACACATATACAAAATATAAATACCCATTAAAACTATATTAAACCAACCGACCTGCACTAAAACCACATTTAAACCCCCAATTAAAAACATTGATCCACTAAAAGTCAGGTTCGGAACCGGGTAGGTCATGCCAGGCCGGCTAGATGAAAAAAGTGCATTTTTAGGCGCTAGCGGAACAGGCGGAGGTCAGAGATGACGCGGAGTTCGGGAGGTAGATTATTCCAGAGGGCTGGGCCCGCCACAGAGAAGGCCCTTCCCCTGGACGTCGCCAACCGGCATTGCCCGGCCGACGGCACCCGGAGAAGACCCTCTCTGTGGGAGCGAATCGGACGTAGGGATGTGTGGGGCAACAGACGATCACACAGGTAACTAGGCCCCGTGCCATGGAGCATCTTGAAGATGCACCCAAAAGGTCACAGGTAGCCAGTGCAGCTCGCGCAGGAGAGGTGTTATGTGGGATTGCCGAGAGGCACCCATAATTACCCGCGCGGCTGCGTTCTGGACTAACTGCAACCTTCGAGTGCATCTCAAGGGGAGCCCCATGTAGAGAGCGTTACAGTAGTCCAGACGGGAAGTTACGAGTGCTTGAGTGACTGTGCGAAGGGCGTCCCGGTCAAGTAAGGGGCGCAATTGGCGGACCAGGCGGACCTGGTAAAACGCCCTCCTGGCCACGGCCACTCGGTCTTGGACAGGTTGAGTTTGAGTCTGTTACTGCCCATCCAAATCCGCACGGCTTCCAAACACCGGGATATCACCTCAACGGCATCGTTGGGGTGGTTTGGGGTAGAGATGTACAGCTGGGTGTCGTCAGCATACAGATGGTACTCTACTCCAAAACCACGGATGATCTCGCCCAGTGACTTCATATACGTGTTGAACAGGAGAGGCGAGAGGACCGACCTCTGTGGCACCCCACACGTAAGGGGCCTCGAAGTCGACCTCTGCCCTCCTGTCAACACGAATTGCGACCGACCAGAGAGGTAGGAGGAGAACCAGGGTTAAAAAATAATCAAACATTAGTTACAAATTAAAATGAAAATACAAATGAAATGGTCAAAATATGTGCTTTACTACATAAATTCTGTTGTGAAAATATGATTTCATCTTTATACTTTTAGAATTGAACTATGTAGGTCTGAACTGGTCAGAGTTTAACTTGCCTTTGTTTCTGATGTACCTTCCTGGCTACAGAATCCATACTTCAGCCATTATTTTATTTCACCTAGTTTCTTGCTAATTAATACATCCTCTTTGTAACTTTCTCTACTCCAGCTGGTAGAGAATATAAAAAATGACTCACTCTATCTTAATCCCAAATTTGACCTTGTCAAAGTCTCTTCAACCACATGTAACCCAATTTACTAGCTATGCCAGTAAATAAGAAATTGTGATAGAAAAGGAGGAAAACCCCTAGTTTAAACATGGAAAGCTAAACACAAGTTTAAACTCTGTCTTTAATATCTGGGATGAAATGAGGGCAAACTGTTTAAAAGTGATTATTTGGGCATCTTTGTGCCATGGTTAATGTGAAGATAAACCCCGAAATCTTTAACTGATTTTACTGATTAGATTGGTTAATAATGAGAGTTTAACTTATTTTAGGTATTTCAACCACGACCTGGTGATCATGAAAAATATGGCGGTAATCCAGAAGAGCCTCATAAACTACATCTTATCACCAAGATCAGAAGTGGAAGAAGGCGTCCTTATTGGGAAAATGATTTGCTTGAAGAGCTTGGATTAACAAAAGTATGTAACTATTTTACAACATTCAGATATTGTTTTTTCATCTCTAATGCTCCATACGTTTTAGTTGTATGAATTGTTTATTCAGAAATTGTGCTTGTGGAGTTAATAATTTGGACAAAGTGGTTGTCTATGACTGGATTTTGAGATGTTTGGCCACATGTTAAAATAATTTGTAGCTGGAACAGCTCCATGTTACAACAAATTATAATACTGACTAAACATTTGAGTTCATTTTCATTGTAAGGCAGAAGGTTGGTATCAAAAGAGAATCTTGATTTGCAATTGCCTATTCCAAATACAGTGTTTATTTGGCAACAGCATGGAAATCATCTGCTTTTTTTTAAACTTTCTTGTGTAGCCTATAGTTCTGATAACTTCTTGTACTTTTGATAGGGAATATTTGTAGCTCAGGGTTGAACTGTCCTTGGTGCTCTCTGAGCTTGGTTGCTTTCCTGCAGATGTTTCATTACCAAACTAGGTAACATCATCAGTGCTATACAATCCTTATAGTTTGCCCCAAATCATACTTGCATAGCTTCCAGGCCCTTATTATGTGTTAGCACCCACTGAATTCAACATTTGCTACTTCTAAGTAAACTGTTATTTTGAGCTGTTTAAGGCAAATTTTGTCATCAGGCTGGGTGATTTTTGCCTCATGTAGCAGTTTGAAAAGAACAATAAATTATACTAAAATTAGCTCCATCTGAAAATAGCATTATTAGTTGGGGATAATTGCATCCTGCCAATCACAACATTCTGTCCTTGCCAGGTGGTTGTTGTGAGGATTTCTTCCTATCTTAGGTTTTAAGATATCCTTGCACCACCACTTCAGATCTTTACTTTTGCTTTCATGGAAGCATTTTGATCCCCATTCCCTCCCCACTCCTGGGGGAAGGATATTGCAAGATCTCCATTCCCACTCCACTCTGGAGCCAACCAGAGGTAGTATTTGCCAGTTCTCAGAACTATTCAAAATTTCCGCTACCAGTTCTTCAGAACCTGCCGAATTTCACCCCTGGGTCTTACCATTTTAAAATGCAGTAATGGCACCTCAGAAATGTATTATCGACTTAAACTATGCTATGAAGGCAGTCTCCACGAGTTTAAAAAAGTTGCAGCTCTTACGTGTCTGCCTGGTTACTGAATTAAGTGTAACATGAAACTAAGTAGAATTGAAATGCTTTTGTTCTTGAAGGATTATAGCAGGAGGGAAAAATGAAGGGTGAACAAATGTGTTCTATACCAGGGGTCTCCAACCTTTGCAACTTTAAGTCTAAAGGACTTCTGGGAGCTGAAGTCCTTCAGACATAAAGTTGCAAAGGTTGGAGACCCCTGTTCTATTATACAAGTGATTTCTATACAAGTGAAAAGGAGCTTTATACCTATGTCACAATGGTTACAAATGACAGGCATAACAGGCTTTCATTCATCTCTTATCTTTAGGAATCTGTCACATCACAATTGAAGCAAAGAGTTGCATGACATACAGATTAAATAAATAAGACAAAGTCTGTAGCGGCATTCATTTTTTTAGGCATTATGTTAAAGAGGAAAAAAGAAAAAAATAAGTTCTCTTCATAAAATGTGTACTATAATTGAGAAACACCTCTTTAGCGTATAAAACAGCTAAGGAATGGATTGTAAGAATCAGGACAGCATTTTGCTTCTAAGGACTACATGAGATTGGGAGCAATCACAGTTGGTTGCACAGCAGCAGACAGGATGATGACACAACAGCTAATATCAGATCTCTTAACAATTCCCCTCTTTCCATGTTGTTCTCCACTGCTGAATCAGTATAGAAATCAAGAATACTTAAGGAGTCTGCATCTTTAAGCAATTATATTTATGGTTAAGTCCCTGAATACTTTAACACAGGGGTCTCCAACCTTTGCAACTTTAAGTCTCAAGGACTTCAGCTCCCAGACTTCTCTAGCCAGCTTTGCTGGCTGGAGAATTCTGGGAGCTGAAGTCCTTCAAACTTAAAGTTGCAAAGGTTGGAGACCCCTGCTTTAACAAATGTTAGCTTTACAGGTAGTTCTCGTTTAATGACTACCTTGTGTAATAATGATCATTCAAATTATGTTGCTGATCAAAAAGTAACTTTATAACCAATCCTCATATTTACAACCATTACAGATCTGTATAGCAAAGGAAAGCTGAAGTAAGATCATAATCACAATCTTACTTTTGATTAGCAACCGCTTCCCTTAATTGTTGATCCCAATTGTGGCCACTAAAGTAAAACTACTTTTAATACTAAATTGTAGCAGAAATCAGTTAAAGGGATCGTAACATTTATTTTATTGTTACTGAATATTTAGTGTCTGCTGTGATTTAATATTTATTACAATCTAATCAAACTTTGTTACTATAATTTTTACAATGACAATAAAGATTATTATTATTATTATTATAGCTGTTCTCATAAATTTAGTTCTGTGGTGCATTGGAAACAGTTGTAGCTTTGTATCACCTACAGAGATTTGCCCCAGTGGTGCTTAAAAACATCCCTTCTGTGAATGAAAAACTGAAAGTCATCAAACACCTAATCAGGTTGGTAATTCTTCTCATCAGCAATATTTTGAAATTGGTTTCGTTTAAAAACATTAATAAATTGTTGTCGTCCCCTTTTTTTTATTATAGAATAAAACCATTAAAACTGCCTTATGGAATTCCAACTGAAGAAGAAATACCCGATACCTATCTTAACGAGGTCACAGGTGAACTGATAGTTTGTCGCCATCTAAAAGAAGTGGAAAAGAACCCCTCTGATTCTTCATAATAATGTATTGGTACTTTACATAATAAATGTAATATTAAGTTGAGAATTGTATTTCTGTAATTGCCACTAGAGGCATAATATGTATGCTCATTTCTAGAACAATTTCTGTAGACTTAACTGCCCTCTCATAAAATTAGATAGAGTTGTTATTAAGAAGATAAAAATAATTTATCTAGTATTTGGGCATAATTTCTACTTAAACAGTTTGACTGTTGTAAATGTGACAGTATAAATAATAGCAACTGCAGCAGCAGCTTTTGAGATATATTTTGGTATCTACAAAGTTTACAGAAGACTGTAACTAAAATAATACTAAACTGAATTTTTGTGGCGATTGGTTAAACTAATTTCAATCTGCTTCGCTGGCCATTGTTAGTCAGATAAAAGTTGATTTTTAAGGGATGCAATTGTGAATAGCATAGCAGCATTTCACAATCAATTGACATCACCAGGCAGATACAATCAGCGGTCAGTTAATTGGAAATAGGCTACATGTTTGATCCATTTTCATCCCCCCCCCCCCCCCCAAATAATAATTATGAGTTCATTCCAGTAATCTTCTATTTTTTTTAGTATTTCTATTTTGATTGTTTGGGGATCTTCCTTTTGTAACTGACTTTCAGGAGGTAGCCTGCAACCAGATTTGCTCCCACTGGAATTCTTCTGGCAGATGTATTTCTATATTTTATTTCGTGTCAGCAATTCACTTGCAAGCATTTATATCTGTCCCCCCCCCCCTTTCATGGGGGGATGTTTTCCATTTTGAAACAGAAGTCTTCTTAAATACTGTATATGGATGGTGTTCTTGTACCCTGGCACGTACCAAATTTTACTTATCCCATTTTTGGTTGTTAAATATTTCAGCTGAACTGTTTTGTTTGGAAAATCCCCATATGTTTAAAGAGCTCTGATTCTTCTGACATTCGTTTCACCTTTTTTATTAACATAATTTTGTATACTTTTTTGTTTTATGGAAAATATGGATGTGATTGCTTCCTGGATAATTTATATACTGTTTCTCTACTAGGAAATCAATACTTAACAGCTTTTAAAGCACAGCCGGCTAGGGAATTCTGGGAGTTGAAGTCCACAGGACTTAAGGTTGTCAAGGTGGAGAAACACTGTTTTAAAGTATTAAAATTAAATTGAATGAGGGTCGATTTAGAAGCTGATTGCACATATTTTCAGATCTATACTTTCCCCCCTCCCCACAATACATACACAATGAAGTAGTCTAATTCATTACTCAAATTTTAAGTCTCTTACCAGATCTAGTGTATTTCTTTGAATTAATTTTTTGTCCCCTCGTGTATCAATCAACACTGATTGATCGATCACATCAGGGAAAACTGTTATGTGTTGAATATACATTTACCGAGTCTATATAGATAATGGAAATTGCCCATTACTAAAACATTTACTTTGGATATCTGGCTGATTCTTTTTTACAACCCAAGATGATTTGAGCAATTCTCTTCAACAAGCTAATAGTATGTTTGCGATGCTAACTTACTTTCAGGAACTTTCTTTATATTTCCAGTGTGATGTTATGGGCTCATGGAAATCAGCCGTTTGTAGATGCAATTTATTTGGGCTGCAAAAGGGAGAGCAACATTAGACAAGTTGCAGCTAGCTTATAGCTGTTTATGTAAATTGATTTGAAATACTACAGATAGTGACTCCACAGAGAAGTCCATTTTGACTTTCTCCCAAAAGCAGTATTCTCCCAGATTTCTGTTAATTCCCAGAACTTCAAAGCTAGGCTTTCAGGTTTCCCAGCTTGGCTTAGAGAGCCTTTGGGAATATGAATTCCTAGGCACACATAGGCTTCTACAGATGAAATACGTGTTTTTCATTGGAGCCCTGGCTTATTCCACAGTTGTCACATTCTTTTGTATGTTCATTATGCAGTTTTACCCTGTTCTAAGTGAGTGATTGGAAATATTTTCACATCTTTCCCCAGTTCATCACTAAGGATTACTCATATTAGATGCTGTAGTGTAGACAAGTCCTATTGATTTTCTTACACAGACTAAAGTTTAAAGGATATAATAGTGTGGTGGAACAAAGAGTGGAGAGAAAGAATAGAATTCTTTATTGGCCAAGTGTAATTGGACACACAAGGAATTTGTCTTTGGTGCATATGCTCTCAGTGTACATAAAAAGAAAAGATACATTCGTCAAAAATCATAAGGTACAACACATAATGATAGTCATAGGTACAAATAAACAATAAAATCATACTAGGAAACAATATAAATCGTAAGGATGCAAGCAACAAAGTTACAGTCATACAGTTATAAGTGGGAAGAAATGGATGATAGGAACGATGAGAAGATTAATAATAATGCAGATTTAGTGCATTGTTTGACAGTGTTGAGGGAATTATTTGTTTAGCAGAGTGATGGCGTTCGGGGGAAAAAGCCCCATAATGAGAATACAAGCTTGCTTGCATGAAGTATGATTACAACCATAAAATAGCAATATAGCTTTATTTTCTGCAGATATTGGTACAACTTTATTTTTGTAGAATTTAGCAAATAGATCTTGCTAGTATTACATACAAGGGCTGAAAGGACAGCATCTTCGTTCTAGACTTTTAATATCCATTTCTTTTGTAAAACTTGGCTCTTGCAACAACATCATTGGCATAGTCATTCTTTGTAGTGCCTATATCCATTCGATCATAGCTTTGGACATTTTTAGGTCCTGCATTGTAGGCTGAAATTCCACCTATCATTTAAAAAGTGAATGGACAAATAAAAGTTAAATGTTAATGTAGTAGGCATTCTTCAAATGCTAATACGATTTATAAACTGAATCTAGATTGGATTAACCATACTCCTGATAC
The DNA here is from genome assembly GCA_039707465.1 of Rhabdophis nuchalis. Taxonomy (NCBI): domain Eukaryota; kingdom Metazoa; phylum Chordata; class Lepidosauria; order Squamata; family Natricidae; genus Rhabdophis; species Rhabdophis nuchalis. The sequence goes on along the minus strand of CM077651.1, from coordinate 35,994,282 downwards.
AAAATAAATTAAGTAACTGATTAGAGATAAAGCACAGTATTCAGGATTAAAAAAATGTTTTCTTTCTTAGTAGAAGTGAGTAAACATTTTGGAATAATTTTGCCTGCAATAATCTACAAATGTGCCTTTGAAGGGCCCATAAGGATATTTCTAGGAATACATAATTTCTATTATAAGGAAATTAAGCAGAAATTTTATTTAAATATACTAGAAGAGAGAAAATATCTTTTGCAATTCAAGTATCATGAAACATAACCTTTCTAGCCTTTTTGCTTTTATACAGGTAATCCTTGATTTATGACTATTCATTCAGAGATCTTTCAAAATTACAATTGTGCTAAACAAAGGAACATATAATCTGTACCTGAAGTTACAGTTGTTGCAGTGCTCCTATAGTCATTTGATGAAACTTCAGAGTTTTGCAATTCACCTGCCCTGAGAACTGACTGCTGGGAACCTGCAGCTGGCCCCACCTGCTACATCCCTTGAACCTTCCTCCTGTTTGAGTCACCATAGGCCTTGGAGTCACTTCCCACCTGGCTGGGTCCCACAGGCCTTGGGAACCCACTGGCCTCCAAGGGTATCCCACCTGAGACACCCAACACTCTGCTTAATGATCCATACATCATCCATACAAAATTCCATTCAAGATGGCGGTGCACTTAGGCACTGCGGCTTTGAGCTCCTGGTGTCACAGTAGTTAGGCAAAAACTAGTCTATACCCGCAGGGAGTTATTAAGTTGTTATTAAAGATTGGATCTTCTAGTCGACTCGATATTACCAGCGACTTCCAGCAGTCTTATAATATACCAAGTGACATAGTAAGACTGCCAGGCTCTCCATGAATTGTTTGGCCTAGGAGGCAGCGAATAGAGCGGAAGCAGAAGCGGGGATGCAGAGCAGGTTTGCAAGTTCTATTACGGAAGCAGCCTCACAGACCAGCATTACCAAGCGTTTCCTAACCAACTCTAGATCCTTTGTCCACAAAACTGATGAACTAGAGCTATGGATGGCAGCGAATAAGCTCATTCGTGACTGCTGTGTGATGGTCATCACAGAGACCTGGCTTCATCCACTTGTACCGGATGCGTCTGTGGAGCTAACTAACCGCACCACACACCGCTTTGACAGAAACAACAACTCTGGTAAAAGCAAAGGTGGAGGACTGTATTTACACACATAATAACTGGTGTACTAACAGTAGAGTTTCTTACGCACACTGTTCTGCAGACGTGGAATTCTCAACTGTCATTTGTTGGCCATTTTATTTATCTAGAGAGATTTCTGTTATAGTTATCGCTGCTGTCTATATTCCACCTGATGCAAATGTTAGCACAACGCTCAAACCAATTTAATTGTAATTTTATTACAATGACAGTAAAGATTATTATTATTATTATTATTATCTAATGACTGCAATAGGAAGAACCAAGATTGCAGTGGCTGGGCATGGCAATCAAATGGACGCTTTGCTTAACTGTAACAACTTACAACTGTAATACTGAGCTCAATTATGGTTGTAAATAGAGGATGATCTGTAACCTGGTTTCTAGTCTGAATTATGTGGAAAAATGTTCTTGTCCATCTTCAATATGACAACATCTGATCTGTAGTTATCTACTTTTCCAATAGACTTCCAATTACTAACTACAAATACTCCCCAATTTACAATCATTCTTTTAGTGACCATTTGAAGTTACAACAGCACTGAGAAAATGAATGACCATTTTTCACACTTATGACTGTTGAGTATTCACTATGATGAATTTATCAAAATTCAGATGTTTGGCAACTGGCATCTATTTATGACAGTTACAGTGTCCCAGGGTCATCCTTGACCTCCTGACAAGCAAAGTCAATGTGGAATCCAGATTCACTTAACAAAAGGGTTACTAACAAGAATTGCAGTGATTCATTTAACAACTGTGGCAAGAAAGCTCATAAATTGAGGCAAAACTCAAAATCGTTTTGCTTAACAGTGGAAATTTGGGGCTCAGTTGTTGTTGTAGGTCAATGGCCACCTATATTAGGTGAATAACAAAATAATAAAAAAGGATTGATTGGCAACAGAAACTATTTTATCATAAATGAATGCTGAGCATATATATTTCCTTTTTAAAGATCTTATCTTTGGTTGGGAATTTTCCATTTTCTCCTCCAAACCAGAGAACCATTATCACATGGTATAAATATTGAGTCACATGGAAAAATAATATGCTGTAGACATAGATTCTATGTAGGTTTTAGTAGAATGATGTTCCATACCTTTGAGCTGCTGTTCGTTTGTCCATAATGGAAATTTTTTTCCAATCTCCCCTATCATGCTACAGAGAATGAGACTCCCCTGAGTAATGTGTTCTTCACTGTCCCAGGTGCCAACTGGTACATGATGTCTTTTATCCACCTGGAAAATGATGAGATGCTTTCAATTATTCTGTAATAATTATTGCTATGATTATCTCATTCCGGGATAGCTCAATTGCTTTACAAAGCTAACAATTAAAAAATACAGATCAGTTACCAAAGAGGTGTAAAATCAGAACATGGGAAAGATACTATAAAGAGAGGGGCAGAGAGTGTATTTAGGGAGAAATGGAAAACCTTTCCATTATACAAGGTTGTATTTTGCTTGGGAACAATTATAACCACACCCTATAATTATTCCAGGATAGCTTTGCTTAGAGTTGTTGAACATTGGGGCCTTTTGTGTTTCTTAATTTAAAACAAAAATCTTTACCTGCATTAATCCAAATCCATTTCCATGGTCACCCCAGCCATCTTGTAGGATAGTTCCAGCATGTGATTCTCGAGATATTATAGCAGCAATCACAGCTGCATCGGTATTTGTTTTTTCGCTGACATGCTTAATCTTCATTTTATATTTCTCTAGATTGTTTAGATCTCTCCTTGCAATGATATTTGAAGCCTCAACCCCTGTAGAGGAGAAAAAAAACCAACATTAGAAATGTGCTTCTGATTAAAAATAACAGTTGGAATTAAGCTAAACAGAACAGCTGTTCTTAAGTGTAAGAATTTGATCAAATACGAAGCCCATCTTCATTGTAATGGTCAATGTGCCGCTGATGGCTATTATTGATGGGTTTATCAGTAACTGTTAAAAATTCTAGTTTCTGGAAAATTAAAGCACCTCATGGACATAGCCATTGCTTTCTTTAAAACATTTTTTTCCAGTTTCTCAATCTAATCCACATTTCCAGCAATGTTCCATTTTAGCATCAATTAACTACATCGGAAGCGTCGTTTTTGAAATTAAAGTAAATGCTGCCACCTAGATGAGCATCAAAGAGTCTAGGACTGATGATGTTACCCGAATGAAACAACCAAGCCTAGGGAGCATCAAGGACAACATAGCCAATTTAGTGTAATGGTTAGGCTAGAAACTGGAAGATCATGAATTCTAGTCCTGCCTTAGACATCAAGCCAGGTGGGTGACCTTGAATGAGTCAACCTTAGCCTTAGAAAGAAGGCAATGGCAAACCGCTTCCAAGTTCTTGCCAAGAAAACTGAGGGATTTGTGAGTTAAAAAGCTTGACTTGAAGGCACACTAACACAAAACATACGAGACCACCTCCTGCCCCATACATCCCTTCGACCGATCCGCTCCCACAGAGGGCCTTCTCCGGTACTGTCGGCCAGGCAATGCCGGTTGGCGACACCCAGGGGAAGGGCCTTCTCTGTGGCGGGCCCAGCCCTCTGGAACGACCTACCCCCCGATCTACACACCACCTTGGACCTCTGCCTCTTCCACCAGCGTCTTAAAACGTATTTATTCCAACAAGCTGGCCTAGCATAACCCCCCGTTTCTGACTTTTATTTGTATAAATTTTAAATTCTAAGGTTTTATAAGGGTTTTAGCACGGGATATAATTTAATAGTTTTTTAATAATGTATTTTTGTAATTTTGTATGGTTTTTTTAATATTGCCTGTGCGCCGCCCTGGGTCCTTGCAAGGAGAAGGGCGGGGTATAAATTTGAAAAATAAAATAAAATAAAAAGAGCATCAAATGTGTATTAAATGTATTGTGTAAGAAAAAAGGAAATAGGAAGCAAATAATATGTTTATAGAAAGGACAGCAGCCAATAAGTAAGTGGTTCTTACGGCAAAAGCAGAGGTGGGGAAAAGATGTTAAAGAATAAAAACAAAAAAAGCAAGCCAAAGTAATTCTCAGAAACCATAGTAAGGACTACAGAATGTACCACAATGAAGAGATACCATATATTTTGCACTATAATATGCACCAAGACAATAAGATACACATTAGCTTTAGTGGAGGAAAACAAGGAAAAAAAATCTGTTTCTGCCTTCCAGCATCCATCTGGTATTCATCTGGCTAGCATCCTTGCAGCAAACAGCCTGGTCAGCTGCAGCACGTTATCGCAGCCCCAGCACGTGGCTCGTCAGGTCTCTGCTCTGTTTCATCCACTACTGGTCAATTGACCGGAGCTGCTTCCGCTGCCAGGGAACACTAAAGCTTTGGCTGATGATGAGCAACTGATTGGCGGTTGGATCGGACTCCCAGAATACTGCCAATAAGCTGATCAAAGCGGCAGGGATTGCCGCTGCCACCTATCACTGTTCTCTGCGGATTGCCACCGCCGCCACCATTCAGTGGCAGTGATTGGGAGCAATTGGCAGTGGCAATTGACAGCAGCAGCGATCCCAGCCACCTAGAACAGCTGATCGGTGGTATTCTGGGAAGCTGTTCCAACTGCCAATCAGCTGCTCGGCAGCGAAGGCTCCAGGGTTCCCAGGTGGCGGTGAATGGCAGCAGCGGTGACAGGCGTTAACAAACACAGCAGTTGCACCAAGCCCTCTCCCCTGCCACAATATTAGCTCTATATGAAGCACAGACATTTCTAACCACTTTTTTGGGGGGAAGTGTGTCTTATAGTGCAAAAAATACGGTAACATTAAATGCCAAAAAAATTCTCTCAATTCTCATTCCTAAGAAGAGACAGAAACCCTTATTTGTTTAAGAATATGGTCCTATTGCTCTAGTTATATAATTGTACAATTATATATATTGTTATAAAGCAAATCTAATCACTGTGTTTAAGCTATTTATATAGTTGCAACAAAAATATATTTTTTCTGGACGTGTAAGCATTTTGGATAAAAATATGGTGGATTATGCAGAATATTTTGAAGAAGAGGATTAAGTTTACCCCACAGTTGTTTTTGTTAGGTATAATAACAGATTGTACGGTTATAGAGTCTAAATTGATATTAAATTTAATAACAGCAGCTAGACTTTTGGTGGCGCAATACTGGAAGAAGGAAGATTTGCCGACTATTGAAGAGTGGACATTAAAAGTAGTCAACCTAGCGGAAATGGCAAAAATCTCAGCATATTTGAAAGATTATTCTCAAGAAAGATATTTACTGGAATGGGAAAGATGGATTGAATATATTCCAAATGAATATAAGACTAACAAGTTTAAAATAGCTTACGAATGAATGGAAATGGAATGTACTTTATTTACATTTACATATAATTGAAAAAAAAAGGGGAGTTAAAGGGTCAAGGGAAGGATTGGGAATTATGGATAGTTAGTTAATGTTATAAAATGTTTGTTAGATGTTATATCCTGTATTTTGATCTGGGAAGTCAGGAAGGGGTGGGGGGAGGGAGGGAAATATTTGTAAAATGACAAAATGAATAAAACCTGTTTGAAATAAACAAAAAATATATTTTTTCCAAAGAAGAAGAAAAAAAGAAATAAGGGTGTATTACGGAACATACAGACTTAAGAATAGTTACACATTGAACAGAAAAGAGATAGGAAGAACATTTATATCACATTGCATATATGTATATTCAAATGTAGATTTTAGTTAATCTTACCCCCAAACTGCAAGCCTTCTTGTTTTCCAGTTTCAAGAGAAGCTCCAGTGGTATCCACTTCCATTATGTTACCGTAAAAAGCACAAGCTGTTTATAGAGGCATTAAATTACTGTCTAGTCATAAAATGTATTAGGCAGTCTATTGCAAAGGAATTCTATTTTGCCTTATCTGAAGCTGATAAAAGTCATCATAATAAAGTCCTGGCCTAAATCTATATACTACTAAAACTCTTGTGTCTATAACCTTTAACTGGGTGAAATGGGGCAGAATAGAACAAAACTTTTTGAATCAAAGTACCTCAAATGCACTAACCTATAGGACCCATAGCCTAGGACTCCCATGGAATTGAAATTTGGCAAATTTTATAAAGCATGACATCAAAGTTATCATAAAGTATTTTATGATATAACACAAAATGTCATTAAAAAATCCCTGTGGTCAACTGCTGATGTTTTACTCTACAGTTCAACACGGAGTATTTTCAAGGCAGAAAATTTCTGAATATCTCTCTGTATTTCTAAAAGCTTTTCAAGTATAGTAGAAGCTCTGCCATCATTGAAGACATTAAGACATCTAGTAAAGAAATAACTGAAACAATGATCCAAAGTGTCGCAGGTTGTCTAATTTCAACTCTAAGCATACACCAGTCATTTAGAAGAATGTTTCAGAAAAGATGTAATGCTATTTCCATCACTAGCTTGAACAGCAAAATAGCCCACGTTATACAAATAAATAATTGTGCTTAACAATGTTTAGAAAAGAAAATTAAATCTTCATTCTACTTGTTCTACTCCCTAGCCAGTGGTAGGATTCAATTTTTTTCACTACGGGTTATGTGGGCGTGGCTTGGGTTGGTGCATGTGGCAGGAGAAGGATACTGTAAAGTCTTCATTCCCACCACACTCCAGGGGAAGAAAACTATAAAATCTCCATTCCCTCCTGATCAGCTGGGACTTGGGAGGCAGAGAATAGATAGGGGCGGGGCCAGTCAGAAGTGGCATTTACCAGTTCTCCAAACTACTCAAAATTTCCGCTACTGGTTCTCCAGAACTTGTCAGAACCTGCTGAATACCACCTCTGCTCTAGCCCATTAATTCAGTGGAATGGAAATGAATTAGGCCAGAGCTGGTATAGTTTTTCTATTAATTTGGGGAATTATCAGAAAATCTGGAGATAAGGTTGGATTGAAGCTTGATGGGATTTGGTATGAGACAATTTCACCTCGACAGGGAGATCATGGATGTTGGAGTACCGAAAGCTTCAAAAATATCCTTTTCCATAAATTGAACTATTTTCCAACCTAGTAAGGGAAATTTACTTTATGCTACTGCTCCCAGTTTGCCATGATTGCTAGGAACCATAACACTGCACTCTAAATTAAGAAGAAGGGGAGTGGAGGGGGATCTCTATGAAGGAAGCAAAAGCATTAATGCTCTACTAGGCTCAAAATTAGCCAATAATATACATAACTTTATAAATACTTTTGGCAAAATTAGACCACATCATTCAGCACACAAATGACTAGTTCTTTCCTAACCCTCACCTTGACCACTGCCTACCACCCATTACATATTTTATAAGAAATAAAATAAATACCTTCCATGATTATCTGTTGACTGCAGTCCTTTTCAATACTGTGTTGAACAAAGAAAAGAAGGGCACATAGTTTCACTTTCAACATTAATTTCTGGTAACTGACCAAACAGGATGTTGATTGCAACATTTTGGAAATTACATAATGTCAGGAAAGTACTAAATCAAAAGGGATTGTCCCATACCTGATTGTTTTTCTTGGGATAACAGCAATCCATATTCATTGTACAGATCTTTTTAGTTACACATATTTTTTTGATAATGGGACTCGTGAATATTTAATTCTTTGGAAGACTCTGAAAATAGATAGTATTCCATTGGAAAGTTCATCTGGAAGTCAGGCTGATGTCTTTAAACCAATTATTATGTTATGGTTATTTTAAGGATTTCTCGAGACTTCAAACTGAATTTGACCTTCCCAAAGCACAGTGGCAAAATTTTCAATTTAACTGTGTTTTAATGTATGAGCCCTATGCTTTGGCCACTTTAAAGGCACCTGAAATGCTCTCCTGTGGAATCTATAACAAAAATAAAATGTACGTATCTTTATGTTTTGCAGACATCATTATGGCAAGAGACTTCCTCGGAGCATTAAACATTCCTTGCAGTATTTATAGTCTATGTGGAATTTGAATTCTGTTAGGTTGGTTGGTGACTGGAGGTTTGGGGGAACAGAACACAGATCAAATTTGAACTATGCACATAGAAACTGCACCACATCACATGAAAACAATTGCATAAGAACCTTCATTAATGGCACAAAAACATACTGCAGCTCATAAAAGCAGAATTCAAGTTATCTGCACAACATATTTACTAAGAACAACTACCCACCTTCCTTTCATCAAAATGTATAATATAATCTGTACTAAAGCATGTTGTCTCTGGTATGACATCCATGGAATATCCTGGACCTTGGTCATCATTCCAAGGAGGGTGTAGGTTTCAGAAATCCATCACAGCAGTTTGTGTCCAAAATGTCTGTCTGTCTTATGCAGAGTTGATTTGGCTTTTTTTTCAGTTTTTACAAGCAAAGCAGAATAGAGCACAGATATAGCAACTGTATTGTTCTTTGTTTTACTCCCTTCGTTTGTGAATCCAGAAAGCTATCCAGGCCAAGGTTAAATCTAACTTCCTAAGACGGCCTGTCTCTGCTGGGTGAAATAATGGGTTGAAAGACAAAGGGCTACTGAGATTATGGCAGTTACGTCTGTACCTCTTACCTTTCTTCCCATATCTGGTTCTGCTAATTAGGTGAGCTCATAGGTATTCAAGGTAGCCAGCTACTGAGATCATGGTATCTTACTACCCATTTCTTTACATAGCCGTACCTCTATACCTTCAGGTGGGGACTTAGATGCGGACTAAATAACTGAAATACACCATGGGGACCACCATGGTGAAACTCGCATACATAAGAAATAGGTCAGAACTTGCCAGATTATTCCAGCCACTAGCATGACTATAAAAGGTAAAGGAGTCCTTGCATGCAGGTTTTACTCAGCTAGTTGTAGCCAATTTGGGGGGCGGGGGGGGGGGTGTGAGTGGAGGGGGGGGGGCAGAGGATCTCTGACAATTCCCAATCTTCCTCTTTTGTACTTTGAGATATCTTTTATGTTGGCTGTCCAGTAAGTGGATCTCCTTCTTCTTGACTGAAATAATATTGTTAGTTGAAATTATTATAGGGAAAAAGAACTGCACGTTACAAATTATATAAAAAGTCTTATTTTTATTTAGAATCCTTTCAATGAATTATCAAACAAACACAAAGAAATTGGAGGATGACAGTAAGCATATCACATATGGTTATGAAACAAAAATGATTTTAATGTATGATATCATCAAAGGCTTATTCATTATCTTAATGACAGCAAATTTTGAATTACAAACTAAATATTTTTAATTAAAAATGATTGCAATATGATCCAGAAATTATGTACATAAGTTTGTAGTATTTCTCAAGATAGCTCCTTCCAACTACCTCCTTGAAAATGCATTTCATTTGGTGAGGAGTGGGCTTTTATGTGCACTCAGAAAAGCCAGATATCACATCAAAGAGCGAGCTTTATTTTCCTTGAACTGGTTTGGATAATCAATAATCAAAACAAATTTTAAAATGTAGGGAAATGCTGCTGCCTAAGTTTGGGGAACTTTCTTTTTAACTCTATATAAATAACTATGCAATGGCATCAGAAGTAGTGTATAGGATACTTAGATGATAGAAGAAATCTAACTCTGCAAAGTTTTTGACTACAGATATTGTAGAAGGGGGCATTTTTACAGATGAAATACTTGCGTTAAAAGATTAGCAAAAAGCAAAATGTGGAAGATACTGGTCGATTATTAGATTGTGTTACATTGATTACTGTAGAATCCACATCTCCAAAGAAGCAAGCATATGTAGCTTAAACCTTCAAAGCACTGTCACTGGCCACGAGTAGATCATTCCTTTCCCAAATGGCAATAGATGTACAGATAGTCCTTGACTTATGATCACAATTGAGCCCAGAATTTATCTTGCTAAGGGAAACATTTGTTAAGTGAGTCTTGCCCATTTTACAATTTTTCTTGCCACATTTGTTAAGTTAAGGTTTTAGCATGGGTGAATTAATTTAATATATTTTTAATGTATTTATGGTTTTATATAATGCCTGTGCGCCGCCCTGGGTCCTAACAAGGAGAAGGGCGGGGTATAAATTTAATAAAATAAATAAAAAATAAAATAAATAAAAATAAGTGAATCACTGCAGTTGTTAAATTATTAACATGGTTAAATGAATCTGGCTTCCCCATTGACTTTGCTGGTCAGGAGATTGTAGAAGGGGATCATATGACCCTGGGGTACTGCAATCGTCATTAATATGAGTCAGCTGCCAAGTGTCTGAATGTTGATCACTGACCATGGGGATGCTGCAGAAGTCGTAAGTGTGAAAATGGTTGTAAGTGCTGTTGTAACTTCAAGCAGTCAATAAACGAACTGTTGTAAAACGAGGACTACCTGTATTTAATCTACCAGCTTAATGTTGCAAGCCATGCCTCTTCTACTCTTTTCTTGTATTATGCCTCAGCCGTAAGTATAAAAATAATAAATTGAGAAAAATGATGTCGCTAGGGCAGTGTTTCTCAACCTTGGCAACTTTAAGTCCTGTGGACTTCAACTCCCAGAATCCCCCAGCCAGCACAACTTTAAGTCCTGTGGACTTCAACTCCCAGAATCCCCCAGCCAGCACAGCTGGCTGGGGAATTCTGGGAGTTGAAATCCACAGGACTTAAAGTCGCCAAGGTTGAGAAACACTGCTTTAGGGAGACATAAAACATTTTAGGTTTACAATACTCGAAGTATTAATTTAATGTAATGTAACTGAACACTACAAAACCAATATTATTAAGGATTAATACTATTAACCTCTTAAGACAGTTAAGTTTTATAACTATTCTGGAAACAATTGTTTATAAAATGAGAATCAGCCTATCCAGGTGACCCACACTCAAACCTGTCTTCCTAGTTGAAAGCCATGTTTCAGTTACTTCTTTCCCATTGTATCCCTGTCCAGTGGCTATCCTCATTAATGTCTCTCATGCTTTCTGTTTGTCATTTGAGAAAGTAGTGTGTCCATGGTTTCCATCCAACATTTGAAGAAAACAAAAGCTTAAATGTGATTCCAAAACTGTGGCACTTTACTTGTGGAATGCATATTATCACCATTTACCCTTCAGCTACACCATGTTTTTATCTTTATCATAGAAGAAAACATATGAAGAAATTTAAATCCCACTTCCTTTCTTCTTGGGAAAGATAATTGCAGTAATCTCGTGCCCACCAATGATTGTTATTTGATTGGCTGCCAATAGAATGGAAAATTCCCGTATTTGTTTTAATCTGTGCCTTTTAAGTTCCTGTGAGACTTAATTTTTCTAAGACAAGATAAAATATAACAATTTGCAGGTGTAGAACATTTGTGATATACTGTATAGGAAAATATTCTTTTACCTACCAGGCTGTCAAAGTTCTACAGGATTGTTAATATTTCAAAAAGCTGTGCCAGGAAATGTGTATATTAGTGAAGGAGAGGGCCCGCAATCTGGGTGTCCTCCTGGACTCCCGGCTGACCATGGACGACCATGTGACAGCCGTGGCCAGGGGGGCTTTTTACCAGGTTCGCCTGGTCCGCCAGTTGCGCCCCTTACTTGACTGGGACGCCCTTCGCACAGTCACTCAAGCACTCGTGACATCCCGTCAGGACTACTGCAACGCTCTCTACATGGGGCTCCCCTTGAGGTGCACCTGAAGGTTACAGCTGGTACAGAATGCGGCCGCGCGGGGTATTATGGGAGCCTCACGGCATTCCCATGTAACACCTCTCCTGCGCGAGCTGCACTGGCTGCCTGTGGTCTTTCGGGTGAGCTTCAAGGTGTTGATAACCATCTTTAAAGCGCTCCATGGCACAGGGCCTAGTTATGTGCGAGACCGTCTCCTATCTCATACATCCCTTCGACCGATTCGCTCCCATAGAGAGGGTCTTCTCCGGGTGCCGTCGGCCGGGCAATGCCGGTTGGCGACCCCCAGGGGAAGGGCCTTCTCTGTGGCGGGCCCAGCCCTCTGGAACGACCTTCCCCCCGAACTCCGGACCATCACGGACCTCCGCCTCTTCCGCCAGCGGTTGAATTCCATCAAGCCGGCCTGGCCTAGCCCTTGGGCCCATTTTATATAGACTGTGTTCTAAATTGGTTGAGGTTTTTAATTAGTGGGATTTGTATTAAATTTTTAGCACAGGGTTTCCTAAATTTAATCAGCTTTTATTGTGGTGTATTTTAGGTTGCGGTTTATAAATCAAATCAAATCAAAAAATCAAAAGAACAACAGTGCAAGACATTGTATTAAAATGTATTCATATCAGTTTTAACATCTCAAATTTTCCTGTGGTTTGTTTTTAAAAATATAAGCTGTCCTTCAAGCCTCAGAATTTTAGTTCAGTATAGCTGTCATGTAGTATTTATTGCTAATTCAGCTCTAACATGCAGTGTACACATCTGGCAGAGTTAAGTTAAAGAAACTATTGGAATTTTATAATACGTTCTAATGAAGTTAGAGTACGCAAAGTCACAGTCATGGTATTATTAAAATGACTTTTATTAATGCACTACTTCAAGAATAGTTTAAATAACAATTCTTGACAGAAGTCTTTCATTAATACCTTAATGGTGAATGGTATGACTTTTAAGATGCTATTTAAGATAGCTATTAAGAAAATTAATAAAATTCTTAATTGAATTAAGAGAATGTTGAAAGTCATCCCTCATATTACACAGTGAAAAAGGGTTCAAATTTCTTTACTAAGAAATTATTTCTTAAGAGGAAGAAATATTTCAGATTTCCTTTCATGAGCTCTATAAAAGTGTCAAAAAATGAGTGTCATGTGCAAATGTTCTGAAAGCAAATAGCTGTATAAAACATTCCTAAAAATGTATCAAACATAAAAGAAAAATGGTTTAAAATATTTGTATCATGAATTTCTAATCATCGTCAGAATCTGAATCATATTTCTTTCCTCTGATTGTTTTCTTATCCAATTTTGTGAAAGAGGTCCCAAACTTCTGTTGGCTTTGGAAAGGCGGCTCCATTAAGTTGCCACTAAAAAAGAAGAAATTAGTAATAATGTAAGTATCCTTAAGGTAATAGCTGTCTGAAAAAACAGTTTATTAGACATGTCTGGCAAAACACAGATTAGAAGTACATTGTCTGAAGCCAAATCTCTCCCCCCCACCCCCACTCCCTGTCATTTCATAAAAAAAGGGATACATTATTTTGCTTCATGAATCTCTTAGGATTATAGTAAACATTTTAAACAATTAACAGGTGTGATAAAAACATAAGCAATACCCTGCTGGATTGGATCCCTGGCCCATCTAGTTCACAATCAGTTGGTTTATATCATCAACTGGCCAACAATCTTATTTTTCTTATAAATTGGCACCCGGAAACTAGTTAATTTTTGTTTGGGACTGTTATTGCTGTTGTCTTTTAGTAGATTAGGGAAGGATGTTGAAAGTTTGCAGTAGTATTTAGAATGTTTGACAACTGAGACTGATTTGAAAATCAAAGTGGATGAGGAAAAGTTGAATGTGGTTGGACTGATAGTTGAAAAGTGGTGACAGCAGGCAAAAGAACAGGATACTGAACAGAGAAAAATAAACCTGAATGGGAAGTACATTGGATTTGAAAAAGGAACTTGATTGGTGGTTAACCCAGTGGCATTCAAACTCAAGATTGTTCCAAGAAAATGAAAGAGAGCAAGTAAGATAGCAGAATATGTGAGTGCCTGGAAATTTATTTCAGGTTTCCGTGTTTATGAGCCTCTGGTAAAAACTGATGGCCTTTGATACAGGCTGCTTTTGACAAATGTTAGTTTTGTTTTGAATAAAATCTCATTCACGGACAATATGCTGATGGATAAATGGGCATGCATTACCAAAACCTGATTGGGCAGTGATGAATTTGTGAGAAATTTCCCTTCCTATATTTCAGGTCCATTAATAGCTGAAATGTTGTGGCTGGGATGATGGTGGCAATGACTGTGCATGGTATGTTTGCTGTGACTAGATGTGTTGCTCTGTTGGTACTTGGACTAGAAAAGGATTATTTGAATAATTATTTGGGTCAGACCCATCTATGGAGCAGAAATAATGGCTCTGGATGATTTGCATTGGGCCCTTCAAGGTGGGAAGGTGTCCCTCTTTGTCTTATTGAAACTTACACAGCTTTTTATACCATTGCCCATGGTATCCTACTGGACTGCCTACAAGAACTGAGGGCTGGAGGAACCATTTTATGGTAGTTCCACTTTAGTAAGAAGGAATGGTCAAACATTTAACTGACTTGTCCATGCTACTTTTGAATATATACAGGAAGCCCGCAGAAGTGATCTGCTGATCATGCAAGTATATGTTGAGAATACTGAAATATGTACAGCTATCTCAGGTTGAACTGGAGATACAATGGAAATCCTAGACCAGTGTCTGAAAGTCTCAAGGATTTGGAAAAAGTTCATAATACAAGAAGGATCGAGTTCCTTTTTGCTCTGATTTGAGATAGTCTCAGTATTACTTCTGGACAAGACTCTCTCCTTTAAAGGAGATGGTCTGAAATTCTGGGTTATTTTAGCGGTTGCTAGTGGAATAACAGGTGGGAACATGACCTAGCCTTACCTAAATAAAGGCTAGTGCATCAGTTGTGATCCAACATGAACTAGGATGCTTTGTTCGGAAACTGCTAGGCTGCCTTTGGAAACCATTTGAAAACTACAGCAAGACTGAGTGGCTGCTATGAAAATATTACAGATATTTTCCAGTTGCTGCATTGATTAGAAATAGGCTGCCAAGTTCAGTTGAAATAATTGGTTTTGACTTATATTTCTTGGCTCCAGGGTATCTTAGGGACCATCTCCTCTAATGGAATCTATCTGGTACATCTATGCGTGCAGGGTCTTCTCTCTTGAAGTCTCTAGTGAATGTGGATCTGAATGCTGGCCCCTAGTACAAACTCTCTGTAATCTGGCGTATCTTGTATTGCAGGGGTCTCCAACCTTTGCAACTTTAAGTCTGAAGGACTTCAGCTCCCAGACTTCTTCAGCCAGCAAAGCAAGTCCTTCAGACTTAAAGTTGCAAAGGTTGGAGACCCCTGTTGTATTGGATATAAACATATGAACTAAACATACATAATATATATATAAAAGATATCTATTTTATAAAAGGTATAAAATATTTGTAATACATTAGTAAAAGTCCATAAATCAGGGAAGCCTCAAAAATGATGACTTAATATATCAATTTCACTACTTTGCCAGGAAGATATATTTTATATTAAGAGTATTATATAACAGTATATCAGCTATTATTGTAAAATTAATTTTATTTACCTGTACTTGATGATATCTGCGCAACCTAATCTCCATTCTAAAGTCTCTGTGGTGAAATCATCTGTGTTGCCAAGATCAGTAAACCCAACCACATAATCTTGAGTTTTTCCATCTTTTAATAGTGCTAATGTGGGAATTATCTTGATGCGAAGTTTCTCACAAAGAAATGGTGATTTTTCAGCATTTAACTTGATAAACTTAGTCTCAATATGCTTTTTTGCAAGTATTGTTAAATGCTTATCTATTATTAAGCATCTGAGGAAAAATAAAAATATTTAATACATTAAATGGTGAAATATGAAGTCACCGCTTGCTTTCTAACTCAGGTAAAGCTGTGCAAAGCATTTGAAACGTGTTTTCATGTTTCTGCATATATAGTTGCTTCACTAACAGGAACAGCTGAAATATTTTCTCCACACGTATGCATATAAATACAAAGATATCTGGAAAGCCCTTTGAATGAGCCAAGTGAATATGGTTATTTCAACATTTTCAAGACAAGAATTTCAGGAAGGCCCCTTCAAAAGTTTTGCACCACCTTAAAACACTACAAGTGCTATATGAAGTGTGTTTTCATGTTTTGCTATGCCAATGAGTTCTGACCCCCGGCCTGTGAATAGACCAGAACACAGGCTTGGCTGTTTGCCACTGTTCAATTACTGAGATAACGAATTTTTTGGCTGAGAGACCAGACAACTCATGTCACACAGATAGTCCAAACGAACAGGCACGGCTAAAATATACAGATAGTCCAAACGAACACGGCTAGAATACAGAGACAGACTTTCTTAGCTATTAACTTGAACGGTTGTTTCCTACAAATGTCCCCTCCCAACTCCCACCTATAAGCTCTTTTGGGAGAGGCCAATCAACAACCACCGGGTGCTTAATCATCACCTGTGAACCTGCCTATGGAGTTGCTGCTTCCATTTCTCAGCCCTTCTCAATCTGGCATCAGGAACAAACTGCCTTTGATCCTCCCCACTGCTCCATGCCTCAGGCACCTCCTGGTGGCCAACCAGCCTCTCTGGTACCTGCTCTGACTCTGAACACTCCCCAAGGTCTCCCTCATCTTCCAGGGCAGACTCATATGGGTCCTCGCAATCCGGAGTCCATCATCAGCTCAACCGGATCCTGCTGGGCCACACCACCAATGGTACTACAGTCATAGAACCAAAGTTAAAATGGACATAATCTAATCCAACCTTCTTTTCAGTAAAGGGCTCTATTAAACAATCCCTGAAAGTCTGTCATCCTGTCAATTTGAAGAAGTGAAACAAGGTCCATTATTGTTCTAGGCACAGCATTCTGCTATTTAAGACTTCTTACCTTCAGGAAAATATTCCTTCCAAGATTTTCCAACAAATCTTTCAGATAATTGTCCTTAAGAGTCACTGAATTTTTTCCTATCTTCAACAAATCACTATCAACTTCCTTGAATATGGTTTGGCATGATATGGAGATCCAGGGTATTATATTTATTCAACAAACAATGGCTAAACAAATTACAATATTGTGCATGCAATTACAATTATGACTAGAAATTTGGAGCTGGTTTTGTAAATTTAAAAACATGGCAATTCTATTGCATTAACTAGAAAGGAATTTCAATTCCTTTAACAACGAGATTTATTTCTGAATAACTACTACAGTGTTAATCATATTTAATTTGAACAATAATAACAGAGTTCAGTTCAGCAAACCCTAAGTGATTTATGTTTTTGTTGAGGAATAATGGCTCTTCCTGTGCCTAGATTATAAGATGAACACTGATTCCCTTTAAGAGGTTAAATTGCTAAAAAAATACATTAACTCAATCAGTATTAGGAAAAGAGTTTCCAAATTTTCTGAGATCTCTTCAACTAATTATTTTAGTGAGGATTACCTGAAGGTTGAATTTCTATAAAAATGACAGACCACATTTTTGCTCCCTTTCACTTCTTGAAAAAAATCTCGCTCACTGGGGATTTCTCGGTATTCTCCATGTCCTTTTGAAAGCCATTCCTATTAATAAGAATATAAAGTTTTACATTTGATGCCATGAAAGAAATCATTCCAAATTCATTCCATAAGATTATAATTCTACCATTATTCTGTGAGAACAAGTTCTACTATATCTAAGATTAATCTGATGAATCCAAATCCTAACTTCAAAGTTATATTGGTCGTAATTTTAGTATTTCTGATATGCTTTGAAGTGGGTCAACATTAGTTCCAAAATGAATCATATATTTAAATAAAAAGTACTTCAATGTTTATTATAAATCATTTCCAAAATTAAAAGGACTAGAACAGAAAGTCTGCATTCCAAAAGAATAGTGAGGTTTTAATGGTTAATACTCTAATACAGGGGTCTCCAACCTTTGCAACTTTAAATCTGAAGGACTTCAGCTCCCAGAATTCTGGGAGCTGAATTCCTTCAGACTTAAAGTTGCAAAGGTTGGAGACCCCTGCTCTAATATGAAGTAAATTACCAATGTAATCATGCACATATTTATTCCAACCTGTCCAATAATTATGGTATGTTCAGTAATTTCATAGGGCTGCAACAATTGTGTATTCATACAGTAATTTAATGTCAAAAATATCTGTGTTCAAATTTTACTACCACAATGGAATTCTTTAAACCATTTTAGTGATATAGGAAAAATTGCTTACCATATTTTTCGGAGTATAACTTTTTTCCTCTAAAAAGAGCCTGAAAATGTGGGTGTGTCTTATACATCGAATACATCATTTTTTGCCTCCTGAAGCCCCGCCCCTTCACCAAAATGGCCATGCCTAGCCTCATGAAGGCTTTCAAAGAACTCCTAGGGGCTGGGGAGGGCAGAAATGAGCAGAAAACGGGCCTTCCCCCCCCCCCACCGCCACCTCCAGCAGCACTCTATAAACCTCCATAAGGCTATGCATGCAATTTTTTTGACAAAAAACCCAACCCATTTTCTTGAAAAACGGGCCGTTTTTTGCTAGTTTTTGCCCCCCCGGAGCACTTTGTAAGCCCTCCCCCCAGGCTATTCATGCCTTTTATTTAAAAAGAAAGTGCCCCCATTTTTGCAAAAAAACGGGCCATTTTGGGGAGGTGTGCAAAAACTTTTTTTTCCTTTTGGAAAGCTGTTTAGTTAAGAGGGATTGATGAGAATTACATTGATAAAGTGCTGTCCCAGCAGAAACAAAGTTTTAGGTGCTACAGCGATTTCCTTCTCCAGCACATGGATAAATACACCTGGAAACATCTACCTACCTACCTACTTTCACTCTCTCACCCCTTACCTACTGTATTTCTCTCTCTCCCCCACCCTCTATCTACCTATATACTTACCTACCTACTCTCTCTGTCTCGACCTACCTATCTACTGCATTTCTATTTTTCTCTCTATCCCTCTACTTACCTATCTACCCTACCTACCTACTGTATTTCTCTCTATTCCTTTCTCTCTCTCTCTCTATCCCTTTATCTACCTACCTACCTACCTACCTACCTACCTACCTACCTACCTACCTACCTACTGTATTCTCTTTCTTTCTCTCCCTCTCTATCCCTCCATCTACCTACCTACTTTTTAAAAAAAATTGCCTCTTCAAAACCTGGGTGCGTCTTATACTGAGGTGTGTCTTATACTCCGAAAAATACGGTAGTTTGAATTTGAGTTATACTGCAAATGTTAATTAAATCAGATTCACTTTTTTGTTTGATCTTTACTTTTAAAACATCAGCCTCCTGCATACTACTTAAGCTCAGGAGTAACCACTTGGCTCCCAAAAACTGTTCTTTAGCAGAAAAAACTAAATCCTACCTTTCATAAAGATTTTCAATTATTCTTGTGTATGTTCTTCAGTTTCCTATATCACAATACTTATTGATGTTGATAATTGTAATGACTGTGGAAGTCCTAAGATATGTATAGACTAATGTATTTGGGCACAATAAGTTAGTATTATATTTGTTTACATTCACTATATGGAAAATAATGAAAGGACAATTTTGGCTTTAGCAACACTTGAAGAATCTGTCAACCAATGATAAAAGAATTCAAGAAGCTGGAATGTTATAGTAGCTAGCCCTATGCCTATATGACTAGATGGAATCAGGTAGTCTTACTAAGTCAACAGAGGTTTCTCCCAATGTGCATAGAACTGTACATTGAGGCAATTCATAGTTGTGTACTTCACTGAATTTGTTAAAGTAGCTTAGATTGAATTTGCAAAGGTTGATTGTAAGGCTGTAATAATGAACATATGAATGTTGCCTAAAACCCTCATACTGTAATGGAATTTACTAATTCACTATTTAATTTCACTTCATCTCAAATCCCTGTGATAGGAAATAAGCTAACATTTTGTTAACGTCATCTATTTATCTGTTAGTGGACTATGAGTGGCCTAGTTTGTAGAGCTATGCCAAGATTATAAATGCAATACAGGAGAAGGGGTTTGGTTACCTGTTTTTGTTGCTGAGCTTTCTTGAGTGCTTCAAGCCTTCTTTGATTGAGAAGTTCCAGTTCATCTTCATCCATGTGGTCCAATTTTTGTATTTTAGTATCAAGCTCTTCTTCTACAGTTTTAGCTGACTGAAGCATTGCAGCTTCCAAGGTTTGGGAAAATACATTAGCAGATGTATCTGCATCCATTTTCTTTTCAAGTTAGCAGCAGACACATTAAACCTGAAAAATGAAGTAGATTTTAAGTTAGAACCAGACAGAATAGAAAAGATATTTATTACAATAACAATTGCATATATGATGTTGTAGAAATATCAATGGAATTTGAAAGAAGATTCAGCATAGTGATAAAAAATATTTAATTGAAAAGCTGACTGTGGTTGATTCTTTTGCTTTAGTTAAATAGTGGTCACTTGACAGAAGGATCATTGACAGCATACATTTTGTTCTGATTGTTTGGTTTAAGCCTTGTGAAGGGGAGGGAGTTGTCATGGAACAGCGATTGATATCTGAACCATTTTCATTATTAGTCAGCATTTTAAATATATCTTCTCTTAAGTGAGGATTACTGAACTAGAATTCTAATTTGGTATTCTTGGGATGACTTTGCAGTGTCATGGAGAACAGTCTAGATCCATTTCTACTTTATAATGGGCAACATTCCCTTGAAACTGTTAAGTAGCTAGAAAAACATACAGGACAAAACGTCAAGTCCATCTGGATCAAATCTTTGAATAATTAAGAATCTAATTTGACAAACTATCAATTAATACTGTACTCTAATTACAGAATTGGGCTCAGAATGAATTTGTTCTGAACATACGTATAATTCTCAAAACACATTGAGCAGGAAACTATGATTCATTCTTATTCTCTCTAAGCATGAATAAAAGGCATGCTTCTTTCTCCACAAAGAAGATTAATCTTGGGCTGGGAGGAAAGAAATCAGTCTGTTTTTCCATTGTCAGATCATTGATCAGGAAGAGCAAGATTTCAGGGGAGAAACAAGGATACTATCTGAACCTTGGAACACCCCCCCCCCAATGCTCCTCTTTGCCATTGTTCATAAATAGAAATTCCTTTCTGATGGAATCTAATTCTACCCTTAACAATGACTAACCTGGACATGCCAGTTTAGACATAAGCATGTAGTAGTAACAAGACTTGAAATATATTAAATAGCATTGGATTATCTAATGAAAGTGTTACTTTAGTAAATATTATTGAAAAAAATCGTAAAATACCAAATGCTCTTTTGAAAATAAAAAGAATCATGTAGCATGATTCTTGACAAGAATCATGACAAGAAAATAGAGTTGACATAAGACCTCAGTAAAAAAAATCTGTCTGTAAATAAAGATCCCTGAGCTTACATGTTGATAAGAATGGCAAAATGATTGCTTCTGTGTTATGGTAATGAATTCTGATACCAATACAATATACAGTATTGTTGTTGCTAAATTAGGCAAAAGACTAAATCAAATTAATATACACACAAAGATGCTTCATTTATTGCATTCAAAATATTCATAATTGAATTCAGGATAAATCTCATGTATACTACAAGAAAATAGCAATTCCTAAATGTGTTTCTTATTCTAGAAAAGAAATTCTGCAAAGCAGCATATTATAAACCCTTTTTCAGAAATGTAAGGTATTTAATCATTCATTAAATTACAAATGCCTCTCATAGTAGGCACAGTCTTGGAAAAGGTATCTTATTCTTCATAACACAAATGCCTCTGTTGAATTGATACTTTTTAGCTATAATTTTCATAACCCACTTTTAACCATGAAAAATTAGCAGGAAAAACTTTACTACATCCACCTATTTTGCTTTGCATTCAGTGTCTCATCTACAATTTAATAATATAAGGATTTTGAAATGACCTTAGTATTTCCCCCCCAAATACCGATTTCCCCGTATTTTGTGAATTCCATTAAATATATTTCATTAAGATCAACAAGCAAGGCAACAAGATCTAAATGTAATTATAGTCTACTTTAAATATTAAGTATTGATGACATCACGCTTCATATTCTGGAAATCTGATTTCAGTGAAGAAGCTCTGAAACATCCCATGTTGTAGAAAAAGCCATTTCTGCTAGGGCGGGTAAGGAAAATATACTTATCCATCCAGAGCTGACACCTAAATCTTAAAGCAGTGTTTCTCAACCTTGGCAAATTGAAGATGTCCGGACTTCAACTCCCAGAATTCGCATTCGCTGGCTGGGGAATTCTGGGAGTTGCAGTCCGGACATCTTCAAGTTGCCAAGGTTGAGAAACACTGTCTTAAACCAACAGAGATGCATCCAACTAATCAAGTCTTTCCAAAAGAAATACCAAGGCATAAACGCCGTTTATCTGTATCGTTTCGAGACCCAGGCAACCGAACAGTAACGATTCGGCTCCATACTTACTAGTTAGAAATCGAAAGGCCACAAAGGAACGCTCCTCAGCGTTAGAAGAACCACAAAACTCTCTCCTTGAGCCTCTGTCGCCCGACCGGCCTCCCAAAGGACCTCCCGACGCCCCGCGAGTCGGCGCAGCCAGTAAACCTGTCACCCCCTGGAGTCCCGCGCATGCGCCTCTATCCTCAGCGACGCGACCTGAGGACGTTTCATTGTTGACGCAGCAGTTAGCTGTCAGAGAGGCGGCGATCCTTTCTGCGCTTGCGTCGTGCGCATATGCGTTTCTGAATACGCGTGAGAGGGATGGCTGTTTCGCGGCATTACGTTCACGTCAATTAACGACTTAGATTAAAAGTGTCGCTTGAGTGAGGGGGGGGGGGATTTATAACAAAAAAAGCAACGCTTCCTGCAGCACATACCGCCCCGAGTCACGCTAATTCCGTTAGTTTGTAATAAGCCACACAAGAACTCGCAAGACCCAACGCCCGGGTGTTGTCCCTCCCCCCTCACATCTCGGTAACACCCGGATTCCACCTCGGGATGGCCCTCAGCGGAGGGTGGCGCATTAACGGGGCCTTTCCGCTGCTGAACGCCCTCGCCCCCCCCCCCCCCCCGGTCGTTCAAGGGACGGACGTGCCCCAGTCCTGCATTCAAGCTCATCTTGAATACGGGCCCAACTCAGGCGCTTGGCTGCAGTTCGTCCTCCGCCCAGAGGAGGCGGTCGCCGTAGCCGGAAGCTCCCGGCGAAGCGACCTGCTTTTTTTCCTGAGCGCTGATTGCCCGCCTGCCGCGTGCCGGGGGGGCCAGAGGTGAGGCGCCTGCGCGCATCGTCAGCCGCTGCCGAGTGGAGGGTTCGCGTTGGCCTCTCACCATATGTGCCCTCTCGCGTGTGGAAGTGGCTGGCTGGGCCCTGCGCAAGGCGAGCGAGCGAGAGAGCCAGCCTCGGAGAGGCGGTTGCAACCATGGGCAAAAAACAGAAAAACAAGAGCGAAGACAGGTACCCAGAGCCCTGGACGTGGCCTGGGTGGGCGGGGAGCGGGGATAGTCGGCGGCTGCCGGGCCAGGGCTACCCCTGTGCTGCTTCTCCTTCCTCCACGCTGAGGGAGGCAGCGCCCAGGGACGCCCTTTCCTCAGCCAGGGAACGTGAGGCAGCTCTCCTGTCACTCGGAGGACGGGACTCTTCGGGCCAGAGGCTCGAGGTGTCTCCTGTCCTCGCGTGTGAAAGGCTGGGACGGGGGGAGGGCGACACGGGGCCGCCCGAATTCATCTATCTCGACCTTTGTGGGACTTTCATGGCTGGACTGCTTACTTCTCAGGAGGTCTCGTCCTGTCCTTGTTTGCCTGTTCATTAACGCGCTGTTAGTCATGTTTCCTTCGCAATTATTTTAGGTGTGTGCGCTTGTTCTGCTCGACTCCACCGTGTGACTTCTGGTGCAGTCGCTTTTCCAGTTAGGAGAGCTGGAGTCATTTAAAGACCTTGTCAGATTTGCGGGGAACTAAAGCCCTGTGCTTCCAGATATACCGCTTGGCCCTTCAGCTCAACGCTGACGTGGAAAAAGTTACTGATAAACAAGTTAAAGGAGATCAAACAATTCCTTGTTAACACTACTTGTTGAAGAGAATCACAATTTACTCTAGATGAAATTATGGGAATTTTCTTAAGTTGGCTGTGTTAGGGAGACCTTTCTTGCCCAAATGGCTTTCATTTCAAGAAGAGTACAGTGGTATGAACCACTAAAGGTTTTGCTCTTGGGGTTCTTGTGAAAGAAGAGGCTTTTCGGCCTCACCTATCCGTACTATTGACCCTGGCTTGCTGCATTTCTCATCAAGAGTTTCCTACATGCCTAGTTTCTAGTAATTGTTGGAACCTCCAACATTTAGAGCACAGATAAATTCCGTATGACTGTTTCTGCATGATCATTAGTAATAATTAACTACTAGCCATGAATTTTACCTGTCTTGAAATTAAATATTGAATCCTACAAGCTCCCTAAGATAACATGGTAAGAATTGGTTGATTACTGTAAATATGTAACGTGATGTAAATTCTGATGACATAGCCTACTATGGTTACACATGCAAGCATTAACACTTTAATATACAGAACAGCATATAAATAAAAGGCCAAAGTTTTCAAAAACTGTTGAGTAAAGTGATGTTTTGACTGAGTCATTTTAATCCTAAAAAGAAAGTGGGAACGAGAGAGATGGCCACCCATACATTTAAAAAAAATCTTGGTATGTAGTTAATTGCTACTTTAATTGTTACTTTCAGAACTAGAAATATACAATTACCAGAGAGCCCTGGTTTGTTATCTTTGATGCCTTTATGCCTTTGATGCCTTTATCAAAGGCATCAAAGAAAACTCAGCAAGACTTTTGAGAAAGACATACCATTCTCCTGAAGATCAGAGAAGATGCAAAGACTATTAACACTGTCAGTTTAGATGTGACACAGAATAGCTTACTGGAAAATGTTATCCAGAGGACAAGAACTTAATGGAAGCCATAATCAGCTGGCTTTGGCTTTGCATGAAATATATCAATTTGAGGGCTCATTACATCCCAGTTTATTTTTTGTTATAACTACTCAGCCTCAGATTTCCTGTATGGAATTAATTTTTATAGAACACTTAAATTGCTCAGGTAAGAGTGAGGTGAGAGCCAGTTTGGTGTAGTGGTTAAAGCACAGGTTAGAAACTATGATAACTACTTCTAATTCTGCCTTCAGCACTGGGGGACTTTGGGTCAGTCTCAGTGACTTTAAGCCAAGTCACTCTTTTAGCCTTGGAAGCAGGCAATGGCAAACTACTTTCAAAAACTTGCCAAGAAAACTACAGGGACTCGTCCAGGAACTTATCAGGAGTCAGCATTGACTTGAAGGCACATATACATAGTAGACTTAGAAGATAAAGAGAATCATTACGCTTTTCACAGATTATGCCAAAGAGATTCACCAGCACAGAGAAATATTAACTTGAATTTGAAGTAGTTCTTGAGAAAAGAAATCTAAAACGATCAACTGAAAATCATTACTGGTGTGGAGTCTAAACACATCTCACCTCTAAATTCTTATTAAAAGTTAGGGTTTTTTTCAAATTTATTATTATTATTTGGATTATCTTTAACTCTTAATTATATATTCATACATCCTTATATATGTCCTTAACTACAGCAAAATATGGCAGCTTTTTAGCTACAGTCTTTTATTCCCTCTTCCCTCTTGTCCCTTTTTTTCCTTTTTGATTTAAATCTGTCTTTATTTAAGAATGGAATTTATAGATTTTATTTTCTTGGCTTGAGTTTTTAATGAAATCCATACGGCGTATCTTTTTTTCTTGCTCATATTTTAATGTTAATAATCTCATTTGTAAGATGCAATGTTAAAAAACTGGGATCTTCAATGAACTGCTGAAAAATATGAATATTTAAAGTCATTTTATT
The DNA here is from genome assembly GCA_039707465.1 of Rhabdophis nuchalis. Classification (NCBI taxonomy): domain Eukaryota; kingdom Metazoa; phylum Chordata; class Lepidosauria; order Squamata; family Natricidae; genus Rhabdophis; species Rhabdophis nuchalis. Next base: position 35,968,611 of record CM077651.1, on the reverse strand, counting down.
TTTCTTAGGAGATAACATATACTTCCTAAATATAAATATTTTGTAGGAAGATTTATAGGAATATTTTATAGGAGAAAGATTTATATATGTAGTAATTTTTAAAACAAGAAATGTGATTTCAATCAGATTTTCTAAACTACAGAAAGAGATGACATTTTTACTAAAGAAATGTCAGGATAAAAATAGTACATACAGATAGTGCTAGACTTACAATAGTTCATTTAGTGACCATTCACAGTTACAACAATACTGAAAAAAGTGACTTATGACTATTCTTCACACGTGTGACTTGTGTTCTGCCCTTGATTATGTGATCAAAATTCAGGTGCTTGGCAATTCATATTGATGTTGGTTGCAATGTCCAGGATCATGTGATTCCTTTTGCAATCTTCTGCTAAGCAAAGTTGATAGCGATAGCACTTATACACCACAGTGCTTTGCAGCCCTCTCTAAGCAGTTCACAGAATCCACATATTGCCCCCAACAATCTGGGTTCTCATTTTACTGAAGGATGAGTCAACCTTGAGCCTAGTGAGAATTGAACTGCCAAACTGCAGTCAGCCAGCAGTCAGCAGAAGTAGCCTGCAGTGCTGCATTCTAAGTATGGCGCCACCTCAGTTCAGTGATGAAGCCAGATTCACTTCACCATGTTATTAAATTCAGGGGGTGCTTCTGTGAGATTGGTTTATATGGCAAAAATTTAAAAACTGTTTTAAGTGATAGTTATATTTAACATTCTGAAAAATAAAGATTTTATTAAGCGAAGGGTAAAGGTGATTTTTTTTTATATTAACAGTTTTGATTTCAACATTGTCTTTGGTAATGAGAAGCTGTTGAAATATTTTTTTCAGGGTCTTATCACATATTTATAAAAACAAACAATAATTGGCAACAGTTAAATTCTTAGAGGAGCAGGTTAAGGAATGATGATATATTTCTTTATATAAATCTTTGATATCCACTAAATATGATTTTAATCAAATATGAAATTAATCCTTTTAAAGGATTTTTATTAGATTGCTCTGCATTTTTGTTAGATGTTAAAAAAGGGACAGAACTCTTAGGTTTTTAGACTCACGTGATAAAATATACCATCTGAGACACAAATGTGAAATTATATACATTCTAGATTATTAATTAAAAATTGCATCAATAAATTGTAACTATAATTAAATTTATGATATTTGGAAAGATGTCTGGTTTTGATGAAGATGAAATTGGTACAAACACGTGCTGCTCTTTTATCTCCTGTTTTATTGGATGTATATGCTTTTTTCATACTGATTCTTCCTAAATTTGATTTTGAAGCATTTAGGGTGGGGTATTTTTTTTTAAAGAATATGTATTGTATTTCAAAAACAGACAAGGAATTTCAGGTAGAATGATTTATTATCTTAGCGCACACATCCCGGTTTATCTTCAATTATTGTCTCATTTCATACCCTTATCCCCTTTTCTCTTACAGTGTTGAACTTTCTTAAATATAAGGGCTTATATTGGAATTATTTCAAACATCTTTATTTTATCATATTTATCTGAGCTAAATTATACACATTCCAGTGTAGACTGTATTTTTCTAATTCAAATACCTATTAAAGAAGATGCTTGGTAGATACATTCTGTGATAATTTTTAACCATAAGTTAGTGGACAAAGAGTAGAAGTTTAATGTGATTTTATACATTGCAAAAACTAAAGACAATCACTAAGTCACTTTGGCTAATCTTGAGAAGCTAAGTAGTTTAGTCTTGTTTAGTACTTGAAGGCCTTGGTCTGGAAAAACAAAAAAGCACTCTGGAAAAAGACTATACTGTTGCTGCTGTATATAGATTGTCCACAAAATTGCCAGGAGCCTCAAAGGAGCCTTTATTTTAAGCTGCGGATAATATAATATCCAATCTTACTAGGATGAAAGCTTTTGGCTAGATTTTTCTTTGCTTGTATAAATATAAACGCTGCCCCATGGGTAAAATTACAATCCTGAAGCAAATTGTACTAGATTTGGGCCTCTTGAGTAGAACTGCAATACTGAAATAATTATTTAAAAAAGAGTTTTTCAGATTCAAGCTTTTTTTTTAATGCTAGTTTTGGAATGTTTAAATTTGAACTTCTGTCTCAAATATATTTCATGTAATTTTTTTTGGGGGGTGTTCTAGTGCCAAAGAAGATAAAGATCTTGATGCCCTTGCTGCTGAAATAGAGGGGGCAGGTGCTGCCAAGGAACAAGAGCCTCAAAAATCTAAAGGCAAGAAGAAAAAAGAAAAGAAAAAACAGGATTATGAGTAAGTTCAAAACTTGTCCTTCATAGTTCTGATACAAATTAGATTAGATGCTTGGAATCAGACTTTGTGAATATAGGTGTAGCATGCTTTGTAGATGGGGTATAAAAAGCTATATTTGGAGTCAAGGCTTATAAAAGTTCATTTAATGATAACTGAAAGAGAATTGTGATAGGGATGATAGAGACAAAGTCTAGTCTTTCATCCCTGTAGTTTTATTGGCATGTTCAGCATTAGCAGTGTCTTTGCAGAAATGTTTCGGTAGCATCCTACTGAGTTGTCCAGCCAATTTAAAGGGCCTTGTCTTCCCTAGTCATCTGTGTACCATTGCCTATCAAACTATCATTTTCACTGCCCAAGTATTATATGAGGAACAGAACTGGCTCACTATACTCTAATTTTCTTCTTAAATGTTTTTTCAGATGAAGGAACATGGGAATCTCATACATACATTAACGTGCTGTATGTTTATAAGATACATTTAAGTTTGGAAAATAAAGTATGGCAGGGTATATCCTGTAGAGTTCACCCCCTCCTATCCTTCCCTTAAAACCTTATGGGCAGTTTCAAGAAGATGAAAGAGAAGGTCCTCTTCTGAAAGCCCTATAAATTGTGGAGCTAACTGGAAACCCTGCCCCTTGCCATAGATTCGCCTCCAGGCACTCCCTGCTCCCCCCCCCCCAAGCTCCTCTTAAAATTGTGGTGCTGACTGGTGACAGGGAGCCACAGCAGATGGATGAAAGAGCCACATGCAGCTCCAGAGCTGTGGGTTGCTGATCCCTGGTATAGGCTCATCTGCTTGAGTAGAGGGTTGGACCAGAGGACCTCCAAGGTCCCTCTCAAATCTTTGATTCTGTTATCAGACGTATCCAATTATTGACTTCTGTTTTCTATAAATCTATAAACAGATTCTTAATAATATCATTCTCATTGCAGTGAAGAAGATATCCTGAAAGAGTTGGAAGAGCTGTCTCTAGAAACACAAGGTGGGAGCGTTGAAAAAGAACCAGTTGTAGCAAAGGTAAAAATCCTGCAAAACTGGTGCTCAAAATTTTAAAACGTTATACAGTGGTACCTCGGTTCACGAACTTAATTCGTGAACTGACTCTGTTCGCGATCCGAATTGGTCGTGAAGCGAGGCACAATTTCCCATAGGGTTCAATGTAAATCCGGTTAATCCGTTCTGACCTTGTTTTTTGGTCGTGATTCTTGAACTGACTCTGTTCGGAACAGAATTGGTCGTGAACAGAGGCACAGTTTCCCATAGGGTTCAATGTAAAGCAGCTGAGGGGCGATGGAGCAAGCCAGCATGACTTTCGCCCGTCTCTTTCTGGGCTCGGCGCTTCTGCTTGTCGGGACGCTTCCCGAAGCCAGCAGCCCCGCGGCCAGCTTCGGGAAGCGTCCCGACAAGCAGAAGCGCCGAGCCCAGAAAGAGACGGGCGAAAGTCATGCTGGCAGCCGCGCGCAGGGTGAGTGTGGAAGCGAATGCAGGGGGGAAGGAGCTGCCTTCCCGGCCGGGCTCCGCAGCTGAGGGGCGATGGAGCAAACCGCGCGCGGCCGCCCCTCAGTTGCGGAGCCCGGCCGGGAAGGCAGCTCCTCTCCCCCCCCCCGCCTTCGCTTCCACACACACACCCGTCCCCCTCACTCACAACAACCGTGGCAGGGTGCAGCCCGGAAAAGGTGCAGTGCGAACTCACAATTCGCCTGCGCCCTCAATGGACCGGCCGCCACTGCGTCACCCAACCCCAGCCAGCCCTCGTTTATAACGCGGAGTTCGTGAAGCGAGGTGGAGTTCGTGAACCGGGGCACATTTTTTGGGAAATTTTTGGTCGTACACCGAATTGGTCGTGAAGAGAGGCGTTCGTGAACCGAGGTACCACTGTATGTCTTTTGTGTCAGACTAATTCACTTGGAAACACTATAATAATTGAATACTGAAATTTACCCATCTGCCTGGAAAGTGGTGAGAAAAGTTATCTTGTGAATAAAACAGCTCCAAAGCATTTGACCAGATTGCTCAAAGTGCTTTTTTTTTTTTGTAAAACAAAATCAAGGCTGTTGACAGTTCATGCATATCAGCATTCCATTGTTCTATTTGTAATTCAGTATTGAATAATTCTTTCTCACACATAAGCAGTCCATATCTTGTTTTTATGAATATATTTCACATATCAGAAATATAGCAAAGTAGAATGTATATATCCTTAACCAATAGCACTCAATCTAATATAATGCTGACAATTGCATGGACTTAAAATGTGGCAGAGGTAGGAACAGTCAATATTCCCATGTCTAAACTGCATCACGAGAAGCCTGGAGATTGCATCCATCCTTTAAACTTTCCTCTAACATATCCCATATACACAAAATGAATTTCTACATTGAATTACCCCATTTTAAGTTGAGAAGAAAATCATACGATAATACAGGAAATTAAACCCAGTTTTCCCAAAAAGTAATGCAGAACACACAAGGAAAATCTTAAGGGTTGTGTTTGTCAGAGAAAGTTAATACCTTATAGAAGTGATGCAAGCAGTATGACTGAATAAGATTTTTTAAATATAAGTCCGAGGTTATTTTTCATTTTATTTCATTCCCTTTAGTTTTAAAGGTTAGGGAATGTATCCAAACAAATGTTTAAATTCACCAGTGGGAAAGTTTGCTTGTAGTCCATATAACTAGATACACCAAAGTATCAGAATACAGCCTAAATCTCAATTCCCTTTACTCGTCAAAATCAATATTAGTGTAAGCTCTGATATATTTATAGAGTAAGCTAAGTTATATTTCAATCTAACACTATTACGCAATCACTCCATGCACATGCTAGTTTTTTCTTTTTTCTTTTCTCTCTTTTTTGTTTCTGTTATAATTTTGCACCAGTGAAGTTAAAACCAATTTCATTGTAATTTTTACAATGACAATAAAGATGATTATTTATTATTATTATTATTATTATTATTATTATTATTATTATTATTATTATTATTATTATTATTATTATTATTATTATTATTATTATTATTATTATTATTATTATGAAAGGAAATATTTGGCTATTGATCTTTGAAGCATAATGTATCATTGGCATTTACTTTACTTCCCACAAAGCTCTGAAGCTTTGTGTTGCCTTGATTTCCAGTGAATTATGGATGAATGAAGTAGGATGAATTCATTTGAAGGTGCTAATGAAACTTTTCTTAGGATTGCTGAGTAGGGCAATTATCTGTTTAGCATTAAATGGCATCCTTATTCCATTCTTTATCCCCTTTCTGCCTGCAAAATTGGAGTCTTGTCAGAATTTGGTACAGTGCCAAGGAGCTCAGTAGTCCTGTATGGAGCTTTAGGTGTTCTGTTCCTGAGAAGTAGGTCTGGGTATGCATTGCCTGGCTAGTGCAAATACAGTGTCCTGAAGGAGGAAGCTCAGCTGCCTTGCAATTTAATTTTTTTATGGTAGCTCTTGTCTATGCTCATGCTCAGCAATTGTACCTAATCGCGTCTCAGGAATGCAGGGGAACAAGTCTCTACCCAGCCCCTCACCCATGTCCTGCTGTTTCTCCTGAAAGACCCCCAGAGATGGGCTACAGCTGCTGAAACGAGCAAAGAAATGCTCTGAGGAACAGGTTATTGGTTTGTGGAGCTCAAGACAGGGGAGGTTTGCCAAGCAAAAAAAAAAAAAAGATCAGGAAGAAGGTTTCTGTCAAGAAAGATGCAATAAGTTGACTGGGCAACTCTTTTCTCAGGGGGCTTGGAGCTGCACAGGTTGTGGGGCTGGCAGGAGACAAGTAGGTACTCTGTAGAGTTATTCCAAGGCTAGCAGTGGTGGCAAAACTCTATGCAATCAAGGGCACCTGCGAGAAGGGGGGAAGGTGGTGAAGCAGGAAGATGCTGAAGGATGATATTGCAAAGCAGAGCTCTATGCTGCCATTCACCTCATCAGCTGTTATTTCCTGCCAACCTTTGAAAGCCTATCCAGAATGGCTGTTGTCTTCTGGATTATCATCAAAAGAAATCTGGCAGCCAGAGAAAGAGAAAGACAACAGTATAACTGCTGGTTTATCCAGTCAGTTTGGTCCAAGTTCTGGCAGCAGTCCAGCTTTGTTGGAAGACTTGCAAATATAAGGGTTTGTACAAGCCTCAGGTGTCAGTGCTCTCTTCTATAATACTTGCCTCAGACTATTGCTGCACAGCTGCCCACCATCCTGTCCAAAGTCTCCTGAGACTATTTCCAGATCTTGGTGCCATTGGCGTAGATGTCAGCATTGTCACGTTCTTCCCTATGTCTTTCCAGCAATGGGATCTGTGTAGCTCTCTGCTTCCCTCATAGGGCAACTATCTAAGTGTCTTCCTGCCCTGCTGTTCCATCCTGACCACAGGCTGTCTGGCCTTCAACCCTGCTGCCATTGGCTTTAGATTCAATTCTGCAATTCTTCTACCTGCCTCTTTCCATCCCTGTTTAACTCATGGACTTAACATGCTTTGCTGCTCTCTCCCCATATCCTTCCTCCATATACCTTCATACCAATTGTATGTCCTGTTGTTGTGATTTTGGGTCTGGCTCTACAAACTGTGTGCCTGCTTGCCCTCATTCCCTTTGGGGACCACTGTTAAGGTTGTCCTGCCCCACCCCTCCTAACCTACTCCCTGGTTCTGCTGCTGCTGGGTTTAATTTAGCCCTCCTTCCTCCCCTCTCTCTGCAACTACATTCCCTTCTCACAAATATGAACTTAATCAGGTGTGTTACTGAAACTGATTTTTTGTCAGATTTACAAGACAACAGTACCAGGAAAAGGGAGAGCAGTCTAATAATCTTACCGATTTAAGACTTATCAAATTATATGCCTAAAGAAATGTCCTTTTAGGAGCAATTGAATACAGTCCAGGCAGGAAAAAAGTTCACCTATGCAGTGCTGTGCTTGAAGGTTCCTTTGCCACATGAAAAAAACCTTACATATGCAGGATCTTCAGCAAAAAGCACTATTGTACAACTTTGCTACCCTTTTTGAACAAGATTTTATTTTACGTACCATCTGAAGCATTTGTTCAGATTTCTTTTCCCACCGTTCCCAACCAAAAATGTTTTTGTTTGATTATGATCAATTGTCAGAGAATGTAGTGACCCCAAACCATATGTACAGGTTTCTATTATTATTTTCAATTTATCACATTAAAAATTTTTAACAGGTAGAGAATGAAAATGAAGAACTTGGCCTGTCAAAACAAGATAAAAAGAAGAAAGCCAAGAATAAAAAAGCTAGCTTAGAGGAGGAAGATGGCAGTGAAGAAATGGAGGACAAAGAAAAAAAATCTAAAAAGTCTCTCAAACCCAAGAAAGAAATACTCTCCGAGAGTGATGATGATGAAGAATTTGATTTGAAAAAAAAGAAAGGAAAAGTTCAGAAATCAGGTAATAAACATGAATTTTCTGAAGAAGATGAAGTTGGCGTTGTGAAGAAGATCAAAGAGTGTGCACCACCTGTGTCCTCTGGTGAGAGTGAAGATGAATTGGATGAAGGGTCACAGGCAAAAAAGGGGCAGAAGAAAAACCAGAAGGCAAAACTGGTGGCTGAGCCTGAAAGTGGTGATAACATGGATGACTCTTCATTTAAAATCAAAACTGTGGCTCAGAAGAAGGCAGAAAAAAAAGAACGAGAAAAGAAAAAACGGGAAGAGGAGAAGGCTAAACTAAGGAAACAGAAGGAAAAAGAAGACTTGGAAGCTAATAAAGAACAGCCAAAGCTGAAGACTGACAAAGGAACTGCATCAGATCAGCTGTCAACATCCGCCACTGTGGAAAAGGGAGAGACTCCAGAAGCAGCAGATGGTTAGTAACATTTTGGAATTATGTGAGAAGCAGATGTTTAAAAAAAATTATACTCGATTTCTCAACAAAAATAAGGAGTGAAGGAAGTGTCTCAGAGGAGACTATTGAAGTGTTTTTCTCTAATCTTGTAATATGCTGAGAAATGTTTTATATGTACACAGGAATTGAGTTTGCTTGTGAAAGACATATTTAGGAAGAAGAGGATTTATAGTTAATTTTTCACTTAGAGTTCTGCAGGTTTCAGTATGTAACCTAATGAATGTGACACTGATGATAGTTTGGACCCATTCTCTTTTTCTTTAAGTCTATTCTGTGGTAAAATTAATTGAATGCAAAGCAAATGCTTTTTTTTTGCATCTAATGTGTCTAAGAAGGCTCTTCTCATAAAAAATGGCTCCCCTCAAGTGGCTTTTAATGCTCAACATTAAAACATTATCATGAGTAAAATGTGGGGGACAAAAAATACCAAGTGTTTAAGCCTGTCTAACTTTTGTTACTTTTTAAGTTCTTCTGTTGCATAAACAATTAACTTTCCTTTTTAGTCAATGATAATGAAGGTGAGAAAAAGAAAAAGGATAAAGATAAAAAGAAAAAGAAAGGAGAGAAAGATGAAAAGGAAAAAGAGAAAAAGAAAGGTCCCAGTAAGGCCACAGTTAAAGCAATGCAAGAAGCCTTGGCTAAACTGAAAGAAGAGGAAGAAAGAGCAAAGAGAGAAGAGGAGGAGCGTATCAGACAACTTGAAGAGCTAGAAGCCAAACGCAAAGAAGAGGTATTACATCTTTTCCTAGATTCAGAAGACAATTTGTCTCTATATGTTTTTGGCTTTGAAAGGCAAAAATACTCAGAATCTCTTGCAGTATAATTTTGTTTTTCTGTATTGAAAATCATTAAGCTATGGGTATAACTAACTCTGATTTTTATTTGTTATTGAATTACATGTTAGTATATTTGTAATGCAATGCTATATACATTTACTTAGAGATAAATCTAAATGAGATTCCCAAATGAATGTGTGCAGCATCTTACCATTCTTGCATGCCAAGTTCTAACCATGTGCACTGGAAGTCATAAAGTGGCTGAAACTTGATTTTTGTAGGAACGCTTGGAACAAGAAAAAAAAGAAAGGAAAAAACAAAAAGAAAAAGAGAGAAAAGAACGTTTGAAGAAGGAAGGAAAACTTCTAACCAAATCTCAAAGGGAATCCAAAGCCAGGGCAGAGGCCACTCTTAAGTTGCTGCAAGCACAGGGTAAAGATTGTTCTTTATATTAATTTTCATCCTGTTCAGGATAAAATATTATACATGTTTTATTAGAGTATTGTTGTCAGGATAGCACAGGGACATTTTAATGGAAATGCTGTGGTTTTGCAATTGTTATTTGCATTGGGTAAAGTATTAATTGAAAATACCGCAATTTTATGCTCTTCAGAATGGCCTCCAATGAATTAAGTGAATATTTATTACAGACAAAATCTGCTTAAGATCAAGTTGTAGATCTCAATGAGAGTCTGTTCTCTTGTTTAAACAATCCTATTTTATTTTAGTAAGCCAAAGCTCAAATGAGCTCTGCGCTTCTCTGTATAGCTCTTTATTACCATTCAGATCATCTTTTTTTTTCCAGCTCTACTTTTCTTAACATACAGATTAGAAATTATTATTTTTTAAAGCAATTTTATTGGTTTTACAATTTTATAAAGGGATATGGGTATATAGGGTACAGTGGAAATATTTTAGAGCTTCCATGTCGGAGATGGTGATCGTTTCCAAGACTTCATATAAAAACAATTTCAATAAAAGGTGGAAAGCGGTACATACATATTATATCATAAATTCATGCATTCAATCCTTTGTTTTGGTTAATATCCATTAATGAATTACTATATATAAAAGAAAAAATCATTTTTGTGATCTGAGTCTCTTTGCTATAGTTTCTTCTTCTTCCACGGCCCCTCCCGCTCCCATATCTTCGTGCTCCAGGATTGAGGAATGTTTTTTAAGAAAGGCTTCCGCCTCTTCAATTGTTTTAATTCTTACTCTCCCCCCCCTCCCAAAACACCAACATTCCTTCAGGCATCAACCATTTGAACCACACCCCTTTTTAATACAATTTTTTGGACAAGAAGGAATATTTCCTTCTTACCTCTCGAATCTTTTTCGGGATCTGCTTCAAAATAGAGATCTCTTTCTGCTAGTATATCAAAGGGCCTTCTCGCTGTGCTCTCAGAATCTCATCCCTTGTTGACCTTCTTACAAATTTAATATGTATCTCTCTGGGTACATCATTTATTCTGGCATATGCTGAATTTATTCTATAAATCAGGTCTATGTTCCCCCAGATATATTCTTTACTCTTTTTGATATATTCTGCTAAAATTGTGCTCATTAAATCTTTTAAATTTTCTGAATGTAATTCGGGAACATTTTGAAACCTTAAAAAGTAAGACATTCTTTCAAAATCCATTCTAGACATATGACCAGTCATATCTGTAAATTCTTTTTGAAATTCCCTTATCTCTTCCCTCATCTCAACTGCCCCACCCTCCAACCCATCAATTTTTTGCTTATTATCTGTTATTGATCTTTGTGCCTCCAACAGTTCCAATCTTGAGCTTATCATGTCTTTCCGGATCTCCTTTATTTCCTGCATTATGCTTTGAAGCATTTGATCTATTGATGCTTGCTGAGGGGCCTCTCCTGTATCCTCTTTTTGCAACATTGCAGTGATTTTTGTTTGTTGAAAGAGAGGACTGGCTCTTGTAGAAGCAGGAGCGGAAAGAGATTTTCCAGTCGGGGGCTTTCTCGTTGCCATTGTCAAAGTTTTAAGTTCTTATTGTTAAAGATGGCGTCTGGTGGGTGAAACAGTCCGTCAAGTCCAAGAAAAGGCAAAGTCTGTATCAAAGTTCAAAATGGGTGCTGTATAAACTCCAGAGAAACAATTGTAAACTCCAATCCAACCAAAAAGAAGAAGGGCACACAATGGGAGAAACACTGAGAGTCACTTGAGTTGGCTCTGCATATAAATGTTTTAGTCTTGTAAAATTGAAGGAATGTTCAAATCTCAAAAAAGGTTTTCTGCTGGGAACAAAGAAGCGCCATTTTTCCGCCACTTTGGTGGTCTTGAAGAATTAATAAAGTTCCATTTCCACTCTAACGAGCCTCGGATACAAAGTCTCAAACAGCAATTCCATATATGGTAATACTTTCGCTTGTAGCTTATAGAGAGTCGGATGTTAGCTTTCTCTCTCTCCCCGAGCCCGGGGAGCATTTTAAAATGCTGCTTTTTTTTTTCTCCGAGGGGGGATTTTCTACAAATTCCCCCCTCTAATTTCCTTTTTAAAAAGTTGAATACATCAAGCCAAAAACTTACAATCCACAAAGTTCTGAGCCTCGGTACGGTCCTCCAACTCCGGCATTTCAGCCCATCTTTTAAACGTCCATAGTTCCAGCGCTCCTTCGGCGAGAGGACTTCCCCCCCGCATTTGTCTTCCAGCTCCTGGGGCGAAGCGGGAACAGCCCCCACCGACCGCCGTCTTGGTGGGGGCCTCCTGCCGCCGCCCGTACGGTGGGGGCTCTCTACAGGAGCCCCCTTGCCCCCGAAGGCGCCCACCAGAAGAAACTAAGCGGCGGACCTGTGGAAAACACATCCGTCGCATCAGGAAGCCGGAAGCGATCTCAACATACAGATTAGAAATTATTGTTACTAACCCTAGTTTTCTGTATTTTTTCCATTGAATTTAGGCTGTAAGTATTAATAATATTTATTATTCAATAATAGAAACAGCAGGATAAAATCAAATCACTAGCAGATTAACTGAGCCAGATTAAAAATCCTAAATCTTAGTCTATATGTATATACTATACTATATATACTAATATACTATACTTTGGTCAAGATATTTTTCTCCAAGTTTATCCTATCATGTTAATTTCAAAATTCAGTCCCTTGTCGTCAAATGTTGATATAAAGATTTTTTTTGTTTAATGTGCAGGTGTGGAGGTGCCATCCAAAGATTCAATACCAAAAAAAAGGCCCATATATGAAGACAAAAAGAAAAAAAAGCAACAGCAGCAAGAAAGCAAAGAAGGTGATAATTTTGTTTATGGATAGCTATCAACATAGAAACAGTTTAAAAAAATCAATAAAAGTTTAAATCATTTCAGTCACTGTGCTTCAAGATACCTCCTTTTATACATCTTATACATTTTTATAGAGCAAAGGATATTCTTTAGTGGGTTGTGCTGTCCAGTGAGAGGTCCAGTAGGAGAACCTCTTTTGCACAAAATGTTTAAACACAAGGGTCTGCTAATGAATTCCTGCACCAGATGGGGGACTGAACCAGATAATCGCCAAGGTCTCTTCCATCCCACCCTTATCGTTCTATGATTCTACAAATTCTTCACTGACTTTTAAAATATTAATCCAAGAATCAGAGATGTTCCAAATAGGTTTGTACAAAGTGATGATTCATTCCTTCTCTGCTTTCATATTAGATGAATTGAAAAGAAAAAGATATGTCATGTTCAGCAAGAGTTAAATGTTGTTTACTATGTGCTTGTATCAGAATAAATTGGAATTTCACAGGATAATGAATGTAATTTAATCATGCAGCAAAAGCATGGAAGAGCTATATGCCTTTTAAAAAAGATTGATCAATTTTGTGTAGAATAATGTTTTTGATTTACAGCTTGAATTGACATAACTATTTACAGTCTTAATAATTAGGATGCTATTTCTATGTTATTTGGATTATTGAAACTTTTATAAATCTACAGGTATTTATTTTCATTGTTGTATCCTGTACCAGTCATTAATTCAATAAAGTAGTTGATCAAATAGATATGTCATTACTGCAGAGACCATAGGAATTATACTTTACTATGCTTATAGTACAGGGAAATCTTCAATAAATAGTAGGTCATCTGTCAAATGGATTTCTGTTAGAGACTGTGGTTATTGGGTCTACTAGAAGTATAAATAACATTGAAGAAGTAATGTAAGCATGGCTGTAGGAGCTTTTTTCTTGAACAATGACATGCATTTAAAATAGTCATAACTAATCATTTTAAATGGCATTTTTAAGAAATTACTGAATTGGCATCACCAGTGGAAGAAGCTGCAGAAACAGTTGTACCTGAAAAAGAGGAGATTAATCTTCAAGTTGAACCAGGTCAGTTCTAAATTGGGCATTTAGCCTTTCATTATCTATATCATAATCAGTTCTTTGAGGAACCTTAATTTAATTTCCTTAATTAATCTGTGAGGCTACTCTAAGGTCTTTGTGAAAAATGTTCAGATGTGACATTCAGCCAGTACGAAATTAGTTTAATGCTTAGTAAACTATGAAGTAAACTTTGTTACATAGAAAATCTATTATTGTTTAGTTTCAGAAGAAAAAGAGGAAGAACCTGAAGAAGCAGGATTAGATGACTGGGAAGCTATGGCCAGTGATGAAGAAAGAGAAAAAGGTAATTTCTTTTTGAAAAAGGAACAGAATATTACAAGGAATTAGATTTTCATTTGTTTTCATTAAAGCCTTCGGTTTTTTTCTAGTAAGAGAAAGTAAAGCAAGCAGTGTAAAAAAGATTAAAAGGGTATTTCAAACTGACTATATATATTAAACTGCAATGTACTTTGTTTCACTTTATTTATGTGTTGCTTGTTTTTCTGTTAATATTTAGCTGTTTAATAATTTGTAAAAATTATGTAGCTGTTCAACTAAATGAGAAGGGCTAGTGATAACATTGACAGAAGGGCCATATTTCTGTTCTCAACAAGTTCTTCTGTAGTGGGAATATAACTCAGAAAAGAATAAGCTGTCTCTTGACTTTTTGATGCATTGTTGCCCCTTTGCATATATGGCAGGTCTGGTGAGATCAATCTGAAGCCTATCTATTTATTACATATTTTATATGTTGCAAACCTCAAAAAAATTCTCAGTGATATGCAGCATTACCTATAATACTTGATCAGGGCAAAGTTAGGTGAGCCAAATTAGAATCATATTAAGTAACTTTTGTGTTTTTTTCATCAGAGAGAAAAACTGTCCATATTGAAGTCAAAGAACAAAATGAAGATGATGAAGATGAGGATGAAGATGAAGATGAGGATATGGAAGAGAGCGAAGAATATGAAGAAGGAGAAAGTGAAGGAAGTGAAGAAGAGAAAACTTCAGATGAAAAGGAATCAGACTCACAAGCTGCTGCAAAACAATCTGTAGAAAAAAAAGTAAACAAAGAAATAAGTTCAGATTCAGAGTCTGAGTCGGATGATGATCGCACTAAAGAAGAACGTTCATATGACAAAGCTAAACGTCGAATTGAGGTATTTAGTTAAACATTTTCACAAATAGCATTTTTTGGCTTTCCCCCATGGACTGGAGAGAGCTCCGAATTTCAGCCAGAATTATTCCCTTTTGATACAGAATTATAGTATGTAACCAAATATAAATATTTGGTCATGATGTCAACCAGTCTATAACTCTACAGCAGAGGTTCCCAAACTTGGTAACTTTAAGACTTGTGGACTTCAACTCCCAGAATTCTCCAGCCAGCTATGCTGGCTGGAGAATTCTGGGAGTTGAAGTCCACAAGTCTTCTAATTGCCAAGTTTGGGAACCTCTGCTCTAGAGGTTCATTTTAAAAAGAAAGCTAATAAACATTGGGGGATATTGCATTGGTCTTGAAAATATTTGAATTCTCAAATCTGACTTATTTGCATTTCACTTTGTTCTTTATTCTTAATGGGTGAGTGAAACTCGTTTTTTAATTTTAGAAACGTCGAATTGAAAATAATAAAAATGTGAACATCGACAAATTACGAGCACCTGTTATTTGTGTGCTGGGGCATGTAGACACAGGAAAAACAAAAATCCTCGATAAGGTAAGCACAGGTATAGCACTAGCTAGCAAACAAACATTGACTTTTACTTAGATTGAATACTTGTAGAAGTTGGGAAGTGTTTCACACTATATAATAATAATTTTGGTATATTTCATATAGCTTCGTCATACTCATGTGCAAGACAGTGAGGCAGGTGGCATCACTCAGCAGATTGGGGCAACTAATGTTCCTCTTGAAGCCATTAATGAACAAGCAAAGATGGTGAAAACTGTGAGTAGGAGCTTTTTAGCCGTTTATGTGCATTTCACGTAATAGTATAACTTGTCCTGTGATCATTAGCATTGTTGACAGTGAATACTTTTAGGTTTCTGTTTACTTGTTCCATGTTCAGAGGACTATTTCAGTTGACGGAAATATTCTACATTTGCATGAATACAATAAAATATAGCTACAATATTGGCCTTTCTGATACTTACATAGAATTGAATTGCCGTATTTTTCAGAGTATAAGATGCATCCTCCATGCTAAAAGTGGGTGAAAATTTAGGTGCGTCTTATAGAGCGAATACGGGTGTTTTTGTCCTCCTGAACCCTCCATGCATCACCTTTTCTTTCTCCTTGGCCCCCAGAAGCATTCTGCAGTGTTCTGCACGTCCTGTTTTCACAAGAAACGGGGGCTCCCAAGCCCTCTGCATGTCACATTTTCACCCTCCAGAAGCACTCAGCAGGCCAAAAACTGCAGTGCGCTTCTGGGAGCCAGGGAGGGCAAAAATGTGATGCGTGGAGGCCAGAAACTATTTTTTTCTTGTTTTCCTCCTGTAAATTTAGGTGCATCTTACAGTCCGAAAAATATGGTACTTACCTTATGGAGGTTTTTATGCCTATTGTGTTATTCATTTGTAATTTTGCAAATGTCAACAAAGATGGAACTCACTAAGTATTGCTGCAATAAAAGCACCTTGACCTAAGATCTTAAAAAGACTTGCATCTAATAATTGAAAGTTACTCAATTGATTGTTAACCTGTATATTAATAGTTAAAATATTAATGTACCTTCAAACAGGATGGGGATTGGACATTTGCAAGCATGAAACTGTTATAAAAATTTGCTTTGCTTAAAAATGAAGTTAATTAATATTTTGCAATGATAGTTTGACAGAGAGACAGTCAAGATTCCAGGAATGCTTATCATTGATACTCCAGGACACGAGTCTTTTAGGTAACAGCTGATTATTTATATCATTTTGGGGTTACATGTTGTAATATATAATATTAAAAACAGTTGCAGAAGTAGAAATTAATTATGTCTTTTAAGTGGTGTACAGTCTTGTACAAATTACGTGTAGACTAATCAATATTGTGATCTTTCTACTTAATAGAACTTGAGTTAAGAATTATTTATTCTTTGGTAAACTACAGGTCATGCTTTTTTCTGCATTTTTCTGCTATTAATGTTGACAATATCAATTTAATTTGCAGCAATCTTAGAAATCGTGGAAGCTCACTATGTGATATTGCAATTCTTGTAGTAGATATCATGCATGGTTTGGAACCTCAGACTATTGAATCTATAAACCTGCTGAAAACCAAAAAATGCCCCTTTATAGTTGCACTTAACAAGGTAAGGTCCCTTTTCATTGAATGGGTTTATATTCTATGATGTATTCTATTTTGGCTTTGTGTGTTGCATGAACTAAGCTATTTTGGTCTGTAAAGCATTGATTATGGATGTGTGAACTCATTTATTGTGACCTTTTAATCTCCGTTAAAGCATAATTTAGCTCAGTGTAAGAAACCAGCTATTTTTTTTATTTTAAGAAAAGCTCTTTTGTACTTAAATGCCTATGTAGCTCAATGCCTTTTCTTATGCCAGCACAGCTGAATTTTCTTGAGAAGTCTGTAAGCAGAATATGGTAGCAATTATCTCCTTTGTTGTGCTTCATACATCCATAATCAATGCGTTACATATTAAAATAGCTGCAGTGGTTGAAGTATTAGACTAGGAGGTGGACAATCGAGGTTGTAGTCTTTCCTCATGCATAGAAGCTTAATCAAAGCAAGAATTTACTGTAATTACATTTATCTGAAAATAAAATAATGTATTAGCATTTAATAAATTAGGTGAGCATAGCTATATTTTGTCCCTTTTGGAAGAGTGGATGGAACTGAATTCATACTGTAGTCTTCTGCATATGAAAGATAATGGATTGTACTAAAATGAATATCAGCTGAAGAATGCTTTTTGCAAAGGAATGGCTCTTTCCCTTTGTCTGAAATGGCATAGTCTAGGCAGGGGCCTTTGACTAGAGGACCTCTGTGTCCGGAATACCTCTGTGTGTTTGAGAATGAGAAGAATGGCAAATTTCTATGTTGATGTACGTGGATTTAATTCAGTGGAATTAAATCTTTAAATGATCAGTTCTTAAGGACATTTGCACAAAGGGCCAATAACTCTATTTGAAGTTCTTAAGAAAATAGAAACAGTCTTCATACTTCTCCTGCTAGAAGGACTTTAGCATTCAGTTGTTCCACATTAGCATTCAGTTGTTCCACATTAGCATTCACTTGTTTGGAAAAATCAACTTATTTCAGTGAAAGAATAGGGCACTATGTGATATAAGAGAATATGTTTAAATGAAGATCCAGCGTATGAAAATGTTCACTACCATATAGTTTATTTGCTTGCTTATAAACATACAAAGAGTATTTACTAGATCTGCCTGAATAATGCAATATTAAATAGTGGTGAATTCTGTCTTCTTTAGATTGATAGATTGTATGACTGGAAAAAGAGTCCGGATACAGATGTAGCTGTCACTTTAAAGAAACAGAAAAAAAACACAAAGGATGAATTTGAAGAACGTGCTAAGGCCATCATAGTAGAATTTGCCCAGCAGGTGAGTTTCAATTTGGTTTAAAAAATGGTTAATCTTGAGTTTTGCACCCTGTAGTTCCTGTAGATAAAACAAGTGTATTAACCATCCATGCTCAAACAAATGGTTGATAGAAAGATTTAAGATTTATTGCATTTATATACCGCCCTAACTCCCTTTCGGGACTCAGGGCGGTGTACAGCCAACAGTAAAAATGAAAGAAGGAAAATGAGAACAAATGAGGTATACATAGGAAAGGTTGGCTGAATCTAAGAAGTCAGGCTGAGACAGGACAATTTGCAATATTGACTATAGTATTTTGAGGAGAATGAGAGGGAAATATTGATATACCGTAAAAAGTATTGTTTATATAAAGTCTACATGTATTTCAAGTTTAAATTTAAGGTTCCATTTTGTCTGTTATGCAATTATATCAAGCTGTTGGGAAGAATCTTACCTAGATTTGATACTTATAGTAATCAATACTCTTAATTATAATTTTCCAGTACTCTTATTAATATTGATGTCATATGCCTTGGTAACCTGGACAGCTACTCAAGGGGCAAACCTTGAAGATGATATAGAGATGAGAGCAGGTCTGGAGTACAATATGACACTATGAATCGTCCTAAGAAGTAATACTTCTTAAAGATGTCACATTACTTCTGTGTTGAAATATCTGTACAGATTAGCAGTAATTGTCTTAACCAAAGTCAAGGTTCTACTTTTGCTGTAAAAGTCTTAGGTTTAGGATTAAATATAGGCTTAAATAATCTGCAAGATCATCTGATCCTCTATAGTCTGCCCCACTTTTGCAGATTTTTGAGTCACAGAATCATCAGACATTGTTACCACTGAAATAGAAGACTGTTATTCTGATGAATGTCTTGAATGGGAGAGCAATGAATATTAGATAATGCATTCTGTTTTTCCATCTTCTTTAGTTTCTGTTTTGACTAGGTAGAATAAATCCCCTGCTTTCCCCACTTTTTCACTTTAGTAATGCTCTGCTTCTTGTTTTAGGGCTTGAATGCTGCCTTGTACTATGAAAATAAGGATCCCCGCACATTTGTTTCCCTGGTTCCTACCTCTGCTCATACAGGGGATGGTATGGGAAGTTTAATTGCTCTTCTTGTTGAATTGACACAAACCATGTTAAATAAGAGACTGGCACACTGTGAAGAGCTGAGAGCACAGGTTATGGAGGTAATGTTTACCTAGAAAATCTTTTGATAGTCTGCTTAAATAACAAACTGGATTGAGACAGATCATTTAAGGCGTATACTTCTGTGTCTTTTAGGTCAAAGCACTTCCTGGAATGGGTACGACAATAGATGTCATTTTGATTAATGGAAGGCTGAAGGAAAGTGATACCATTATTGTCCCTGGAGTAGAAGGTCCCATAGTAACACAAATAAGAGGCCTTTTGCTTCCACCTCCCATGAAAGAATTACGAGTGAAGGTAAGAAAGCAGTGTATGAAAAAATGCTCCTGAAATTAATTAATGGTGCCTAATTTGCTCAATGATACTAGGTCATATACTCTTCCTTTACCCCAGATAAATTAATCTTATTTTTGCAGTTTTAACCTTTGCAATAAATGTACAATTTGTGAAAGCACTGCTAGAGAAATATTTTTGTGTCCTACTATACTGAGTGAAAGTATTTAATTTTACCTGTGCTCTTTGCCGTTGAATTTCTATTAGCAAAAAATAACAGATTCAGATTCTTAAAGGATAAAGTCTGAAAAAGGGGATTCCAAATAGTGTTTGTCATATTGTCTGATTAAATAAATGTAGTGTATCTGTCATTTCATCAAATGAGCAAATAGAGTAAATGATTGGAGTTCTTGATGGTTCTTGACAGTTCTTGACAATTCTTAATATAATTAAAACAAAGATGATAAATTGGAGAATTAGAAAAATAACTATTCATCTTTCTATTTGTGTAGAATCAATATGAAAAACACAAGGAAGTTATTGCTGCACAAGGAGTAAAGATTCTTGGCAAGGACCTGGAGAAAACACTGGCTGGGTTGCCCCTGCTTGTAGCCTATAAAGATGATGAAGTTCCAGTTCTTAAAGTAAGGCACAGATGATCCCCATCAGAATATCAATGGAGTTTCAGCAGCCAGAAAATCACAGTATGAACTGTTCTAAAGTAGAACAATCAGGAATAAGTTGTTTGAAATTACAACAATGAGAAACTTTTCAGATTTTTAAGAAATTTACCCGAAGTAACAGTTCTTAACTGTTGACTTTTAAATGTTTAAATGTGAGATGTAATTAGAAGCAATTATTGCTTTCATATAATTAGCGAATCATTGGGAAATAAGTTGAAGTAAGGCCTAATAAATAGCTGTGCCATCTGGACAAGCTACTAGGTTTCAAGTTACATGTTAGCTAAAAAAAACTGGACAGTTCTGTAAAATTAAGATTGAATTAAAATAATTGCTGACATTTTAGAGTCTGGAAAATTTAATGGGGAATTAAAGGAGAAAACTGATTACCACAGAACTGAACTTTCCATTGTGCACTGGAAAAAGAAGAGATTTAATTGAGCTTTATTATTTTTTATAAAAAGGTGGGATAAAATCTAATAATAATTTTAAGTATTTGTGAATTAACCTTGAAATGTAACATTCTTCATTTTTAACTTTGATTCATATGCTGAAATAAAAGTGTTTGGGAATTTTAACCAGTAAAATTAGCTCCTTAAAGACTTAAAACAGTTACTACCAAGTTACTACCATGTTTCCCCAAAAATAAGACAGAGTCTTAGTTTCCTTTGACCCCCGAAATAAGTGCTGGGCCTTATTTTCGGGGAGGTCTTATTACTTGAGGTGCAGGAGGCGGCGAGCGTGGTCACTTCATTGCTGCTGCGTTGCAATATTTTTGGGGTGGGCTTATTATCTGGAGAGGTCTTATTTTTGGGGAAGCAGGGTACTTTTTTCTTTAACATTCACCAACCTTCCACAAATGCATCACTATCATGGAATAACTTGGGACTCCACTCTCTCAGACTGCAAATGAGACCTTGGTTGGCCAAAAACAATCTTTGCTCTTTTGAGTAGTAGAGGTCTCTATCTCAATCTAAACCATAGTTTGGGCTTCCAGTGGCATGTTCATAAATGTGAAGCTTTATCTCTAATATGTGCATTGTTCATAAGCGTGTGGTATATAATGCCACTTCCGGTGTTTTGGACAAGCAAAAGCAAGTTTTCTAAAAAGTATCATGTTTTATTTTAAGGATGAATTGATACATGAACTGAAGCAGACACTGAATGCCATAAAGTTAGAAGAAAAAGGGGTTTATGTCCAGGCATCTACCCTGGGATCTTTAGAAGCATTACTTGAATTTCTGAAAACTTCAGAAGTGCCAGTAAGTACCCAAGATTCCATTTTCTTGGTCATCATTTTGTTAGGTATTATTTGCAGAATTAATATTAATGACAAGCTGTTTCCCCCCCCTTGTCTCCTGGCAGTATGCTGGAATTAATATAGGGCCTGTGCATAAAAAGGATGTTATGAAGGCATCAGTCATGCTGGAGCATGATCCACAGTAAGTATTTCCTTCAAAATGTTTGTAGCATTTCTAAAGAGGCTTCATGTGCAGCTCCCTAATATTATCATTATTATTTTCAAGGTACGCAGTGATCTTGGCTTTTGATGTGAGGATTGAACGAGAAGCCCAGGAAATGGCTGATAGTTTAGGGGTTAGAATCTTTAGTGCAGAAATTATATATCATTTATTTGATGCCTTCACAAAATATAGGCAAGACTACAAAAAACAGAAACAAGAAGAATTCAAGTAAGTAGAATTCTCATAGTGAGATATAGATACAAATATTCTGTGTGCATGTGTATGAATTGTAAAAATTTTTTAACACCAGTATCGTATAATATCAGTTCAGTGTTTTGTTCTCATTTCAACTGAAAAATGTCAGTGTAAAAACATACAGGACATCCTCACTTAACTACTACAATTTGGACTAGCATCTCGGTTGTTGAATGAAACAGTTCCTAAAACATATATAATATACAAATAAAAACTGAGATTTTAAGAGTTTTACAAAAATTCAGCATGGTTAGAGATTATAAGTTCTAAAGTAAGCCCATCAAACTGGCGGTCTGCAGGCTGGACGTGCTGGCCACGTCCACCCCCGGCTCTGCAAAGGGAAAAAAGTTATGATATGCCACATGACACGAGCAAGTTTGATACCCCTGTTCTAAAAGATGGGTGCTATGGCAGAACTTTCTGCGCTTTATCTCTAATGGGAAAGTCAAGATTCACTTAAGTTAGTGTTAATAACAAGTGCAGTGATTCACTTAACTGGTGAGTAAATGGGGCAGAACTGAACTGTCTTGGCAACAGAAATTTTGGGCTCAATTGTGGTTGTAAGTTGAGGACTACCTGTATAGACATAGGTAAGTAATCTCTTCCTCTCCAATGAATATAAAAACAAACAATTCCCTTATGAATTATTACAATGTTGGCATCAACATTCCAAAGGGCAGGAAAATGGGAAAAAGGAAAGCACAATTGTGGTAACCTGATTTCCTACCCAGTAACTGCTTCGCTTAGTGATAGAGTTGGTAGTCTCAATTGTGGTTGCTAAATGAGGACTACCTGTACATAGAACCTTGTGTTCATAGATTTACTTAGTTGGATTGAGGAATCTGCTAAACTAAATGTGACAAGTAATGACTGTCACTACTTGTGACAGAATACTATAGTTGGTAGTGATGGCAGCCTTTAGTGATACATTGTATCATTTTTCTTTACTACTTGATAAAAACAGGCAACTCATGACCAGATTATACTTAATAGATTGCTAAATGTGTCAGAATTCTAGTCTCACGTGGAGTTATAAAATCTGGATAAGAATGCTTTATGATTACTGAAGAAAGCTTGTCAAATAATTACATGCACATTTAGCATTACAGTATTTATTTTTTATTAAATATTTACAATTCAAGGGATTTTATGTGATTTAGGAATTGCTGAAGTAAATATGTCAGCCTGGATTAAAATTGTTTTCAATCTATTTATCACAAGTAGTACTTGTGAATAAAAATAGATTTTTGTGCATATAGCTTTATTTTCAGACCACATTTAAACAGTTCTTTGCCATCTTTCTCTCCCCTTTCCACCCAGGCATATAGCAGTATTCCCTTGTAAGATTAAAATACTTCCTCAATTTATTTTTAATTCTCGTGATCCCATAGTGATGGGAGTCCTTGTGGATGCAGGTCAGGTAAAACAAGGAACTCCAATCTGTGTACCTAGTAAAAATGTGAGTATTTTGTATCTTTCAAGATATTCTATCTTTTTTAAGAGAAGGGTTAGTTGGATAATAATTTTAAAAAAAGTTTATTTTAATACACTTTGATAATACATACATACATACATACATACATATTAAAAAAATCAACCATCTGTATTGCAGTTAAGTTGCATTGATTAGAAACTTGGGGTTCTTTGATGAAATGTACTTTATCATGACGTCTGTGGAATATTGATTTTATCTATGGATCTATTTTTTCTAATTTGAAAGCTTAAATTTGACAAAACTTATTTTGAAATAAATAACAGTGTGCAAAGCTGCTTTCCCAAGGTTTTCTCAGATGTTTAGAAATAATTGGCCTCCAGTCCCAAACTTTCATTGTATACTCTATCACACATATATATACAGTACCATATAACAGTTTAACGAACGACTCCCATACCGTTCTTCAGATTTTATGTGGGGAAGTTATTTAAAATTTATATTTTGAATATTTATTTTGCTTAAGCCCTTATTGTGCAAATTTAATGCTAACAAAAAGTATGTTTTATTATATAGTTCATTGATATTGGAATAATTACAAGTATTGAAATAAATCATAAACAAGTAGATGTTGCAAAAAAAGGTCAAGAAGTCTGCATAAAAATAGAACCAATTCCTGGTGAAGCACCGAAAATGTATGGTCGACATTTTGAAGGAACTGATATGCTTGTCAGCAAGGTAAGCATTTTAAAATTCGGAATGTTATACTTGAATGTAAGGACAAAAGGCTTTTTTTGAAATGGGATAGAATTTAGACTGATAAGTCAGCATTGGGGGTGGGTCGTGGTGATAAAGAAGCTGTTACAGAAATTTTGATATAAAATCATTCTTTGCTTCTTACACATTAAAATGGTTGAGAACATTATTACAGTGCTTAAGGTGCAACTTTTCAAAAAAATGTTATTTTGGTTTCTGAAATTTATGAAATTTAGATTTATGCTTGCTATATATAACAAACAATCATACAAGTAGGAGTGTCATGTAAAACATTTTGATTTTCTATTTACAGATTAGTCGACAGTCCATTGATGCCCTGAAAAACTGGTTTAGAGATGAAATGCAGAAGTCTGACTGGCAACTTATTGTGGAGCTCAAGAAAGTATTTGAAATCATCTAGGTTCTGTCAAACTTTGAGCAATGATTAGCAAAAGCCCACAGTTCCTATTATAAGAACAACAGCAACTTATAATAAATATGCTGTTGGCTTTAACAAACATCTGGGAAAAATGTGGATAAAATGTTTTCCATGAGAAACCAAATAACTTACACTGGTTTGACAGTGGTCAATTAATGTCCCTGTGGTTCCAATGTGCCTGTGCATCTTTCCCAATGCCCTTCACTTTGTACTGGCTACTTTTAAAGTTTGCCCTTTCCAGTTCACATCCCCAAATTAAAAGAAAATAATTTTTTTATTAAGTATCTCAGCTTTCACTTTTATACTAGTAAGATCAGTACCACAGTATTTGCCTAATCAAACTCTTACAGACTTTGTGATTTTTTGGACTTTTTCGATGTAAGAAATCTTTATTTATGCATACCCTCTTTTCCCGGTTTTTTTTCCCATCACTTCTGCTTTGTGCCTATAGAAATTTATTATAGAAAAATTAGGTAATTGGCTATCTGTATTTGGTTGGTGTGAAACAATGATGTAAAGCATAGTTGGCTGCCTTTTATTGCTTGTACAGTTTATGAAATTTGGCAAATTAATCATTAATGCTGAACTGCAAATAAAATAAATGAACATTACTCTGATAATTTAATTCCTAATAAAGGCAGTGCAGCATGCAAATATATCTGTCAAAATTTAGTTATGTGTGTCTGGTCTGAACGCTTCAATAGTCCTCTTGTGTTGGTTAGAAAGATGGAATAAAATCTCTCTGCCAAATGGTTAGATGAGCACAGTTGAGCAGTTTGATCTGGTCAGTGTGGTTGAAGAATTATGTGCAGTAATCCTATTAATATGTAAATGTGGTATAATTATACTGTATAATTGTACAAAAACATATCTGGGAAGAAGGGCTAAAATGAAATCATCTTTGGATGGTGATCTTATACACTGATAGCATCATGATATTTACTGGTATGGTTACATGGAAGGCAGATTATCAACAATCCTACTCTTAGTTTTTTGCCTGATGTTTGCAGAATGGCCTTAACTAGTTGTAACCATAATTATCAGGATATAGCAGCAAAGTTAAAATAATGAATGAAATAAGAATAGTTAAAATTCTCCAGTTGAAAGAAGCTGATTAACTTAGGTTATAAATAATCAGGCCTCAAGATATGCTACATCTTAAAGTCTAAAGGTATTATTTTTACCAGATAAAATATAAGTAAATCTTCAATCCTCATTGTTTTCTATTTAATCTGATATTAAACCACTTTCATATAGCCTCATCAAGACTAGTATATTACAAATTCTTGAAAATGTTTTGATAAGAGAATTTTCTTAAGTTCTATTGAGACTGTTATGAATGTCAGTTGATATGTTGCTAGAATTACCAGGTGGATATGGGGATAAGAAGAAATCTCTTGACACTCCTCTTTTGTGGTGCAAAAAGAAGTCCATTTGCTACAGTGTAAGATCAGCCACTTCATCTAATCCAATAGACATTCTTCTTACCTCTTTAAATTTTTAAAGATTTCGGATGGACTGCTATAACAGAATCTCTTTAAATAGAAGGAAAATGGATTGTTAATGAAAACTGAGTATTTTGTGAATAGGAAAATGTCTCTTACATGTGTTTGATATGAAAGAAAATGATAGGAATAGACCAAGTTGCATTAATATTATCAGGTTTAGCCAATTATGAGACAGAGATGCCGCGCAAGGATTTTGTTGTTTATGTTAGACAATTCCAAAAATAATTTCTTTTTTTAAAAAGTCCAAATCAGCACTTTTCAGAGAGCCTTCTGCCACTGTGAAATAACTGAGCTTGAAGATAAATGTTTAGCCAATAAAAATATGAAAACTAATATTGACTGTTCAAATTTATAGCATTTAGGAAAGACAAAGGAGTGAAACAAAATATGTACAAATTACATACAATTCTTTATTAAACAATTGTAAACACTTCACTGTAAAAATCCATAAAACTTTTATAAACAAACATTTTGTAAATAGATTCTATTCTACAATAAAAGAATTTGAACACAATTATTTACATGCAATACTGACAAATTTTGGCACTTTGCTGAAAGAAAATGTAGAAAACACCTCCTCCTTTAAAAAAAATTCAACTTATAAAAACTTAGCTTAATGTCATGCACTTTGCAAATACCTCACAAGCACTTATGGTACAGCTACCAGAGAGCGCCAGGCTCTTACCATATCCTTTTCTACAAGATCAGTTCAGATAATTTTTAATGTGCTTCCATAAGTTTGTTGCAGAACAACTTGAACATTGTCAAGAATGAAATCAAATGCCATGTTCCATACTGATTCTACAGACTGCTGCATTAACCTGTGGAGATAAAAAGTAATAGAATGGAAAGAAAAACTTACCATCACACATTTTCATAGATTGTAGAACAAGTTTTTGAGCTGGAATAGCCATAGCCAAACTCATAAAATATGCTTACCTATATTAATTGTAGTTCGGTTTCTTGTGTGAAAATACTTAGAAACAAAGTTTTGTTGGTGGAAAAATACATGCAAACATATGCACACATAGTTAGCTAAACTGTCTATGTAAGATCTTTTTAAAAAGAAATGTAAAGTGGCAAAAGATAAACAAAATTATGCGTTCTGTATTTTTAAACAATGAAATGTCAAATATTTGTCAAGTTTATAAATTGAAGCAGAGGTTTTATGAGGAACAGTATAACTGGTATTTAGTGGGAGAGTTCAAAGAACAGGAAAACTCCAAAACTACTTTGTCTATAACTAGGATTGTCTCAGCATACACTCTGATGGGTTTGCACATGTGAGAACATTTCAGAACAGGTTCCTATTCAACTGTAGAGATGTACAGGCCTGCTAAATATCCCCTCAATTCCTTAACAGAGCGGGTTAGGAGAAGGGACATATGCAAGAAATAATGGCAGGTGGGTTATGTGAAATCATATAGCCATTCAACTAGTTACAGAGAAGCAAACAATTGTCTTGTTTGCAGTTCCTGCATCTTGCTGATTTTATATCATAAAATTGACTCCCAAAGGTACAGCTTTGTTACTATAAACAGATAAACTGTATTTCACTTGCAACCACATAAGGAAGATTCCGAACATCTAAAAGAACTGGAGTAGAAAAATGGTAGTAAAGTTGCCTAAGAAAAGTAGAATTTAAAGCTCTTTGGAATTAAGGTGACCACATTAAGTACAACTTCATCACGGTACTAAATTAGATAATCCAGGACTGATTCTTGATGGCTGAACAGTTGTTTGACAGGCCAAAGCCACCATCATGAGGAAGATTAAAATAGATGCAAGAGGTAAATAAGTAAAAGCTCCTAATACTTTCTATTGATGTTGCAATTCAAATTCCTTTCAAGCCATTTAATCCTATCATGGAGATGGGAACACTGGTTATGGAAGAAGGGAATGGGACAGAAAAAACATCAACAGGCATGAAAGGGAGAAAGGAGAAGTAAATAAATTTCCATAAAGATGGCAGAGAAACATCTAATTGTTTAACAATTGTTTAAGTGAATGATTTCTTGAATGAATAAAATAAATGATAAAAGAAAAAGAAAAATTTACCAAATACATACAAGTAGTTTCACAGTGCTTAAAACTTTATAGGACAAGTTGCTTTACCACCCTGTAAAAGGACTAATGGAAGAGCTGAAACATGGTGAATATAGTACTACCTCTTCTAAGGGAAGCTTATTGCTGAGGAAACAATGCTGATTGTCACTTGATAGCTGCAATAAGACAACAGTCCCTGATTCACCAAAAGGTCATTAAACTGCAAGAATTTTGGTCTGTGGATCTTGACATGGCCTTGTCAATTTTTGAAATGGGGGAGGGGTCATGAAACAGTGATCTTTCATAAAATCTCAAATCTTCATGTTTCCATGCCACACATCAGAGAGAAAAAAGCACTAGCAGGCTGAGGCTGGAGTGAGAAAACTTATTTAAAGCTTTTAAAGCTTTTTCCCATAGGAAGATATGAAGGCAAGAGAATTAATTCCGATTCTAATTTGGCTTATGGATAGGAATTTACATAATATCCTGCTAAGCAGAAAAGGTTGTTAATGTTTGTGGACATGCAGCTGGAGCATATGTGAAATTTCAGACACGGTAGGCCTTGGTCATGTGGTAAAAGGGTTGGGAACAAAAGGGAAAAAAAATTAATAGAACAAAATGGAAAAAAGGAAACCTCGCCATATTCTTCCTATCTGTATTCAGAGTACAGAAGCACAGAGAACACTCCTAATTAAAGTGGGTGATATAATATGCTAATAAATCTGGAATAATATTGCAATGCAGGAGATTTGGGGCAATGCAAAGCCGGCAGAAGAGAGGCAATACAGGCTTCCTCTCACAAATTTTTCAAACCTTTTCAAGTGCAAACCCACCAGTATAATGCTGAGAAATCACATCCACAATAAATAATGGATACAGTACCACAAATGAACAAGTTGTAGATATTCAATTGTGTGGAAAATAATATGACAAATGCAAGATACGCAAGTATAGAGAATCATTACCTGAAATTCTTAAAAGTTTTATAACTTATTTTCAATGTCATTTGGATTTGTTTCTATAAATAAAAAATAAGTTAGCATCTAATTACCTTTTCATGTACTTTATGACTAGATCCAGCTTTTCTAAATCCTTTTCTTCTATCAGATCAGTACAATACTTCACAACTTGCAAAATGTCTTCCTCCATAGGATCTACAAATTATACATACTTTATAGAATGCCTCTTTGAAGCAGCAGAGATTAAGCAGCTTGAAATTAATGAATGTTTTGACACTGATGTAAATTGATTTTACTCCTTTTATTCCTTTAAATAAATTAAACTCCACGTGTTTTATTATGTATACAAAATCCTGTGTATGATCAGTATAGCTTAATGCATATCCTTATTGTCTCAATTTATGGAGAAATTTGAAAGAACTTTAAAAACATACACAGTATCTGTCACATCTTCCCATGAAATTCTGCATGGAATTCAACCCTTTTTGTTTGTGCCACCATGAAGCTGCTCCATTTTATGTATTAGATTTATGTGGCTGCCCAAACACTCATAGTAACTCTGGGCAGCTTATAAACAGTAAAAAACCCAATACAAAAGAATAAAAAAACAATCACACTTCATGGGAGGGGGATAACGTACATTCAGCCCAATGGTTCTTTAAATATTCAGTAATTTTGATGGATGAGGAAAAAAAAGGTCCATAGAAGAGGTTGATCAAGGTCTCCCCCAGCTCCAGGCAAATACCATTTCATCAGCGAATTTATTTATTTTTTGCTTAGTTATACTATTACAACTGTACCTGTGGCATCAACAGTCAGTTCTTAGAATTACGCAGAATTATAAAGCACTGCCCAGAAATAGAATTCTCTTCTCTTGGATTTTGAACATTGTCTAATTTGAAATATGTGTACTGAACGAGACACTTCTCTGGCATTTTAAGACAAATATCCTTTGAATACTACAGAATGCAGGCAATAGTGGAAAGCCGCAGCAACTCTTAGAGCACAGTAAATAACATTAAGAATCAATTAAAACTATTTTTAAATATTGAATCTCTTCTGTTCAAAAATAATTATACCAGAGTTGTAGAATGCTATTCTTTGATAACATCTAGTACAGAATGAAATGTAGTCTTGTTTCAATAAAGTGTACTTACAAGACACACTAATTTTTATTAAAAAGTAATACACCCAGAGTTTACCTGATATAGTTGTAATCCATTCCTTAAGCAAGGCCTTTACATCGTTAAACTCAATAGCTCCTGCTAGATTAGGTGCTTGAGGCCAAATTGTGGTAGATGGTAATGGCTGTGAAATAGATGGACTGGAAGGATTTGTAACAGCTTGTACTTCCATCTATCCAGAAAGAATAAAAATGAAAATTTCTCTATATTCTCAATACGAAACATTTAAAAAGCACAAGAACCCCAGAAAAATAAGAAATTTGTGATTTTAAACCAGAATGAGTTTAAAAATACTAAAATGCTGCATTGGCTTATAAAGTTACCTGAGGATTGTCACTGACGGCTTTTTCCTGTTTCAAGAAGTTATCTATTAATTTTTGAGGACTTCCAACAGAAACAACCATATTTTTTGCAGGGTTACCCAAACGCTTGTTTTTGAAAGGACTAATGTTCATTTTTACTGGGCTGACTTGGATTTTCTTTCTAGTTCTCTTCTTACTTTTTGTAACTGGATTCTTTGATGCTGAGAAGAAAAAAGTGAAAATTACATTAGTATTTTATGATTAAAGAAGTAACCATGACCCAGCCGTTGTAACACAAGTTTGCAGCAATAAAAAAGATTACACATAATTGTTTGACAGGAATGCAGTCAAAGACTTACCAGTAGCATTTGTTTGTTGTAATATGCTTTCTACGTGATTTTGCCTTTGGTCATATGCTTGTCTAAGTTCCTCCTGCAATTCTGAAGGAAGGGCAGCAAAAACATCAGGATCCACCTATGCAATAAAGCATCAACTTGTGAGTATATCACTGATATGAAATCACTGAAACATTACTATAATAAACTTCTGAGGTTTTGGTTCTAGGGTAAGAAATACATCTATATTAATGGTGTTTCTAACTAGAAATTTACAGAACTTCTGTAGAATATGCTTACCACATTAAATCTACTAATACAAATTATCATTTACCTGTGAAAATGCTGGGAGTGCTATTATATTAATCCCAGCATTATTGCTTGATTCTTTGAGATCTGGCATCTGTAATAGAACAGTTCCAGCAGACTGGGCTGGAAAGTTAGTGTTGAATCCATTTATTGGTTCCTTTTTGCTATTATCATGGGCATCTATTAGTTGAAGAGAATATGCATGTTCTATTTGTTCTCGAAGATCAGAAGGGAGTGCTTCCAAAACAGACTTATCAAGCTATTAAGAAAAAAAAGGGGGTTTCTTTAAGAAAGTGGAAATGGAAATCTGTTGTAACTGAAACGCAGAACTCTTCTCACAAACACTATATTTTACTCTTTGCTTGGTAATTAAACAAGTACAAAATGTATAGACTATAAAAGGAGGAAGCTGTTCTTCTCCTGTGCCTGTGTCTATATGTAATAGTAGCATCTAACATAAGTGAATGCATCCTTGATGCTTGTGTGCTCATATTAGCTAAATTCAGGACACTTTAAACTAAAGCCTTAAGTCTTTCATGAGTAATTGAAATATAAACAGAAATGGTTAAAACTGAAAGAATTCAATCAATAGACTAACAGATGGAAGAGAGTGGCAATGCTCTTTCCTTATCGTCCAATGTCAACTGTCCCGTTTGATTAACAACGAAAGATTCCTGGCCATTTGTTTTGCCAAGAGTATACTTTACTGAAGCCGAAATGGTTACAGAAGTAGTGCAAGCTGAATTTGAGGGTTTTGCATGCAAACAACACAAAAGAAAGTTGTCTCCCCCATGTCCAATCAGGTGCTTGCATATTGTTTAGGAAACAGATGCTCGGTTCCCAGCTCTGCATATTGTTAGCTGACCTTGGCTGGCTTTTCACAAGGCTCAGCTGGGCTTCCATCCCCTCCCCCTTCCTTACATTCCAATCTCTCACCCCCCAACCCCCCACCCAGTGCTAATATCAAGATGTCAACCTCCTTGGGTAGCTGAAATGCAGCCATGATATCCAGGGAGTTCAGATCAATTTCCCTCCCATTCAATTAAAGGAATTTTTCAAACCAAACCCAGGAAAAACACATGCCCTGGAGTAGTAAGAGGCATTAAGCATAAAAGCCTGTAAAATATTCATTTTACACATTCTTTATTAAGAAAGGGGCATCCACATAAAAGAAAATTTTACCTGGGAAGCTGATGGCACTTCAATACTTAAATTAAGCCTAGATTTTATACTGATTGGTGGATATAAGCCATTCAAACTGGTACTAGGCTCAGATTTGCTGATTACGTGATGGAGATTAGTTGCTTCTGATGGTAACTCTATGCATGCTTTTGATGCAGAAGATATTTCAACATCCACAGCAGCCAAAAAAACTATAAATGAAAGAAAAAGGCAACATTTTCAAACACTGCAGAACACTAAGCTAAAACTACAAATATACAGTAACTGCAAAAGATAAAGCTAATAATGTAACATTTTTAAAGAAGAGACCATTGGCTTACCTGAACGGTGGTTCTCTGTGCACTGTGGGAGAATCTAAGCAAGAGGTTAACTTCTGCCTATTAACCCAGAGACTGAGTTAGAAAAAGTCTTGACCACGTCTCCTCTGTTCTTTGGAGCTCAGATGTTTTTAACGGGGGCACAGCCGTAAGATATGGAAATCATAAAGGTAAGTTCACTGCTGACCGATAAGTTCACTGCTGACCCTGGGCCGGCTGGTCATAGGGTTGGGTTCTCCTGCAGTGCACAGAGAACACAGTGGTTCAGATAAGCCAATGACCTTTCTCCTGTGTGCTGCTTGGAGAATCCAAGCGTTGGATATACCCAAGCTTAATGTCTCACTGGCGGGAAGAAGAGTGATTCAGGGTCTTGAACCCTCTGTAGCACTCACTGCCGAAATGCTGCCTCAGCCAAGGTGAACATGTCCAGCTTGTAATGTTTGATGAAGGGTGACAGGGAAGACCATGTCGCTGCCCTGCAGATCTCCTTGACTGATGCGTGTGTAGCCCAAGCAGCTGTTGTAGCCGCACTCCTGGTAGAGTGAGCCATGATATGCCTGGGTAATGGTCTGGCCTGATGCTCCCTTGGCACTACGGAAAATAATAGCCGCAGATTTCAAACCTGCAAAATGGTGTGAGAGTGGCTAACCGGCTCTCTGAGTGCCAAAAAACACCAGCCGCGGTAACAAGCTAACCCGAGTGATCGGGCAGTATCTCCGGCTGCCTGGGTTGCTGAATCCAAGTTTTGAGGAAAAAAATAAGGAAAAAACAAGGAAAGGCAGTGGCAGTTTTATCCGGTGGACCGGGGGAAACTGGCACACTTACCAACAGCCAAATAGCAGCTCAGGAAACATCACACTTGGAATTACCTTTAGTAATGCCTGCTGTCCTGATATAATTGCTGCAATTACGGAGAATCCAATCTACAAAAAGGTATTTTACTTAGACTGAGCTGGAGAAAGTATTGCATATGTCTCTCTAGGCTAGACTGAGTTAAAAAAACTGAGCTCCAAAGAGCAGAGGAAGAGTGGTCAAAACTTTTTCTAACTCAGTCTCTGGGCTAATAGGCAGCGCACAGGAGAACAATTCTGTTTTCTGAGAATAATAATTTATTTTATTTTTATCTAAAAAAACCACCAGACAAAGCAAAATGTTATTTATCTGCCAACCTTCCTTGCATTCTTCTTTATTCTTGGACTTTTTCACACCTTTTGGAATTTGCAAAAGATCAATAATTGAATCAGCTCCACCAGGCAAGAACCCAGAAGGTAATGAAGTGTTAGAGGAAGACATGGCAGTTGTTTTATTAACTGGAACTAGCTGATGCACTTGAATTCCAACCTAGAAAATAATATACCAGAGTAAATTGGGGGGGGGGGGGGGGGGGATAGCTTTGTTTATAATCTGCTGCAGCAAAAAACATTGTCTTCTAAAAATATTTAACATTAATAAATTATTTTTAGAATACATTTTCATAAATCTATAGCTTACACACACACACACACACACACACACACCGCAATCACAGAGGAAATATGGTTTTGGGGGAAAAACCCACTTTTGGGGTATTTATGAGAATAATTAAAAGAGGTCATAGTGAAATTAAATGTAGAAAATTCTTTCAGTAATAAGAATCTATAGTTATTGGATGAAACATTATTGAACCAGTTAGCTGATTAACTAAGGGTGATTAAAGATTTTACAATCTGTATTTAATCCAAAAGTTTCCAAAATTCCCTAATCCTAGCCAATGCTCCTTTTCTCAGATTGGTGTTTACCATTTTAAATAATGACTGACCAGTTAGTCCAATGTAAAATTGCAATATTTCACATGTAATAGGATATATCACATTGGAAGAAATAAATATTTATCACATTTCCACTCCAATTTAGAACAATAAAGCAATACCAGTAAATAATTTCCTAGGGAAAAAAAATCAAGCATGAGTGCTGAAGTTGCAGTGATTTAAAAACTTACCCCTCTCATATCAGAAATATTCAGTTTCATTGTGTGAAACATATTTAATATTTCTTTCCCAATCACTTTGGCATTATCTGTTGCATGGTTGAGAGTCACAGTCCTACAAATACATAAATTTTAAAATGCATCAACAGCTTTACAATGGCTACTGATTTCATGTCATCACCAGGATCAGAAGAATCACATCTTTGAATACTCATTATTTCCAAAACTGCCAAGGACAATTGCTGTCATATTTTTTTTCCATGACTGCAGTAGAAAACCTAGTAGCCACTATAGAAAAAAGAACTAGATAGGTTTCTATACATGTTCTTCTGATCTTAATTTTGATTGTTTTACAAATTTCAGATACACAAACTAGACTTGAACATACGGAATTACCGTAAATTCAATATATACATATAAAGCAATACCAGTAGATAATTAATTTTGTAGAAGAGAAAATCAAGTATCCTTTCTCTTTATCTCTCTTCTCCTCCCTCTCCATACTTCTAGAAGTGTAGTACTATTTTGATCACTATATCTAATTATAGTGTAATTATGTAATTATGGTATATTATATTACATTTCTCCAAATTCTTAATTAATGATAAAAGGATATGAAAAATATTTTAAAACATCTAGGAAACCTTGAGTTTACCATGATTGAATTTCATTACAGTGCACTTAGATACTTAGCTGCTCATTTTCCTGATACCAGATTTCTTCTCCTATCCCCTTCTGCTAATGTGAGCATGCATATGATAAAAATGATTTGATTAGCATGTTCATTGATTAGCATTGCTGATCAACACCATCATGTTATTTCTTTTAAAACTAGAACTGTACATTTTTTTAGTTTATGAATCTAGTTTTTAAAAGAGGCAGAAAATCAAGCTTCAGTTTTAAGAACTTGCTAGATTATGACGACCTATAAAAATTATGTCAGCAGAAAAAGCCATGATTAGGGAAATGAGCTGTTTATTTATAACCCACTACTAATAATGCAGGTTTCCTATTCTTCTTTACTTGTTCAATTTCTGCAATTAAATTCAGCTTTTGCTCTAGTTACTAAAATATACTTTCTTATGCTTAATTTGTTTTTAAATTGTGTATTATTTGCTCCCTGAACATTTTGTCAGATAGCAATGGTGTATTTTGCCTAGCTTGTCTCTATATTTTGGCAGACAAGAACCAAACTCATAGCTTTGTTATGTCCCCGGTAAACTATCACACATAGTGAGGCCCAATTAATGTTATGAATAAATTGCGTACCGAATGCTATTGAGACAATCACTCTCTCTCAGCCTTAGGAAAAAGGCAGGGGCAAAAGTTAAAGATGACTTAAAGGCAGAGAAAAAGAGCGATATGTTTATTATTAGTGTGCAAATTTAAGCATATAAACAATGGCAAATGTATGTACCAAACTATTTACCTA
Organism: Rhabdophis nuchalis; assembly: GCA_039707465.1. Classification (NCBI taxonomy): domain Eukaryota; kingdom Metazoa; phylum Chordata; class Lepidosauria; order Squamata; family Natricidae; genus Rhabdophis; species Rhabdophis nuchalis. The sequence continues at coordinate 35,932,793 of CM077651.1, read as the reverse complement.
GCAACACTGTCACAAATTCCATGCCCTCCAAATTTTGCAGATTCTACTGGGGCTCCAGCTTTCCTAATCATGACTTTGAGAGTTAATCGTCTTCCTTTCATACCGGCTGCTTCCAACCTTCGCTGGATCTCTTCTGAAAGACTCAGAAGGAAATCTTCTGCTTCTTTTGCCTTGAAATAGGGAAAATGGATTCTACACAGGTTAAAAGATGTAATCAAATCAAAACGGATCTTCATTATTGTACTAAAAAACCACCAAAAAACCAGCAAAAAAACAACAACAACATTAAATACCGTTTATCAACTGACAATGGGCATGGAAGACAATTAAAGTGTGAAATTTCACAGAATGTTCCCTCCTAAATATGAAACTCTTTTTCTGAACTCAAAGCAAGCTCTTTTGAGCAATTTCAAAGAGTTTCAATCTTGAAAACATAACTGCAATGCTACTTTGAGCTCAGAGTAGTTCCAAAATGTTCAAAGCAACCCATTTTGTACTCAATAATAATAATAATAATAATAATAATAATAATAATAATAATAATAATAATAATAATTTAATTTTATATCCCGCTCTCTCTCCCCAAGGGGACTTGAGGCGGGGCACAGGCAATTAAAAATACAAATAGAACCACAGACAAATACAAAATACAAAGTTAAAAATAGATTAAATTGATCCTGCGCTAAAACCCATAAACTAAACTAAAAATTACCCCTAAAAACCCCTAACCTAAAAAGAGACTACCCAAGGCCGGCCAGACGAAAAAAGTGCGTCTTTAATTTTAAGCGGAAGGAGCGGAGGTCCGTGGTTGTCCCGATATCGGGGGGAAGGTCATTCCAGAGGGCTGGGCCCGCCACAGAGAAGGCCCTTCCCCTAGGCGTCGCCCGCTGGCACAGCCTAGTGAACGGCACCCAGAGAAGTCCCTCTCTGTGGGAGCGAATCGGCCGCAGGGATGTATGGGGCGGAATGCGATCCCGCAGATAGCTAGGTCCCGTGCCATGGAGCGCTTTAAAGATGATAACTAACACCTTGAAGCGCACCCGAAAGACGACAGGCAGCCAATGCAGCTCGCGCAGGAGCGGTGTTACATGGGAGAACCTGGAGGTTCCCATAACTACCCGCGCGGCTGCATTCTGGACAAGCTGAAGCCTTCGGGTGCACCTCAAGGGGAGCCCCATGTAGAGAGCATTGCAGTAGTCCAGTCGGGATGTCACGAGGGCATGAGTGACTGTGCAAAGGGCACCCCGATCCAATAGGGGACGCAACAGGTAAAACACCCTCCTGGCCACGGCTGTCACTTGATCTTCCATAGACAGCCGTGCATCAAGGAGGACGCCCAAGTTGCGTGCTCCATCCACAGGGGTTAGATGTTCATCCCCTATGACCAGTGATGGAGTCAACTGGTTGTACCGGGATGCCGGGAACCACAGCCACTCGGTCTTGGACGGGTTGAGTCTGAGTCTGTTACTTCCCATCCAGGCCCGCATGGCTTCCAGGCACTGGCACATCACCGCTACGGCATCGGTGGGGTGGTTTATATGTACACGGAGAGTTTTATTGGCCAATCACACTATCAATAAAGAACATTCCATTCCATTCCATTCCAATGGGTAGACATGCATAGGAACTGCACTACTGAATTCTAATTTAAAAAGCTTCTAATGAATGTTTAATAAATTCCAAGACTCCTGTAGCATTTGGAAGGCCACATTACCTAACGCTCATCCATGTTATCATTCATTCATATAAAAGCACATTTTAGTATTAATAAGAAATTAGAACAAATAAATTACAGCCCAATAACATGCAATCTTATAGACCATTTTGAAACAATGATTAATGATTCACTTAAATTTGATTTATTTTTTTTACCTGCGAAAATCTTATGCCATAATTGATCTCAGCTGAAACAGATTTTCTTGTTTTTTCTCTCTGAATTGGCCTCTCATCCAAACCACGGCAAAATCTATATAGCATTTGTCCAGTTTTGGGTCCAAACTCTTTCTGAAGTTTTGACATTGTAATACATTGTAGATCTCCACAAGTTTTTATCCCCATAGATGACAGCTTAGATTCCATTGTTCTTCCAACTCCTGAATCCCAAAATAAAAAATGTATTTTTGTATTAGAACTCTACACCAGAGAAATTATTCATTTGACAATCATTGTTACACTATTTAAACTGAAACGTGTATTCTATAAATGCATAAAATGTTATAAAATAGCAGATGTGCCGGTAATTTTACATCTCAGACAATGTTGCTTACAATTATACAGAAAAGTTACACTTCAGAACACCTAAAATAGAAATAAACAATAATATTGGTTCAATCACTTTTATAACTGGCCATAGGCCAGGCACAAATTATCCTATTTTGGACACATTATGCAAAGAACCAACTGTCTGCAAAAATATCTATGCTAAGAAAGGAGAAAGGAAAAAGAAGAGGATCACCTGCAGGAAAGTAGCCATGAGTGCAACCTTGGAAGTTTTAAAAGAAAAGGTTGGGGATAGATTGTCAGAGAAATATCTATACAATGTGGTTGCTAGGAGTCAAAAATGATTTGAGGACACATAATTAATCAATGAAATATGCATTTTTGTCTAGATTTATTTTGGCTGAATACTAGTATTTTGATGTTTTGAATATTTATTAAATACACAGAGGATTAACATAATCTCAGGATGCAAAATCTATGCCATGCAATTTATCAGATTACTATTCAAAATTTGGATTAAAACCCCACTCCCTTTTTACGACGCTATAATCTCTTTATTCTGGGTAGTCAGGGCGACTGGATGAAGTTGAGGATTTACTGGTCAGATGCCTTTTCCTGATGCATTGGGCAGGGATGCCAACCTGGCAGCCCAGATGTGTCACGCAGGCCACGCCCACTCCAGCTCCGCAAAAAACACACTGCGATATGTCATGTGATGGCTACATAATGCAGCAACACCTGTTCCATAGGGAGTTCGCAGAAGAATTTTTTTCTTTGCGCCCTAAGAGAGAAACATCTGCCGCTACCTAGGATTGAACTCTCAGCCTTTCAATTGAGAGGCGAATGATATTCAAAATTTCGATAATGCTATCTATATATGTTGCTTTATCTTCACTATAAAGAAAATAGCCACTTTCATTTGTTAACCACCCATTACTTTTGTAAAGTAGAGCTAAAGTAAACTTGATAAAGACTTCTGAAGAAAGCTAAGAAGGAATAAAGTAGAAAAAAGCTACCTGGAAGATGTATAATTAGCTGGCTCCTGATAAAGTCATCTACTTCTTCAGGCTTTATATGATACTGCCCGTCAGGTTTTGCTCGGCGAGTTGCCAGTCTGGCCAGTAAAATATTTGAACCTATAAAAGTTCAATATTGCTTTTAAGCAGTATTTCAACCATTTTGAAGATTCAATATTTTTCCTACATTACATAAGAAGAAAGGCAGGATACTTTATAATGGAACTCCTAGTCATATGCCATAGGGAGACTATGGAAGACCGTTTTATTCATCAGCATACGATAAGTAGAATTATAGTACAGGTCCACCATGATTATTATCATCTTATGTAGAATTAGTTATTTCAGTTCCAACAATCATAATTCCAACAGTCACTCCAACAATCTTACACTGATTAAAAACATTTTTATTACCTCTCAAAATATTTTAGCACCATAGACTTAACTGTTTTCTCTTTCTTGAAATATTCATATACACACAGGTAGAATGATTTATCCACATCTCAGTTAGCATCATATTAATTAAATTTTGGTCATATTAAACCTAAACTGTTACTAATTTATAATTTGCATTAAACTGAATATCTCATTATTGAACTCGCACTAATTGTGACCTACCTAAATGCTGGAATAATGGAACTTTCTTCTCAGATCAACAGTTCAGATCTTTCGCAAGACAAATGGCCAGATAAATACACCAAGTATTTATCTGAAAACATGGGGAATATTTTTGTTGCAAGGCACTGACTGAATGGCAACTTACTATTGTTTGCTTATGATATACTTTGCCTAAGGATAATTCCATGGCTGATCCCAAAATGCTTTGCAGGGATTGGGAAATGGAGCAGTGTTGGTTGGAGCATGATGTGCTGAACTGAATGTGATTAAAGATCACATTTAATTGACCTTACCCATGCACATTAAACTGAATATATGAGTATCAGATGCAACAAATATTACAAGTACCTCCACTGTGTCCCTTTATATGAGAAAAATACTAAAAAAGAAGGCAGTTGGTAATATATAAAAGCTTCTAAGTCAGTATATATTTAGCTTCTATTTATTATCTTCTATAAATGAAGAAAGGAGAAAACAAGAAAATTAACTAGACTTAGCACATATTTCTAATATCTAATCATAAAATTATTTTAATCCTATGATTAATGCACATACTTTATAGATACAAAATGTTGTTTTTACTTAATAATCTACTTTACTCATAAATAAACTTTTCTAAACAATATACTAACCTATTCCAATTGAAGCAGGACATTTGGTCTTGTTTTTTATTTCTGCACGAATAACATTTGCTAGCTCATCTGATGTCAAAGCAGTCTCTGCAAGGATTTCAGTGATATCTACCAGTGCTTCATCACAACTGACAGCTTCAATGTTATGAGTATAGCTATCAACAAAGTCAAGGAATTAAAAAGAAATACTAGGAACAAAATTAAGTTATTCAAAATTAAGAATATTTACAAGCATTAAATATTCATTTTACAGTCAAACCCCAAATACATAGGAAGTTTCCAATTTTTGGAAAAAATATTTTAAAATATAGGTAAAAGGTAAAGGTTCCTTTAGCACATATGTGCTAGTCATTCCCGACTCTAGGGGGCGGTGCTCATCACCATCTCCATTTCAAAGCCGAAGAGCCAGCACTGGCTCCAAAGACATCTCCGAAGACATCTCCGAGGTCATGTGGCCAGCATCACTAAATGCCAAAGGTGCACAGAACGCTGTTATCTTCCCACCAAAGGTGGTCCCTATTTTCTAGTTGCATTTTTATGTGCTTTTGAACTGCTAGGTTGGCAGAAGCTGGGACAAGTAATGGGAGCTCACCCTATTAGACAGCACTAGGGATTCAAACCGCCAAACTGCCGACCTTTTGCTCGACAAGCTCAGGATCTTAGCCACTGAGCTACCGCATCTCTTTTAAAATATAGATACTATTTATTAAATTCATTTGCCACCCATCTCTCCGTATGAGATGCTATATTGTGAAGTGACAGTAACCATATTACACACTTCATTTTATAAGTAAAATATAAAACCTGAACCTGAGAAGCATAACTGTTTCAACTTTTTTTCACATATTTACATCTGGTTGTTCAATCAGACATCAATTAAAACCCAGGTTGGAAAGTAGAATAATGGAGCGTGGTTTTAACTAAGCTGCCTTAAAATGTTAATTTGATTTGTAATTAAAAGTAATATATTTTGTAATAAAATTTCTATTTTGCTGAGATTAAAAGGTAATCTGATCCTGGAAAGCTTGTTATTCAGAAATATTTGGGTGGCTTTTGTGAGATGAGGGTATAGAAAAAAAAAGATAAATCATAGTAGAAAATATAGGATATTTGTACATTGCTGAAGAGGTGCTTAATAAATTCATAGGTACCATAATAAAATAAATAGCACATAATATTTTATCAAATTGCATTAGAAAGCAATCAGCAGAATTAGATAATAAAAATTTGGGTGAGTTATTCTTGTCTAAAATAAATATTTTAACAACTTATATAATATGAAACATTTACCTTGCCAATGTTTCATACATAGTTTGTGCAACTTCTTTGTATGCGTGAAAGTCATAGGGAACAGCTTGAAGATTTGGGCACAAGTGTTTTGCTCGTCCAAAAAACATTCCATTCTTTATACCAGCTTGTCTAAATAAAAAAAACAAATCCGTAGTGGTTTAAAATAATCAATTAATGAAATGAAAATAATTACCTTACATAAAGCATGTTAAGTAGTTAAGAAAATATTTCATTCTATTTTTAAATTTCAATTATTTATGTTGCATAATATAGGGGCAAACCTTAACTGACAAAGTGTAATATTCCTACTGTAATTTGCACAGCAAAAGCGCAGGTCTTCCTACAAATGTGTCAGAATATTTAAAAAATGCTTTACTAAACAGCCAACTAAATAAATGTGCTTAATCTATTTAAAGAGAAAACTATATTCTGCAACCTCCAACTGACAAGAAATACTTTTTTCTTACCTGGCTTCATAACTGCAAGATGCAATTTCTGCCATTGATGACACAGAAATATCAATATCATTTTTACTCAATTCGGCAGAATCTTGACTATCATCATCTGTTGAGTCAGCATCATCGATTTCTATTTGAAAATAATGTTATTAAGTCATTATTTACATTTTAGAATTAAATCTGATTTACAGTAATTAAAAAGTTACCTAAGAAAAATATTTTCTATATGGCAGAAATCTGCAATGGGGTATAATCTTAATGCACTTTAAAACTTGATAATTGATCCTCCCACCCTCTCTCCCTTCCCATTGACAAATCAAATAATTTACAGACTTTATAACAAACCAATACCCAATAAAATACACATTGCAGAATGCAGAACAATTTGATAGTTTTTGATACCAGTCTTCATATTTAATGCACTATATTTGTTCAGCTTAGTATCTCACTGTAGGAAATTCAGAAGATATGCTTGACAGCAAATGCCATTGAAAATACTATTAGACAAACCTATTTATTACTTATGACAATTCCATCCATACGGAATCTCTTGCATGCTGCTGGCTACATCCAAGCAAAATTCTGTCAATAAACTCTGCAACCAGCAATAGCAATAGCACGTGGACTTATATACCGCATCAGTGTTTTACAGCCGTAAGTGGTTTACAAAGTCAGCATATTGCCCCCAACAATCTGGGTCCTCATTTTACCAACCTCAGAAGGATGGAAGGCTGAGTCCACCTTCAGCCTACTGGCAGCAGAATTAGAAACAATACTGCATTCTAACCGTGCAGCATTTTTAATTTCCCACAATTGTTTTTCTGTGGCAGGACACAAATTGTTACTATATTAGTTATTGTTAAGAAAAAAGTGTTTATAAATCTTCTCACTTTAAGCCTGGTTATATAAATTAATCTGCAGTATTTTACAAATTAATTTGGTTTAATATTCATAAACTTTAACTAGATCTACTTCCAAACAGGTATGTAAAGTATTGTGACATTATCACAAATATTGTAGTTTGATATAACAAACTTTCTTCTTGGAATGAGAATAATTCTTTCCCCTTTTGAATTGAAAAAAATCCCCATTCTTTAAAAAATGATATACTTATTAATCCAAAGAACTTTTAAAAATGTTTTTAATAAAAATGGAAATAAACCTAGCGTTATTAAAATAGAATCACAAAAATATGCCAGTTTCATAGGTAATGCACATCTACTTAAGCATACTAGTAAATCAGAATATTTCAATTATTTCCTTCGATAGTATGAATTATATCTTAGTCATTATTTTTCCCAAATATAGATATTTTATAAAGTCATTAAATATCCTTTTTGCTGTTATATTATGCCCAAATTAGGCAGAATTATGGAGAAAATTGCCTCCTGTATGAATAAAAAGGAATATTCCAGAGCTATAGCATGCAAAAACAAGGGAAGTTTCTCTTCTTATATAGATAAATATTGTGAGAAGCATGCACACTTATAATTACTTCTTGCTAGAAAAATGTAATGGATGCAAACATTCCTCTTCTCTTCCTGCCTCATGTAAAGTACGAAAGTCCTACTCTAGCATTCTAGTACTTTTAGAAGTAAAAAATACAATAATTTGGATTAATTTACACATAAACACACACCATGAATAGTTATGTTTTCTCCTCTTCAATACTTCTGAAGGTTGCTAAAAATACAGAATGACTTGAATGCGAAATTTAGGGTGCACTTATTTTCACAAATGATGCTCAAGATAAAGAATGTAGTGGATGAGAAAAGTGGGAGACAGAACATGGACAAGCTGCTATCTTTGATAGTTCATCACTATCATTCGGATGGCAGTGTCATTCAAGTTGTCCAACATATCTGCAAGTGCAAATTAGAGCAAATTATGCCCTGAACAACAAGAACAATGTCCTTAATCCATTTGTTTCTCTGCCCTGGCATTAGATGATGTCATCATCTTGTCTATCTTCATGACTTCGATGGGCTCCTCCACAGTGCAGCACAGCAGATCCCCCCTTAAGTTGATGAAGTCACTTCATGTAATTCGGGGGCAATGGAAGACACATTTTTCTCACTGGAAGGCAAGGTAGAGAACCTCTCATCAAAAGTTGGGAAACTAGACAGACGCATGGTGAATGTGGAGCAACGGATGGAGAAATCAGAGGCCAGGACCAAGTCTGTGAAAAAGAAATCGCTGAGAATAAATCTGCATCTAGTGTGATTTTAAAAAATTGTTGCTCTCTAGAATGAGAATTGAAGATATTGGGCTTGAGAATACTGGCAGATGTGGATAAGGCAATAACTCATTCTTTATGCATGTTTAATTCCTTCTCTCTTTGTATTAGGTTTTGTCAACACATTGTAATTATTGAACTTGCCCTTAAAGATACACTCCAAGATAGAAGTATAGAGAAGAATGCCATCAAATGTAGAATAATGCAACTGATGTATAAAAACTATTAAAGATTGAATCCTGGATCTCTTTAAGAAAATCAATTTGTCTAAAAAGAGGCAAAATAAGGAAGGACAATCTTCAGTGAATAAGCAGGTTGTAAAGATGGGGCTGATGTTGCAGATACCTGAAAAAAGTTATACTAAGGAATTCACTGACCTTTAAAACAACTTTATATAGTAGACTGTAGAGAAGATCACCAGAACAAAAGTATGGGGAATATGAGGTACTGATAAATGATATTTATTCTCTATCAGAACATGATTAGTCATGTGTAATAAATTAAGAGTTAGATTTCATTCACACTTACACATGAATGAACTCTATTGTATGTAGATGATTTATTAGAGTGGAATTCATCAGTATGCTAAACACATTTGAACATCTGCCCATCCAAACTTTTATTTTGTTTCAGTGCCTACCATCCTATATAACATATATTGCCAATCAAGTATTCCACAGTGCAATACATTCTTAAATTTCTCACTTTTCTCTAACAGCTAGCAAGCTGAAATACCTGCAAGTAAATACACACTGCAAAAAATGCAAGCATTGTGAAAAAATATGCAGTTAAAATTTTGAATTATCTACCTGCTAATTTTTTTTTTTTTTAAACACACCACAATTTTATTTGCCTAGAAAAGAAAAACATGTGAGCCTAAATTATAAATAGTATTATTCTCCACTATATGAATGGGAAGAGATCATTTTAATTTTTCTTTTCATTCTTGGAAATGCAAGCCTTATATAAGTTTATAAAACAGCATGCATCACCATGGAAATCCTTTGGTAAACAAGAATTTTTGAACAACACAGGACAATTTGTTCAATTTTATAAAATGGAGCCTGTTAACTCAGAAATGAACTATTTCTGACCCTACAGTTACAATGAAACAAATTTTATATCTTCTATGCTAGAATTTATTCAGTAAGATGAAGAAAAATGGAAATGCAGGTAGACTTTTGTGGCATTACAAAGATTATATTATATTAATTATGCCAGACACTAGCTCAAGGTGGTATCTGCCTCAAATGAAAAGTAATCTATTCTAAGACAAAGTACCATAGAATCACAGAAATCTCTAAGGTCAGAGAGACACAAACATATTTCACTGTTTGGTTATTTTGCTGAAATGTTAAAACATAGTCTTGTTTATCTATTTATAATAGATATAGGGCTGTCCATCTTAAATAGAATAGCTCTGGGCAGCTCACAACATGTAAAAGTGATCCCCCCCAAAAGAAAATTAAATGCATCATGCACAACAAACAAGTCACCATAACACTCCTATCCCAAATATACTTGAACTGGATTCAGTTCCCATCTGAGCCCAATGCCTGGGTGAAGAGCCAGGTCTTAATGGTCTTCAGTCTTTTAGATGTCTAAGAGAATAAGGGAGTTTTGAATCTTAGGGAGGCTTTTTCATAGGGCAGCATTTGCTACAGAGAAGTCCAGCCTCCAAACTCCTGCCAGATAACAGAGAGGGTGCTCACCCTATATTTGATCTTTGGGACAGGAAAACACCCTCAGTGTGAGACAGCCCTGTAAATAACTGGACCCACACTTTATAAGGCTTCAAAGGTGATAATTAATATCTTAAATTGCACCTGGAAAGAAAATGCTTGCGCAGTTTGCCCATAATATGTACTTAAAGTGCAGTAGTTGAAGTGCACTATTATAAAAGTCCACACAGGAACGGTCCATTCCAAGACTCTTAGTGCATGTTCACTTTAGGCCATGACTAATAATGTCTTAGAAAATCGTACTAGCGCTAAAAGGAATATTTATGGGTTCCCTCTAAATTCCCACTGGGTCTATCAGTCTCCTGGGGTGAGATTATCAAATTAGCCCTTCTTCCTTGCAATGGGCAGGTTCAGGAACTTCAGGACCATAGGAAGTAATCTGTCCATGGCAAGAGACTGATGTAACATCCATTAACACCTGATGATATTACAATGTCCAATAACAACAACAAAAACAAAAGCAACAAAATCAAATGTGGGACTTTCTTAAGTCATTTTTGACTCTAGGAGAAGAATACAGAATGATGTCCCAAAGACTATCAATTTAGGGAAATTCATTGCTATTTCAATCACAGAATCAAGAAGTTCAAGTAGGAATACTGTTATATAGAAGGGAGGGAGGGAGGAAAGAAGCAGTCTTGGCTGACTCTTGAGGGCCAAATTCACAAACAGGGCTTCATATATCTGCTGCAGCATCTTTCAAGGCTAACAGAAACTCCCAATAACAACAGCCATATTGCCATCCATTCCTGGACTCATGGCTGATACCACAAGACTGATTTTGGTGCTAGGAAGTGTGAGCTTGAGGCTATGCAGGTTTGTTGCAGTGAGGGTGTCAAGATTGACTCAAACTTTCACCTATATTCCATTTTGTTTGCAGCTAGACAAAGAATATGGTGATGGTGGATTGTAATGCAAGAGTGAGGGGAATGGCATCATTGGTTACCATGAGACATTATTCCCCCCCCCCCCCACTTCAAGGACACCAGAGCAGATGTCACCAGCTGGTTATCATAACAAAATGAATATAAGTGAAGGGTGGACATAATGGACTATGGGTGGCCCGTGGGGAAAGGGGGAATAATTATGCATGCTTTTCCACAGGAAGCCAGAGCTGGTTTGCTTATTCTGTGCCAATGTTGATTTATTCAGTAAAGTTTATACTCTTGGTAAAAATGTCTGAGGAGTTTCCTTTTCCTGATTTCCCAACTGGACAGTTGACATTAAACCAGTTCTTATGGATAGCTGGTGCTGCTAGGGCTTGCCTCAGTGCTGGGGCTTGAGGTGATCAGTGCTGCTGACATTTGAGGTCAGTGGTGGGGCTTGAAACTAGCTGGCATTGCTGAGGCTTGCTGCAGCACTGAGCTTACTATGGCATTCTGGCTCGTGCTGGGCCTGAAATAGAGAACTGAAGCACTGGTAGCAGATTGAAATTGCTAAAGGCTACTACCACTGAAGAGTGCTCACTCATGTTGCGCTGACGCAAGCCCAACAATTCCTAGTGCCCACTTGTAGCACCTGCCCAGTTGGCCCATAGATCTGCTGCCCTGCTTGGCTGGAGGTTCTGCCTCTTTTCACATCATAGTCACAGAAGGTCTTAACTTAATGGTCCGCGTAACAGCAACTGGGACTGCCCGAATTTCAGTCACTAAGCAGTGAAGTCACAAGATGTGATGCTTTATGACAGCCTCACTTAGTGATGGAAATCCTGGTCCAAATTGCCATTGTAACCCAAGTATTATGTGTATTTTCAACAAAATTGCTGAAAAAACTATGTTTATTTTATTGCTCAAAATGCAACCCTTAAAAATAAATTGTTACCAGCTTTAGTAAAATCAAAACATTTAGATCTAGTAAAGAACTATAAAAACATGAATATGAGAGCTAAAATCTGGCTGCACAGTTTTCTGTCATTTTCAATTTTGAACGAGGCATATTCAATGTAAATAAAACAAAGAATACCCCCCAAAGTTCCAAATGCAGAAAAAACAAAACAAAGCAAACACTGGAATATCTTTAACATGTGATGTGGTCCTGCCTGTAAAATACTATCATCCCTTAAGGGCCAAAAAATAAAAAACCCAATTATTGCAGCTTTTGTTTACATAGCACTTTCTACACTTGCCTTGAAGATCTCAAGTACATATCGTGTGATAGATCATACAGTATTGGGATTAGGTAATATCAAATAAAATTGCTTTCATATAATTTGCTATAATCTTGCTTCTATAGTTAACAATACTGAAAAAATGGAAAATATCTGCTTGAATGTGCTGTTAGAGATTTATTTTAAAAAATATTGAAACTTACTAATTGTACAAAGATAAAAGCTATACGATTTATTGATAGAAAAACATAAAAAGGCAGGTGGCCATGCTAGATCAGATCATCTAGCATTCAATTTTAACAAGGTTTCCAAAAAGTTAATTTTAAAGTATGAAAACAGGTTTTCTGAAGTGTTTCTTCGTAACACCTGGCATTCAAAGATATACTGAATCTAGCTATGTAAGATAATGGTAATTGATATATACATTCTTCAGAGAAATAGTTTAAGCCACAGTTGAATGTATTTAAATTAGTGCCATCTTTTGGCAGCTGTGTTCATAAACAAATCATCTTGTGATATCATGGTTTTATTGCCTTCTATAGCTTGGTACATTGGGGGGGGGGGAGCCTTGAACCTTAATTTTTTTTTAGAGTATCCAAGGTTCAAGAGATATTGTATAGGAAGAAGACTGATCTACAAACTTGCATACTGTTTCTAGTTTCTACTAAAGAAGAAATATGCAAATATGTTTTAAACGCAGGTCACATTTTTCTTCTCATTTTTTCCTAGATGTTTTGCTGATCTGAAAGTTCTTGGAAGCTTAAAAGCCTGTACACTATTTTCTACACTTTAAATTGACCTAATAAAGCTTGATTTTATTATCTTCACAAAATGATCTCGTATCATCCACTAATTTGTGTCTAATTACTGATAATCAAAAAATTATAGACAACCATCTTTTTTTGCATAGATGTAAAGTGTAGATTGTACACCTGCATTCTTGCCTAATCCAATATACAGAGGGACACTTATACATTTTCTAGCAATAGAATATCCCTAGTATGATGATGATACTTCATTGAGATACTCCTCTAAAATTGGAGTTATGCTGTCTTGATTTCATTCTAATGTACAGAGGCCAAGGGAGCAAGGATGGAGAAAAATGGGCTTTAATCCTACCAAAACTGAATGGCTATGAGTTCTGATCCTCTCTGATCCTGGATCAAAAGGTTTTCTATTATTAGTTCTAGAAAGAGTTACATCCCCGATTCAAAACCAATGCACAGTGTGGGGACTTTTCCTGAATTTACAGTTCTTGTTTGAGAAGCAGGTGGCAAATGGGACCAGGAGAACCTTTGCACAATTTCAGTTTTGTATTAATTGGGAGGCCTGGTCAGGATCTCTCATACCTTAATTGTCTCTGGCCAGATTACTGCAATATTTACTACAGATGAATATATGCAATGTATTCCTTCCTGCACCGGATCAGAATGCAGTATAGATAGTTATAAATATAAAAACTGTACTACTTTCAAGCTACACTATCTCCCTCAGGCAATTCAGGGTGCTAGTAATTACCTATAAAGCCCTATGGGGTACAAGTCTTGGTGGTTTGCATGACCCCCTAAGATTATTTTCTGCCAATCCTGCATGTTGGATTGGGCAAACTCTAGGTCAGTGATGGCAAACCTTTTCAGCACTGAGTACTCAAACCAGAATGTGTATGCATGTGTGCATGCTGGAGCACCGGAAACCTGAAGACCAGCTGGCCAGTGCACATGCACGCACAGGCCAGCTGCCCTATGGGTTTCTGGCATATGCATGCGTTCTGGCCAGCTGGTCTTTGCATGTGCTAGAACACTGGAAACCCAAAGACCGCCTGGCCGGTGCACACATGCTTGTTTTTTGGCTGTTTTTCTGGCCATTTTCAGGGCTGTTTTTTGGTCCAAAAACGCCCTGAAAAAGCCCTGAAAATCGGCCTGTGTTTTGGGGTGCCGTTTTTGGGCAGTTTCCGGCACTCCAGCAGAAGAGCAGCTGGTGACTGCGTGCGTGCCCACAGAGAGTGCTCTGTGCGCTATCTCTGGCAAGCTTGCCATAGGTTCGCCACCACAGATCTAGGTCCCTTCCTTGAAGCTATGTCATCTGATGGAAACTAGGAGTGCCTTTTCTGTTGCAGTGCTTGCTCTTTGGACAACTCCTCCAACCATTTGAAATTCAGTTGGCCCAACCTTGTCAATCTTCAGGAAGGCTTTAAAACTTCTTTTCTTTGGGAGATGGAATGTGCTAATGAGTTTAATTGTGTGGCATTAATATATCAATTGTTTTTTGCTTTGTTTTCTTGATATTTTGGTTTTAATTGTAATTTGTTCTTTGATTTTATTGATGCACACAGTTCAGAGTCATGACATGCATGCTAAGCAGCCATATAAATGTTTTAAATAAATAATATGGATGGCACTACAATCTATCAATCTGGAAACATCCATATTTATCCTTCATGGATTGTGATGTTTGTCTAAAGTATGGCTATTGCTACTGGGAGTTTCCAATATGATTTTTCTTTCTAAAGGAAGCATTCTCATTGATAGTAGCATAATTGAAAATAGTTCTACACGTCTATTTTTCTCAAAATGGATAGAATATTTTCATACAGTTTTGAAAATACAACAATGTATTAAAAATATATTATAATAATTTGGGTAGTATAAATGATAAACCCATAAATTCAACAGTATTTCTTTTTACAATTTAAAAAACTACAGATTTGTACCTGTTCTGCCTTTCAATAATTTATTCTGATAATATTGCCTTTCCATTTGTGGATTTGCACCAGGACGTAACAATGCTTTTCCTGATCCTCGGTTACTTGTAACAGCCACTGGTGTTCCTGCAAATTACAATTAAAATATAAGACAAATTACACTGCATCTATTTTTACAAAACTGGAAATATTCAGTTTCTTTCTGTTTTGTAGATCTCAATTATTTATTTTAATATTATTTAGAAAACTAGCTTTACCCGGCGACGCGTTGCTGTGGCCCAGTCTGGTTAAATGGCCAACCAATCTGTGTGTAGATGTACACCTGCATACACAAACACGTACACACAACCCCCGGTTACCCCCCAACCTACCTGCCTAATGTATTTCCCCCTCTACCTACCTACCTACCTACCTACCGTATTTTTCCCTCTCTCTCTATATCCCTCTACCTACCTACCTACCTACCTACCTACCTACCTACCTACAGTAGGTAGATGGGGGGAGAGAGAGAAGGTAGGTAGATATATAGGCAGATAGAGGGGGGAGAGAGAGAGAAATACAGTAGGTAGGGAGAGAGAGAGTGTAGATAGGTAGGTAGGTAGAGGGATAGAGAGAGAAAAATAGAGAGAAATACAGTATATAGATAGGGGGAGAGAGAGAGAGAGAGAGAGAGAAGGTAAGTAGGTATATAGGTAGATGGGGGGGGGGGTAGAGAAATACAGTAGGTAGGTAGGTAGATGTTTCCAGGCATATTTACCCATGTGTTGGAGATGGAAATTGCTGTTGCACCTAAAACTTTGTTTCTGCTGGCACAGCACTTGATTAATGTACATAATTCTCATCAATCCCTCTAACTCAGGGATTCCCAAACTTGGCAACTTTAAGACTTGTGGATTGCAATTCCCAGAATTCTCCAGCCAGCTATGTCCACAACCTATGCTGGCTGGAGAATTCTGGAAGCTGAAGTCCACAAGTCTTAAAGTTGCCAAGTAATAAACAGCCTTCCGAAAGGGGGAAAAAAAGTTGTTTTGCACTCTGCAAACCTCCCCAAAACGGCCGGTTTTTCATGAAAGCAGGCCCACTTTTTCCCAAATAAAAGGCATGAAAAGCCGGGGGGGGGGGGGGGGGCTTGCAGAGTGCTTCTGGGTGGGGCAAAAATGAGCAAAACAACGGCCCATTTTTCGCGAAAATGGGCCATTTTTATGTCAACAAAATTGCATGCATAGCTTTATGATGCTTATAGAGTATGGCTGGGGGGGGGGGGGGAACGGCCCGTTTTAGGCTCATTTCTGCCCTCACCAGCCCCCAAGAGCTCTCTAGAAGCCTCTACAAGGCTATGCACAGCCATTTTGGTGAAGGGGGTGGGGTTTCATGAGGCAAAAAAAATGTGTATTCAATGTATAAGATGCACCCAGATTTTCAGCTTCTTTTTAGAGGAAAAAAGGTGCGTCTTATACTCTGAAAAATACGGTATATCTACTAATTGTCTCAGATTTTCATAGCTTTCTAGAAAGCTGGCAGGTTCACAATCTCTTGGGGAGGCTGTTCAGTATGGCAGGAGTAGAAGTAGAGAAGACACATCTGCTGGGTCCTGAAAGCAACATTATTTCATAGAAGAGACTGGAACATACTCACCATATCAAATTAAATGGATAGAAACTATTTGAAGCAAAGTAGTTCCATAAGTAATCTATTCTTGTACCTGTGTGGCTTTAAATGTGATAATTGAATTCTACTGGAAGCTAGTGCAGCTTATGCAGTAAAGCTGTGGCATGGTAAATCTAGATGCTCTCAGTATTGTGTGTGTCACAACACTCTGGACTAGTTAATAGTTCCAAATGCTTTTTAAGAGCAGCTCTATGTACAGGATGTTGTATTAATCCAACCAGGAAATGACTGTGGTTAATAGTGGTCAAAATCTCCTCATCCATCAACAAGAGTAACTGACTCACACAATAGAAAAAGCCAAAGGTACAAGTACAGATTAGGCAAAACCCCGCTCAAAAACAATAACCGTGAGAAGGACCTTGGAGTCCTTAGTGGATGATCACTTAAACATGAACCAGCTGTGTGCGACAGCAGCCAAAAATACCAACACAATTCTTTGTTGTATAAACATAGAAATAGAATCAAAATCATGTAAGTATTAGTACCACTTTATAAATCCTTAGTAAGCTGGTAACTAATACTGCATCCAGTTTTGGTCACCATATTACAAAAAAGATGTTGAGATTTGGGAAAAAGTGCAAAGAAGAGCAACTAAGATGATTAAAGGCCTGGAGACAAAAACATATGGAAAATGGTTTCAAGAATTGGGTATGGCTAGTCTAGAGAAAAGAAGCACTAGGGGTGCCATGATAGCAGTATTCCAGTATATGAGGGGCCGCCAGAAAGAAGGGGGGGGGGGTCAGCTTATTTTCCAAGGCACCAGAACGCAAGGCAAGAAAGAATGGATAGAAACTAACCAAGGACAGCAGCAATCTGGAGTTAAGGAGAAATTCCTAACAGTGAGAACAAGTGGAACAGCTTGCCTTCAGAAATTGTAGGTGTTTCATCACTGGAGGTTTTAAACAAAAGGCTGTCTAAAATGGTATAGGGTCTCCAGGGGGTTGGACTAGAAGACTTCCAAGGTCCCTTCCAGCTCTATTCTGATTATTAAATATCTATGTAACAATAGACTTTGATTTTTTTTTAAAAAAATGAACATCTATTTAAATGAATACATGATTTAGATATTAGTACTGACCTTTTAGATCTGGTCTATCTCGGATACCAACTGATACAAAGAAGCAGTCCATATCCACATGCATTATGCAACATTGATGTTTGGCTGAATTCAAGAAGGGTGTATTATCTAGTAAAAGAACAGTATACAGACAATTTAATTCTGGCTAAACAACTATTCATTGTTTCTAGTAGAATTAAAAGTTTAACCTTAAAAAGTATCTCTTGATTCTTCATTGCCTTTTAATAAAATATAAAAGAAATATCAAACTGTAGAAAACTTCAAATTGCCTAACATCTCCCACCTTATCTTCAGTTACCATTTTATGCTATATACACCAATTCTGAACTATTTATATTCTGACCAAAAAAACCATACCATGGAAATATAGCTAACCGAAATATCAACTATTTCACTGAAAAACAAATATGTGACAACTTTGTAAATATAATTTTAAAATATTTTTTACCTAAGTCAGCTTTATTTATTGAAGATTGTCCTGCTTTCATTTTTTTCAACTTTTCTCTTCCTGGGAAGCTAGCATTATTTTGTTTTTGTAGTGTGTTGATAAACTCTGTAAATTCACATTTCCATGTAGATATATGATGCAATCTTGAATGAGAGTAAAAATCTGAAATGAAATTGCCATTAGAAGGTTTGGACAAAGGTGAATAATCTTCCTTACTAGGAGCAGGTACTGAAGTAGTGCTTTTTGTGCTTGAAGGCCCCTGAACAGTATAGTGATGAGCACCATTTATTTTAATATTACTGTGCAAAGATGAAAAAGATGAATTACTCATAGTCCTGTGCACATTTCTTAAAAGTTCAGTATTTCTGTTGCTTTGTTGCAAATGTTGCGTAGAGCAGTCTCTAAAATCAGTGCTTTCTTTCAATTCTTCTTGCACAGGAGAAAGTCTGCTTATAACACTTTTGTCAAAGTGTAGCAAACCATCCTGCATCTTTAAGGCACTGTTGGAGCTATGACTATGTCCATTAAAAATGGAAAAGTTGTCTTTCTGATGTATTCCATTCTGTTTGCTTCTGGAAAGAGCTTGCTCCAACTCCAAGAATCTTGAAGTTTCAGCTTCTTTCTTTGATTTACTCACTCCATTTGTTTTCATTTCATTCTCTCCTTTATGCTTCTTTACAAGACTATTTCTAAAATCAAGAACATGGATAAAACAAATACATAAGACAAAGGTTATATGATTTCCTCTTTTTGTTGTAATTCTTAAATATGAAGTCTAATAACTGAACTCAGTAAGACTTGTGTAATATTTTCTACACTTGAGTAAAATATTTTCTAAATATTTTAATTTTGTTATACATTTGTCACACTTTCAATATATATAGATTATGCATACTGTACATATTTTCTTTTATCATCTATTCATAAATGGAATATTACATAAATGTTACAGCATTGACATCAAAAAATCTTACAAGCCAATATTTTATAATTTCAAGAATCAGACTGACATACAAACTCACCTGTATATCTAGTTACTTGATACATTCAGAAGTAAATCAGGTATCTCTTTTTCTTTATATATATATATACATATGTATAAGTATTTTTATATTTTAATTCATTTTTAATCTATACCGGAATTTTACAAATGCACATATAGTGTGGCTACCCTTTGTTTTAGATTTTAACAATACAACAAACCAGGATTTTTAAGAATGGGGAAAAGGAGAAAGAGACAGCACTTTGCAAAGAAAATTCATCCAAGCCATTGAAACAACAGAAAATGGAAGATTATACTGCAAACAGACAGTCTGTTTCAGTAAGTAGGTCATCTGCAGTCGCCTTATCAAATAAATTTAATGTATGTGACTCATTGGAATGGAACTTACAAACCAAACAGCATATAGAACTATCTGTCCCCTCTCTCTTAGCAGCCTGGCTGGGGGAGTGGGGCAGAGGAAGTGGGTCGTGCGAGTGATGGCTGGCGCACATGAGTGTATTTCACTCACACAAGAAAGAAGCCTTTGGAACACGGTTTTACCCTCCTTCAGTCTTCTCCACACCAAAAACCTTTTCAAAAGGATGGAAGTCTGAAGCAGCGCGAGATTGCTCCCCCAAAACCTTTCATCCATTTCCAAAAGCTTTTAGCGCTGAGGGGGGAAAAGCCTTTGGACGTGAGGTCTCGTGCTCTTTCAGATTCACTGGGGTTACCTGACATTCCAAAAGCAGGTCGGGTGTCCTGGGCATGCAGCCTCGGTGAGACAGCGAAGCTGAGCAGAGTGCACTTGTCACACTCAAATTATATAGTAAAGCCCTTCACAATCTGAAACCTGAACTTGCAGAATTGCCTACTCAGATCAAAATTGGCCCCAGCTCATATCTTATAGAAAGTTGCTAGTGATTTCCCAGTTCTACTAGCTTAGCTTTTTGACAGCACCACTACTTTGGAATGGCCTTACTTTGGAGATCAGTATTGTTCCCTCTCTGATGTCTTTTAGGAAGTTCCTAAAAACTGAATTCTTTCAGTCAGTCTGTCTGTCCGTTCACTCACGGACAGACAGATGGATGGACAGACAGATAGACAGCTAGATGACTCAAGGTTGATTCAGCACTCCATCCTTCTGAGGTCAGTAAAATGAGGATCCAGATTGTAGGGGATAATTTGCTGATTTTGTATGCTTAGACAGGGCTGTTAAACCTGATGAAGTGGTATATAAGCCTAAATGCTATTGTTCTTTCTTTCTTTCTTTCTTTCTTTCTTTCTTTCTTTCTTTCTTTCTTTCTTTCTTTCTTTCTCTTTCTTTCTTTCTTCTTTCTTTCTTTCTTTCTTTCTTTCTTTCTTTCTTTCTTTCTTTCTTGCCATTTATGTGTTTTTATGCTTGATGTTTTAATTGTTACTGTACTTTATAACTTGGAAGGGTTTTTTTTACTGAGATAGGGTATAAGTTTAATAAATAATAAATAGCTTCTAAATAGCAGATAAATTAGAGACATCATGACTGGGGCATGGATGACTGAACAGCTGTCAAGTAGTTTGTAGAAATCAAGGTATGAAGTAAAAATATAAAGGAAAAGGTTTCTCCTGTCCAGTCAGAAATGAAGACATTAGGGGGCAGTGCTCATCTCAGTTTGTTAGCCGAGGAAGCCAGCATTGTCTGAAGACATTTCCGTGGTCATGTGGCCAGCATGTCTATACATTATACATCAAGGTGCATGGAACGTGCAAGAGCACTGCAACAAATCTATATTAGTGCAAAGAACTGACTTTTATATATATATATATATCAAATTAGGTTTTAATATTACATTGTTGTGTATACTTATCTTTAAAAAACTTTTAATATGACTGCATTTGAAAGAAGCTTAATTTAGAAAACAAAAATGTAATTATGTTTGTCTTATTAGATTGGCATCTGGCTTTTTGATCAGAGATAAAAGCAGCATATACAGCGCTCTTTCCATTTTCTCCCTAGCAGAACAACCGTGGGATAGGATTTGGGCTCAAAAAGAATCCCATGAACTTCCACAGCTGAGGGTAGACTTAAATCTAGGTCTCTCTATTACAGTAAGACTTTAACCATTACAACTGCACTTGGTTTCAGATTTAATTCCATTGTAATTCAAACTATAATGTGAGGTGTACTTTGAGATCTTCAAATAACTAAATATACAATATCAACATCAACTCATCAACATTTCTCAGAAACTTAATTTCAATTATTAAATCAAAATAATTACTTACACCCTGTTGAGCCCCACAGAGATATTGCTAGGACCTGGAACTGAATCTTCAGGCTTGCATATAGTATTAAACCAGAGGCCTTTCTGAATACTTGTCTGTTTTGTGTAAAGCTGATAAGGAATATATGAAAGGAGTCGTCCAGCCTTTATGCTGTAACAGAATGTCAGAATTTAAATTGCTCAAAAACTTCATGAAAAAATAGGTTTTATATACAGTGGAATATTTCTCTGTTCTGAAAGCCTTATTAACAAGTGTGCATATGTAAAGGATATATTATAATCTAAATTCAATTCTTCTTACTTTCAAGAACATATTTAGATAGATTTTAAGTGACTTTAAGTGGCATTACATTTTCTAATTACTCACGTTATTTCTTTCAAACACTTCAGAAATATGTAAGATTTAAGCACACTTCATCTGAATAGGAAGTATTCTCTTACACACTTTATTGAAATAGCTTTGGAAAATGTATCAAAATTTTTCACACATGTGATTATGTTGTTGAGAAACAAAAGCTTACATTCCTCCTGGTGCACACTGGAGATGCTAATTTAGCAATTTGTTTGGACATAAGAATTAAAAGAAAAAAGAGGCACCAATGTAACTAAAATATCTTCAAGGAAACTATACAAATCAAATTGCTTCTAAATAGAAAGATGTCTAAATTGGAATGTTGTAATTTAAAAAAATGGAAGAGGTAAGTAACCAGATTTATGATTTCTGGCATTTAATTCTTTATATGATGACAGCCAGATGAGGACAGAAGTGATAAGAGAACTGCTTACTTCTTCTGTTGTGTTCCTATCCCTTAGTCTTAAACCAATTTCATTGTAATTTTTACAATGACAATAAAGATTATTATTATTATTATTATTATTATTATTATTATTATTATTATTATTATTATTATTATTATTATTATTATTATTATGGTCTACCACAGGTTGAAGAGTGAGTGAAAGTGGAAACACAGGTGCTCTAGCACATACTTTCTCTCCAACTGATGAAGTCACTGAGTCTCTTCTAACCAAGTATCTAAAAAGGTTTCAATTTATTTTTAAATAAGGGAAATAATGACAGATAAGGTTTTCTACATTGGCCTGTTATGATTTCTTTCAATTTATTTACTTTTTATGACTTATCTCGCAAGATCAACATGAAAATCATATAGAGAAGAAATATATTTCTTCTAAATTTATTTACTGTAATTATTTTAAATGCTTTATTTATGTTGTTAATGTTTAGTGAATCAAGTACAAGTTATTACACAATTTGTATTTATAATCCCAGAATATTCTGAAGTGTTACACTGTAATAAGAGCAGCAAACATTCTGTTATACAGAAAAAGAAAATAATCAGGTTGATCTGGAAAAATGAACTGGAATATTATAATAACAGTTACCCATAATTCTTTTAGATGTACTTTTTATTTAGCTTACTTTTACACTAACAAGAAATTTGGCAAAGACTCAAAAGCCAATCCATTTGCAATTAGAAAAACTACAGTAGGATCACATTACCCAATTAAAAAAAAGAACTTGTTAGTGTTTGTGATTAGATTTCTATGGGAATGGTGCAATCTTATCTGCTACATTGGGGATAGTCTCAAATGCAGATTATTATTTTTCAGTAAGTACAGTATATCACAATTTTTGCTCCATAAGATGTTTTGAACCATAAGATGTACCTACCTTTTGGGGAGGAAAACAAAAAATTTGTCTCTGCCTCCCAGCCCCAGCATGTGGCTTGTCAGAGCACTGCTCTGTTGCGCCCACCACTCGTCAGCTGAGCAACAGCTGGATCCCAGCCTCCTATAGCCCCGCCAATTAGTGATTTCCCTTACAAATCAAATTGCTTCTAAGTAGAAAGATGTCTAAATTGGAATGTTGTAATTTAAAAAAATGGAAGAGGTAAGTAACCAGATTTACGATTTCTGGCATTTAATTCTTTATATGATGACAGCCAGATGAGGACAGAAGTGGACAGCCAGATGAGGACAGAAGTTTCTGGCCAACCAGAAACGGGGCTATTGCTGCCTCCTCTGAATCTGTTCCCTCCACCAGGGAATGCTAGAGCCTTCACCAGCATTCCCTGGCTATCACTGCTGCTCACCGCTGCCTATTGGCAGTTGGATGGGCCTCCCAAAATACCAATCAGCTGTTCCATGTGGTGGAGACTGCTGCCACCTATCACCGCTGCGGCGGAGAAAGCAACAGGCTGTGGCAATCCACCGCTGCCTGGAACACCTGATTGGTGGAGCAAAAAATATGGTAATTCAAATTACTGCAGCAAAATTACTTATTTTTAAAAAACTATAAAATAATCTAATAAAGTTTAATGCATATGAGTTAAAACAAAAATAAGGAAATTATTTTTATGTTTAATATGCATATGTAATACTTTCTATTTAATTGTCTGTACTTTTAATGTTTCTTGAAATTTCCACTGGAACTGATCAGTGCTATCACGGAGCCACTAATGTTATCACTAATGAGAATAAAATCATTCAGTGATAAAAACAGAAAATATTTAATATAATTTTTAAAAATAAGATCAGTTTTCCAAAATGTTTGTGATATTTTTAAATGAAATGATGGCACATATTCAGAATATTTAAATGGGATTATCAATCTGCTCACAATTCTCTAATATTTACCTATCTATTATCCAATCTGGTCGAACTACTTTTTCTCCCTTCAATTCCTTTATTTTGGCATTTGGAAGATTTGTAGCAATAATGTGCGTTGTTTTGGATTTAGAATAGTATATATGATATTGTCCTCCATGCAACATCATTAGCCGCCTCAATTCATCAGCAGAAGGATCTGTAATAAAAATATAAGATACATAAAAGTATTTTTTTTAAATCATAAACTGAAAAACCTAGCATTATGCTTTGGAATTAACAGCAGTTATTCAGCTAACAAAATATTAAGGATAAAGTAGAGTATATACTGTAGTTTATTAATAAATATGTCAAAATATCCACATAGATATAGATTTCACAATTCTACCTCCCTCAATAAAATACCAATTTTGAAAAGTTGCCACAACTGTTTTTCATTAGGTTGCTTTTAATATTAGTTTTAATATCCCTTCTTCATTCTCTAGTTAATAAAATAACTACACTAAAATGCTATGTGGTGGATTTCTGTTCAAAAATCCAACAGACTTGCTAATCCTTTGTCCAGGGTATTGCATTTTCTTCTGAGTTCCTTGCAACTTTTTACTTGAAAATCAGATAATGCCCTTTCCTTCCTTCCCTCCCTTCAGTAACATTCACAGTAGCCATGCTGTGAAATATTGTTAGACATATTTGCTATTAGCATATACAATGAAGATTTAAAAGAGAATGCTGTATTGTATAACAATATACAGTATTCCATTTTTTATTTTTTAAAACATGACAGCTTGAAAGACATTTCTATCTTCTCACGAAGCATTTTTGTTTTTGAAAACTTAATGAAAGTATTTTTTTACTTGGAGTTCCAAAAGTGTTGTAGCAACAACAAACTATTACTTTGGGGTTACATTTTAGTGTAATTTTTCATAGCATAACTTTGTCCATAACACAAATGTAATGATAGTGTCTACTCAACTATCAAGACTACAATACACAAATAGCAAAAGAAGTATTTTTAAGTAGATACCCCTCAGTCCTGCTCTTCAATTCATAATTCAGGTAAAAAACAAAAAAGGAATGTGTGAATCTGCAGTTTGCATTTTGGAATTATATGCAGTTTTTTGAAAAACTAAATTAAACTGATCTATTTCAAAATGAAATAAGAGTACATTAAACACTGCTTTCTAGAACGTTTCATTCAGGCAATTTAGGCAAGCAAAAATTGGCTCACTAATTCTTTCAGCAAGCCAAGTTATAGAAGATTCTGATTAGGAACAGAATAAAGTAACAGCTTTGCCATTTACTCATATATTAGTATCCTTATTAAATTTTTCTTAGTTTTTTTAGTTTAGTTTAGTTTAGTTTAGTTTATTAGATTTCTAGACCGCCCCCTCTCCCCGAAGGGACTCGGGGCGGTGTACAGGTAAAAAATTAAAATTATGACATCAACATTACATATAAACTAAAATCGAATTAAATAATCCCCTGTACAAATTTATAAAAATTAAAACTTAACCTTAAAACCTAATCACATAATTTAAAATTACAAACTAAGGCGGGAACCATGGAATTAGCCCAGGCCGGCTAGTTGAAACAGGTAGGTTTTGAGTTTCTGGTGGAAGGAGCGGAGGTCCGTGGTCGTTCTAATGTCAGGGGGAAGGTCATTCCAGAGGGTCGGGCCCATCACAGAGAAGGCCCTTCCCCTGGGCGTCACCCGCTGGCATTGCCTAGTGGGCGGCACCCAGAGAAGTCCCTCTCTGTGAGAGCGAATCGGCCGAAGGGATGTATGGGACAGGATACGATCCCGCAAATAACTAGGTCCTGTGCCATGGAGCGCTTTGAAGATAATAACCAACACCTTGAAACGCCTTCTTAGTCCTAACTATTTTCCCAGAGGAGATTTTGAACATTTTAGAAAAATAAAAGCATCACCTGTGAAGCCATTGACAAAGATGGCAACTCCACTGAAAATGCTGGATGAATTTTCATCTTTCTGATGTTGCAGAGCTGCCTCTGAATGAAACTGATTCTCCAATTTCTGGACTTTGGCAGACATATATCCTCCCTTGAATGGAAACAACAGGGATCTTTAGAGGTTGATTATCAACGATGAATTGTACAATTATATGAAAAACTATTTAATAAACTCTAAAATAGTCATCATGCTAATTTATAACTTATGCTTTAGAAAACATACAGTAGTAACAAAACATACTAACAAAATCAAACAGATCACATTATGACTGCTGAGTAATGAGAGATCCCAACCTCTGACAAATATACATATTGGTAGTATCAATTTAATTTTTCATATGGGAAATGTTGCATGTTTAATCATTATATGTACTGCACATTTTATAAGTCTCATGTATTGTACATTTTATAAGTCTCGTGTCAATCTTAAATTACTTCTGAATATCAGAAATAATGATTTTTCAGTCCTATATGAAGTTTAAAGTATGACTTTACCACTACTTCTCTGGCATGCTAATAGGGAATATATTTTATTAATAAAATAATTACATTAAAGTAGTACAAAATGTTTAGTTCTCCCTCAAAATATGTGCATTTATTTAGTTAAAAGCTTTACTGCATGTGCTTACCCATGAGCCCCAGCCATCTCTGTCACTGGCTCGTTTTCTCCATCCACCTTGCTTCATAGTGAACTTTCTATTTGTGGAGAGGAAAAAAGGCATTTATTTTTGGCATTGCAATTATAATGGTTGCTATTACAGAGCCAGAAATAATTCACAGAAAATAAATTACAATTAACTATTCCAGAAGTCTTTGAATACATTGTTTCTACAAGATACTAATTCTTTAAAAACTTTTGCCCTAATAATTCCTAATTTCACTATTACCTTAAGGTATATCTTATAGCATTAAGATATACCTTAAGGTAATGATGAGAGGAGGAATTATGCGGTGTATTTTGATGTTTAATTGTACTAATATAGCAGCTAATATTGTGATATTTAGAGCCAAGTCACACGATTGAACAACTAATGATATCAGGAGAAAAAAGGAGGTATAGGCAGAAATAGCACAGAATCCTATCCTTTTAAAAATCTACATCATATCTATGTGAGCATTAACTTGATAGCAAATAAATATTGCATGGATAAGAAGGGACAGGCAAGGTGGATGCCTTCTTCAATATATTTTTTTTATTTTTAAATTTAAAAAAATAAAAAAAATAAAAAAAATTTAAAAATAAAAATATCTTGAAACTTCCATCTGCAGATGGGAGCTTGTAAACTACAATCAGCAACTACATAACAATGTCAATGGTCTGTTTCAATAAATTGTAAATACACAGATCCAGACAAAAGTATCACAAAATCTGTTTGGCATCTTAAAATTAATAAATATATTATTGCATAAATTTTCATGGTTGTATTTCATTGATTTATGTGCATTCTTATAAGGGAACAATGTCAAGCTAAAAAGCATCATGATTTATTTTAGTGGAATACTTTGAATCCAAATCTTCCATATAACAAATTATATGGAAACTTTTAAAATTTTGGAATGTGTATTCATCGCATAGCCATAAACAACTAGAAAGAAAAACAAAAATCAAAGGCAGGGAATTAAATATCCCCTCCCCCCCCCATACCTTAGTGTCTAAACATTTTCCTAACTTTTCCTGCTCTTATGAAATAGAATACAAGGCCAGATAAACCAAATACTTAATATTTGGAACATCTCTTAGCTTTTAGGCTGATCAAGCAGCCTCAGAAGGCCACTTTGTTAGTCTCAGATTTTCTTCTACACTCTGGAGATTAATAAAGAGATACAATATTGTATTTATCTTCAAGACTGGCAAAAAAGCCTAAGGCTTATGGCTTTTGACTAAGGGAAACAAAATATTTCCTTAACAAAAATAAGGACAGACCTTTATTTCAGAATATATTATTGATTATATTCTCAAAATGACTTAAAGAAATCCAACCACACAATCATGTGCATAACATCTACCAGGAAGCTTAACTACACTGTTTAACTTGTGATTGCTGATAGAACACTCTGAAGACACAAACAAGGCAAAATTCATTATAAATTAAAGTCCATGACTTTCAATACAAAGTTAGGAAATGGATCAATTATTATTGTCTCTGGGGGAATTGAAGAAGAAAATAATTATACCAGTCCTGCCAGAACTTGCCTGTTTTTAATCCCTTATGAAGTTGTATCGTGTAGATAGCATAAACATAAATTAAGAGCATAGAAGAATTTCCCTCTCATTACTGTCATGTTGCTATCTTGAACTTTAAAATATCCAGAACAATTAAAGAGACTTATCAATATTTAAATGTTTCAAATGGAAACCATTAATAATTTTACAACCAAAGTAAGCATAATTCCATAAGCTACTTGTTTAAGAGATAGGAATGTGAAAACAGAACTTTTTCATTCTAGTCTACCTTAGATTTTCTTAGTTTCTTGTGAAGAAAAAAACCTCAAGTATCTAAGATAACTAAGCAACAATATTTTTACCTTGGATTTATGATTGGCTTCCCATATAAACATCAACAATGTTTACCAAAATACAGACAACTGTTATTGTAAAAGATAGACTTTTTATACTAAAATAACTGTCCCAATACATTATGCCAGTGATGGCTAACCTTTTTTGGCTCGCGTGCCAAAAGCGGGGGAAGCGCAGAGGGGTTGTGCTTGGGTGTGCCACACCCATAATGTTATGTGCGCGACCCCCTGCTTTTGGCATGCTTTTTTTGCCCTCCCCAGGCTCCAGAGGCTTTCTAGGAGCCTGGGGAGGGTGAAAACAGCCTCCCTCCCACCTCCAGAGGCTTCAGGAGCTTCCCTGAAGCCTCCAGAGGGCGAAAAATGGCCTCAAAAGAAGGTCTGAATCAGCTGTCCAATGCACACATGCGTGCTGGAGCTGACAGGGCAACGCCTTGCGTGCCCTAAGAAATGGTGCCATAGGTTCGCCATCACGGCATTATGCTGTTGATTGCTGACAAGTACTGGAAGAGATACATAATTGCACCAATCTGAAACTTTAAGTTCCCTTTCACTCTCATTGATGCTTCTAAAGTTTTTCTTGGGAAAGAGGGGAGGGGCAAATCAGGTCAGGCAACAAATGGACAGCATAATTTCTAGTTTTGTCTTCAATTGGCTGAGAGGAAGTTCAGAGCAGTAAGTTTCAGATTTATAGAAAGCTTAGTTGCCCAAAATAAATGTTCTCAAATTATCATTTGTTCCTTAAATCAAATTTATTTTATTAAAATAAAAATAGCAAACTTAAATTTAAACTAAATAAATATTTGTTTTTTTTTAATTTCTCATGTATTCTTTAATTTGCTTATGCTCAATCACAATGAACCATTAGCATAGGGGTCTGCATTCTCTGAAACATTTGCTAACCTAACTCTTATCCTTTTTAACCATGCATTAGATCTATGCAAATCCTTCAAAAGGAGTACTTCAGAATGTGGAAGAGTGCATATGAAGTGCCAATTTCTAAATAGTAATTAAAGCAGTTTTGTCTTTTATGTATGTGGAAGCAGCCAAAAGTAGCTTCTGAAGTACTATATAAATTTGGGAAATGATGCAGCTGCTTTAATCATTATAAAAATTTTCAGTGCATTCTAAAGGACTTCTTACAAAGCCTTGCACAGCCCTACTGCATACTTTGCAAAACACCCTGAAAGTGAATATATTTATATTATATGTAAAACAATGCATATAGGGAGTAGCAATGATAAGCGAAACCCTCTAAAAACATTTAATTTGAAAGAACCTGCCTTTCTCTAGTTTGGTCCAGTAGTTAAGGCACTAGACTACAAACCAGGAGGTGTGAGTTCTAGTCCCAATTTAGGCATGAAAGTTGGTTGAATGACTCTGGGCCAGTCACCCTCTCTCAGCCCAGCCCACCTCACAGCTTTGTTGTGGAAAAAAAGGAGGAAATATTAGATATGTTCACTATCTTGAATTCTTTGTAAAAATAAATATACTTTGATCAATGTTAAAAAAATCTGTTTTCTCATTCCATAGTTTAAATTACGAGAAATGTTTTTCTCATTTAAAGTAATTAGTGAAAATTATTAAATTACTAACTTCACAAAGTCTATTATGTCAAAACTTTAAAACATTACTTAAAAAATTTCTATGTAGTTTTGTTTCACCAAATTCAAAACAAAATATTGTTTCATTAAATATCTATTTTACATCTCCTTGAAGGATCTTGGCATGATTTATATGTTGTACATCATTTTATGTTTACAATATTGGGAGATATTTAAAACAACAGATAGTTCAAATTCACACAATGAATTTGGTATGTGAATAAAGAACGCTAACCCAATAAAACTTTAAACTGTTTAGTCTGTTATTTAGACTGGAATTTTCCTCACAAAGAGTGGAAGAATTCACCATATTTTGAACTCAATAATTCAATAATAAAGAATGGATAATATGAACTTAATTTTAGAAATAAAAAGTATGTTTTGGGTGATATAAAGGGAGACCTTAAATGTTTTAAAGATATTATTAGATATGAAGTACATGACAAGCTGTGCCCAATTCCTTCAGAGGTGTGCATGGCCTTTGCTCTGTTGATATTTTATAAACAAACCAAAGCAATTTGTTCCAGTAAACATTTACCACATAGTTTAATTTAAGGTTGCTTGTCAAATTTATTTGCATCTTTTAATTATATTAAATTTGTTTTCTCTCGGTTATATTTTCACATAGGATCCAAACAGTTATAAACATGATAAAACAAATAAATAATTAACATATATAGATAGTACTTCACAATACAATCCATTTCAAATATAGAACTCCTATTAAAAGTTATCTCAAAACATTTAAAATAAAATTTTCTTCATTTCACTACATCTCATGTACATCTTCTATCACATACAGATATGATTTTATGTATCTATAAAGATGTTCATAACGCTTTTTATAAAGAAAGCTATTGTTCTATGCGTGAACACTTTTAAAGATCTAGCTTTTGACTGGAACATTTCTTAGCTTTTTTTATGCATTCTTTTTTTTTTGGTAACTATGATATGGTTTTCAAATAAATACTCTTCTGTATTATTCCAATACTTTTTCACAGATTTTTTCATTATTGCTCATTAGAAAAAAAAGAAAAACGTAACACAATTAAGTACATCAATATTCTTTCATTTTGATATCTTCACTTCTGGGAAACTGACTAAATTAGTAAACATTAATTTTCAATGTGGAACTGTCCTCTGTCAATGGCAGTACAGCCTTTAATCTGGCCAAATTTGTGCATCTTTAACTAAAATGAGCAATATTTTTAACATTTTGATACATTATTTACTTGTTCTTTTAAAAAGCATTAAAATGTGTTTCACTAATTGGAAAGCAATTAAATACTGGTTTAATAATGCTCGTGAAAAGTGTCTAAACAAAAAGAAAAATGCAATTTACTCTCTTTATATGCATGTGCTAAACTACTTCTGAGAACTCTTTTTTTTTTAATTGAACAGTAACTCCTACAAAAAATATGCTTATTTTCAAACTGATTTTAACAGCATATACCAATAAATAACAAGAGTGTAATCAAATAAATACATTTTCTAAAGAAAAGAAATTTAATAGCATTTTTTATAACAGGAAGATCAATGACTTGCATACAAGATTTCATTTTCAAATTTAATATTGTATGCACACTGCTTAGAAATCAAAGCACAATCAAATGAATTGAGTCCTCCTTCTTGAATTAGCTTAATTTGATAATCCAAATAATTTTACTATGAAGTTCTATATTGGACTGCTGAATAAATGTATCCAGGTTTCTCAGGAAATAGTTATATGGAAAATAGAAAATATTTCCAATGTGCTTAGATAGGCTTAAAGGTAAAGGTTCCTTATGCACATATGTGCTAGTTGTTCTCGACTCTAGGGGTCGGTGCTCATCTTCGTTTCAAAGCTGAAGAGCCAGCACTGTCTGAAGAAGTCTCTGTGGTCATGACTAAAGCCAGCATGACTAAACGCCAAAGGCGCACAGAGCACTGCTACCTTCCCACCAAAGTGGTTCCTATTTTTCTACTTGCATTTTTATGTGCTTTTGAACAATAAACATTAAAGATATCAGGTAATCCTCGACTTACAACAGTTTGTTTGATGATCATTTTTCACACTTATAACTGTTGCAGCATCCCCATGGTCACATGATTTACACTCAGATGCTTGACAATTGCTTCACATTTACATGATCAAAATTCAGAAACTTGGCAACTGATTCATATTTATGATGGTTGTAGTGTCTTGGGGTCATGTGACCATCTTTTGTGACAGGCAAAGTCAGTGGGCAAGTCAGATTCACTTAACAACCCTGTTACTAATTTAACAACTGCAATGGTTCACTTTTACCTTAACAACTGGGGCAAGAAATGTCATAAAATGGGATAAAACCAATTTAACAAATTTCTTACTTAGCAACATAAATTCTGGGCTCAATTGTGGTCATAAGTCAAGGGCTACCTGTATTTATAAACCTTCTGCAATTATTTCAAATTGTTTAAAGTTTCTTTTAAAAAACTCTCTTAATGCTGACTTGCCCACACAAAGTCCCAAACTGTTCATTAAATTAGTAGAGATTACAGAATAAAGAAAAAGAATAGGAAATACGTCATGTAAATTCTCCAAAATATGATTCCTATTAATTATCATGAGCTTAGCAAAAATATCCCAAAGTCCCGGAATAAAGAGATGATGGTCTGAGAAATGGGTTTCACCTTTTTGTTCTTAATCTTTGACATACATAATTAGCAGGAACCATTTTTTCCTTTCCTGATAGTATTAAGGGTTTCGGTATACACCAACTGGACGGCTGTTATTACACAAATGACATCCTGCGTGAAGAATCTGCTAATGCAACCTTTAAAGAATCCACTTGATCTGGCTGACCATCTTTACCATTCTTTTCTTTTTTAAAGCACTTAAATCCTGTGATTTAACTTACACCTTTTGGTCTTGCAAGTACTGTCAATTCTATCCAGTCTTTTCATTCTGAGCCGTGCGCTTATTTTTTTGCGGCGGTCTCACCAAACCTCCCTCCCTTCTCTAGCCCATGCGAATTTCCCTCAGCCTCATTAAAAACCTAACAGCTTCACTTCCTTTCTTGGCACCCGCCAAACAAACCGAAGTGCCCATCGCCGCTCAGCGCCTATAATTCATAATGAGGGTGAATAACAGTAGCGAAACGCAGGGCAGCCTGCAGAGAGGGAAAGCCACAGGCAGCGCCGCCGGTTCCACCACGGGCGTCTTTGCACGCACCGTCACCCCCCACAAAGCTAACGGCGGCCCCTCGCAGGGGGAAGCACCCCTCGCACCTCCCCCGCACCGGTCCGCAGTGGCTTCTGCCGCGGCCGCCTCGAGCAACCGGGTCCATGTCCCACTGAGGGAGCGGCCGGTGTTGTGTCTGGGCACCGTAGAGGCCCATGTGATCGGGCACCGAAACGATACAAAGCGCAGCGCAAGCTGTCCGCCGGCGGTCGGGCGCGAGCAACAAGCGCTTCACCCGGGCGCAGTTGGTTATATAAGCCGCTGCGCTGACAGGAAAGCCGCTTCGGGCCAGAACTGCCGCGGGGCCTCCCCGACAACGAGCCGGGGAGCGACTGGCTGGAGTTGCTCTGCTCGACCGCGGGAGGGAGTTGAAAGGAGTCGAGGCCGCTCTCTCACCTCTCGTCGCGCAGCAGGCGGGACCGCCGTCTTTTGCCCTCCCCGGGCCTCGCGGGCTTTCATTCACATCGTGTCGCGTCCGCCGCTCGCGCTTCTTCTCCCCCGCCCGCCTTCGCTGCTTTCTGGTTTCTCTCCCCCCCCCCTCCCCGCGCCCGACCTTCCCTTTCCCTCAGAACGCCGCGTCACGCACGGCGCGCGGAAAGTGTCGCGCCGTCAACCGCTCCTGCCCGTCTCTCCCTCCTTTTCCTACGAGCGACGAGGCTTCGGCTCGTTCGCGCCACCGGTTCGTTCCTGCCCTCAGGCGGCGCCCCCTGGCGGCGAGAGGCGCTGAGGAGTCGCGCGACGGCGAGCGGACGCCGTATTCCTCTGTGCCGCGGGCGAAGTAAAAGCGGCCTCCGAACGTCACGTGACGTCTGGGGGGAAAAGGGGAACTATCCCCGCCCCCTCCCTTTTCTTTTGGCTTCTCGCCCTCTTTCCCTGAACCCCCCCCCCCTTCCCCGCCTCTTTCTCTCGAGCTGCGGGCTCTCCATAGGCTGCAAGGTCCGAGTTTCAGCGCCCCCTAAAGGAGAAGAGCGGAAGTTTCTAATCTCTAGCTCTGAAGCGGCGGCGGCGGCGCTGCTCTCCCAAGCTCACCAATAGAAAAGGAAGCGGAGGGGGTTGTGTGAGAGGCGAGGGATAGCCCAGCTAGTACACGGAGGGGAGTGCTATATATAGACGAGACGTATCCAGACACGCGCAGCCGTTAGCGCGTCTCCGCCGAACTGCGGCTCAGAATAGCCTGCTGGCTCATTCATGTCCTGCCTTGGCTTCGGCCGGGGCGCTTGCGTGATTTTCTGCAGCAAAACGGGGGCGGCGCCTGCCGAAGGCTCGCCGGGTTTGTTTTCTTACACGCGCGCCTAGATCCGAACTAGCGACTGCTGCTCATCAAACAAGGACACGGATGAGCCTCGTGCATCTGAATCCGTCCATGCAATGAAATGCAAAGAAGCTGGATTTTGCTGCGTGTTTCAGTCCGTAACGCAACAAACGTTAGTGTGAATGTGTTCTTAAATATATATCTCACATACATACATACATGTATACATACATACATACATAAAGATGGAAGGCTGAGTCAAGCTAGAGCCCTGTCAGGATTGAATATTACAGGCTAATTCTGCCCACAGTCAGGAGTTCGATCCTGACCTGCTCAAGATTGATTCAGCCATCCATTTTTTTTCCAAGGTCGGTAAAATGAGGACCGAGTGTTGGGGGCCATATGTTGACATTTGTAAACCCGCTTAGAGGGTGTCATAAAGCACTATGGAGGGGTATATAAGTCTTAAGTGCTTATTGCTGTGTTCGATTTCTATGCTTTCAGTTGATTGGTTTGTGTAAAAAAGACACAAAGGAAGTTTCATTTCCCACCAGACATACAGCTTTGCTTCTCATCTAGTTAGAAGTGTAGCGTTTATTTCCATTTTTTTTAACAGATAAATTGGTTGCAAGAAATACTGAAACAAATTTATGACGTTTCCCTCACATCTGTTTTGATATAAAATCCATACTATTTTACAACGGTTTCCCCCCTCCCCACTCATGCTAACACTCACTGTTCCTTATCCTATAGCATTGTATTTTTCTGGTCATGAAGAAGTTAAGGAAATTACCGGTCGGTGAACGGAGGACATTGAATTTCAAAATGATTTACCAATCCATAAGGGATTTGCAGAGACATTCTCATTCATGCTTATTTCAAACATCACTGGGCATTTTCCACAAACCAATTTAATATTGTCACTATCCAGGGACTATTGTAAATTTAGCCAGGTTGAACCAGCTGAATGTTTTATTCTGATTCTTGGCAAAGGTTAATTCAGCCTTGAATTTTAAAAAATCTGCCAGCCCATCTGTAATAGATACAGTGAAAAAGTGATTACTTTTTAGCAAAATGCTATATGCTTTTAGTGAGGTTGGAGTTGATGTAAGTTCGTGTTTAAGCATTATTTTATTTCATTTATGGTACTTTTATGGTTTATATTCCTACCTGTATTATATTCCTGTACTCTGGTCTAAGACTATAATAAACGATTTAACTGTTTAAATACCCTTTTCAGTATTTTTTTCTGAGATGTTTCTCTTGTAATTTAATTTAAAAGTTTTTCAACAAATTCACATTTTCATGTTCATGTCAAATGCCCCTGAGAACGTATATTATTTACTTGAGTGCAATATTAAAAAATTTAAGAAAATACATGAGAAGTAAGTAAAGTTTCCGCATACTTAGTTGCATATATATCTTCCTTACAGATCTTGTAAAAATATCCTTCATCTCCCAATGATCACTATTGGACACATCAATGCAAATTTCTTGACAGCAGTACAGAAGAGGTTTGTTTATACTGTCATGTGGATGGTTTGTAGACTTTTTGGGCTATTTCCTACATATTTGAATATAACCCTTTGCTTTCATTTCACAGGTACTAAGTTTTCACTATCAATGTATACTCAGATCATATATTGTACCGTATCTAAATCTTGTACTGTAATTAATGTTCTTATATTCATTAGCATATTCCCATATATCCAGCCTGTTTCATCCAAACCACTTGGACTTTACCTTAGGGATGACATGTTTGAATTCGGTGCTGAGCCTGCTTCCCCTCTCAACTTCCTTACTACTTTTACTTTACTTTTACTTTTATTACATTTCTATACCGCCCTCTCTCCCCAACGGGACTCAGGACGGTGCACAGGAATAATGAAAACAGAGATAATAAATACAGTCAAACATAGTTAAAAATAGATTAAACCAATTTTGAGACCCATGCTAAAATTCATAATTAAAACCCTGACTAAAAATCAATAATAAAAACTATGCCAGGTCGGCCACATGAAAAAAGTGTGTTTTTAATGCCCGGCGAAAGAGGCGTAGGTCCGTGATTGTACGAAGGTCGGGGGGCAGGTCATTCCAGAGGGCGGGGCCTGCCACAGAGAAGGCTCTTCCCCTGGGAGTCGCCAGCCGGCATTCACCGGCAGACGGCAACCTCAGGAGGCCCTCCCTGTGGGAGCGGACAGGTCGAAGGGAGGTATGTGGTAGGAGGCGGTCCCGCAAATAACCGGGACCTATGCCATGGAGCGCTTTAAAGATGGTCACTAGTACCTTGAAGCACACCTGGAAGGCCACAGGCAGCCAGTGCAGCTTGCGCAGGAGAGGGGTTACATGGGAGTATCTTGAGACTCCCAAAATCCCCCGCGCGACTGCATTCTGAACTAACTGGAGCCTCCGGGTGCATCTCAAGGGCAGCCCCACTACTTGTAGCAGGATGCTTATGATGACAGGATGCAATGCAGCTTGGAGTAACTATGCTTCATTAGATTTGAAAAACGTTTTCAGCCCTCTTCCAATTTTGTGTGGGAGGATGGACGTCAAGACTGGAACAATTAAAGATAAGAATGGATTATTCAATGATTAGAATGCAGAATGTAACTCATCAATCATTAGAATCATAGAATGCAGATGTTGGAAAGAACCTTGGAGATAACCTCCAAAGACCTTGAAGATCATGAGGGGTCCTGGGTGCTCTCTGAGCTTGTTTTCTTGCAGATGTTTCATTACCTAAACTAGGTAACATCATCAGTGCTAGTTGTGAAACTTCTGCAAGAAAACAAGCAATCTCAAAAAGCACCAAGGAGCCCTCATATCAACTCTGAGCTACAAATGTTCTCCTTTATTAGTACTTTCAAAAACATTGCTACCACCCAGTGCAGGAATCCACTACTACAGCATCCCGAAGAGATGGCCATGTAATCTTGATGTAAATTGCAACACCTTCCCAAAGAATTCATTTCACTGCTAGGATACTTTTACTGAGTCCAATCAAAAACTGTCTGAAATTTGTATGTTCTGATGTCCAGCCAAAACAATGTACAGATATATATCATGTATGCCTCTTTATTGCATCTTGTTTTTCAGTGTTGATGTTGTAACTTTTAAAGAACAAAACAAAAAAGTGACCACCTAAACCCTATTACGTCCACTCTGAGAAGCAGAGGGTCTTCTGAGTTTTCAGGCTTTCCCATCCTGTTACTTGATTCCCCACCTCCCCCCAATTGGTATTCAAAACAAATGTACTCCAGTGCACTATGCTGAAATGAACAAGATTAGCTTGTCAAGGTACAAAAAGGATCTTGCATGATGTTTTGATCTCTACAAGACAATTTAATGGATGAATTTAGGCAGGATATTTTGTGAGCAAAGGATCACACTTGCCCTTTGAATGGCTATTTAAGTGGAGCTGGAAAGAATTTAATTTAATAGAATAGATATGGTTACTTTTATGTATTTAATAAAACATTTGTGTCCTTAAATATTATCCTCTGGCAACAACTCTGGAGGCCTCATCTGATCTGTATCAAGGTGAAGGTGCACATGTTCAGACTGGATTGATTCCCAAGTAAGAGTTTTGATACTTCCTTGACATTAGATGCTCCTTATAGAGATGTGAGTTATAGGACCTATAACCACGCAGAGCCCCCTCTGTGGCCACGCATGCTGCCCCCCCAATTGAGTCAGCTGGTTGTCGGATTTGTGACACACCCATGGGGGCTGGCCAGCTGGTCGTCAGTTTCTGATGCACACGTGCACTAGCCAGCTGATCATCGGGTTTCTGGCACTCTGGTGCACATGCGCGCCTTCCAGTTTGGGCACACCTAAAAGGTTCACCATCACTGACCTATAACATCCAGGTATTCCTCCAGTTGTGAACAGGTTTGGCTATTTTAAGAGAACCACTATAGCAGCGATGACAAACCTTTTTTGGCTCGCATGCCATAAGTGGGGGGAGCACAGAGGGGTCATGCCCGGGCGTGCCGCACCCATAATTCAATGTGCAAACCCTCCCCCAGTGCACATGCGCGCACTATAGGCATCCCCCTCATTTTTTGGCTGCTCTTTTCGCGCCCCCCCCCCCAGGCCTCAGAGGCTTTATAGGAGCCTGGGGAGGGAGAAAACAGCCTCCTCTGCCCCGCCCCCCACCCGAGTCCCTCTGGAGGCTTCAGCGACCTTCATGAGGCTTCCCTGAAGCCTCCAAGCACTCAAAATGATGCTCCGACCAAACCGGAAGTGACGTCCGATTTGCTTGGAGCGTCATTTTGAGTGCTCCGGAGGACCTGGGAAGCCTCCAAGCACTCAAAATGATGTTCCAACCAAACCAGAAGTGATGTCCAATTTGCTCGGAGCATCATTTTGAGTGGTCTGGAGGCTTCAGGGAAGCCTCCTGGTTGCTGAAGCCTCTGGACCACTCAAAACGATGCTCCAAGCAAATTGGACGTCACTTCCGGTTTGGTTGGAGTGTCGTTTTGAGCGCTCCAGAGGTTTCAGGGAAGCTCATGAAGCCTCCAGAGGGCCTCTGGTGTGGGGGGAAGGCTCTTTATAGGAGCCTGGGGAGAGGGTGAAAAATGGCTTTAAAAAAGGGCGAATTGAGCTGGTCAGCGCGCATATATGCGCTGGCCAGCTGACAGGGCAGCGCCTCGCGTGCCCTGACAAATGGCTCCGCGTGCCACCTGTGGTACGGGTGCCATAGGTTTGCCATCACAGCACTATAGCATTCTAAGCTCTCGTGTTGCAAAGCTTCAAACCTATTCATAGGTAAAGTGGTCCCTGTCACCAGTATCTGTTTTGACACATTTTTAAAAATATTATTTAGTTAAAATGGGAAGCAGGCAAAGTAAATCATGTCCTTCGTATTGGTATAAACATTTCCTGCAAATCTAAATCCTAGATCAGAAACAAAGCCTTTTCCAAATCTCTGTTAATCTCTTTGAAGATGCTGAAAATGCTGCAGCAGAAATGTGATTTAGGCTGCTGTTAGGTGGAGCTTTTATTGTGTAACTGCGATACTTCATTTGTACAATACATAAAGGGTGGGTGTGGTGCAGATAGCATTGCTTTAGCCTATTATTCTGTCATTTTTCTTTCTCTGCTGCTATTCTACTTATAATTTCCATGCCTCCCATAATTAAAAAAAAAATCTGTTGGCAAAAGCAGAAATTGTGCAGCATGCTTTTTGATTGATAGCCCTGATGCCACTAAGAGCCATCCACGTGAAAATACCTTCATTCTGTGATTTATGAACTCATAAATGTTTTGGATCTCTTTGAAAATGAGCTTAACAACAGCAATAGCAGCGACAGCTTTGAGAAATTTGAACTAAGGAACAGCATCTGGGAGACAATGTAAGGCAGCATAAGTTGTTGAAACCAGATAACACTGCTAGGACAACTGAATATAATTGGGAAATATCACATTACTCCAGCTGTCTAATGCTAAAGACAGTCAGCTCTTCTCTCTCATATCAGACAGTGCTGCATTGCAGGAATGTAGCCTAGCCTGTTTGCATCTTAGAATGCTTTCCTACACTGCTATATAGTATTCCTTTATAAGTAACATTTCTTGCAGGTCATTTTTAGTCATTGTCTACTCCATAGATTCAATTTAGATGTGGGTACATTTGGAGATTAAAATACAAGTATGAACTATATTTAACGCTGTATTTATATATTTCATTTATTGGTCCAATTTATGTGATCAACCATCTCACCATTAATTAAAAATATTAAGACAATCTATAAAAATGGAGGCAGAACAAATAAACAGAAAGTGAACTGATGTTAATAATAAAGGAGCGAACGGATACGTTCATCCATTCCCTAGAGGCCCCCAGGCCTGTAGGCATAACCAGGTATAAAGGGAACTTTGGAAACCCAGAAGATATGAGGCTGTCTTTATCCCCCACGGGGTGGGGGTGGGTTGGGGTTGGGAGTGGAGGAGAAGATTCCACAGTGCATGTGCCACAGAAGAAAAGACCTGTTGCCTAGGACCTGATGTAGCTCTCTAGTCGTAGCATGCCTCTCTGCTAGACCTAATGGGATGGGAAGATGAAATCAAGAAGAGACAGATATTCTGGTTCTATGCCATGAAAGACTTCAAAGGTCAACACCAGCACCTTGAATTGTACCAGAAACAAACTGGTAACCAATGCTCCTTGCAAACAGCTCATGCAGTTTCATTTTGCACCAGCTAAAGTTTCCAGATACTTTTTCAAGCATACTCGTCTAAAATGCATTTCAGTAGTCCAATCAGAAGGTAGCCAGGTTATGAGTGACAGTGAGTAGACAAGAGCCCCTCGTTCTAGAAATGGGTACAACTGACACACAATACAAACTTATGCAAAGGCCTCCTAGCCAGGACTGCCACCTGCCAAACAGGAGTCTTGAGTCCAGGAAGATCTCCAGATTACATGCGTGGTCTGTTTGGGGTAGTGCAACCCCATTAACACCAAATAAGGTATAATCCTAGAACCAGAGGATGCCAACATTCAAAATTACCTGATCTTGTCAGGGTTCAGTTGAAGCATGTTGTTCTCATCCAGGCCCTCACAGCTCCATATAAGATATTTACAGCATTGCTTAATTTATTAAGACATGAGATATGCAATTAGGTATCATTAGCATACTGATGATACTCCATGGTGATAGATGAATTCGCTAGTAATCTCATGTAGA
The DNA here is from genome assembly GCA_039707465.1 of Rhabdophis nuchalis. NCBI lineage: Eukaryota > Metazoa > Chordata > Lepidosauria > Squamata > Natricidae > Rhabdophis > Rhabdophis nuchalis. The sequence goes on along the minus strand of CM077651.1, from coordinate 35,891,476 downwards.
TGTTAAATAGGAGAGAAGAGAGCACCAACCCCTGCAACATTCCATGTAGTAAGGCCTTATGAAAGTCATCTCTTCTTGCTTTCGACCTGTCCCTTCCAGATACTGTGGATTAAGCTAACAATTACATAGTTTATGTCTCACATCCTAACTGTAAACCATTAATATTGTATGTATAAATAAATAATGGCTGGAGTAGGCAACATGCTAAGCTAAAGGAACATACATCATGCAAAGTATAAATATAGAAGGCAGCCATTTGCACGTCTATCCAGTTCTGAGAAAAAGTAGAAAGGAAGTCATGCATATTAGGTGTGTAATGGGTATGGCATTAAATAAGTCTTTTACATATTCCATGACTTCTGCTGATCCTTTTCCTAATGTGAAGATAATAATTCTGCTGTGTCAAAAGACTATACAAAAGCACATTAATGTGAAGCCCGTTAAATATTTCAAGACAGTTATGTAAACACTATTACTATTACAAAAATGAAAGCTTAAGACAGAATAACACAAAACTCAGAAATACTTAACATGGAGTCTGATATAGCCTAGAAAGAGTTATAGCAATTTTATACAACCAATTTCATTGTATTTATTTTGTACAATGACAATAAAGACTATACTATACTATTTTGCTAAAATGATGCCTTCTGCTAACTATGGGGGGGGGGGCAGTAAAAAGACTGGTCAATTAAAATTTGACACGGCTATTAAAAACAATAACATTTGTCTATTTTTCTTCTAGGTGCGATTCAGATTTTTTCTTTTCGCATAAGTTTGACACATCCTTGAGCAAAGAGTCCCATATTCTAGAGTAGGAAGATAAGACACTGCCATGGTAGAGTACAGCCCATCTACCTCTGCACCACCTAAAATCCTTGGCAGATGCCCTTGAAAGTTTCAGAATGGAGTTTTGCTCTGTTCTACCTGAGATGGGGAAGATAGGAAATGAAGCTGGGATCTTCAGCAGGCCCAGCTAAAACTCTACCATTGAACTATATCCCTTTATTTTATCTTGGATTAGCAAGCATTTTCTGGAGGGCATCCATAAAATATATGGGGAGTAATATCTGCAAATGGGAAGAAATTTGACACTTGACCATTCTTTGGAACTCTTGTGACTTTAACATTGTTGACCAGTCACTTTTAACATTGTACAGATTGAGCATTAAGTGAAAGTTACACCACATGCTTGTTCAAGGAACTAGTTGTCAGGAAACAATTTAGCATTTCTGGCAATTCTGGAACATGAATAGCCTTGCCCCCCTTCGTTAGATAGAATACAGATGCATCCCAGGCAGGGAATGGGGAGTAATAAACTTCTACTTACCAGAAAAAAACCTGCATGATTGAAACCACAACTCTTTGTAATATGTGAATTCACTTTGTAAAGTGAATGTAATGTAATGAAGCCTCAACTTTTTGTAATGCTTTTGAGTGTAGCAATTTTTGTATGCATTGTTTTGACTTCTGCAGGTGTGTTGGCTGACAAATTAGTACCTTAAAGCAGGGGTCTCCAACCTTTGCAACTTTAAGTCTGAAGGACTTCAGCTCCCAGACTTCTCCAGCCAGTCTGGGAGCTGGAGTCCTTCAGACTTAAAGTTGCAAAGGTTGGAGACCCCTGCCTTAAGAGTTATAGCTTCTTTTTCAAAGCAAATCTGGGATTCATACAGTAACTTTCAATCTGTGACTAAAATCTCCAAGAGTCCAGATCCCAGGTAACTGATAAAGTTCAAAACCATTCTTGATTTGAGTTATCTGAACTATTCTGCAGGATGTTGTGTGAAGTGACTGAAGCACCCCTCCAAATCTGTTGGCAGAAGCACCATTTCTTGGCTCCTCCTTAATTCATTCACTCAGATACAGGCCAGGAAAACAAAGCTCAGGTGTGTCACGGAAATGAAACAAGCCTATGAGCTGAATTTCAAAGGATGCTTTCAAAAAAAGAAAAGAAAGGAAAACAAAAAAAACCCAGAGGAAACAATATTGTCACATGTATCAAGTTAATGATTTATTTTCACATTAAAAAAGTAATCTTATTGATGAATTAATATTAACTTTTAAATATAAAAGTGCTTTTCCTTAAAAAAAACACATACACACACAAATCCTTAAGGCCCATACTGTTAAATTACAGTAGGATTTTTTTCACCATTCCAGCAACTGTGCTACATGAATTTTGAATGAATGGCGGAAAGACCAAAAGTTACAAGCATCAGAACAATTTGTCAATAATTTCGTCACTGCAAGGTACATGAAAATTTAACCATGGAACAGAATTTAAACATCTCTCTCACATTGTTCTTCTTGTAAAATAAGATCCAATACATTGCTTGTAACAGTTCAGCACTGGCGCCAGTTTGATACAGAAAACAGAAAAATACTGAAATGATGTGAATATTCATCCAGTTTGGGGAGAACACCGAGTTCCAACATCTGTATAAACTATTTGCTCCATCAGATATATGGTTGGTTCAGGCAGAACTTCAAGAAACTAGAACCGTTCCACACCAATGTAGTTCAAAGGAAATGCCAGTACAAGTAATATGTGAAATGACCCATTAAGATAAAACATCTGGTTCCATTCAGATCAGTAAAGAAGCGTTCACTGATAGTGGTTCAGATATTATTGCAGTCTTTGTTATATTGCTTGGGAGAATTGTAGACGTATCAGCTATGATCATACAATACACTTAAGCTGGTCATTAAATAAACCCACTTCCTGGTTTATACAGCACACCGAGCCATAAACTAATCGACACAACTGAATTCACAAAACTTTCTAAGCGATAAAAAATATACTGTGATAACATGAACCTATTTGTTTGAATACAGTTCTAATGTACACATTTTTGACTTTGTGTTACGTCAGTAAATTAGCATGGCTGTCCTTCATAATAGACAATGTAGTCTTTGGATGAATATTGACATTGCTACTCTAATTTAGGTATAAATAATTATTTATAAAATAATTAAAATGCTGTATATACATATACATACATATATACATACATACCGTACATATTACACACACACACACACACGTGTGTGTATGTGTGTGTGTGTGTGTGTACATATACATATACATACTCAAATTAATTTCAAGTACCCAGAATTATCTCCCCAACTTTTGGAAAATAAAGCAAAAGAGTGGTCCACGTCATACAAGAAATATTGCTGTTACTTTCTGGAGCACCTTTGCGGACTGGGAAGAAAATGTTTTCAATGTACATACCCACAGAGATAGTTTACAGCATAAATTACTGTACAACATAATTTATTACATTGTTCAATGTAAACAATAAAAACATGCCACTGTAATGCCATACAGAAGGAATGTACTTTTAAGCTGCTTGGATGTGAACAGGGTTGGGCAAAGCCTTAGAAGAAAACTAACTGTTGCTTCCTCTGTTTTCCATAAGCATGCTGGCATCAAAAGAACCATGACTCAGTCTGCTTTCTAATTAAGAGAAAGAGTGTGCTAAAATTCATAGGGTAACAATATAAAGTTATAATATGAATTTTATCAAACTTGTTGAGATAGTGGATAGATTGCAGCAGACTACAAATATAATTTACTAGCCTTGGCTCATACGAGGGCCTTCATACTGATGTTCTGCCACAGTGGTGGCTTCAACAGTATTCATTCATTCCGCAGAATATGTGTATCTACTCAGACTCTGCAATTGAAACATTAGTGCACGTAATTCTGAACTGCTCTGTCTATAATCCTAGAGGCAGTGCTTACCTCCATTCTCATTACAAATTATCCATTATCATATGGCAATTGTGCATTACCTACTAAACAATCCAACCGGGAGTCCCTGGAATTGTAGCTAAGTTTTGCACTATCATAACGACAATCAGACATTTCTGGACTTCATTGTTCTTCCAGAAATCTGATCTGACATTTCTGGACTTAATTGTGCTTAGCTGAGGCACAATTGGCTTTCAGTGAATATCTGTGGGCTTTTTTTTTCTTTTTATAATTCTATGTGTTTGGTCTATCACCATACTATTAAATAAACTAAACCAGTTGAATTTGATTTGTCTAAGCAGGCTGTCCTAGGATTCTTTACTCATAATACCTTAATTCCTTGGGGTGATGGGGGCCAGAAAGTATTGCTCCTCTATCATAGAATAAGGAACAGTCTCCCTCAAAAATTAGCTTAATCTCTTCTGTGACAATTTTCTAGAATTATTTTAAAGATCAAGTTATTTAGAAAGGCCTTCTGAAAATTATTGTTCATCAATTTTATTTAGATGTTACTTCTATGAGTTATTATATTGTTGGTTTGAATTATCATAAAAATGATTGCATAGCAAACATATGCTTAGACTGAATTTAGCATTTTTATCCACCTATCAATTTCTTCCCAATGACCTGGGATAGGCAGATATTATCTGATTACTATACACATAATAATGTCATATCACACCTACTAATTCCTTAGCTAGTGTTAGCCTTTGTACACATTGAGTTCAACCCAAGAATATAGAATGTTATAATTTATTGGCATAGTATCAGTGTGGGTCCAAGCAGTGTGGCCTCGTGCAACTGATAGAGGGAAATTATGTCAATAAGCAAACTTTCTATGTGCCTTCCAAGATATTTTGGTATCACAGCCAATTACCGCTTGGACCATCATAGCCAATATATGCCATAATCTTTCAATTTTGATTTTCATATCTTCTTCGGTTCTTTGTGTTTTAATCTACTATCCCCCAGTATGGCTACATCAATTATCCTCACTTTTCCTTTACCATCACAGTTAAATATGCTGGCAATGTTTAATTGGAAGGTGGAACATCATTGGCTTGGGATACTATAATAATGCACTTCCTACAGTGGATAGAAGTTTGGACTAGATGACTTCTAAGGTTCTTTTCAATCCTTGTTATTGATGATTCTGTTGAGGAAGTAGCTCTATAGATTATTTTTTTCTGTTTGCAAATCTGCATCTTTCTTTCTTTTTGTTCTTAAATCAAGAACGGGCAAATAATGTGCAGTAATTTTCTATAATTTAAATTTTTTATTTGCCTAATTATAGTCTTGAGTTTATCCTTTTTTAACATAAATCTATAATCTAAGATATATGATATTACACTAGTTATATAAATTAATGGCAATTCTTTTCAATAATGAGCACTTAATTTACTCAATTATTCCAGAACTTGACATTTTAGGAACCCAGCACAGAAATCTGCTATGAGTCTCTTTTTACAGGGGATCCTGAAATATATACCTTTGATCCCCTCAATCATCAAATATGGCTTTATAATGCTACGGTTGAAAGAACCATAAAACAGCAATAAAGTAACAAAACAGATCATAATGCTGCCTGATCATATGTCAGGGAAAATAACCAATTCTGCAGGATTAAACAATCAGGAAAGACTACCAGTGAATTCTGAAAAGCTGAATTTTCACAGATTCTAGAAGCCCAATGGGGTTCTAAACCATTCAAATCTTAGTAGGAATGCCATTCTACTGGACTAGCACAGCTATATGGATCTTGTATCTATGGAAAGGTGACAAAACTGTACAGCTATGTCATAGAGTGAGCTAAATTTGTAAAATTTTACCAATTACTTTCTAGAAAACTAAAGGAGGACTGTCCCAGAAATATTCTGAATGCCTTTTTTTCACTTAATAGAAAATTGTATAATTATTCTACAAAAGACTGCTAAACTACATTCTGCAGATGCATTAAGTGCAGAAAAATAATTATATTTTGCCACCCTTAGTGCATGACCTAAGTTCTAACATAAGCTTGTAAAAGTCTTTGATTGGACCTATTATTTGTTTTTCTCCAGTGGGGCTCTAGGTGCATCATTAATGCTTCATTTTTCAGAGCACCTCAGAAAACCAAGAAGCTCACCTAGATCAGTGTGTACCAGAGGTGGTATTCTACTGGTTCAGACAGGGTCACCCTAACCAGTAGCGAAAAACGCAAGTAGCTCCGCCCACCTGTGTGTAAGGACCTGCACATGCACAGAGGTGGCACATGCGCTCACATTTTCTAACCGGTGGGGAAGATAAGTGTATACCACCCCTAGTGTATACCAAGTGGCTTTCAGGTGCAATCCTTATCTAAAGCCAGTGAAATACCCTTATTCCAGGAAGGGACCAAAGCCTTGAATGACTTGTTCACCAAACATTCAGAGAATTCTCCCAGCACTTTCTGGAAGCCAAGTGGATCCATTGGGTGCCTCAGATGAACCAGTCTAATGGAGCCCTTCTTGATTCATTGAAGAGCATGATAGCAAAGCATTTTCTGCAAAAATAGAAGAACTGAATGTAATTGCTAGATACAGTAAAAGGGAAACATATTACAAGTAAGCTGTTATTTTAAACTGTATATTAAAATGCTCCTTTGCTTTAAAATTGGGTGGAATCAGCTACAGCTGGCCTTGAAATGCTTTTCCACATAACAATTAACACTTTCACAAAGTTTTGTTCTGATGTATGTAATCACTCCACCCTTCTGTACTCTTTAAAAATACGTTTTTTGTTTAATAAACTATTTGTAAAAGTGTAGATCTGGCTTTATAAAAAAACAAGATTTGAAGAACAAATACTGAACATTGCTGCTGTTTAAGAGCACAAAAGGTTGCAATCCTTCTCTACGAATTTGGGTCCATCATGAGGAACTCACAAGGATGGACAGAGGGTGGGGGGGGGTGGACTTTAGTTTGATCAGGCTCCCAATGGTGTCACAGATTTTTAATCTGGAGGATTGATGCTCTATATCAGAGGTTCCCAAACGTGGCAACTTTAAGACTTGTGGACTTCAACTCCCAGAATTCTCCAGCCAGCATAGCTGAGTTGAAGTCCACAAGTCTTAAAGTTGCCAAGTTTGGGAACCTCTGCTCTACATACTGTTTCACTCACAAGGATAATTGCTTCAGGGACATATTTATTATTTCAATGTTGCATTTTTCTGATATCATATATCAAAACAAATCTGTAAAAAATACATATTTGAACACTAGAACTCCAAAACTGCTAATGCTCCCAATTTCAAGGTTACTACTTAATAATGCGATAGGAAAAAGGTGAGTCAGTTTGCAAGCAAACTGGCATCTAAGTATTGCCTGGCAAAGTCAATGGCCACAAGTTCCTTTTAAAATGTAATGTGTACTTTACATTTTATTTTACTCAGTAAAATGTATTTTAATCAGAATTTGTCACTGAAGCTATCCTTAATCATTAAGTCCCTCTTTATAAAAGAGACAGAGATCTTTAAATACTGAGGAAAAATTGCTCTAAGAGATTGCTAGCAACAGGTACTACATTTTATTTGAATAAATCAATCCATAAAATTAAGCTTTGGCTTTCTAAATATTGAAGGAATGTGTATCTTGTATGTGTGAGAGTTTTTCTAATGTAGCTATGCTTGCTTTTCTTGCTGAGGAAGTGATATTTGAAGATAATTAAAAGAACAATGGCCTGGAAAAGATAAATTTGCATAATATACCCAGACCTATTTTTGCTTTCTGAAACAATATTGTCCAATGTTAACAAAATATTCACATTGTGTTTGAAGCAATGCTGCAGTTGAGTATTTCTGTAGCACAGTGCCTAGAATAACTGAATTATCCGTATTGTGAGTTTAGTGTCCAGGCGCAGAGAACCATCATGGGGATAACTGAGCACTACACCTTATCCAGTCAAGGCCTTGCTGTGTATACTGAACCAAATGCTCCATAGAGCTGTGCAATGTGATAGCTCCCATCAGTGCGTCCAAATCATTAAAGAAATCTAGGAAAGAAAACAATAAAATAAATGAGACTCATTAATCCTTGCTGTGCAACAGGTATTTCATTGATTTGGAAATCCCAAGCAGATAATATTTTATGAAAGTACTGTAAGCAAAGATTAACTGATATTCAAAGGTTTAATCAACCATACACTGAACCCTTTTACTGAGAAATAGAGAAGCTATTGTCATAGTTTTGCTTAACTATAAAACAACAATGGGGAACATTTCTCTGCCCTCTGTTTTGGTTCCTCTTTCTTGTCCATCAATGTCCCTTTCTAGGTTTTTCTTCTATGCACCAGCATGCCAAGCTTCAGCCAGTATTAAAAGTGCAGAAAGGATGTAACCTAGGAGGCTGGCCAGTGCAAATGCTAGACTTCCTTCCTCAAGGGCAAGGCAGCACCTAAGGACTTGTTTAGGCTTTTGGAAGCATACAAGAGAAAGACCACAAACGTCCTCTCACTCTATCTGAGATATAAAAGATGGCAAGCAATGTTTGTGTGCTGAAATCAAAATGTAACTCAGGGACTGCCCACTTCTGCTGTAATCCTGGGAATTTTTAAGACTCGTGCTGCAAAGGGATTCCTTTCTTGCTTATGTTGCAATATGAGGGGTTAGCTCTGAAGCTTTCGGAGGAACATCCAAGGTAAGAAGCCATATCAGAATTAGGTGGGGACCCAAGCCTGCTGCTGTATCAACAAAGGTGGGATTTTAGAGTGCTAGACTTAAATTTTGGTCAAAATGACATTTTAGTGTTTCAACTGTTTCTTATCACACACCTTGGTTTTCCTTGGCAAGATTGTCAGCCATGTCCCAGTAGTCATAACTGTGTAAGATGCTGTTAGTGATACTAACATGGTTGGCTGCCATCTGGTGTATTCGCTGAGGAATGCTGATGATGGAAGAGGGGGAAGGCGCTCCGGTGCTCCCAACTGAACTCAGTGGAGACAAACTGGGTGATATGGGAGAAGGAGTTCCTGTACACCTGAAACAGTGGATTCAACAACAGTCGATTCAACAATATTCAACAATTCATTCAACAATGAAGAGCCGCGTGGTGCAGTGGTTAGAATGCAGTACTGCAAGCTACTTCTGCTGCCTGCCTGCTGACTCCAATTTGGCAGATCGAATCTCACCGGGCTCAAGGTTGACTCAGCCTTCCATCCTTCTAAGATCAGTAAAATGAGGACCCAGATTCTTGGGGCAATATGCTGAGTGTGGTTTACAGTGCTGTAAAGCATTGTGAAGTGGTATATAAATCTAAGCGCTATTGCTATTACTAGTATACACAATATCAGTAAAATAATAAATCATTTTAAGAAGTCATCCAGTTTAGGATTTTACACATTTTTAGCCCATGTCCTGCTTTGAGATAAATCTGGCTCTTCCCCTGCATTTTTCAACATGTAGTTAATGTTGTTTCAAGATATAAAGCAGGGCAGATAAATCGAGACTACCAGAAAGACAACTTTCCGGGTGCAGATATCAGTCTTTTACCATTTTATTTCACTTGTCTGCATTTTTAGATAATGATAAATTAAATTTGCACATTTAATTTATTATATATATAAAATATGAATATGATAGAAAATTTTAAAATTGGATCATGCCCTTTGTATTTTTTAGCCTGTCGAATTAAGGATTGTCAGGATGATGGGAGTTACAGCCCAACATAATTGGAGGGCTCCAGATTGAGGAAGCCTTCCGTGGCAAACTCAGGCTTCCTGCTTAGAAATGTGTGAAATAATCTTCACATTCTATTCAAGCTACCTTTGTTTAACTTTTTTTAAACAAAATAAGATGCATTTTATTGTTAAGGAGTTACCATAAACAAAAGCGAGGAGCAACAATGAAATATTATCTCAAAGTACCCAGAGATGGAACTACCCCGAATCCCTGTGGGGAGAGGGTGCGGTCTATAAGTATTAAATTATTATTATTAAATTATTATTATTAATGGCTGAATGATCCCTTAGTATTAGCTTCCCCATCCATCTGAAATGTTTTGGTCTGGAAGGCAAGGAGCATACTAAGGCAGAAAATAGTAAACTTACTTCACACTACTACTCCAGCTAGATGGTGCCTGAGTAACTTTAGATGAATTCTGGAGACAGGGAAAAAAAAAAACACCAAAAAATGAAACAAGCATTTACCGCAAAATACCATGGAGAGAAAACAGCGCAAAAGCTTTAGAATCCATATGCTGAATGCACATCTCAAATTATGATATGGATAAAAATATTTATTTAGTACTCAGTGCAATTTCTAGTTACCATACCAAATAGATGATAGAACCGGAAAATGAAAGAAAACGTAACAGTAAAATAATGCATAGCAATTTGTTTATCTCTTATATCTACATCCTGCCTTTCCTCCAAGACTGTTTTCAATTTCCTCCACTACAAACACAACTAAAGATAGGCAGGCTGGATTGAAAGAGAGGGACACTGGTGTAAAGTCAGTCTGTGAGGTTTCAAGGTTGGTCAGAGCAGGAACATACCTTGAAATATTCAATGAGAGCTTTTGAATATTTTACAGCATGGTCTCTTTTGAGCCGAAACATTCTCCAGTACAAAAGTGCCAAACAGCGGTAACTATAAGGAAAGGATAAAAAACACTTATAAAAAAGTCTTCCATTTTAATAATCAAAATAAAATACAAATACCCTTTTGAGACTAGTTAAATTTATATGGTTAACATTGGAAAGGAGATGAAAATACAGCAAACATTGCTCTTAATGTATGCAGTTATTTTGCTTATTATATTAATGTCTTTGTCCAGGACAGCTTCCCACAACACTAAGAACCGAAAACGTGTGGGATTGAAACTTTATAAAATTTAGGGAGATTATATACATAAAAATTGATACAATCATGGATACAGATTATATATTAATAACACTAAACCCCTTATGTCTTTACTAAGGCTTAACTGAAATGTATTTATTGATAGAAGGATCCTGGAATAACCAAGGAAAGTATTTTTTTCAGCATCATTGCAAATAAAAAGATGATTGCTCTGAAAAAAAGTTAACAAAAAGTAGGAACATTTCTTAGCTTAGAAGGAACAAAGAGGTAAATCTTAGGTAGCATTTATTGCTACGTGGCTGAAATAAATGGAAACAACAAAGGTTAACATTGTAAAACGTTTAATATCTATAGTACCTGTCACATTTTAAATCTTAGATAAATTTAATAATATAGTAGACTTGATTTTCCTTTTCATTCCAACAGAGGGTAGTCTCTGCTAGGAGATGAAAAAGGAACAGAACAATTTTCTAGTGATTTACCTCCAAATGAGAATTATCTCCAATTTGCTTTGCATGGTCCTATAATGGAATTAAAGAACTCAGGTCATAACTCACCCTATAACCTTCCCAGGTCTAGTGAATATGTAAATGAGAGCAACATATCTGTTCTGCAGCAAGAAAGGTATTATGAAAGCAAATCAGTGCTGTTTAGAGGGAATCTAATGCCTTTGGATTAAATTCCACAAATTGGATGTGCTATCAATAATTGTTACCATTACTGACAGTCCTTCCTGACAAATGCTACAAAGCAAACAAAAGTTTTAGAATCATTTTTTTAAATTCTGTGGCAGGGTAACTGAATATATAATGGTCACATTACATTACTCAAAATATTCATTTGAACGCTTATTTTTAAAGCACATTTATATGTGTGTGTGTGTGTGTGTGTGTGTGTGTGTGTATATATATATATGTATGAGCGAATATTTTTTACAGCTCCTGTTTGTTAGGCCCATTTTTAAGGGAGGAGACAAACTTGTCATCCTTCTCTGCCCTTCGACTCAACCTAGAGATCATCCAGACAGAGACCTATTAAGATTGCTGCTGTCCTTTTAGATATGTGTTAGATTTTTAAGGGATGATTAATAATTAATTAAGAGACCAGGATGGATCCATTTCGGGCTCCTTAGCCCTCTTCATATATATATATGTTTTCGTAGATTTTCACGGGTGTAGGTATGCTGGAATTGCTGGCTTCGGGGATTTTCCCGTGTATCTCCATGCTATATACACGGGAAAATCCCCAAAGCCAGCAATTCCAGCATATATATATATACACACACTCCAGCATATATATATATACACACACATACATACACACATAAATGCATACATATAATTTGTGTTAACCATAAACACACACACACAAATATAAGAGAGAGAGAGAGAGAGAGAGAGAGAGAGAGAGAGAGAGAGAGAGAGAGAGAGAGATATGAATTTCTAGATCAGTGATGGCTAACCTTTTTTGGCTTGCATGTCAAAAGCGGGGGGAGCGCAGGGGGTCGTGTGTGGGCGTGCCACACCCATAATGCTATGTGCGTGACCCCCTGCTTTTGGCGTGCTTTTTTCACCCTCCCCAGGCTCCAGAGGCTTTCTAGGAGTCTGGGTGTGTGTGTGTGTGTGTGTGAAAACAGCCTCCTCCCCACCTCCAGAAGCTTCAAGAGCTTCCCTGAGGCCTCCAGAAAGCGAAAAACGGCCTCAAAAGAAGGCCTAAATCAACTGGCCAGCGCACACAAGCACGCTGGAGCTGACAGGGCAACACCTCGCGTGCCCTAAGAAATCGTTCCGCGTGCCACCTGTGGCACCCGTGCCATAGGTTCACCATCACGGTTCTAGATCATTAAAATCTATTGTTCAAGAATAGTTTATAAAATCTCTGTGACTTGATAAAGGTGGTTTATTCATTGATTTTCTGTAATATGTTCCTCCTAAAGAAAGACTCTGGATACCTATCTAGTTGTCTACAGTTGTTCATGTAGAAGAACTAGAAACATGCCAGAATGCATTATTAACAGTGCCACTATCTAGTGCAGTAAAGCAATATGAACATTTTCTTACAGACATTAATACATAATGTACATAATGGAGGGCCCAACACTCTGGAACGACTTACCCCCCAAACTGAGAACGATCACGGATCTCCGCTCCTTCCGCCAGAACCTTAAAACTTATTTTTTCCAACAGGCCGGCCTGGCCTAACTTACATCACCTAGCCCACAGTCTGCAGTTAAAATGTTTTAAATTGGTTTTAGGGATATTGTTTTAATATATTTAAATTTTTAGCACAGGGATATTAATTTAATTTGGTTTTATATTTTGTATATTGTTGTTTATATATGTTTTTTAATTGCCTGTGCACTGCCCCGAGTCCCTTTTGGGAAAGGGTGCGGTATACAAATTAAATAAACCATAAACCATAAATCATAAGGAGAAGGCTTTCTGTACTGCTTGCAATGCTTGTTTTTCTTGTTCACAGATCAGGAATATATGGGCATGCATATACAGGGAAGAGTGGAATGATGAAATGTGCACTTCATTGTGGTGCAAACCATGTGTCTTACGTGTGTCTAATATCACAGTAACAGTACAAAAGCTGTATTATTATTTTTGCCTTTACTCAGAATACCTATGATTAATTTGTTCTTCAGCGATTTTAGCTTGGACTGCTCTGCAATGCTTTTGATAACAATGAGTCACGAGGTAGAAAGCTAACTCTTTTCATTTTCAAAAGATTTGGAAAGGCATAGCTACTTGGCACCATATAGCTGAAATTGGCTGAGCTCAAAAATTTAAGCTGGATTTGCATTTAGATGACTGCAGTCTAGACAAGAAAAATTCCAGAACAAGACATTGGCAAACCACTGTCAAGAAAACTGTTTGGCTGTATTCATGAGATCACGTTGAAATTTGGTAAAGTTTAATTCTGAAAACAACATAGGAAAAATTGGTTATTGAATAATTATGTGCCATTAAAGGTAGTCTTTAATTTAAAATCATTTGTTTAATGACTGAAGTTATAATGGTGTTTAAAAAAGAGACTTATGACCGGTCTGATCACTTATGACTATTCTAGCACCCCTAGGGTCATGTGATCAAACTTTGGGTGCTTGGTAACTGGCATGATGGTTGCAGTGTCCTGGGGTCACCTGGTCCCCATTTCTGACCTTCCCAGGGGCTTCCATCAAGTAGAGTCAATGGGAGATGCTGGAATTGCTTAATGACTGTGTCATTTCCCTAACCATCATAGCAAAAAATATTGTCAAGTTGGATGAGACTCACTTAACAACTGCATTGCTTAGTGACAGAAGTTCTAGTTCCAACTGTGGTCACAATAATAATAATAATAATAATAATAATTTTATTTATAAACCGCCTCCTCTCCCCAAAGGGACTCGGAGCGGTGCACAGGGAGATTAAAAAGCAAATACAAATACATAAATAGTTAAAATAAGAATTAAACTAATTATTCCTGCGCTAAAAACCCTCTATACTAAAACTGAACTATACCCCCTAAAAACCCAGTTAAAACGGAAGACTAACCTAGGCTGGCCAAGCAGAAAAAGTGTGTTTTCAATTTTTGACGGAAGGAGCGGAGGTCCGTGGTTGTTCTAATTTCGGGGGGAAGGTCGTTCCAGAGGGCTGGGCCCGCCACAGAGAAGGCCCTTCCCCTGGGCGTCGCCCGCTGGCATTGCCTAGTGGACGGCACCCGGAGAAGTCCCGCTCAATAATAAAGTTGAGGACTATACATGCAACTTTCAGAAGGACAATATATTCCTTACTGTGAAATGTAATACATATTCAGATCTTTTTAATACTCTCACATGAATGCTTAAACCTTGTTTTAAAATAGACGCTGTTTAATCATGCTTTTATGATTTTAATCATGCATTTATTTATTTTTTTAAAATACTTTTATTAAACAGGTTTTTTTTTAAAGACTTTTATTTTTTATATTTTCCTTCTGTACAACATTTCCACCTCGGTAGTTCTCATAGCAGCTTTTTAAAGTGCCTTCCTAAAATCAGTACCAAACTGAAATGCATTGCTGAAAAATTTCTAGCTTCCACTTGAACACAACCATTGAAGGGAAGCCCACCATAAACATGGATAACCAGTTCCATGATCTTAGATATTCCTCCTATATACTGTATATAGTTATTCAGCTGAATAGATTATTTTGGCAATGTAAATATATCATTCTACATCCCGTACACTGAAATGAAAGGAAACAGATGTTGATCACTTTCTATATGAAATCCTTTCAGGAATTTAAATATTGCTACCTTTGGGGGTTTATTTAGTAACTTGCTCCAATATGAAATCCAAAAGCCGGTTCACATTCTTTAATTTTCAATCCAGCTATGAGCCCATTTACTTGTCAGATCATCCAGCCCATGCTGAAAAAGCTTGCTAACTAGCATTTCATATGTTGTCACACCCTTTACTGAAATCAAGAGACCTTATGTCTATATCATTTCTACAGTTCTCTAAGAAAGCTACCTAGTCAAAAATGAGGTAAGATTAGTCTGGGAAGATCTGCTCTTGCCAAATCCATGCTGGCTTCTGGTAATTACCACACTGTTCTCAAGGTGTTTTTTAATTTATCTTTTTTATTATCTGCACCAGAATCATCTCACAAATTGGGAATGATTTGGGGAGTGACTGGGCTGTTGTTTCCTGGATCCTTTACTTTCTCCTTTTTAAGAATAGAGGCTACATTATAAAATTGTAAAACTAATAAAATTACTTTATAAAAAATAAAAAATAAAAGAATAGAGGCCACATTTATAATAATGATGATGATGATGATGATGATGATGATGATGATGATGATTATTAAATTTGTAAACCGCTCTCTCTCCCCAAAGGGACTAGAGGCGGTGCACAGGGAATTAAAAATACACATATATTAAAACCAACAGACATTATCATACAAATTTAAAATGAATTAAACCTATACCCTGCGCTAAAATCCCCAACTATCTAAAAACTAATACCCCTAAAAATCCCTAATAAAACAATTTGAGTGTTCAGCTTGAGGTAAATGGGTCGATTAAGCCAAGCTGGCCAGGCAGAAGAAGTGAGTTTTTAGTTTTTGACGGAAGGAGCGGAGGTCCGTAGTTGTTCTAAGTTCGGGGGGAAGGTCATTCCAGAGGGTCGGGCCCGCCACAGAGAAGGCCCTTCCCCTGGGCGTCACCCGCTGGCATAGCCTAGTGGACGGCACCCAGAGAAGTCCCTCTCTGTGGGAGCGAATTGGTCGAAGGGATGTATGGGGCAGGATGCGATCCCGCAGGTAGCTAGGTCCCGAGCCATGGAGCGCTTTAAAGATGATAATCAACACCTTGAAGCGCACCCGAAAGACAACAGGCAGCCAGTGCAGCTCGCGCAGGAGCGGTGTTACATGGGAAAACCTAGAGGTTCCCATAACTGCCCGCGCGGCCACATTCTGGACAAGCTATGTTTCTCCAGTCGTCTAACAGCTCATCAATTCTCCAGGATTTATCAAAGATAATGCAAAAAGGATTGTCCAGATCATCAGCTACTTCCTTGATTACCTAGAATGCAATTCATCTAATTCTGTCGACTTAAACTGATTCTATGTATGTAGGTATATATCTGCACATCCATTCAATTCATGCATCTATCAAACTCAAGCATCAATCCTCCATTTACTTCTACTCTCTACAATTTCTGGTCAGCAATTAAGTGTACTGTTTCTTTATTCTCCCCCTCCCCACTTTTTTGGAACATATTGAATGTCACCAACCCCTAGACCTGTGATGGCGAACCTATGGCACACATGCCACAGGTGGTGAATGGAGCAATATTTGCTGGCACGGCAGCCCTCAGCTCTGGTGAACATGTGCGCACAGGCCAGCTGATTTTTGGCCTTCCAGAGGGCCAGGGGAGGCCATTTTCACCCTCCCCAGCATTTGGGAACAAACTTCCAGTTTGCCCATTGGGCCGTTTTTCTCCCTCCAGGCTTCAGGAAAGCCTCCAGAGTCTGGGGAGGGTGAAAAGCCGGCCCAATGGGAAGTTTGGAAATGAACTTCTGGTTGACCCATTGGGCCTGTTTTTTGCCCCTCCCCAGGCTCCAGAGGCTTTCCTGAGGCCTGGGGAGGGGGAAAACGGCCTCTCTGTGTGTGGGAGATGTGCATGCGTTCAGGGAGGCATGCCTGCATGTGCAGGGTGTGTACGTGTGCATTCACAGAGGGTAGGGCACATGCACGATAGCGCGCGCAAACAATTTTGGGACACTTTTAGAAAAAGGTTAGCCATCACTGCCCTAGAATTTTTTGCCAATCTCAGCTCATCCTAAATTTTAATTCTTCTGACACCAGCAATATGGTCTAACCTCCCAGTAGTATTCTTCTGTTGTAACTTAGTCATTTGTGTATTTGTTATGTATACTTTGTTTTCCTTAAACACTTTGTGTATCTTTGCTGACTTCTTTTGCTGTTTTTTTTAACCTTTTTAGAATTGGTCTTCAAGTACCCTGAACATCCTTTTACGGAACTTTTCTAGAGGAACCTTTTGCAATTAGCACTTTTTTAAAACTAAGGAATCCTACTTACCTTTGCTCTAAATTTATTAAAATTACTTTTTTGAAGTTCAAGATTGTTCTTTGACTACCTTCAACTTTAATATTCCTTAAAATCCAGACTTTCGACCTAGTAAGGTTCAGATCCTTTCTGGATCATGGCGCTCTATGCATGGTCACTCAAGCCCTCGTCACTTCCCGCCTGAACTATTGCAACGCTCTCTACATGGGGCTCCCCTTGAGGTGCACCCGGAGGCTCCAGTTGGTGCAGAATGCGGCCGCGCGGGGGATTCTGGGAGTCTCAAGATGCTCCCACATGACACCTCTCCTGCGCGAGCTGCACTGGCTGCCTGTGGCTTTCCGGGTGCGCTTCAAGGTGTTGGTAACCACCTTTAAAGCGCTCCATGGCATGGGGCCTGGTTACTTGCAGGACTACATTCTGCTACCGAATACCTCCCACCGACCAGTCCGCTCCCACAGAGTGGGCCTCCTCAGGGTACCATCGGCCGAACAATGTCGGCTGGCGACCCCCAGGGGGAGAGCCTTCTCTGTGGCAGCCCCTGCCCTCTGGAACGATCTGCCCCCCGACCTTCGTACGATCACTGACCTGTGCCTCTTCCGTTGGGTCCTGAAAACGCACCTATTTCGTGTGGCTGGCCTGGTGTAGTTTTCTTTTAATCAATTGTAATTTTTTAATTGATTTTAGTTGATTTTATTAACTGTTTTATATGTTTATCTGGTTTTTAGAACGGGCCCTTAAATTTAATTAGTTTTAATGTATTTTAATATCGGATGTTTTACTGTTTTATTATGCCTGTTCACCGCCCTGAGTCCCGCAAGGGAGAAGGGCGGTATACAAATTTAATAAAAGTAAGTAAGTAAAAGTAAGATATTCCCCCTCCCCCCTAATATTCCTTCTATTTCTACTTCTTTAACTAAATTCCCTTAATATCCAGTCAAGTACTGTACAGCCAAATCTCTGGCACTGCCTTCTACTCTCTGAAAGAGAAAGGTGTCAGTAAGCTAAGTTTGGAATTTCCTGGAATGTCTACACTGATCCATTTCTCCCCACCCCAAGAGATGTTGGAGGAATTTCTGAATGCTGCTCTGAAATATCTGATATTCGCTTTATCATATTTCAAAGCTTTATCCACATCTTGTACTAATTGGTAGTAGACATGAACAAAAACACTGCTTCATTTTTCCTCTGTTTATTTTAATCCTGGAGCTTCCTACGGTATTGCCATGTTTATTTACTTAGATTTTCTGAGTGCATGTGACTATAGTTTCTTGTTATAGAACTTCTACACTACTTAACTAATGATAGATTCTAAGTGGTTTAGAGATGATGATAAAATACTATGTTAAAACAAAACAACATGATATAATAGAAATAATACATGAGATGATGGCACAAATTACTCAGATATCGATCTTCTATTACATTCCTCTGGTTCCAGATCAACCACTTTTTAACAAACTTCTAAAAACTGTAATGGAAGATACTGCTTCGTTTTTGGAGGCAAATTGTTTCAAAGGAGAGAGATTTCTACAGATAATTCCTGCTTCCATTTCCTTCTACTGGACATCTTAGTAGGAAGGACTTTGAATAGACACTTTCCGCTTGCACACTAGGGATGCACAGATTCTATCTGGAATCCCCTAAGAAGCTGCTCCAAGTTCTGAGGATTCTCCTTGACAGCTAGGGTGGTGTAACGGATGCAGCTATTTCTGGAAGAGAATGTTCCAGAGACATTCATATCCTCATTACCTTACACATTGCAGTTGGGTTACTATATTGGTGTCTATTGGGACTGCTTCTGAATGCTACTCACAGCTGCATTTGGTACATACTTCAGTATTTCATCTGTTAATGGGTTGGTCACAATTTAACAAAGTTACATGATTCTATAAGAGCTGCCCAGGCCACCAGTAGTTATTGGCTGAATGTTTGATTTTTAAGGGATTTTTGTTCTCTAAATAGACTTCTCCCATTCTGAGTCTGGGAAGGTAAGCTTCAGATCCTCTTTCCTAGGGAACAGAAGTGCAGAGCCAGGCTTTTCCATTGGTGTCCTGGCTTTGTAGAATTCTCTTTCCCCTAGAGTCAGAATCAGAACTGGTATTCAGCCGGTTCTCTCTGGTTCGAGTGAACCAGTAGCGGCAGCTGCGGGACAATCTGCCCACATGCTCCGACGTAATGCACAAGCACTGCATATGTGCAGGTGGTGGTGCGCATGTGCAGACAATGTGCATGTGAGCAAAGCATGTGCATGAACACACTCAGATTTGCGAACCGGTAGGGAAAGTAAGTGAATCCCACCTCTGGTCAGAATGGAATCCTTCTTAATCTTATTCAAGTGAAGATAATCTTTTGTTTGACCTTTGGAAAACAAACTGATAGGGATGATAAACATTGCTTTTTATTTATGTTTTTTTGTGGTTATAGGAGTCTTGCTAAAATATTTTCTATTATTTTAAGTTTATGATGCTTTTATGATGCGTTTTATTGTTGTAAGCTACCCAGCAATGTGGTGACACACTTGTAGTAAAATAAATAAAATACAATTTTATGAACCAATGTTATGATTTTTTACAGAGTGATTTCATTAAAATATTTCCATTTCTGCAGCACAGAAATTTTTGTCTGAGACTTTTACAAACAGATTTTCAACTCCACTAGATTGAAATTGAACTTCCCTTGATCAAATAATTCTTTAGCCAGGTAATTTAGATCCCGAAATAAAATATCTGATATCATTTGCATGATCAGCCATTTATTTGCAGAATGTGGTGGGGGTTTTTTTAGTCTGTCTCAATGGATAGGGAGAATTTCATTCCACATAGTGAGCCATAAATATCTTCTCTTATTTTTATTTCTTTACTTTATTCTTTTATATCCCACCTTTATTATTTTTATAAACAAGTGAGGAACACACACAAAACTCGTTCCTTCTCCAATTTCCCCCACAACAACAGTCCTGTGAGCAGTGGTGGGTTTCTCATAATTTAATAACCGGTTCTCCGCCCTAATGATTTCTTCCAACAAGTTCACCAAACTGCTCAGAAAGTTAACAACCGGTTCTCCTGAAGTGGTGCGAACTAGCTGAATCCCACTACTGTCTGTGAGATGAGCTGGGCTAAGGGAAAATGACTGGCTCAAAGTCATCCAGCCAACTTTCATGCTTAAGACTCACAGTTTCCTGGCTTCTAGCCTGGTGTCTTAACCACTAGACCAGGGGTTCCCAAACTTGGCAACTTTAAGACTTGTGGACTTCAACTCCCAGAATTCTCCAGCCAGCTGGCTGGAGAATTCTGGGAGTTGAAGTCCACAAGTCTTTTTTTTTTAATGAGAAAAAAGTTTTATCGGTTTTTACAAAATTTTAAAAATAGGAAAAAGGTGTAAGGCATTAAAGAGATATTTTGAGGACATCTATGTCGGAGGTGTCGGCCCCCTCCAAGGCTTCATACAAAGAAAAAAAGTTAATACAATATATTTTTCATTTCCCTACAAAGTGGAAAGAGATACAGATATATCATTTTATATATTCATGCAATCAATCATTGTTTCTATAAACATCCAGATAAAGGTTACACTATATAGAATAATAATAATAATAATAATAAATTTAATTTGTTAACCGCTCCCTCTCCCCGAAGGGACTCGGAGCGGTGCACAGGGCAAATAAAACAATAAATATACACACATAA
Source organism: Rhabdophis nuchalis (assembly GCA_039707465.1). Lineage (NCBI taxonomy): Eukaryota > Metazoa > Chordata > Lepidosauria > Squamata > Natricidae > Rhabdophis > Rhabdophis nuchalis. The sequence continues at coordinate 35,870,655 of CM077651.1, read as the reverse complement.
TAAAAACAAATTAAATAATATCCCTGCGCTAAAATTCCCAGTTAAAAATCTAAAATTATTAACAACCCCATAGAAGGGAGACTACCCTAGGCCGGCCAAGCGGAACAAATATGTTTTTAGTTTTAGACGGAAGGAGCGGAGGTCCGTGGTTGTTCTAATGTCGGGGGGAAGGTCGTTTCAGAGGGCTGAAAGCCGCGGAGAACTAGTGAAAGTCCATATCAATTGTTGCAAGACAGAGATACAAAGTAACGTTGAGAATCTTAAAGTGAAAGACTTTCATTTGTAGTTTAAAAGTCGGATGTTGATTTCTCCACCTCCCCAAGCCTGGGGAACATTTCAAAACGCCGCTTTTTTTTCCCTTTCCGAGGAGGGGTTTTACAAACTCCCTCTTCCTTCTTCTTTTAAGGTGAAAGTTGAAAGCATTAATTTAAAATCACTCACAATCCACTCTGTAGCCATGAGCCTCGGTGTTGCCTTCAGCCCCGGCTTTTCAGCCCGTCTTTAATTGCAGCAGCTGTTCCGGCTCTCCATTGGCGAAGGGGACGAAAGAGGAACTCCCCCCCGCGACTCGTTCTCCGGCGCCTAGGACGAGGCGGGAGCCAGCCCCCGACCGCCGTCGGGGGGGGGGGGACTCACCGCGAGCCGTCCATGCGGTGGGGGCTCTTTAGCAAGAGCCCCCTGCCCCCGAAGGCGCCGCCGGAGCAACCAAGCGGCGGACGAGTCCAGGACCCGACCGTCGCCTCCGGCTAACCGGAAGGAAGTCGAAGTCCACAAGTCTTAAAGTTGCCAAGTTTGGGAACCCCTGCACTAGACCAAACTGGCTCTCATTCTTATTCTTTTTGCAGGGCCCAGCTGTATTCCTTCTACCCCCAAGATCTTTATTCGATTGATTCCATTTTTCCCTCTCCTGAAGTCTTATGGCTTGTTTCTTCTTTGAGGTACAGGTTGTCCCTGACATACAACAGTTTGTTTACAGACCATTCAAAATTACAACAGCACTGAAAAAAGTGACTTATGACTGTTTTTCCTACTTACGGCCATTGCAGCACCCCCATGGTCATATAATCAAAATTTAGATACTTGGTAACTGACTCATATTTATGATGGCTGCCTGGCTCAGGGTCATGTGATCACCTTTTGCAACCTACTCACAAGCAAATTCGATGGGGGAGCCAGATTCACTTAACAACCAGGTCACTAACTTAACAACTGCAATGATTTACTTAACAATTGAGGCAAGAAAAATCATAAAATGGGGTAAAACTCACTTAACAATTGTCTTTCTTAGTAACAGAAATTTTGGGCTCAATTGTTGAGGACTAACTGTATTTAAAGGTGTTCTTTTTTCTGTTGATCACTCTTGTCTATTGGCCTTACACTTTGGGGTTATTTTTCCTTATTGAAAGTTGTGTTCTCTGTCGATACCTGATGCAGCACCTCCTCCTTTTGATTTATATGTCACATTGTTCCCTTGTCAGATGTTCAGAATAGTTGCATACTGATAACTCAGAGACATGATGGCAAACCAATGGCACTTGTGCCACAGGTGGCACGCAAAGCCCACTCTGTGGGCATACCAGCCCCAACCCTGCTCCATTGTGCATGCATGTGTCTCCAGCTGGTCTTCGGATCTCTGCTGTGCATGTGCGGGGGGTGGGGCACATGTGGGGGACGTGCATGCGCAGGGTAGTGGGGCGCATGCACACTTGCATTACATTTCGCGTGCCACCCCCATGCCCAATTTTGGCTTCCAGGTTGGTGCAGGAGATTTTCTAGGCCCAAAATGGGGTCAGGAGCGGGGTGCGCATGAGGGTCCCCCCCATGCCGTTTTGGGTCTGGAAAGCCTCCTGCACCAACCTGGAAGCAAAAAATGGCCGAGGGGAAATAGGGAGTACGTGGAATCATGTGCGCATGCGTGGGGGGCAGGGAACATACAGGGGGTCATGTGCACGCACATGGTGGAGGCACACAGGGGGTGTCACATGCACATTGCATTATGGGTGTGGGTACGCTATCGCATACCCAACAAAAAGGTTAGCCATCACTAACTTAGAGGCAAAACCTATTAAGGACTCTAGAACTTCCCTGCTAGACTGGGAACTTCTGCTTGTTCTTCATGTCCATTGTCTCAGTGTGCTTACTCCTGGGAATCTACTGTCTTATAATCCTCCTATTATCTCTGCTTAACTCAGAAAGAAGCATGCCACTGAGAATCCACAATGGGCAATCAGCAGTTATTTAGAGATTTAATTAACACTGATTTTTTAAAAAATATATATGGGAAAATGGGACTTTAGAGTTAGCAGATTAACAAGAGTTGGAAGGGACCTTGCAAGTCATCTAGTCCAATTCCCTGCCCAATCAGGAGATCTTACATCTGCCTCTATCTAGGACTGAACTCACAACCTCCTGATTGTGAGGCAAGAGATCCACCTCTAGGCTACAGCAGCTTACAATGCCCCTTAGAAACATGGGAGATATTGTAGCAAAGGAAAAGAAAATATTTATTTATTGAACTTTAAGATTACAAATGAAATAGGCAGGGATAAGCTGAAAGACGCTTCTGTGCCAATAAAAGAGGCTATTGTAGCCTGTAATTTTTTTTAAGGCACACTACTGACTAGTTAAGGATGACAAGCCTTTACTCCTATTTATAAAAAGCAACCTCAATTTTGCACTGAGACAAAACTTCTGTGATTAGACATGGGACTGCCTATAAACACACTCAGCTAGTCTAAAATATAATAACCAATATATTAATACTAGCCAGACAGATTGCTTAAAATTGTAGATGTCTGAAATATTCTATAAAAAGGCTAGACGGATGTTAATATAACAATTATCTGCATTAAATAGCAATCTGTTTCTGGGGTAAATTTAAAAGTGATGGTGCAATCATATATAACAATACCAGACAAAAGGCAGTGAGAAATCTGGTATTACTTGCTTAATTAGTATAACATTCCATTTTGAGGATTGAATAACTGAATTTTTTGAATACATTTTAATTTTCTCACCATAATGCTGTTAGTTGTTTTTCTTCTGATGCCATACTGGGACCTGAGTGGGTTTTTAGTCTCACAGCATATCTGCAAAAGATGGAAAACCAAGTCAAGAACGCAAACAAACAAACAAACAAAAATGAACATTTTTATAGCTCAGTGGGGTTTAAGTTTACCTAAGGGTATGTAGAAATGCAACCTTTACTTGTCACAGCTAATCAATTTCATTATCATCTCCCCCTCTGTGTTCCTTTCACTGGGAACTCTTCAAAAATACCGCTGGGTCTGTTGTCTGCCTGCCAGTTTTAACAAAGAACAGTGAAGTCTTCCCTCATGAAGCTTAGATGAATAACCCCTGGCACTGTTTATTCTTCTTTTCCTTGACTATGAAATTCTTCTCTTCCTGCTTTCCCCCCCATTAATGTCATCACATTTGATCATTTCTTTCGGTTAGCTCCAATTCTCAAAGTGACTTATCTCTGATTAATTAAAATGCTTTATAATTACCATCATTTAAAGTATTTTGTATAACACTTCACTAGACGTTCTCATTCTTTCACTCACTTCAAAGTCTCCCTTCCGTATTTAACCTTTTTTACTAGTGTTCCATTTCATTTATGTCCCTTCTTGCTTTGCAAACATACTATCAATATGCAACTGCAGTCCAAATGTGAAATATTTTTTTCTGATGAACATTTTTGTGGCTTCTCCTTTTAATGTTTTAAACACATAAACACAAATCGAGAACACTTCTATAGACAATTTTTTGCAGCTTTTCGTTTTCATATTTTTGTTAGATTTTCTACTGATTTATATTTATTTATTTATTTAAACTACAGGCCATCTCAAGCAATGACTCAAGGTGAAGAACAGCACTCTAAAAATTTAAAAATAACAAAATTCATTAAACAACTTTAAAACTATCAGCAGAACGCAGACCTGAGGCCTAAAACCATTTCATCTTCACAATCAGTAATTAAATAACAATCAAATCAACCTTAGGAGGGATCTAGTATAAGTTGGAAACCTCCACTCTTGTAATTGGATGCTTTGTTCTTGGCACCCTTGATTTTCTTCTTCAATAATATGGTTGATTGCATGGTCAGCCAGATATTCAGGCTGGATTTGGCATTTTTGCCCACTTATCGAGTCCTTCCCAAGGACTGAAGAGAGACAGAAGATGTGGACCCTTGATGATGAAGGTATTGTCACAGGATGTAAGTTGTTGTGAGCAAATCTGCCTTTTGCAATTGACTGATGGTGACTTTGTCAATGCCAAAGGTGTTCAAGAGGTTCTCCAATTGTTTTGGAATTGCACTCAAGAAACCTACAATTATTGGCACTACCTTTGTGGGGTTTTTTGCCATAGTCATTCTATTTCTATTTGCAGGTCTTTGTATTTTGTTATCTTCTCCAGTTCTTTTTCTTCTGTTCTGCTGTCTCCAAGTACTGCCATGTCCAATAGCCAAACTTTTTTGTCTTTCTTATTGGCAAATGAATTTTCTGGGGTGTTATGGGATAGATGCTTGCCTGTTTGAATCTAAAGTTCCAGAGCACTTTAGTTTCTTCAGTTTCTATTACTTTCTCTACTTTATGATATTTGCTTGCAGGCAAATGGTATTTATTGCAGATCTTCCAACGCACCGTTGTTGCTACTTTGTCCTGCCATAGTTTGTAGTCAGTCTGCACGACTTTCTTGCAGCAGCTAACTAGAGGGTCCATTCTTTCTTCAGATTCTTTGCACAGGCTTCTTTGCTATCTGTTGCTGTCTTCTCAATTCTGGCTTTGTATGCATTTGTTCCTAAAGCTTGGTCTTGTGCAGTCAGAATTAGCCTTTCTGTCTCTTTCTTCAACTTTGCTGCTCTCAGCCATTCCCAGGTCTTGTTATCATCTGCTTTCATTGTTACTTTTAATGCATTGGCCATGCAATGCTTTGTCTTCCCATGCTGCTTTTCTGTTCTTTATTTGGACTTTATTGTAGGCCAGTTTGGTCTCTCCAGTATTCAGTAGGACTTCCTGGTATACTAGCTTCACTGCATCTTTTTCATTATCCTTCAGATATTCTTCCAATACCTTTTTTTCTTCTTCAGCTGTCTGATGTACTTATAACATTCAATAACTACCGATTTTCTTTGGCAAGTAGAGTCTGTCAACATCACTGCATAGATGAACGGATGATACATTGTCTTTATTTTTCTGGTCTTCCTATCTAGGGTCTTTAGTTCTGTTTGAGTCCAGTCCACTCTTTCAGCTGTGTATCTAATGACTGGAATTGCCCAGGTATTAATTGCCTTCATGGTATTTCTTCCACTGAACCTGAACTTTAAGATCTTTCTCACTCACTTGATGTATTCATTTTTATACTTTTTCTTGATTTCAGTGTGGCTGATGTCATCTTGAAGGATGCCCAGGTATTTGTGGTGATCATCTTCATCCAGACTCTTGATGTTACTTACATAGGGCATCTTGATCCCTTCAGTTTCTTCTATTATTATTATACTTTATTCATTAAACATGAAACTCAGTCAACTGAACATTCAAAAATACATCACAAATACCACTGACTGGTGCTAATGGTTGATACGGGTTGCGGCCACGTCCTAGGTATCAACCAAGTACCTTCTTAAAATACACGATATTCTGAGTAGCAGTTTTTTGCAGTTCCTCTGGCAGGAAGCTGCAATTTGTTGATGTATCTTATAAAATTATTGGACATGGTACCAAGTGCCCTGATGACAATGGATATCAGCATTACATGTTTCATTCATAATCACGTAGTTTCTATGGCCAGGTTGTGGTATTTCATGATTTTTTTCAATTTTTTCTTTGACTGGCATCTCCTAGTACCACGATGTCAATAAATTGTATGTTTCAGTTTTCGACAACTGTGATATCTGGCATGTTGTGTTCCAAATGACAATCCATCTGTATTTGAAAGTCCCACAAAATCTTCACCTTCATTTTCGATAACTTTTTTCACGTTATGTTCCCATGATGTTCTGGACTTTCTACGTGCAATACTGGAAGTCAAAGGAAATCCCAACGAACCAACAGGTCCTGGATAAGATTCTACGATGTGCAGAAGCGGACAGGATGACATATATTCTTAAAGGGAAAAGTGAATCGCTTTTTAATAAAAGTTGGGATTTCTGGTATCTATGGCTGGGAAACAGAGTGTCGGATTTTAATGGGAGTAGTGGTTAAGATTTAGTCAATAATTGTTTTTGAATCTTTTTCTCTATATAAACTCTAATAAACAGCTATTATTAGAAGTGTAGGAGAAATATTGAGAATTAGGGATTTATAAGACGACTGTAAGATGTGTATAAGACCTATCAGCTTGGGATGAATTAGATTAAAATTGGAGGAGGCATTAAACTCCTTAGTCTTTGTTCAATGTTTATGTGAATTATTGCTCAATAGAAATTTATTTTAAGGGAAAATATATATATATTAAGTTTGGATCATTGAAACGCCACCCCCAGAACCCATCAGAGAAAATAAATAAGCAAAGGCAACAACGGAAAGAGGAGAGACGAGGAGGGAAAGGAAGAAAGGGTAAAGTAGAGAAAGTAAGGGTGGGGAATTAAGAGTAGGAGAGAGGATAAGAAAGAAGAGAGGAGAGAAAGAGAGAGGAAAGAGAGGGGGAAAAGGGAGAAGAGAGGAAAAATGAGAGGAGGAAACAAGAAGGCAGAGAAGGGAGCTTGAGAAAGTAGGAGTGAGGCTGTTGCAAAATAAGATGGAGACACGGGGTGGCAAGAAAGTGATCCAAACTGTATCATAGCGTATATATGTAAGAATGTGTATAGAGATTAATGATGAATAGATAAATGTTAAATAGTATTTATTTAAAAAAAAATTGTATGTTTCAGTTTTCGACAACTGTGATATCTGGCATGATATCTGGATTGTCCAAATGACAATCCGTCTGTATTTGAAAGTCCCACAAAATCTTCACCTTCATTTTCGATAACTTTTTTCACTTTATGTTCCCATGACTTTCTGGATACAGTTAAATCGTATGTTTTACATAATGACCAGTGGATTAATTTAGCAACTCGGTCATGTCTAGCTTTGTAATCAGTTTGTGTGATTTTGCTGCATTCACATATTAAATGTGAAACAGTTTCAACTTTGTTGTTGCAAAGTCGGCAGCTTGGATTGGTTTATAGTGCTTGTTCTTGAGCAGCAAGTATTAAATCTTCTGTTTCTTTCTTTATGGTTCCCATCTTGAGCCATGTCCATGTAAGGTTGTCATCACATTTTCCTTCAATGATTTTCAAGTGTTGTTCATGAAAAGCTTTGGTTTTCCATCAATTTAATCTGTCATCCAGCTGTTTTCCCTTCTATTCTGCCTTTGTTTTTGTTGTTTTTATAATGTTCTCCGTTTTCACAGTCTGCAGCAATTTTTCTGTAGTTTGGTTCACATAATCATTCAAACTTTGTTTTTCTTCTTCTACAGTTTGATGGATTTGCAATAGCCCACTGCCTCTTATTTTTCTTGGCAGGTACAAGCTGTCGATGTCACTTTGTGGATGTTAAGCGTGGTATATATTCAAAAGTTTGCACGTTTTTCAATCCAAGTTTTCCAGTTTCATCATCATCATCGTTATTATTGTTGTTATTATTATTGTTGTTGCTGTTGTTGTTGTTATCAGAGTCCTGTTGGATTGGATCAGCCTACTGAGTGATAATGTACCATATAAGGCCCAGTAAATAAAAGTAAAATTTTGCTTTATTTCATATATTATTATGGAAATATGTTCCCAAACTATTTTTGTCCAAAGAACACAGTACAGAAGGTTATTTTTCCTTCCGTCAATACAAGGAGCATCCAACAATATGTCTGAATTATTTTACTTTTACTGTATTGTGGCCATACAGGAGGAGCAGAAGGATAGAGGTTAGGATGCCTCCATTAATTCTGTCTACGCTGTCTTTTTAAGATCACTAGTCTTCCTTCCCAGAAAAATGTAAAAGTTGATCAATGTTGAATAAAAGTTGTACAATAATAAACAGGTAAGCCGCAGGCTCATTATTTGTAATGAAGACCAATTTCCTCATCATGTTGCAGAAAAATTATTAAGAGATAGAGGAAGTCTCTAATCTATTTTTGGGGATAAATAATTCACAAGGAGTGAATTCATTTGCTGAAATTTGTACAAATAGCAGGATGCTGCAGATGATTGTAAAGGTGATCTAGTTGCCAAATGCCTAACATACAACTGTGGGAGGGAGGTGCAGCCATTTAATAATAATAATAATAATAATAATAATAATAATAATAATAATAATAATAATAATAATAATAATAATAATAATTTTAATTTATAACCCGCTCTCTCTCCCCGAAGGGACTCGAGGCGGGGCACAGGGAATTTAAAATATATATAAAATCACAGACATAGTACAATATTAAAATGAAATTAAACTAACCCTGTGCTAAAATCCCATATTAAATGTAAAAATAAGTCGCTAAAAACCCTAAAAACAGTTGAACTTCAAAATTTAAACTTCAAAAATGGGTTCTAAGTAGCTTTTGGGTGTCTGTCATAACTTTGGATGGTGGTTAAGAAATCAGTAGAGGACTACCTGTATACTGTATGAGCACAAGAGCCAGTCAATTGTTGGAGTATTGTCAGAAACGCACCTGATAAGCTCCACAGTTTCTGCGTACATTGTGTATGGGGACTTTGATTCCAGAGGTCCTTTTTCCATGGCATTTCCACACTCAATAAATGATAATGCAGCTTCAGCATAATTCAGTGCCTTGCCAAATTTTTCCACCTTAAAGACAAAACCAGCAGGAAAAACATGACAAAATAATGTATTTGTATCTATTCTAGAGTAGTAATGAGTTCTGACTAATGTCTTCTATACTAGAGGCAGAATATTTATATTAGCAAAAAAAAGGACGTTTGGATTATTTTAAGATTTGTATGAGATTTTTACCCTCAAGGTACTTGCTAAGTCAGAAAGTATCTACTTAATCTAATTTAATTTGAACCAAGGAACCAATATCTCAGTTTCAGAACAGGAAAATATTTTATTATAACTTTCAATTATAATTTAAAATTCTGGATCTGTAGTTGGTAAATTTCTCAGCAGAGAAGTTAGGAATATCTGGTGAATTACGAGTTTTGTAACATATCAAGATCCAGGAGGTGGCAGCCCCTAACTAACTTTGGTGGCTAAGCCGTCAGCTGTGATAAGCACTTGGATGTGAGACCATTTGCAAATTCCAGAGCTCTTGGATAGACTGGGATGTCAAATGCCCTGGATGAAAGCATCAGTTCTGTAATGCTGCCAAGAAAACTGCAAGGATGTTTGCAGGAGATGTGCTTCGTTTGAGGACATCTTTATCTGTAGCTCAGTAAGGCACACCATGAAAAAAGGAAAACAAATTCAGGCCTTGATATGCGGAAATATAAAGTCTACACCAGTGCAGCCAAGCTGATCTGTAGTATTTACAAATGAAACGGGGAAATATAGACAGAAGTGGTCACAAGAAATAAATGCAAAGAGAAATAGGACTATAAAAACATGACCTTGTATTATATATGGTTTGGGCGCAAAGATCAGAGTAAATCTTTGAGCCTAAACACCTCTAATTTAATCAGTAATCATTTTATTCTTTGTGTGTGAGAGAGAAAGAGAGAGAGACAGTGTTTTGACTCCTAGCAACTGTATGGACAAATTCCTGCAGTTTTCTTGGCACGGTTTTTTTCAAAAGTGGTTTGCCATTGCCTCTTTCCTAGAGCTGCAAGAAATTCTCCCATGTACAATGTACTGAAGACATGTCTAGCATTATTAAACCAAGATCCACTGATATCAGGAGAAGCTTGCAGATATATCCAGTGGTGGTATCTAATGCTGTGGTTGCATTCAGAAATGGCTAGGGAGTTTAGCAGAGGTTTTCATGAATGAAGGGTGATTATTGCAAATTCCCCTTCCTCTTGTAAGCTTTCCGAAAAGCAAGATATTTCCGCAACCTTTCAAGGGGAGGAGGAGGCAGAATACACAATTGCTTATGGCAGGATCCTCAATCCCCAGGTCATGGCCCACTACTGGACCTTGAGCCATTCGGAACCAGACCACGGAAGTGGGATGAGCAGTGGTCCTGCATACCTGATTTGCGTAAGCAGCGGGCACATGTGCCCATCATTCTCGCAAATGGACCTGTGCACGTACACTTGCTCACTGCTCACGTGGAAGCATCCGCTCTCCCTCCCTCCCCCCAGCGGGATGCAAAGCTGGAAAGGTTGGGGAACTCTGGCTTACAGAACAAATTGAGGGTTTGCAAATAGTGTTCTACCTTCCTCTTGTTCAAAGAAATCAGTGTTGGATCAAACTGCTTTCTGAAAATCTTAGCCCAGGCCTGGCTTGTAGCATTTTAATTTACAAATGACTCTTTACGTATTTGATAATGGGGGTCTGCTAAACCAATGCAGTGTTACACCCGTACAATACTTTTTATAAAAAAGAATTGGACTTTCTCAAATTTTAATTTACCCCAAATGAATCTGATAATCGATCTTGGATAATTGTTTACATATCTGATTATATTTAAATCTGTGCTAGCAAGCGAAATGCTTATGTTAGGAGATTTAAAAAAATAATATTAGTAAAGCTTTTCTAAGAAAGTTTTATTGTACAGATAAATTGGAATAGTGTATCAGAAATTCAAGCATTCTTACCATGGCATCTGCTTTATGCTTTTTTCTTTTAGCTTCCTGCATAAAATAATCTAAATTGTGCAGTCTAGAATGAAAGGAAATGTAGGGGGAAAAGATGAGTGATATATATTCCTTGTATGGTATATTAAAATATTTTACTTAATGGTATCTCAAAAACAAATAGGAGCTTAATATTTCATGGATTCCAAATAACAGTAGAAAAATTAGGCAAAAATAAGGCATCATACTATGCAGAAACACCATAGACAACATATAATTAAGATGCAAAATATCATCGTTTCTTGATACATATTTTTTTTTAATTTAAATGAGAAATGTATACTAAAGTTTCTAAAAGTGTAGAACCTAATTGAGAGCATTGCTACATTGCAATTTAAGATTTGAAGTTAAGTATCTAAAATATTTGCCTGGATTATTACAACATACTCTACACAGGGCTACACATACCAAGAAATGGAAGTGGAAGTGTGTTAGGATATTCAGCCTTATATTGGGTTGGCAATACATATGAGTCTATGTTCTTAAGGAGTTATGTAGCTTTAAGAACTGTTTGAATCTGATTGGCTATGAGTATCAGCTATACTATATAATCAAGGTCAGGAATGCAGCTCATTCCCTGTTCGATTCCTTGTGATTCCTGGTTTACCTGATTGCCGTTGGAGAAGAAGAAGGAGTATTGTTTTGCATCACTGTGAGATAAACTTTGTTTAGTGTTGGACTGTTATTTGTTTGAGAGTTAGTTGGAAGAAGCATTTTAGTTGCTACAAAGTAAAGACTATTTATTTTCTTACTATCACTGTTTTAGAGTTTGTTTGTGGTTTACAGCGTATCTCTTTACTGTCCGGTGAATCACACTATTCTGCATTCATTTGCTAACACTGGTTATGGGACCAGATTTGTGACACTGGTTCTGAACTCAGAGTTAATAATAATAATAATAATAATAATAATTTTTATTTATAACCCGCTCTCTCTCCCCGAAGGGACTCGAGACGGGGCACAGGGAAATTAAAACAATAAAAACAACGAAATACAAAAATAAGAACAATAAATATAAGATAAAAACAAATTAAACAGTTAACCCTGCGCTAAAATCCCACAATTAATTACTAAATTATTAATAATTAATAATTATTAATTAGTTGCTGACAAAGTGCACAATGCAGCAGCATGGTAATTATGGTTGCATCTTGGTGTAGCTATTGTAACTTTACTGGATGAATTGCACCAGGCTCCCAGTAAGCATTCTGCATTCAACATATTGATTGCCATCTACACAATACATGTCTTCATAGAATAGGGCTGGGTTATCTGAGGGCTCCCTTGTCTACAATTGTGCCTCCCTTGTCTACAAAAAGTTCCTTCATGTGATCTAATGGGACCCAGAAAGCATACACCTGTCTTATGGAATAGTAAATCCACTGATGGCCCCAGATGGCCCCAATTCTGCTAGCTGCTCTGGAAACCTCTTTTTTTCTCTTGGGCCAGACCATTAGGACAGTGAGCAAAGCAATTGCATTAACAGTTTTGATAAAGACTGTTGCCAATCATTACAACCCAGTTATTCCGAATAAAGATAGTTAAAAATTTCATGAATGAAACATAAAATAAATGATCAATAAGGTATAAATATAATCAATGTTCAATTCTGTTCCACTCCAGCCACTCTGCTACATGGAACATTCTTATATTACTTACTAAAGCAGAGCAGTGATTATAACATCAACTGAAGTAAAAGGAGAAAGTAGACATCTTTAATAAGCTGAACATAACGTCCTAAAGGATAAAAAAATTAATTCAGTTGGAGATAAGCTCTGCTGGTGGGTTAGAATGCCAATCAAATAAATTTAAGGAAATAATCGGGTTTAACCAAAATATGTTTTAAAAATATAATCTGTACAATGACATAGATTTTCTTGATGTCTAAGACAACCTCTTTTGATTCTAATGTATTTGTGTATCAAGTATCTGCTAATAATTTATTATTTGATGCATGATGTGCTTTAATGAAACCACCTTGAATGAACAAAGGTAGCTAAATTTGTTGTCCTTGAGCCAAAGCAGTTCACAAAATCTTAGCATTCATATTTTAAAAAGACACATTGTTCAGTGTATTTACCTGGTTTTAAAATTATAGTTATAAAAGAATTACCAAAGGAAGAGACAAACATTTTCTCTATAGACCATCTTTATAGACCTCTGACAATGTGGGAGCAAAAAAGAGAATAAAATAAAATACCTTAAGGAAAGCCAAGAGAGCTAAGAGTCCAATCTCAATAATTTAATTGTAGCAAAGATTTCTTATAGATACCAAGATGCAGTTGTAAATTGTTTGACCTGATAAATCTTCGGAAGTTTTATCAGCAAGATCACTGATACCATAAAATGTGACATTGCTTAATGATAGAAACCCTATCATAAAATATAAACACATTATGTATATCACCTGGGTTATAGGGAGATCATTTCACTACTATTGTTTTAATCTGAAAAATCTAGTTTACCAGATCTTCTCTAACTCCCAATAGTTTTACTTAACATAACCTAAAAGCTATTTACTATCAACTGCAAAACATGTTTAAGTGTCATTTAAATTTTTTTCTTCAGTACTGTTTTCTTAATAATCCTTTGCAATGGTTGTAGTGATTTTATAACTGATGCCATTAAAAACAATGTTAAATCTGTAAATAAATGTGCACACGCACAGACACACAGACACAGGCACAGACTCACACACACAAAGCATTTCTGACAAGCATGGAAGACAATTCTATAGGTACATTTGAAGTCCACATATATCCACTTTTATGATGCACTGTCTTGAGCATTTTATTTTAGGCTGGAAGCAGAGGAAGAGAAGAGAAGAGAAGAGAGAAGCAGGAAGAAGGGAAGGGAGAAGGGAAGGGAAGGAAGGAAGAAAAGAAAGAAAGAAAGATTTCTACAGAAGAAACAATTAACTTACCCATCATTAACTATGAGTTTTGATTTCCTACAGGTTTTGGGCACAGTCAGTATAGATGACCATGGTTCTTTATGGCACTGTGTCCTGTTGCAGAACAGAGTATTTTCTGAACTGATATACATGGCTTTCTGAGTAAACAGTAAAATTAACAATCAGGAACTAATCATGAATTCAACCATCAATAATAATTGTTAACAAGTTTAGAAGTATTATTACATTTAGGGACTATTGCCCCATGTAGTATTTTTATGGATGCAAACAATTACAGTTCAGAACAACAACAGCAATAGGCCATACCATTTTAGTATGGATATTTGTATTTATTTATAAACCTTCCAACTGCATGTTGAGAAAATAAATAACCAAAGCTATTTGTAGATATCGCTCCTGCACGGTTTACTGTAAATTGTTTTGCGCATGCGCAAAGACCATGAAAAGCTAATAAAAAGCATGCCGGCAAAGGAACCGGAGACCGAGGAACCCGTTTAGGGACCTGGCCCGCCAGGGTCACTGCCAATTCTGCAACCCAGGCCAAATTACCACTATCAGTTTGCTCTAACTGGTGCAAACTGGTAGAAATCCACCTCTGCATAAGATGATAACCTGAGCATAATCTTATGAATTCTAGGATATAATTCTATGCAAGATTACAAAGACATTTCAGTTTTATTGAACTCACAGAAGAATAGGATTAATCATAGTGAAATATGTACAGCTTTACAAAATGAGATTTCAATGTAGACATATCCCTGTTTGTATATTTTCCACATAGGTTGGACCAGGGGTCTGCAAAGTCGGCTCTTTTAAGACTGGTGGACTTCAACTCTCAGAATTCCCCAGCCAGCATGGCTGGCTAGGGAATTCTGGGAGTTGAAGTCCACCAGTCTTAAAAGAGCCGACTTTGCAGACCCCTGGGTTGGACTACCATTCTTCTATTTTCTAAGTTTCACTGTAGATGAAGAGAGCTTAATTCTAGCTGTTACCAGTTTAGGAAGGGTTCATGGACATGCATCCATAAACAACCAAGTGACAAGGTCAGCCCTACCATTATTCAAAAAAAGGCAGGTTCAATATACTGTATTTTTCCATATTTAATCAGCCCTCTATGTTCTAAATTTGAAAAAAAGTAAAGTAATAAGCTAAGCATCTCTAAAGATGCTTAGAAATAAATGTTTTTTAAAATGTAGAATTATAAATCCAATATCAGAAGAGAGTGTTTACCAAAAGAGACAGAGAAAGTGATAGTGAGAAAATACATATTATATTGTCTCCGGCAAATTTTCACAAAATTAATTTTCAATGCACTTTTCTCCATTCCCCAAATAGTATATAATAATGCCAGCATACAAAGTTGGGATGGCAGTAGAATCAAAGGTTTTCTCACCCAACACTCAAATTTTAAAGGGGGTGGGACCCTACGAAAGACTTTTCCAAACGATCTAAATCAGGTGTGAGGATTGACTTGTGGGCCAACTGTCAATATTCCTGAGCTAGCCATAGTTCCCCACCGCTGATCTAAATGGAGAGGGTTAGAAACAAACAAAATGGATATTTAAATTCTTTAAATACGTTGTTATCAGAACTTACACTGAAATCTCCAGGATGCAGATATGTTCTAATCTCATTCTTGTGCTTTCTACGTGAAGATGTGGAAGACGAAGGGTTGCTACCATTTGTTTTGCTAGAAGTTAAATCATCATTACAGAATTTATACTTTGATGCATCAGAGAAGGGAGAACTAGGTGACTGGAACATTTTCTCATTTTTATTTATTGGTGCTGACAAACTACAAATGGAAATTGCAATAATGGACAGTCAAAACACTCAAAATGAGGAACACCTATTTTTATATACTATGATCATTATCAGCTTTATCATAATTTCATGATGAACTTGCTTAATTATTCTTTTTTTCTGGAAACAGGTTTTAACACGAGTACCAAGAGTTGTTGGACAAATTCGACCACATTTCTCCTCTTTCCTTTTACAGCAAGCTTCAAATTTATGGTTAATGTATACCTATATAGAAATGAAAATTTGTGCATATGCCAGGATAAATGAAGTACCCAGAGAGATACATATTAAATTTGTTAGAAGGTCGACTAGGGAGGGAATCTTGAAGGCGCAGAGAGAGCGTCCGTTAATTTATCAACAAAAGGAAATCGCTATCTTGAAGCAGATCCCAAAAATTATTATTTATTTAAAAATATTTAAAAAAATGTATTCCAGAGCAAGCCTGCTATCGCTGCGAGAGTCCCCGCTCTCGCAGGTATGGCCCCTTGAATTATCTAGGGCACATCTCGATGATGGTATTGTAAATCCGAAGAGATGGGCGAAGCGCGGCCTTAGGGGGTTTTTAGTGTCTAATTTATTTAAATTATCTTTTTTAGGGGGTTCAAGGGAGGGGGTTAGATATAGACAGATGGAGATGGAAACAGCAATTAGTAGTAAGGGCCAGGATAGCAGTCGACGGCGGGAAGCGGAAGGCGAAAGGCAGGGGGATACTCGAGTCGTTCCTCAGGAGGGCATACCAATTCAGAGGGTCGTGGGGAGGGGCAGGACCGAGGGGAGACAATTCTCATCCTCCCGGTTGGTGGCACGTAGCCGTTGGTTAAAAACGGTCGGGTGCCACAACCCTCGCAGGCTAGGTGGCCAGGGAATACAGAGCCAGGGTCTGCGGCTGATGTTTTGCAACGCCAGGTCCGTTGTCAACAAAGCCCCCCTCATTAATGACCTTGTGTCAGAGGGGGAGCCGGACCTGGTAGGAATTGCGGAGACCTGGTTGGGCCACGAGGGAGGTCATCCCCTCGTTGAAATGTGCCCACCAGGCTACCGCGCATTTCATCAGCCGCGGGCCCTAGGCAGGGGTGGTGGGGTAGCGGTCATTATCAAGGAAGGCCTGGAGCCGAGAGAGACCATTGTGCCGCAGACCTCCGGCTGTGAGTCCCTTTGCATGAAGTGGGGCCTAGGGAGGCAGTTGGGCTTGCTGGCTGTATACCTGGCTCCCCGCTATGTAGCAGCAGCCCTGCCCGAGCTCCTGGAGGTGATCGCCACGGTGGCAGTGGAGACCCCCAGACTTATAGTTATGGGGGACTTTAATCTGCCATCGTTGGGCGAATCATCCGCGGTAGCTCGGGAGTTCATGGCTTCCATGACGGCCATGGACCTGACCCAAGTAATTCAAGGCCCCACTCATGAGGGTGGACATACGCCGGACCTCATCTTCGTCTCGGGCCAATGGAAGAGTGATCTGGGTACAGGGGACATAGACATCATACCCTTGTCATGGTCAGACCACTCACTTCTCCGACTCGACTTTCCGACCGCTGCTCCCCTCCGCGGGGAGGCGGAACCAGAGTTACCAATCTGGTACCGCCCCAGGCGCTTGATGGACCCGGATGGGTTCCAGACAGTGCTTGGGCCATTTCCTGTATCCCTGACCCGCGCCCCGATGGAGGACCTCACGGCCGCATGGAATAGTGCGGCCGTGGGAGCCTTGGATCGGGTCGCGCCCTTGCGGCCTCTCTCGCGGCGGCGAACCACCCTGGCTCCTTGGTTTACTGAGGGGCTGCGGGTGATGAAACGCCGCAAGAGATGCCTAGAGAGAAGATGGAGGGCTAGCCGCTCTGAATCTGACCGGACACAAGTGAGAGCCCATTTACGGACTTACATTGTGGCGCTGAGGGTGGCCAAACGTCATCATTGCGCCACCCTCATAGCATCCGCAGAAAACCGCCCTGCCGCCCTGTTTAGGGTGACCCGTTCCCTCCTTCAACAGAGGGAGCGGGAAGCCCCGTTACAGGGTAGGGCAGAGGAATTTGTGATTTTTCTGCAGGAGAAAACCGCCCAGATACAGAGTGAGCTAGCCACCATTCATGGCCCAGTGGGATGCCACGAGGGAGATCTTGTTTGGGAGGAGTTTGACCCCGTTACTTCCGAGGATATGGACAGGTTACGTGGGCGACTGCGAGCCACCACATGTTCATTGGACCCGTGCCCCTCCTGGCTTGTACTGGCATCCTGGGAGGTGACACGAGGCTGGCTCCAAGAGGTTATCAACGCATCCTTGAGCGAGGGTTCCTTGCCTGCCTCCCTAAAAGAGGCTATGGTGAGGCCCCTCCTCAAGAAGCCCTCTTTGGACCCAGCTCTTTTGAACAACTACCGTCCAGTCTCCAACCTTCCCTTCTTGGCGAAGGTTGTTGAGAGTGTGGTGGCACAACAGTTTCCCCGTCACCTGGAGGAAGTTGACTATCTAGATCCGCGCCAGTCCGGCTTTCGGCCCGGGCATAGCACCGAGACGGCATTGGTCGCGTTGGTAGATGATCTCTGGAGGGCCAGAGATGGGGGATGTTCCTCCATCCTGGTCCTATTAGACCTCTCAGCGGCTTTCGATACCATCGACCATGGTATCTTATTGCATCGGCTGGGGGGGTTGGGGGTGGGAGGCACCGTGTTGCGGTGGTTCTCCTCCTACCTCTCTGGCCGATCGCAATTTGTGCGGGCAGGAGAGCAGAGGTCGACCCCGAGACCACTCACATGTGGAGTGCCTCAGGGGTCGGTCCTCTCGCCTCTCCTGTTTAACGCATATATGAAGCCGCTGGGTGAGATCATCCGTGGTTTTGGGGTAGAGTACCACCTGTACGCTGATGACACCCAGCTGTACATATCTACCCCAAACCACCCCAACGAGGCCGTAGCAGTGATGTGCCAGTGCCTGGAAGCCGTGCGGATCTGGATGGGAAGTAACGGACTTAGGCTCAACCCGACCAAGACCGAGTGGCTGTGGTTTCCGGCTGCCCGATTCAACCAGCTTTCTCCAACGCTGGCCATAGGGGGCGAACATCTTGCCCCTGTGGATGGGGCGCGCAATTTGGGTGTCCTCCTGGATACCCGGCTGTCTATGGAAGAGCAAGTGACAGCCGTGGCCAGGAGGGCGTTTTACCAGGTTTGCCTGGTCCGCCAATTGCGCCCCCTATTGGATCGGGACGCCCTTCGCACAGTCACTCATGCCCTCGTGACATCCCGACTGGACTATTGTAACTCTCTCTACATGGGGCTCCCCTTGAGGTGCACCCGGAGGCTTCAGTTAGTTCAGAATGCAGCCGCGCGAGCAATTATGGGCACCTCTAGGTTTGCCCATGTAACACCGCTCTTGCGCGAGCTGCACTGGCTACCTGTCGTCTTCCGGGTGCGCTTCAAGGTGTTAGTTATCATCTTCAAAGCGCTCCATGGCTCGGGACCTAGCTATCTGCGAGATCGGATCCTGCCCCACACATCCTCACGACCGATTCGCTCCCACAGAGAGGGGCTTCTCCGGGTGCCGTCCACTAGACTTTGTCAGCGGGCGACGCCCAGGGGAAGGGCGCTCTCTGTGGCGGGCCCGGCCCTCTGGAACGACCTTCCCCCTGATATTAGAACGACCACCGACCTCCGCTCCTTCCGTGTAAAATTAAAGACCCATCTCTTTCGACTGGCCGGCCTTGAATAGTTCTCTCTGTCTTTTAACGATAAATTTTAATGGGTTTTTTAATTGTATTTTTAGCACGGGTAATTTATTTAATTTTATTTTAGTAATGTTTGTATTATCATATATTGTTTTAATTATGCCTGTGCACCGCCCCGGGTCCCTGTGGGGAGAGGGTGCGGTTAATAAATTCCAATTTATTATTATTAATTTATAAAAAAGATTAGAGAGGTGAGGAGGAAGTATTCCTTCTTATCTAAAAATTGTTTAAACACGGGATTTGGTTTAAGTGGGCGATGCCAGAAGGGATGTTGGTGTTCTGGGAAGGAGGCAGAGTAAGGATTAAAACAGTTGCTGAGGCGGAAGCCTTTCTTAAAAAACATTCCTCTGCCCTGGGGGAAGATCCAGGAGGGGCAGAGGGGGCCACGGCCCCGCCCACTGGGGGCCAGGGTGGAGAACAAGAAGACACAATTGCCAAGAGACTTAGATCTAAAAAATGACTTTTCTTTTTATTAATACAGTATAACTTTTATCTGGATGTTTGTACACGACTGCCAGCATAGAATTTAGAATTTATGATGTATGCATTTATTTTCACCTTGTAGTATTATTGAAAAATGTATTACCAATGTCTTATTAAGTAGCCCTGGAGGGGCCAACGATCTCGACGTGAAAGTTCTCAAAATATTTTTGTACTTCACCTCACCCTACCCTACCTTAAAAAATTTGTAAAAACCAATAAAACTTTTGCAATTAAAAAAAAAAAAGAAACGAAGATTTGCTTTAAAGGTTGGTTGGAAAATAAAATGAGGCTTTTAAAAATAAATGTAAGCTGTGGAGCACTGTTTTACAGTTACAAGTGACTGTTTATAAAATCATGTGGACTAAAACAGAGAATATGTGTTTACAAGGAGCTGGAATTTCTCTGCATTTGATAAACAGCACTTAAATAACTTAACAACTTTAGAAGTCGTGGTGGCATAGTGGTTAGAATGCAGTATTGCAGGCTAATTCTGCTGACTGTCAGCAGTTCAATTCCCACCAGCTCAAGGTTGACTCAGGGCTCTAGCCTTCTGAGGTTGGTAAAATGAGACCCAGATTGTTGGGGACAATATGTTGACTCTGTAAACCACTATGAAGCTGTATATAAGTCTAAGTGCTTTTGTTATTAATACAGAACCCAAGGAGACAGAAATATATAATAACCTAGTTAACAAAGACAACAAAGAAAATAAACCAAATCTTCTAATAGAGGTCTGAACTGCAGAAAACTGGATGTCCATGACATAGAACCAAAGAGATCTTTGTGTATCTCTTTGCTATATGTGGACTTTTCTAGCCCAGATCTGAATGTCCTAGTTCTAAGCATTACAAGCATCTTGGGGCAATCCGCAGCCTCTGAGCCCAAATAATCTTCTCAATACACTCCTGTTACAAATTATCTGATTTTTCCTCCCCCTTAGAAGGCCTATTTCTGCAGGCATCAAGCATTACAGACTCCTTTCCTACATAGTCCAGAGGAACTGATGCTCTGCCTCTTGCACATATGATATCTCAAATACAATATTATTGTTAAGTTTAAAGAGCAAAATTCAATGTATAAAGTAGTATATGAATACAGTGGAAAGAAGGGCAGGGCTTGCAAGGGCACAAAAGTATAGAGAAGTCTAGGGAATAAGATTGGTGTAAACTAAATTTAGTTATATTGTCTTTTCTTTAATTTGTGTCATTTATTTCTTTGCTACTTCTTAAACTTATTTTCTGTGCTTTGCTTAACATTGTTTAGACTGAAAGGAACAGCAGGATGGGTATGTATAAAGTAATGACAAATGCCCACCAAACATTATGATTTAATAATTAACTTTTAACTTTTAAAAATAAAAGTTTGCTTTTTTATTTTAAATGTTGGATATGGCTTTTTAATGTTTTTTTCCCCCCAAATTGTTTTAGACAATTTTTCAAAGAGCAAATTTTAAACTACACTACCTTCATCATCATAATATCCACTAAGCATACTTTATCTTTCCCAAGAAAATATTTATGCCACTATCAAATTTTATTTCTAAGCACTCAAATTACATTTTTTAACTTTGATCTCTTGCTAGTCCATCAGCTGAGTTAGATAGTGCAATTAGGACTGAGGCTATGCAGAAGCATAGCTGAGCTAGCTATTCCCTGATGACTATGATTTCGCATGTAATACTAAACACAATTACTTTATCTCATGCCCATGTTATTTTGTGACCTCCCTTAATTTATACACACTGTTTAAGCTGTAATACACACAGAGGTTCCTAGATACTATCATGTGGTGTCATTATCAATAGGAGTGGGCCTTTGTTGGTCTCTGTTTTGGACTGTAGTCCATGGGGAAAGATACATAAGGAAAGAGACTGGAATCAGACAGTCTGCAATGGATTCTGGTAAATCAACACCATCATTAAAATCTTTGCCTAAATTAACAGTAAGATGCATTTAAATCAAATCAGTTCATCAGCCCAATCTGGACACTCTGGCAGACACCAATTCCTCAAGTTCCTTACACATCACCTATTAATTAATTTAGTTTAGCTTATTCCAATTCTTCTAAGGTTTTAGCATTAATTGTTGCATAGAACTTCAATCTAACTAAAATTAGGAATTAACCTAACACTTAGTGAACTGAAAGAGTCCATTATTCTACCCAGTCAGATAAGGTGGGTGTACTTTAGGCCCTTCCCATAAATGTTATCATTCAATAGCATCCAGAAAGATTCTCTATTACAGTTTCTCCCTCGTGGAATGATGTTCCCCTTGTGATCTGGCAAGACTCCTCGCTCCTAGCCCTTGAGAAGGTCTTAAAGAGCTGAATCAAGTATTGGAATAGGGTCAGGTTGGGGCACAGTGGAATTAAATGTGGATGTATGGTGGAGTATTTACATTTGGGGAGTTTTTGTTACAGTTTTATGGTTTTTATATTTTTATTGTTATCTTCTGAGCTCCCCAGAATTATGGTGTAAAAGATGGGTGGCCCATAGAAGTCTTTTAAATAAACAAATAAATCGATATGATGGAATGTTAGCTGGACCATAGCTACCAAGGAAATCAAAATGAAACTCTCAACCTACTCCAGGAAGTGTCATTTTGAAATACAGGAAGTCCTTAAAAATACTTCAAAAGGGTGATTTCTTTTTGCCACCTTCATTGGTGAAAATTTACTTTATTAAGAGGAAAAAACCCCATTATTCTTAAAGAGGCCATGGTGAGGCCCCTCCTGAAGAAGCCCTCTTTGGATCCAGCTCTTTTAAACAACTATCGTCCTGTCTCCAACCTTCCCTTTTTGGCGAAGGTTGTCGAGAGTGTGGTGGCACAACAGTTTCCCCGTCACCTGGAGGAAGTTGATTATCTAGACCCGCGCCAGTCCGGCTTTCGGCCCGGGCATATCACCGAGACGGCATTGGTCGCGTTGGTCGATGATCTCTGGAGGGCCAGAGATGGGGGTTGTTCCTCCATCCTGGTCCTATTAGACCTCTCGGCGGCTTTTGATATCATCGACCATGGTATCCTATTGCACCGGCTGGGGGGCTTGGGGGTGGGAGGCACTGTTTTGCGGTGGTTCTCCTACCTCTCTGGCCGGTCGCAATTTGTGTTGACAGGGGGGCAGAGGTCGACCTCGAGACCCCTCACATGTGGGGTGCCTCAGGGGTCGGTCCTCTCGCCCCTCCTGTTCAACACATATATGAATCCGCTGGGTGAGATCATCCGTGGTTTTGGGGTAGAGTACCATCTGTACGCTGATGATACTCAGCTGTATATATCTACCCCAAACCACCCCAACGATGCCGTAGCGGTGATGTGCCAGTGCCTGGAAGCCGTGCGGGTCTGGATGGGAAGTAACGGACTCAAGCTCAACCCGACCAAGACCGAGTGGCTGTGGTTTCCGGCTGCCCGGTTCAACCAGCTGTCTCTATCGCTGGCCATAGGGGGCGAACATCTTGCCCCTGTGGATGGGGCGCGCAACTTGGGTGTCCTCCTGGATTCCCGGCTGTCCATGGAAGATCAAGTGACAGCCGTGGCCAGGAGGGCGTTTTACCAGGTTCGCCTGGTTCGCCAGTTGCGCCCCCTATTGGACCGGGATGCCCTTCGCACAGTCACTCATGCTCTCGTGACATCCCAACTGGACTATTGTAACTCTCTCTACATGGGGCTCCCCTTGAGGTGCACCCGGAGGCTGCAGTTGGTCCAGAATGCAGCCGCGCGAGCAATAATGGGTACCACAATGTATACCCATGTAACACCGCTCTTGCACGAGCTGCACTGGCTACCTGTAGTCTTTCGGGTGCCCTTCAAGGTGCTAGTCATCATCTTTAAAGCGCTCCATGGCTCGGGACCTAGCTATCTGCGGGATCGGATTCTGCCTCATACTTCCTCACGGCCGATTCGCTCCCACAGAGAGGGACTTCTCCGGGTGCCGTCCACTAGACTTTGTCAGCGGGCGATGCCCAGGGGAAGGGCTCTCTCTGTGGCAGGCCCTGCCCTCTGGAACGACCTCCCCCCTGATATTAGAACTACCACGGACCTCCGCTCCTTCCGTTTTAAATTGAAAACGCACTTTTTCTGCCTGGCTGGCCTAGGGTAGCCTCTTACCATAGTATTATAGGGTTTAGGGTTTTAGTGATTGGTTTTGGGGAATTTTAGCGCAGGGTCTTATTGTTTAATGTATTTTTAACTGTTTTGTATATTTATGTATATTTATTGTTTTAATTTCCCTGTGCACCGCTCCGAGTCCCCTTGGGGAGACGGAGCGGTCTAGAAATTAAATATTATTATTATTATTATTATTATTATTATTATTATTATTATTATTATTGTTGTTGTTATTATTATTATTATTATTCTAGTTAAAAAATACCAATACATTGGGAATGGGAGAATTCGCCACAGCCAGGCCACTGAGGTCAACTTGGTATGGCCAACTCACTGCAGCCAACTCACATGGCCAACTTGCCATGGGTCAATTCACTGCAGGACAATTTAAAAATTCTATTTAATTATCTAAAATAAATTTAAAAATTGTTTTAATTTTTGCATTCACATATCATTCTGTTCCTCCTTTTGCATCTTTCCTTTAATGATTTTATTCCACCATTTCTTTGATATTAGTGTAACTTTTGTCCTGCAAGAGATTGTTCTGTGGCAAGTTGGCCTTTGTGAGTTGGCCATAATGAGTTGATTGTAGTGAGAGGTCATGGCAAATTGGTCACAGTGAACAGTCATACATTATAGTTTCATTTTAACAAATCAAAGATGATAAGCAATGAGATTATCTTGGAAATATAAGTCATTGCATAAAATTATAACATTTTAAATATTTTAATTTATTAAATTTAGCCCCCCTCCCATCACGTTTGACTATATCCTATTCCATCCTAAAATTCATGTCAAAGGGGCAATTTTAATTAACCAATTTAACACAATTATTATTCAATTAAATCAATATCATTATGCATATTCTGGTTATTCACAATTTGAAAATGTTGACCAGATTGTGGTATTTCTAGCACAATGTTTCATGTAATCAATGATTCCAGGCATGTTTTGGGATATTTTACACATATACAAACTGGCAGATGAATGAATTCATAAACATATTTTCTTACGCCTTGTCTCATTGTTAACACTATTTAGTTGGAACAAAACCATGGATAACAAGTGATGAAAAATATGTATAATGATCAAACTGAGTTATTATAACTAGATTAGCAGCAGTTGACCACGAAATTATTCTGACAGCTTTTAATTCTTTTGATATTAAATAACAATTTTACATCAAATATTAGGCAGCTAGATTATACATACCTTTTTTTAATGATTTTGTAATGATTTGGTGAAGAAATAACTTGGGCCGAAGGAAGTAAATTGGAGGAACATTCTTGCTCAGTGTGAATCTTCTTAGTCTCTCTGTTTTCTTCCTCATTTTCATACTAACAGAAAAAACATCTCATATGCATGGTATTTTGGTACAAAATTATAGAATAATTGTAGAACTTGTATTTTACAAGTTTGGTAGTTAACACTGAAATTAACTATTATTTTATGTTAATTATGTTAACTTATGTTATTGCTAATTTTCTGATGTATACCAAATCTTTTAGCTCAATAGTTGAAGTTAACAGGTGCATCTGTAGAGAATGATTAAAAAGAGTCAAGATGGCAGTCCTACGTCTTATTTACATGGATTGCACATAAAAAAGCAGTAGAATTTCAACTGCATAGTTATGACTGCTCTCTTGATTTTTTGATAGCACCTTTGCCCTAGAGCAGTGTGTTAAACTCAAGACCTGTGGACCGGATCCGGCCTGAGGGGTGCTTAGATCTGGTCTGTGGGGCTGCCTTGGAAATAGTGATGGAGTGGCCCATGGGGCCTCTGCCAATAAAAACCGAGCTTGAGAAGGCCTCTGTTTTTGCTGCAGAGGATTGCAGGAGGCTGTCGCAGCCGAAAATAGAGATCGGGAGCCCATTTTTGCTGGCAGAGCACTTGGGCCACCATAAGAGCCCCGACACGAGTGATGTCAAACTGGCCATATCCACCCTACCCCCCCCAAGATCAAACGCAACCCTGATGGGGCCCTCAATGAAATTGAGTTTGACACCCCTACCCTAGAGGCAAACAGTACCTGATTATGGATCTTTCAAGATACAGGTCCCAATCCAGATAAGGAAGTTACAAAGAAAAGAAGTTTGTAGGTTCCCTCTTGGTTTAACAAGCCACTTGTGGTCTTTGCATCATGCCAAAAATTTATACTACAATGTAATGCAAATGTAGCATGTATTGCAAGATCTATTGCAGAGAAGCAATGCCCTAGTGGAAGTGGATTGTGAAGGTTTTTTTTCTCCATTAAGATTCTATATAAGGTCCATTTAGACTTTGTGGTTTAGGGAGCTATCATGTACACAAGCTTATAAACATATTATTGCAATTCTATCCCTGGTCCACACTTCCAGCAAGGAGAGACTTGCCTACATATCCCAGTGTATCACCTCACTTTTTCCTCTGGGGAACAAAGAAATAGCTGGTGTCATTATTCATATTAATATGCCCTACCATTAGCTGCTGTTGTCTGCAGCTGGGTGCAGAAAGCATAGGAGCAACAGATGCTATCAAATGACACAGCCAGACGGCCATGCACTGGTCCTTAAGCCAGCAGAAAAGGATGCCAACATAAAAACTGTTGCCAAGCCCTCTTCTACTTTAGTATCAAGGCTGAGAAATGATGCTGTCCTTACAGTATTAACATAGGACAAGTTAAGGATAGTGATGGATGGATTTCCTTGGCTTCATTTCTCCTGCTAGCAAGTGTCACCTGCTGGCAGGAAAAATTATCACCAATTGCTCTCCTGAACACGAGGAGCAGAAGGGGCTTGGAGAAGAAGTGACTTGTGACAGATGGCTAGATTTAGGGACTTAACCATCTGTCAAAACCTGCTATTTTCATGGAGCACGGGAAAGCACTTTACTGTGTTTGTCTGGCATCAACATTTTTATTTTCAAGCTACTAATCATGCAGATGAAATTTTTATTTGACTGAATGAAATTTAATCAGCAGAGCAAAACTGGGATCCCCACTTCATTAAGATATTTTCTCTTAAAGTACTGAGTTAATTTTACAAACTTTAGATGGGTCACTGTTTCTCACAAGCCTTAGCTCCTAGTATATCTTCTAATTTATAACACTCTGTGACTTTTATATAGCAGTTCTCCTAGGTTGGTGTTTTATAATGCTGTAGTCTCGATTTATGCCAATCTGAAATGTACATTCATTAACTATCAATATTTCTTATTCACTAGAATCATAGTGGCAATAAAGACTTTCATGTTAAATAATCAATATTGTGCTCCCCTTTCATGATGGCTGCTTCTTGGTAAGAGTTTCTTTTTTCTCTTACCAACGATCTGCTGATTTCACTTTTAAAGCTAGGTATTGGGCAGTGCTGCTTTTTGGTTTTGAATGGGATTACTTAAGAGTGACCCAAAACAACTTTTGGACTGACTACAGACCCAGTGGGCGGGGGTGGGGGGGCTGTCTTGAACATTCCAATTCCCTATGGAAGTGATCAAAAAGTCATTGGGCGTATCCATTTTCCTGTCAAGCAGCTTCATTTTGTAAACATGCCAGAATTTTAACTTTCATTTTTTGACATCATTGTTTTATTTTGCTTATTGTTTAAAAAGTTGATTAACGCTGAACTCTAATTGCTTTTCCTCTCTTTTTCTTTTGTGATTCTGGATAACCTCTGTCTCTTCCAAATGGAAAGTATGGTAACTTTCGGGGGATGGTGGTGAGGAGTTCTCGGACTTTCACCACTGGATTCTATATTTTTTGAATTTGTAAAACACTTGGAGTTTATTTCCACTGAACTCTTCTTATAATCCTGGATTAAAATACAGAGGCATACACACTTTTCTTCGTCTTTGTTCCCTGGCTAAATTTCACAGATTAAGGTGGCTGAACAGTCTCTGAAACCTAAGAAAAGAGGATGGGGAAATGTGCAGCTCCTAGCTGGATTCTCCTCTCAAAAGATTGATCGAATCTTTAATGAGTCTTTAAAAAATGTTAAAATCCGAAGTTTTATCTTCGGATGTGGATGAAGACACACATAAGAACTTAGCTCTTTGACCCAGGATAATTTCTTTATAAGTCTTGGGATGATTTGGTAAATTTTCTACTAGTAGATTGCAATAACAGACTCTTAATGGAGAGTTTTGAAACTTTAATTTTTGTTGTTTCACTAAAATTGTTTTTCCTGTTAAATACTTGATCATCAATATAACATATAGAAAACATGTCCAAAAATTACAAATAGATTTAAAAGTTTAAAAAATTTTGGAGGCCTTGTTTCGCAAGGGGTGGTACTATGTCATATATTAATCAGTATTCAACTAGAGGAGATAATATGTATATAGTGACTTTTTGATGCATTTTTTAATGCTTTGATTGTCATGTGTTTTGTGGGGTTTTTTCTTTTTGAGTTTTGTATTTTAACTTTATTTGGAATAAAATAAAAGCATGTAAAAAAAATCAATGTCTTTGGATTCTTTCTTAAGGAAAGAGGCCATGGTGCAATTTATTCATATATTATGCAGATGAAGATGATCCAAGCTTTCCATATAACAACAGTTGTTCTGGCCTATTGTTTTAATATCCACACATAAATACATGCATACATACATTTGCATATACTACTACTACTGTATGAGTTAGGCAATCTAGTTTCAATTTGTGTGAGTCTGGGACTCAGAAGTGTTCATAGAATCCAATGATTTTCACAAAAGAAGGTGAACATATGTATGCCAAATTAATGTTACAGGATCCAATCTGCTGCAGCCAGTTTGTCTTCCGAACTTCCAGACTTATGCTGGACCCCATCTTCAGGATCTTCTCTCTGGCCTCTTCTAGGCTAGGAAGAAGGTCCCTGAAGATGGGCTCCAGCAAGAGTTCATCTCAAGAAGTTCAGAAGACAAAATTTCTGGACAAGGCGACTGGCCCCGATTGGATCCTCCAATGATTTTGTTTAACAATGGATGATGTGACAGTGTGATGTTAGCTTCTCCCTGTTCGTACATGCTTGCTTATATTGTGTAAATAAAAAAGGGCATTTATTTTGTCATTTTCCCTTCCATTATGACTTGTCAGGGCTCCATGTAAATAAAAATTTCTTCAGTTCTCCATGTGGAGAGAAGATGAGTGAAGCTGGAATAATTATACAACACTGGGCAACAATATGTAAAGAGAGTTCAGAATTGGGCCAAGTGGATTCCTATTACTGGTTTAAATCAGCCTGAATCAATGCCACAGTTGGAATTACCCTCTTCTACTTTTGATACATAAACACCATTATTCCCAAAACAATGAGAACAGATTGTAAAGAAAAAGTGGTTAAAATACTGTTCTTTACCTGAAAAGATACTAGCATCTCTATCTAAAAGCAGAAGATACTTATCATTTACAGCAAGATCTTTTGGTTTATACAAAAATCTTTCCTCATTTAATCTCAAACTTCCTTTGAATGTTATAAATGAATAATTTATTTCCTTTATTTTTATCACTTTTCATAAATGTGTTTTTATCTTATTTTAATTTATTGGTATATCCTTGTAATTTAATATTTTTATGGTAAGCCATTCTGAAATGCAATATCATAGAACAGGGAATAGAAATTTATTACATAAATAAAAATACATGTTCAAAAAACAGTAATGCTAGGGTAAATAAAAATATAATCATGTTCCCAGTGATTACAATGAAGAAATAACTTATGTCTCTCAAACTGGTTGCATGTTATATTGTCAGTTCTTAAAAAACTATTTATGAGACAAGAACTCTACCTCAAAGGAATAGGACAACAGCCATATTCTAAGCAGAAAAATACAGATTTTATCTCGAGCATCACATCTTTTTATAAGATGTTCACGCTTCTGTAGTTGATCTTTTGGCTTTTAGGAAATGTAAGCCTCAACCAATACAAAACACTACTAGGATTGAAAAAATGGACACTTAAGATTATGTAGACTTAACCCAAATTTCAAACCATGCCCGGTTTTATCTGCAGATTCACTTGAAGTAGTGGCATCTACAGGAGTGCCAAAAACTCAAGAAGGCAAGCATGGTGTCACAATCAAAGTCTGTGTCATTTGCACATACATAACAAAAGAGGCAGAGCTTCAGTTGTAGTGCTGCACTTCCACATTGCACATTTTAAACGTCTCTTAACCCCCATGAATTGAGATAATGCAAGAAAAAGTTTGCATCTCTGCTCCGAAATATCTCAAGATACCCATGCATATCTAGTAGTTGCTACCATGAATTTCCTTTTCAAGACCAACATATAAAACCTACCTTTCGTTTTCTTCTGGATTTAGGAACCACTTTTTCTGCTGGCAGGTCAGCAGCAATGTTATATTGCATTTGAATGGCTTCTTTAACTCCTGTGTTCATGATCAGTGGCTCCTCAGGTAATTGCCGTGGGATTCTGGAGAGCAGAGTCAAATCAATTTTGACCCAAAGTGCTTTGACATCATCAGTATCTTTTAGAGGAGACAAAAGCTCATTCCTGCCAAAAGGAACCAGTGTGTAGAACTGTTCTTCCAGTTCTTTCGCTATATCGTTGCTAGTTCTGGTGTTGATGGAACCAAAGGCACCACAATTATTGGTTTTTTTGTGACCATTATTATTGCTTGAATTCTTTTGTTTCTGGTCACTTCCAGCTGATGCTGAGGCTACGGTCTGTAGTTTGTGTGAAGGACACTCCTCTTGTTCGGAATGGGACTCTATGTCAGATGACGTTGAAGATGAAGATTCTGTCTCAACAAATTCCTTGGACTTCGGCGCTGTTTTCCCTGAGCCTCTTGTGCGTCTCTTTTCCACGGCAGTCACTGACTGTGGTTCTTTTTGTTGTTCAATGTTGCTGATGCAAGGTCTAGTTTTGGGCTGAATACAAATGTTATTATTTGCCAAATGAATTTGGTTCAAATCAAGATTGTCAGCTGCATGGTTGTTTAAGTTATCACCAGCCAGGCCACTCTCTGTCCTCCTTGGTGGTTTTTTAGATACTGATTTTGAGGCAGCAGAAGGAAGTGTTTTTTGCTTTCCTCCCCTGTGTCCTGGGGCTAAGTTAGCTGTCCTAGATCTCAGTTCCTCTTTGCTAAGATTCTTAATATCTTTTTCCTGGAGACCAGCTTGTCCAACTGGAGGTACATTTTCATTGTCTTGCCTTTCTTCTTTTAGTTTGCTGTAATACTGAAAGACCTCCAATCCATTTTGGTTCAAAGCAGAAGCTTTATGAGGATTAACCTTATTTAACCATTTATCCAATTGCCACTTGTTAGGAGATGGCTGTTCAGGCTAGAAAATAAAGTTCAATACACAACATGTTACACTTTTCTTTCTTGCCTTCAAATTAGTGTTTACTCCTGGTGACTGTCTGTACAACTCCCTGTAGTTTTCTTGGCAATATTTCAGAAGGACTTTGTCATTGCCTTTTTTCTAGAGCCCATTGGCACCCAGCTGGCTTTTTGCCTAAGACAGGACTAGAATTCAGAGTCTCCCAAGTTCTAGCTTCATGCCTTAACCATTACCCCAAACCGAATCTCAATATATTATAAAACTTTACTCATAAAAGTTTTAGGGAGCCCCTTATACAGTTAAGAACTGCAGATTTGGTATATGGCCAGCATATAAAGCTTTGCCATTTTGAAATTTTGATTACTTTAAGATGAAAAAACAATTAAACTTTCCAAGAATATAAACTATTAGGTTTTCTATATAGCTGAACTTACATATTATCTCTCTGTCAATCAGTAGCTTTAGTTCTGCAAGGATTAGATACAGTCCTCAACTTAACAAATACAATTGAGTCCAGAATTTATGTTGCTACATGAGACATTTGTTAAGTGAGTTTTGCCTCATTTTACGACTTATCTTGCCACAGTTGTTAAGTGAATCACTTCAGTTGTTAAATTAGTAATACAGTTGTTAAGTGAATCTAGCTTCCCCATTGACTTTGCTTATCAGAAGGTCAAAAAAGGGGATCACCTGACCACCACCACCACCACCACCCCCGGATGCTGCAAAACATAAATAGGAATCTGGACTGTTTTTATCTGTTTTATTTGAGCTGCTGATTGTTACTTTACTTGTTATTTATTTCTGTAACCTAACTTTAAATCAGAAGGCAGCTGTAAAATCCATAATAAGCTGTTTAAAACCTTCAAGTGTATTATAAAAATGTATTGTAAGTGTGTCTAGAATCCCTCTCTAGCATGCCACATTTCAATGCTTTAATCTGTTGTTATTCTGTTGCCGTATTTCAGCTGCATCCTGTTAATTTTCTAATTTTTTAGAGCTTCAAGAACTACGGAAATCAGGCTTCCAATTGCAGTGTCAGAGTTTGCAGTTACACTCTAGAATAGGGGTGTGAAACTTAATTTAATTGAGGGCCACACCAAGTTTATGTTTGAGGTGGGCATGGCATGGTCACGGTGGACTTGGTCAGCTTAACATCTTGCAGTTGGCACGCAATCCTCTCGGGCTTCATTTTTGCTGGCAGAGGGGTTGTTGCAGTCAAAGACGGAGCCTGGAAGGGCTGCCCACCGGCTGCCAGATGTCAAGCTGGTCATGCCCATTCTGACCATGCCACACCCACTCAACCCCACCCCCTCAAACATAATCTTGATGTGGCCCTCAATGAAACTAAATTTGGCGCCCCTGTTCTAAATCTAGAGAGACACAGTGTAACTGTGCCAATGTACATTGTGCAACTATACATTGCCAATGGGAAGCCTGATTTCCATAGTTCCTGAAGCTTAAAAAAATAAACAGGATGAGCTGTTGTGCAGCTGCAGTATGGAAACAGAATAGCCACAGATTAAAGCATTGAAATGTAGCTTGCTAGAAATGGATTCTGGACACACTTGCAATGCATTTTTATAACACACTTGAAGGTTTTAAACGGCTTATTATGGTTTTTACAGCTGCCTTCTGATTTAAGAAATAAATAACAAGTAAAGTAATAATAAGCAGCTCAAATAAAACAAGACAAAAACAGTTCAGGATTAACCAATGATGATTATGGGCTTATTTTTATTTTGACTAAATCTGGATTCTTATCTAAAAGTTTAAAATATTTACTATATTAAAAATATTTTTTAAAAATCTTATATTTCATCCTCAGGAATATATCTTTGAAGAGTGTTTTCTAAACTATATGGATGAATAAATAACATCTGCAGAGCAAAATACATAGGTACACTGAAATGATTTAGATTTGTTGCTGAAATCTTCTGCAGGTAGGAGAGGAATTATCCAATGATTTCCCAATACTAATGAAAGGTATTATTCAATACTCTACCTCATCCTGTCTGTTGATTAAAGGAGGGAACTATAATTAGTTTTATTTGAGGCACTGATATGTCCATAAGTCTCTCTGCAGTGCCCAAATCTTCTGCTAGCAGTAGCTTTATGTACCTGCCCACATCTGAGATTGTGTTACTGATGATCATTCAGCATGCAGTTAACTCTCAGTCAGCCACATTAATCATGCTTACCTGCTCAAAGTGCCTGACAGGTTGGCATACATTTACATATGTGCAGTCATGCGCGCGCGCACACCCACACCACAAACGTCTGTGTTTCTGTGTGTGTGTTTATGTAAATGTATGTGAATCTGTCAGGCACTTTGAACAGGTAAGCATCACTAATATGGCTGGCTGAAAGTTAACTGCATGCTGAATGATCATTAGCAACACAATACATACATACATGCATGCATACATACATACTGATTTTTCGGAGTATAAGACGCACCGGAGTATAAGACGGACCTTAGTTTTTGGGGACGAAAATAGGAAAAATAAATTCTGCCTACTAGGTATTCATCTGGCTAGCGTCCTTAGTCTGGTCAGCTTCAGCACATACGTTTGCTGGTTTTGAGTGCACACACGCATGCTTTTTATCCACTGATTGGGGATAAAAAAAACAGCGTCTAAAGCACAGCTGATCGTTGGGAGAGTGATGCAATGAGAAAAGCAGGTAAAGCACAGAAGATGCTTCACTCATTAGTGCCTCATTAGGGCTGAAAAGAGGCTTTGAAAAAGTTACATTTGGAGTATAAGACGCACCTAAATTTGTTGGGGGTGGAGTGCGTCTTATACTCTTATACTTTATAAATATGGTACATAGCACTTAGCAATAGCACTTAGACTTATATACTACTTTACAGTGCTTTAAAGCCCTCTCTAAGCAGTTTACAGAGTAAACCCCAACAATCTGGGTCCCTCATTTTACCAGCCTCAGAAGGATGGAAGGCTGAGTCAACCTTGAACCTGGTGACATTTGAACTGCCAAGTTGCAGTCAGCTGGCAGTCAGCAGAAGTAGCCTGCAGTACTCCACTCTAACCACTGCCACTGTGGCACATACATACACACACACACACATACATACGTACAATCTGTGTGTGTGCGTGTGTTCTCACCTATCTTAGTTGGGCATCAGTGTCAGAAATCTATCAATGTTTTAATGAACACAAAATGTTCTCATTTACACCAAGCTTTACACAATAGCCTTTTGCTTTTATTTAAAAAAAGCCTTATGGGGCCTGGAAAAACTAATTTCAATATGCCCCGCCCCCCTTGCATAAAATGTCATCCTGTGCTGCATCTAACGGCGTTTTCATATTTAAAAAACAAAGTATTTCAACACAATACCATATTAAAGCTCCCTGGTCCCAGACATATTACTGATATAAAAGTTCCACTGGTTTAGAAATTAAATTTTAACATATTACCTCTGGGCTGGAACAATGTGATTGCTTGTTGCAGTCGCTTTCTGTGGAACTGCTTTCAGTCTCTGAATCAGATTCAGAACTGCTCTCCGATTCACTTGAACTGCTGCTTGAACCCTTGTTAGAGACACCCAAAATTCTACAACTGGGCTGCTGGTTAGCAGGGCTGAACCCAAATCCAGAGTGGGGAGAGAGAAAACAGTACAAAATACGAATTAAAGCATATTTTGTTTTTTTTTAAATCCCTTTTTACTAACAAACTCAAGTGCAGACTTTGGGTTGGAAGAAAAAGCCTTACATTTCATAGGAAAATAAGTGGGAAATATAAGCATATTTATTTATGGAATGTTCAGAGGTTCCCTTCCATTTAGATCAGGGGTGTCCAAACTTGGGAACTTTAAGACTTGTGGACTTCAACTCCCAGAATTCCCCAGCCAGCCATGCTGGCTGGGGCATTCTGGATGTTGAAGTCCACAAGTCTTAAAGTTCCCAAGTTTGGACACCCCTGATTTAGACAATCTTCCCTGCATCCCAAACTTCAAAATAAACCCAATGAAGCTGCTCAATATTCAAGGTACAGCATGCCAGTTGGAAAATTGAAAGAGAAAAGTTATAATCGGTGGGAATAGAAGGCTCTGCTTCAATAAAATGGTTGCCTGGATTTATGAACAGAAGCATTCCTAATGGAAAGATGGGCCAATACCCTGTAAAATATTGTTGCAAGCCCCATTTCCATGGTCCTTTTTGTATAACTATTGCAACTATTTATTTAAAAATAAAAGGCACTTGAAAGAAAACTTGTAATTATTTACCACAACCCAGAACATTGATTATTTTAACTTTATTATAATATTGTTTGCTTTGAAGAAGGGTCAATTATTTTGAGTTTATAATATTTCTTGTACAAATTGTTCAATGACAGATGTTGGCAAATTATGCCATGGACAGAATTAATACTAAAGAGAAATAGCTGCGGCAGCTTTGCTTAAATTAAAACCCTCACAAACTGCAAATCCAGCAAAAGAAAAGTCTGATAGTTGGAGCAAACTCATGGTTTGGTAGTAGCCAAAAAAGCCCTGATACCGATTGGGTCGCATCTCATTCTCCAGATCCAGCAACTGATCAAAGGCAGAATACGAGACACAATGAACTGAAGCTTAAATAAAACACCACTCTCTTGTCTTTCTGTCTGGTGTATAGTTCCCAGGAGACCATGTAAAAATGCCTCCCCTTCAAAATACTAGGATACAATTTTGAACTTCAGGAAAACTAACCTGGAATGTACAGTTGCTAGTTAAATGTCCAGATTGTAAAACAAATAAAAGGGTTGAAATATTTGGCCATGGTTTTTCATAGTTCCACTAAATGCTCATTAACTGATGTCATTCAAAATGTGTGTAAAATAGTGGAGGCTACAGTAAATAGTCCTTCCCCTTAACAGCATATCCCAGCTGCATTAAAGTTTTACTGGGCAAACGTGCTATGTAATTGTTTGATGCTCAGCAAACATCAAAAAAGTACCTTATGGTACTTTTATCCCACTGAAAAGGGCCCAATCCTGTGAAAAAATGAATTCCCAGCAACAATAGAATGGTAAGTAAAATATCAGCATGTGGCCTTTCTATCAGCATTTCCTAGAGTTGAAGCCCACATGTCTTAAAATTCACAAGGTTGAGAAAGACTGATCCAGAATGTTGGAAAGTGTTAGTATAAATGGAAACTTTATAATCAGGTTGATACACACAGGGAGTTGAAGAAACATAGTGCACCATTAATCTAGGAACAAATGACCTCAATGATTGGTAAAATATTATTGGTGCACTCACCACCAGATAGAATGCTATAGCTCTATTTCAAGTGTCTCTAGGTTTTTTTTAAATGTAGTAATGTAGTATCATGTTTCCTTGAAACATCAACCCGAAAATAAGCACCAGGTCTTATTTTCAGGAGATGTCTTATCCACTTACCTTAGGACCACCGCAGTCATGCCTCCCATGCCGCAACACCTGTCACGCCACTGCCTGATTTCTGTGGCTGCTTGTAGCCAGATGCCATGGGGATCATTGTGCTGGTGAATCATGGCAGGACACCATGAGGCTCATGGCAGGACACCATGGGGCTCATGGCACTGGTGCCACCACTTGTGACAGGAGACTGCATGGCCTGTTGTGCTGTTGCAAAGTGAGCAGTAGCACTGATGCGATGCATCATGTGGTGTCCATCCGCAAGTGGCTGCAGAAAAAAGTCAGGTGGCATTGCAACAGATGTTGGGACATGGGAGGCCTGGCTGCAGTGATCCTAAGGCAAGTGGTGCTGGGCGCATGGGGCAGCTCCATCCCCCATCCTAGCTTGATTTTTATGTTTGCTCCTCGCTCGACCTCATACAACCAGATGGTGGGCAGGGCTTAACTAGGGGTTAATTTTGGAGTAGGGCTTATATTAAACACAGGTGTGAAAATTGGGCTAGGGCTTGTTTTTTGGGTAGGTCATATTTTCAGGAAAACACAGTATTAGAAAGGAGACAGGGTTGACTAACACTGAAACTGGTGCATGGATTTATGTTATAGCATACTGTTCCTTTTCAGGAGCTCTGGGTTCTTTTCTCCCTGCAGAAAATTATGAATCAATATGAACTAGGACAATTCTGCAAAATCTACAGTATTGTAGTTTTTCTAGGGCGGCATTTTAACGATGTGTATGATTGAGTACTCATTGTACCTGAAATCTAGAAGCCCAACTAGATGTCTAGATCTAGAAGTTCCTAACTCTAGGATCAATAGTCAGGAATGTATTCTTGAACATTCATACCCCTTTTCCTCAGGCCAGAAAGATAGCTATAAGACACGGAATATGATAGTTCTTGAAGGTAGAAACAACCATTTCCATGAGAACAAAGATTGTGCCTCTGAGAAGAGTCTATCAAAACCACTGTCCATGTCCTACTGTACTGTGCAGGGACCCAATTTATAAAATATCCAGACAGCACTGGTTTATTCCATGTACTATTATCATTACTATCAAACGAAGAAGATTCTATTTCTATGAATGTAGCCACATTTTGTTAAATTGCCTGCAAAGGTTAACTGCATTAAGGAAGAACTTAGGAAGTTTTCTATTTGTTCCACCTGTGTTGATTGTTGTATTCTGGTCAATAACCATAATAAAAAATATATGTACTGTATGTACAAAAGTATACTGAAGTGGAAATAAAAAACTCTAAAAACTTTAAAAAACTAAAATTAAAGTCCACATTCTAAATGGAGAGATTGATGGTCTATGTAAACATAATGCTCGTTCATGCTGGAATTGATCTGCATGTGTCACTGTCACTAAATTGTATGCCACTTTATTTTCTTTGGAGTAGAAGTTTATGTCAACAAGATCTACATGAAAATCTTGAAGGACTAATAGTTTCTCTCTGCCCTATCTTGTCCTTTTTCTAATGATCCCTGGTATGAATTATATGTGAAGTTTTTTCCAATGTTGATCAATATAACAGAATTGAAAGGGACTTCAGAGGTCTTCTAGTTCAACTAGACCCTATACACATGATGGTGAACCTATGGCACATGTGCCAGAGGTGGCACACAGCGCCCTTTCTGATAGCACACAAGCTACCGCCCCAGTTCATCTCCACCATGCATGTGCACATGCCTCCCACCAGGCAGCCAGTCTTCAGATCTTTGCCGCGCATGTGTGGGGGGCAGCATGCGTGCACGGGGGCATGCAGGGGGCGTGTGCATTGGATTTTGGGGTGTTGGGTGTGTGCGTATGCATTCACATGCACAAACATGCTTTGGGCACTCGGTCCGGAAAAGGTTAGCCATCACTGTCCTATACCATTTCAGACAAATGGATGTCCAATCTTTTCTTTAAAATCTCCAGTGATCAAGAACCCACAACTCTTGGAGGCAAGCTGTTCCATTGACTAATTGTTCTGTCAGGAAATTTCTCCTTAGTTCTATGTTGGTTCTTTCCTTGATCAGTTTCCATCCATTGCTTCTTGTCCTACCTTCAGGTTCTTTGGAGGTTAGATTGACTCTGTCTTCTTTGCAGCAGTATCTTAGATATTGGAACACTGTTATCATGTCACCCCTAGACCTTCTTTTCACTAGGCTAAACTTACCCAATTCCTGCACCTGTTTTAGTCTTCAGTCCCCTAATCATCTTTGTTGTTCTTCTCTGCACTCTTTCTAGAATCTCAACATCTTTTTTTTATTGTGGTCACCAAAACTGGATGTAATATTCCAGGTATGGTGTTGACAAGGCATTATAAAGTGGTACTAACATTTCATGGGGACTTGATTCTATATCTCTGTTAACGCAGCCTAGGAATACCTTGGCTTTTTTGGTGGCTGCAGCACACTGCTGGCTCATGTTTAAGTGATTGTCCACTAGGGCTCCTAGAAGCCCTCTTACAGTTGCTGCTATTGAGCCAAATATTACCTATTCTGTATCTGTAAATTTAGTTTTTCTTTCCCAAGTGTAAAACCTTATTTTTCTCAGTATTGAATTTCATTTTGTTAAATAAGATCCAGTGTTCAAGACTGTCAAGTTCCTTCTGGATCTTGAGCCTATCTTCTGGGCTATTCAAGAGATTCACTTGACACTTATTTAAGCAAAACCACATTTGCCACTTGGTTGACCATTCATCTAGTTTACAGTGATTTTATGTAGGGCTCTTGAAAATCATTTTTTTTACTACCAGGAATAATTTGGTATAATCTGAAACACAACCAGTTCAGCTCTTACCTCCAAGACAAGACAAATATGAACAAGTTAAAAATCACCTCAAACCACAAGATGGGCAGCAACTGTTCTATAGGAAAAATTGGTCATTATTACTATTTTTTGCTTTATTTTTTATTTGGTCCTCTTAGACAGATTATTATGGGCTCTATCAAATCTAGAGATTTATCCTGTCAATTTTGTATCGATGTTCCTCTTGTTTTTATTTCCACACAAATTTGTTATACAGGGATTCGGGAATTTTAAAATATTCAGTGTACATTGCTGTAACTTACAATAATATCTACAATCTTATGTTTTGTAATTTCATTTCATTTCATTTTATTACATTTATATCCCGCCCTTCTCCACAGAGGACCCAGGGCGGCGCACAGGAAATTTAAAAAAAACATACACAATAGAAGATAGACAAATAATTTAAAATATATATTAAATAATCCCCAATCCTGTGCTAAAAACCAATTATTAAAAACCCAATTTAAAACTTTTCTAAAAGTCCCCATGGGAGGTTAGGCTAGGCCGGCTTGATGGAAAAAATATGTCTTTAAACATTTGCGGAAGAGGCGGAGGTCGGTGATGGTCCGGAGTTCAGGGGGTAGGTCGTTCCAAAGGGCAGGGCCCGCCACAGAGAAGGCTCTTCCCCTGGGTGTCGCCAGTCGGCATTGTCCGGCCGACGGCACCCTGAGAAGGCCCTCTCTGTGGGAGCGGATCGGTCTAAGGGATGTATGGGGCAGGAGACGGTCTCGCATATAACTAGGCCCCGAGCCATGGAGCGCTTTAAAGATGGTCGTCAGAACCTTGAAGCGCACCCGAAAGACCACAGGAAGCCAATGCAGCTCGCGCAGGATTGGTGTTATATGGGAGCTTCTGGTGGCTCCCGTAATTACCCGCGCGGCTGCGTTTTGGACTAGCTGTAGCTTTCGAGTGCACCTCAAGGGAAGCCCCATGTAGAGAGCATTACAGTAGTCGAGACGGGACGTCACGAGAGCTTGAGTGACTGTGCAAAGGGCAGCCCGGTCCAGTAAGGGGCGCAATTGGCGCATCAGGCGTACCTGATGAAACGCCCCCCTGGCCACGGCCGTCACATGGTCCTCCAAGGACAGCCGGGAATCCAGGAGGACACCCAAATTGCGCGCCCTCTCCACGGGGGCCAGTGTTTCGCCCCCAATGGCCAGAGTTGGAGTAATCTGGCTGAACCGGGGTGCCGGAAACCACAGCCACTCAGTCTTGGCAGGGTTGAGCTTGAGTTTGTTACCACCCATCCAGATCCGTACGGCTTCCAAACACCGGGACAGCACTTCGGCGGCATCGTTGGGGTGGTCTGGGGTGGATATGTACAGCTGGGTGTCGTCAGCGTACAGATGGTACTCCACCCCAAAACCACGGATGATCTCACCCAGCGGCTTCATATATGTGTTAAACAGGAGGGGCGAGAGGACCGACCCCTGAGGAACCCCACATAAGAGGGGTCTCGAGGTCGACCTCTGCCCTCCCGTCAACACATATTGCGACCGACCAGAGAGGTAGGATGAGAACCACCGCAAAACGGTGCCTCCCAGCCCCAACCCCCCCAGTCGGTGCAATAGGATACCATGGTCGATGGTATCAAAAGCCGCCGAGAGGTCTAATAGGACTAGGATAGAGGAATACCCTCTATCCCGCGCCCTCCAGAGATCATCAACCAACGCGACCAATGCCGTCTCGGTACTGTGACCGGGTCGGAAGCCGGACTGGCGCGGGTCTAGATAATCAACTTCCTCCAGGTGTTGTGGAAACTGTTGGGCTACCACACTCTCAACAACCTTCACCAGAAAGTGAAGGTTGGAGACTGGACGATAGTTCTCTAGTAAAGCTGGGTCCAGGGACGGCTTCTTGAGGAGGGGCCTCACTACCGCCTCTTTCAAGACGGCAGGCAAGGACCCCTCACTCAAAGATGCGTTGACAATGCCCTGGAGCCAGCCTCGTGTCGTCTCCCAGGATGCCAGT
Organism: Rhabdophis nuchalis; assembly: GCA_039707465.1. Classification (NCBI taxonomy): domain Eukaryota; kingdom Metazoa; phylum Chordata; class Lepidosauria; order Squamata; family Natricidae; genus Rhabdophis; species Rhabdophis nuchalis. The sequence continues at coordinate 35,829,476 of CM077651.1, read as the reverse complement.
ACAAGCCAGGAGGGACACGGGTCCAATAAACATGTGGTCGCTCTAAGTTTCCTTGACAGCCTGTCCATATCCTCGGTGGTAACAAAGTCAAACTCCTCCCAAGCAGGAACCTCAAGACTAGTCTCGGACAGTCCCACAGGACCACTGTCGATGGAGGGTAGCTCATTCCGAATCCGAGTGATTTTCTCCTGCAGATAAATCCCAAATTCCTCTGCTCGCCCTTGTAGAGGGGCTTCCCGTGGCCTCTGGTGAAGGAGGGAGCGGGTCACCCCAAACAGGGCGGCAGGGCGGTTATCTGCGGATGCAATTAGGGTGGCACAATACTCACGTTTGGCCACCCTTATCGCCACTAAGTAAGCCCTAATATGGGTTCTCACTAGTGTTCGGTCGGCTTCGGAGCGAGAGGATCTCCATCTGCTCTCTAGGCGTCTCTTGTGGCGTTTCATCGCCCGAAGCTCCTCAGTAAACCATAATAATGGACAAAGGGACTATTTTCTATCAAATCTTTAATAATAGGATTTATGAGCTAAAGTAAAGTAGATTACTGTCCTAACAAATATGTTCTTGGTAAGACCAATGCTTCAGAGGTTCAGCTATAAATTTACGAGTAATTTCACCATGAGAGAAACAAATGTGCAAAGATGCATGTTTTTTAACTGCAGAATCTATATAATTAAAAATGTAACAAGAGTTTGTTCAAAACCGCTAATCTCCGAAAGTACTGCACCAATCGCTTCCAAATTTTCATACAACGTTCCTTTCAAATACGGCACCAATGATATATATAGATTGTGTAGATGTCACACCTGTGCCAGGTACATGCAATGGAAACGTAAAACATTATTTAAAAGGTAGGTAGATGGATATAGAGAGAGCAGTGGGCCACAGGTATTATGTCATCGTTTATGACATAAAATACTCTGAAGGAGAAATACAGTAGGTAGGTAGGTAGGCAGCTATAGGGATAGAGAGGGGGAGGGAGAAATGCAGTAGGTAGGTAGGTAGGTAGGTAGGTATGTGGAAAAATACAGTAGGTAAGTAGGTAGGTAGGTAGAGGGATAAAGAGGGATAGGGAGAAATACAGTAGGTAGGTAGGTAGGTAGGTAGGTAGGTAGGTAGGTAGGTAGGTAGTAGAGGGATAGAGAGGGGGGAGAAATACTGTAGGTAGGTAGGTAGAGGGAGAGAGGGAGAAATACAGTAGGTAGGTAGGTAGAGGGATAGAGAGTGGGAGAAATACAGTAGGTAGGTAGGTTGGGGATTATACAGTGGTTGTGTGTACGTGTTTGTGTGTGCAGGTGTAGATCTACACAAGTTTGGTTGGCCATTTAATCAGACTGGGCCACAGCAACGCGTGGCCGGGAAGAGAAAATCCGCATAAAATCTATACATAAAATTATCCATGTACAATCTATAGTTCTTATACTACCAGTACGTGAAGCTACTTATTGTAGCACTTGGAACCTTTATTAAGAGACATGAACTTACAAACACTTTCAATATATATATTGGTTGTTTCTGAAACACATACCCACATGCTCCTATTCTTTTAACCAGGGATGAGTAATCTATATAATCCCCATTATAGTGGGATTCCAGTTGTTTTAATTATTACTGCATTATACTACCATTTCAAATATATACATAATTTTTAGAGAAAATCTATCAATATGATCGCTAACTTGAAAGTACATAATCAATTTAACTAAACTTATATTTTATCATTTCTCCAAATATCAATGGCATTACCTGCACTGGAATAGAACTGAATGTTGCCAGCATACTTTTTTTTAACTTAAATCACCCAATTACTTAAACAATCATTAGGCATTTTAACTTGCTTCCTAATGGATGTACAATGTTATTTTTCCCCACCAAACTGCATTTCAATGTATTATTGCTTGTTTTATTTTTACACATTTATATTTAACTATTGCCTCCTGCCACAATTATTTTCAGGTTCATCTGAAGTATAACATTTCTACTAGCCTTTCCTCTTGACAAACAAAGGCTGTTATTAGGTAGTGGTTGACCCCACTTCATTCCCTGAACTCAGGGGTACAATCCTGTTAATAAATTATCTAAATAACAGGTTTCTCCAAATGGCTTTGTATCTAGGCCTCACTGTACTTTCTTACAGTATGGTCGTGGTAAATCTGTATATTTTTTTCCTTTGTTTTATCTGCCAGAGATAAGATCAATCTGCAGTCAAGAGGATTTTATAAACTTAGGCATAGAATTCCAGTAGAATAAAATGAAGCTGTAATTCTGTTCTTAAATTTATCCAGCAGCCAGCATTTTCTCAAGGCAGTAGATATACCAACAGTAGCATCCTTTTTTTTCTTCACAGAAAATGCCAAACCAAAAATGAATTGTCCCCTCGTGGGAGATAAGTGTGATTCTAGCAGCAGCGCAACTTAATTTAAGAACAACTGCCTTAATTTCCAGTTGCTTTGGCTGAAAATCAGATTGCTATTTTGCTTGGAAGCACCCCGAACAATATAACCTGTCAGGTTCCTTTCAGATGATTGCTCTTGAATTTTAATAGCTAGAGGTTAAAGAGCTGAAGCCATGGTTTCAGTAGAAAACTTTTCAATCACATTATAGTGTGAAAAGCTACCCATGTCAAAATTGTCATTAAAGGTAAGGAAATTCTCAGCTTTATGGAATCTGGCAGTCCTATTCTAAACCTGACAGTTAAATAGTACAATTTCTTGTCGATTTTGCTGAGCATCTTTTGAAGTTGCAAAAAATTAAAGCAATCCAATTTTTGACCTCATTGATTGATACAATTCTACTGAAATTATGAAAATTCTGAAGACTGGTTTTTTTATACTAATTCATTAACTTTGAATTTATGTAATATATACAAACATGTCCTATGAAATGTCCCTGGTGAGCTGGCATATAAAAATGTAAAAAATAAAACACGAGGGATTTTCCAATGTGTAGTGAAAATACTGAAAGTTAAAGATCAGTGTATGGCAGTCATCGGAGTAGTTACTAAGCAGAAGAAATGGATTCTGTACCTATGTTGTCACCCAAGAAAAGTCACAGGAACCAAGAAATGACATTTTAAGGATATATCAAGATTTTATGAGAAGTAGTTCTCCATTTTTGCTGAACCACAAAAAAGAAGTCCTATCTGCTAAGAATAAGCTCATCTCCCTGGCCACACCTGTATCTTGATTTTGCTTTGTTCTTGGGATGCTCAAGTCAGAGTTATGCTGACTGGATGCCATGTGCCATCCAGGAGTGCATTCCGAAGGAAAATCAGCTGTCCTTTACACAACCAGGTGTGTGCTATAGAGTGTGTGGTATTCAAAGTCAATATTATCTAAAACAATAAAAAAAATCCCTAAACAAAGTGCTAAAAATGAAAAACAAAACAAAACGGTAACTGTCTCTTAATCTATATAAATAAAAAGTTAACTATGAGTTTGTTCAAAACCGTTAATCTCACCACTGCACCAATCGCCACCAAATTGTCACACAACGTTCCTTACAAGTGCAGCACCAATGATACGTACAGATTGTGTCGATGGCACATCGGTGCCAGGTACACGCCACATAAATGTAAAGCTGCAGCTCTTCTGTGTGTCTCCCTCACTCGCTCACTCGCCCCCCTCCCATTCGTGGACCCTGCCCCCCCGGCCGCTTTTCAGCTCACATCACTTGCACGAGCGGTGGAGCGGTCTGCATCATATCCACGACAGTTGCCTCCTCAGCGGCCTCTCTCCTCCTCCTCCTCCTCCTCCACCCCCCCTCCACCAACTCCCGCCCCACGAGGCTGCTACCGAGTCAGCAGCCTCTCTCGCTGCCCTCGCCGCCCGGGCTGTCAACACCCCCCCCACAAGGCTGCTGCCGAGTCAGCGGCCTCTTCTCCTCCTCCGCCGCCACCCCTCCTCTGCCAACTCCCCCCTCCACAAGGTAGAGGGAGAGAGAAGGAAAATACAGTAGGTAGGTAGGTAAGTAGGTAGGTAGAGGGAGAGAGAGAGAGAGAGAGAATTGGAAAAATACAGTAGGTAGGTAAGTAGGTAGGTAGTGGGAGAGAGGGAAAATACAGTAGGTAAGTAGATAGGTAGAGAGATAGAGAGAGGAGTGGAGAAATACAGTAGGTAGGTAGAGTAAGAGAGGGAGGGGACGGAGAGGGAGGGGAAACCGAGGCGGAGAAGGAAGGGGGTCGCTGAGAGGGTCTATGAGGGGAAACTTTCATTTAACCAAACTTGGCCACAGCAACACGTGGCGGGTACAGCTAGTAATGAAATAAGAATGTATATTTTCCCGATCTGAATTAGTCAAGGAAACTAACTCCAAGCTACAAACCACCACACTGTAAATATTACAGAAATGTTACAGAAAAAGGACTCATGCAAGTAGCCTGCTGCCAAAAGTGTAAAAAAAGTTATAATTAATTACTGCATTACCAAAACAAATAGCTCTCTCCAAGGACCGAGTGCCTGGGTATGTAAGATGAAAGAGTGTTAAAAAGCTAGAGTTGCATTAACTTCAGGAAGAAGTGATTAGTCAGCAGGCTGACAGCTGTGCTAGGAGACGGATGCCAGGGTATGCCTGTACTTGCTGCCAAATGTTGCTTGTCACACCAGATAAATGGAATATCAGCAGTGTTTTATTTGACCTACTCACAAGAAAAATAAAGTAACCCCCAGGTTCTCTGTGTGTTTGCCACTGACCTTGCATCAGCCGCGTTTGAGCAGTTAAGACTCCCTGGTCCGTATGAGTTAACCCTTTATAGAATTAGCTTTGAACTCTATTTGCTTCCAAGTCTCCTTGAAATTGGATGTTCAAATATAATAAGAGATAGCTGGTTGGCGCCGAGTTTGATCTTCAGGGTTATTTAATTTTTAAATGGTCAAACTACAGTACTTATTTCTTCCTAAAGGAACAATCGGTAATGCAACCATGAGTCTTTGAATATTTTATTTAATTGTTGGTGTATTTAAATCCTTTCTTCTGCCCAATAATATAAACCCACCTACAGCTTCTGTTTCCCCCTGCCAGGAAACTCTGACATAGGTAAAAATGTTTCTAGTTTGTTCCTGCATGCCATAACCAATTTCATTGTAATTTTAGTACAATGACAATAAAGATTATGATTATTATGAGGTTTAGTGAGGGAGTGGAGCATAATAGCAACTTTATATGATGGCAGCAGAACTTAAGATTTCTTAGTCCCCAAATTTCAAGCTTTCAGTGGAAACACCAACCCTTTGAACTGGGCTTAAAAACAAATTGCAGTTAATAAACCAGGAAGAACATTAATCTTAACTAAGGATCTGTATATGTCACAAAGGATGAAAAAAACATTAAACTTACAGCTGGATTTTACAAAAAAGAAGGAAACATTTTTGTTGTTGCTATTGCAGCTTTATTCTAATACTACTGAAGTACCTAATAAGGCCTAGCTTGCTTGTCTGAAAATTTTAATACAGGTGTAACCACAATAGAGCCCAAAATGTAAGACTGTTGCTAAGTAAATTGCACCCCATTTCCACTTTTTTCCAACAGTTGTTAAGTGAATCACTGAAGTTGTATAAGTGAATCATTCAGTCCTTAAATGAATCTGGCTTCCCCAGTGACTTGGTTTCATCTGGGAAGTTACAAAGGGTTATCACATGACCCCAGGACTGTGCAACTGTCATAAATAATGTCAGTTGCCAAGCATCCAAATTTTAATCAAATGATCCTGTTGCATTGATCATAGGTGTGAAAAGCAGTCATAAGTCACATTTTTCAGCGTTGTTGTAATTTCAAACAGTCACTAAATGAATGGCTGTAGGTTCAGGGCTACTAGTACCATCTAAGGACATAATCTGCTAGTGACGTCAAATAGTTACATGGTTTTCTGTTTTGTTTTGTTAAACTAATAGATTTAGATAATATGAGTGCTTATCACCATTTCATAAATTGCATTTGGTGAAATTATCCCTTACATATTTCAGATAAAGAAGTCACTGTTTTATACTGCATATTTATTATTAAGATTGAACATGGAAAGCATATGGCAAGGTTTCAATTGTGTTTTAGATCCAAAGGAGAAAAATATTGCATTCATCCCGTTTTTATTAAAGAATGTGTTTGCTATGCAATTAACAGATTGCAAGGAACTTGTGATACAGGATTAATGGGTTTCTTTGAAATTAACTCTGGATATTAGTTTTTAAGAATCTGATATAATTACTTGGCTTGGAAAACGTGGATTTATAGTACATACATCAGTGGTGGGTTCCTACCGGTTCGGCTGAACCGGTAGTGGTTTGGTGGCTTGGGTTGCTAGAACCAGCAGCAACCAAGGCCTGCAACACCCCCAAACCGGTTCTCCGGGCGGTGCTGTCAGCACCACCATCTTGTTTTTCAGTTCTGTGCATGCGCAGAACAATTTTAATTGCACTGCACATGCATGCAAAGCAGTAGTGCCTTCCAGAACCCACCCCTGACATACATTCTTTGTGAAGCACAATCCTTGTGGGGTCAAATGGGGTCAAAATATTACCTAATCAATCCTTGATTGTCTCCAGGGAATCTAAAGACAGATGTTTAATTCATCTGAATTTATCTGCAGTCTCTTGAAGTCTCTTCTAAAAATGGTATTTTCTGAGTAAGCATAGTTTATTTTGGGGCCATATGCAAACACAATCACAGTATGACTTTTTCCTTATTTTAAAAAGACTGAGCTCTGTGTGATATTTCATCTGTATCTTGCACAGCACACAGTACCAAAAGAAATCTCCCCAAAATTCACACAAAGCTAACAAATTGTGATCTTGCTGATAAAGCTTTAAATGGATTGCTTTGACTATTGAAATGTTCTAATAATGATTAATGTTGTGATAAGTCAGAATCAAAGCTACCCAAAAATATGAATGTGTAGGTTTTCTTTAAAAGAATAAGACATATTTGTCTTCCTATTACAAGATATTGTTAAGAATTACCATCCTCCTAGGGGTGGGATTCTACCAGTTCAAACCAGTTCGGGCGAACCGGTAGCTCCGACAATCAGCTGGGAGCGAACCAATTTGCCCCAATGATCAGATGGGCCCACCTGTCCGCGCTATTTTCCTACCTTTATCCTCTCAGCTGATTCATGTGGCAGAGCAGATTGCTTGTGTGAATCAACTATGTTACTCTTCCAAAGAAACCCAGAAGAGAAGACTTCTTCAAACTGTGCGTGAGCAAATTGTGTGATCACCAAACCAGTTGTTAAACCGGGAGGATCACCGAACCAATTGCTAAACCAGGAGGACCCACCACTGCCTTTCACTGAGGATCTGTACACTGCAGGAACCAGAAAGAGGGATGAGAAAATATCTATAGACTGATCAAATCCTGGACATGTTTCAACTTCTCCACCCCAGGATGCCCCTATAAGGCACCCCATGTCAAAACAACTAAACACTAAGGTAGTCTCTCTCCCCGCCGCCCCCCCGTGCCATCACTCTGCTGAGCACTTAATTTCCACAGCACTGTCTTAGGCCTAAAAATATCTTTTTCATATTCTCATCATTCTCATTTCTCGTTTTTTCTCATCTTCTCATCTTTCCTACAACCTTCTCCTATTGGTATCTTATGATTATCACTTGTTATTTGGATCTTATGATTAATGATTGTAACTATGCTTTGTGATCTATGACTTATCACTTCTGTTGTTTGTATGTACACTGAGAGCTTATGCACCAGAGACAAATTTCCTGTGTGTCCAATCACACTTGGCCAATAACGAATAAAGTATTCTATTGTGAAGATAAATTTTGTAAGCTTGGAGTTGGTAGTAAAGATTAAATAAAAGAAAACGAGCCTGATCTTGTCTAAATATTACTATTTCTTGTATTAGCCCAAAATGATATTTCTTAGCTATGCGGGACTTATTATGCCTGTCTCCCTCTCTCTCCTCTGCTATTTATTATATTTATGTTCTAGCTTTTCCCCTCAGGCATTTGAATCCAAATGAGGAAAGACCCAATTTGGTTCTTTAAACATTGCAGTTGACTGTCATTTTATATATTGTGTACTTTATTTAATGTTATACGGTATTTTTTGTTTGTTGGCGTTTGCTGCACAAAGTCACAATGTTTGAGCAGTCCTTTAAATGGATCAAATAAATAAGTACTGTCTTTTATTCAGCGGCACGAAGGGGAGTACATAGAGATCTCTCTTGCTGTATTTTGCCATAAGAATGACCTTTTGCCACAGGTTGGGCTACATGAGAGTGATTGGTTAAAAATCATTCAATAAGTTTCTGTGGTGAAGAATATGCTAGATGGATCTCTCTAGTCCCAATATTAGTGGAAGTGCATCCTACTAACTTCTATAATTCTGAACAAATATATGATATTCAGAATCCTTATAATTTCAATCATACAACGAAGTGTTGACTGATTAGAGGTAAATGAAAATAGTTTTATTCCTGCTTGTAACATTTGTCAAGAGGCATTAGAAGCCCACAAACACAAAAAATAGCACTGGTTAATTATCCAGAATAATTTAAAATAATTCTGCACTACAGCAGCTATATCCCTAATGACAACAAGACATTACTAAAGTATACAATTCTTTTGATTAATTGGTTTGAATTAATAGTATAATGAAATAGCTATAAAGAGTGATTTTAAATGAATTACTCTTTAAATGATTTTCATTGAACTTTACATGTTTTAGAGAAAAGCTGAATTTCAACCAGTTTTTATTAATGCTGGTGGCTGCCATGATTTTAATCATTGATAAGTATAAAATCCTGTTGTTCATATAAAAACATACCTTTCTTCTTTATCTTTATTTTTTTAAATTTGCTACGAAAACCATCACCAGAAGAAACTAACACAGGAACTGCCCTCATCGCCAGATGGAGATAAGAGTACTTGGAGCTGTTACAAAGGCTGGAAATAATTTGTACCTTAGTTTTTCACTGCCCAAAGGCGATGCAATATTCAAGTGTCAAAAACAAACAATAAAACAGAAATATTTTTCTTCATTAACAAACCAGATGGCTTCTTATGCATGAGTTAGGAATTCACAGCAACCGTTTAACATTTTCTCAGCTTGATTGCAAGATATGCTGTGATGGGTTAAAACTTGGAATAGGAATTTCAGCAACTATTGCACATGCTACAATGTTCATTATAACAGGCATGCAGGTCAATTCTCTCTTTCTCTCTCTATTTCATGCACACACTCAGTCATTAACATTATCTTTCCTGCAACCTTTAACTGAGTGAAACAGTGCATCAAACAGCAACAATTTTCGAACCAAAGTACCACACACCTTACAAAATATGTCCAAAAACTGGGACCCACAAATCCTGGGGAATTGAAATTTCACAAATTTTATAAAATATTTTATGACATAAAATTAGCATAAAAGTTTATGATGTAAAACAAAATGTCATAAAATAGTTCTAATGTTTGTGTTATATAGTTCATAATGGGCCATTTTCAAGGCAATATATTAGAAACCAGTATATTCTACCCCTGTTGAAGGCACTGAGGAATCTCGTAAGGAAATATCTGGCAGGATGATTCAACGGAAATGCTAACTAAATATATGTAGTTATTAACTGGATGTTAATATTTACAAAAAGCTTTTGTTACAATGATTAGATTGGAAAGGTAGAATATTTTACATTTCTAGGTATCCCTGACACACAACTGTTCTCCAGTTCTAAGCTATTATGTACAAGATTATTATATACACAGTTTATTTTATAAAGCTTCTAGATTCCACATTGAGATCAAATGTGGCGGGCCCGGCCCTCTGGAACGACCTACCCCCCGACCTACGCACTATCTCGGACCTCCGCCTCTTCCACCAATGTCTTAAGACATTTCTATTCCAACAGGCCGGCCTAGCATAGCCCCCCATTTCTGGCTTTTTATGTATAAATTGTAATTAGACAGGGTTTTAAATGGGTTTTTTAGCACGGGCTTAATAATTTAATATGTTTTTTAACGATGTATATATTGTTTTATTGTGGTTTTAATAATGCCTGTGCGCCGCCCTGGGTCCTAACAAGGAGAAGGGCGGGGTATAAAATAAAATAAAATAAATAAAAAAATTTAGGAACTTACTTGTGTGGGAGTTTATCCATATTTCAGATATATATTTCAAATTATCATTACATAGCAAATCTGACCAGCTTTTAAAAAACTATATAGAGTTTTGACTTTTTAAAAAATTGTTAAAGATTTGTTGAAAGATTATTTTCTGATCAGTCACATTACAACATTCCTACTAGGAAATTACTGTCTTTTTAAAAAATGAGAGGACACTAGTTATGACATTGCATATTGAAAGAATATCTGTATAAACAATAGGCAAATGCATTTCTTACTTTGTGAAGAGCATTAACATGGATAAATACCTTTCTTTAAAGCAGGGATTTCCAAACTTGGCCACTTTAAGACTTGTGGACTTCAACTCCCAGTATTTCTCAACCACCATGACTGGCTGAGGAATTTTGGGAGGAAGTTCACAAGTCTTAAAATAGCCAGGTTTGGAGACCCCCTGTCAGACTTCACCTCAATACACCTAAATTCATCTCTCAACTCTTTCAGAATTGACCTTTTTGGCAGTAGACTCTAAGGCAGGGATGGGCAAACATTGCAACTTTAAGTCTGAAGGATTTCAGCTCTCAGACTTCTCCAGCCAGCTTGGCTGAGGAATTTTGTGAGGAAGTTCACAAGTCTTAAAATAGCCAGGTTTGGAGACCCCCTGTCAGACTTCACCTCAATACACCTAAATTCATCTCTCAACTCTTTCAGAATTGATCTTTTTGGCAGTAGACTCTAAGGCAGGGATGGGCAAACATTGCAACTTTAAGTCTGAAGGATTTCAGCTCTCAGACTTCTCCAGCCAGCTTTGCAGCTTTCTGGCAGCTGAAGTCCTTCAGACTTAAAGTTGCAAAGTTTGCCCACCCCTGCTCTAAGGCATGTGTTGGCTAAACTAGCTAAACATGTTACAAGAGACAAAGAAGCCCATTAAACAAAGATTGGCATGCTACATGTAAGGAGCTTTTTTTTTCTTACCAACAATGTGCCAACTTTAGGCAGACAACTTTCTCCCAGATTAACTAAACTACTTCACAATTCCTGCTCATGCTGACTGGAATGATGGAATGTGTAGATCAGTGCATCTGACAGAGCATTGCAGCAAGCTATTCTAAATTGTAGCATCTGTTTTATGCTAGCAGATTGGACTGGAGTCCTGACAAGGAGAGAGGAAACCTTCTATGCATTCAAAACTGGAATATTTTTCTTCCTGTCCTAGAAACCCCATATTTATCATATAAACTTGCGAACATCTGTTTTCCAGGACCAATCCTCCTCTTCAATTCAAAGCATTCAAATTTTTATCGATTTGCAAAAACAAGGGTTTTTTCCCCTATCGAGTAAATATGTCAGCAAATATTTGTCAGCAGGGATGGGACTGTTTTTATGATTTTAGGCTTAGTCCACAAAGAAATGTTATTTGCCCATGAATAATGTATAATTCATTTGAAGTGTTTTGCTGCCTTAGAAAGTGTACTATTTCTTATTGTCAGGGAGGCACAAGAGTGTAGGTAGAAGAATTGGTATTCCTGCCAAGAGGACAAAGGGAAATTTACTTTGATTCATGACATAATACCTCATTTCCGGATCAATATCAATGTAATAATTTTTTGTTGTTGCTCTTTTGATTTTTTTTCCGGCAAAAGTGCAATCAAATACACTTCCAGTAATAATGCCCCCCTATTTCCTAAATCTAAAACAGTCTCAAAACTAAGTTACAAAAAGGACTTTTCTAAAATTCCAGCAGTTTCACTGAGAGTAACATAAGGTAAAGCTATCTATTGACAAACAACCACACGTTTGAATGCCATATAGAGAAAAATAATGCAGCATCCCAGACATATGAATAGAAATTTGTCCTGAGAAAAAGACTGGCCAAAATTAGAAGAATCATCAACAATGCTGTTCCAAAGAACAGTCTTAAAAAATACAGAGTGAGTCTCAAACCATTGAAAGACGATATATCATTTTATGGACATAGAACAACAACCTGGATGATTTCCACCATTTAAAAAAATCCAAATAAAATGAAAAAAGGCAATTCTGAAATGAATTGCATCCTTAATGCTGTGAAATGAGTCCAGATATATGCCAAGAAATTGCTAAACTGATGCATTTACTACTTGATTCATGTACTTTTATCTCTTTATAGTTTCACACCACAACCAGGGTTTTTTGTTTTGTTTTTGTATGGAATGCAGGAAGATTATGACTTACCTTTTTCTACAGTAAATTCTATGCATGCATGACAAATCCAAACATGCAAAATGTTTAATATCCCAGTTCAGAGATTCTTCAGGGACAAAATCCAATTATGAGTTATATGCCACAATAAATAGGATTCAGCATTTCACAGAGCAATTTATAATTCATAAAAACAACAAAATGTACCTGTCAGATAGAACCCGGAGAGTAGATTTCTGTGCTGCCTGCTGGAAAGAAGGGCCGAGATGTTTATTTTATTCAACTTTTAAAATATGAGCTCAATCAACACATAAAAAATATGTCACCCACATTCTTGTCACATATCCACATTTTATAGGATTTGCAAGTAACATTATAACCATCTGGCTATTTTCCAACTATGGGACACCATGTAATAGCAGTTTGTTAGATTAACATCTTTGAAATACAGTGGTACCTCGGTTCACGAACTTAATTCGTGAACTGACTCTGGTCGCGAACCGAATTGGTTGTGAACCGAGGCACAGTTTCCCATAGGGTTTAATGTAAATCCAGTTAATCCGTTCTGATCTTTTTTTTTGGTTTTAATTCTTGAACTGACTCTGGTCACGAACCAAATTGGTCGTGACCCGAGGCGGAGTTCGTGAACCGAGGCGGAGTTCGTGAACAGAAGTGGAGTTCGTGAACCGGACCATATTTTTATGAACTTTTCTGTTCGTGAACCGAAGCGGAGTTTGTGAACCGGGGCATATTTTTATGAACTTTTCTGTTCGTGAACCGAGTTGTTCATGAACAGAGGCGTTCGTGAACCGAGGTACCACTGTATTAAAGAACTTAGACATTTAAATCTGAAACATCCTATTTGGAAGTTTTCGGTTTTTTTCAAATGAGAAAAAAGTGTCCTTCTTTTGCAACATTGCTTTAGCAATTATTCACTTAGCAAATTGTTCAAGGATGGCAACAAGCATCCTAAGGCACAGTTGTGATAAGTTGCCAATTTTAACTTGGCAAATTTTAACAGGGCTACCTACAGATGAGTGAATGATCCATTGATAATTACCTTATGGCTATGTAGTATTTTATTGGATAATGTAGGAAATATGTTAGCACGGAAGTTTCTTGCAGAGGATAAGAAACTTTTTAAAAAATAACAGAAGATTCAGATGTAATCAGATGATTAACTTTCCATTTCACTGCTGATCTTTTGTGGACCTACTTTCTAGCTTCACTTGTATGCCCTCCAAAATATGCCAGACAAAAAATACAACCTGATGAGCTAATTCTATTTATTGTAAGGCTATGTTAACAGAATCTTTCAAGTCTGAAAATACAAATTTCTTTTTACAGTCTAATCAATTATGGTGGGTCCTTCTTAAGTTTCTTTCTCTAACTGTTAAGCAACTACAGGCTCCTTCCTCTCTTGTCTGATTATTTGCTAGGCAGCATCTCTTCACCTTGTCCCTCAAGATTATTCCAACATACCATTATATCACTTTATTACCTGCAGATATCTATAAAGTAGGAGTTCTCAAACTATGGATCAGTATTCCAGGGAGGGAAAACAATTGGGTGCAAGATGTCCCAATTTCTTATTAAACTTAATCAGACATGCAAATGAAGTGAGACCAATCTCAAAACTCACTGTGAGCTATGTTTCTTGTTTGGTCTGATTAAGCTTGCATCCAGCATAGCATACATATATTTCAGAATTCCCAATGATTTGCATTTGAAAATGTAATAATGAAAATAAAGAACACTAACTGTAATGAAATAATTTTATTAAGGAGGTGAGGATGGGTCTCATGCAAACTTATCATTTTAGATGGTGACATTACCATAACATTTGAAACCCCCTGTCCTAGTGGCAATTTTCTTGGCTATAATACTGAGTCTGGTTTGACTTCATCCATTCTGGAATGTACCATTTTAGCTTATAATAGAGTTTTTATTAAAAGGTGTACTATCAAAAAGACATTAAGTGTCATACTCTAAAAACCAAGAAAGACACGCTGAAGTTCTTCTAAGCAGTTTCCTTTGTTGTTTCTCACCTACAGACAGAACTCTTGCCAAACCAAAGCAGACTGTTTGCACCATTAAATATACTCTATATTCTGAGCACTCTTAGAAAGAAGCTGTCTTAACTCTCTTCCACACAGTCTACGTTTCTCTGCCTTTTGCTCCTCTACAATGCATGGGAATCTGGACTAAATTCTATCACATCATGTTACTGTATTTGCCTTATTGTCAACACTTTGTAACATATGGATTGATGTAGTTGATTTTTGTTATATTTTATTGTACAAAAGGAACTTGGAATGGTACATAAAGGTAAAGTTTTCCCTGTCAGTCATGTCTAGGGCATGGTGCTCATCTCCATTTCTTAGCCAAGGGAGCCAACGTTGTCCGAAGGCAATTTACATGGTCATGTGGCCAGCATGGTCATATGCCAAAGGCACATAATGTCCTATTTTGTAGTGGCCAATAGTCTCTTTGAGAGTTTCAGGGATGAGCATCTTCATCTAACACACACCTTTGTAACATGTACACAATGTAAATAGCTTGAGGATATAGTGTGCAGCCAGCTTCCTCAAATTCAGGTTGGACAGCAGAAATTCAAATTCTATGATTGAAGAAATTCAAGAAACTGATATATCTGAAAGAGAAATATACTATAGAAGCATACCTCCTGTTAGGCAGCATTTATTTTTTTCTGAGATTTATTTTCTATCCTGTTATTTTCTACTTTTCACATGAAATAATAGACTCTCCCTAAAATATAGATAAGATATATATTTGAAACATTCCATTCCAAAATTAAATATAAGTCAGTCTATTTGTCTATGGAGATTCTCAGTCATCCAGGTCATAGTTGGCCATCTCTGACTGGATGTGGGGAATGGAAGGATTTATACACCTTGAAAACAACTGGTCATTTGCGTTTTTTTAAAGAGTCATTGAGGTTGACTTTGGAAGTTTATCTGGGTTCTCAGAGTCATTTGCACTAGTCAGGTGATCCTGGGGGCTCAAATAAACTTCCATTCCCCACCATCCAGTCAGAGCTGAAGAAGTTTCTTGGATGAGAAGTGAACTGTCTTCAAAGAATTACTGTTGTGGCCTGTTGGCCATCAGCCCCTTCAGCAGCCGAATCAGAGGAGATAGAGAAAGCATGGGAGTCAGGGTCAGCATCATGGCAACCTGAGAGCTCCGGTGGGGGGGGGGGGAGGGAATGGAGCTAGGAGAGAGAGACAGACAGACAGACAGACAGACAGACAGAGAGGCAATTGGCCCTCAAATGGAGAGTCAACAGCACCCAGGTCTGGAGATGGTTAATGAGGACGAGGAGGAACAGCTGGGTCCAGTGCCTGACACATGGATGCGCAGGAGAGGAGAGGAGAGCAGTGGAAATCCATGGGCTGATTGTTGGGAAGGAAGAGCCACCACTGCTAGCGAAGTCCCACCCTAAGCTCTGCGGATAAAAGGCAGGGAGCGGAGATGAATAAGATGTGGCAGACAACTATTCACTCTCCATCTTGATGGACTTGTTAGCCTGAAGTGAATCTCTTTTTGCCAGAGCTGCTAGCGCTCCTAATAAAGGAATCTTGGAGTTAACTTTAGAGGGTTTTTTGTGTTTGGGGAGCTGGGTCAGAACAATTACAAGAAGTCCAGTTGCCTCCTGAAAAAGGACCTTTGGGACGGTCAGCCTGTTTGTAACCATTTTAGTTCCACATGCATGCATAGGTCTATTTTAGTTCCACGGGCATTTATCTATTTTAAAAACACAGCATGACATGCAAGTATGGAAGGCATTTAAAATATTAATTATAATTTTCAATGTATAAAATATGTATACTGTTCACTTTTTATCTTAAATTGATGTGCACCTTTTTCAGAATGACAGTTGTGCTTGGCTTTTGAAAGGGAAGAAAGGAGATGCACTCTGAAAATAGCACACGAAGTAAAAAAAACAACCCTTTATTTACAGATAGTTCTTAACTTATGACTACAATTGAGCCCAAAATTTCTATTGCTAAATGAGACATTTGTTAAGCGAATTTTGTCGCATTTTATGAACTCTTTTTGCCAAAGATATTAAGTGAATCACTGCAGTTGTTAAGTTAGTGACATGGTTGCTAAACGAATCTGACTTCCCATTGATTTTGCTTGTCATAAGTTTGCAAAAAGTGATCACATGACTCTGGGATACTGCAACAGTCATAAATATGAGTCAGTTGCCAAGCATCTGAATTCTGAAGAATAACATTATTATTTGTACATTACCACTGGAAAAGTGGATCAGGTTGTTTAGCTTAAAAAGGTAATTCAAACAAAGGCTCATTCATTTAAAATGAATTTTGCTGTTTGCCACATTCTCTTACTCTTATCCTTCTGTTATAATTTATTTTAATCCTGCTTTCTGAGAACTATTAAAAATTATATTAAGATATAAAGTCTTTCACTTAGCTCAAATAGCATTACCTTGGAAGAAATCTTATGTTTATTTGAAATCATGTATATTATTTCACATATACATGATACAATTGCCCATCTTATAATTTGGTATCATTAATTATTCTTGATAATTGTCAACCTTGTTTTCTAAGCTCCTTTAAAACGTGATCTCACTTAAGGAAATGAAACATCCTTTCAAAAGGTGAAATGAAAGGTAAAAAAATTTGTTTCAGACATGACATCACAATTGTTGTTATATTATTATAAAACATCATGGTAAAATGATCTGTAAACCAATGTATACCCAAGCATTACAAGTTTTAATTATTTGCTTCACAATGCTGAACAGTTTAGGGACACAGTGGCACAGTGGCTAAGACAATGAGCTTGTCAATCAGAAAGGTCGGGAGTTCAGCGGTTCAAATCCCTAGCGCTGCGTAACGAAGTGAGATCCCATTACTTGTTCCAGCTTCTGCCAACCTAGCAGTTCAAAAGCTTGTAAAAATGCAAGTAGAAAAATAGGAACCACCTTTGGTGGTAAGGTAACAGCGTTCCGTGCACCTTTGGCATTTAGTCATGCCGGCCACATGACCATGGAGACATCTTCAGACAGTGCTGGCTCTTCAGCTTTGAAACGGAGATGAGCACCACTCCCTAGAGTTGGAAACAACTAGCACATATGTGCAAGGAGAACCTTTACCTTTACCTTACTGAATAGTTTGACTATAATTTGTGCCATTAATTTGTATTTCCTATCATTTTGGTAACTTCACTGAAACGGATATATTCAGTATCTGCTTTGCAGATCTGTTTTGCTTCTTTTCCTTGCTTATAAAAAGAACTCGAGCAATGTTTCCACAGGGAGAGGAGGAATTAGAGGGAGAACATTCTGTGCAGATTGGTTATCCAGTCATGGAAGAATAGCAGATCTTTCTTGCAGTGCTGTTTCTTTATTTTCTCTTTCCTACTTGCCACTTGCCTCAGGAGGCCGAACAGAATAAACTTACTAAACAAAAGCTGTTTATTACAGCATGGTAGATAGAGAGATTCACATGCTTGTGAAATTTACATGTTATCCTCTCCTCTTGTCTTTATATTGGCATCCCCTTCTCGGTACATAAGTGCTTATTTGGCATAATTTATGATACACAGAGAATGCTCAATGTCATTACTGTAGAATATGCACTTGACCTTCTCTCAATTATGCACATTCAAATCAAGCCTCTTTGTGTTATACACACAGTGCTACAGAGCTTATATCTGCACTATTTCTTTGGGGCACAGCCATGCAATAGCCACAGAAGAAAGCTTTTAAAAGTAATGAGCATCTGCTGCAAAGGGCAGTGGCTGCTGAGATCATTAAATGTGATCATTAAACTTCATCTTCTATTAAAATCTTGTTAGCCAATTTTAGATGCACTATAGCTAGGGCTCTATTAATGAAAGCTGTCACAGCTAATCTGGCTTGCAATGTTGAGATTTTAAATGTTTCACCTTGGGAGTTTATCAGATAATACGCCCTTAGGGGTAGGCTAACCCACAGGTAAGGAGGTCACTTTTATGCTAGACGTCTCCTCAACATCTATTCAAAGAAGCTATAATGATATTAGTTTAAAATACCCAGCTTTTATGATGCATTTATAAAGCCTGGAAATGGTATGACTTAAAGTATGTTTAGAGTGTGATTTGACATTGAATTACTGTGTTTTTACCTTATAAAAGAGTGTGTCTATGTATAATTTGAACAGGATCAGAAAGCTGGGACAATCACTGTGTCATTGCAGAATAGGGTTTAAGCTATTTCCTCCAACAATTGCCTCCCACCCCCCACCCCCTTTTAAAACTGGAGGAAGAAACATCAATTGCCTGTACTTAACTTATGAGGCAAGTCTGACAGTCAAAAATGCAAAAGACTTGCAAACTGTAGTCATAAAAGTCAAGGAGTCCAGTGAAAAAAATAGGACTAATATATAAAGAAACCAAACGAATGATGACAGGTAGAACAAGCAGGCTTAGAATGGGCAGTGAAGGTACTAAAAAGACAGAAAGATATGAATGGATAGGCGAATGACAGTTTCCTTTTACTGATTCTAAATACCTTTTGATCAGAATGAAGCAACCTGAACTTCTCCATATGTTTTGGAACTCTCAACCTGTCTCTCATTTTGGAAAAAAACATGAATGACACAGTGATTGTCCAGATGGTCTCAAGGAAGATAACTTACCATTTACCTAAATACATTCTACTTTTGGACCAGCAATTTAATGTTATGATTGTCCCCATCATTTTTTCCTGCTTCTACCTACTTTCTTCTTGCTTGACCGTCTGATTTCCATGTACTTTTCTATCATTGGTGTCTTCACATTGTCTTTTATGGGAAACTGTTGCTATTATCAGTTTTGTAATGCATGAAATTATGCAAGAAAAGTGGTTTGTTTTATCTCTTAAATGACAGTGCGACATTAGTTGCACTTAGGAATTGCATCTTTGGTAACAGCTGTAATTTACCATCTCTACTTCTTTTTAGATCTTGATATCAGTAAATGGGGTAATATTTCATTTATAATGCATGCCTGATTAGTTTTATACAACTTGTTTGTTCTTGGTGAAACATATGGAGCTCTATCAGATGGCTCCCTAGTTCCTCTCACATCTACTAACCTGCTGTTTTCAGAGTTTAGATGATTTGTCCTACATTTTTTTTAATGGTGAGATGAGAACAGATGAATATGTCAGGCATGAAAGACCAGGTCCACATAGGGAGGTTCAATTTCACTGATTTATTGCTAAAAGCCTATGCACAAAAATCTCCTCACAGGTTAGCAAGTGGTTAATGATAGATAACATCTTCATCAACGATTTGGATGAGGGGATAAATGGGGAACTCATCAAATTCGCAGACGACACCAAGCTGGCAGGAATAGCCAACACTCCAGAAGATAGGCTTAAGATACAGAAGGATCTAGACAAACTTGAACATTGGGCACTGTCTAATAAAATGAAATTCAATTGTGAAAAAAGTAAGGTCCTACATATAGGCAAGAAAAACCAAATGCACAAGTACAGTATAATAATAATAATAATAATAATTTAATTTCTATCCCGCTCTCTCTCCCCAAGGGGACTCGAGGCGGGGCACAGGCAATTAAAAATACAAATAGACCACAAACAAATACAAAATACAAAGTTAAAAATAGATTAAATAAATCCTGCGCTAAAACCCATAACTAAACTAAAAATTACCCCTAAAAAACCCTGACCTAAAAAGAGACTACCCAAGGCCGGCCAGACGAAAAAAGTGCGTCTTTAATTTTAAGCGGAAGGAGCGGAGGTCCGTGGTTGTCCTGATATCGGGGGGAAGGTCATTCCAGAGGGCTGGGCCCGCCACAGAGAAGGCCCTTCCCCTGGGCGTCGCCCGCTGACAAAGTCTAGTGGACGGCACCCGGAGAAGTCCCTCTCTGTGGGAGCGAATCGGCCGTGAGGATGTATGGGGCAGGATCCGATCCCGCAGGTAGCTAGGTCCCGAGCCATGGAGCGCTTTGAAGATGGTAACTAACACCTTGAAGCGCACCCGGAAGACGACAGGTAGCCAGTGCAGCTCGCGCAACAGCGGTGTTACATGGGCAAACCTAGAGGTGCCCATAATTGCTCGCGCGGCTGCATTCTGGACCAACTGAAGCCTCCGGGTACACCTCAAGGGGAGCCCCATGTAGAGAGAGTTGCAATAATCCAGTCGGGATGTCACGAGAGCATGAGTGACTGTGCGAAGGGCGTCCCGATCCAATAGGGGGCGCAACTGGCGTACCAGGCGAACCTGGTAAAACGCCCTCCTGGCCACGGCTGTCACTGTATAGGTGGTACCTTGCTCGATAGTAGCAACTGTGAGAGGGATCTCGGAATCCTAGTGGACAACCATCTAAATATGAGCCAGCAGTGTGCAGCAGCTGCCAAAAAAGCCAACACAGTTCTAGGCTGCATCAACAGAGGGATAGAATCTAGATCGCGTGAAGTGTTAATACCACTTTATAATGCCTTGGTAAGGCCACACTTGGAATACTGCATACAGTTTTGGTCGCCACGATGTAGAAAAGACATGGAGACTCTGGAAAGAGTGCAGAGAAGAGCAACCAAGATGATTAGAGGACTGGAGACTAAGACATATGAAGAACGGCTGCAGGAGCTGGGTATGTCTAGTTTGATGAAGAGAAGGACCAGGGGAGACATGATAGCAGTGTTCCGATATCTCAGAGGGTGCCACAAAGAAGAGGGAGTCAAACTTTTCTCCAAGGCACCTGGGGGCAGGACAAGGAGCAATGGGTGGAAACTAACCAAGGAGAGAAGCAACTTAGAACTAAGGGAAATTTCCTAACAGTAAGAACAATTAACCTCTGGAACAGCTTGCCTCCAGCAGTTGTGAATGCCCCAATCCTGGAAGTCTTTAAAAAGATGTTAGACAGCCATTTGTCTGAAATGGTATAAGGTTCCTGCCCATGCAGGGGGTTGGACTAGAAGACCTACAAGGTCCCTTCCAACTCTGCTATTGTATTATCGTATTATTGTATTATTGTATTATTGTATTATTGTATTAAGGGTCAATGACAGTCAAGTTCATTTGTGACTAGGTAATGATTCTAGGCTGGTCCTTCTTTTCATTACCACCATCCCTGGCTCTGTCAGTTGGTCTCTTACCGAATGCATAGAAAATGAAGATTATTATTTTTTAATTCCCAGGTTATTTCTTTTCAAAGCCTGGCTTGTAATTCCTACCATTAACAAGTCAATATGCTGGTTGAGAGATTATGGAAGCTATATTCTCATAGGCCCTAAGTGTCAATCTGGCATCACGCACAGGCCAAAGCCCACCCCAGCTCTGTGAAGGAAAAAAACACGTCATGATACATCATGTGACAGCAACATGACGCCGTGAGCTTGAAACTCGTGTCATAGGCATTTCGAACGAGCCACAATCATGTGAAAATAATGACCTTGTATCATGACTTGATAGCACAAATGACATCTAATGCAAGTATATAACGTTCATCATTTATAGTACATACTGTTGTGACGATGCACATGCTCTTATTTGCTTCTTCTGCTCCCCTCCCCCCAATAATTGCCCATATATATTCTAATATGACCTTACAGGTAACCCTCATTTAGCAATTGCCTCATTTAGTGATCATCTGTAGTTATAACAGTACCAGTCCTCACATTTACAACATTTGTAGGTCTATAAAGGAAAGGAAAGCTAGTGAGTTCATAACCACAATTTATTTATTTATTTATTTATTTATTAAATGTATTGGTCACCCAATTTACTACAGGGTAACTCTGGGCAGTTTAAAATGTTAAAGTTAAGTTGTGGTTTCACTTAGCAATTGCTTCATTTAATAGCTGAGTTATTAGTCCCAATTATGGCTGCTAAATGAGCATTATGTACAGTATTTGTGTGTGAATAGATATGAGGGGTATCAAACTCAAGGCCCAGGGCCGAGATCCAGCCCATGTGGTGCTTAGATCTGGCCCGCGGAGCCACCCTGGAAACAACAAATGACCGTCCTGCAGTGCCTCTGCCAGCAAAAATGCAGCGGGCTCAATTTTTAACGCTCCTGAGCTTAATTTTTCCTGGCAGAGGGATTCAGGAGGCTGTGACAGCCAAAAACAGAGCTCGGGAGCCTGTTTTCGCTGCCAAAATGCTTGGGCCACCACAGGTGCCCCAATAAGAGTGGTATCAAGCTTACTCCCCAGGTCAAACACAATCCTGATATGGCCCTCAATGAAATCGAGTTTGACACCCCTGATGTACATGTATTTTTCATTCATGTTAATATCTAAAAATGATGTATAATATTTCAACCAGATGCACAACTCATAGCATAATGATCAATTTTACAAACTAGAAGTATATATTATAATATTTTTAAAAAACTTGCTGCCCCTTCCCTGTGTGACTATCAGGTCCACCTGATACGCCAGTTGCGCCCCTTTCTAGATCGGGACGCCCTACGCAGTCACTCAAGCCCTCGTTATCTCCCGCCTGGACTACTGCAATGCTCTCTACATGGGGCTCCCCTTGAGATGCACCTGGAGACTCCAGTTAGTGCAGAATGCGGCCGCGCTTGGGATTTTGGGAGTCTCTCGGTACTCCCGTATAACACCTCTCCTGCGCGAGCTGCACTGGCTGCCTGTGGTCTTCCGGGTGCGCTTCAAGGTGTTAGTTACCATCTTTAAAGCGCTTCATGGCAGGGGTCCTGGCTACCTGCGAGACTGCATCCTACCACATACCTCCCTTCGACCTGTCTGCTCCCACAGAGAGAGCCTCCTCAGGGTGCCGTCTGCCAGTCAATGCCGGCTGGCAACCCCCAGGGGAAGGGCCTTCTCTGTGGCGGATCCGGCCCTCTGGAATGACCTCCCCCCCGACATCCGAACCATCATGGACCTACGCGTCTTCTGCCGGGCACTTAAAACACATTTTTTCCACCTGGCTGGCCTGACATAGATACATTAATGAATAATTTTAAATTGAATTTTAATAATTTTAAACTATTTTAGCACAGAGTTTAATTATTTAATTCCATTTTACATCGTTTTTACTTGTGGGTTTTTAACTTTCTGTGCATCGCCCTGAGTCACACCTGGGAGAATAGGGCGGTATATAAATTCGAAAAATAAAAAATAAAAAATAAACTAAATAATAAAGCATCCAGTGAGTTTTGTTTTCTGCACATCCAGAGTTCGAATTCAGAGGCAGGTCTCAAAGATTATTTTTGTAGTTGTTTCTTTAGCTTGTATTTATATTATTTTAACATTTTTTGAGACAAGCCAAAAGTATATACCCAGGTATTGCCTTTTTTGACTCTTAGGAGGCCGCCCTGGGTCCTCTGTGGAGAAGGGCGGGATATAAATTTAAATAATAAATAAATAAATAAATAAATAAATAAATAAATAAATAAATAAATAAATAAATAAATAAATAAATAAATAAATAAATAAATAAATAAATAAATAAATAAATAAATAAATAAATAAATAAATAAATAAATAGAGTTGGAGAGGCAAACAGGCCAAATGAACTTTACCTACATTTTCCAGAGAGCACACAGGTTCTATTTAATCTGTTTAAGCTGCTGAATGCAGATTGATTAACTCTGTGGGTTACAAATTTGCACTGCCACAAAGGCTCAGTGGCAAATCTTATTGCAGCTTAGGGGAAACAAAATTCTGCCTACAAATTCATGCTTTTAAAATATGAATATTTCTTTTCACACATTAGATCATTGCGTAATAATCATATTAAGTAATAATATTAACTGGATTAATTGTATTAATTTAGGGGGGGAAACAGTTGTGTAATCAAAGTAACTGCAAGCATGTATGGTGGTATAATTATTACAAACTGATTTCCAATTTTGTTTTCCTCTATTATGATAACATGTAGACCTCAGATTTATGACCATAATTGAGCCCAAAATTTATGCTGCTAAGTGAGATACTTATTGAGTTTTGCCCCATTTTAAGACTTTTCTTCTTACATTTGTTGAATGAGTCACTGCAGTTATTACATTAGTAACACAGTTGTTAAGTGAATGTGGCTTCCCTATTGAATTTGCTTGTCAGAATATTGCAGAAGGTGAGTCCATCACCCCGGGACACTGAAAGTGTCATAAATATGAAGTAGTTGCTAAACATCTGGATTCTGATCACATGACCATGGGGATGCTGCAGCAGTTATGAGAAAAACAGTCCTAAGTCACTTTTTTCAGTGCAATCGTAACTTTGAGCAGGCACTAAATGGATGTAAATTGAGGGCTACCTATAATTTCTTATAGCTGAGTTCATATATAGCATTAAATTGTAATGTGATTTGTCTGAATGTGACTTAGTATGTTTGTGAATTTAGTCACTGTAGTTAATAATGTATTCAATCATAATTATACATTAACCCATACGTTTATGATCATAACATTGTCTTTTTGAGAAAAGTCAGCATATAAATCTAATGAATTAAGAGGTTAAAAAAATGAACAAATTTCAAATTTCTTACCTGGTCACTCTCTTCTTCATCACTGCTCAACTTTAGGTCATCTTCTAGCATTCTAGAAAACAACAAATCTACATTAGAATTCAATATAATACTTTAGATGTCATTTAAACTATAGATTTATCTTTTCATTGTGAGATCTAACTAACTAAGCTTCAATTGGTTCAGGGCAAAGCTTCAGCTTGTCCAAGATCCTATTTCCCATGAAGGCTGTGCATGTTTTATTTGAAAGAAGTGATCTGGATTTCATGGGAACACAGCACCAATATTTCACTCATTAAAATAGCATGACTGCAAATTTGGAAAAAGATGTCATTGCTTTAAGCAATTTACTTAACAATTGCTTAAGTCAAATGCAACTTATAAGTAACATTACTTTTTTTATTTTTCATAGCAGCGCATTCAGCCTGTCAATGTTGAGTTAATTTAGCAAATTATTTAGCTAAGAGCATGAAGGCCATTTTTTTTCCTATCCCTGATTTTCCCAACTAACATTCAACAGTAAGTATGCTCTAAATGTGAAATTTCCATATTGGCTTCATTACTCAAAATGGCTCTGAGTGGTGGTAGTATTGCCCAAAACCCAGTATCATGATGCAATCCTGCCACTGCAGGTAACTTACATTGTTTGCAAGCAATAAAGGGATAATTAATATCAACATTATCAATGGAATCTAAATTATTAACAGTAGTACATGACATCATGAATTCTGCCTCTTAAAGAATATTAATTTCACTTTGACCAACATGAACTGGATCTGAACTGCATGCTGGAAAAGGTCTTAATTATAAACATAATAATTTACCTTTTTTAGCAAATATACTTATTTGTCTTACATCATTTAATACATGCTTCAAAATCTATTTTACAAAAAAAAAATAGCTTTATTCTATTTACAGAATGGGATGCAGTCTCTTGTGAATATATATTATCCTGGATCTATAGATCTATAGGAAAAAAGGGTAAATAAAAAATCTCTACATGAAACTCTTTTTTGCATGTTATTTCAATTTTTATTTAAATCAGCTACCATCAACACATATTGATAGGGAAATTTCCAGAGTTTTAATGTTGAAGTAATCATCTAATGGAAGCTCCAGAAAAAGAAAACCCCATACGCATTAAGATTGATCTTTTGAGACTATTAAAATCAAATTGCATTTTTTATCATATTAAGAGAAGATATCTAAACTGTAAAACATAAATACTTCATGAATAATGGGTAGACACATGTTTCAGTCTGTGTTAATGAAGCAAAATTTATTGCTATTTTTCTTTCCCCATCATGTAACAGATGGTCAACTTTGCTTAATGAATATATATATTCAAAGCATGCATTTCATTTAGAAAAATCTGTCAACACTATATCAACAGAACTGTTATTTTAAACTCGGTTATGATATCTCTATCACCAAAACAGTTTTATAGTCTAGAAAGCTAATGTGGTGAAATCACATTGCTTATTTTTATACATTTTAAAACACTTAAGATTGCAAAAATTAAATAGGAAATCAAAAGACGAGGAAATGTTCACTAAACAGGTATTGTTTCAGCAATATAATATTAGGAAAGAAGAACCTGCAACATTTTTTTTTACAATGCAAGAATGCTATATTCAGCAATAAACCTTACCTTATTGTATTTTTATTCTATCACATACCAGTCAAACCATTCCACTTCTCATACACATGAATTATTCTATATAGTCTTTTCTACGTGAGATGATTTACAATTATATGCCATAAAATCACTTAGGGACCACACATATTTTTTCCCCATGACAGTCCTTCCCTAACCTAATTCTTCAGATCTTTCAATAGTCTACCCATTAACACTACAGCTGAATCCATCCATCTTGCTCCTGAGTGTCCTCTTCTGATTATCTTCCAACTTTCTCAACATTAGAGACTTTTCCAGAGAGCAAGGCCTTCACATAATATGTACTGGATAATATGTCCATACATGATAATATGAACCAAGTCAGTTGTGCCTTGATTTAGAATTCTGTACAGACGTATCCCACAAAGTCTTTGTGGCTGCTCTTCAGATTATTTCTTGATTGCTGATTCCTTTATTGTTGATGGTTGATACCTGAGGGCAGAAGTTATCTACCACCTCAATATTTTCACTATCAATTCTAATCCTGGCTGTTGTTCCTGCTGTCATTAGGTTGATCTGTTTAGATTTAATTTTAGACCCATTTTTCCCAGTATTCTCTGATTTATTACTAGACCTTGCAGATCCTTACAGTGTGCTAATGTTTCTTCCTATAATTTTAAAGCTATTCTCATCTTCTTCTAATTCAAAGAGTAAAAAATAAAAAGGCTAAACACAGAAATTACAATAGACAGAAATTACAGACAGAAAACACAGAAATTACAATAGAAATTGCCACAAAAGAACTGTTTTCATTCACCAGAAACTTATTTTTGACATCAATGTAAATATTCTCTACAGATTCATGCAAAACCTGTAATCACTTGCCATTAGAGGAAACAGCCTTAAGCTCTTTTGTAGAATTATTTAATTTACCAATTCTTATTTTGCTCCCTTTAATTCCATTAATATAATTTCTGCTGGTAACAATGAACTATTATTTTGGTAAGCTTATCCATCTTTAATTTCACATGATCAGACCGCCTCTTGCCTCATACATCCCTTAGACCGATACGCTCCCACAGAGAGGGCCTTCTCAGGGTGCCGTCGGCCGGACAATGCCGACTGGCGACACCCAGGGGAAGACCCTTCTCTGTGGCGGGCCCAGCCCTTTGGAACGACCTGCCCCCCGAATTACGCACCATCACCAACCTCCGCCTCTTCCGCCAATGTCTAAAGACATACTTATTCCAACAAGCCGGCCTAGCCTAACCTCCCATGGGGACTTTTAGATAGTTTTAAATCGGGTATTTTAAAATTGGGTTTTTAGCATAGGATAAGACGGTTTAATTTATATTTTAAATTGTGTATTTATTTTGTATTTTGTATGTTTTTTTAAATTTCCTGTGCGCCGCCCTGGGTCCTCTGCGGAGAAGGGCGGGATATAAATGTAAATAAAATAAAATAAAATTTAAAAAATCATTTAAAATTATTGAATCTGTTCTAGATGTTGTTATCAGAATAGCTATGGGTTTAAATCTGCTAGTTGGATTAGAGAGTTTTCAATTTCTGAATCTGTGCTACTATAGTGTGTCCTGTTGCTGTTGGACAGTAAGTGTTTAAAATTGGCAACTGACTGTATGCAACTGCAGGTCTAGCATTCAAAGGCCCATAAAAGGGAAATGCCATTCATGATTCAATTTAGATTATAGATTGCCGTGGCATGCTTTAATGATTTTAACTTTGAGCTGTAGGTGACAAGAATATTATGTATTTTTTCTTGTGTGTCATATTGGATGATTTCAGGGAAGTAGAATAATTGTGCTAACCTGCTTTTTAATTTAACTAGATGGATATACCAATTAAGGTGGTACTATCTGGTATAAACTCATGATTAGGGGGGGCAGTGGGAGTGGAGGGGGAGTTAAGATTCTAATAGACTTGCCTGATGTTCTTACCCAGGAATCCAGCATTCTGTCTAAGAACAAATTTGGAGATCAAAATTTATTATCATACTACAGCTCTTACCTCAGCTAATCACACCTAACTATTGGTCACTAGCTATAAATGATTAATGTTTCCTCTCCTTTCCAATAACACATTGCTTCTCCCCTTTGTATTTATATATTTGTACTATATATACTATACACATATGCACATAAATAGTGGCCTTTGATGGCCTGGGCACACTCACCATTTTGACCTTGTCTTCATGTGACTCTCTCAGTTACTCTGAAAAATGCAATACTCAAAACTTCAAAGTGTTATTACTTAATTGTCAATTTTTACGACTCTGGAGATAATTATCTGTTCTGACCCCCCCTTACTCCGACTAACACAAGACTGGCTGTCTGCCACTAACTCTCTTGGCTGCTTGCCTGAATGACTCTGAACAGATACAAAGCTTCCTAACTCGACTAAACACGAACCTGAAAAATCAACACGAATAAACACGAACCTAGAAATCCAACTTTGTTCTCTGCAAGAACTTCTTCAACAAAGACTTCCTTTTAAATCCTCTTGGGCGGGGCCAGTCATTAGGCAGCTGAGACTAATTCAAATCCTCCGAGTTCACTTCTGACGCAATTGAAACCTCCTTTTTTCAGCCCTTCTCAAACTAGCATCAGGGACAAACTGCCCTGATCCTCCCCACTAATCCAAGACCCAGGTGCCTCCTGATGACCAGTCGGGCTCTCTGCTCCCTCAAGGTTGCCCTCCTCCTCCAGAGCAGACTCATAGGATTCCTCACTAGAGGAGTCCATCAGCAGCTCATCCGGAGGCGCCTCGGCCACAACAATTATCCATGCTGTTAAATATCAATAATGTAGATTAGGAATGAAGAACTCTTTTGGACTGGGGGATAAACCTTGAGCATTTATTGTCTTATTTAATTAAAAGGCTTCTTGTGAGTTTCTACAGAAGAGTTCCCATGGGATGGAAATAAGCCCAACCCAAAGCTTTTGGAAGACCTCAAATATTTTAAACTACAATCTTATATTTAATTTCCTGGGAGTAAGCCCTTTTTCCGAATAAACATGCAAAGGATGCATAGTTGGACTGCTTTAAGTAAACTTTCTGGTAAATTCTCTACCATAGGATCTTTTCCATTCAACTCCTGAGATACTTTTGTAGCAGAAAAAACTAGAGATAGAAAACACATTCAAATCCTAGAAAGCATCTTTGGTTTTCTTTCACTAATAATTCCTTTGAAAATGAAATATTTCTAAACTTTTAACCATGGCTAACAGATTATCAGTATAACAATAGTTTATCTTCCCTTATCATAATGCAGAATTTATCTTTCCCATTCACATCTGAGCAGGGCATTTAATCAATTTCAAACCGTGTTGCAAATCCTGATTAACATTTTAATCAATTACACAAGTTTAATTTAATTTTATTAGACCATTCATTTCTTTGTGAGTTGGCCTTGGTATCTGGTGACATAAGCATATTGTTTTCTTTGTAAAAACATGGAAGTGAATTGCTATTTTATTCTTTCTAGAGATTCTTTTAACCTTCCAGGTTGTCTAAAGTCTTGGCATTTGCTGGCAATTTGCCATATTTTAAATCTGATGCAATACTGCTTGGCTTTTTCCAAAACAGCTACTTGGTTAGGTGCTACCATCCGCTCAGTTCATTTAGGTACTGAATATTTAAAAAATGTAATTGGACTTTTCCCATTATCAATCCCGAGGTTATTATGAACCAACTATATAAGCCTCTTGCTTTTTT
Organism: Rhabdophis nuchalis; assembly: GCA_039707465.1. Classification (NCBI taxonomy): domain Eukaryota; kingdom Metazoa; phylum Chordata; class Lepidosauria; order Squamata; family Natricidae; genus Rhabdophis; species Rhabdophis nuchalis. Next base: position 35,799,410 of record CM077651.1, on the reverse strand, counting down.
CTATAAACAAAAAGTAATCACCTCATTTCAGAACTAATTTTATAGTTATTATGTAGAGACTATAATGAACAAACTAATTAAATGACATTTAAGCAAGAAATAGATTCTGCAAAATAGTCTCACATATCGGTTGACTGTTCTACTGTAACATAATTGCCTATATACAAAGGAGAAACTAAGATAGCAGTTTCCATGCTTTTGAATAAGTTTTGTCCCCCCTCCTATAAATAGTTTCTTTGGAAAAGTGAGGTTCATTATATATTTTATTAGCTGAAAAAGATCCATATGATCAAAGAAATAGTTTGCAAGTTTATTTGATTACACGTTAAAAAAAGTACAGCATATTAACAAGAACAGTATTAACATTATAGTTTGTGTGCAAGTTAAAAAGGCAACAAAAAGTAAAGAAGGAAATAGCTAGTTCTTTACAACTCTAGATAGGTAATTCCTAAAACAGTAACAGAAAGAAGACTAAGGCAGAATGAGAGATGAACAGTCATGGATAAAAAAGGAGAGTAGCATCGGAAGCACAATAATCAGACTAATTGGTTGATTATGTGCCATAAGTTGGTGTAAACTCTTAACAAACAGGTGGATTTTTTCCCCATGACAATTTATCTCTAATCTGGTTTTCCAACAGCATATCCCATGCCACTGCAACTCATCCATCTGGCTACTGATTATCCTTTTCTTATCTTCTCATTCCTTCCATCTTTCCCAGCGTTAGAGACTTTGCCAGAGAGCTGTGTCCTTCATATTATGTGTCCCAAGTAGGATAATTTGAGCCTGGTCATTTGTGCCTCAGCTGAAAATTCTGGTTGATTTGTTTGCTGACTCATTTGTTTGCTTTCTTGGCTGTCCATAGTATTCTCAGGAATATTCTCCAACACCATCAATATTCTTTCTACTCTACTTCTTCAAAGTTCCACTTTCACTTCAACAAAGCATCACAGAGATTACTGCACTATTCTGGTACCTGATCAACCTTTCCAAGGCCTTCTAGCTTCTCTAGCAAGTGCTAGTTTTTAGCATATTCCTTGACTCTTCATAGTTGACACTAAAAAGCAGTAGTATTCACTATTTCAATATCTTCCTCTTTGGTTCTAAGGCTGCTTATTGTACCAATTGGCCTTAGATTGGAATTCTTTGTATTTTATTTTAGTCCTACTTTTTCCCCCATGTGCAAAATATTCCTTGGCTTTATTATAAGAGCATGAAGATCCGTTGCATTTTTGGCTATTAGGGTAAATATCATTAGCATAATGTCATCTTCCAATTGAGCTTCTTTAATATAATTTAACTATATATTTTTTAAAAAGTTAAAATATATAGCCTTGCTTTTTTTAAATAAAGTTAACATAATGTAAGCACATGATTAGTAATGGGTTGTTTGAGTAAAGGAGTATTAATTACCTTAAGGCTTAACACCATCCTAAAGATGCTGATGTGTATTCTGATTACTCTATTTTATCTCTGTGCAATAACTGGTAAATGTCAATAAATCAGTGGTGGGTTGTGCAGGCGGTACACCCCAGTACGGGCGTACCAGTGCCTGCCGGGAGCACTGGGTACCATTTCAGTATGGTGCTCCAGAGGGCCCACCCGCCCTACCTGTATTTGAGTTCTTCGATGCTTCTGCACATGGAGCATATGGCACCTGCGAGCAGCTGGAGCATTGTGGAGGCGTTTCGGAGCATTACAGGAGGTAAGGACGCATGTATGCGCTGCACACATTCATGTGGTCGATGCCAGGCCCCGTTGCACCATACTGGTTCCAACGGGATCCGTAATCCACCACTGCAATAAATGTTATACATACAAATAAAAGCTTTTTGGGAGGACTCCGTAATTTTTAAAATTGGGAAGTGCTACTGAAGAAAAAGAGGAAATTTTTAGGTATGTCAGAGTTCAATATATTTAACAAGAGCAATAGAAGGAAGGCAAACATTCCTTGTCCTTAGTTTGAACCCAGTAATTATAGCTCTTTTTAAAAGCCCCCTTCTTGGTTAATACTGTATATCCTCAATTTAGCAAGGTTTTAAAACACAATTTAATATTTACAGTGAGGTTAGCTAATACCCTAAGCATTAGATAGTGCTTGTGTTTAAATATATGACAATTTTTATATATCAATGTTAATAACTAATAAATCATACATCTTTAAGGTAGAAGTATAAATAGATATACTTAGGAAATTTGACCCTCAAACTAGATAAGAATTTTGTTCCTTTATTTTGTCATTAAAATATTTTTGCCAATAGTTACATTAACACATCTATCTATTCTTGTTTTTGGGTTGTATTATAGCACAATGAAATGACAATTTTTTTGAGCAGTTCCATCTGAGATTGATTTCAGATCTATTCTAAAGATCTATCAGATGGCCGTATGACTATTCAGCAATGCAATTATTAATCAAGCTGACTAATGAAGAATTAAGGTGCTAAAACATTTCAAATGACAAGATAGCAATTAAAATGTAAGGAATGCAAAAGGAGTACTTCATTTAAAAGTAATATTTTTCTGTGTGAAATCTATAAAACCCTGATGCTATGCATGTCTATTCAAAAATTAATCTTACTTGGGCAAGTCGTTTGGGAATCTAGGGTTCCCTTACTGTGAATAAGATAGGGAATAAATAAAAACAACAATAAAAAGTATCTATTACAATATTTTATTAGTACACCATTGCCTGAAAGCATTTTACACTGGTTAGCATAAAAATAAAAGATGTTTAGTTTACAGTTCCATTATACATAGGTCTTAAAATATATTACTTTATCAATCCCTCAATTTCCTTTTAGATTTGATATTTATTGTATAATTGATTTAATCTATCATTCAATCAATCTTTAACAAAAGGAACTGGTGTCTAAAATTCTGGCAATTATTTAACAAGAAAGTTCTCACAAGGTGGATTAAATCTCACAAAACAAATTAAATAGACATCAGAGCATATAAATTCTAACCTTCCTTCTATCTGGGCACTTCATAATAATAGAACAATATCTACACAGGTTATTTATAATTGAAATGGGAGATGTCAATGAGTCGTCTACCATTATTAATAATAAAAGGTTTGGCTTTATGCACAATTAGTATTTAATACATCCTTTTAAACATCTCTCCAGAATTATAGTTGAATGTTTAGATATTAATCATCTAAATATCTGGCCTGTTTAGTCAGGAAATTACTAAAGGAAAATAAAGGATCATATAAGACAGTGTTTTTCAACCTTTTTTGTGCAAAGGCACACTTTTTTCATGAAAAAAATCACGAGGCACACCACCACCATTAGAAAATGTTAAAAAGTATTAGAAAATCATTATAATCTAATGATTGGTCTATTTGTGAGCCGAAGCCGCATGTTACGGATGAAATTGGAATTTTTCCCACGGCACACCAGACAATATCTCACGGCACACTAGTGTGCCACGGCACAGTGGTTGAAAAACGCTGATATAAGAAATGTGAATATGATGTATTAAAATTAAGTACAATTAATCCCCAATGATTTCAGTGTAAAAATTAACATATGTTTAGAATGCTTAGATAATATAAATTGAAAAGCAAAATTAACCAACATCAACTAAAACCTCATACAAGACCTACACTGTAAAAATAATGAAAATGTAATTATTGTAAAGATTCTTACCCTGAAGAAAAAAAATTCTCCAGTCATATCCTATCAAATCAAGGCTCCTATATTTGTTTCCAACTATATTTTAACTAATCCAAGTAATTGTGTTTTATCACAGTAAAACAAACAGCTTTAAATTCAAGACACCCATAATACATTATTATGTATTATACATTATGAATGTAATGTGTTGCTATAACCCAAACGGTAAAACATATTACTGCATCATAAATGAAACATGTTTACCATAAACATAAAAATGATTAACCGTAACTACATTTTTATAGTGGTAAAGAGATGAATATCACTGTACCTCTGGGATATAAAAAATAGAATACTATAAAATTAATTAAATGTTTATAAACTATCAAATATATTTATAAAAAATGCATTTCAACTCCCATGATCTGAGATATAGAAAACAACTTAAAAGTAGAGTTTACAAAAAAGTAGATCAACCATAACAATAATTGTAAAAGGAGAAAACTTCAACACATTCTAAACTACTTTATGGCTTGAACATAAACTGTTAATAAGTTCTGTATAAACTAAACATATAATTGAAAAATCCTGGATCTTGTTCAATCTAAAGAGCCTGTGAAACAGATTTTTTTCCCTAAATTATGACTTCAGTCTTAATATTTGTTTATTATCTTTTGCTTGCCATGTGTCATTTTATTTGAACTGGACAAATACCAACCAATATTCATCTCCTTGTTCTTTTGCCTTCTGTTCCATGCATTTTTATTCTTCCAAAGCTTTTAATTCACAACTGTCTCAAATCAAAGAACAGCAACAATGGCTCCAAAGGAGATGGATACTACAAAAAGTTTCTTGCTCTTAAATTCATCTTTTAAACTAATTTCATTTCAAGAATGTTTGGAGATAGACAGAAGAGCAAAAAATTATGATTTGGTATTCAATTTTAATTAAAAAATTACAACTGCAATCTTTTTTGAAGTCCTATTACAATATCGGCTCATTTCCCAAAGTAGTTTGAAGTATACCTTCCACAAATGTTTTTACAAATAACAAGTAACATACAGTACATGAAATAAAAATGAAAAAAGATTTCAATTCTATTTTATGAAACATTATCAGTCATTGCTGAAATTATACTTCAAAGAATTTAGTTTTTTAGCTCTACCATCAATTGACAAATAAAAGAACTGCTTCCCTAAACAAAATAGATTTTGCCCTCATCCTGTTTTCTATCAGATAAAACAGTTCTAGCATTTTCATGTGGGTGTATGTGTGAACACTTTTTTCCAGTAACAACAGCAATAATTTGGAATAATCTCCCTTTCGATATCAGGATTACCTTGTGTGTAATAGACTTCAATAAAGTATTAAACTCTGGATTGTTTTAGGCACACTTGGATAGTTGATGTCACCTGGCTGGTGTTGGCTGATTTCTAATTATGTGATTTTCTTTTATGCAATTATGTGTGCTATATACTAAGGATGTTGATTATAATTGAATTGCATTTTGATGTTATGGAGTTAGGGTTATTTATTCTTACCATGGACATTTTAATTTTGTCATGTAATTGTGGCTGATTTAGATCGTGCATGTTTTATTATATATATTACATACATACATACATACATACATACATACATACATACATACATATACACATATACATACACACACACATACCAATGTTATACTGAGTATGATTTAATACAGTTGTAAGCTGTCATGAGTCCATATAAATAAATATAATTTCATGAGGAATTTACAATTGTTTATTTTTAAAGTAAAATACAACTTTGTGCACAATTTTTTAATAAAAGTCGTTAATAGACTCATATCATGATTTTTTAACGTTCTAGCTTCCTTGAAGCACCAAAAAGTGGAAACAATAACATTTGACAAAATTAGGCTTTTAACTTGTCTTACCCTGTGTTTATATGAGTAAACATTACAATGAAGCTGGTACAGTCTCGTGCCGTATGTTTGGCTCAAGGATAAATACTTTAGCCAACAAAATTTCAAGGCCCTTTTTCCTCTAAGAAGCAGTAACTTCATTTTAGAAACTGGATTCATTTTTGGCAGGTTTTCCAGAATCCCACAGGAAGGTATTGCAAGAAATCAGTAATGCACTATAAAGATGCTTTAATGTGTATACAGTTATTTAAAGTCCTTATTCCCCCTACCTAGATGTTTTAGAAAAGGAAATGAAGGTTTTCTTCATATTTGCCTAGTTATTTGCGGGACTGTCTCCTGCCACACACCTCCCATCGACCGATCCGCTCCCACGGAAAGGGCCTCCTCAGGGTGCCAACCGCCGGTCAATGTCAACTAGCGGTGCCCAGGGGAAGGGCCTTCTCTGTGGCAGGGCCAGCCCTCTGGAACAACCTACCCCCCGAACTTCGCACTATAACGGACCTTCCCCTCTTTCGCCGCTCACTTAAGACGTACCTTTTCCACCAAACCGGTCTAGCCTAGAGCTTAGAGCTCAAATGTGATTTAATTTTAGCAAATTTGTAAAGGAATTCTAGAATTTATTAATGGGAATTTTTACCACAGGTTATTTAATTTAATTCATTTTAAATATTGTCACTATATCTATTATTTTTGCTGGTGATTTTTAATTTCCTGTGCACCGCCCTGAGTCCATCTCGATGGAGCGGTATATAAATCAAATAAATAAATAAATATAATATGTGAAAGAATCTAATATCTCATTTAATGGGCTCTCATGTTTAGGTGGAAATGATATGAACTAAATCCTTTCATTTGAGAACTATTAAAACCATCTCTACTTAACTTTACATGTTGACAATGTTAGATTGGGTAAATGGATGAGACAGACTCAGGCTTCAGTGACAAACAACAACTCTTTATTAGACAACTATTTACAAATCCAGTACCGGCCCGTTTGACTGCTAGCCCTTTTATAGGGAGCTGTCAAATGCTTCGGCCAATCAGCTTTCAGTATTTCCTGCCGGATCAGAGTGGAACCTACCATTTGGCTGTCAGTATGTAATAGACAAGGTATCACTTTTTTCTAATTTGTCTTAATCACAAAAAGTGTAGCTATTTACACATTCTATCAAGAGATATCTAGAGACTTTCTATGCATGTTATTGATGTATTTTTATCCCATCTTTCTTCTGAGTCCCTTTGGGGAGAGAGGCGCGGTTATACAAATTTAATAAAATAAAATAAATAAATAAATAAATAAAGGAAAATTAAATTAAATTAAATAAAGGAAAATTTATAAAACCGTATATCTGTTGCCCTGTAACTCTTGTTTAACATTCAAAAGATCTGCTTTGATTTTTAACAAGTATATGTCCTACAACATAAAATTTGTAAATGAAAATTGTGCTAATGCAAACTCTCTTTTTAAATATAATTACTACAATTTTCACACATTTTTTGTTTGGAACTGACTTAGAACCAACATCTGGTTCAGAACAGGCCTTCTCGCCTAATCTTCTGACCTTGACAGAAATTTGAAAAAAAACAAAAACCTAACCAAAAAGAGATTAATTATCTTTTTAAGTCCAGAGCAATGAAATAACATCTCAGGCAGACATCTCTTCAATTCACTGGAGTAGAAGAACGGGGAAAAGATGCTGCATATTTGATATTTGAAAGACTGTTATAACCCATCTCAATAAAGGTAGTTCTAGCCTTCCTGTACTGTTAATTTCCTGTCTGATCTACTTAGATGTGAGAGGTACTTCTGTCTATGAAAGAACCTACTTTCCATTAAAAGTCTACATACTTCCTGAATATCAGATTCAGCGATTTAGGGAGATAGTTTCTGAACATATGAAAAATAGTTCAGGGTTTTTGGTAAAAAATCACGTTTTTGTGGGGTACTCGGTGCTCTGTGAGCTTGGTTGTTTTCTTGCAGATGTTTTATTACCAAACTAGGTAATATAATCAATGCTACCAACCTCAAAGAACACCAAAACCCACAGTTCAATTCTGAGCTACAAATATTCTCTCCCACCACTATCACTCACTGATACCACTGACCAGAACACCCTGCATGAAACTTCATTAGAGGGCAGAGCGAGTTGAACTTGAAACTCAGCATGCAATGTAAATATAATCTTCAATAGATAAACCACGTTTGTTAATGATGTTTTGGCCATTTGAACAAATCATGGGTTCTGATACATACTGTACAAAGGTTAAAACAAGAGATATAAGTTATGCAGTTGGTTGTGCTTAAGTATATACCATATTTTTCGGAGCATAAGACACACCTTTTTTTCCTCCAAAAAGAGGCTGAAAATCTGTGTGCGTTTTATACATAGAATACAGCATTTTTTGCCTCCTGGAACCCCGCCCCCTTCACCAAACTGGTTGTGCCTAGCCTTATGGAGGCTTCCAGTGAGCGCCTGAGGGCTGGGGAGGGCAGAAATTAGCCTCAAATGGGCAGCTTTTTTGACCCCCCAGCCCCCAGCAGCACTCTATAAGCCTCCATAGGGCTTTGCATGCAATTTATTTGACACAAAAATGGCCCGGGTTTGCGATAAATGGCCCGTATTTTTGCTCATTTTGACCCCCCCACCCCCCAGGAGCACTCCGCAAGCCCCCCCAAGGCTATTCATGCTTTTTATTTGAAAAAAACCAGCCCCATTTTCGCGGAGAAACAGGCTGTTTTGGAGCGGTTTGCAGCGTGCAAAGGCTTTTCACCCCCCTTCGGAAGGCTCTTTAACTGTTTCTGTGCCAGCAGAAATGAAGTCTTAAGGTTTGTCAGCTATTTCCTTCTCCAGGACATGGATAAATACACCTGGAAACAGCAACCTACCTACTCTCTCTCTCTCTGTCTCTCTCTCCCTACTTACAGTATTTCTCTCTCTCTCTCTCTCTCTATTTCTCTCTCTCTATTCCTTTATCTACCTACCTACCCTCTCTCTCCCTACCTATCTACTGTATTTCTCTCTCTCTATTCTCTCTCTCTATTCCTTTATCTACCTACTTACCTACACACACACTCTCTCTCTCCATACCTACCTACTGTATTTCTCTCTCTCTCTCACTCTCCCCCTTTACCTACTTACCTACCTACACACACACTCTCTCCCTACCTACGTACTGTATTTCTCTCTGTCTCTTTCTATTTCTGTCTCTATCCTTCTATCTACCTACGTACCTACCTACCTACCTACCTACCTACCTACCTACCTACCCACACACACACTCCCTACATACCTACTGTATTTCTCTCTCTCTCTATTTCTCTCTCTCTATTCCTTTATCTACCTATCTACCAACTCTCTCTCTCCCTACCGACCTACTGTATTTCTATTTCTTTCTCTCCCTCTCTATCCCTCTACCTACCTACCTACTTTTTTTTGTAATTTGCCTCTTCAAAACCTTGGTGCGTCTTATACTCCGGTGCATCTTATACTCCGAAAAATATGGTATTTGTAGTGTGATACCACTGGATGGGTTCTTTTAGCATTGAAGACTAAAAATGAGTCCAAAGACCCAGTGAACTTGGGATAAAGTTTGCATGTAACAAATCAACAGATGGTTCAGGACTTTAGGATTTTGTAACACTTTAGTGTGAACTCTCTATTTCTTAATTTTGTTGTACAGCTTTGAAGGGAGCCTAGTTAAGTGCTTTCTTTGACCCTGAATACTAGGCAGGGATCATGCAACTATGGGTCGAAGTGTAAAACTGAAAGTTCCCAGCAGAATGCAGGGCTACATTATAATTCTTTGAATAAGCATTCTTTTGTTTGTTAAAAGACAATCAGAAACCAGAAGCAATGAGTATTAGTTTTCTTCTTTCCTTTTGTTTCTTTTTCCAATGTTTCCAAAGGGAACATTGGAATAATTTGATAGGAAGAAGACGATTCCCTCCCTCTTTTCTTAAATGTAAATGTTCCACCCATGAATGGTTCCTTGTCTAATTCAGGAGCACAACAAACCTGTCCCTGAAAGTAATGTTTGAAAGAAGCAGTAAAACCAGTGAAAGGATAAATTAAGTTCCACTGTTCATGAATATAAGCAATTTGCGTGTGCAACTTGAGATATCCACAGATAATTTTGATTCGTCTCTTTGAATCTACATCAAGGACACAATTACTTCACAGATTTTCTACATACATTTTATATATTATGGGGAGAAATAGGAATAATTGCCACCTTTTAAAAAAAGAAGTCAGAAAATCCTGTGTGTGTGTGTTTAAGGAACAACTAGTTAAAAAACTATTTTTCAGGAATGACATTAACTTTCATCTGATATTAATAAATCCTGAACAATACTGGAAATCTGTTGTAATAGTGAAATGTTCAAGTACGTGTTTTTTTGGTCCCATTATCTACATCATGTTCTCGTATATATTTTCCTCCCTGTGTTCCCTGTGATTTTCTACAGTGATTAGATGCACAAGCCAAGAGTAAGTCTTTCCCCACTTGCCACTAATCATCAAAGAAACCAATCCTACACCATCTTTCTTCTGTCAATCCTCACAACACTGTCTTCTTTTCATCCCTAGTCTATGAATTAGATTAAGCCATAACTGGCTGCATGTGAGTGTGCATGCCCTGGATTCAATCCTATTCCCTACCAATTGCTTGGACTACCAATTATTTGGACTAGTCCCTGTAATTTTCTTGGCAACATTTGCAAGAATTATTTACCTGGACCTCCTTCTTAGACCTGAGAGAGAGTCACCCAGATGGCTTTTGCCTAAGGTGGATCTAGAACTCACAATCTCCATGTTTCAAGCCTGCTTTCTTAACCAGTACATCATTCTGGCTCTCTTCATCACTAGCTGCCATGGAACGTTGCCCAGCTTCCTCCTTATTTTAACATTATGCAACAGTAACTGCTTCAAAATGTATACAATCTGTTATTTACCATCCTTTACACAGGATATGACATTAGTGTCCCATTGGGAATATATATAAAGGTAAAGGTTGTCCTTGCACATATATGCTAATCGTTCCCGGCTCCAGAGGGTGGCACTCATCTCCGTTTCAAAACCAATGGGAGTTCACTGAGCTCTCCAGAAGCCCTTAAATAGTTTACATTTAGTCTGACAGTTTAGGCATTTAGAAAAAGAGTTGTCACAGTGTTAAGTATCTGCAGGCTGCTATATTAATAATAGCTTTTGGCCATTGACGTTCATGTAACTTAAGAGAGCTTTAGCTATGGGCTGATTTTTATCCAGGTCTTAGGAGTTTAGAATAGCTATGCCTGGGTACTTCTGTGTTATTTGCATTCCTCATTCTTCAGCACAGCTTTTGGTGACAAATGTGACATTTACACTGGAGATGGTCTTTGCTCCAAGTCCTAGCACTGCATGGTGGAGTGAGCTCCCTTCATTTGCCTCAGCTTCTATCCAACTAGCAGTTTGAAAGCATGTTGTATATGAGTAGATACATGTATCTAGGTGTTACTTCAGTGGGTAGATGAGTTGGTGCTCCATGCAGGCAGATTCCTGCCAGTTCTGAACCTTCCTGGTTGCGATGCTTGTTTGCAAGGCAGATAGAGGAAATGGAGGGAGCCTTGGATGACTGAGGGAAAAGCTGCTTGTCTTTCTTTCTGGTGTAAAGCCGGCTTGCCCTCCTGTGGCTCACTGTAGGAAGCACGTGAGTGTCTCCCACAACAGAGCTGAAAAATTAGCAGCCAAACCATTACACTGCATTAGCAGTGCAATCTCTTGGCTAACGTAACAAAATAACAACAACAACAGCAACAGCAACAACAGACAGTAAGTGCCATCTATCCAAAGAAGCTGAAGAAACAATGGGCCACCTGGTAAACTGCTGCAAGAAGATCGCACAGACTGACTACAAGCACTGACATGACAAAGTAGCAACAATGGTGCATTGAAGATCTGCACGAAATATCATTTACCTGCAAGCAAGAACTGGTGAGACCATAAAATAGAGAAAGTCATAGAAAATAAAGAAGTTAAATTTCTTTGGGACTTCAAAATTCAAACAGGATGGGCAAGGTGAGCACCTTGCGGGTCTCAAATATGGGCTTGCTAATCTTCAATCCAGCATCCTAACCATGTGAGCCACCATGCCTTTCTAATAAATTTACCAGATATATATTACTTCTCAACAAATTGTTTTTGTAACATAAATTCTCTCTCTTTTTCATGGACATATTTAGTATAAATATACTAAATATATGCTAAATGTGCCCATGAAAGAAGAGAAAGAGAGAGTAAAAGATATAGAAAGAATATCTATATTATGACAGCAAACGTTCTCCAAGGCTACACACTTATGCCTAATGTCCTGTATAGATAAAATGACAAACTGATCTTGGCGTATCTGATTTATGGATAGGAAGATAGCTCCTTAATGATTGAGAAGTCTAATGTTCATCTTCAGCAACAATTATAATAATAATAATAATAATAATAATAATTTTAATACTTATAAACCGCTCCCTCTCCCCATGGGGACTCGGGGCGGTGCACAGGCAGAATAAAAACAATAAGAAATATACAAACAATTCTAAAACCAAATTAAACTTAACCTGTGCTAAAATTCCCATAAAACTAACTATACTAAAACTACCCAGTAAAACCCCCAAGACAGGGAGACTATCCCAGGCCGGCCAGACAGAAAAAGTAAGTTTTTAATTTAAGACGGAAGGAGCGGAGGTCCGTGGTCGTTCTAATATCGGCGGGAAGGTCGTTCCAGAGGGCCAGGCCCACCACAGAGAAAGCCCTTCCCCTGGGCGTCGCCCGCTGACAAAGTCTAGTGGACGGCACCCGGAGAAGTCCCTCTCTGTGGGAGCGAATCGGCCGTGAGGATGTATGAGGCAGGATCCGATCCCGCAGATAGCTATATATGAATTAGTTCATATATATATAGTTTTTACATTTTCTTTAATAATTTTTTAACTATTCCATATACCGTACTCCACAAATGAAATTGTAATAACAATACATTTTCAATTTTTCTCTTATCTGACTTACATTTAGAGTTTTAAATTATGTTTCAAAGTTTTATGAGCTGATCAATAAATTTAAATTTGAGAGACCAAGATAGATCTATTTCGAGCTTATTAGCTCTCATCAGTTGGCCACACCCCACTGGGATTCGATCCGGGGCTGCAGTGCATCCAAGGCAGAAGCCTAGCACTACAGCCTAACCAGGTTCTACCCATTGCATCAGCTAAGGCAGGAGTATTTAGTATAGATAATTGTTTTCACAACTTCCTATTAGGGCCCCATTAAGGGAGAAGACATACTGTTTCTCTGTCTGCCTTTCGGCTCATCACCAGAGACCATCTAGACAGAGAACCATGAAATTACGTTGTGTAAAATTTTTTTAGATATGTGTGTTAATTTTATGAGTTGATGAGGGAAACAGTATGTCTGCTCCCTTAATTGGGCCCTAACAGGAAGTTGTGAAAACAACTATCTATACTAAATACTCCTGTCTTAGCTGATGCAATGGGTAGAACCTGGTTAGGCTGTAGTGCTAGGCTTCTGCCTTGGATGCATTGCAGCCCCGGTTCGAATCCCATTGGGGTGTGGCCAACTGATGAGAGCTAATAAGCTCGAAATAGATCTATCTTGGTCTCTCAAATTTAAATTTATTGATCAGCTCATAAAACTAACACACACACACACACACACACACACACATATCTTTGCTACAGACTCTTTAGAAGAGTATCTCAAAATATAGTATTCCAAAGTATCAAAAGTAATACTTTAAATCCAAAAGAGATTTGTTATGTTAAACAGAAGCATTCTTGGAGGGAGGGTCCGAAAAGCAAGATGGCAGTGGTGCATATAAATAAGGAGCAAGATTTTGTTTACACGGTTACAATCATCACCTTGACTTTTTTGACAGACACACCTTCAGGGACCTCAAGGGAAATTATTACCATTTAACAATCCGTAAATATTAAGTTGACTTACGATGTATGCAAGGTACAGTCTTCTGGATTCTTTGGCTCAACATCATCTTTTCCTTGAAAAAAACAAAAGAATAGGAATATTAAAAAAATTGCAAAGGTCATTATGTTGCTGTATAGTTGCGATAAGAAGCACAGTTGAAAATGAATAGCTGCTTTTTTTTAAAAAAACCTCCATATATTTAAGTCAGCAATAAACATGAATTTTAATAAGCTAAGGATCATGAGTTATGTGACTCTGTGGCACTAAGGTTATAAAATTCATTTCTCTACTTACATTTTACCCAAGAAGTTGCTTTATTGCATTTCTTTTAAAATATAATACAGTGTATTCTCCAATGAACCAGTTGTTAGAGAACAGTTTTGTTTTACTAGATAGCTATCTCTCTGTCCCTTCGGTATTATAGTGAAAGGGTCAGTATGACTTCCTTCTAAATCAGAGGTTCCCAAACTTGGCAACTTTAAGATTTCTAGGAGTTGAAGTCCACAAGTCTTGCCAAGTTTGGGAACCTCTGTTCTAAATGCTCCTAGGTTGTGAATTACATGAAACTCAAGTTACTAAAAAAGAAACCTGTCAAAGGACAATTCTGCCTTCAAAAATATTGTTTTCGGGGGGGAATTATGTAAGACAATAGAATATTGTGGCACCTTAACAGCAAACTGTTACTTTACACTAAGGTTAAAATCTTTGAAGCATTAGATATGAAGTCTCCACGCAAATGTCAAATATGATTTCTCAAAATAGTTTTGCAAAAAAGTGGAGTAACAATAGGAACAATTGGCCTAATATGACAGTGGGATGTTCTTTAGGTCACTAAATGTGTGGCTTTCTATTATGTAGAACTAGAATAAATAAATAAATCAGAATCATTGCTTTTTTTGCTTCCTTTCCTAAATTGCCTAAATACAATGCATTTGTACTCTTCGGTTCATTGCATAAAAGACCTCCTTAGCAAAATGTTGTAAATGCAATAAGTACAGAAATGTCAAAGTAACCATATTTGGGAAAATGCATGCAATGTGATTGATCAAACCAGAATTGTGCTGAAAGTTTGAAATGTTGTGTGAAGTCATGGATTTGCCCAATTCATATCATGTGAAGTCATTTCTGAAAGGTACCATTAAAAGGAATGTAGATGGTGATAAAATCCAGAAAGGGTATGTGTAATCAAAAGCTCCAATCTCTCTCAAATGATTTGCAGTTATCCAGCAGTCTCATTAAAATACATGGGATCTTTTGTCCAATACATTTAGATAAAATTTCATTATCAGTATATAAGAATGGTGTGTTCAAATTTTAATCCTTTGTTTCTATTATGTGTATAATAGCTACCTATAACTCTTATCCAATATAGGCAGCTATATAATTTAAAAATATATATATTTTTACAAAATATTTAGGCTTCTTCAGCAGAGCTGTATTCCCTGAGAAAGTTGAAATCTGGTATGACTACAGGTTTTGAAATGCCAAGGAAAATGATTATTTGAAACATTTTAATATAAACTGGCAATTTTAAAAAAATACAGGGTGCCTGACATATACATTTCTCTGTAAATGTGTAAGTGCTTCTTACTATCTATTTGAAATTCAACAAATAAGCAGAGAAATGAAACAGCAAACCAGAGTCTTAGTGGTTTTCTATAAAATGAACCATCTGTTAATGCAGAACAAATCCCTGCTTGTCTGTTCTTCCCCTAAAGAGGAACAATTATTTCCAGAGCTAGATCTATAGCATTCGTAACTGCAGAGGGTACAGAGAACAGAGTGAATGGTATAATTTCAGGCAGTTGAGCTTAACCTACTGGAGAAATAATTCTTATATGAGATTCGACTCTTACATTTTTCGTTTCTTATGAAATGCCCTGCATTATAAAATTACTGGCTCCTGAAATATTTACCTGGACCCAGTGCTAGGATTTCAGAAAAACCTGGACTCTCAATGTTTTTTTATGGGAAACACATGGAGAATAGGCTTATTTACTACACCTACCTGATTCCTGCCAAAATAGGCAGAAGCAACACAGTGTCTCTAGATACCTCCCTGATACAGACTGTCTGGTCCATCTATCTAAAAATATTTTTTTTAAAGAACTAAAAGGAAGCAAACCCCATTTTCGTATCCATATATCTAGAATAAACAATGCCTTTGGGCACTACAAAGGTCCCAATGGAATGACAGAGATCATCCTGGAGGGCTACTTTGCTCTTAGGTAAATTGATGTTTTGCGATTGCTCTGCCCACTGGGAAAAGCCACTGTGAATAGAAAGCAATTGTATAAGTGCATCCAACACAAGCCTGCAAAATTTCAAATGAGTACCTAGCGTTAAAAGGTTGTCTGTCCATGTTCTAAACCACATTGCATTAAACATTACTGAGATGTAGTAGCATGTTCCCTTTCTTCCTCTGGTGCCAAGTTCATAGGAGGTGCTTGCAATCAAGAAAGTTAGATTGTCATTGTCTTATTAATTAGTACTATTGAAATGGAAAGATGAGATGGGTAGAAGGGAGAGTTAGAGGCTGAATGAAAGAAATTTTGGCAACTACATTTACTTTGGCATTCCATTTATCTCTAAGCTTTATTGGAAAAAAAGTTATTTGATCTTCTTGTTAATTGCCTGTTAATGCATAGGGAGATAGCTAACATCCATCTAAAAAAGAACATGGGTCCTTTTTTAGGAGAAGGGCGGGGTATAAATTGGATTAATAAATAGATTAATAAATAAATCTTTCTAGTAAATAATAGTATGCAAGTGTTCTAAATATTAGTACTGTACAGTGTTTTGAAAACCAGGATGTTTTTTTCTGGGGTTCTGTTACTTTGGGATGGCTGAACAGAAATAAGAATATCACTCCTTTAAACTAAACATATTACATCTGAACCAAAAAGTTAGCTATAGATTGTAAAATAATAATGTATATTCTAGCTTCTTTGTATAAACAGTTGTTAAAACCATAATTGTAATTTAAGGTTCAGATATTTTAACAAGTGTGGTCAAATGAACTGAACAAGGGTTTGCAATGTTTTCCATAAACAGTATCAGTTAGAAATCCAAAGGTTGCTAACTTTTGCAAAGTTAAAATTAGAATTATGTTTAAATATAGTTCATGTTGTTCTGTTTATTTCTTCACCTAATTTGTTGCATACTAAAACTATACTTTCTTTATATTATTTGTTTAGGTTTCATCAAAGAAAGCTCACATCCCAAAGTAATTCAAATTGAAGGTTTTGTTCAGTTTCTAGCCACCATATATATTGGTACCAGTACCCAACACTCATGACATACTTAATTTTTCCAGCATGTTTATTTGTGTGGGTAGAACTGAACACCAACTTGATACTTGAAGTACTGCATAAATGAAAGAAATTACCCCAAAATCAAGAATAGGCAATCCATGCTCAAGTTAATTGCTAGATAGCCTTGTACATAACTTGCTGTGCCAGAAATATCTTTGCATGAATTATGTCATAAATTCTGGAATCTGAAGTTTATAAGTGAAGCAATTTGGAGACCAGAACTACAATTTAAAAATTGGTAGAGGTTGTGAACAATAATAGGTTGAGAGGAGGAAGGGAAAAAATACAAAATCTCTGTAGCAACACCCTCTTGCCATTTCTCAGAATCATGTAGGTTTTTCTCGTTTTTCTTTATCATCACTGGAGTTTATTAAAGGTAAAGATTCCCTCGCACATATGTGCTAGCCATTTATGACTCTAGGGCAGTGCTTCTCAAATAGTGGGGCGGGCCCCCTAGGGGGGGCGCGAGGCTCCGTAAAGGGGGGCGCGTTTGACCTCGGCAGAGGTGTACTTATAACAATTTTATAGACAAATGATACTATTTACAGTTGTGCGGGGGGCGCGAAATGTTTTCTTCTTCCTAGGGAGGCATGACAGAAAATAATTGAGAAGCACTGCTCTAGGGGATGGTGCACATCTCCGTTTCAAATCCAAAGAGCCAGCGCTGTCTGAAGACGTCTCCATGGTCATGTGGCTGACATGACTAAATGCCAAAGGCACATGGAACACTGTTACCTTCCCACCAAAAGTGGTCCTTATTTTTCTACTTGCATTTTTACATGCTTTCGAACTGTTGGGTTGGCAGAAACTGGGACAAGTAATGGGAGCTCACTCTGTTAGGCGGCGCTAGGGATTTGAACCGCTGAACTGCCGACCTTTCTGATCGACAAACAGCATCTTAGCCACTGAGCCACCATTTCCCTATGGAGATTATTAGCTAGGTACAAATCCCATTCATAAAAAGCACCATTCCCCTACTCAGAGTAAGCATGCCCCCCTCTCTTTTTTGTAACCTTGTGTTCTTCTTAATAATATCAAATGCTTACTGGCAAATAAACTGCTCTGTACTGCATTTTCTGAAATGTTTCTCTTTCCATGATCAGTCTTCAGAAATATGCTAACCCACAGTAAAACAAATGGTTCTTAACATGTTTATGTATGCTTAGTTTGCTCAGCAGATAACCCAACCCATATCACAAAAGAATTCTTTGCAATAGAGAACCCATATAGTTTTACAACATCTACATGGACCTAAATTACTGCTGTTTATATGGATATGTCTATGAAAAAATAAGAAAGACAGAATTTATAAACTTTGTGCATTTGTGTCAACACAATGAGTTAGATTCCAATGTAAGTTAACCCCACAGAACAAAACGTAACTGTTACTTCCTCTCTTGTGTCTCCATAAAACTTCTATAAAAGTCCAAGTTATCCTAAACAATATGAAAAAAAAAAGCCATGGCTTGGATTATAGAAGAATATACAAATTGGATCTTAGGATAGTTCAAATATAATAACACTTCCATATGCCTATTCTCCAGAAAATCCATGATCATCTGGTCAAACTGTGTGTGGGGAGAGCATTTAGTACTTCCAGGGCAGGGAGGAAAAGCTTCAATAAACTTGCTCAAATTAATTTATCTTAGGATCCAGTTCTCTATGTTAGGAAGCTATATTGATTAAATTAAAGAAATATAATATTATTAATATCTTTTATTACCAGTATAGCAAGGCAGATTAGACTAAGGAACTAATACCATATGAGTCAGAATTATTTTTAATGTAATTGCTATAGTAATAGAATTTTGCAAGTCTGAATGTGTTTCCCCTCCTTCTCTTTATATTCATATAAAGCAGGAAGGGGCTTGCTGAGAAGTTTATCTCAAGTTATTTTCTTGGCCTAGCTCAAGTCGCTCTTATCTGATCACTGCCTTAGTATCTGTTCCCCCTCTTGTCCTTCAAGGCTATTCCCTAAGCCCTCTAGAGTGAAGCATTGCAGGAGAGTAGAAGATACAGTACAATGAATATAGGCAATGTATTGTCATTGTTTCAGAAAATAATCCACAAATATCTCCTAAAAACCAGAGTATTTATCTCAACCTGAAGGTACATATATCTTAATTTAATTTTTAGTTTAGTTTATTGTCGTTGTATCTAGCACAATTAAATTAAATTAAATACCATCTTCAGTGTACATTATAACTATAAAAATAAAACACAAACACACATCCTTCACAATCTATACAATTGATTTGAAAACCCGATATTGCATTAATATTGCACTATACAATAGAATTCAATATAGTTGAAGCCCAGAACCACAATTTAAAAGTTAGTAGAAGTTGGATCCAAATAATTTCTAGTTAAAAAACAGTAATGGACACATTCAAAATATATCAAACACTATTTTTTTCCTTGCCAATTTATCTTATGGTATATTCAACCTATCATGATTTCCATCAAATGCAACCGTGAAGTGAAAATTATTCTTACTTTGATTGCTGTGTCCTGTAGAGACATGTTGGGAGTCCTAAAGAACAAAAACATGGAATTTATAATTAAACACATGGAATGGTACAATGACAATAGTTCACCTTAACAATATTAAAGTTTGACACACGTGATAGAAAGAGTAATTTTACTGTACAGAGTATTTGGACCATTATTTTTTATCCCTAGCAACAAAGAGATTATGTGCATTCCTTTCCATATTCTTAGGCAGAATGTTACCCATGCTAGAAACGCATCAGGGTTTTCCTCCTCTGATTCATTGCTGAAGACAACTGACATATGGGAGAGGTCCTCATCTAGGAAGAAAACTCTAAGAATCACTTCCAAAACAATCAAGCACTCCAGCTGTTGCTTTATTGTTTCTCCAAATGATAATATGTACAGTATATTGTATTTTCCCACAAATATTTAAGAGTGTGCAAGGTCATATAAATAGTAATTGCAACCATGGTGGATTATTATATGCCAGAGGAAATTGTTCTAAACTGAGCACCATCTGTGGAAAGAACCCAGTTCTCTTATTTATGTGGCAGAATTATGAGGATGCTAAATTAGTCACAATTGTACATGCAAGTGACTGCTGACTGGACAATAGCATTTAGCTTGGATCATGATCACTGTAATTTTAGCTGAGCACTGAGCAACTCACATAAACTCTGCCGGCTATTTTGTAACTTAATAAATTAAGCTGTTAGTGAGTTCACAAATTTTGGGAAATGTTTGGGGCACCATAAACCAAGAAAATTTGGGGAGCATTATGCCACTCTTATGCCTTTGTAAATGATCAATAGCCTGATGTACAACACAAACTCCACAATAGAAAACATTGAATTTGTTCCTTCCTTATTCATTTCCTTCAACCTCCTAGGAAAATGTTTAAAACAAGGGTGTCATTATCAATGGATAGAGAAGCCACATTACTTAAAATGCATCAAATGACAGACCTCACACATACACAGGCAAAAACTGAAATGCAACAGTTATCAAAATTATACCAAACTATAATCATGTATAACAATGGTAGTCAATCTGGTCCCTACCGCCCACTAGTGGCCATTCCAGCTTTCATGGTGGGCGGTAGGGGTTTTGTCCGATACTGAAGCACTTTCTTTTTTTAATTTAATTGACTTCCCTACTTTATAAATCACCATGACTGTGGAACCGGTGGGCGGTTGGAAAATTTTACTACTAACAGAGATACAAAAGTGGGTGGTAGGTATAAAAAGATTGACTACCCCTGAGGTATAATATTGTATCAGCATAATTGCAGTCTCTCACCTGGCACCTCACACAATACCATGTTTTGGGCACCCTCTTGGAACCAATTGTCATGGATAAATAGCAGTGTCAGTATGTTCCTCTATATTCCCACATGGTGATCGCATGCTAGTGATCATGTTCCTCTATATTCCCACATGGTGATCACATGCTAGTGCATGAGGCAAGGCAGGACGATGGTGGCAGAGAACAAAGGCTGCCAGAAATACCCGAGCAGGATTTGAGGTCCAGCAGCATGGTTTTTGAGCCATAGCCAATTGCATATCAGCACACCAGCAACAACGCCTCAAGTAGAGCGCTGCCAGGGCCTGAATCCCAACAGTTAGAATATGTTCTATCCAGGGTAGGCATAGCATGCAAATCCTGATAATCTAACAACAATGATGAGAAATTGTGCCATACTAGATACTGTTTTGATGTTTTTATGAAACATCTTCATCATCTTGGTAGTCATTGTGCTAAATCTTCCAAGTATGTCAGCTCAAATTTGTTTTGAATAATTCAATGCAATAATGGAACTTTTAAAGATGTACAAAGAACCCTGCAATATTTTTGTATTTGCAAATGCCTTGTTCATTCTGAGAATGCATTATTGTATATTATTTATGGTTTCCTGATCTTCAGTGTCTGCCTTCAATATGTGGAAATGGCGTTTTAGCTAAATAAAAGCACTATGAAATAACATTTTCAAAAGCCATTTTTTGTTCCACTGAAATAATTCAAACAAAGCAAACTGCAACAATAAAGCTAATTAACATAAATATGTACAGTTTTCACAGTGAATAAGGATTAACAACTTTCTAAATGGCATATAACCAAAAATTATGAGCAATTTCAAGTAAACTTGTCATTTTTGGTTGGCTAAGACACAGAATGAAGGTGATAAATTAAAATCAACTTCCTCTTCCCTCCAAGATACATTTAATTTGTTTAGTTATAGTCAGTGGATCTGAAAAAAGCAATAAGAATTCTGTTTTGAATTTATCACAGTTAGTCATTGTTTACTGTAGTTTACATTTCACAGATAGGAAACTAAGGCTGAGATATGGTGATTTACTGAGACCACCTATTAGGTCTACATGCAAGGAGACATTTGAACTCCTTTTACAAAAAATTGTCAGTTTTCCAAAAATACACAATAGTTTGGTGTTTTTCTTGCAAGTGAACACTGGATGTTATAGAGTTGGCAATCACTGAAACATTACTAGCTTTTTCATTTCTGGTTATTTCAACATGGGTTAGCAATAGTCCCATCTGTTTAGATGCTTTTTACAGACTGGCATGTAGTAAAACTCTAACATTTTTGAACAACAAATGTTTTACGTGTAATTCTATTCTGAATTTCCCATATATTTTAGTAGTTAGTGCCCTCTTGTATTCATTTCATGGTTTCTGTCTTATCTGTATCAGTCTATAGCTCTTTATCTAGATGTTTAAATACCTAGATCTCCCTTTAAAACAGAGGTCTCATTCTCGCGGCCCGCAGGCCAATTGCAGCCCGCAGGACGGTATCTTGTGGCCCCCACCGTGATATGAAAGTATAATATTATATATTATAATATTAATATAATATATAATATAATATTAATATGCGGCCCAGCCTCACCCAGACTCTGCCTCCAGCGGCCCCCATGTAAATTGAGTTTGAGACCCCTGCTTTAAAAAGAAAGGAGACTGAAATGTGTAACAGGTATTATATGGCTTTGAAATTTTCTCATCTAACAGAATTTACTAAGATGTATTACTTGCATGTAAGTCTGTAAAACCTAGGTTGGTGTTTACTAACTCATTGTTAATTTCTTATATAAAAATAATTTTTAAAATGGCTTTATTTTAAGTCAAAAACAAAATAAAATAAACTGGGGAAAATATTAAAATTTCTAAGAGAAATTCAAAAAATTTAAGGTGCTATCTTTCCCAAAGATGGGAAAACTTTGTCTCATTTCCTTCCAATCTCAGTTGTTAAAAATCACCAGCACAACTTCATTCACTTTATATCTTCCTGTTGTTCACTTCATTATTATATGTAATTTCCAGCCACCAAAAAAGTGCTCATTCTTGCATAAAAGTGCATATTGTCCTCCGGCTGAGAAGACATTCTGAAAATCTGGGAAGGAATTCCGGCAGGTGGGGTTGAGGTAAGAAGAGCCTTCTTTGCTGTGGCCCCAGCCCTTTGGAACATCTTATCCCAATGTGAGATTGGCTCCCACCCTCCTGATCTTCCACAAGAGCCTGAAGACCTGGAGCCCTAATGAAGGAGTTCCAAACTGGAGGTGGTTGATCAACTAACAGCTGTTCCCACCTCCCTCCCTGTACATTCTGTTAATTTTCTCTCCATCTTTTAGTTTTAGTTATATTTTCATTTTATACATTGGCATCAGGGGTGGGTTTCAAATTTTTTTACAACCAGTTCTGTGGGCGTGGCTTGTTTGGTGGGTATGGCTTGATTGTCATGTGATGATGGGCGTGGCCTGATAGTCATGTGACTCAGGAGGGAGAAAGAGGGAGATGGAGGGAGGGAGGGATTTGCATTTCCTGAGATTTTTTTTTAGATATCTCTGAAAACAGAAAGCAAAGTAACAGGCAAAATATTTATTATCCTATACAGTAAAGTATAAGGTAACAAAAAGCTGTAATTAAAAGTGTGTGTGAGAGAGAATTTATATATCACCAATCTTATGGATAAGGCAACTCTGGGTGACTTACAAACAATAAAAAGATAAATATAAAAAGAATTAAAATTAAGAAGAGTTTCAGAAGGAAAACATTTTTCACAGTAAAAGTGACAATTTTAGGAACTCTAATTTAATTTTTTATTAAACATTGCAATTAGATAAAAGCTAACACAGATTAAAAGAATAAAAACCCAAAGAAAAAAAGAATGTTTTACACACACACACACACACACACACACACACACACGTATATGTATATCCCTTCATTCATCATAAATATAAACAAATATAGCAACTTATCAACATATAAAATACAACAAATGATATCTTCTTCCCATATCTCATCTCTCACCTATGGTCAAATGGACAACACATGATTGTGGGACACTTGGCAATCCAATTGTAAGTGCCAAGCACCCAGATTGTGATCATGTGACTACAGAAAGAGAGTACAATGGTTTGTTATGATTGGAATTAGTCTATCTGTTTAGTGTCCTGTGCTATCTAGATACATTTTTAAAGTAATTCAGCAGAACAACAGAGGAAGACTGAACTAGGAGATGACATCTGTGGTACAAGTGGCATATCCAGGAAACAATTAATTTGCTAGCTGTACTTTTGTTTTAAACATATACAATAAGATTAAAATGAAGTCTACATGTAGCTATTTAATTTTTATGACCCTTCTTACTATTCATCAAATTAACTTGCCTACAGATAGGAAAGGTTATAACTGTTATGGCGAACCTATGGCACACGTGCCACACATGGCACACAGAGCCTTCTCTGTAGGCATGCACGTCATTGCCCCAGCCCAGGTCCAATCGTGTTTCTCCATCGGGTATCATTCAATTCCAACTTCTCATGAAATAAAAAGATCTTGCGAAGTTGGAATTGATTGGGTGAACTTTTTCACTCGTACCCTTCACAATGTGGAAGGTGGGGTCCTGTCTTCCTCCTGAAGCCTATTACAATGCGGAGCCACAATACAACCTATGCGTCTCTTTCACCTCTCTGTTGTGGCTCCCTGTCACCCTGTCGCAGCAGAGGGATGAAAGAGTTGTCGCCCTGTCGCAGCGGTGGCAATGGGCGGATTCTTAGTGTAGGAACAAATCACCCCTGCACTTGCTTTTGCACAACAGCATTCCACCTTTGTTGTGGTACATTTGCTGTTGCCGCCAGCAAAGAGGGCTGGGAGAGAATGATGGGGGCACCTATTCAGCACCTCCAGCCGTAAGCTGCCGCCTTTGAAACACACCACACATTTGAGGAAGCAGGGTAGCGAGGCTGGGACTGTGTGGGGGGGAGTGGAGACATCAGGGCTGCTTTCCTCCTCCTCAGCAAACTGGGCCTGGAGGAGTGCAGAGAGTTGCGGGGTGAGTGCCGGAGGGTCAAAAGACATGCTCCCACATCGCCCCAACACATGCTTCTCTATTCCGAAGTGGAATTGAGTGGGGGGTAGGGGGAAGGGAGCAGGGGGAAGTGTAGGGGGGGCTTCTGGGGGAGAAGCCCAACTGGCTTTCCTTTTGGCATGGGGAGGGGGAAAGACTCAATCAAAATCCAATTTCCCCCAATAAATGGGGGAAATAAAGGCCCGTCGGTCCAAAAAGGGGAGTGGGGTTTGTTCGTCGGAGGATTGGAGAGGAAATCAGTTGAAATCTGGGGGGGAGCCTATTCAGGGAAGGACCGGCCTGGGTCTCTTATTCCCTTCCCCTTAGATTTCCCCCTCCCAGATTTCTTCCCTAGCCTCATTTTAAGGGGAGAGGAGGAAGTAAGGTGGGACAATAGTAGCTAAAAGGCTGTGAGGGAAGAGTGGATAGAGAAGCCTTTCCATGATATCTACCAGCTCTTTGCCTCCCCACCCACTTTGGAGCATTTTCTGTGGGGAAATGAAGGGCTTTGTTTGGCGGCAATGGGCATAAAACACAGCAGCAGTTACAGACAGCACCAAGTTCTCAAACGGGTAGCCCTCTGACTCCTCCCCCACCTCTGCTTCCCCAAGTCCAGAGGGGACTCCCCCCGGGGTTTCCTGGTTCACATTTCTGAATCTTGGTTTTTTGGGGAGGAGGGGAGGAGGGAAACTCCGCAAAATGTGTGCTTAAATCTTGTGCTGGTGCAAAGTCCTGATTATTAAAGACTGGGGAAAAGATGCATTTCCCAAGGACCCAGAGAAATTGGAATAAAAATAGGTCTGTATGTGTAAATAACAGCCCAGGGCAGCTTCAGCCACAAACAACAGCTGCTGCTATTTTTGCTGAGAGCTTCTAAGCTACACAGCATTCTTCAATAAATACTAACAATAATGAATCATAATATACAGGATTAAAGGAAGGAAGGTGAAATCAAATGAGAGGGGAGGGAGGGAGGGAGGGAGGGAGGGAGGGAGGGAAGGAAGATGTGGCAGCCCTCCAGAGGCTACTGCACTACATGCCCATCATTCCTGAGTTGTGCTGTTAAAGAAACACAGTGTCACCAGGGAAAAGTCAAGTTGTGAAAGAATGATTGAAATTCCTCACAAACCCTCATTATTCAGGTTAAATTGCCATGGTGGCACTTTGTGATAAATAAGTGGGTTTTTGGTTGCAGTTTGGGCACCTGGTCCCTAAAAGGTTCGCCATCACTGGGCTATAGTATTCTAATTGCCTACTAATATAATGTAAATTTTAAGCAGACACTGTAATAACTAAATAAAATACAGGTTGGCAGAACTTCAGTATGCTTGAAGGACAGATCAAGATATGTTTAAACACAAATTTGAAAAGTGAATTATCTAGATGTGCTTAGTTGTGTGTGACTAAATTGATTACAAAGCTTATAGATAAGCATCTGCTTGAAAGGACTGAGACTAGCAAGGTAGGTATCAGTGTTTCTCAGCAGAGAGAATACTTTTTGTAAATGTACCTTATTTATCAAAGGCCGTCAAGAGATCAAACGTATTTTTGTCACTTCAGAAGAGCAGATAATGTCTTTGTCTGGAATGGGTCAACCTGCTATAGCCAACTCACCACCAGCAACCAACTCACTGCAGAATAACTCATCATGGCCAGTTTCCATGGTACAACTCACTGAGAGACAATTTAACAATTCTACTTAATTATTTAAAATAAATAAAAATATTTTAATTTTTTCTATTCACATTTCATTCTGTCCCTCCTTTAATTATTCTATTCCATTATTTCTTTCATATTAGTGTAACTTTTGTCTTGCAACGAGGTGGAGAGTTGTCCTGCAGGGAGTTGACCGAGGCAAGTTGGCCACAGCGAATTGTCCTAGACCCGTCTATGTCTCCCTAGAGACATACATAAAAACTCTTACCTTTGTGCTGCAGTAGATGAACAGCTGTTGTTTATAAAACTTCATTCATGACAGTAATTTTTATCTACATGGGATGTATCTGAGAACCTTCTATCAAAGAGGCTAAGTGTGGAGTAAGAGCTTTGATTTACTTCTAAACTCTAGTTTGAAGCTGACCACTGACTGCTCTTTTTATAATATCTCTCTCTCCCTTTCCCTATCCCTCCCTCTCCCTCCTTCCCTCCCTCTCCCTCTCTTCAATTCAGTAATATACCAATCAGGCAAGTCCAGTGTAACATGAATACCTCTATTTTGCTTTATGATTGCATGATTAACAGGCATGATGAAGTAGACCTGCATCTTTTTGAACCCACAACTAACCAAATTTTGTTCAAATCTAAAACTGGATTAAAGAGCACTCCAAGGAAATGTACAATCATCAAGAAATCCCAGAGGTCCTTCTTACATATTAAAATCACTGACAGAAACAGTATGTGTGAATTCTTATTTACCCACTACAAGGAGGCACAATAAAGACTAGCAGTGCAGTCCTCCAAAAGCAGTATCTAAGACCTTGAATTGCCACAGTCACAACAAATAATGTACACTTTCATTGCCATATAACAAAAAAACTACAACAACCCAAGTTATGAAAGTGAAGGCAACCTACAGAAATCATTTTTTTAGGGGAATGACTCCAATCCATCCATAACACTGGTTGGCGATGCCCAGGGGAAGAACCTTCTCTGTGATGGGCCCAACCCTCTGGAACGCCCTACCTCCCGAACTCCGTGTCATCTCGGACCTCCGCCTGTTCCGCCAGCGTTTAAAAATGCACTTCTTCCAACAAGCCGGCCTGGCATGATTTTACTCGACACTGTACTGCTTTTTAGTTGACCAAAGTTTTAATTTAGGGGTTTTTAATTGGTTTTAGCGCAGGGTGGGTTTAATTTAATTTAAGAATGTTTATATTCTTGTATATATGTATATTTATATTTTATATTCCCTGTGCGCCGCCCCGAGTCCCTTTGTGGTGAGATGGGTGCGGGTTACAAATACGAAATTTTTTTTTAAAAAAATAAACACAATAATTTGGCTAGTGGTATCATAAAAATATGCTTGTGGTTTGCTGAAGGAATTTTGTATTTAAGGTCCTAAATGAAAGAAATCTTCCATTGGAGTTGAGAGTTATGGAAAGAGAGTACAAAGAAAATATGCTTATTCAAACAAGAAAACCTAGGAGAAATATGCAGATAAAAAATTATGCCATGTAAAGTAACATGAGTCAGCTTTTTGGACTCAGAGTTTCTTTATACATACTGAAGAATACAAAAATGTTTTAAATATCAGAACATGAGAATATTAAGAAATTTAGTTTTAAAATATTGTGCCAAGACAATCTAGGTTCCGGTAAGGGGACAGAATGATACTCAGACAAGACAGTTGAATGAAGCCTTCGCTTTTCCAAAATGTAAAGAAAAACAGGAAAAACTGTCAACTAGAGAATTAAATACAGAAACTGAGGCCATCTATATCCTAAATGATAACACAGCCAGATTCTTGTTTCAAACAGAGAAAAGCTGAAAAACGGTAATTACTAATAAAGGATCTTTGCAGGGTATGATCAGCAAGTCGCTGATTTTCTCATTGCAGCCCATCATCTCTAATGGAAGGCTTGCAAAGACCATATTTTCCAGGCCATAGGTTTAATAGGGAGTCCTGAACATAATGTGACTATATACGCCTGGAACACAGAACAGATTAATTTTAGCGACTGCGGAGAATTCATGATGTCAACTGAGATGGGAACCACACAGTCAACAGGCTAAAGTTTATGTTGTACTTTTATACTCTTGATATAAACTTGTCATTGAGAGAGCTGGAAGATATTAAATAAATGGATCCATAAGTGAATAAACCATATATACTATAACACTACTGCTGTGAACACAACTTTGTGGAAGTACCGTATTTATTCGAGTATAACGCGCAAAATTTTCTACCAAAAAAAGAACTCAAAGTTTGGGTGCGCGTTATAAACGAGGGTGCGCGTTATAAACGATTTTTATCATGGCCGCACGTGTTCAACAACGTTTGTCACTTACAATGCTTGGTCTGAGCCGAGAAAAAGTGAAACAAAATTTTATACCGATTTTAAATTGAAAATTAGGGGGTGCGCGTTATACACGTGTGCGCGTTATACTCGAATAAATAAGGTAAATATTTCTATCTCTTTCTAGGCGCAGAGAGGTGGTCCGTTAATTTACCAGCAAAAAGAAGTCGCTATCTTGAAGCAGATCCCTAAAAAAATTAGAGAGATGAGAAGGAAGTTTTCCTTCTTATCCAAAAAATTGTTTGACCACGGGATCTGGTTTAAGTGGGCGATGCCTGAAGGGATGTTGGTGTTTTGGGAAGGAGGAAGAGTTAGGATTAAAACAGTTGTTGAGGCGGAAGCCTTTCTCAAAAAACATTCCTCTATCCTGGGGGAACATTCAGGAGGGGCAGGGGGGGCCACGGCCCCGCCCGCTGGGGGCCAGGAAGGAGTACAAAAAGATACAATTGCCAAGAGACTTAGATCTAAAAAATGAATTTGATTTTTATTAGCTTAACGTAACTTTTTATCTGGATGTTTGTATATGACTGCCAGCATAGAATTTAGAATTTAATTTATGATGTATGCACTTATTTCCATCTTGTAGTATATTGAAAAATGTATTCTCAATGTTTTATCAAGAGGCCCTGGAGGGGCCGACGATTCCGACCTGAAAGTTCTCAAAATTTCTTTGTATCTCATCTTACCCTATTCCCTTTTTTTTTTTGTAAAAAATTGTAAAACCCAATAAAAAATTATTGATTAAAAAAAGAAAGTGAAACAAAATTTTATACCGATTTTAAATAGAAAATTAGGGGGTGCGCGTTATACACGTGTGCACGTTATACTCGAGTAAATACGGTAAATATTTCTATCT
Organism: Rhabdophis nuchalis; assembly: GCA_039707465.1. Lineage (NCBI taxonomy): Eukaryota > Metazoa > Chordata > Lepidosauria > Squamata > Natricidae > Rhabdophis > Rhabdophis nuchalis. The sequence goes on along the minus strand of CM077651.1, from coordinate 35,769,864 downwards.
CCTTCAATTAACTCTTCATCATTCACTTCTTCAACATGCATACTGCTCAAACTATCCAAAACAGCTATTCTGTAAGGAAAATGTGCTGTAATATACCTGAGCCTCCATGATGGTTAGATAGTGAAATATGTTACATTGAGTATTTACTATTACGTGAGACAGATACAAAACCCAAGGCTAAGAATTTAAGGACACACTGTTATAAAACGCCTACTCTTTATATGCTGTGTGCTCTAAACATTTAAAGAAATTGTAAAATTTGCAACTCTTACTAATATACAAAAGTGATGAGGTGGCTCAGTGGCTAAGACGCGCAGCTTGTCAATTGGAAGGTAGGCAGTTCAGCGATTCAAATCCCTAGCACCACATAACGGAGTGAGCTCCCATTACTTGTCCCAGATTCTGTCAACCTAGCACTTCGAAAGCATGTAAAAATGCAAACAGATAAATAGAGACCACCTTTGGTGGGAAGGTAACAGCGTTCCGTGCACCTTTGGGGTTTAGTCATGCTGGCCACATGACCACGGAGACATCTTCGGACATCTTCAGCACTGAAACGAAGATGAGCACCACCCCCTAGAGTCAGGAACGACTAGCACATATGTGCAAGGGGAACCTTTACCTTTTTACTAATATACAGTTTCACAAACAATTTCTTATAATAGAAAAAGTTTTGACATACATTTCTTCTCTCTATTCTCTATTATTTTTTTGAAGAGAATTATCTCCAAATTTTTCTCTTTACATAAAAGAGAGATAAAACCTCTATTTTAAGAATACCTGTAATAGCGTACATACTTTTAAAAAGAGAAGTATTCCTTATCTTCCTATTTAAACCTCTATCTCAATATTTCTCAACCTTGGCGACTTTAAGTCCTATGCTGTGCTGGCTAGAGGATTCTGGGAGTTGAAGTCCACAGGACTTAAAGTCGCCAAGGTTGAGAAACACTGCTCTATCTTCATAATAATAATAATCTTTATTGTCATTGTACTAAAATTACAATGAAATTGGTTATCATCTATCTAAATATAAAAAATGCCTCATTGACCCAGCAGGTCTTGGAAGCAAAGACTGGAGAAGAAACAGAGATTTCCAGAGCTGCCTGCTAGAAAGTAAAATCGAGCATATCCTGGAAGAAGCAGTAGCAAGCTGGTTCTAGGAAAATTTCATTAATAAAATTGTGAGCAACCAAGTTCGTATTCACAGTATATAAGAATTTTCAGAAATATCGAGTCCTTTTGGTATCTGAGTTTGATTGCTTGTAGATGTTTCATGAGCAACATATATTCTCTTTTATTGCATTTTCAGAACTATCTGTTCTTTGTGTTATTTATTTGTTATCTACAAACTCTGCAGAGTTTTGCTAGAGGAAAAAATAGATCCTAGCATAACGCCCATCAATGCTACCACACGTATCATGGCAAAGTCCATAAAAAACTCTGCTAATATATTTTATTTCTTTGCTTTCAGAAACCATTTGTTTATATTCACATTCAAATGCAAAATATAGCCATTAAACAAGGAAAAGTGTTTTTATTTAAACACTTGACAAAACTGTCCAAAAATTACAGCAAAGCGCTGCTTGTCGAAATAGAGGAAAATGATGATTGGGCTAAAGCACTTTACCTTGTTTGTAAACAGAAACTTGTTTTGTTCCACTTTGCCAGGTGTGTGGATAGCAGAAAGTGGTGGAGGCCAAGTGTGGGTCATTTCCTTAGAAAAAAATGAGAGAAATTTCAAAAATATAATATTATAAGGTATTAATATATTTTAAACTTGAAATTCTAAATTCTAAAACAAAGGATTTTGTGGCAGTTTTGTTGTCAACCTGGGTCCTTTTTGGAGAAGGGCGGGATATAAATTGAATAAAATAAATTGATTTTTTTTAAGAACAAAAATCCCAGCTATACCAATATCTTTGAAAAAATTATCCCACCCATTTTGCATTATATCACCTTCTGTCAGCCCTCTCAGGTAAATCAGATAGGAAACACAACTAAATGAAGGGATTTTACTTTATTGTAGAAGAATCTTGCAAGTCTCAATGTTCAAATTTCCTGGTGCCACTTTTAATTACTTGATCCAATAGGGCAGGTCCTTTCTAAGATTCTTCCTCCCACCATTAAGCCACTCTGGAAGGGGTGTCAAACTCACATCATCACAGTGGTGTCACATGATGTATCGGGACTTCCCCTCCCTTCGCTACATAGGGTTTGGGCGTGGTCAGCACACGACGCATCTGTCCCAAGGGCCGGGAGTTTGACAGCCTGCACTAGGGACTCCTGTTTCTCTTATCTATTTGCTTCCTTCCTTTTTTCCCTCTCATTTCCCAATATCATCCATTACAACTTCCTCAAAAGCATGCTTCATAACCTCACAGCCACCAAAACTTGCCTACTGCTAATTAATTGTGTATGTCAGTGTTTCTTAATCTTTGTAACTGTAAAATGGATGGGCTTCAACTTCTAGAATTCCCAAGCCAGCATGAAGTCCACACATCTTAGAGTAGTCATGATTGAGAATCAGTGATATATGTATTCAAAAGGAAAATGATTTTAAATTTAATCCCTACAAAAAAGGATAGAAATGTGAGTGTGCACATGTGTGCACACATGTATGTATGTACGCACACATGCCAAAGTATGACAATGCCCAGCTGTCCTATTGTATCAGAGTTCCTAGCTATAGTTCAAACTAATCTTAGACATCCCTCCTTCTCTGATCCCCAATGTGTGTATATAGCAGAATGTATATACCACCACTCTAAAATTGCAAAACCAAGACAAAAAAGGAACAAAATTAACTGATCATAAAATATGCTGTCATATTTAGAAAATTAACTAGTAGCTTCTTCTTGCATATACCAAACATTCTCTCACACATACCAGCCTCACCAACACATATAAGTATCCAAGTATAAATACATGTTCCTGTAAACTGTAAAAATAGAGATGGAACAGTTTGGATGGAGACAGACTAGAAGAAACGTAGCAGCACTAGAAATGGAAAAAAAGAAAAAAGAAATAATAAAACTGCATGGAAATTTCTTGGGGGGAAAAAGATAATATGACAGGAAATTATAGAAAATATATAGATTTTCTGGATCCATTTCAATTAGCTTTTTGTCCAGAATATGGTAGTGAGACTAGATTAGTTGCCTTGGTGATGCTTTATATTGGAAAGTAGATAGGAGGAGCACTGCACAAGATCTCCTGGATATCTCAGTGGTATTTCATTGTTGTTAGTTGCAAAGTCGTGTCCAACCCATTGCGATCCCATGGACAATGTTCATGTCCTCTACCATCCTCTGGAGTCCATTTAAGCTCACGACACTGCTTCAGTGACTCCATCCAGCCACCTCATTCTATGTTGTCCCCTTCTTCTTTTGCCCTCAATCTTTCTCAGCATTATGCTCTTCTCCAGTGAATTGTTCTTTCTCATTAGTTGCCCAAAGTATTTGAGTTTCATTTTCAGGATATAGCCTTCTAAAGAGCAATCAGGATTGATCTCCTCTAGGACTGGTTTGATCGCCTTGCAGTCCAAGGGACTCGCAGGAATCTTCTTCAGCACCATAGTTCAAAGGCCTTAATTCTTTGGTGCTCAGCCTTCTTTATGGTAGTTGATATCAATGATCATTACATCCTTCTGAAATAATTGGAAGGACCGAATTTATGATCATTTTTCATACTTACAACCTTTGTAACATCACCAGGACCATGTGATCAAAATTCAGATGCTTGGCAACTGGTTTGCAACCTTTTGATGAGCAAAATCAATGGGGAAGCCATATTCCCTTAACAAATGGGTTATAAACTCATCAACTGTGACAGGAATGGTCACAAAATGGGGCAAAACTCACTTACCAAATACCTCACTTAACATCATAAATTTTGGACTCAAATGTGGTCATAAGTCAAGGACTACCTGTACATCACAATGACAGAATCCTTCTTTCATAGATTTATTTTCCACTAAAATGCAATCTTTTATTTTATTGGATGCCAGAAAAATTACTGAATTTCTACGTAAATGGTGCTTAGAATCTGAACAATTTGCAATGAATATTAGATACAATGATGGAATAAGGAGTATGGCTTCAAAAATTAATGCCTGAAAATCAAGATAGTTGTATTTCATATGGCTAATAGACAGAAAAGTGCAAATTATGCATAAATGGGAAAATACTAGAGAAAGTAGACAATTTTTATATAGTGCATTTTCCTCTAAGAACTCAAGACAGACAGAGAGTTACTGACTCCGTTATCCAGGCTGCAGGCTCAGGTTAGACTTGAACCTGGATCTCTCTGACCAACTCTGCTATTGTATTGTATTAATCCAATATGACAATGACATTTAGTGTATTTTTGCAGAATGTTTATTAAAGACAGGAAATTGAGGCATTTTAAGACATACAAATACTGATGGAAAGCTAGTGAGAGAATGTGATCTGGAAAGGAAAGAATCTTTGCCAAAAAAACTCGCAAAAATATGGAAGTGAGAGTTGGGTATATCAGGAGATAAAAAGAGAATGGAAGGGAAATGCGATATTTAAATATTACAAGAAATATGGGATCAGTAATAAATGGATGCTGAATTTTTGTGGATTGAATACAAAATAAATAAATGAGGACTGAGCCACAAAACAAATATATGATGGAAGAATGAATGGTGGGAAACCAAAAGTTATACATGGATGGATGGATTTGATGAGAAGTTCAGAAAAAGTACAATGAGAAGTTTAAAGAACAAAAGCAATGTACGATGTAGTTTATGGACATAGTGGAAGCATGGATCATTCACAAGACCAGAAATCCCCAGAAAGTATAATAAATGCTGTAAATGGTTTAACTATTGTTCTTTTAGTTTTCTGTTGTCATGCATTTAATTTATTTGTCTTAGAATTTATTGCTCATTTTCTATGCTGTGCATAATGTTCTTTACCCTGAAGGGAAATCATGTGATGACTATGTATGTATCTAATAAATGGAAGCTGGTATTGTGCCTCTAAATATTTTGTCAAATTGTTGAAGGTATTTGGCAAGTCATTTGTGAGATGACTAAGTTGCATCTCAGCATCAATTTAGGAGTTACAGCAGGTGCTTAAACAAAAGCAATGGACTGTGTAATAAAACAATTGCCTGAAAAGTGGCCTGCCACAGACAAGCTGAGATGATGTGATTACTGTATTCAGGACGCAGTCTTAGTCTGCTTAACCTCCTTTCCCCAAGAATTGTGGATTCTAATTCCTGAATTGCCAATAGGATAAATGCAGTTTGTTTTAACTTGTCAGCTGACAAATACAAGAAGAAAATGAATATGAATGGTTGCCTCCTAGAATGGGATAATGTAAATAGAATATGAAAGGAAGAATTAAGATACATCAAGGTCAGGATCATTATAGTGCCCTTCATGAGAAAGATGGGTGGCTTAGAAATATGACGTATATAAATAATAATAGTAACTTCGCCAACTGCATAGAATATACATTTAGAAGTATTAGCACAATTGCATGATTTTTGCTACTTCTTACTAAAAGAGTAGCCACGATCGGAGGATTATCTTGGTACAATTTCAAGTTATGAAAATAATGGAGGATTTTTTAAAATATACAAGTCTGACTGATCAATACTATGTGACAGATGGCAGAATACAAGTAGGCAGAAGAAATACAGAAATAAATAAAATCAGGGTTTTCAAATTAGCTAGTAAGAAAAACTTTATGAGTTGGCATAGTGTTAAACATGCATAGTAATAGATAAATACCTAGCCCATGGGAGCATTTCATATGATACTGATTACATCTGAAGCACATATTTTGTTATAGAACAAGCTAGCAGTTACATTGATTAGCATTTGCGACTGATTCAACTCCTGCCAACCTAGCAGTTTGAAAGCATGCAAATGTAAGTAGATAAATAGGTACCACTTTCAATGTGCCTCAGTGTATAGACATGCTGGCCACATCACCACAGAATCATCTTTGGACAACGTTATCTCCCTTGGCTAGGAAACAGATGAATTAGAGTTGTACATCACCAGACAGGGGAAATCTTTACCTTTTTGTATTAATAATGAAGCTAAGACACAAGGTATAATGGGATGAATATAGAAAGAGCAGAGAAGAAAAATGTGTAATTCAGATGTGTGAGTGGATAGTGCCTCTTAAGTTATAGCATCTACAATAGGATGAACTTAATTTTTTCATAAAATATGTCAGAGAGAGACTGACCAAGAAAGGGGGAGGAGTCAAATGGAGAACTAGCCTGACCCTTTGAATGTCATTGAAGCTTATCTAGTCTGATCCAGGTGCAAACCACTAGTTTGAGAACATTCCTGTATTGTACGCTTGAGCAATAAAATAGCTAATTGAACTCTTCAGATGTGGATCTGATTATTTGTGCTTACAAATAAGACCTCTGGAAAGGGACCCAATAGTGGTAACCCCCCCCCCAAAGTACAATAAAATGATAGTATGAATATGAAAAGAGTTTTCAAAAACTGAAGCTTTACAATATATTAATTCACTAAATCCTCTAAAAACTAATAAAGGTACTATAAATTGTCAGACTGGATGGGAACTGAATATCATGAACATGTCTCGATGCTGAACACAGATCATGGGTACACTCCTGATATCCTATAAGTTTCACTCTCTTAAATGAACGAATGTTCCCTGAAGATCAGAATGACTGAGATGGAGGAACAGGCATACTAAATTAACTAACTATAACTTTATGAAGTACTGGCAAATTAAATTAAGCAACAACAGTTCCCATGATGTTAGCTCTAAAGATATTGCAGAAATGAGCAACTTGGGACAGAATAATACAGCTCCATCAGTAAAAAATTCCTCACTGAGAAATTATATTATTAAAATATTGTCCAATGTGGATGTGACAGTAAGTAAGCTAATATGTGACAATACTAGATATCATCATAAGAAAATGTAGGGTTTTTGTTAGTGGAGGCAGAGTTGCCATTATAAAAAAGTGGACAAACTAAATGAGAAGAGGGAGGTTGACATGGGAGATATTCCTTTTTCTTTATAAAATCTACCAGTTTCAGATACGGGGCAGCAAGAAAGGGACAGAAGTCCCATCCATCCATCCATCCATCCATCCATCCATCCATCCATCCATCCACAATTCCTTCTCTGTATTTAAGGTTGAAAGAAAAACAAAATACACTGTCTAAATTCATAAAACTTCATGTATTGCTGCTGCAATCTGCTACAGATTGCAATACATAAATGAGGGAATGTGGAAAGAGACTACTCTATGCGGCCTCATCAAGCAGGTACAAGGAGATTCTGCAGATATCAAAGTCCTGAAAACTTTAAAGATGACAGCTTCTTGAATAGCACCTGGAAGCCAGCCAGTAACCAAGCCAGGGGTCATAACTGGCACACAGATAGAGCCGCGAAAAGGCAAAAGATGCTACCTGCTCTTTGAACAGGAACTGCGAGTTCAGAACTCCTAAATTACAATCCAGTTCAGCGAGGGACAGGCAGACCAGTCATCCTCTTTTGCTGAGAATAAGGTTCAAACTGTTCTTTCCCATCCAAACCTAAAAGCCTTACAAGCACCTCAAAAACATTTTGATGGCATCACCTGTTGATCTGTGTTGAGATTGAAAGTTGCGTATCAACAGCATACTGATGTCATCTAAACCTATGTCAATAAACAACTACCATACAATGTCTTCCTGCTTATCTCCTGGGAGATAAGATTTAACTCTTATCTCCCACCACCAGTAACGGAAAGGAAAAGCAGCAGGGCAAACTAGTGCATTACTATATTAACAACTGCAATGACCGTCTAAATTCCAGGCTCAATTGTGGTCATAAATCAAGAATTGTCTGTATCCTCGAATATAACAACTCACATAATTACTTGAGTAGGGCTTCTAAACCAATCATTTTCATTGTCGTTTAGGCAGTGCTCCATAATTTGTTTCCTTCTGCTTCTTTCTTCAGGAAATGATAATCAGGGATCTCTTAGGTCACACCCATGCATTTCTATTGAACTACAAAGCCCCAGGGGACTCTTTTAATATTACATAACCTTATTCATTTTCAGAAACCTAGTTAGTGTGTGTTTGTCTATTCCAGTATTTTTAAACTGGTTTCAGTGAGGACTCGGATCTTCTCTTTTCCTTCTAAACTTACTGTTATCTCTTTAAAAGTAGAACCATCACATTTTTCTAAGCTAGAACTCACGCTCGGTTCTATTTCCCATTCCCTTTCTCTTTCCCACTAAACTAACAGACATGTTGTGCTTGCAGCGAACTTACTTTTGCAGCTCCTCCTCCCACCCTTACGTCAATGCATCCTCACACATCCAATCCCTTGCAAAATGTTTGTAAAAGAAATACAGATGCTTAGCCTGGAGTGTTTAGGAAATTTCCTACGTTGAAATCTGTTACAATCAGGGATTATTTCAAATATGATTAAAATCAGGAGTGATATTCTGTCTAAAAGAAAATCAGGGCATCAGCTGGGCTAATTCTCAGGGATGCAATGATGCCACCACACAATGTCAATGTATAGTGCTATGGACTAGCACAGTGATGGCTAACCTTTTTGGGCTCGTGTGCCAAAAGCGGGGAGAGCGCAGGGGGGTCGTGCGTGGGCGTGCCACTCTCATAATGCTATGTGCGTGACCCCCTGCTTTTGGCACGCTTTTTTCGCCCTCCCCAGGCTCCAGAGGCTTTCTAGGAGCCTGGGGAGGGTGAAAACAGCCTCCCCCCCCCACCTCCAGAGGCTTCAGGAGCTTCCCTGAAGCCTCCAGAGGGCGAAAAACAGCCTCAAAAGAAAGCCTAAATCAGCTGGCCAGCATACACATGCACGCTGGAGCTGACAGGGCAATGCCTCGCGTGCACTAAGAAATGGTTCTGCGTGCCACCTGTGGCACCCGTGCCATAAGTTCGCCATCCCTGGACTAGCACAATATGCATCATCAAAAGAGCCTTCATTCTATTCCCATAAGAATATTATTCATCAGTGAGATGAAGCTTTTTGAGGATCAGTAATGCAACAAAACCAATAACAACATGAAATTAACTCAAATAGCTTAATTTTTAAGAAACAACAGAACTGCCAATACTGAAACCATACATTTCAAATGTATCACATTTACTAATTACAGTAGTAAAACAGCTACTTTTAAAGTAAACAGTTCAAATGTATCCTTACTCTTTGCTTTCAGCTTTATGTTATGATAGCTTTGATACAGCTACATTTAAACTTCATGGAGATGTTACAGTCTTTAGAGGGGGTTTAATTTTTCCAGGGATTTAAAGTACTTACAGGGAAAACAGAATGTGTTTTGATGTATTAAGAGGTCAGCTGAACAGTTTATTGAAGCATCTGCAGAGAATTCCAAAAGCTAACATGAAAAACCTAAAACTATTTTCTCCTGCTATTATAATAAAGTCCTTTGATCAATTTGGCCAGCATGAGAAAAGGAAAAATAGAGACAGAGAAATGAAGCAGAAAGAAAAACAAAAACAGAATTAAAGTTCATAATCAAAAGTGGCTTCATGAATTTTTCTGCTGCCCAGTGACTTGAAATCAACTATCTGAGATGATAATTTCATCCTGAGATGTTAATGTGTAGAAAAACACTTTCATTCACATATTCTTTTTTGGCTTTTGCAAACAGTAACAGACTGTATTGTAGAAATTATGTGCATGCCATCTTTCTGTCAGGAAACTTAATGGCACAATTATAAGTGGCCAGATCTTAAACTGAGATTTAGAGAAATGGTCTCTGATCTTTTTTATACTACTCTTGCAGGTTTACCTCTTTTTCTAAAGTATTGGAGCACTCAATCCCATCTAATCATCAAAAATGTAGACTTTAACTTCTTTTCTCTGTTTTATGCAAGAACTCTATGACAGGTTGATGTAAATAAATAAACATAGATATTATATTTTCTTTAAGCAAACAAGTCATTTTCAGCACCTCAGCAACTACTATCATCTTTACCAACCATTAGTGTGGTTAATGTACTGGTTCAAGTTCTTTGATTATTATTATTTTTTGAATTTCTCTCACTTTCTGTCAGAAACCTCTACTGTTTGAAAGTAAAAATCACTTCTTCCAGTTTCTCCCATTGGAATGGATTTTTGTTGTTGTTAAAACTATCAGATTCATTCGAAACATGGCTCCCACAATGAATCATTTGAATAAAGCACTTAAAATAACAACCCAGACTTAACAATTGTTAAAGAGGAAAGACAAAAAAAAATTCTGGATAGGAGAACTTGGAGACAGCAAAATAGAAAAGAAAGACCTGGAGAAAATACAAAGAATAGCAAACAGAAGTACAGCAATTGTGGCAAAAGCAAGTAAAGATAGTAGCAATTGTAATAGAAGCCTTGGATGCAATCCTAAAATACAAGGAGCACCACTTGAACACCATCAGCATTGAAAAATATCCCTATCAGCCAATTGCAAAAATCAGCTTTACTTGAACAGTTCACATCTTGCTATAGTATCTTTAACACCATCAAACTTCTACTTCAGCCTATCCCAGGTTCTTGGGAAGGACTTGATAGGTGGATAAAAATGCCAAATCCACTCTAAACATCTGGCTGACTGTGCGACAAACAATAACAACAACAACAACAAATTCTTGACATGGACATGGCTTAAGATGGGAACCATCAAGAAAGAAATGGAAGGATTAATACTGGCTGCTCCAGAACAAACACTACAAACTAATGCCATGAAAGCGAAGATACAAAAATCTATTGACAACCCAAACTGCCGACTTTGCAATAACAAAGTCGAAACTATTTCATATTTAATATGTAAATGCAGCAAAATGGCACAAACTAATTACAAAATTAGACATGACCAAGTTGCTAAATTAATCCACTGGTCATTATGTAAAAATATGATTTATCTGTATCCAGAAAGTCATGGGAACATAAAGTAGAAAAAGTTATCAAAAATGAGAAGGTGACGATCTTGTGGGACTTTCGAATACAGACAGATCATCATTTGGAACACGACATGCCAGATATCATGGTTGTAGAGGGTCGAAGCATACAGTTTATTGATATTGCTGTACCAGGAGATGCCAGAGTCGAAGAAAAAAAAACTAGAAAAAAAATCATGAAATATTGCGCCCTGGCCATCAAAATTACATGGCTATGGATGAAACATGTAACAGTGATACTCATTCTCATCAGGGCACTTGGTACAATGTCCAATGATGGTTAGGTCCCATGATACCTAGGACGCTGGCAGCAACCCGTATCAACCATTAGCACCAGTATTTGTGATGCACTTTTGAATGTTCAGTTGGCTGAGTTTCATGTTTAATGAATAAAGTAAATAATAATGATGATGATGAAGAAGAATTGGAAAAGGAAAATTTCTTGTGGTTCTATACACAATTTATTTGCCAATTCTTTTTAAATATCTTTAGTAAATTTTTAAAAAGGGTAGTATATAGCTCAAATAATAGGAAAAAAAGTGAAGAGGATAAAAAGGTGAAGTTAAAAGTGACAAAAAATACACAAAAAAATAAAATAAATAAGAGATGACCTCTGTTAGGAGTAGGCTCCTAGTGTTGGGTAGGCAATATATAATACTATGATGACAAATGGTCATTGTTGCTTTAAGGATGTTGGAATGCAATTAGAGTCTGTAATTATCTCCACAATAAGAGGAAGTCAGGAGAGCGCATACTCTCTATCTGCTCAATATCTCTACTGATTGCTATCTGCTTGTTTGCTCACTGTGCCTGACTGAAAGAAGAAGGAAGGAAGAATCATTAATTGCGACTGTAAGCAATTGTTTGTTTATTAAGGACTTTCTTTGACTAACTATCTACAATCTCTGCTTGTGAAGCAGTAGTTTAGTTTTACACCAGTAAAGCTAATTGTTTTATTAACAGTGTCTGAGTTACTATTTGTGTGTACAGTATACCGACTGGACTATTGTAACTCTCTCTACATGGGGCTCCCCTTGAGGTGCACCCGAAGACTTCAGCTGGTCCAGAATGCAGCCGCGCGAGCAATAATGGGGACCGCAAGGTACGCCCATATAACACCGCTCTTGCGCGAGCTGCACTGGCTGCCTGTCGTCTTTCGGGTGCGCTTCAAGGTGCTGGTTGTCATCTTTAAAACGCTCCATGGCTCGGGACCTAGCTATCTGCGGGATCGGATCCTGCCCCATACATCCTCACGGCCGATCCGCTCCCACAGAGAGGGACTTCTCCGGGTGCCGTCCACTAGACTGTGTCAGCGGGCGACGCCCAGGGGAAGGGCCTTCTCTGTGGCGGGCCCAGCCCTCTGGAACGACCTCCCCCCCGACATTAGAACAACTACGGACCTCCGCTCCTTCCGTCGAAAACTGAAAACACACTTTTTCTGCCTGGCCGGCCTTGGTTAGTCTCTACCTCTGGGGTGTTTAGGGAAATTAGTTTTAATGGGGTTTTTAGCGCAGGGACCATCAATTTAATCTGCTTTTATTTATTGTATTTATTGTTTGTATATATTTTTATATGTTTTAATTTCCCTGTGCACCGCTCCGAGTCCCCTTGGGGAGAGGATGCGGTATACAAAATTAAATATTATTATTATTATTATTATTATTATACTAGCAACGTTTCTCTAGCTGCACATTCCGCTGCACAACTTTCTGTCTCCCAACGGAGATATCCCCCAATAATCTCCAACCTTTTCCAGTACAGGAAACAACAATACAATACAGCCTCTTTCTAGGCTTAGATGAATAATATTAATATATAACAATATTTAAAATGCTAATAATCAACGTAAAAGGTCATATATTCTTAGTTGAAGTTTAATCTAACATACTATTAACTATTAAAAAATCATATCCATATGTTTAACAAATGTAATCCTCAAATCGCACAGTCAAAAGTTCACTTTTCTCCTTTTCTTATAGGAAATCTATCAGTAATCTGTAAACTACAAGACTTCCTGTCCTGGTGCTTGGAACCTGTGTGCATCTGGTTGGGGAACAGCAGATTTTAGCTGAACCCTAGCAAGACTGAGTGGCTCTGATTTTGGGGGCACTCTAGATCTGTGATGTTACCATCTTCGGTATTGGATGGGGTGGCACTGTCCCAGACAGACCTGGTACGCAATAGGGGCTCCTTGATTGGTGTGCTTTAACTTAATTTGATTTGATTTTTTTTTAATTGCTTTGCTTTTTCTGAATTGGTCCATCTGAACATCTACAATGTTAGAAATATAAGGATGTTTTGGTTTTGGTTTGTTTTGCTATTGCACCTGTGCTTCCAAAAAAAAAAATCTGTACACTGCAAAATAGGTTTATGCATTCAGATCTCCTCTCTGCTTAATGACTCAGTTCTCTTAAGTTTATCGAAGATTATCAAGGTTATTCACCTTTTTGAAAATTCCCTTTTTCTGTTGCATACAGCTATTTTTATATATATCTCTCCCCCGTACTTGTCTATAATTTCTGATCCATGGTGGCACAGTGTAACTTTTAGTGCTTCTTCAAATGTTCACAAAATAAAACAAAGGGGCTAATTTCTTCTACTCAAAGTCCCTGAGACCAAAGGCAGTAGGAGCTTTGACATATTACATCATGAGATACAAAGATAAGCCCAACTAGTTGTTCCAATTATCTTTATGATTGTGGACACAACTATTCAAATCCCTGTGTAAAAACAAGAGTGATTAACTGGCAAATAAGGAACTAACTTGAAAACGCACAGGCTAAATTACAAATGCAAGATCAAATTCATAAAAATGTGATAGATCTCTTCTAAATTTAATAGCTGAAACCTCAATCAATAAATACAAAAAGAGCTAGAAAAATATAAACAACAGTGCTAATTTAACAAGATTAAAGAGCAACATGCATATTTCTAATGAGAAAGCAGACACCTTGTAATACCCACTCCATGATATGTTGCTAAGCAACAAGATATAAAAAGATGTACAATAGTGGTAATTTCTTCCACATATGAAAAGAGCACCTTACAAGGCATTTATAATGCATTCCTCCAGAACAAAAATCCGTAGAGACTACTTAAATTTCCATTTTCTATAATACAGATTGTTAAACAATTATGTGTTTTGTTTTTGTTTTAGCTAATGGAGTAAAACTGTGATCTTATTTAATGATTAAATAAGAATTCTGTACAAATAACAGCAGCAGCAACAACAAATGAAGTGCCAACAACTTCTCCAATAAATCTGATAAAGTCAAGCTTCCAAATCAATAAAACATGATTTACAAATAATTGCTGGATTAATATATCACACCAACCTAAATTTTTAAAAAACTATATTTTGGCTTAGTAACATACAGTATGTGAATCAGCTCAATATTAAACAGTAAAATCCAATTAACTACCTCAATTTGCCTATTTTACCTGGAGATTTTTTTAAATACTACCTGCAAATTCTTGTTTTATTAAAATATATTTGGAAAGTGTAATATTAATCTGTTTCTTTATTGTTCAATAAATAAATACATCTTAATCACTTTCTATATTAAGACTATATATTAAGTTTTATATATACCTGAATGTAAGTTCCAATGAAATGACTGTTTTTTCATTTAAAGTGCACTATCAAAGCGTATAGTACATTCCTTAACTTAGTGTCATGGAACATTTGTTTCTTATTCAAGAACATTACATACATATATAGATGAATGCATGCAAAAAAGCACTAACATTGTTACTAACATTGTACTGACTTATTAAATAATTTGCTAGAGAAACTGTAGTTGGCTAAGTATGGCAAGTAACATAATATTACATATCACATTATAAAATGTTTTTATGACAGTGAAAAATATTAGGCTAATAAGATGACAAAAGCACTATAGGTAGGCCTCAGTTAATGATGGCAAGTGGGACTGGAAAGTGTGACATCACATGACAGAAATTATGGTGCTTCCAGTTGTCATCATTAAGCAAATCATCATGGGACATTAAGTAAGGATGTCTAAGGTTGCCATTTGTAATCTGTGCTGATTTCCCTTTTGTCTTTGCTTATAGGAAGCCCACAAAGAACATCGCAAATGGTGACCACATGACTGTGGGATGCTGTGACATCATAACTGTGACTGAGTCAAGCAAAAATACCACCACAGGTGTAGAAGACCAGCCTGAACCCAATGGCGGGCCAAACACATTAGCTGTAATTATTAAAGGAAGATTACTGTGAAGAGAAATAAAAATTTTCAGGATTGCAAGGTTCTGTTAATGTAGCTTTAAAATAAAATAGATTTAACTCATTTAAATGTGTTTTCTGTCTGGTTTATCCAGGAAGCCTGACAGATTAACAGGTTAACAAATCTGTATATGATAGTAGAAATAACATGAAATAGCGACATTTTAGTGCTACTACTTCTTAAAACAATTGTTTTAGATTGCCAGTAGCTTATTTGTTAGACAGAATAATGAGATAACCTAGAGCAGGGGTCCCCAACCTTTTTTGCACCAGGGACCGGTTTCATTTTAAAGAAAATTTTGCGGACCGGCTGTGTGGCTCAGCAGTCATGTGACTGGGTGGGCGTGGCCAACTTGGAAAATGTGAAACTCACTTAACAATGGTCTTGGTTAACAACCAAACTTTTGGGCTCAATTGTGGTCATAAATTCTTTCTTTCTTTCTTTCTTTCTCTCTTTCTTTCTCTCTATTTCTTTCTCTTTCTTTCTTTCTTTCCTTCTTTCTCTATTTCTTTCTCTCTTTCTCTTTCTTTCTCTGTCTTTCTCTTTCTCTCTCTCTTTCTTTCTCTTTCTTTCCCTCTTTCTCTCTTTATTTCTTTCTCTTTCTCTCTTTCTTTCTTTCCCTCTTTATTTCTTTCTCTCTCTTTCTCTCTCTCTTTCTTTCTCTTTCTCTCTTTCTGTCTCTTACTTCCTCTCTTTCTCTTTTTTCTCTCTCTTTCCTTTCTGTCTCTCTTTTTCT
The DNA here is from genome assembly GCA_039707465.1 of Rhabdophis nuchalis. NCBI lineage: Eukaryota > Metazoa > Chordata > Lepidosauria > Squamata > Natricidae > Rhabdophis > Rhabdophis nuchalis. The sequence goes on along the minus strand of CM077651.1, from coordinate 35,753,930 downwards.
TTCTCTGTCTGTCTTTCTTTCTTTCTTTCTTTCTCTCTTTCTTTCTCTCTCTCTCCCACTTTCTTTTCTTTCTTACTCTCTATCTCTGTCTCTCTCCTTCGTCCTCCCATCTGTCACTCTATGTGTGTGTATGTGTCTGTCTGTCTCGCATCCACGCACTTAATCACTCATTCTGTGTCTCTCTTTCTCTCCCTGTCTCTGTGTGCGTGTCTGTCACTCTCTGATTCCCCCCTCCCTCCCTGTCTCTCTCTGTGTCTGTGCCTCTCTCGGTCTGTCTGTCGTCGTCCCCGCCCCCCGCAGAGCCTCCTTAGCCCGGGCCGCCCGGGCAGCCTTAGCCTGCCTCGCTGCCCGGGCGCCGTGCTTGGTTGCTCGTTTGCTCACTCAGGCTCCTTCCAGGAGCTGAGAAGGCTCCGTATGTGTGTGTGGGGAGGGGGGGGGAAGGAAGGGAATCGGCGGCCAGTAGGGAGGGGCGCCGCCGCCCAGGAGTCCCACCGTCGATGAGGGAGGAGGAAGAGCCCCACTCCAACGGCGCGAACAGCCGCGGCTGCCTTCTCCCGCATGCTCTGCTCAGGGAGCTGCCCCCTCCTCCTACTCTCCGCCCTGCGGCCCGGTTCCCACCAAGCCACGGACCGGCACCGGTCTGCGGCCCGGGGGTTGGGGACCCCTGACCTACAGCGCTAGGTACATAAAGACAAAATAAAAGATGAGAAACATTGTTATGTATTGAAAAATATAAAAATATGTAAATATATAAAGGCAAGTGAAGTGTGATATATCCTAATGGCTTAATTCAAATCCCAGTCCATGCATACATTTAAACTCTTTTTAAATAGGAATAAGAATAATAATCAGCTTACTGTCAGATTCATATCTAAATATACTTTTTATATGATTACATATTTTAGTTAGTTAAAAAAGAATCTTTAATTACAGTGTGTATTGGTTTTCTTTTAAAAATATAAATACCTGTATATTTTAACACAGTATTTAGCAAGTGAGAAAATCATGTTATTAATGCATTCCTGGATGATTCTATATTTCTATTCTCTTACTTAGTCATTGCTAATTATGTCTTTTCCCAATTAATTACTTCATTTCCGGCAGCATAGACATTTTATTCATTAAATGTCAAAATGAACGCCCTGACCGATTAGATGCCTACATTTTTCTTAAGTGCTCAATATTCAATCAACCCATAACATCTTAGAAAATTAAAGTACTACTCAACATACAGCACATATCAATTCCTATGTTTTCTATGACAGATAAGATCAAGAGCTGTCAAGCTAATCATGCACAAAATCGCAAAAGTTCTGTATTGTAATCTATTCTGAAAATACTGATTTAACTAAAACAACAATAAAGCAGCTTAGAATTTTACATGCATGGTTCCATATAAGAATCCATTTTCATTGTAACATTCTTAGGTTTAGATGTGTTTTATTTTTGAGTTCAGATATAATTTATTATGTTTTAAAAATACTATTTACTTGCTCTAGGAGTCAGTACTTCCTAGGCATTTCTTTTGAAAAGTCAGAGAACTTTTATTTGAACTTATTAATCATTTCAGACAATAGCAAGACATTTCAGTTCATCTACATCTTCTCTTGTGTGGCATATATGTAATTTTTTCAGTCTTGTGATAGATTTTTTATATTTTATAAGATTATAATTTTCTGAAATAAAAGTGACATCCAAAATTTTGAATATTTATTCAATTGGAATTTGGGGGAGTAAAATAGAATAAAATAAAGGAAGCAAAATTGTATTGCTCCCTTTGAATTGTGTGAATTCAACTTTTTGAATTCTGATGAAGATTTTTGGTGGAACTTATTATTATTATTATTTATTTATTTGATTTATAGACTGCATCCTCTCCCCGGAGGGACTCGGGGCGGTGCACAGGACATTAAAAGCATATTATAAATACAACAGTACAATATTTAAAATCGAATTAAATAATTTACCCTGCGCTAAAATTTTAAAATCTTAAAACCCTTAAAACCCTTGACACTGTTTCCCTACAATCCCTATTCAAACAATTTAAATTTATACTACAGCCTAGGATAGGATAGATTAGGCCAGGCCGGCCTGATGAAAGAAGTAAGTTTTTAACTTTTGGCGGAAGGAGCGGAGGTCCGTGGTTGTTCTACGTTTGGGGGGTAGATCGTTCCAGAGGGTCGGGCCCACCACAGAGAAGGCCCTTCCCCTGGGCGTCGCCCGCTGGCATTGCCTAGTGGACGGCACCCGGAGAAGTCCCTCTCTGTGGGAGCGAATCGGCCGCAGGGATGTATGAGGCAGAATGCGATCCCGCAAGTAACTAGGTCCCGTGCCATGGAGCGCTTTAAAGATAGTAATCAACACCTTGAAGCGCACCCGAAAGGCCACAGGTAGCCAGTGCAGCTCGCACAGGAGTGGTGTTACATGGGAGAACCTAGAGGCTTCCAGAACTGCCCGCGTGGCTGCGTTCTGGACTAGCTGTAGTCTTCGGGTGCACCTCAAGGGAAGCCCCATGTAGAGAGCGTTACAATAGTCTAGACGGGATGTCACGAGCGCGTGAGTGACTGTGCGAAGGGCGTCCCGATCCAATAAGGGACACAACTGGCGTACCAAGCGAACCTGGTAGAACGCCCCCCTGTCCACGGCTGTCACTTGATCTTCAATGGACAGCCTGGTACCCAGGAGGTACCAGGCTGTCCTACCCACAAGTTGCGTGCCCTATCCACGGGGGCTAGATGTTCACCCCCTATGGCCAGTGATGGAATAAACTGTTTGTACCGGGATGCCGGAAACGACAGCCACTCGGTCTTGGATGGGTTGAGTCTGAGTCTGTTCCTTCCCATCCAAACCTGCACGGCTTCTAGACACCGGGACATCACTTCGACGGCATCATTGGGGTTGTTTGGGGTAGATACGTACAGCTGCGTGTCATCAGTGTACAGGTGGTACTCTACCCCAAAACCACGGATGATCTCGCCCAACGGCTTCATATACGTGTTGAACAGGAGCGGCGAGAGGACCGACCCCTGAGGCACCCCACATGTGAGGGGTCTCGAGGTTGGAGAACTTTTTAAAATATACAATATAGAAATGGAGAAACATTTCTCAATTTCTCATCCAGGGAGGTATAATATTCTGCCTTTTTAATATTTCCTAGAATATTTAATTCTTCTAGGAGAGGGGTGGGTGGTAACTTCCTATAATATACAGTATGTCATAGTGAGAGGGAAATGTATTTGTTCTAATTTGAATTTGGATGTAATTTGAAAGTAGCAGACCTTCCCAAAATCTTAATGCTATAAAGCACTGTGAAGTGGTATATAAATTATTGCTATTTAAGTTAAACACCTTTTTAGGAACATAAAACCACTCAGTCCATACCCACTATCATGCTAATATTGCTAATGAAGGTGTAAACAATCCACCAGATAAGAAGTATATTTAAAGTACAAAAAAAATCTGCTTCTGTTCAAGAGTCCGCCACTTTGGATGTTTGAAGGTAGGTAATAACAAAATCAGTGGTGGGTTTCAAAAAATTTTAGAACCTCTTCTGTAGGTGTGGCCTGCTTTGTGGGAGTGGCTTGCTGGCCATGTGGCCAGTGGGAGTGGCTTGGCAGTCATGTAACTGGGTAGGCATGGCCAACTTGTAAAATGTGGTGAAACTCACTTAACAACACTCTTGCTTAGCAACCAAAATGTTGGCCCAGAAACTCTGGCATTGAAACATGCAAGTCTTAAAGCTGTCAAGTTACAAGACCATTGAACCCCTAACCCTTTACAAAAAAAAACCCCAGGGGTGTTCAAACTTGACAGCTTTAAGACTTGTGGACTTCAACTCCCAGAATTCCTCCTCTCGCTCTTCATCTTGATGATGTGCGGACAGGTAGGGAAGAGGGAGATGGAACCGGTTCTAAACGGCACTGTAGATTTGTGGAACCTCTTCTATAGAAAAGGTTAGAACTGCCAGGAACCCACCCCTGAACAAGATCCATTATCTCTCCAATTTATAAGAAATAAATTAGTATTGGAAAAGTTTTGGTAGTTCAAATGATCACTTCTTTATTTATAAACTATATAAGTGAGATAGCTACTATGAATGAAAATTAATTATTAAATGTAACTAATTAAAGACTGAACAGGCATTAGAAATGGGTAAATGTCTTAATTTTACATAGTTTTTCATTTCTTTAATTCATTTCGTATTGTTTGTATATCAATTTCCAATGTTTATACAGGGTCATAAAATTGTTATGCTTTATATTCACTTTGGAAATCTGATACTTTTTTTTGTACAATAGTTTCACTCATTGAATACTTCAGCTATACATCTATGTATGAATTACTTGATTGGAAAACGTAATCATACAATATGGAGAACAGGGAGATCTATTTTACTTCACATGTTAATTTTCAAACAGTAAATTAGGATTAATTAGATTAAAATGCAATTTAGATTTATTTAACTAAACTAAAACATTTTTCTAACTCGCATCAAAAAAGATACATGCTCAACTATGAAATAACTAAACAATTCATTTTAGTCCTACCCGTAAAATTTCTTCAACACAGTCATCATCACCTACTCCACTGTCCTGTAAACAAAGAGGAAATAGATATAAAGTTAGAATTAATGACCACCATACATGAATACATGACTTCTGGCAACATCTATGCAATGCTGGCGGATTGCTTCTGGAAATCACACCATTTTTCTTAAATGTGTTTTAAAATAGGACAGACAAGTTGAATATCTGAGAAGATGAATATACAATTATTACATATGCCTCTTTTCAAAAATGGTAAAAGATAAGGAAAAAATGTAAGTGTTGTTTTTTTCAATAAGTATAACTTCAGAAATATTATGATATGCTCTCTGCCAAAGCCCATTTAAATTAAAAGTGCCCTACCAAAAGTTGGCCATAATCCATTGGGACCTTCTTTGCTATAACAGTCATTGAAATTAAATAACTACTATGTAATTTAGTGTCATGGATATTATACAGGAGATATTTAAAGTTGCATAACATTTACATGTACTGACACAGTCTGTACACTTAAAATGAAAGCAACAATTTAACTGCAGATGAAACTAAAAAGAGCATGAAATTACCATCTCCATTGTATAATTGAGCTATCAAATAATATTAGGATATCCTATCTTGAAAAAAACAATGTATCCCAGTTTTTAAAAATATAAAATATACTCCTTATAATTTAAGAATGAGATTAATATAACAAAAAAATAATCCCCATATTTTTAAAAGGTTGGATATCAGGTTTTGTACTTGCATTGTAAAAGTATAATCCAAAATGCACCAAATGACCCCACATTGTAAGAAAATTGAGCAATTTTTAAAAACTTATATGATTTATGACCTGTGGATTTCAACCCCCAGAATTCCTGAGCCAGCCAGGATTTTGAGGCTTTGAAATCCGCAAGTAGTAAACGGGCTATAGTTGCCCACCCTTGTTCTAACCCAAGCCTGGGAGAAAGAATCAAATTTTCTGGAAATTTTAAATATGGCCAGGGAGAAGAAAGCAGATTCTTTTATTTTATTTATTGCTGGAGAAAAATTACTATGCCACAAAGCTTACATATTTATTGCTCTAGTTTTGTCTTGAACTTCAAGATAAAAATTAATTCAAAAGCTTATCTTATGAGGGTTCTACTTCCTAGTGAAGTTCAACTGTTTAAAATCTGAAAGTAGATATTATGGCTTCATGGAAAGGAAATGCCAGAGCACATATTTTCCCTTCCTATTATGGGCTCTCTACATACTAAAAATAAAAGCTGTCACTGTAATGTATCATGACAAGGAAGTTCCTTCAGGGGCAAAAGTTCACTTCAAGTCATCTTCTTGTTTACCAGTAGTATGCTTCTTTTCGTAAGCAAAAAAATATTGAAATGTCTTCTTCCCATTTCATGTTCCTGAACCATACAAATTCAAATTACATGGAAAAATACCAGATCCAGATTCGCTCTGCTTATAACAACACATAATGTATGTGTCTCTGTGTGAATTGATGCACAGTTAACAGTGAGCAGACATATTGAATTAAATGGGTAAGGTGACCAGACGTCCCGCTTTTGGCGGGACAGTCCCGGTTCACCTTCAGATGTCCCGCCTCTTCATAATGTGCCGCTTTTTGCGGGCAGGCGGTGGGAGCACACACAGCCCCCCCTCCTCGGCCCTGATGCCCTCTGCGCAGGCACATGACGCGCAGGAGCACCGCCCCCCGCCTGTCGACGGTGTCCCGCTTTGGGACTTTGAATATCTGGTCACCTTATAAATGGGCCTTACTTGTGAATAAGTATCTGGGTAGGATTACAATAATAATAACAATATAATTGCATAACTTTTTCATGTGTTTCATCTGTTTAAAACCTTCAAACACTTCTTAATGTATTTTATCTTATATACATACGTACATCCAGATAGGATAATAGAAAAGACATAACAAATATATTGTATGGGTTGTGCAAAAAACAGCTTTGTGTGCAAGTATCCTAGAGTATGGGACTTGAAATGTCAATAACTACAGGTGACCTTATGGAAGAAATGTAGCACTGTAATGTGAACATAAAATGCACTGATCAAGTTATTGAAATTGCTTTGGTTATCTGTGTGGATAGATTAATGTGACAATTAAATAATTTTTGACATTTTGTAAAATGACAAGTGAACTTGCATAAGAATAATCCTTATTAATTTTTAATTGTAGTCCTGAATCAGGGCTTTCCATAGAGACTATTAAAATCTGCAAGATGGCAATCATCACAATGTAAGTCCCACCCCTTTTGTGTGCCGGGCAGGGCTTCAATCACAACAATGTGTTAGCCATCGTGCAGATTTTGACAAATCACTGTAGATGCACCTGCTCTGAATCTTGAGCAATTTTTTTTAGAATGTTATCCTCATAATATATATGTGAGCTGAGGCAAATCTGAGATTCTGAAGAGAAATAAATCCAAACTGAGCTAATTTGTGTACAGCTGCCAATAATATAAGCATGCTGGTTAGAATTCTTTATACAGCAGATGCCTTTGTATTTCATATTTCAAGCAAGTTAATAAGCAGGTGTCAAAACTCTGAATTAAAATTCCCAGAAGAGGGAAGAACAAAGGACAATAAAAATGATTTTTAAATAATCATAGCGATAAATAGCATCTACTTCTGATAAATATAAGTGCTGGCATAAAATGTTATTAGGCTACAGAGATGTTCTTTTGTTTCAGAAATATGTTTTGCTCTTCAGCAGTGTCATTCATCATCTTAATAAGCTCTCCGTATGTAAATTAAATAGCAAAGTTTGATTCATTTGAATACATTTTTGTATTGTGTTAGATCATTTTTTAACATTTATTTCATTCCTTTCACTGCTGAATAACTCCATTGTATTTGTGTAATTTAAGGATTCAGTTCATATCCTGGAAATGTTTTGCCATTAATTCTTACTCAGTTTTGCTTTCACTATGAAAATTTAAAAATATCATTTAGGTCTATAGTGTACAAATTAATATTGGATCCACCCTGTTTTGTATTTCTTTTAAACCGAATTGTGTATTTTTTTTTTAAAAGCATGTATTGTCCTTTTATACCTCCCCCCCCTCCCAAATTAACTTCAATGATTTTATAGTTAAAGATGTACAATTAACTGACACGTCAAGTATTTATAATTACCACTTTCATGATCTTTGTAGAACAAGATGTTATTATTTAATTTTCTGGTGGTAGAAAAACCACACAGTCATATTGTATGTTTGTATACTTCGGGGTAAATAAGCATTTGTTTAGTAATCATTAAAGCACATCATTTTTAAATTTTATTTTCAAAACTTACCTAGCCCTGCTGGCCAGAAATAAAAATATGTTTCATATTGAAGTTGATTGAAAGAATTGCAAAGAACACATATAACATTTTTTTCCAGAGAACTGGAAAAGGTACTGTATTATCATTTTAAAAGATTTAAAGAAAAATAAACATAAATTTACATTAAATACAATTTAAAATTCACATTTTGCTTATTTAGCCATACCTGAAAAGAACTTTAAACACTGCTTGCATTTTTTACTATGTGGGGTTTAGACAAACTATCCAAACTTTTTACATGAAGTTTAATGCAGTCAGTTTCTCTAGTTATCCGAACATTCTTGGGCTTTGTATATTAGTATAACCAGGGAAAATGTGTGCGCACTACATGCTTGATGCAATTAAAATTGTTCTGCATATGTGCAGAACTGAAAAACAAGATGGCGGTGCCTACAGCACCACCTGGGGAATCAGTTCAGGGCCCAGGCCGCCAAACCACTACCGGTTTGGACAAACTGGTCCGAATCGATTGGAACCCCCCCACTGATATACTTGAAATTCATAGTGTAGGATTTCCTGCCTAAACAGGCGGTTGGACTAAAAGACCTCTAAGGTCCTTCCAATTCTATTCTATTCTACTCTAGTCTAACATTCTATTCCATTCTACATTGCTCAATTTCAACTGAAATAATTATATTACAATATTATTACAATGACAATAAAGATTATTATTATTATTATTATTATTATTATTATTATTATTATTATTATTATTATTATTATTATTATTATATTCAAGAAAGCTTTCAATGTAAAGAATTTCTGATATAGGATTGGTGCTCATGGCCCATGATTGCACCAGATATGTCCATGTGACTAAACTTTCCTGTTTATTTCAATGATTTTTAGAACTCTGTCTACATGAAGCAGAAGCTGACTTTTTACGATTACAAATAAACACAAAATCATTTGGTTTATGGGAAATGTTCTGGAATGGTTATTAAAATTCAATATTATAGGGAAGCAAAGAAATATAAAATGCAAAAGCAAAACACTGACATAATCATGTAGGGCAGGGGCAGTCAACCTTTTTATACTTACCGCCCACTTTTGTATCTCTGTTAGTAGTAAAATTTTCTAACTGCCCACCGGTTCCACAGTAATGGTGATTTATAAAGTAGGGAAAGTCAATTAAATTAAAAAAAGGAAAATGCTTCAGTATCGGACAAAACCCCTACTGCCCACCATGAAAGCTGGAATGCCCACTAGTGGGTGGTAGGGACCAGATTGACTACCACTGATGTAGGATATAAGGAGGGGAGAAAGAAGCATAATGTTTCCACTTTATACAATAATGTGAAGTTGCCAACTGACATTCCAAGTCAACTTTTAACTAGATTTGACTAGATGTGTCACGTGCTGGCCCTGCCCCTGCCCGGTTTAGCAAAGGGGGGGAAAGTACCAATATGTCATGATGCCGCCATGTTGATGCAAGTTTGACACCCCTGCTATAAAGCAACTTGTTATACTAAAAGCAGTTATAGGGATCATGCAGCAGATTTTTTTTTTTAACATTTAGCCCTCAGAAGTTCCTGTGCTTGTATATGTCTACAAATAAAATGCCTTCTGTTCAAGAAGTAAATGTCTTGGGCAGGCACTGATGTTGTTATATTTCCTTGTTCATTTTCCCTACTTGGTTGCCACAACTGTCATAAAATATTACGCTATAGCTGTGATGAGTGTAATATGAAGAATGCTTTAGGTTTTGTTATTTTGCCTGCTCTAATTTATCAGAAATTTCTTTGACTAAGACTTAGAACAATTATGAATCAATCTGTACTTTAAATAAAGCTGTCATTTTAAAAGCCTGGATCCCAGGTGAAAAACAGCAGGGATGTAATACTGGGGTACCACTCTGCCCAAGACATTAATAAAATCTGAACAATGAAGCAAACAAGATAGTTAATCAATACCACCAGACCACTACTTTTATCCCTTAAGATCTTCATTTTCAACTGAACATCATTACAGCAGAGAACTTGGACAGTCAATTTCCATGCACCCACACAAGATAAATAAATTAATTAGATGATCATAAAAATGACATTGAGGCATTGTGCCATCTGACCTTTTAAAGGTATTACTCCTGGTGTTAATAACCATTCTAAATAAGAAAGTGTAGCAGCATATTTTATTGCTTTTAGGTTTTTGATACACAAAATCAAATACTATGTATTATATTTAGGGTATGTTCAAGGGTTTTCTTTTGCTCTTAAGCAAAGCAACTTAATTCATACTTCTTGCACTAATATGGTAGTCAGACTCCTTCATTTTTTTTGTCTTTCATTTATCACATTCTTATTTTAATGTACGTGTCTGTCTGTGTGTCAAAAGAAGAATAAAATATAAAACATTCATCACTATGTACATTTTTATTATTTTAAGAATTGTACAGGGTCATCCATCTTAAAAAACACAGCTTGGAGTGGTTCACAACACTGTTTATGAAGAATAAATTAAAAATCATTGAAGTAATATTATTATTTTAGAATATATTAATGCAGAAATGAAACTTTCTGATGTTCATCAGAAATGGGTATAAATTACAAGTTCAAATACACTGAATATTGATTTAGTAATACAGAGCACTATAGTAATTTTTAAGTAATATATCAGTACCGTTTCCTTGACAAATTGTTATTTTTCCAGCATGTGTCCTTCACAAAGCGATTTCTTTGTGCAAGAAGTAAAAGTTATAATACAAAAGGTGCCATCTTTCTTTAAACCATTGTATCTCACTTTTGCTTTCTTGAGTAAATATCAGCAGTACTTTTTCCCACTAAAAGGATGACAAGGGGAGATACCCCCATTTCTTCTGGTACCAAAAGAATGAGGCATAGTTTTTCCTACTTAGCTCAGAACATTTCCTTAATGTAATATCCCTTAACAGCATCAACCAACTTCTTACTATTTACCCAGATCTGAATGAATACAGATAGTCCTCAACTTACAATAGTTCATTTTGTGACTGATTGAAGTTACAAGAGCACAGAAGAAAAATGAGTTATGACCGTTTTTCACACTTATGATCGCTGCAGCATCCCCACTATCATGTGATCAAAATTCAGAAACTTGGCAACTGACTCATATTTATGACAGTTGTAGTGACCTAGGCTCATGTAATCCCATTTTGCAACCTTCTGACAAGCAAAGTCAATGGGGAAGCCAGATTTACATAACAACCATATTACTAACTTAACAACTGCAATGATTCATTTAACAACTTTGGCAAGAAAGATCAGAAAATAGGGCAAAAGTCACTTAACAAATGTCTCACTTAGCAACAAAAATTTTGGGCTCAGTTGTGGCCATAAAAAGAGGACTGCCTGTAATAGTTTGAATTATTTTTGATGGTCAGACATACAGAGATAGGCAACATGAGCAAAGGAACATATATATTTTTGGGTCCCCAAGCTTTGGTCCAATATTTGTAATATCGTCATCTATCAAGTGCTTCAACACACAACACACTTCAACACACACTTTTTTAAATAAGACACATACAATCATCTGCAATCAGTGCCCCTCTAGATTCTGCACAGGACAAACAAAAAGAATTACTGGATACAAAATTGACATCAGGATTCCAAACAAAGACATAGTAAAAACAGAATATTTTAATCTGAGAGAACTTCGCACTATTGACTTTAAAGTAGTGCTTTTGGAACAAAAAAGCCATCACACATTTAAGCATGGGGTAGTAGAACTTGAAATCTGAACAAAGAGAAACACAATGTGTCTATAATATATTAGAGTGAAGAAGAAGCCACCTCGTTGAATTGAGGTGTCCTTGGTACTTTATGAGCTTGGTTGTCGCATATGTTTCATTACCCAAACTAAACTAAATATTGGTAATGAAACGTCTGCAAAAAAACAATCAAGCTCAGATATCATCAAGGAACTCTCAATCAAGTCCTCCCATCTATAGCTCAAGAAAAAACTTGAGTCTTACAAGATTTGTTTTTTTCTTCAGCTTCCAGAATTCTCCAGCCACCATCCTTTTGAAATCCACACATCTTCAAGGGGTTGAAGTTGAGAAACACTGCTATATAATATATAATAGTCCATTCATTTCTAATGTAGACTTTTATGTAGTCAAAATGATATAACTGATAACATATGATAGGCTTTGAGGAAATACTAAAAATGTATACAAATCATTATTTCCTTTCTGAAGTCTATGGGATGAAATCAGATGAACAGGTAAAACTTAAGGAAGACTGTCCTTAATCAAGCTGTCTTCAGTCAGAATCCCAGGGAAAGAGTAGTGTTGCTCAGGTGATATGAAACACTCCAAATACCAGTAAATAATAATAATAATAATAATAATTTAATTTTATAACCCGCTCTCTCTCCCCAAGGGGACTCGAGGCGGGGCACAGGCAATTAAAAATACAAAGAACAAACTACAGAGTACAAACAACAGAATTAAAAGTAAATTAAATAATTCCTGCGCTAAAACCCATATACTAAACTAAAAATTACCCCTAAAAACCCCCTAACCTAAAAAGAGACTACCCAAGGCCGGCCAGGCGAAAAAAGTGAGTCTTTAATTTTAAGCGGAAGGAGCGGAGGTCCGTGGTTGTCCTAATATCGGGGGGAAGGTCGTTCCAGAGGGCTGGGCCCGCCACAGAGAAGGCCCTTCCCCTGGGCGTCGCCCGCTGACAAAGTCTAGTGGACGGCACCCGGAGCAGTCCCTCTCTGTGGGAGCGTATCGGCCGTGAGGATGTATGAGGCAGGATCCGATCCCGCAGATAACTAGGTCCCGAGCCATGGAGCGCTTTGAAGATGATAATTAACACCTTGAAGCGCACCCGGAAGACGACAGGTAGCCAGTGCAGCTCGCGCAAGAGCGGTGTTACGTGGGCAAACCTAGAGGTGCCCATAATTGCTCGCGCGGCTGCGTTCTGGACCAACTGAAGCCTCCGGGTGCACCTCAAGGGGAGCCCCATGTAGAGAGAGTTGCAATAATCCAGTCGGGATGTCACGAGAGCATGAGTGACTGTGCGAAGGGCGTCCCGATCCAATAGGGGGCGCAACTGGCGTACCAGGCGAACCTGGTAAAACGCCCTCCTGGCCACGGCTGTCACTTGATCTTCCATGGACAGCCGGGTATCCAGGAGGACACCCAAGTTGCGCGCCCCATCCACAGGGGCAAGATGTTCGCCCCCTATGGCCAGCGTTGGAGAGAGCTGGTTGAATCGGGCAGCCGGAAACCACAGCCACTCGGTCTTGGTCGGGTTGAGCCTGAGTCCGTTACTACCCATCCAGGTCCGCACGGCTTCCAGGCACTGGCACATCACCGCTACGGCATCGTTGGGGTGGTTTGGGGTAGATATGTACAGCTGGGTGTCATCAGCGTACAGGTGGTACTCCACCCCAAAGCCACGGATGATCTCACCCAGCGGCTTCATATATGCATTAAACAGGAGAGGCGAGAGGACCGACCCCTGAGGCACCCCACATGTGAGGGGTCTCGAGGTCGACCTCTGCCCTCCTGCCAACACAAATTGCGATCGGCCAGAGAGGTAGGAGGAGAACCACCGTAACACGGTGCCTCCCACCCCCAACCCCCCCAGCCGATGCAATAGGATACCATGGTCGATGGTATCGAAAGCCGCCGAGAGGTCTAATAGGACCAGGATGGAGGAACAACCCCCATCTCTGGCCCTCCAGAGATCATCTACCAACGCGACCAATGCCGTCTCGGTGCTATGCCCGGGCCGAAAGCCGGACTGGCGCGGATCTAGATAGTCAACTTCCTCCAGGTGACGGGGAAACTGTTGTGCCACCACACTCTCAACAACCTTCGCCAAGAAGGGAAGGTTGGAGACTGGACGGTAGTTGTTCAAAAGAGCTGGGTCCAAAGAGGGCTTCTTGAGGAGGGGCCTCACCATGGCCTCTTTTAGGGAGGCAGGCAAGGAACCCTCACTCAAGGATGCGTTGATAACCTCTTGGAGCCAGCCTCGTGTCACCTCCCAGGATGCCAGTACAAGCCAGGAGGGGCACGGGTCCAATAAACATGTGGTGGCTCGCAGTCGCCCACGTAGCCTGTCCATATCCTCGGAAGTAACGGAGTCAAACTCCTCCCAAACAAGATCTCTCTCGTGGCATCCCACTGGGCCATGAATGGGGGTTAGCTCACTCTGTATCTGGGCGGTTTTCTCCTGCAGAAAAATCACAAATTCCTCTGCTCTACCCTGTAGCGGGGCTTCCCGCTCCCTCTGTTGAAGGAGGGAGCGGGTCACCCTAAACAGGGCGGCAGGGCGGTTTTCTGCGGATGCTATGAGAGTGGCACAATGATGACGTTTGGCCACCCTCAGCGCCACAATGTAAGTCCGTAAATGGGCTCTTACCTGTGTCCGGTCAGATTCAGAGCGGCTAGCCCTCCATCTTCTCTCTAGGCATCTCTTGCGGCGTTTCATCACCCGCAGCTCCTCAGTGAACCAAGGAGCCAGGGTAGTTCGCCGCCGCGAGAGAGGCCGCAAGGGCGCGACCCGATCTAAGGCTCCCACGGCCGCACTATTCCATGCGGCCGTGAGGTCCTCCATCGGGGCGCGGGTCAGGGATACAGGAAATGGCCCAAGCGCTGTCTGGAACCCATCCGGGTCCATCAAGCGCCTGGGGCGGTACCAGATTGGTGACTCTGGTTCCGCCTCCCCGCGGAGGGGAGCAGCGGTCGGAAAGTCGAGCCGGAGAAGTGAGTGGTCTGACCATGACAAGGGTGTGATGACTATATCCCCTATACCCAGATCACTTTTCCATTGGCCCGAGACGAAGATGAGGTCCGGCGTATGTCCACCCTCGTGGGTGGGGCCCTGAATTACTTGGGTCAGGTCCATGGCCGTCATGGAAGCCATGAACTCCCGAGCTACCACGGATGATTCGCCCAACGATGGCAGGTTAAAGTCCCCCATGACTATAAGTCTGGGGGTCTCCACTGCCACCGTAGCGATCACCTCCAGGAGCTCGGGCAGGGCTGCTGCTACATAGCGGGGAGCCAGGTATACAACCAGCAAGCCCAACTGCCTCCCTAGGCCCCACTTCACGCAGAGGGACTCACAGCCGGAAGTCTGAGGCACAATGGTCTCTCTCGGCTCAAGGCCTTCCTTAATAATGACCGCTACCCCACCACCCCTGCCTAGGGCCCGCGGCTGATGAAATGCGCGGTAGCCTGGTGGGCACATTTCAACGAGGGGATGTCCTCCCTCGTGGCCCAACCAGGTCTCCGCAATTCCTACCAGGTCCGGCTCCCCCTCTGACACAAGGTCACTAATGAGGGGGGCTTTGTTGACAACGGACCTGGCGTTGCAAAACATCAGCCGCAGACCCTGGCTCTGTATTCTCTGTAAAGTATCAAAGGTATGATTTCCTTAGAGAAGAATGAGGCCTTCCACCCTTCAGAGGTCCGTAAAATGAGGACCCAGAATGTTCACTGCTTAAGAAGATAGTACTAGCACAGGATGATTGTGACAGCAATTATTGTTCATACTGAGCCACAAATCCTTCACTTTAATGGGATTAGTCAGGTGTAAATATCTGGAAAATGACTAATACAAGTTCTTCCCAAATCTGGGTTAAACTAACAAAAATTGTATAAAAATGTTTTTCTCTGGATAATGACACACAAAGCCATGTTTTTCTGGGTAGTTAGTATTTTACCTACAATGATAAAAAGGATTTCCTGATAAGTGGTTTTGGATAATGGTAAACAAGGACTTTTTGATAAGCAGGGGAATAAATGCAAAAGTTTCAGAAGCATCGGTATAACGTTTTCAAACTTGCAAATGTGAATAACACAACCAGGAGTGGGGGGAAAAAAGCATTTATAACTATATCAAGGGAAACTATTTTCTCATTTTCCATTACTGAATGTTTACTATGGATAATCCTCTATAAAACATAATATGTCCTTTTCTTTTGTATCTTTACTTTTCTTTTCTATCTTTCTATGAAAAGATTTAATTAATGGATCCAAGGCTTGGCTTTGCCGTAAACATAATGCCATTATTTCCATTATGTACAATTAAGAAACATGGATGAACTTTCAGGGCTATGACCCATTTCAATGTTCTGCATTTCTGTAATAACACTGTCTTGTTCATTTCATCTTTACAGCAAGCTATTAGCTAACCAGTTTTTTTTTAATCTGCAAGCTTTACAGTATATTGTGAATGTCAGTATCTCTATTTAAAAAAAATATCACACAATACTGCACTCTTCCAAAAAAAGGGCTTAGTAAAAACACGCTCTAGTGCACACTCTCTAATTTTAAAATAAACATACAATCTGACAACAGTATTCTAGAATCAGTTTTCTTTTCCTTTTATATGACTTCAGCTATAGGGGGTATTTTCTTCATAAAAAGGTTTATACGTTTTAGCTACAAATGAAAATTTCACAAGTATTCAACCCAAGATCAATATAAATGCTAAAGATCTATGCTGCTACTTCTCTAAGCTCTCTCCTGTATTCAATTCAAGGATGTCAGCTATTTATTTGAACCACTGGAATATCAGATATTTTAGAAAGCTATTGATTTTGTTAGTGAAGTGTGACTAAAGGGATAAATAAACTGTTCTTTGTGTCAATCGATCCATTTTTCTTTATTGTTATTTTAGGAGCAGTCAAAGCAGCATAGATTCTGATAAATGGTAGAATGTAAGGAACATAGTTTAAAATTATACGATTCCCTGAATTTCAAAATTGAAATATTATCTCTAATAATGGATAACTCCACTATGTGACTTATGATGCTTTGTTTGGCAAGGATTTTTCCCCCAAGTTACCAGTTCTTCAAACCAAAATATACAAAAAGAATCTGAATTTTTTAAAAGCATTTGCTCACAGATCTAAATTTGACCAACAAATACCATGCATTCTGCATAGCTTTAATTTCTCTTTAATTATATTTTTATTAATCACTTTCAAAAAAAGAAAAAGAAGAGAAAAAAGTAAAATAAAATGATGTGATAAATAGGCGTTTTACATAATCACAGAATTAGATTTAAATTTTTATAGTATTTCTATAATTAGTTTTAACAAACCAAATACATTAAATCTATAGGCTACTGTTAAACTATAAACCACTGTTAAAATTCAAACAATGCATACATAATATGAACATGTGTCAACATACAGTGTAAATGGTCAAAAGTTTGCATGTTACACTAAATTCTATTAAGTCATGTGCGAACAACCAAACCCACCAGTGTTTTAAAAAAATACAATCCTTGGTTGTATAAACAGAGGCAAAGAATAAAAATCACATGAAGTATTCGTACTGCTTTATAAAAACTTAGTAAGACCACTCCTGGAATGCTGCATCCAATTTTGTTCACCACATTATAAAAAAGATGTTGAGACTTTGGAAAAAGTTCAGAGAAGAGCCACTAGGATCACTTGGAAACAAAAGCATACAAAGAATGGTTGCAGGAACTGAGTATGATCAGTCTAGAAAAAAGAAGGACAAGGGGTGACATGATAGCAGTGTTCCAGTATTTTTTATTTTTTATTTTTAATCATATTTATATCCCACCCTTCTCCACGAAGGACCCAGGGCGGCGCACAGGAATCTAAAAACATACAAAACGATAAATACAAAATTTAAAAACATATTAAATTACAATCCTATGCTAAAACCAAATTAAAATAGCCCCGACGGGAGGTTAGGCTAGGCCGGCTTGCTAGAAAAGATGTGTCTTTAGACACTGGCGGAAGAGGCGGAGGTCCGAGATGATACGCAGTTCAGGGGGTAGGTCATTCCAAAGGGCAAGGCCCGCCACAGAGATGGCTCTTCCCCTGGGTGTCGCCAGTCGGCATTGCCCGGCCAACCGCACCCTGAGAAGGCCCTCTCTGTGGGAGCGGATCGGCCGAAGGGATGCCGATTTGAGGGGCTGCCGCAAAAAAAGGGGAGAAACTTATTTTCCAAAGCAACAGAAGGCAAGACAAAGGAGGAATTAAACTAATCAACCTGGAATTAAGGAGAAGTTCCTAACAGTCAGAGCAATTAACTAGTGGAACAGCTTGCCACCAGAAGTTGTGGGTGCTTCATGACTGGAGATTAAGAAGAGACTGGACACAGTTACTTGTCTGAAATGGTATAGGGCAGTGGTGTCCAAACTTTTTCCAAAGAGGGCCAGATTGGATGAAGTGAACATGGTGGAGGGCCGAACATTTTTCCGAACATTCTTTGAACCATTACAATTAAATGCAAATAAATTATTTTATGCCAAGTTAATTGCAAATGACATACTTTTCATTTCATAACATTAAGATCAATTGACAGTTGAGTTTTCACAATGTATTGAAAATAAATTTTAAAAAAACTTACCTACCTCTTTCTCTCTTTCTCTTTCTTCCTCTCTCTCTCTCCATTTCTCTCGCTTTCTCTCTTTCTCTCTCTCTCTTTTTCTCTTTCTTTCTGTCTCCCTTTCTCTCTCACTCTCTCTCTTTCTTCCTCTTTCTCTCTCCATTTCTCTCTTTCTCTCTTTCTTTCTTTCTCTCTCTCTCTCTTTCTTTCTTTCTCTCTCTCTCTTTCGCTCTTTCTTTCCCTTTTTCTCTCTCTCTTTTTCTCTCTCTCTTTTTCTCTTTCTTTCTGTCTCTCTTTCTGTCTCTTTCTTTCTTTCTCTCTCTCTTTCTTTCTCTTTCTTTCTTTCTCTCTTTCTCTTTCTCTCTTTCTGTCACTCTGTGTGTGTGTCTGTCTGTCTGTCTGTCTCTCACTCACTTAATCAGTCTCTATCTATCTGTCTCTCCCTCCCTCTCTCTGTCTCTCCCTGTCTCTGTGTGTGTCACTCTCTCTGATTCTCTCCCTCCCTCCCTCTCTCTGTATGTCTGTCTCTCCCTCTTTCCCCGTCTGTCTCCGATTCAATCCGATTCCGATTCATTCTCTATCTGTGTCTCTCTCCGTCTCTCTCCCTCCCTCTCTTTCTCTCTGTCTCTGTCTGTCTCTCTGTCTTTCCCTCCCTCCCCTTCTGTCTCTCTCTGGGTCTGTCAGTCACTCCCTCGCCACTCACAGCGGGCGAGGGAGCAGGCGGGGTGAGCACCCAAGGCTACCGTCATCTTAAGCACCACCGATGCTGTCGCCCGGCAGGGGCGTCAGGCAGGGAAGCCAGTCGCGTCTCCATCCGGCAGGCAGCATGGCTTACGTTCTGAGGCCGCGCGTCCGTCTTCCCTACCTGACGCCCCTGCCGGGCGACCTTGTGCGGCAGGACCTGCACGTTTTGGGGCTGCGTGGCTGGGAGGGAGGTGAACGCGCCAAGCGGATGTTCTGGGGCTGCGCGTTCACCTCCCTCCCAGCTTTGAAGCCCCAGAACGTGCAGCGATGGAGGCGCGACCAGCTTCCCTGCCTGACGCCCCTGCCGGGCGACAGCCTCGGTGGTGCTTAAGATGACGGTAGCCTTGGGTGCTCACCCCTCCTGCTCCCTCGCCCGCTGCGGGAGGAGGCGTCCGTAACCTCCGTCCACCTCCCTCCCAGCCACACAGCCCCAGAGACAGAGGGAGGAAGGGAGGGCCACATTTATACAGAGCAGGGAGGGCTGTTGGAGGGCCGTATTAAACCGACCCCCGGGCCGCAAATGGCCCCCGGGCCGGACTTTGGACATGCCTGGTATAGGGTCTCCTACTTGAGCAGGGAGCTGATGAGAATATCTGCACAGTCCCTTCTACTTCTGTTCTGATTGAAATTTTCAAACCAACTATTTTATTGTTCTCTTACTATAATACAGGAATCTCGCCAGACTAGCAACTTTCACCTGGAAAAAACTAGCTAAGGTTCAAACACATTCAAGGGGGTAGGTTGTGTTCAGACTAATTTCCTGCTTAAGTCTTCCTCTCAACTGGGGCAGTTGTTTTCCAACATTTTGAGATATAAAATTATTTGAGACATCTTCAGTGACACTTTAAGTTATATATAATGTACTTTGAGCTGAAAAACAGAAAGTAAATTTAATCATAATCATAATTATATATATACACAGTAATGGCTAGCTGATGAGAGCTAAATTGCTTGAAATAGATCTATATTAGTGTATTTATCAGCACAAATGCAATACACAGTAATACATATACAGAGAAATGTGTGATACAAGTATTAAAAAAAGACCTCTTCATGTGTCGTTTTTCATAGAAAGTGTAAAAGCCATTACGATTTTGGAAGCCTCAAGCATGAAGTATACATTACATAACACAGTGGTGTCCAAACTTTTTTCAAAGAGGGCCAGATTGGATGAAGTGAACATGGTGGAGGGCCGAACATTTTTCCGAACATTCTTTGAACCATTACAATTAAATGCAAATAAATTATTTTATGCCAAGTTAATTGCAAATGACATACTTTTCATTTCATAACATTAAGATCAATTGACAGTTGAGTTTTCACAATGTATTGAAAATAAATTTTAAAAAAACTTACCTACCTCTTTCTCTCTTTCTCTTTCTTCCTCTCTCTCTCTCCATTTCTCTCGCTTTCTCTCTTTCTCTCTCTCTCTTTTTCTCTTTCTTTCTGTCTCCCTTTCTCTCTCTCTCTCTCTTTCTTCCTCTTTCTCTCTCCATTTCTCTCTTTCTCTCTTTCTTTCTCTCTCTCTCTCTTTCTTTCTTTCTCTCTCTCTCTCTCTTTCGCTCTTTCTTTCCCTTTTTCTCTCTCTCTTTCTCTCTCTCTCTTTTTCTCTTTCTTTCTGTCTCTCTTTCTGTCTCTTTCTTTCTTTCTCTCTCTCTTTCTTTCTCTTTCTTTCTTTCTCTCTTTCTCTTTCTCTCTTTCTGTCACTCTGTGTGTGTGTCTGTCTGTCTGTCTGTCTCTCACTCACTTAATCAGTCTCTATCTATCTGTCTCTCCCTCCCTCTCTCTGTCTCTCCCTGTCTCTGTGTGTGTCACTCTCTCTGATTCTCTCCCTCCCTCCCTCTCTCTGTATGTCTGTCTCTCCCTCTTTCCCCGTCTGTCTCCGATTCAATCCGATTCCGATTCATTCTCTATCTGTGTCTCTCTCCGTCTCTCTCCCTCTCTTTCTCTCTGTCTCTGTCTGTCTCTTTGTCTTTCCCTCCCTCCCCTTCTGTCTCTCTCTGGGTCTGTCAGTCACTCCCTCGCCACTCACAGCGGGCGAGGGAGCAGGCGGGGTGAGCACCCAAGGCTACCGTCATCTTAAGCACCACCGATGCTGTCGCCCGGCAGGGGCGTCAGGCAGGGAAGCCAGTCGCGTCTCCATCCGGCAGGCAGCATGGCTTACGTTCTGAGGCCGCGCGTCCGTCTTCCCTGCCTGACGCCCCTGCCGGGCGACCTTGTGCGGCAGGACCTGCACGTTTTGGGGCTGCGTGGCTGGGAGGGAGGTGAACGCGCCAAGCGGATGTTCTGGGGCTGCGCGTTCACCTCCCTCCCAGCTTTGAAGCCCCAGAACGTGCAGCGATGGAGGCGCGACCGGCTTCCCTGCCTGACGCCCCTGCCGGGCGACAGCCTCGGTGGTGCTTAAGATGACGGTAGCCTTGGGTGCTCACCCCTCCTGCTCCCTCGCCCGCTGCGGGAGGAGGCGTCCGTAACCTCCGTCCACCTCCCTCCCAGCCACACAGCCCCAGAGACAGAGGGAGGAAGGGAGGGCCACATTTATACAGAGCAGGGAGGGCTGTTGGAGGGCCGTATTAAACCGACCCCCGGGCCGCAAATGGCCCCCGGGCCGGACTTTGGACATGCCTGACATAACATGTCCACATTAATAGGCATTTCTCCCATCCTTGAGTCTGAAGCAAACTTTGCTGGCATAAATTGAAGACTCCAATAGCTTAACATCTTTTCCCTCTAAAATGAGACCAGGGAATGGTGCTATATTTCCTATTTTAACATGGGACAAGTTAAGGGAAGAAGCTAATAGGCTTCATTTATTGTCCCAGCAAACGTAACTACTTGGTCGGAAGAGCATCCACCAATTACTTTACGATGTGGATAGGGCTGGGATGGAGACGAAGAGAATAGCTAAATTAGCACCTTAGCTCTTTATCTAGTTTTGTTCAGGTATTCATTAAGATTGTTCAAATCATTCAACATTTTTGAACACAGATTCAGCCTTGTTCCAGAGTAGCCCTCCTCCATGGGCAGGCTGTTGGATGCTGCTATGGCTGGGCAACATTTTATTTATTTATTTGACATGTTTACTGCCCATCTCACCTAGAAACAACTCTCAGTGGCTTACAATAATTAAAAACCAATTAAACATTGAAGCTATAAATACTCAAAATAGTAATAATTTACAATTAACAAAATGGGGAGGAAGGGAGCAGGACCAGGTGTTTGATTTCTCTGATGGCAAGTGAAATGAGGAAAGATGGCTGTTTACTATACGGGGGAAAGCAAGATATGAAACAATAAAATTAATGGAGAATTATTCTGTAAGAGTGCACAGAAATAGAAGGGAAAGTGTCTGCAGCAGCTATAAGGAACAATGGGAGCTGTATATATATATCAGTCCTGACTGCATTATCAATCATATCATAAAAGTATAAATTGTGTCCAGAAAAGAGGGTGCTATGTCAAATTAGTTAAATGCATTTTTGATGGCTAGGAGACGAAACAAAGATACATCATTTAAAAAATTTGTTAGCAAGATGTGGAGATAAACCCTAAGAAACAGTGAAGAATTTATTTTAATTATGTCTTTGGATAGATTCCAATTGTTAAGGGCAGAAAGGCAGTAGATTTATCTTCTATGATTGGTATCAAGACACTGAATAATGTTATGTGAAATAGGGGAAAAACAGCAAAGGGTTCTCAGCCTTTCCTCCAAGGTTCCTTTTATATGTTTGCAAACAGAAATGGCTTGAGGGCAATAATCATCATCTTGTCACTGAAATCTGATGGGATGACAGAGTATTGTTATTCATGATTGCTTCACAATCACCCTTGCTTTTACAACTTTATCAAATTCCTTGTAGATTGCCTAAATCAAGTTTGAAAACAGCTTCATGGCATCGAGTAAATATACTATAGTATTTTGTTAATAATATTTGCAATATATTATATTTACATATAGTATAAGATATAAAACTTAAATTGGTTTTTCTTTTGAAAATATACAACTAAAATTTAAATATTACCATATTTGTAATTTTTCCTGAAGTACGTTTTTTCACTAAATGATGGAGATATGTTTTAAACTTTCACCTTAAGAAAAAAAGTCCTTTAATTGAAACTAATTATATTTGTCACCACAACTCTTTAAAAAACTATATGCACATCTCAACATGCATTATAATTATACCTGTTCCATTTATAATTTTTAAGATAATTTCAATAACATAGTATTTTTCTAGAAAATTTTCTAGAAATACTACACTTGTATTAAAAGTTACAGAATTAAGCAATTCACACAACATGCCCTTAGTATTTATTATATACTGTATATTCACTTGAATATAACAGTGTAAACTGTTTAGATTCTTTATTTTCAGAAAAGACTTTTCTGAATTAATGAAAAGTTCTTCTCTAGCTAATATTGATACTTATTTTAATAATTACACTAGATTCTTAATCTTATTGCAATTACAAGTAACTTGAGTTAGAATCAAATTATGGCTACGAGATACTACAGAAGCCATAGTGAAGGGGTGTCAAACTCATGGCCTGCGGGCCGGGTGCGTCATGCACTGGCCCCGCCCATGCCCAGTTTAGCAAAGGGGGAAAGTTGTGATATGTCACGTGACACCACAATCATGTAATGTGAGTTTGACATCCCTCCATAGTGCAAAACTTTGTAATGTGTATTAAAAGTCATTCTCAATATATCAATTATTCCACATTTCACTTTGAGTCATGCCATAGTTCCCAATACCGCTGCTCACTTTCTCAAACATGCTGAAAATGTGGTATGAAAACAAAAAAATATTTAGAGTTATGCTATGTTTCAGATGTAATTCCAAAAGGATACCTCCAATCTAAAATGGTTTCCTACAACTCCTTAATGCAAGTGGATCATTTTTTAGGAACACGTCTCTGTCCTCCACAAAGTTCTAATATAAACATTACAAGCTCAGTTTCAGTGATGGAACAAACAAAAGTAGACTTTATCACAACTTACAGTGTTCTAGGCTGTGGTTCTCAAACTTAGAAAAAGTCCCACCAATCTCTTTATGAAAGAAACTTGGTTTCATCATGGCAATATAAATAAAAGCTTACTTTTTCTAAGAAGAAAATAAATACTGTAAACATTATCCTATAATTATATTAATCACATATGGTTAATTAAAAATATTTAATTAAAACTTACATGCATTCCACCTAAATCACTTCTGAATTTTACTGGTGGATGTCATTCTATTTGTGTTTGATATTTTGATACAATCCTTAATTATTATTATTTTTTTAAAAGCTATCCTATTTATCTCAGTTATATTTTTCAAAATTGCTCTTTGGGTGTGCTAAATGTCTAATAATAAAACTTTGGTAAAGTGATAAATAATATAAATAGTCCAACAATCGTATATTCAAGACTTTTTTGTGATATCTATGCTCATGGATACATATATACAGTTCAATGATTATATATGCATTCACGCATTTTACAAAAACATTGATCTATACTGTTTTATTTGCTAAGATTTGAGAGAAATACTGTCACTATCATGTTTCGAAAGATTTCAAAACTTAATAGAAGCAATGAAGTTTAATGTCCTCTTTATAGCAAAAGACAGGAAATGTAATATTCTTTTAAAGGGGAATAAATTTTGATTACTCCAAGTGATTAGTCTATCAAATTTTAAATCTCTCATTTTTTAAACAATCTTGCATTATTGGGGATTCAAGGCAAAGCCAATTTGACCTGTGGAAAAGTATTAGCTCATAAAAAGAGTTGATCAATATTTCTGTACTTAATTGGAGTTTTATGTGGGATGCCAAATGCAGTTCATAAATGTCACTTCATTTTTTGCATTAGTGTAAGATGACTACCAGATGTGATACACTATTGACATAAGTAAAAATCTTGCATTAGTTATTTCTTTATGACAACTGTAACTCATTATCTAAAAACCTTTTTGTTAATTTAAACTTACAATAATTAAACACCCATAATTAGCTGTTTCTTCAAAGCAAGCATTTTTCTCAACTGTGAGTTCATTATCTGCAAAATGTAACTTCTTCAACTTATAGTTGAGAAGATCCCTTGCTTTGAAGAAAGCAATAATTTACAAAAAACTATTAAACTTAAATTAATAAAAAAAATTAAATAATGAACAAAATTACAGCTGTCTCATTATGTGCTGAATATAATCTACACCACATTCATTAAATACATTAATACTATTAATTAGAACTACTGAGAGTTCAAAGGTACAAGCATGTGCAAGAAAATCATTACTGCTTAGAGAATTTATGTTCTATTTCTTCTGTAATAGCGTTTAAATTCTGCTATAACTTTGTTTGTGGAATTTCTTGAAGTTTTATATAAAGGCTAGCATTTTTTTTATTGGATCCTGGCTAGTGAAGTTCAAATAGACTCAGTAGCTTGATACTTATGAAGGACTTCAACATTTTAATACCCACTGAAACAGATTACGACAAATATGGGAAGGTTGACTCAGCCTTCCATCCTTCCGAGGGAGATAAAATAAGGACTCAGATTCTTGGGGGAAATATGTGGAAAATATGTAAACTGCTTAGAGAGGGCTATAAAGAACTATGAAGCGATATGTAAATCTAAGTACTATTGCTATTATTCTTCAGTTTTTCCTGGCTTTTACATGGGTTAGTGAAAGATTCATGGTTCTTTACAGCTGGTCATGTCTGTTCATCTGATATATGTTCATTTATAAATCTATCCTTTCTTTATTAGATTATATTTTTAATCAGCATAAATATTCCTATAACTAGCTTTCAAACTGCATT
The DNA here is from genome assembly GCA_039707465.1 of Rhabdophis nuchalis. NCBI lineage: Eukaryota > Metazoa > Chordata > Lepidosauria > Squamata > Natricidae > Rhabdophis > Rhabdophis nuchalis. The sequence continues at coordinate 35,728,198 of CM077651.1, read as the reverse complement.
TTATGAATAATGTAAAATGTACATTTCTAAACATCTGTTAGTTTAATTTTGATTAATTGATTATGTGCTATCAGGTCAATATCAATTCTGAACAACCACATGGATAGTTTTTCTCTAGCAGAAATCTGTCCTCAGGTCTTCCAATGGTGGATCATTGCTGTAACTGAGTTCATCTATCTTGCTACTGATCATTCATCCTCTTGATCTCTTTCTTTCTCAGTATTATAGACTACAAAATTTATAGAGTTCAGTCCTTGCACTGTGTGTCATAAGTATTGTAATTTGATCCTGTTCATTTGTGCCTTGACGGATAATTCTAGATTGATTTGTTCAAGAATATTTTTTTTCTATGCATGATATTCTAAGGACTCTTCTCCAATGCTAAAGGTACAAAAATGTCAATATTACTATCATGCTGTTGCTTCCATAGAGTGTCACGGGAAGAAAAATCTGTGCATGATCTGATTTTTGTCGATAATAAGGTATAGGGCATCTAAGTATATTGGTCAAAGCCTCCATTTCTATTCATACAAATGCTAGTCTGCAATTCATTTCTTGATTGTTAGTCATCTTAGCTCTCTTGAAAAAACTTCAATGCTGGGAAAGATAAAAAGGAGCAGAAACAGAGAATAACCAGCTGCAAGATAGATAGATTTGACTACAATGGCAATAAGTGCAGAGAAGAGCAACCAAGATGATTAGAGGACTGGAGACTAAGACATATGAAGAACGGCTGCAGGAGCTGGGTATGTCTAGTTTGATGAAGAGAAGGACCAGGGGAGACATGATAGCAGTGTTCCGATATCTCAGAGGGTGCCACAAAGAAGAGGGAGTCAAACTTTTCTCCAAGGCACCTGGGGGCAGGACAAGGAGCAATGGGTGGAAACTAACCAAGGAGAGAAGCAACTTAGAACTAAGGAGAAATTTCCTAACAGTAAGAACAATTAACCTCTGGAACAGCTTGCCTCCAGCAGTTGTGAATGCCCCAACCCTGGAAGTCTTTAAAAAGATGTTAGACAGCCATTTGTCTGAAATGGTATAAGGTTCCTGCCCATGCAGGGGGTTGGACTAGAAGACCTACAAGGTCCCTTCCAACTCTGCTATTGTATTATTATTGTATAGTGCACTGGAGGAAGACTTCAAGGGTCCAGGGTGGGAACAGATAATTTCAGAAAAAAAAGTCTATCCATGTGGTTGCTATGAATTGACATCAACTTGATGGCATATAATCAATCAATCAATTACACAAAGAAAATATTCTGTTCATTTCATGATGCCATTGTTTACTTCATCTAAAAAAAAAGTCATTAAAACAAAGGCTTAAAATATTTTTAATTATGTGCCAATACAGATAAAATATATGATATTATAAAATCTTGCTAAGAAATAAAAAATGCAGAACCTACTAAATCTAAGATAAAACTGCCTTTCTTCATTTCCATTAAAAAAGAAACCTAGCAGTAAATCTTCTATGGATGCAAATATACCTATATAAATTGTTCAATGGCCAATGTGTTTCCAGACATGATCCTGCTTGATACTCTATTTTCCATTTTAACCAACCTGAAATCTCCAAGTGCCCTTAAACAGATTTCTCTTGTGACCTCCCTTTTAATACTTTCTCTGAATATGGAGGCTCCACACCGGTTCCATTCCTTTTTACAAGTTTTTATATATTATACATGAAGCAAAATTTCACATAGCTTAAATGCATACACAGATTTATCTTCCTAAAATTCCACAACCCTTGAAAATATAATATATTTTTCTTTTAAAAACTTAATATTCTGAATCTTTTGGTCTTTGTGTTATCATTTTTGTCCTAACTCATGTTCATCAGCCATGCAATAGCTATGAATGCTATGCAGGAGTCATAAGACAACTTTATATATATTTCTGTATGTAATTCTTCAATAGTGGACATATTTCTCTTTGTCTTCATGTGTATTCTCAGTTGTCAAAGCTAGACTGCTAGTCTGTTGCTTAAGCAGAAAAATCTCCAAAAACAAAGCTCACAATTTTGTATTCTGGTATCCAATAGGGAGAAGCTGTCTGATTTAATTAGATACCTGCAGGCATGTCAGAAATAATTGAAACATTTATTACAGAGATTAACCTATTCAAAATTTTGGCAGAATAATCTAACAGTTGTATGACTTGAGTGTATTTTATATTCAATGCTAAATTATTAGATAATGAATTTTATGCAAGTTACTTTTACTTGATCCGTTACATTAATATTCATTATACTTTTATATTAACTTTTACTTTATTTATATTATTCAAATAGACTTGCACACACTTGCAAGATCTCCTGAACAAATGTAGGGATAGTTTTGAATATTTCAGACAGATGTTAAGTTCATACTCATGCAGTCTCTGAAAACCCTTTTTGGAAATGAAATCTTTTGCATAGTCCTACTATACAAATAGTCCTCAATTTGCTACCACAATTGAGACCCAAATTTCTATTGCTAAGCAAGACAGTTGTTAAGTCAGTTTTGCTCTATTTTACAATCTTTCTTTCCATAGTTGTTAAGTGAATCACTGCAGTTGTTAAGTTCATAACATAGCTGTTAAAATGAATCTGTCTTTTCCTTTGACTTTGCTGGTGAGAACAGAGGATCACATGACACTGCAACCATCATAAAGATGAGCAAGTTCCCATGGGTTCAAATTAAGGGCGAAAAACGGACCTAAAGGGCCCACCGGAAGTTGGGAAACGGGGTGTTTCTGGCCTCTGGGGAGGTGGGGGGGCATTTTTACCCTCCCGTCTTCAAGAAAGCCTCTGGAGACTGGGGAGAGCGAAAAACGGGTTCACTGGAAATTGAGAAACATGCTGTTTCCAGCCTCCGGAGAGCCTGGGAGGGGCAGGGGAGGCTGTTTTTGCCCTCGCCAGGCTCCACAGAAGCCATACGGACATGTGGGGAGGACAGCGGGGGTGGGTGGGCGTGCACACATACACAGGTGGCACAACAGGGGGCATTTTAATTACAGGTGTGGGCACACACACACACACTTATGGCACCCAAGGGAAAAAAGGTTCACCATCACTGCCTTAGACTGTCTGTCGACCTTACCCCATTCCTAAGAGGTCTGTAAGGGGCGTGCATAAGCACACCAATGTGCTTACTGTCCCTGTCCTAATGAATCTTTTTATTCGTATCCATTTCATGTATCCAAAACCATGTTTATACTTATAAATGTTATCTAATACATGCTTGATGAAATAAACAAACAAATAAATAAATAAGATATTTATGTAATGTTACTCAGAATAAGGAAGTAAAAAATGATTAAAAGAATATTAATTAAAACAATGCTATAAATGAAATTTGAATTAAAGGTAAGCTAGGTATGAACTAAATACTGTCCATTGAGCAGCTGCTAATTTATTTTAATCAATTTGTTCATTTAATGTATTTCTTAGCTGTCTCTCCAGACCATCTTCCCAGGGCAATTTATAATTAAAAACTGTAAAAATTTAGACTGAACTATAACAGCACCTTAAATTTAAAGCACTTTAAAATCAGTAATCATTGAATATTTTAGATAAATTAACATAAATGTGAAAGGAGAAGAAACTCAAAATCACCAGGGATATCAAATTGGGTTCATTAACCAGATGAACTTGGAACACTCAAATCTCTTGTTTCTACAAGGAATAAGTTTCCTGGGAGTCATGATTCTTGGCTTCTGAATTTACAGACAGAAATTCAGCAACAGAGCCATTTATTCCTTTTAAAAAGAAGAGATGGCAATATTCTCCCTGCTAGACATCATAAGACTTTATCCACCACAGACAGTTTTATTATTAAGTATGATAAAACACTATAATCCATCATATAATCCATTTTCTTTCCTCAACTATCTCCACAAATAATGGCAAATTGTTTATTTATTTATTCTATTTATATAGCCACCTATCTCATTTTTATATGACTCTAAGCATCTTACATTAAAATACATCAAATACACCAAGTTAGAGACATAATCTGGAGGGTTTCGTATTTTGTACAAGGGATTCTCCTTTGTGAGTTTGTCCCACCTTAAAAGTAACTCATGGAGATTTGATTTATTTCTTCGCACTGCACATCAGAGAGCTATTGTGGTATAGTGATTAAGAATTCAGGCCAGAAACCCGGAGACTGAATTTTAGTTCTGCCTTAGGAACAAACTCAGCTGGATGACCATGAACTAGTCATTTTCTCCCAGCTCTAGAAAGGAGGCAATGGTGAACCACTTCTGAAAAACCTGGAAAGAAAACTACAGGGACTTATCCTGGTGGTCTCCAAGACATGATTGAATAGAAGAAGAAGAAAAACCTCCTCACATTCAACAACGACCTGTATTTTCAGGTCTTCTGACTTGTTAGTAACAAAGCTAAATGGATACACCAAGTACTGGAATTATTAGTAGCCAAAATGTAAATGGTATATTGTCTTTGTTATAAGATTCCACCTTATTTACCTTTTATGTTTTAATTTGACTGCTATTCCTTTTCAGTCCAAAAGAAATTTGAGTACAGCCCAATACTTATGTTCACTGGTGGAGGACAATTTCATCATTTCCATGATACCAGTTTTGCTACTCACATTTATGCTTTATTTTACTTTCTTTTTTCTATTTTTATTCAAAAGAAAATTAAAATACAGAACTCCAAAAAATCTAAAAAAATACACCACCACCTCCCACAAAACAATCAAGACATTTAAAAAGAAATTGAAAAGAAAATTTGACAAAAAATAGCATAACATAAATCAGGGGTGTCAAACTCAATTGCACTGAGGGCCGTATCAGGTTTGTGTTTGACCTCAGGGGGTCGGGGTTGGTGTGGGTAGGGTGGGCGTGGCCAGCATGTCACTTGTGTTGGGGGGTGCCTATAGTGGTCCAAGCGCTCTCCCAAGCTCCATTTTCAGCTGCGACGGCCTCCTGCAATCCTTTGCCAATGAAAATGGAGCTTGGGGAGGGCCACACGCAACCCTTGGGAGCTCTGTTTTTTGCTGGGATGGCTTCCTGCAACCCTATGCCAGAGAAAGCGCATGGCATTCACAAGTTCTGTTTTCACTCGCACAGGCACCACGGGCCAGTCCTTTGCTGCTTCTAGGACAGCCCCATGGGCCATATCTAAGCACCCTATAGGCTGGATTCGGCCCCCGGGCCTTGAGTTTGACACCCCTGCCGTAGATGGTGTGACGCATAATCCTCAATGGTTGTGAGCTAGCTGGATGACTTGGGAACAGTCACTTTCTTTCAGCCTAAATACTTCACAGAATTGTTGTGGGGAAAATAGGAGGAGAAAAGTGTGTTGGATATGTTTGCCATTATGACTATTTGTAAAAGTAATAAAGACTGGATTCAAATAAATAAATAAAAATAAATTGCACCAGTTGCTGTGTCTGGATAATTACCTGGAAGATCTCCTTTCTTCCCTCTCTTAAACACACATACACATATCCTAATTAGAATGTTTAAATATGCATGAATTCACTCTACAGCATATGAAGAAAATGAGCCTAGTAAAATATAATAAAAATTAATGACTGTTACTATGAAAAATAATTTACTTGATGAAAACACTGCACCCCATACAAAGTATTGCACAAAATTATGATATCATTAGTGGCAACATAAGAACACTACCAGCAAAAGAACTGCAGTCATACAAATAATTGAATCTGTTATTTTAGCAAAGACCTAGGCTCATTAGAAGCCTCAATGGTGTATATTTTTATCACCATCTCTTACCCAAGTTTGTCTATACTATTCTTTCGAGTACAAAATAATATTTTATCACAATTATGAAATTGTGTATTAAAATTTGAATCTAATATAAAGATAAAGAAAATGAAAATAGAAATCCGTAGCTAGGAATAATGCATTAGGATTTCTCAGGGAAAAATCACCTAGCATTATAAAAGGAACAAATAATTTTCAGTATCATTTACAATAATGCTCAAAAATCAAGATTATGCCTTAGAGATATGCTTTGAAGGTTTAAAGGATCAAATCCATTGTGTTAGGTTATCAAAGCTTCAATAAAGAAGAACACAGTAATGAAACTGCTTTCCTATTGTTAAGATTTATTGAAGGAAAAAACACATTATAGATTTTCAGAAGTAATCCTGTTTAATATGAAAAGTCTGACTGGCATTTTTCCTATATCAATGGGTCCTGATATGTACACCCTCTCTCTCTTTTTTAAAGAAGAATCACTACAGTGATGATTGCATAATACGAACTTGTCATACACCTATATCTTATTTTGCTGCTATGCATTGAGTTTGACTAATGTAAAAGTAAAGGTGAAGGTTTCCCTTGCACATATCTAGTCGTTCCCAACTCTAGGAGGCAGTACTCATCTCCGTTTCAAAGCCAAAAATCTAGCACTGTCCGAAAATATCATGTGGCCAGCATGATTAAACACTGAAGGCACCTGGAATTCTGTTACCTTCCCACCAAAGGTGGTTCCTATTTTTTCTACTGAGCATTTTTACATGCTTTCGAACTGCTAAGCTGGGATAAGTAATAGGAGCTCTGTTACGCGGTGCTAGGGATTCAAACCACCAACCTTTTTGATCGACAAGCTCAGCGTCTTAGCTACGGAGCCACTGTGTCCCTTATTTTGACTAATGTAACTATGCCTATATATTGCCAGGAAGTGGAGGAAAAGACATGAGACTGAAATAGCCATTAAAAAGATAAATATTTTACAATGTAAGACATGAAGTCACTTTAAAAACTATTTTAAGTCGAGCACTACCTGTAGTTAGGTAAGATGTGCACTACCTGTAGTTAGGTAAGAAAGTCTCCCCCTTTCTTTAGTGTTGGGAAAGAAGAGTTTGGTCAAAGCATTTTCATTTTCCAGGGAGATAGGAGATACTAGCAGAAGTATTTTTCACATAACCAGAAACTACTACACTTAGACAGGAAGGAGGTATGGCAGAAGGGTACAGTTGAGAGACACTCCCTCCAGCCAAGATGTCCATCTGTTGCAAACATATAATGATCAGTGAATAGTCATAAGGATAATTACACACTATATTAACTTACTGAAACCAATTGATACTATAGATATTATGCCATCTTGTTAAAAATAACCTTCTAAATTGTTATCTTTAAATCAGAAGTGAACTCGTCATTCTACCATTTTAAGCAGCATTTTTGTGTACAATAAACTGTGTACAATGAACACAATAAATTATTGTGTACAATAATTTTTGGTGGCCACTACCTAGGTCCGTGATGACTAATCTAAGCTCTCTCTGAGAACACGTGAGCTGTCGCCCCAGTTCAGCTCTACAGTGCATGTGTATGCTCCAAGGGTGGGTTGCTACCGGTTTTACTACCGGTTCGCAACCCACGCGCAACCTGCACACATCAGATGCCTTCTGCATGCACTTGCACTGTTCAATGTAAATTGTTCTGCATGCATTCGCAGAACAATTTACAGTGAACTGCGCACACGCAGTCACTAAAAACCAAAATGGCGGTGGCCCAGCAGTGGCAAGAGAACCAGTTCGGCGATGTGGCAGGCCTGGACTGAATTCCACTACCAGTTCAGCTGAACTGGGCTGAATCGGGAGCAACCCACTTCTGATGCACTCCTCCTGCTGGCCAGCTGGTTGTTGGGTCTCTGTTGCACATGCGTGGGGGGGCAGGGTGTGTGCGGGGGAGTATGCGCATGGACAGGGGATGGAACACATGCATGGGAGCTGCATATGTATTGTATTTTGGGGGTTTGAGCGTGTGTGCATGCATACACATGCACACAGGTATGTTTGGGCACTTGGTCCAGAAAAGGTTAGCCATCACTGACCTAGGCCATGTATCTTTCCGTTAAATGCCGTTAGATGCATTTTGCATCTCTTTATGAAAGGTAAATGAGGGGGGTTGTTCTGTGAAACTGTGTTCTGACCTTTCAAACAATATTGACATCAATGTGCATTAATGTAATATTAATCAGTACAGGATGTATCTTTAGAATATAAATTGTTAGAGTATGCAGGCCTTTCACCTTGCTTTGTAGTTTCAGCATATTTTGCAAGCTATAAGTTATCACACTATAATCAATTTACACCTTATCATGTTGGCAACCTTAATGACAAGATACAATAAGAAAACACTTTTGTAGTTTAATTAGATTAATCAAGGCATTCAATGTTAACAACCAAACCTTCTGAAAAGAAAATGGTTTAAACATATTGTTTTTCACAATATTAAAATGTGTTGAAATCTATAGTAATTATTTAACTGGTGCCAAAATGCCTGAGAAAAACAGGAGCTTTTACTGTTGTTTTTAGTTCCACATCTAACAACATACATTCTGCTTTAAGATAATTTTTAATGCACAATAATATGTTGATAAAATTATCGAGATGAAACAATCAGCATATATAGAAATGCCTGATCTTATTTTATTTCTAATCTGCCCCTTTAACTTTTACTTTTGAGGCTCTTGCATTTGTTCGGTGTTTACCTCTAAGGCAGGTGGCATTTCGTCAAAATAATTATATTTTATTTTGAAATAAAGGTTCAAAAATGAAAATGAATACAAATATATTTAATTTCAAATGTTTGCTGGATATAATTTACTTGGTAATATATACATTAGAAAACACAATATTTAATATACAAAAGTAATGCCTTGTTTCTGTTCACTTATGCTCTTTTTGTAAGCAGAAAGACTCAACTTAGAGGAGAATATAAGGCCTAATAAATATTAATTTAGGAGAATTATCAACAAGAAGTTCCATCTATTCGAACAATCTCCCTAATGAACTCCCTAATAATGAGAAAAAATATTAATGAGACATGGATATATACTTGCAGTTTGGATCAGGTTTCTGGCTGAGAGAAAGAATCTTGTGAATGGAGATCTTTCTCATTAATATCAAATATGCAGCTATCAAAAGGAGGGAGCAGCTAATAGTATGAATACAGAGACTGGTTTTGACTGCTCTCTCGCCCCATCCTAAATTCTATCTGCATGGCAAAGAATATCAGAACTTGCCTCAGCAGATCAACAACATATACAGTAAGTGAACAAGGAAACTAGGAAACGGCTTAAGTTGACAGTTTGCTCTGGTATGCAGAATGATGAACCAATTTCCTAGGTTTTATCTCTTAGATATAACCTGAACTGAACCATACGTCTTGAAACACCATTGTCTTACATTTTTCAACTGGAAGATATGTGATCAATCAAAAATTATCTCAGAATATCAGTCAGAACAACAACTGAATAACACTTTCAGAGTCTGAGTAACTCTGTGATTGCCTACAGTTTAATAACATCATCAATGAAAAGTTAAATTAATAGAAGAGGGGTTGGGGGGAAAGATGACTAAATCTCTTCAACTCCTCCCCTACTAACACTAAATATGGTTCATGAATATGATTAGTGTTATCTTAGCTATGGATGATAAATATGAATATATGTTTGGTTCCAACCAAAAATAGCAGTATCCTTGGATCAAAGTAGTTGTTCAATCCTAATATTGTCCACAAAGCTCACCTGTATACATGCTAGGTCAGTTTGCCTTCAAGAAGAAAAAATTAATAGCTATGCTGACATATATCTACACAGAAATAATTCCTGATTAGTATAATAGAGCTTTGACTCATAGTAACATGGAAGCACATCCTACGGAACTTATTTCTGAAAAAATAAACATTTCCTAGATGCGTTTTCCATAGCATTATTCCTATACATGAGGATATATACATACAGACATTATATTAAAATCATATCATGGAACCTCCCTTCCTAATCAAGCTGATGAAGAGCTTGTACTTCACCAGAACACTGAGTAAGCCTAAAATAGTTATTCTAATTAATAATAGTTAGAAGTAAAGTGCTATCACTTTATAAGGCTGTACAGTATTTTTAGTTGCAAAGGCTTTGAAAAATGATTGCCTGGTTGGGTATCTATCTGAGAACAATGATATCATACTTGTGCTTCTTCAATAAGGCATGGGAAATTTATAAGAACTGCTGCCTAAAATACTTACGGCAGCACTTAACAGCCAACTCATTTGTTGTGCTGCTTTATAGGCCTCTTGGATTAGGAGGAAACAAAAGCTTGCAATACCAGGGAAAGGAAAATTAAAACCTGCCATGCAGACTGAGACTATTTGCTCCCACCTTCCCAAAAACAAATTGAAGTTAGACATAAAGTTTTCTGCCCTCACATTGGCACCTCTGACAAATGCAGATGAAAATGAGTAGATCAGGGAAATTTTCAGAAGAAAGCAGGGGGGGGGGGAAATCCTTTCTGACAGCAGCTACTCATAATTAAGAACAGATTTTACCATTAAACCCATTTTAGTTATGTCTTCAGCAAAGTAAATATACAGATGTTGTGTATTTGTATATGGGAAAAAATACACTACATAGCTTCGTATTACATAATCAAATCAAATTAGCATTTTCAGCTCTTCATGGGTTTTTTAAAGTGTAGCATAACATCTTGCATCCATTTCCCTTGTTGGGTTGTTAAAAACCATGCTTAAATACAAAACACAAAGAAAAAAACAATCTAATGTTTAGGGACATTTATAATGTATTTGTTTCCCATTTTTTATATTGTGCAGTTTTTCTTTTTTTGTCTGTAAAACTTTCTTAGATGAAATATTTCACTAAAAATAAACAATAATACACAAAGCACCTTAAACTATACAGAGTAATCATTCACCAGAATGTATTTTTCATCCTCACATGCAATTTTTATTTTAGCGCTACTTAATTTAATTATAAATTTCACAAACTATGGCTATTTGGATTACACAAAATTAAGATCCCATTTATGTCTAATTACACCTCTGTATAGACAGTACTGTCTTAAAAGCATATACATAAAAACAATGTGGCACTAGAAAATATCTTAAAAGAAAGTAATTAAACAGAAAAATAGGTATTAATTGCACATTGTAAACAAATGTGAGTTGATAAGGTTGTGTAATATTGTGTATTTCAAAATGCATTTTCTAATATAGATGTAAGTGAAGTATAATGATGTATTTCATAGCTAGATATTCAAGCCTTCTAAAATTATGCATATTAGTTGACACATTTTCAGATTAACAAGTTGTAAAACCACTTATATTTTTAAAGGAAAGAAGGGTTTCCTAGATCCGGTGTAAGTAATAAATATTCATCCTCTTCTTTATTCCAATTAACCAATTAAGTTATTACTAGATAGTCAATATGACTGATTTATCTTTATCTGTTGCCATATCATTATGCTCTTATAAGATATAACCAGTACATATCCTCAGTTACACTGGCCTCACTTACACTGAACATTCTCAGAACGAGCAATTTTACTTTTTTTTACAGATATTTCTTTTTCACGGATACATATCCTGGGTACTGACTGGCACTTTAAGGAAGGAATATTAAATCTAATTGATTTTCTTGGTGTCAGTCTGCCAAGGCTACATTTTGAAAGTATGAAAGGCTTCAAAATTATCATCTAACTTTTAAATGTACACTTGCATTAGAATGTTCCTTCTGTTACTGAATTGACAATCAGGAGAGTCTAAACCACCAAAAGTACAATTTAATTTACTAACCCTAGTGCAGTACAAGAAACATTTACTATCTAGTAACAAGAAGAGTGGATTTTTTTGTGGAATTGGAAGAATTAAGTAATCAAGTATCTGAATAGGCTACAAAATATATCCATCTATCTAATGTCATCTTAAATGTATGGCCATCAAGTATGCTATATGGTAGATTTCAAGAGATTCCCATCTCTCAAAGATGTCCCTTTAATGACCTTCAAATGGTGGGTATATTTTATTGTAGTGTAAATTTTGCAAGAGTAAACTGGATCTGTCTGGCCAATGCCACCCTATCTAGAACTAAGGATGGTATTGTCTCAGATCCAGGTGAACCCACACACCCAAAACTACATAGTCTTGCCAGTGTTGAACTGAAGTCTAATGTTCCTCATCCAACCTCCCAGAGCCTCCAGGCATCGAAACAGAATATTAAAATAATCATTTACTTCACCGGGGTAAAAAAATATCCATAATACCTTACTCCATGGCTACAAATGACCTCACCCAGTAGTTTGATGCATATGACAAACCGGGGTGGAGAAAGCATCAAATCTTGTGGCACTCCACAATGTAAGGAGCCAAGGGCAAGATCTTTTATTCCAGATCAACACTGCCTGGAGCTGGTTACAAAGGAAGGACGAAAACTAACATTTTTGCAGCCAGAAGGATACCATGGTCATTGGCATCAAAGGCTACAAGGAGATCAAGTAGAGTAAAAATGAATGCACTCCCCATATTTTGCTTCCACCAAAGGTGGAAAAGCAAGAATAATGTTGACTGTAAGGTGTCCAAATGATCTGTTTCATTCAGCTTCCCCTGAAGCTGCTATGCCATTATCTACTCTAAAAGGAATACTGGACAAAAATTGCTTAGCCATCACTTGAGAAGAGGTGAATCAGCACTTCTTTAAGTTGTGGAGAACCATGAAATCACGATCACACAATGTCTCACAGGAAAGGAGGTATGGGTCTAATAAGAAGGTGGCCAAGCTTACTGTCATGAAGACTCTGTCCACTTCTTCAGATCCAATAGGTTTACACTTAGCCCAGATAACAGGGCTGGGCTGCCAAGGCTGGGCTGCCAGGCACTTCTATTGGATCTATACTGGCATCTGATCTAAGCAGTTTTATCCAACAGTTGCTCTACAAAATCTTCCATATGCCTCTTTGGATGCACCTACAAGAGATATCAGATCATACTAAATAGGGGTACCAGATGGCTATATCTGTATCTCTATTTCCATCTATATCTATATCTATTCATCTAGATCTATTTTACTACATCTACCCCGTACTTATGAACACATTCAACCCTTAATGCTGAAACAAAGTCATTTTACTTAGATGGCTTCAACAAAACGTTTGGAGCACAAACTAAACAAATCTGCAATTAGGGAAATGAATTTCTTGTCACAATTAAAACTGGGCTCTTCTTCCATCTCTTAAATCCTGAAAGTGTGAGGACTTCTCCCCATTTCCTGAGTTAAGGTAAAGAACATACACTATCAGCAAAGATTCCTCCTGCTTCCCCAACATCCAAAAGGCAAGCAGGTTTTACTTTATCAGCAAGTAGAATGCAAGCTTTAATACAGATCTGGCCACACATCCTTCACCTTTTGCACTGTTCTTCTATTTCCAGGACATGCAGTTTCTAGCCAGTCATAGCAGCAAAAAAACCTATGCCAACAAGATAATGAAGTATAGTGAGGTTAATGAGGGCTTAAATTTGTCAGGCATCACAATATAGCTTGCAGTAAATCTTGACTTTTTAGACACACAAGCCCTTATTGAGAAACAAATTTACTTAGTAGAAATCTCTCAGATTCTCTCAGCTAGATTAGTCTCATTATTACTGTCAAGAATGAAGCCAAGCACACAAAGATGATTTATTCTCTGTAGTGCAGGAAGCCAAAGCCTTTATCTCATCTGCGTTTCAGACTTTAAAGTCCAGCCTCTTTATCTCATACTTCCAAGATAATGGATGTTTGGTGGCCCTGGGTGGCTCAGAAAAATTTAATAATAATGCTGCCTAGCTCAGGAACTGCTCTGATCCTAACAGAATGATGCCAAAATGATAAATCATGCATTATTATGTCATGACATAAGCTCTACCTGTTGTATATGAATTGAAGCATTGAACACAACTAAATAAACAGTAGGTTTTTTGACATAATGTATGTCTTGTTACATTCCTCTGATGGTAAATTTGTGATCTGTTTATGTACTTCAGTTCTATAGTTCAGTGGCTTACTGGATGATAATGCTTAATTAACAACTTTACTACCTCATATTATTCTGCTATATTATGCATAGGGCGAAATTAAACCTGTTCTTTGAAAAAAGTTTATTCAACTTTCTACTCTGTCAGATTGAGACTCATGGGTCATTCAGAAAACTTAAACATTCAAGTCTTTTTATATTTTTAATTAATACTTCATACACATAAATCTGTTCTAGATTTATTATTTCTGGTACAAGAAAATAAAGTTACCAAATATATGCAATTTACTAAAAACAACAAGTATTTGCTTACATATGACAAAAGGTATCTCAACAGGAGATGAGGAAAACAGTGACATTTTTTCTTAACAAAATATATTATTTGGCTACTCCATCTTAAAGACAACTTATTAATACCTTAAAGCCAGATATTGCATGATTATCCCAACATTCTCAAGAAGATGGAGATGAAGGAAGCTATCAAGTGGCAGGAAGATGCACAAACAGTTCTGATAATGAATTCCACTACTGCAGGGGTGTCAAACTCATGACAACACATTGTCATCATGTGATGTATCACAACTTTTCCTTCTTAACTGAAACAGGGGTGGGTGTGGCCAGCCCGCTGATTGTGAATTTGACACCTCTGCATTACTGATTCTGAATACTAGGGTTTCTTTCCTGCTTCAGGTCCACACTCTGTCTTAAAATCTCTTTCTCTGATTAGTCCAGGTTCTCATATTTCCAAGAGCATATTTGAACTTCAACTGTTCATGACAGGATCATATTACTGTCTTATCCAGCTGTACACAGATGCAAAAGTTATCTCTCCTTATATGGTCTTCTCTTTTACTTAGCACTACTGCTTTGTTGCATCTTCATCCTTGAAAATCCCAGTCTGAATTTCTGATTGATTAAGGCAATCAATTTAGTTTTTGTTACACACAACTTCAATACCAAAACAGATATTCCATTATTTCTACCATCCCATATAACTTCATGGGATATAGTTATATCTACTACTATATCCTAGTGGCTCCCCCAAACACATTTTTGCCATTGACTTGCCAGATTAATCATACATTATAAAAAATCTCATATTATCTAGATCAGAGGTAGTGAAACTGGTACCACCGTCCACTAGTGGGTGTTCCAGCTTTCATGGTGAGCGGTAGGGGTTTTGTCTGATACTGAAGCACTTTCCTTTTTAAAATTTAATTGACTTCCCTACTTTATAAATCACCATTACTGTGGAACCGGTGGGCGGTTAATTTTTTTTACTACTAACAGAGATACAAAAGTGGGTGGTAGGTATAAAAAGGTTGACTACCCCTGATCTAGATCCAATCGCAGTAAGAACAAAAAGTCAAGACTCTGCTCTGCTATAGGTAGAGCATTTTACAGCTACCAAGGTGTAAATTGTAAATTGCTCAAAGCCTAACATACAATTCAAGCTGCTGATTTTAACCTTTACAGCTGGGACCTCGGAATCTTCTCCAATCAAAGTTGATCTATATGAGGTATTCCTCCTGTCAGAAACTGCTAATAGTCTTCTGTTGCTATGCGATAAAAGAACTACAGGTAAAGCCAGGGTATCCTATTTTTCAATTGTGGTGTCAATTCTTTGGAACATTTGCTCTCTTGACACTATCTCTTTCTGTGAACATTTTCCAGAAGTTCATGAAAACGGAGCTTTTCTATAAGTTGTGTGGAATGGTATACAGTAACAATCACAGTATCTGTTTTCTGTCTTGTTGTGACATTGCTCCATGAGTTTTGTGTTACCCATGGAGAGTTTGGTTAGATTTGCCAGCATACCAATTTAATAAATATTTTTATAAACAAGTCTTCAGACTTTTTTTTAAAGTACATATTGTCTTGATATTAAGTTACCTGGTCTTAGATACATTTGAAGCAGAAGCAGTTAAAAATAATTGTATGGCATGCATACTTTAGGCAGCTATGTCTGTGTAGATGGTACAATCGCTAGTGATTAGAAAAGCCCTCTGTGTGTATGGAAAAATCTGCTTACCTCTAACTGAAGCTAGAGTTATTTTTCTAACCCTGTGAGCCACCATACCAATAGTAGTAATTAAGCTACTGTTTCATTAGTGCCATCCTGTAGACAAGCAATGTGGTAAAGCATAATTACCTGCAAATGGTTAATGTCAAGATTTTAATAAGCACTGGCTGGCAAAGAATTGCACTGTCTGTGCATATAATTATTGTTAGATGTATTTGTCCCTGGAGTTCTTCTAGAAAATCATTTGCAATATGGACTTGTAATATTGATGCTGTAGTAATATTGTGGGGCATTTTGTAGGCCATAAAGGTAGCATAGAAATAAGTAATAATAATCTTGATATATGAGTAAAAGTTTAAAGGTTCATTACACTGTTAGGAATATATATCATACCTTTTTATTTTTTTTATTTTTTGCTAAACATATCTCCTTAAAAAAAGAGTCTGATTTCATATACTACAGTATAACTCTAAACCTAACTTTAAACATTTTAATATTATTTCCAAATCAGAAGCAAACTGAAATGCCTGGAAGCCGTACGGATCTGGATGGGAAGTAACGGACTCAGACTCAACCCGACCAAGACCGAGTGGCTGTGGTTTCCGGCTGCCCGATTCAACCAGCTGACCCCATCGCTGGCCATAGGGGGCGAACATCTTGCCCCTGTGGATGGGGCGCGCAACTTGGGTGTCCTCCTAGATGCCTGGCTGTCCATGGAAGATCAAGTGACAGCCGTGGCTAGGAGGGCGTTTTACCAGGTTCGCCTGGTTCGCCAGTTGCGCCCCCTATTGGATCGGGACGCCCTTCGCACAGTCACTCATGCTCTCGTGACATCCCGACTGGACTATTGCAACTCTCTCTACATGGGGCTCCCCTTGAGGTGCACCCGGAGACTTCAGATGGTCCAGAATGCAGCCGCGCGAGCAATTATGGGAACCTCCAGGTTTACCCACATAACACCGCTCTTGCGCGAGCTGCACTGGCTGCCTGTCGTCTTCCGGGTGCGCTTCAAGGTATTAGTCATCATCTTTAAAGCGCTTCATGGCTCGGGACCTAGCTATCTGCGGGATCGGATCCTGCCTCATACATCCTCACGGCCGATTCGCTCCCACAGAGAGGGACTTCTCCGGGTGCCATCCACTAGACTTTGTCAGCGGGCGACACCCAGGGGAAGGGCTCTCTCTGTGGCGGGCCCAGCCCTCTGGAACGACCTTCCCCCCGACATTAGAACGACCACGGACTTCCGCTCCTTCCGTCTAAAATTAAAAACGCATCTTTTCTGCTTGGCCGGCCTAGGGTAGTCTCTCTTCTATGGGGTTTTTAGCTACTTATAATTGGGAATTTTAGTATTTTAATGGGGAATTTTTTAGCACAGGTATATGTTTAATTTATTTTTAATGTGTTTGTATATTTATTGTTTTATTTTTCCCTGTGCACCGCTCCGAGTCCCTATGGGGAGAGGGAGCGGTCTACAAATTAAAATTATTATTATTATTATTATTATTATTATTATTATTATTATTATTATTATTATTATTATTATTATTATTAAAAAGGGCAAACATTGCTATTCAAGTCTCGTTATTGCACTTTCATGCAACAATTTTAAATGAGAAAATATGTACACAAATAAATCAAAATCAATATACAATTTTAGCAATAGAACATCCTAAACTTACATAAATTGGTCAAAAGGAGAGAAGCAACTTAGAACTGAGGAGAAATTTCCTGACAGTTAGAGCAATTAGTCAGTGGAACAGCTTGCCTCCAGAAGTTGTGAATGCCCCAACATTGGAAGTCTTTAAGAAGATGTTGGATAGCCATTTGTCTGAAATGGTATAAGGTTCCTGCCTAGGCAGGGAGTTGGACTAGAAGACCTCCAAGGTCCCTTCCAACTCTGCTATTGTATTGTATTGTATTGTATTGTATTGTATTGTATTATACAGTGGTACTACTCCTCTGTTAATACAGCCTAGGACTGGGTTGGGTTTTTTTGCAGCTGCGGCACACTGCTAACTCATATTTAAGTGACTGCCCACGAGGACTCCATGATCTCTGTCGCAGTTACTACTATTGAGCCTATTACTACTATTATGTGGGTGTATTCTGAATAAATAATTTCAGAATGCTCTGCAAACATGGACAGTAATCCAAACAAGATATGACAAAAGGACAAGTGACTATAAATAAGGCTTTCCACTCCATAAACAGGCACAAATGTGCAAAAGGCAACGTTATGCAAAGGTTTGATAAACATTCTGTGCCTTAATCTGTTTCTTTCATATTGCTAACTTAATTACCTACTTTAATAAAGAGTTGCTGACAAGTATTTAGGAAAGCAGCATATGAAATGGATTTTCTGGAATAGAAGATATAACTAATGAAGCTGACAAATACATAAGTAAGTGTGACAATAAAAGGTAGAAAACCAAATATTATTTCAGACACAACTGAAATAAGAGTAATATTCTGATCGTCTTCAACTGGCAAGGCTTCCAGATATTTTGGGAGTACAACTTTTCAAATCCATAGCAAACTTCCAAAATTCCTTCAAAGAAATTATACTTACCGTATTTATTCGAGTATAAAGCGCACACGTGTATAACGCGCACCCCCTAATTTTCGATTAAAAATCGGTATAAAATTTTGTTTCACTTTTTCTCGGCTCAGACCAAGCATTGTAAGTGACAAACGTTGTTGAACACGTGCAGCCATGCACCCTCGTTTATAACGCGCACCCTCGTTTATAACGCGCACCCTCGTTTATAACGCGCACCCAAACTTTGAGTTCTTTTTTTGGTAGAAAATTTTGCGCATTATACTCGAATAAATACGGTATATCCTTAGTTTAATATACATTCAATTAAGGTAAAGGTCTAAATCAAACATGGATACTTCTGATTTTTTGAAAGATTTTTTTATTCCATATTTATTATTTATGTAAATAATTCAAGGTAGTGAATATATCTAGTATTCCTTTTTCTAAGCCTGGCCCAAAATGATGTTCTGATTTCTCCCTCAATTAGAAAAATGACTGAGGTTAAAAAACGAAAAGCCAGAATCACTATTTTTAATATCTCGTTAAATGTGGTTACTTACTGAGTGATCAAATTAAGTGTGTGTGTGTGTGTGTATTCACATTAAATTAGAACAATCTAATTGACTGATTATATTTGTACTTGGTTCAATTATTTTTATATTTTTTGCCATCAGTTTTACAATTGCCATGACGTATTTTAAATTGAATTTTTTTTAAAAGTACAGAACAATGAACAAAAGATTTCAATAAGATAATATGCAGTTGTTCAACAGATAATATAATTAATTGCTAAGTTATACTGACAAGTAAAACAAAATCAAAGTTAAATATTAACATATTAAATTGATATAAATCATCTAAATATATTACATGCATTTAATAACTGTACACTGAATTACACCTAAGGATCTGTCTTTTCTTGTAAATTATTATGAAATCTTCAGAAAAAGGGAAACATTTTGTACCATTTTTGGATTAGCAGAAGTGCGTTTTTAAAAAAAGGAAAATTACATGGTTTTTTACTGCAGTTCTTGAAGTTTCGAGACCTTTTCAGACTCTCAGCAAAATTATCTTGGCTATGCCTCATGACTGATGTAATCAAAATTCCTTAAAAATAGCCACATTCCATGATTTTGAAGTACAATTTAAAACAGAATTCACATCTCTACCTTGAAAACATAAACCCATAAATCTACTTATTCCAAAAAATAAACAATAAAATACTGAACCAAATCCGAGGAGTTAATGTATGTTAATGTAGTCTTGAATTCCTTATATCATGTACAAAGAAAATCTACATTCAATCTTTTTTTTTGCTGCATTCTCTGAATCACTCAATAAACATGGAATAAAATATTTCGGTTAATTAATTTGAATCTTAAATCCAAAGAAACAATATTTTTAAAGTCCTGCATCTATTTATGCTCCTTTATGACAGGGGTGTGTGTGTCAAACTCAAGGCCCTTGGGCTGGATCCAGCCCATGCAGTGCTTAGATCTGGTCCATGGGGCCGTCCTAGAAACAGCCTGCGCCAGTGAAAACAGAGCTGTGCATTTGGCTTGAGAGGGACAGTGAGGCTCCTCTAAAGGACAAGTGTTTGGCGCTCTCCCTAGTCTCGTCTTCCTCCACTGGAGACAATGGATCCCGCAGCAACGCCTGAGCCACTACAGGTGGCCCCAACATGAGTGATGTCAAGTTAGCCATGCCCATCTCGGCCATGCCCTCACTGGCTATGGCCATGAGGTCCCCTGAGGTCAAACACAACCTTGATAAGGCCCTCAATTAAATCGATTTGACATCCCTGCTTTATGGCTGTTCCAACACTTTATTCCATAAATGTCACTAATTTCAATTTTCAATATGTTTTCAAATTTCTAATACAGATACAAATTAAATTTTATTTCAAAAACAAATAAATCCCAGATTTATTTGAGATCAAGTTCCATACTGACTTATAAATATGTACTTGAGTTACTATATAAACACACCACTGTTGTATATTAGATTTTAAAAATTATCTCTAAAGTCAGTGAAATTCCCTTAAAAAATCATTACAAAATAATTGATTTAAAGCAACTACTCCAGACTCTGCCCATCTTTTTCAATGGAACAACTCATTCCCTATTTTTGAAGTAGAATTCTACAAAGAATTCATGACATAGCAGCAAAATCTTATCTAAGTCCCAGAATGAGCGTTGGTCCTTACCTGATACGCCTATTTTCTGTAAGGGAAGTCAGCATCTTGGCTGGGTAGACTCCTCTGCTCTCATTGGAGGCTGAGTCTGGGCAAAGTCTTTAGTCCCGCCCTTCTGTGCACGCATGCCCAGTTTCAAACGAAGACGATCCCAGACTCGAAGCGTCTTGACCACGAAGGCAGCAATGGAATAATCAGTCGGATCCGGATCAATGAGAGCCCATATAAAACAACCACTGAGAAGCACAGTAACATAACACCAAACACAAACAGGTGCCAAGGCTGAACGACCCCTGACCTGAACCAACAGAAGATAACACAAACCCTCGGGGCGGGGCAAGATGCTGACTTCCCTTACAGAAAATAGGCGTATCAGGTAAGGACCAACGCTCATTTTCCTGATAAGGGAAGTCAGCATCTTGGCTGGGACGTACCAAAGCGGCAGGTGTCCCAAGGCGGGAATCATAATTGGTCAGGCCTCTCAGCGCGAACTACAGACTGGAGGACTCTCCGGCCAAAGGCCGCATCCGCGGATGCAAATGTGTCCAACTTATAATGAGTAATGAAGGGCGAAGGGGAGGCCCACGTGGCCGCTTTACAGATCTCTTGAAGGGAAGCCTGGGCTGCCCAGGCTGCAGAGGTGGCCGCGCTCCTCGTGTAATGAGCAGTTAAGCGGCCCGGGACCGACGAGGAGCGGGCCTGGTAGGCCATGGAAATGCAGGCCCTGATCCAACGCCCAATAGTAACTGATGACACCTTCCTGCCCTGCGAAGACGGCTGGAAGGACACAAACAAGGCTTCTGAGGCCCGAAAGGCCTTAGTACGTTTAAGATAGACCCTGAGAGCCCTGCGCACGTCTAACTTGTGCCATCTACTTTCCAGGGGGTGATCAGGGTCAGGACAAAAATTTGGCAAGACCAGTTCCTGAGAATGGTGGAAGCAAGAGCACACCTTCGGGATGAAGGATGGGTCTAATCTCAATACCACTCTGTCCTGGTGAAAAACACAGAGATCTTCCCTGACCGATAGGGCTTGCAGCTCGGAAATTCTGCGAGCTGAGGTAATTGCTATGAGGAAGGCCACCTTGAATGAGAGGAAACGCAGAGATACATCCCTCAATGGTTCAAACGGAGGTTCAGTGAGGGAGTCCAACACAAGAGGAAGATCCCAAGAGGGATATCGATGGACCACGGGTGGAGTCAAGTTCGAGGCACCCTTTAAGAACTGGTGCACCGTGGGCACCTGAGACAAGGACAGAGATCCTCCACACATGAGCACCGACGAGATGGCCGCCAGCTGACGCCTGATGGTGTTCAGCGCCAACCCCTTGTCGAGGCCCGACTGGAGGAAGTCCAGGACCTGTGGAATGGTAGACTGAAGAGGGTGAATGGACTTACCCGCACACCAACGGCCAAAAGCCCGCCAGGTAGAATCATAAATACGGTTCGTTGCGGGCCGCCTTGACGCCTGGATAGTGCAGATGACCCCGGGGGAATAGTTGTCCCGTGTCAGGATGCTCCGCTCAATCGCCAGGCGGTCAGCTGGAACCATTGTGGGTCCGGGTGCTCCAGCGATCCCTGGACTAGGAATATCCGGTCGTTGGGGATTCTCCACGGGCGCTCCACCGAGAGACTCCGCAAGTCCGCGAACCAAGGTCTGCGGGGCCAATGCGGGGCCAGGAGAACCACCTCCGCCCTCTCCGACACGATCTTCTGCAGGACCCGGGGGAGAAGGGGCAAGGGAGGAAAGGCATAAAGGAGGCCGAGGGGCCAGTTGCACTGCAAAGCGTCCGCCCCTTCCGACCCCCGCGATGGGAAGCGAGAGAAGAACCTTGGGAGCTGCGTGTTGGAGGGAGTGGCAAAAAGGTCTATCACCGGCTCCCCAAACAGGGCCACAATGTCTTGGAAGAGGCTGGGGCACAGCTGCCACTCCGCATTGTCCATCACCTCCCGGCTGAGCCAATCCGCCTGCACATTCGAAACCCCCGAAATGTGCTCCGCCGTCAAGGAGGCGAGATGGCGCTCGGCCCAGAGGCCCAACTGCTTGGCCTCGACCATGAGGGAGTGAGCCCTGGTGCCCCCCTGGCGGTTCACATGTGCCTTGGCCGCCATGTTGTCCGTGAGCACCAGGACATGCCTCCCCCTCAGCAGAGGGATGAAGTGACGGAGGGCCAGGTGGATCGCCCGGAGCTCCAGCCAATTGATGCTGTGAGCCAAGTCGGTCGGCTCCCACCGGCCTTGCGCCCACTGACCCAAGCAGTGGGCCCCCCAACCAAAGAGGCTGGCGTCCGAGGTGACCGTCACAAGCTCCTGCTCCTGGAAGAGGTGGCCCTTGGTGACCGCCTGGGACAACCACCACTGAAGGGAACGGGAAGCCTCTAAGGGAAGACTCACTCGGGCCAGGGAACAACTGAGCAGCCGCTTCTGAAATGGCAAAAGAAACCATTGGAGATCCCTGGTGTGAAGCCTGGCCCAAGGCACTATCCCGATGCAGGAAACCATGGTTCCCAGCAATTTAGAGAGGGAAGCCAGGGAAGGCCTCGCCTCACCCCTGACCTGACGAACCAGAGCCTGGAGCGACTCCAAACGCTCCCGAGACAGGAAGACCCTACCCCCCACCGTGTCAATCAGGGCCCCCAAGTGAACCAACCTAGTAGTAGGGTGGAAATGGCTCTTGGGGACATTAATGGAGAACCCGTGGAGCTGTAGGGCGTGAATGGTGGAGGCCAGGTCCCTGCGAGCCCTTACAGGGGAGGAGGATAGCAGGAGAATATCATCCAGATACGCGTTTAAACTATGTATGGGGACTTCCCTCAAGCTGGCCAACAGAGCAGCCAAGACTTTGGTGAAGACCCTGGGTGCGGAAGAAAGCCCAAAGGGGAGCGCCGTGTACTGATAGTGCTGCCCCAGGTACGAAAACCTGAGGAATTGCCTATGCTGTGGGGCGATGGGAATATGGAGATAGGCCTCCGTGAGGTCGATGGAAGTGAGAAAATCCCCCTGCCGAACTCCCCACAAAATGGATTGCAATGAATGCATCTTAAACCTTTTGTAACGCAGAAACCTGTTTAATTTTTTGAGGTCTAAAATAGTCCTCCAACCCCCTGAGGACTTAGGGATCACAAAGATGATAGAATAGAATCCCTGGCCCTGCTGTTCAACGGGAACCACCTCTATGGCCCTAATCTCCAGCAGATGCTGAACCGCCTCCTGCATGAGGCGGCGCCTCCCCGGATTAGAGGAGACCGGACAAGCCCTAAAACAGAGCGGGGGAGGAGAGAGAAATTCTAACAATAAACCGTTTCTAACCGTGGACCTAACCCAAACATCGGACATGGTCCTATCCCACTCGTCCGCAAAAAAGGTCAACCTGCCCCCAATAGGGTAACTATCCGACGGGGAACTAGTTCCGGCGGTAGGAACGCTGACCCCCACCCCGAAAGGGGCGCTTGGACTGCTTGCCCCTCTGAAAGCGGTCGGATTGGCCCCTGTTTCTGGGGAAGTATCCACCCTGGGAACGAAACCCCTCAGACCCGTAATCCGCCCCCCGAAAGGACGAACCATAGTCGAGGGCCCAAAAGGACGAACCTGACTCCTGACCCCGAAAGGGCCGCCTGGGGTAAGGTGCTGCCCGGTGAAACCCTTTCTTGGGAGCCGTGGGCAAAACCTTCCGTTTATCCTTGTTTTCAATGAGGAAAGGATCCAAGGCGTCCCCGAACAGGGAACTGCCCTTGAATGGCGCGGAAGCCAGCCACTTGTGGCGCACATCCACCTGCCACTGCCGCAGCCACAAAAGACGACGGGAAGCCACGGAAGAAGCCATGGCCTTAGAGGCGAACCTGGCCGAGGCCAGAGTAGCATCGGAGGTAAACTGCACGGCTGCCACCAACTTGGCGATGTCCTGGTGGGCCCTGAAATCAGCAACTGGGGTACGTAGCTGTAAGTCCTGCAGCCAGAGAAGACAGGGACAAGTGAAGAAAGATGCCGAAGTGGCTGCCCGGATGGCCCATGCCGCCGCCTGAGGCCCACGTTGTAAAGTGAGGTCGGCCTTCTTTTCCTCCGGCTTCAAGATGTCCTCCGGGGCTCCAGGCATGTTGGCCGCCGTGTAGAGGGAAACGACCGGGGCATCCACCGTTGGAGTGGTCAAGCATTGCGCCATCTCCTCAGCCACGTTGAAAAACCTCCTATCCGTGGAGGACGGGCCGGGCCCCGAGGTAGGCGTGGCCCACTGGCGCTGAACCAGATCCACAAAGATCTTGGGCATCTGGATCGACTCAGATGGCAAGATGTCATCATCAAACATATTTTCAGGCGATATCAGCGCTGAGCGCGGGGCCGGAGCAGCAGGGGCTGCCGCAGGGGCGAAATTGGAAGCTGACCTGGCCTTGTAGAGAAGGGAAGTGAAAAGGGCCGAAGGGAATAGACCTGAAGAAGTCTTCTTCTCGGGTGGCCTGCCCTCATCCTCCGAAAGGCCCCCTTCCCGGATTTCACCTTCTTCTGCGCTGGAAACGCTTTCCAGGTCTTCGTCTTCTTCCAAACCCCCCGCAGGAGCAGACCCTGGCACCGGAGCTGGAGTAAGGCCCGCTGGGCCTGGGCCAGGCTGAACCCCCGGCACCTGGTGTTGAAGGCCAGCCGCAAACCCCTGAGATATGGCCGCAGCGATGATGGCCTGAATATTGGCCGCATCCAGAGGCGGTTGAGGCAGCGGCATGGGAAAGGCCGCAGAAGTGGAGGGAATTGCCTCCATTCGCTGGATACCGGGGGGTAGGAGTGCAGATTGAGAAGGCCCTGGTGCCAGTGAAGGCTGATCAGGCCCCCAAATCCCTGAAACATCGATGGGAAAAATGGGATTTATGGCAGCCCCCCCTCCTTGCCCCTGGGCCGGAGAAGCCATGAGGGACAAGTGAGCCTGTGAAATACGAGAAAGAGGGGAGGCCTGGGCCTGTGCTCTGTCTGCTGCCCTGCTAAGAAGTCGTTCCAAAGCTTTCTTCTTTCTCTTCTCAAAGGTAGAAGGAGCAGCTTTAGTGCTCTTTGATTTTTCAGGTTTCTTGGATGCTTTTCCCCGTTTTGCAGGGGCCTTCCCCTTCCCTTTCCCCTGGGAAGTGGATGGCAGGGAAGGCTGCTCCGGAGCAGGCTCCACAGGGGCAGAAGACGGCCCCGCCACAGGCTCTGGTAACTCAGTAGAGGCTGGAGTGGGAAGCCCCTCCATCGCGCCAAAAAACTTCAACAGGAAATTCAGCAGCAAGTAAAACCGTTTCGCTTTGCTTCTAGGCCTCCCGATGCAATAGAGGCCCGCCCACGCAGCAGCCTCCTGGCGCCAGCCGCCCACGCGCTTCGCACGCCTGCAGGCCGAAAGCCTGCCGACAAGGCTCCAAACGGCCCGGCGCGACTTCCCCGGCCTGCTGTTTCTTCCCCGGGTCGCTCCGCGGCCGGGAGGGGGCTAGATCTTTCGTTCAACGACCCCCCCCGACTCCACGGTCGCTGCTCAACCTTCCGGGAGCAGCAGAGCGTTCCCCGGGCCTACGGGCACGTTCTGGGGCCTTGGGGGGATCAGGTTGGGACTCCCAGCAGGGGATCCCCTCGGAGGATCTCTCTCTCTCTCTCTCTCCCGGGCCACAGCCGGCTGCCTACGAGCCTAGAAAGGCTTAGAGGCCCTCAGCTAAGGAGCGCTGCTCTAGGAGCAGTCAAAGCGCTGGCCCAGTCCCCAGTGCCTGCAAAGCCAAGATTTTTCTTTCTCTTTTTTTCAACGGATCCTGGAGATTCAGAAAGACGCGTCCAACCTCACAGAGAGGCTGAGTTTGAAATTGGGCATGCGTGCACAGAAGGGCGGGACTAAAGACTTTGCCCAGCCTCAGCCTCCAATGAGAGCAGAGGAGTCTACCCAGCCAAGATGCTGACTTCCCTTATCAGGAAAAGGATATATTCAGCATGATGTGAGTCAAATTCTTCTCCATTGCTAACCTATATTACTACTCCTATATGTATTCCTATTTTTTCTATATCTCAGATATCAGAATTTTATTTTCAGCAAATCACTTTAAATAGTCAATCATATGGTCCCAATATAATTAAACCTGACACAATTATTCAGAATCCCAAAAGGTACCAACTGACCAGTGGTGGGTTTCAATTTTTTTAGAACCTACTCTGTAGGTGTGGCCTATTTTGTGGGCGTGGCTTGGCAGTCATGTGACAGGGTAGGAGTGGCCACCTTTTAAAATGTGGTGAAACTCATTTAACAACGCTCTTGCTTAGCAACCAAAATTTTGGACTCAATTGTGATGATAAATTCTTTCTTTTTCTTTCTTTTTCTTTCTTTCGTTTTCTCTTTCTTTCTTTCTTTCTTTTCTTTCCTTTCTTCCTTCCTTCCTTTCCTTTCCTTTCCTTCCCGTTGGGTCACTGGCAGCGGCGGGCCAGATTTACTTCCAGGTACGCCGGTGGAACCCCCTCTCACCGGTTCTCTAAATTTCACCAACCGGCTCTGGCAAGTAGGTGCGAGCCTGCAGAAACCCACCACTGCAACTGACTTATCACAATATAACATTCTTGTGAAACATGACATAATTTGTTTTTAGTCATTTAAAAAAAAATGACATTTATACCAAACTAAGATGGGGAAGTTGGGGGAAATCATAGAAAGTGTCCTTATATGCTACAATTTCTAATTGCATACTCCGCAGCTTTTTAAGCTTTAAATTACTGCTTTCCATTTAAGCGTTTGTTTGTTTGCTTGTTTGTTTCTTCAATTTATATGGCCGCCCATCTTAACAGGCAGCTTTTAACATCTTATTTGAAGGCAAAAAGGTGTTCTGGGGTATATCTGACAGATACATGTAGAGCAGGGATGTCCAAACTTGGGAACTTTAAGACTTGTGGACTTCAACTCCCAGAATTCCCCAGCCAGCATAGCTGGCTGGGGAATTCTGGGAGTTGAAGTCCACAAGTCTTAAAGTTCCCAAGTTTGGACATCCCTGATGTAGAGGTACAAGAAGTGGGGGAGGTTGGGGGGTTGGACTGCACCGCAGATGCAAAGAATCCTGGATGCATACAGATGCATACAATCCTGGAAAAAGATGCACCTCCTTTAGGATATCTGAGTACCTTCCATTATCCAAGTCATCTTTGACATATCCTTTGACAATGCATATTTCTTATCTAATTCTGATTATTTTTACTCCAAACCTTGAATCTTGGCTTGTTATTGCATTTATAACACTGTATAAATAAGAAGTCGGAGATAAATGAGAATAAATATGATGATAGCAAATAATTTTAAACAATACTAGAAAGCAGATTTTCTCTGTGACCTATTTTTTTTTCTATTCAGTACATCATTCTAATATATTTTGTAAGCTGCTTACAGTAAAATTCTACATGAGAAACAGCAACACTTGAGTTGAGAGACTGTAATTTATACTGAGAAGTAGGATAATTTTTTAAAAGTGGAGGATATTTGAGTATGCATTTTGATTAATACTGATAAAAAATCACATCCTGATTGAACATTTCAAAAATTAAATTAGTGAAATATGCTTGTTGTGTTTAATGTATAAAGATATTTCACTACATTAAATTTTAGAAATTGTTATGATTAATTTTATGTCAAGCTACCAAGAACCTTCTAAAGCAGATTAACAATGTTAATACAGAATAGGTCTGTAGAGGAAATCAACCTTTCCTGCAAATTTAAAAGTAATGTCCTGTGATTTGTATTCAAATGCTATTTCCTGTGATTCATTGTACTGAAATCAACTTCATGGATTAAAGAAAAAATCAGGTTCCTGAGATAAAAGATATGAGAACATAAACACTGTAGAAATAAATTTATGTTTTATTGACAGAAATAAAGTGACTGCTTGCAAAGGCCCCTGGATTGGGGCTGAAAGATGAAAACGGACCATAATTAGGTAGGCCAGGCTGTCCTGATAGACTGGTCCCACCAGAGAAAAAACAGTACAGAAATAACTACATTTTAAAAAGCCTACTATTTAAGATCAGATTTAAAGGAATATTACCGTATTTTTCAGAGTATAAGACGCACCCAGGTTTTGAAGAGGCAATTTTTTTTTAAAAAGTAGGTAGGTAGAGGGATAGAGAGGGAGAGAGAGAGAGAGAAATATAGTATGTTAGGGGTAAAAACACTCCCGTTGGAAAATAAACAGGCGGAATAGTGCAATACACCGGACAGCAAGAGATACATTGCTTAAACCACACAAAAACTCTACAACACAGTCAGTCTTTACTCTTGATGTAACTAAAATACTTCTTCCAAACAGTGATATGAACTCCTCTAACAATAAACAGTCCTTCACCAAAACCACAATTACCTTATAGTAAGTCAAAACAATGATACTTCTTCCGTCTTCAGGTTCAGCTCCTCCTCAGTGGCAATCAGGAAGCAAAGGAAAGCAAAAGGGATGAACTGTGTTTCCAGCTGCCTTTTATGATTGAGCTGGGAAGCACAGCCAATAAGATTCCACATAGTCCTTAAAGTTACATATACTCTTTAAGAATCCTGGTTTATATATATTGTCAACCCAACATCAGGATAATTATCCTAACACAGTACATAGGTGGGGGGGGGGAGTAGGTATATAGGTAGATAGAGGGGGGAGATAGAGAAATACAGTAGGTAGGTAGGGAGAGTGTGTAGATAGGTAGGTAGGTAGAGGGATAGAGAGAGAGAAATAGAGAGAGAGAGTGAAATACAATAGATAGGTAGGGAGAGAGAGAGTAGGTAGGTAGGTAGGTATATAGAGGGGGGAGAGAAATACAGTAGTTGGAAGAGAGAGAGTGTAGATAGGTAGGTAGAGGGAGAGAGAGAGAGAGAGAAATACAGTAGATAGGTAGGTAGAGACAGAGAGTAGGTAGGTAGGTAGGTAGATGTTTCCAGGTGTATTTACCCATGTGCTGGAGAAGGAAATCACTGACCACCTTTGGAACAAATCTAGGTTTCTGCAGGCACAGCACTTGACCAACGTAATTCTCATCAATCACTCTAACTAAACAGCTTTCCAAAAGGGAAAAAAACCCCTTTTTGCACTTTGCAAACTTCCCCCAAACAGCCCGTTTTTCGCGAAAATGGGCCCATTTTTTTCAAATAAAAGTCATGGATAGCCTTGGGGGGGCTTGCAGAGTGCTCCTGGGGGTGGGCACAGCACAATGAGGAAAAAACGGCCCGTTTTTTTGTGAAAACAGGCCTTTTTTGATCAAAACAATTGCATGAAGAGCATTATGGAGGCTTATAGAGTGCTGCTGGGGGCTGGGGGGGCAAAATAGTTTTTTGCTCATTTCTGCCCTCCCCAGCCCCCAGGAGCTCTCTAGAAGCCTCCATAAGGGTATGCGCGTGGCCATTTTGGTGAAGGGGCGGGGTTTCAAGAGGCAAAAATGCTGTATTCGATGTATAAGACGCACCCAGATTTTTAGCCTCTTTTTAAAGGAAAAAAGGTGCATCTTATACTCCAAAAAATACGGTATGTCGACTCAACATGCTTAAACCTAGGAAACCGGAAACTACAGCTAATGCCTTAGCAGATAAATTTAGAATCAATAAGGGTTTTGACCAACCACAGATTGTGTTTGCCATTGTAAATTGTGTTTTCCCTGGCAACAACAGAACTTTAACTATAGAAATAAAAAAATAAAAGATTGCAGGTTTGGAAAATACTGTTTGCATACCCATATATGCATACATTACACACAACATCTGAAAGTACATACATACATACATACATACATACATACATACATACATACATACACATACACATACACATACATATATGTACTGTGTCCCCTGGCTCAGCTGATCAGGATGAGAGCCTGTGGCCTAGTGGCAATTACAACTGCCTTACATGTAAAATGACCCAGGTTCAAATCCCAATAAGGGTATGGCTAGCTGATGAGAGCTAAATAGCTTGAAATAGATCTATACTAGTCTCCCTTGTTTATTTATTTATCAGCACAAAACATAACACACACACACATATATACACACATACATACTGTACATACATACATGCATACATACATACCATGAGTGGAAAGGTCTTAGCTTAATACTATTCTTACTACGTAAAGTTCCTTCTGACAAAGCTGTCTGGCCAGACCAGGAAATAATTTTTAACTTAGTATTTTCATCATAGTTGCCTGGCAGAGTAACCTGACTTTGTGCCTCCTTGAAAATCCTTGAGTAGTATCATAACATTTGATGGTGCATTTTAGCTGTGTGATTTCATTCAATTTAAAAGTATTCATTTGGAGAAATGGATTTTTAACCTAATTTTTACCTAGCTCGGTTCATATTTTTCTCTTTCCTATTGCTTCTTTTAAGAGTGAACTCACAGCAATCTATTCCAAGGCCAAGTGCAGTCCTCACATATGAAGATAATACCCATTTCTAATGTAAATCTTTGCTATCTCTGTATACAGTAGTTTCATATATTTTTTAAAAAATCAATTCACTAAAAGTCATTTACCAGAAACTCTTGAAAGGAGTTGTCAAATCAGAGTCATCTTTTCACAGAAATATGAATAGTTGAATAATTGCAGAGTTTATAAAATACATAAACCATTAAGAACACACATATTAAATGAAGTCATCTCATTACTAAGCAATACACTGAACTTTTATTATATCAAAATATTGATTATAGTGTATGTTTGCCACTTACAATTTGAGTCATAAAACACTGGAAATGCAATTCAAAATATTCTTCCTGAAAATAAAAAACTACATGGGCTATTACCCTAAATATTTGAAAAGTTATTCTTTATTAGCTTGTTAGGAAAGGTACGTCATAATTAAACTTACCTCTTCTTTCTTGGAAATGCCACACTTTGTCATTTTTGACTTGGTCCTAGCCGATTCATTTTTAACAGAAGACATCTCTCTGTATGAGGTGCAGAGCATGCTAGTTTCATCCGGTACCTTTAGTCTTGGAGATTTATCAGGAGCCTGATCTTGACCATCCATTGGCCTCACATAAGCTGTTGGTTTCTGCTGAATTAAATTTGGTTTTGAAGCAAGTGCAGGATGAAAATTTTGTACACAGTGTCCATTGCTATGCATAGCTGGTCTTTCTTGAGCCTGGACTCCAGTCTCTGTGGCACAGCTCAGTTTTGACTGCTGTTGTGTTTGAATGTTCTCTACAAGTAAGGATGCTATAGGACCTTGAATAGCACTGGATGAAGATGATGGTGAAGGAGTGTGTACATAATGCATAATCTTTTCCAAACTGCTCTTTTGGTTAGTTATTTTGAAATCGTTACTCTGTGAATCTGACAATCCATGCCTATGTTTCCCCCTCTGCTGATTTTCTAAGCAACGCCGAGATTTCTGCCAACCTAGTGTTGCATTCTTGCTTAGCTGTCCAGAAAGCGTCACTGGCAAAGAAGACTGAGGACTGCAAACAGAAGTCTGTGTATGGGTCATAGTTTCCGCAGCAAAGTGCTCCTCCATTTTGTTCATAGATGCCTGTGACATACACGCTTTTGGAACGCCAACAAGCTGGCCTTGATTGGAGTGATCGGTCAACAATTCTTTCATTTCATCATAGTTACCCAGTGTATTCTGGATACGACTTGACAGTTCATCCCCCTTATTCGTCTGTAAAGGAAATAATCAAAATAAATAAAAGGTCAAGAAATAAAATCACTGAAAATCATGAATGTGCAGTAATTTTGTAGCGTAGGATTGATAATTTTAAAAAATGCATGTTATTGTTTGAGACTAATAATTATATTTATTCGAATATTGGTAAGCATTAGACAGGGAACATATAGCAGACATTAAGTAACTCAGATAAATCTATTGCCCTACAAACTCATAGTATTTATGTATTTGTAAATAAATTCAAACTTTATAGAATAATATAACAGCAGTCACATTATATAGTTATTCAGATTAGTTAAAGACGTAAAAACTGTAATGTCTCTGATATACTATGTGTTTTTTACTTTTAAGATGTTCTGAAAATATAGCTGTTTTGGTTAATTTATTTTTTAAGGTATTGTACAACCCACGGTACAGATTAATTATATGTTATAAAAACATAATGTAACTTTCCAGTTCAAAGGAATCCTAGCTCAGGTAAATATGTTTCTTTGTAATCCTTCATTATTCAAGAAATTAATAAGGAATATATTGCACATTGGAGGGAATAGACAGAGTGAATGTTTCTGCAGTCATTCATAAGGATGAATCACTGCCATGGTGCTGCAACATTCATAATTTCGGGACTGTGTTATAAATACTTGAAAGGGTTATCACATAACTTCAAACAGCCACTAAAGGAACTGTCGTAACTCAAGGATTACTTGTATATACTTGTACAAATACA
The DNA here is from genome assembly GCA_039707465.1 of Rhabdophis nuchalis. Taxonomy (NCBI): domain Eukaryota; kingdom Metazoa; phylum Chordata; class Lepidosauria; order Squamata; family Natricidae; genus Rhabdophis; species Rhabdophis nuchalis. The sequence goes on along the minus strand of CM077651.1, from coordinate 35,695,315 downwards.
ATTACATTACTTGTACAAATAGTGAAACTTATTGACCTGCCTATTTTATAATTATAGACTAATTCTCTAGTCATAATTTAAATCCAAGATACCTTTTCTTTGGGTAAAAGTAAAGGCAAAGGCTTCCCTTGTCCAGTCATATCTGACTCTAGGAGGTAGTGCTCATCTCTGTTTCAATGCTGAGGAAGCCAGCATTGTCCGAAGACATTTCTGTGGCCATGTGGTCAGCATGCTATCCGCCAAGATGCACGGGATCCTGTTACCTTCCCACCAAAGTTGTATTTATATATTTACTCACATTTGCATGCTTTCAAACTGCTAGGTGGACAGGAGCTGAGGCAAGTAACGGGAAGTCATCCCGTAGCACAGCACTCGGTTCTCGAACCTGTGCTGTCAGGTTTAGCTCGCTGTCTTTAACCACCTATTAGCTCTGAATAATATCTCTTAAGAAGTAGGTTGTGCTGCTGTGATATGGAAACCTATAGGGGTTGTGTTCATAGCATAAATTAGCACTGTGAGATGAGGCCAAGGCATGGGCAAATACAGATTCAAAGAGGTACAGGGACCAAGGTATGCTTCTCTTATTTGGTTAAGGAAAACATTTTATTATTCCAGGAAAAAGTACATGAAAAATCAATAGCCTATCCTGAATGGAAATTTCTGGTGGATGATAACATAATCCTGCAAAAAACAAGACTGAAAAACAGGTTAACATTTTGTCTCTATGACCAGATTGAAATTGCATAGTTTGTCAATTAAAAAGGGATGAAAGATATTGAGTAGGCACTATACAAGTGTAATCTCATTTTAAAACAGCTTATTTTTTTCAATGCACAGGTAGTTCTCAAATTATGACCACTCATTTAATGGTGGTTTGCAGATATGATGGCCTCAGAAAAAGTGATTTATGATCTGTCCTCAAAATTGTAATTGTAGCATCACCCCCATACGCACATGATTACAATTTGGATGCTTAGTAAATAGCTCACATTTACAATGATTGCAGTGTCTTATTGTAGTTTATGACTTTTCCAATTAGTTTATGACAAGCAAAGTCAATTGAGGAAGATTGATTTTTTTAACAATCAACAATTTAATTTGTTTAAATTCTGGTCCCAAGTATGGTCATAAATTGAGAACCTGTGGCTGAATATAATGCTTCCCTAATGTTCTATTCCAAATAACAAGCACCTAAATTTAACCTACCATCAACATAAATGCATGCTTTATGAAGTGGGTTCATTATGTGAAACTATACTTATCTATAATAATCTCTTTCTACAGTTCAATCAAAGTAAGAACATAAAATAATTAGTGCAGCTGGCTTTACTGGATCAAATTATTTAATTTAACTTGCGTTGTTCAAAAGAGTTAAGAAAGCAGTCATTCTCACAAGTAACTTTGTGAGATGGATGGCAAAACAAAACAAATTCATTAGTTTTTTTTAAATTAACCATGAGATCAGTGATATATTGTCAATCTTAATCCATTCAAGGACTGATGCAGGAGACAAGGAAGATGTTCTGGATAAAAATATTTAGGAACCTTTACATAGGTAAAAGGAGTTGAAATGATTTTAGGTCGCAGAAAACTAAGTAACATTTGGAACTGTTGAGGAAATGAATCAATGTAACTTGGAAGGCACAATGAACAAAAATCTGCAATTATTAAACTCCTTTGCCTTATAAAAGTTATACCTAATCTATTTCACTATTCCATAAACAAGTCAATGTAACAGATGGGAAGGATAAGAGATAAAGTATACAATACATACCTTGTATGGTTCACTAAAGAGAGAATAACTGGTATTAAATATGCTCTCTTCATGCTGAGTCTCCTGATTTCTCCTTTCCCATTCTTTTCTTCGTAGCATATTTCTATCAAGATCATAGACACTGCACCAAAAAAGAACAAAAAGTAATCAAATTTGGTGGCAGTATTTAGGTGCAAAAGACCCCCCAAAATGATAAAATTGACAAGATGATACATCAAAAAATGCCAGTTTGATCAAGGGATTTAACATAATAAGGAAAGAAGGAAAGCTTATGATTGTCTTAAACTAGCTATACCTACATAAAACACTCCCAATAAATTCCAAATAGGAATGCTACAATTGTCATACACATTAGTCCTATCTAGTGGCGGAATTCAAATTTTTTCACTACTGGTTCTTAGTGGGCATAGTGTGGCTTGGTGGGCATGGCAGGGGAAGGATAGATACTATAAAATCTCCATTCCTCCCCATTCCAGAGGAAGATTACTGCAAAATCCCCATTCCGTCCCGATCAGCTAGGACTCAGAAAGCAGAGAATAGGTGGGGTGGGGACATTCAAACTACTCAAAATTGCCGCTACCGGTTCTCCAGAACTGATCGGAACCTGCTGAATACCACCTCTGGTCCTACCTCCCAAAGTTTACAAAAGGTGGCAAACTGTTGAAACTAGAAAGCAGTGCCTGATAATTCTGTATCTCATCTTCAGGTTTTTGTCTACGAAAAGGTGATAAAATAAAAACATGAAGGTGGCTGGCATCTTTATTAGTAGGGCTTGCAATACTCAACTGGAGCTCACTTTTAATTTATCTGTTTAAAACATGTTTTAAATTGGTTCCACCTTCCCAAATTCACAAGGGCATAACTTCTGCATGGTTGTAATACTAGTAAATCCTTCCTCTAGAACTGCTAAATGGAGAGAACTAAGCAAGCTCTGATAAAAGCTAAGCAAAGTTGAGCCTGGGTCCTTTTGGAGAAGGGCGGGGTATAAATTTAATAAAATAAAAATAAATAAATAAATAAAACAAGTTGATGAATTTCACTACACATTGCGCTTTTTTTTTAATGCATTCTGGAATTTTGACTGTGCCTGTTGCAATCCTTCATCTTCAACCTTACTAAATTTTCTGCTTGACTCCATCTAAGTCAGAATTGCTCCAAAACAATACATATTTTTACAACAATGCTAACTGTCTATAATAGCAGTAGCTCTACTATCATTAAAGAAACTCTGATTCTTCACAGTGTTATCTGCTATACAGGTTGTCTTTACTCAATGACTGTGCTGTTTAGCAACCATTTGAAGTTATAACAACACTGAAAAAGTAACTTGTCCTTGCACTTACAACTGTCTTAGTGTCCCTGTACTTAACTTTAACTATGTAAAAATATTATTTTTATATACCGTATTTGTCGGCGTATAAGACGACTGGGCGTATAAGACGACCCCCCCATCATTTCCACTCAAAATATAGAGTTTGTTATATACTCGCCGTATAAGACTACCCCCTCTTCCGCACACCTTCCACACCCCAAATAAAACGTAAAAGAACATCAGATTTGATTTCAACATGTTAATTTATATTCAAATGCTTATGACATGCAGGAAAACTGTCACAAGGCTGTATGTTATCAAACACGTACAGTAAACATAAAACAGTGCAAGTTGCACATCAAGAGCATAAACATTGGATCAGCAAAACCACGGGATAGGTAACATGTTTCTAGGGACATGCCCCCTTCGTCAGACCTTGCTGAGCTCCCAAAGGAATGTTCATAAGGTAAATAGTGTGAGGGTGGCTAAGATCCCTCCCCCTCCTGTATTATACCAGCCAATAGTAAATGCCAGAGGCTAATTCACTAAAGCTGAATGGAACAATAAACCTATGGGAGCTACCATGCTGTTTGTTTTCTAAGCTGTTAACCAAACTGGAACTGTCAATGATAGAAGGAAGATAACAAATAGAGGGAGAGAGCAAGTGCCGGGCAAGTTTGCTGGCGTGACAGTTTCCCTTTAAAAGCCTTCAAACTCCTGTTCGTCATCTGATATTAAAAGTTCATCAATGACATCTTGTGATACAGTTGTAAGGCAGTCATCGTATGGATCTAATTCCGTGTCAGATGATGTGGCCTCAGCTTTAGCTTCCTCTTCATCTTCATCTTGCCACAAGTACTCATCCTCCATACCATCTAATGAATTTGATATGCCACACTTCTTGAAAGACTTGATTACTGTTTGTGCATCAATATCATTCCAGGCTTTTATGACAAATTGGCACAAAACATCCAACTGTGGAGCACGCATGTTTCCTCCTTTTGTGTATGACTTTTCGCCGCTAACCATCCATTCATTCCACTGTTCTCGAATGCGATCTTTAAAAGGCTTGTTTAGGCACACATCCAGGGGCTGTACCAATGATGTCAATCCTGCAGGAATAACTGCTGCATCTGTTTTTATTCTCGCAAGCCTTTCCTTGGTGGTGGGAGTTAAATGAGCCCTGAACATATCCCACACAAGTAGACTACGTTTTTGAAGTAGACCACCTGGTCGTCTGCTCCATACATTATCCAGCCATAGTTTCACACCCTCCTCATCCATCCAGCCTTTTTCATGCACGTGCACAAAACAACCAGCAGGGAACTTGAGTTTTGGCATGGTTTTCCTTTTAAAAATAATCATAGGTTTCAGTTTGTTGCCATCAGCTGTGCATGCTAGTACCACTGTAAAACTTGACTTCTCATGTCCTGTTGTTTTTATCAAAATAGTTTTCTCACCTTTATGATGGACAGTTTTATTTCCAATCATATCAAAATTCATTGGAGTTTCATCCATATTTCCAATATTACTTAGCGCATAGCCATGTTTAGTGCGCTGTTTTATTACGTATCGATGGAAACTATCCACTTTATTATCCAGATCTGCAGGTAATTTTGGGGCAATTTTTGTCTTTTGCCTTAGTACCAGATCATGCCTTGCCATGAATCTACTACACCAGGATATAGTGGCCTTAAAATTGTTGCTGTGATCGGGGTTAGATTTGGCCCACTGAAGTGCAAACAAGCGTATTTTATTTCGTGTCACCACATAACCGTTTTGGCGATGCTCAGCCACCATATCTGCTACATGTTTTTCAAGTTCTGGCCAGTGTGCGATGCCTCTTCTTAATGCACACTTACCCCTTGGCATACTCTTTAATGCTTTTTCATTTGATTTCCAGTCCCGAACCATCTTTTCTGTTACTCCATATTGTCTTGCAGCAGCACAATTATTATGTTCCCTGGCAAAGTTTACAACTTTAAGTTTAAAACTTGCCTCATATTTCTTTCTTTTTGGTGCCATGATAGGGTTGATAGGAGTTTGACTGCTGGACAAATATCAACAATACAATGACTGGAATTTATTTTGAGAGCCGGAAGGTGTGGCCTGTTTTGCTTTGTTTTGTTTTGTTTTGTTTCGTCTCTCTCTCTCTCTCTCTCTCTCTCTCTCTCTGGGCCTCTCTCTCTCTGTCTCGCGCGCTCTGTGGTGATGGCTGTCCCCTTCACGTTCCTCGTCTCCCCGAATGGCGTCCAGAGCCATCCGCAGCTCCGCAGAGACTTGCCGCTTTTCCACGCACGCGCGTGGCTATCTTTTGCGCGCGATGGTTTCCTCATTCCCCTCTTGTCTCTTTCCCCTGTGTGTCTGTTACACTCTCGTTCTGGGCCTCTCTCTCTCTCTCTGTCTCGCGCGCTCTGTGGTAACGGCTGTCCCCTTCACGTTCCTCCTCTCCCCGGATGGCGTCCAGAGCCATCCGCGCTGAGACTTGCACGGAGGGGAAAGAGGAAACCATCGCGCGCGAGGGAGAGACTTGCATGGAGGAGAAAGAGAGGGGGAAAGAGGAAAACATCGTGAGCGAGGGAGACTTGACAGAGGGGAAAGAGGAAAACATCGCGCGCGCGAGGGAGAGACTTGCATGGAGGAAAAAGAGAGGGGGAAAGAGGAAACCATAGCGCGCGAGGGAGACTTGACAGAGGGGAAAGAGGAAAACATCGCGCGCGCGAGGGAGAGACTTGCATGGAGGAAAAAGAGAGGGGGAAAGAGGAAAACATCGTGCGCGAGGGAGACTTGACAGAGGGGAAAGAGGAAAACATCGCGCGCGCGAGGGAGAGACTTGCATGGAGGAAAAAGAGAAGGGGAAAGAGGAAACCATAGCGCGCGAGGGACACTTGACAGAGGAGAAAGAGGAAACCATCGCGCGCGAGGGGGAGACTTGCATGGAGGAGAAAGAGAGGGGGAAAGAGGAAAACATCATGCACGAGGGAGACTTGACAGAGGGGAAAGAGAAAAACATCGCGCGCGCGAGGGAGAGACTTGCATGGAGGAAAAAGAGAGGGGGAAAGAGGAAACCATAGCGCGCCAGGGAGACTTGACAGAGGGGAAAGAGGAAGAGGGGAAAGAGGAAAACATCGCGCGCGAGGGAGACTTGCATGGAGGAAAAAGAGAGGGGGAAAGAGGAAACCATAGCGCGCGAGGGAGACTTGACAGAGGGGAAAGAGGAAAACATCGCGCGCGCGAGGGAGAGACTTGCATGGAGGAAAAAGAGAGGGGGAAAGAGGAAAACATCGTGCGCGAGGGAGACTTGACAGAGGGGAAAGAGGAAAACATCGCGCGCGCGAGGGAGAGACTTGCATGGAGGAAAAAGAGAGGGGGAAAGAGGAAACCATAGCGCGCGAGGGAGACTTGACAGAGGAGAAAGAGGAAAACATCGCGCGCGAGGGAGAGACTTGCATGGAGGAAAAAGAGAGGGGGAAAGAGGAAACCATAGCGCGCGAGGGAGACTTGACAGAGGGGAAAGAGGAAACCATCGCGCGCGAGGGAGAGACTTGCATGGAGGAGAAAGAGAGGGGGAAAGAGGAAAACATCGTGCGCGAGGGAGACTTGACAGAGGGGAAAGAGGAAAACATCGCGCGCGCGAGGGAGAGACTTGCATGGAGGAAAAAGAGAGGGGGAAAGAGGAAACCATAGCGCGCCAGGGAGACTTGACAGAGGGGAAAGAGGAAAACATCGCGCGCGAGGGAGACTTGCATGGAGGAAAAAGAGAGGGGGAAAGAGGAAACCATAGCGCGCGAGGGAGACTTGACAGAGGGGAAAGAGGAAAACATCGCGAGCGAGGGAGAGACTTGCATGGAGGAAAAAGAGAGGGGGAAAGAGGAAAACATCGTGCGCGAGGGAGACTTGACAGAGGGGAAAGAGGAAACCATCGCGCGCGAGGGAGAGACTTGCATGGAGGAGAAAGAGAGGGGGAAAGAGGAAAACATCGCGTGCGAGAGAGACTTGACAGAGGGGAAAGAGGAAACCATTGCGCGTAGACTTGCAAGAAGGGGACCTCGCGGATGACCCGGCGTATAAGACGACCCCCCCACTTGGAGGCATGTTTTTCAGGGCAAAAAAGTCGTCTTATACGCCGGCAGATACGGTAGTCTATCTATATAAATAAAAATGTAACAAGAGTTTGTTCAAAACCGCTAATCTCTGAAAGTACTGCACCGATCGCTTCCAAATTTTCACACAATGTTCCTTTCAAATATGGCACCAATGATATATATAGATTGTGTAGATGTCACACCTGTGCCAGGTACACGCAATGGAAATGTAAAAAATTGTTTAAAAGGTAGGTAGATGGATGCAGAGAGAGCAGTGAGCCACAGGTATTATGTCATCCTTTATGACATCAAATACTCTGAAGGAGAAATACAGTAGGTAGGTAGGTAGGCAGCTATAGTGATAGAGAGAGGGAGGGAGAAATGCAGTAGGTAGGTAGGTAGGCAGCTATAGGGATAGAGAGAGGGAGGGAGAAATGCAGTAGGTAGGTAGGTAGGTAGAGAGATAGAGAGGGAGTGGGAGAAATACAGTAGGTAGGTAGGTAGGTAGGTAGGTAGGTAGATAGGTAGATAGGTAGGTGGAGGAATACAGTAGGTACGTAGGTTGGGGGTTATATGGTGGTTGTGTGTATGTGTTTGTGTGTGCAGGTTCAGATCTATACTCAGATTGGTTGGCCATTTAACCAGACTGGGCCACAGCAACGTGTGGCCGGGAATGGCTAGTTTATAATAAAATACTTGTCCTTGTGGCATAAAATGACCATTGTCTTACCTGAAGGGTCCTTCTAGGTGCACAGCGATGAGTGTCCATGCAAGGGTTAACTCAGCTCCGCTGCCCATTGGACTGAATTAAAATACTGAGTCCCGCCTTCCTTTCCCATGATCCTTCAGTTTCTTAATAAAGTTCTGTCCTCTTGAGACTGTGTTCGCCACGCGATTCATCCCCTGTGAATACATCAGACAAGCAACTAGAGAGATTAGGGGGGGAATGGACACTCATCGCTGTGCACCTAGAAGGACCCTTCAGGTAAGACAATGGTCATTCTCAGGTGCACAGCTCTGAGTGTCCATGCAAGGGACATGCCCAAGCAAAATGTCACTAGGGAGGGTGCCCGAATGGGCTCAATGTGACTACTCGACTTGAGCAACTACGCTTTGCAAGACCCGACGGCCGAAGGCAGCGTCAGCGGAAGCGTATTTGTCCAATTTGTAATGGCGAACAAAGAGGGAAGGTGACGCCCATGTGGCTGCTCTGCATATCTCCTCGATGGGAGCCTGTGAGGCCCAGGCCGCTGTGGTGGCCGCACTTCTGGTTGAGTGGGCCGTGAGCCCCTGGGGCCTGGTCCGGCCCTGATGTTCGTATGCGAGGGCGATGCAGGCCTTGAGCCAGCGGGCGATGGTAGACGAGGAGACCCCACGACCCATGGACGCCGGTTGGAACGAGAGGAACAGGGTCTCTGATCGCCGAAAGGCCGATGTGCGCTTGAGGTAGTGCTTGAGCGCTCGACGGACGTCTAGGGTGTGCCATCGACGCTCCCTGGGATGGGAGGGCTTGGGGCAGAAATTCGGGAGAACGATTTCCTGTGCTCTGTGGAACCAAGAATTGACTTTAGGCACAAACGATGGGTCGAGACGGAGTACTACTCTGTCGCTGAGGAAGCGGCAGAGGTCTTCTCTAGTCGAGAGCGCCGCTAGCTCTGACACCCGTCGTGCTGAGGTAATTGCGACTAGAAAGGCTGTCTTGAATGATAGTAGCCGGAGGGAACTCGAGCGTAGGGGCTCGAATGGAGGTTCCGAGAGACCTCTGAGGACCGTGGTCAGGTCCCACGTGGGGTAGCGGTGGATGACCTGTGGCCGGAGATTGGTTGCTCCCTTGAGGAAGGACCGCACACTGGGATGACGGCTGAGAGGCTGGAGGTAGCCGGCTGACAGGACCGTGGCCAGGGCAGCAACCTGGCGACGGAGGGTGGCCGGGGCGAGGCCCCTCTCAAAGCCCTCCTGAAGGAAATCCAAAATGTGCGGGAGAGATACAGAGAGCGGTGTTAATTGACGCCGGGAGCACCAATTTGAGAAGGCTTGCCAGGTCGCTCCGTAGATCCTGGTGGTGGAGGGTCGGCGGGCCGCCTGAATGGTGTGTATGACCGGGTCTGAGAAGTGGGCCCGGGTCAGCAGATCCCTCTCAAGTGCCAGACGGTTAGATTGAGCCATTGAGGCTCTGGGTGCAGAACAGCCCCCTGGCAGAGAGAGACCTCGTGTGGTGGGATCCTCCAAGGTGAATTGATGGAGAGGCTGGAAAGGTCCGCGAACCAGGTCCGACGTGGCCAATATGGGGCCACTAGGATGACTTCCGCTCCCTCCCTCAGGATCTTCCTGATGACCCGTGGTAGCAGGGGCACTGGAGGGAATGCGTACAGGAGGCCGGTCGGCCACGGAGAGGTGAGAGCGTCCATTCCCTCCGCCAGCGGCGACTGGTACCGAGTGAAGAAGCGTGGGAGCTGGGCGTTCCGTGGGGAGGCAAATAGGTCGAGGAGAGGGAGTCCGAACCTGTGGCAGATCTGTTGGAACAGGTCTGGGTGGAGCTGCCACTCTGATGGATCCAGGGTGGCCCTGCTCAGCCAATCCGCCCGAACGTTGTCCACTCCGGAGATGTGCTCGGCCCGAATGGAGCCCAGGTGATGTTCGGCCCATCTGCCCAGAGCATCGGCTTCCCTCATCAGTGCTGTGGATCTGGTTCCGCCCTGGCGGTTGATGTGCGCCTTCGTCGCTACGTTGTCCGTCCGGACTAGGAGGTGTTGGCCCTGCACTTCCGACCGAAGGTGACGTAAAGCGAGACGAACTGCCCTCAACTCTAGCCAGTTGATGTTGTGCTTCAGGTCCTGAGGCGACCATCTGCCCTGCACCATGGATTCGGTGAGGTGTGCTCCCCACCCGAAGAGACTTGCGTCTGTGGTGAGGACTAGCCTGTCGGGTTCCTGGAAGAGGGAGCCCTTCTCCAGTGCTGGCGAGAGCCACCACAGCAGGGAGCGACGAACCTTGGGAGGCAGTCTGACCTTGGCTCTGGAGTTGCTGGTGTTGGTTCTCTGGGATGGGAGAAGGAACCACTGTAACTCTCTTGCGTGTAGTCTCGCCCAGGGAACGATGGCTAGACAAGATATCATCTTGCCTAGGAGCTGGGACAGGAGTATCACCGGGACGTTCGTGGAGGCTTGCACCCGTCGGATCATGGATCTGAGGCTGTCGATGCGGTCCGGGGACAGGGAGACAAGACCCGTGGACGTGTTGATCACCGCCCCCAGATGTAACACCTCCGTCGCAGGAGTCAGGTGACTCTTGTCGGTGTTGATGGTGAAGCCGAGTTCTTGTAGGGTGGCTATGGTCGTGCGCAGGTCTCTTAGGGCCTGTTGTTGCGACGATGCTTGTAACAGGATGTCGTCCAGGTAAATTTGGAGTCGAATGGGGCGCCTCCTGAGATCTGCTGCTACCGCGGCCAGTATCTTGGTGAACACCCTCGGGGCGGAGGAGAGCCCGAATGGGAGGGCTCGATACTGGTAGTGCTGTCCGGCAAAGTAGAACCGAAGAAACCTGCGGTGCTCCTGTCGAATGGGAACATGGAGGTAGGCTTCCTTCAGGTCGATAGATGTCATCATGTCCCCTGGCCGGAGGCAACCTAGGATGGACTGGAGAGACTGCATCTTGAACTTTTTGTAGGCGATGTGATAGTTGAGTGCCTTCAAATCTAAGATGGCTCTGACTCCTCCTGTGCTCTTGGGGACCAAGAAGAGGATCGAGTAATACCCCCCCCCCTCCTGGCCATGGGGAACTACCTCTATGGCCCTGATGTCTAGAAGGTGGCGGATCTCCGCCTCCATGAGGTTTCTCTTGTTGGGACACCTGGGGGTGGGACATCGGATAAAACGATGGGGAGGGGGCGAAACGAACTCTAGGGTGAGGCCGAGACGAACTGTTTGCAATATCCACGCATCTGTCGTGGTCGCCTCCCAGCGATCGGCAAACAGCTGGAGACGGCCCCCTATGGGGAGGGAGGGGTGATGGTCACTTATTGCGGTGGAAAGGCCTGTTGGCCTGACCTCCACGAAAGGGCCGCCTGGCGTAGGGCTGGTACCTGTTCCTGTCCCGGAAGGGTTGCCTACTCTGGGGGCGGTTGTTACCCTGGGGATAACTCGTCACCTCTCGACTCGACTACTGTAATGCTCTCTACATGGGGCTTCCCTTGAGGTGCACCCGAAAGCTGCAGCTAGTCCAGAACGCAGCCGCGCGGGTGATTACGGGAGCGCCTAGACACTCCCACATAACACCTATCCTGCGCGAGCTGCACTGGCTTCCTGTGGTCTTTCGGGTGCGCTTCAAGGTTTTAACGACCATCTTTAAAGCGCTCCATGGCTCGGGGCCTAGTTATATGCGAGACCGCCTCCTGCCCCATACATCTCTTAGACCGATACGCTCCCACAGAGAGGGCCTCCTCAGGGTGCCGTCGGCTGGACAATGCCGACTAGCGACACCCAGGGGGAGAGCCTTCTCTGTGGCGGGCCCAGTCCTCTGGAACGACTTACCCCCTGAACTCCGCACCATCTCCGACCTCCGCCTCTTCCGCAAGTGTCTGAAGACACACCTATTTCACCTAGCCGGCCTAGCGTAACCTCCACACTGACCATTAGATAGTTTTTAAACTTGGGATTTTAATTTGGTTTTAGCGCAGGGTTTATTTATTAAAATAAGTATTTTAAATTTCATATATTTTATATTTTGTATGTATTTTAACATCCCTGTGCGCCGCCCTGGGTCCTAACAAGGAGAAGGGCGGGATATAAATTTAATAAAATAAATAAAAATAAATAAAATAAACTACGCTGGAAAGACGTGGAGGGGTTAGCGGGAGGCTGAGCCTCCGGTGCCCTGTAATTTTGCCTACGGAAAGATGAAGGTCTCCTATCCGTCTTACGAGATACAAAGGGTAGGACTTTCTTCTTGTCCTTATTTTCCACTAGGACCGAATCTAGAGCTTCCCCAAACAGCTTTTGTCCCTTGAAGGGGGCAGATGCTAGCTTCCATTTGGAGCGCATGTCGGCATTCCAATGGCGCAACCATAGGAGGCGGCGCGAGGTAATATTGGATGCCATGGCCCGGGAAGCGAATTTTGCTGCGTTAAGTGAGGCATCGGCAGTGTATTCTGCTGCCAGCATGATCTTGTTAACATCATGACGGAGTCTGGCATCTCCCTGGGGGAGACGTTTGAGGAGTTGGCGCAACCAGGCTATGGATGCCCTGCTAAAAAATGAGGCCGAGGTAGACGCCTTAATGGCCCAGGCCGCCGCCTGGTGTGTCTTGTGACATGCGCGCTCAGTGCGCTTGTCCTCTGCCTTAAGGCCTTCTAGTAGGTCTGGTGGGAGTACTGAATTGGATGTTAGAGCAGCGACCGGAGGGTCGACCTCCGGAAGTTTAAGTAGCTCCTCCATGCTGGGATCTACAGCGTAGAGCTTTTTGTCGTTGGTACCCGGGGCAGTCCACGAAGCGGGCTGAACCCATTGGCGCTGAACTACGTCCCTAAACAGTTGGGGAGCAGGGATCAGGTCCTGGGGGGTGACTGATTCCTCAAAGAGGCCCCCACTGGGGTCCTCAGGGTCTGTAGGGGCCTGGGGATCTGAGGTCGCCTGAGAGGAAGAGGATGTGACCGACATGCGCGTGATGGTCTTCGCTTTATGAAGGATAGACTTAAAATAAGCAGGTTGGAACAAGCCCGAAAATGCAGGCTTGTCCGGGGTCACGCCCTCATCCTCAGAGAGCTCAGGCTCCGCCAGGTCATCTATCTCATTGATGGATTCGGCGCTAATCACCGAAGGATGGGGTGAGGAGGCCCTGGCATAGCGTGGCCTATTTCTGGGGCCCTGGGGTTGCGCATCTGCCTGGTCCTTGAGCCCCTGTGCAATGCCCTGGGAAATGGCTGCATTAATCACCTGTCTCATCTCAGCCGAGAGAGACGGGCCCTGGTCCTCTAAGGGGCGCCCCCCCACCCCTTCTGAAATTGCTGCAGAAGGTTCCTGTATTACAGGCTGGATGGGGTTGGCTATCCCCTCATCCCCCTCCATTTCGCAGTTGAATAGGTCAGTCCCACCCCCCATGGAGTGGGAAGGAGATTGGGAGATAAGGGAAGAATGATCTAGGGATAAATCTCTGAAATCCCTCTCATAGGTGGGGTTGGCCCTAGCCTGGGGCACGCTCCCCCCACCAGGGGGCTCGGGAGAGGCCTCCCTGTGGCCCTGTGCTATGGCAACGGTTTGCCTTTGGGCCCTATCAAACTGGCGGTCTAGGGCCTTGTGGCGTCTGGCCTCCGCCCTATCCTGGGCCGCCTCATCTCTCTTGGGGTAGGGGCCCCTGCTAAGGTCCTTAATGGCCTCCCTGGCGACCCTGCCCGCCTTCCTAGTGAGGGGCCTCTCCTCCCAGGTGGCATCCCCCTGTTCAGGCCCCTCAACTATATTTTGATGCTCCATAGTAAGGCTTTAATGCCTGGGAGATGGAATGGGCGGGTGGGGGGGGGGCGCGCGAGGGATACGACCTGATCGATGTGCTGCAGAGCGCGCTGGGAGCCGAATCCAAATTTTCTGGCCTCCTCGGAGCTGGCTGTGGCCGCGGTTGAGGATGGTGGCCGCTCTTGCCTGCAAACGCTGCTGCTTGCTGCTGCTGCTACTGCCGCTGTTCTCCTCCGATGAAAAGAGAAGCGGCAAAAAATTCCCCTTTAAAATGGAGCCGCTGCCTTCTGATTGGTCCCTCGGCGAATCCAAGATGGCCGCGCCCAGTCCACCACACGTGGAATGCAGCACGGAGCTTTCCGGCTCTCTGGGGCTGCAGCTGGCTCAGGGAGATCTCCCGGGTGCCGGGCAGACCGCCGAGGGATCGGACGGTCCCGCCGGTGAAGAGCAGGGGAAGGCCGATGTCGAGGTCCGAAGGCTCCACTCACCCCCCCCCTGCGGGAGAATGAGAAGCGCGCCGCTCCGGTGAGCGTTCTGGCTTCTCCGGCAAGGCGAGGGCTCCTGCTGGCTCTGCTTGCTGCTGCTGCTGCTGGAAAGGAAGGCTTGCGAAGGAAACTAATGTAACTAAAATAAATCTAACTTAAAATCCTTAAATTTGCTAAGCTAAATAGCTATGCATCCGAAGGGCTTGGACTGAATTAAGAAACTGAAGGATCATGGGAAAGGAAGGCGGGACTCAGTATTTTAATTCAGTCCAATGGGCAGCGGAGCTGAGTTAACCCTTGCATGGACACTCAGAGCTGTGCACCTGAGAACAAGAACCTTCAGAGCTCTTCTAAGGCTGACTTCCATCTGTGGAAAGACAGCTGTATAAGCCAGTTATACACCATTGTCAAAATCTTCACTCAAGTTCCTAAAAGCATTTATATTGCCTTAATAATTTCTGTCACATACATTCTTTTTCTCACAGAGCTTATTTTATTTACTAAAACCTACAAACACATATGACTTTGAGTGGTGTATACTCCTGTGTATTAATGTTTAAATGTTTATTTTGTTGTGTGCCGTCCAGAGTCACATCTCTTAGATGGCTGGCTATATGTCTGTCTGTCTGTCTGTCTGTCTGTCTGTCTGTCTAAATATGAACAAATATCTATCTATCTATCTATCTATCTATCTATCTATCTATCTATCTATCTATCTATCTATCTATCTATCTGATTAAAAACAGATTCAGTCTAACAAAATAGCACAAGGTACATATCAAAGAGCAGTCAAGGACAAGGGTAACAGCATTGCTACAGAAAGGTCCAAACTCATATTAGCCCCAGAAATCAGGATTATGCTAACAGGACTGGAGCTAGGACAGTGGTTTTAAACCTAGCCATTTCAAGATGTGTGGACTTCAACTTCCAGAGTTCCCTTGACAGCAAAATTTCATAATTTTCAGATATGCCTATCTTCTATTATAGCTAATAGTTAAGTCAGTTTCTTTTTAACTAAAGAAAAACAACTTCTGCTTACAAACTTGCTGTTTGAATAGCTTATATTAATTTTTATGGGAGGTGATGACTTTCTACTCATTAATGTTAAAAATATTTCCAAATGAAAACATATACTGCAGTGCACATAAAAGTAATAGACCAGCTTTTCATAGAGTGGTGACATGATTAATAAAATGCTATATTGGGATGCAAGTAATTTTTTAGACTTTTTACCTAGTTCAAATGAAAGTTAATTTGAAGGTTCTACATTATTTTTTCTTCCTTTTACAAACAGAAATGCCACAGGGTAAAGCAATTATTCTGATTTACTGTTTTTCCTTTGATTGGAAATAAAGACATATAGCCTGGCATCAAAAAAGCAAGAACGAAACAAAGTGTTCTTTCCCGTAGACAAAATACCTACTATGCTATTTCAAAGTCTTTACCTCTAGGCAGCTGTGCAGGGAAAACATCAATCAGTGACATGTGTCTAAGATGAGAGTGATGTTTACTTTCACAGCTTTTCAACTTATATCCAATAAATTACTTCTCCTTCGCCAAAATACCTGGTTAAAATTTCATTTTTCATTTTGCAATGAGTTTTAAAACTTTGGCTCTAAGCAATTTTAAAGCTAGATTAATTGATTCTTCGCTCCTCACTTTCCCCCCCAAGTTCTTTGTCCATTAAACCTAGAAGAAATGTCTCTGGTTTAATTTGCATATTCATTTGAAGAATTTTCTGTATCTGAACGGTGTTCTACATGTTTATAGCAGTGAGAATGGTTTATGCACCAAAATAGACAGATATACGAATACCCACAATGGAAGAATGGTTGGAAAAACTGATGGAACGAGTGGAGGTGACCAAATTAACTGCTTTAATCAAGAACACATCTAATGTGTATCTGTCTATCTGTCTGAAAAGTGCTTCAGGATTTTGTGAGGGGTCCTTGGTGCTCTCTGAGCTTGGTTGTTTTGTTGCCGACGTTTGTGTGATGAAGCATCTGCAACAAAACAACCAAGCTTACAGAGCACCAAGGAGCCCTCATTTCAACCTTGAGCTACAAATATCCTCCTTTATTGAAATTTTGTGCTTTGAGTGTTTTTGCTATAGAAATGGCTAGTGTATACTGAGTATGTGAAGTAAAGAACTGAGGCTGTAATGTTATGTTCATTCAACTGCATTGAAAAGAGTCTGAAGTTAATGCCTCTTTTTTCTTTCATTCTACATTTCTCTTCCCCTTTCTCCATTTTTCCACTATTCTCTTTTTCATTTGTATTTTACACTTTAATAATAAATAAATTAATGAAATTGTATTATAAAAAGAGATTCTTCTCTCTTCATGGCTACTACTCACTATTTCAGTCATATAAATATCAATGCAGTTATTGTCTTCCAGTAACAATAACTTACGTACAGATGGAAGCAAAATTGGATAAGAAGAAAATTGGTTCAGGAAAAATCTGGAATTTTACTAAATCATCTCCAACGTATACTGACATACAGAGAGACTGGATTCAAATAGTACAACAAGCTACCATTTAAATATTATGGCTTAACACTAATGAAATTCGCTTCATAACTGCATTTTAAGCCATATTTTATAAAACACATTTTGTACAGCTTATAAATGATTTAAAAAACCAAATATTTTATGGCTTAGCATGTTGTACATGCTACCTGTGGCCTATTCACTAAATGATACCTTAATGTAATACAAATTATACCTTAATGTAACACTTCAAATAGGTTAGTATTTGTAAGTATATCTGATCTGTTAATTTTATAAAATAAATCTATGCAATTCTTTTTCTCAATTATAATACCTAGTCCTAGGAGAATTTAATATTTATTTAACATATTTCTCTGCTGCCACAATCAAAATCACACTAAGTAATATAATATTACCTTCTTTAATAAGTTTACAAAGAAATTAACAGGTCCAACCTGATCATAAATGTTTTAATTTGGTTATCTAAACTGTTCAGAACTTTTTAAAAACATTTTCTAAAAAGTAAAAATATAGAGGTAATCTCCTACTACTAGTGTGATTCAATTCATTTATTTCTCAAACGTTCATAAAAGAAACAAATACTGAACTAACTGTCCTATATAAAACAAATGATGCCTAAGTAGCAGGGCGTTAATATTTTATTTCTAAGGGACAAGAAAATATGCCATTTCATTATCAGTGTCAAGTACTAGCAGCCATAAATCCTATGACTCACGAAAGCTGTCTATTTGGGTTACATTAACCAAGTAGCATTTCCAATTTACTGGTAATGACTTGAAGTTCATCAAATTTAATCAAGAAATGATGTATATGCTATGTCATGTTATGTTTCACATGCCTTAAATAGAATTATGGCATACATTCTGCATGATTTACTTTATTTTAGACTACGCATAAGTGCTGGAAAGCAAAACACGTATTGAGTATGAGTTTGAAATGCCATTTCAATGTTGTTTCCAATTAAGTGCACTTAAATTCAATAGCTACTTAGGAATTTAATTTTTCACCAGTTAATAGTCTTGGATGAAGATGTGCAAATATTTAGATATTAGGTTTTTTCAAATGTGTTTTGTTTGTAGAACTGATTTAGAGAGAGTTAAAAAAAAATCAAAAACCTAATTTTTTCTTTTGAGAGAGAGAGGGAGGGAGGGAGGGAGAGGGAAATGGAGATAATTTGTTATTAAGCACATATAAATATTGTAAATGAATAAAAAATATTATGAAAAACATACATAAATATCTTTCATTTTCATTGATTGCTATTGTAGTCAAAGCCTTCTTTAGATCAGTTCCTTATAGAAGTAATATAGGTAGTCCTTGACTTATAATCTTCCGTTTGTGACCAAAGTTATCACAGCACTGAAAAATGTGACTTATGATCATTTCTCACACAACCGCTGCAGCATCCTAATAGTCATGTGATCAAAATCTACACACTTGGCAACTAGCTCATTTTTATAATGGTTGCAGTGTCCCAGGATCACATGATCACCTTTTGCAACATTCTGACCAGTAAAGTCAATGGGGAAGCCAGATTCAATGTACAACCATTTTACTAACTTAAAAAACTGCAATGATTCACTTAACAACTGGCAAGGAAGGTTACAAAATGGAGCAAAACTCACTTAATTGTCTCACTTAGTAACAAAAATAGTGGTTGTTAGTACTACATGTACTTAGATTATAGGTTCCAGGTTGGTGCAATACTGTGCCCCATTTTGGGCCTGGAAGGCCTCCTGCACCAAGTTAAAATCGGGCATGGGGACACTGTGAGAGGCCCCAAAATGCAATGTGAGTGTCTCATGCATGCGCCCTACCCCCATGCTTGTGCGCACCTCCCCTGCATCCACTGTGCTGCTGCACATACGCAGCAGAGACCTGAAGACCAGCTGCCTGGCGGAAGGTGCACGCATATGTGCGATGGAGCTGGCCTGGGGTAATGGCTGGTGTGCTCACATGCCATAGGTTCACCATCATGGTCCTAGGGCCTCATGGGATTTAAGATTCTATTTCAACCATGCAATCCATAATTCTTGTTTGAGAAGATAAGATGGTTCCCACAAAATACTGAACTCTGGAATAACTCTCAGCTAAATTCATGAAACATGGTAAAACAATAGAAATCATATTATAATAATAATCTTTATTGTCATTGTAAAAATTACAATGAAATTGGTTATGCATTAGTACAATGTCTGAATTCAATCATTAAATCATCCCAAACAAAAATTATACTTTTTCTATCTGATTAGCTTGGCCTTCCTCACTGTAACCATATGCACCTGAAGACTAATTAAGAGGTTCATCTAGAAAATATTCAAACCTGAAACAAGTTCTACCAAGGATCATTTCTTAGCATTCAATTTGTTCATTAAATTAAACTAAGCCTATTAGAATGAAATAATTAACGATATTTGATTCCATCCCATCTCTTTGCTTTGCTATCTGGCCATTGAATTTTAATACATCTATAATGTGAGCATTTAATATCCATAGTCACATAATAAACTTAGTAAGCTCTTTCTTGTTGTTTTAGTTATATTTTCATTGCTTTGGGACCTTTGTTTTCAATCTCCCATTAAGTGCTCTCACAAAAAGAAAAAAAATCAACAATATTTATTTTCAAATGCAAATACCAAGTTATGGATGTGTTGAGAGAAGGAACATTAGGGATTCCAATATTCTATTGCACTGCAGATATGATTATCTTTGTACCTGCTACACATAAAGCATTCTTATATTACCAAATATTTTAACATTCATGGCATACTACTTGAAAAAGTAAATGGGTTTCCTCTTTATTAATACATATATAGCATACCTTAAAGAAATAAAAGAAAGCATGGCTCATTTAATGTTTATCAAAGAATATCTTCAACCATAAATAAAGCCACTAAAATTATATTATTGTAATTTGTCAGGAGCTGAACAAATGTTAATTATACAGCATTTAAACATTATGCTTATTAATGTCATATTTAATTTAAATGTTACTCTGTAAATGTTTCCCCACCACATTAATTTACTTCTATTATTGCAATTTCCATTATTAGGTTAATAATGGCAAGAATACTGCCACTGAAAATTTGTTTAACAGAAAAACAATGATTAATTAGAAGGCATCTTTAATTATACAGAATGTTATGCACTTGTTTTATAATCGGAAGTTGTACAGAAGCATGTTGTTTGATTCAGTTAGCAAGAAACATTTATCGCATGTAATACGAAGTGTGAATTGCTTTGAAAAAGCCACTGGATTGCTCTTGTACGCTTTTTGTACAGTATGCAAAATGTTTAAACACTTCAACCTTGAAACAGAATATTGTTGAAGACAGAATATGTCTAAGTTTGGTACACTTCCAGAATAATTGGGACAATATCAGAACACTTCATATAAGGCCCAAACAATGTGCTTTACTTATGTCTATGTTCTAGTCCAAAAAATTCAACTTTATTTTTACTTTCAATATTAATTTGGGCAAATATTACAAAGAAATAAAAAGATTGCTACTAGCTTTTTAAAAATCTTTAGAAGCTAAACACTTATAAATAGTATAATGATGACTTACATTTAAAATATACACTATTCAGTAGAATATACACTGAGATATATTTTGAGCACTTTACAACAAATGTTGATTTAATTTACCTAATATGTATTTAAATTTAGTGATGCTGTTGACTTCTTTGATGTGGACAAAGTTGTTCCTTGCTCTGAGTGAACATCTTGAATTACCGGTGTGCAATTACTGGCTGTTGTAGAGTGGCAAGAATTCTATATGATTCTTTATTGTTAATTGCACCTGCTTTGCTGAAAAACACAACCAGCTTGTGGTGCACGCCTGTCAATAGCTTCTACCAGCCTAGATTTTTCAAATAATGGTGGGCAATTTCAACTTCTATATTGTGATCTCATCTATGAAATTGCCTGGAGTGCTCAAGTTTATAAAATAGAGAGTGATTTTTCTAAACCTGAAGCTGAACCAAGGGTAACAGAGATAATAGAATGCATTTGCCTGTAATTGGCTGCTGAAGCTCTTCTTGTCTGGAGGGAGCCCCTGTTAAGATTGTGGAGAAGAGCTTACAAAAATTTCCCCAAAACAACATTTTAGAATAATTGAAAAACAATCTAGCCATGTGGCCTGCAGTTCTATAAGTGAAGCCCTTTCCAGATGATTCAAAATCTGGATTTCAGTATTGCAACCCTTGGCTAAATATCCTGGGGCTTTACAGTAAAGTCATAAATGGAGATTCTTCTCTGTTGAAACAGAGTGTCCGAGGAGGCCATTAGAAGCAGCATAGGGACATAGAAAGAAAGACTTTGAAAACTATCTCAGCCTTGCTATTTCCTCTGTGCCTCAATTCTTACAACAACTCAATACTTAACTCACAATATCAAAGCAGTTCTTCCAAATTCTCTGATGAGCCTTTTTCTCAGTAAGTTATCTTTCAATTCATTGGTAGATCCTTTTCAAAGTTGATCAAAGCCATAATGTTCCATCCCAAATTGCTGTCAAATAATTGAAAAGCTGGATATATACTTATGAACTCTAGATATATCTAGTTTCCTCTTGCGAATTTCTCACTTTACTATTCCTCTTCTAGTCAAATTTTCAAATGTAATTAAAATCTTTGCATAAAGTGTGGCCATTGCTATTATTGAGAGACAAAGCTCATGTCTGCCACACCCTTCAGTAAATACAGAACAAAAGGCACCTTGGAAATTGTAAGAAATTCCACTGACTGGCCCAAAAAGTTCCTGCTGGGCTCCTCCAAGTTTGACTGGCAAAGTCCCATGAGAGCAAATAAATATTGGTTAGGCTGAAGGTTGCTCTATTGCTTCTAACCAAGTCTTTTCTCAAATGTTATGCTAGTTGTATCATGGCATTGTACAGGATTGTCATTGAGTCTGGATTACAACCAGAAAACCCTGTTCTTTGGCGTAGTAATAATTGGCATAGCACCGAGACGGCATTGGTCGCGTTGGTGGATGATCTCTGGAGGGCCAGAGATGGGGGTTGTTCCTCCATCCTGGTTCTATTAGACCTCTCGGCAGCTTTCGATACCATCGACCATGGTATCTTATTGCATCGGCTGGGGGGGTTGGGGGTGGGAGGCACCGTTTTACGGTGGTTCTCCTCCTACCTCTCTGGCCGATCGCAATTTGTGTTGACGGGAGAGCAGAGGTCGACCTCGAGACCCCTCACATGTGGGGTGCCTCAGGGGTCGGTCCTCTCGCCTCTCCTGTTCAACACATATATGAAGCCGCTGGGCGAGATCATCCGTGGCTTTGGGGTAGAGTATCATCTCTACGCTGATGATACTCAGCTGTATATATCTACCCCAAACCACCCCAACGATGCCGTAGCGGTGATGTGCCTGGAAGCCGTGCGGATCTGGATGGGAAGTAACGGACTCAGGCTCAACCCGACCAAGACCGAGTGGCTGTGGTTTCCGGCTGCCCGATTCAACCAGTTGATGCCATCTCTGGCCATAGGGGGCGAACATCTTGCCCCTGTGGATGGGGCGCGCAACTTGGGTGTCCTCCTGGATACCCGGCTGTCCATGGAAGATCAAGTGATAGCCGTGGCCAGGAGGGCGTTTTACCAGGTTCGCCTGGTACGCCAGTTGCGCCCCCTATTGGATCGGGACGCCCTTTGCACAGTCACTCATGCTCTCGTGACATCCCGACTGGACTATTGTAACTCTCTCTACATGGGGCTCCCCTTGAGGTGCACCCGGAGGCTTCAGTTGGTCCAGAACGCAGCCGCGCGAGCAATAATGGGAACCTCTAGGTTTACCCACGTAACACCGCTCTTGCGCGAGCTGCACTGGCTACCTGTCGTCTTTCGGGTGCGCTTCAAGGTGTTAGTCATCATCTTCAAAGCGCTCCATGGCTCGGGACCTAGTTATCTGCGGGATCGGATCCTGCCCTATACATCCTCACGGCCGATTCGCTCCCACAGAGAGGGACTTCTCCGGGTGCCGTCCACTAGACTCTGTCAGCGGGCGACGCCCAGGGGAAGGGCCTTCTCTGTGGCGGGCCCAGCCCTCTGGAACGACCTTTCCCCCGACATTAGGACAACTACGGACCTCCGCTCCTTCCGTTTAAAATTAAAGACACATCTTTTTCGCCTGGCCGGCCTTGGGTAGTCTCATTTAAGATTAGGGGTTTTAAAGGGGGAATTTTAGTTTATGGGTTTTTTAGCGCAGGATTAATTTAATTCATTTTTAATTTTGTATTTTGTCTGTGGTTTTAATTGTATTTTTAAGTGCCTGTGCCCCGCCTCGAGTCCCTTTGGGGAGAGAGAGCGGGATATAAAATTAAAAATTATTAAATTATTATTATTATTATTCTTTTCTTCTTATACAAATAGGGTCCATATCAAATTCCAGTTCAGCAGTTTCAGGAGGTAATAAAATAAATAAATACAATAAATAAATAAAAATGAAATATCAAACAAGAAATACTGTCAAGCAATGTTGGGAAAAAAAATCTAAAATCATCCATTAACCTTACCATCATCAATCATCTAATGTAGTTAGCCCAAACACAGAGTTTGTACCACTTATCACTACAACAGTAGTCTAAGAAACGAAACTGCTGATTTTATTAGTCAGTGAGTATGAACTGTTATCATTATTAGGAAAAAGTAAGTCATCCTTATGGCCCTGTGACAATTTTGAGATGAAGGTGAAGGAATCAATTGTAGTTCAGTGGTAATGAAGACAACAAAATTTGCCCCCTTTTAACTGGACTAAGTCATTCAGGCAGCTTGACTGTGACTATTTAATAAGTTCTATCTGTTTATTTGATGTCCACAATATGGAACATGAACAAATGATTACATATTTGAAAGTAGCAATAAAATAGATGCAAATGCACTAGAATAATATTTGTGGAACCATTAAAAGCCTATATTTTATCTTGAAGCTTCAACTATCATGGCACATTGAAACAGCCGCTGCATTCTGAAATGATTAATAAGGCAATAACTCTCGAAATAAAGGACATGCCAAGTTCAAAGGAAGAAGGAGAAACATATGGGAGAATAATGAACTGATAAAGAATAATTTCAACTGAAAAGTCCGTTTTGGAGCTAGAACCATGAAAAGCCAACAAGGGTGGAGAGAACTGGACAAAACTAGCAGGATAAAAATTGACCACCCTTATATTTTTGTCTTTGAAAGGGAACAAGAATTCTATTTTAAAAAAGTAACTGTTGCCTAATTCTTTATCTCTCATAGAAATATTCAATGGTTTATATTAAACTCCAATAAAAGGATTTACTGAAATAGGTTTTCCTGCCTTTTCTGTTCCAGGAGATGCAAGCAACAACAAACCTAGGTGTTTTTTTTTTGAGACATAAAGGCTGCATTGATGAGCAAATAAGCTGCTTAACAATTTGACTTTAAGAGTCAAAGAAACCCAGGGTTCCTTTTAGAAACAATAGTTCAACAACTAGCAATAAACTTGGTATTTAAAGTAATCAAAAGTATCCAACCTGGTTTATTCCACTGTTCCTTTTGAAATGGTGATACTGATGCTGTCTTAGATGCTCACCAAATCACTTGGTTTTTTAACAGTGCAGATCTATATAATTTTGTGTTCTTGTCCTAAGATGTTCATTAAATATGCAAAAACCAATATCCTGCATTTAGGATGACATGCGTGTTTCCAAACAAATATCCAAATATCCAAGTTTCTTGTCTTTTAAAAAAATAAAAAGTTCAAATTATTGGACAAATTCAGTACAAACCAGCATACATTTTTCGTCTATATAAGACAGTATTCTCTTACAGTTAGGTATTGAATCTTTTTTTACCATGCTGTGCTTATTACTTTCTTTTTCTTTCTCTTGAGAATATTTAATAATAATTCAGCCCAATGAGGATAGTCAACCCTCTCCTCCCAAAAAAAAAAAATACTATCTCCAATTGCCAAGTTTCATATTTTGCTAACTACTCAAGTACACCGCTCCGAGTCCCCTTGGGGAGAGGACGCAGTATATAAAAATAAAATATTATTATTATTATGCTCATTGCAGTCTAATTAGATGAAAAAAATAATTGGCTGAATCTAAATATAATGTATGTGTACATGCGTGTTAAAAATGTTTTAAATTTCTTAATCAGAAAAATAAATATATTTATTATAAAGTTAAGGAAATAATTTCCAGAATGTATTATATTTCCAAAATACCTGGAAACCGTTGAAACATTCATGCATTGTTTTGAAATTTTATATAGAGTTTCTCCAAAACATTAAAGAATCAGTTAAATATGGGGGCTCCAGCTTCCCCAAATTACATGTGGATTTTATTTAGATTAATTAAAAGTTTGGGCAACCTTCAGAGGAATTCTCCTCTGACCGCTTGGAATATTCATGTACTTTACCTTTAGATTGGAGTTCAAAATAGAGTAAATCAGGTATATTTCTTACCACCATAAATATCAGTTTGAAAATTGTGGTGTGCTATTTCTAGAAAACTCCATTTTGATCCTTTTTCTTATGCCCAATTGATGCTATTGGGTAATCCAAACCCTAAAGTTGTCAAATGAAAGATCTGTATGGATGCTGGTATTTTATATTTAGATGAGCTATTGGATGAGAGCGATAAAGTTTTAGCATTTTCTATGTAAAAAACATAAATACCATTTGTTTACTGCTATCTCCTTACGGTATATGAGAACTATTTTTTCTATTGACACTGTGATTTGAACCAATGGCATTTCAGTTTCAGAAATGCCAAATTTATTAGAAAAGACCACTAAAATCTATCAGACAAAGCTCATAATTATAACACAATAATAAACTGTTGAGAAATCAATTAATATGGAAGCTTTGGAAGGCTTTTTGTAACTAGAAATTTTGGAGAATTTGTCTAAACAATGACGAACTATCTTAACATCTGTGTCACTTTTCAAAATATCTTTACATTTATTGACCTAATTACTCAATAGATTGATGACCTAACATTGCTTGAGACTTAGGAAAAACTTTTTCCTAAGATTATGTAGTAATCATAACCATTTGTTTATAGCCTGTTCAACGGTATGAATAGCATTGGAAAAAACAATGACTAATCATTATACTTATGACTGTCACGTGCAATCAATGCAGTCATGTGATTGCAATTTTGGTGCTTGACAACCAACATTTATTTAGGAGTCTCATCATCCTGCAATCACACGATTACCATCTGCAACTTTCTCAGCTGGCTTCTAACAAGCAAAGTCAATGGGGAAGCTGGCAGGAGATCATAAGTCGTGGTCATGTAATGTCTTACTTAAGGTGATTCACTTAATGACAACAGGAACCACTGTTGCTAAATGGGACAGTGGTGATGTTTTATTTAATTACCATTTAATGCTTAGCAATGGAGATGCCAGTCCCAATTAGGATCATTAAATGAAGACTACCTATAATGGATTATGTGGGTGACCTTGAGAGAACTAAGGAAAAAACAGACTGTGTAGGAAACAATCAGATAAAATAGGAGGGAGATCCTAATAGCTTACCTAATAGCTTCTTCAGAAGAAGAAACTTAGGAAAGACCCACCATAATTAATCAGATGGTTAAAAGTAACAACAGGAAGATTTTACCTTCAGACGTACGTGTTTGTAAATGTAGCCTTACAATTAATAGAATTAGCTCATTTAGTGATATTTTCTGTCTAATTTACCCACGAAAGCTGACACTTCCTGTACAATTAAAGGAATGAAGTTTCATACATTGAAACAGCTATAAAAATGTATGTAAATGGTTGCTTTCTTTGTTCTCTTCTATTAAATAAACAATCACTTTTTTGAATCACCTCCATATTTTTTATCAAGTTAATTTTCTGAAATTTGATTATTTTTATTGATTTTTTGTTTATTTCATTTTTACTTATTTTGGTAACTGCAAAATATACTGAGGTTGTAACCAACTACCTTGATATTTTCTTTATAAGCAACTAGATTTTATTTTGCCTTTTCTGGTCAGTGTGTTAAGATCTTGTTGATTACATCAAATTTACAAAGTATGAAAATATGTTTTTTCAGATACCAGGATACATGTAAAGAAAATCATATCTAATCCTTGAAATCAATGGATTCTACACCCACAAGGGGTTGTTTGTGTGTCTGTCTGTCTGTCTGTCTGTGTATGTGAAAAAAGAAAGAGAGAGGGAGAGGGAGAGGGAGAGGGAGGAGGTGTGGGCGTGGGTGTATATCCCCAAATCAGCATATGTTTCTACATACTGTGCCTCTAGATAAGCCAGAGATTTATTCTGCTAGTGTATAACATTATTAATTACCATCTGTTCTCTTGCAATCCCTAAATTTCTATAGTAAGATTCTCATTAGGGTCTCTTTTCCTGTTTGAACCAGGCAATGAAAAAAAAAACCCAAGGTATTTAATAAGGAAGGAATTTAGAAGTATCTTCTTTCAGTATTATTTATAATAGACATGGACCATTTTGCATTTACCACAAAGCAGCCAATTAGGTCATAGACGAGTTAATCTTCTATCTCCCATTAAACATTATTCATGCTCATTTTATACCACACAGCACTCTGATGTCCATTATCCATCATTTACAAGTGTTATTTGTCTATAAAAGTGACACCAAAAAGTTGAAAAATTATTCTATTCAGACTGAATGTGCTTTAATGAATTGTGTCAATGTGATAGGCTTTACATCCTAAGAAGTAATTAGTTGAAGCTGTAAATAAATTCTTAAAGGATGCAAATGATTGCCTGTCCAGATAGCAAAATGCTATGTAAGGCTGCAATATACTACAGCTAATATCTGCTACTAATATTTAAAACACTATACTCATAGAAATTTGCATTAGCATAAGTAGAATTAATCACAAATCACACAGGTAAGAGTTTGCCATATTTTTCTCTTAGAAGGGGTTCAACATAAAATAATACACTTGATAATTTATGGCTAATAAAGTTAATCAAATTCAATGCTTCTTATTCATGCATGCATTTAAATGGGATCTTGAACACGATATGCATATTTATGAAACAAGCACTGAAAGATCATCGTTGGCAGACGGGAAAACCTAGCAAGGATAACTGTGAATAATAAAATGTATCTCATTCTTTTTACGACATAAATTTGCTTCACCTAAAATACAAATATTTATTTTAATTCATTTTAATATATTTATGTAATTGCATTTCAGCACAGCTAAACAGAGTACTTAACACTATGGATTTTTCTAGACAAAATAAATAAATTAAGGAATTAATGAAAGGAAAAATGTAGACATTTTTATATTCTTATGGTAAAAAAATAAACATTTCATGAAAGTTGTACAGTACATTACTGATTTCATCAGTATTAGCTATGTTTGTAACACAAAGACATTAGAGATTTCAATGATGAATAAATAAAATAATCTAAATGGGATAAGACATTCACAATACATTATATGTGTCACCCTAAATACCATTTTTGTATGTCTGATTATAGATCAATAAAGTTAAAAACTAACCCTGCTCATTTTGGTGGGATGTGCTTAACAGAATTACATTTTTTGAAGCTATTATGAAAAGCCAGAGAAAAGTTACAGGGAGTTTTATGAATCTCAGTAGTTAAGTTCCTAAATTCCACCCCCCAAACAATTTTGGTATTAAAAAAACCCCAAAGGAGTCAGGGTTAATAATCATGGCAGTTTCTGCTAAATTTCAGGTGTTCTAGATATGAGTCTACAATGTAGTAGAAATGTGAATTTTGGAATCATTATCTTTAAAACATATGGCTCTAAATTGATAATGCCATTCCATTAGAAGGGTATAAGTTCAATGAGATAAATTTAAATGAATAAAAACTCTTAAGTCAGTGATTTTGCCTTTTACTCCATTTACTTGTTCCTGTAATGTATAACTTCTTCAGGTAAGAAAGAATTTGGCAATTTTATAATGTATGACTCCAGGGCAACTTATTCTACCAGATGCCTTCCAGATGTTCTGGACTTCAACTCCTCTTGCTTCTCTGCCATCATGGCCAGTTGACATGGCATGTTTGGAGTGCAAATATTGACAAAAACTCTTCTAGCACAATCAGGATCACAATTGCCCTTAAGTCCAAACTAGTATTGGCTATATGGTATTTTGTTTGCAAATGACCTGATCCAATTGTGATCCAATCCATCAATTAAACCTTGATCTGCTAATAAAATTATCTTTTTTAAAAAAATATAAAATCAAGCAGGAACTTAGTTTAGTGAGTTTCAGGCCTTTCTGCTGAAAAGAAAAGAGCAGATTCTTTTTAAAATTACCCTTGATTTTAAAAATGCATCAATGTGAATTCAAGTCAATATAATTTTAAGCCAGCTAGGAGTTTCTGATTTTTCTTTAATGCAATACCTATTGAATTGAACAAAATGTTATCAAACATTGCTAAACTTTACTTAGCTAATTTGTACAGCAAGAAGTAATACAGTATTCAGATCTTAAATGTAGAGAAAGCCAAGGGTATAAAATGTATGAAATTGTTATTGTTTCAATTTGTTGGAAATTCTTAGGAATTTTAGGCGCAATATATGATTTTGCTGCATAGGTATGTTATGTCTTAGATTACTTACTTGTTCATAGCTATGATAAAAATTTGAATTTGAATTTATTCGCATTTATATATCTCCCTTGCGCACAGGCAATAATAAAATACCGTCCTATCTCCCTTGCGCACAGGCAATAATAAAATACTGTAGACAATAAATACAATAAAAATATCTTAAAAATAAATTAAACTAAGAAACCTGTGCTAAAATTAAAATAGAAACCCCTACTAAAACCAAGATTAAAACTATTTAAAAACTATGCCAGCACTTCCTTTGTTGAAGAATTATATTTCAAGATATATATATCAAAACTGCTGGACTAATGTCAGCCCATAATTTAAATTGTAACAAAGTTTTACATAATTATGAAAGCAAGTTCAATATACTATAAATAGGCAAAATGTGTATATATGTGTTACGTGACTTATAACTACCATTTTATTTGTATAGAATTTACAAGCTGGCAGAAATTCAGTGACTGCATTATCTCTATTGCCACTGTATCTGATCAGAATACCAGCTGTGCCATGCAGTAAAGGTGTGCTTTTGTGCCCATTCTAAATCTATTATTAAATCACTCTAAAGAAGAAGCAAATCTGAATTCTTTGAAAGATGGCTTTTAGCACATTTAAATAAACAGAAAATATGTGGGAAAATGCAAATTCCAAAGGATGCTGAAACATGTAACATAAGCCTATGAGTTTACTTTTAATTTTAAAATTAACAAATATAATATTGAAAAATCACATTACATTGATTCATTACTTTTTTCTGTTGAAGTAAAGGTTAACTTTTTCAAATTAAGAAGGATTTAGCATAACAATCTCAAAAATAAACGAAGTGTTATGATACATTAATTGTGGGTGATAACGAAAGACCCAGTATTATTAACCACTGAGTGAATGCCACCACCTAATACATTCAACAAATGAAAGAAATTTAGCTACTGAATTACATTTTAAATTTAACTATTAAAATTTACTAATTTTGATTATCACTACAATTATACAAAAGTTGAACAATATAAACTTAGCTTAAATATAGTCTTTATTAGGCTACATAGCTTTAACTCTGCTGAAAAACCAGGAATTTCTCAAAATGGGAACTCAGCTCTTTGATACATTACAAATATAGATAATCTTTAACACTGCATCATAATTTAGATTGATCAATAGCACTCTAGACCTCTGTATAATGAAATATCTCAAATGTTAAACACTGCAACTTTATATCATAATGCTAACAATTCGTATTGAACAATTTCTCTGAATTTCACAATACAATCCATAATTTTACATATTTCATTTGTATTCCTTCCACTTATTTAAAATTTAAAAAACTGAACATTCAACAATCTTCAATTGGACCAATTTTTACAATTTAATACATAGTATTCCAAAATATGTGCACTATAGAATATATAAAGGCTTTATTATAACAACAATGTTATTTTGTGAACTTTGGTTTATTAAGACAGGAAGAATCAAGATCTCAGTTTAGACATAAGCTAATTAAATCACAAAAGCAATTTTTCGGTTTATTGAGCTTCTCCTCCTGCTTGAACAATGCCACAACAATGTGCTTAATCATACTAAGACAAACTTCTGAAGAACTATTATCTCAATGTAATGTGTGAATACTATAAGGTTGAATAAGATACGCCTTTCTTAGTTGCTTTATATGGAGATTTTGTAAAATAAATATCTAGTAGACTTTTACAAGTCATTCAACAGCTATTCCAACTGAAGTGTTTTCTTGATGTGAACACACATTCCCAGGAGATACTACAAAGGCCCAGAAGTGGCTATTCCAAAATGTCAAATGGTGACTTCTGCAATGCATCAAGAGAAACACAAATTATTAACGCCGACTGCTAGCTGTAAATATAAGAGATAATTGATGCTTTACATTATATAAATATATGATAATATCATATCATTTTTGGTCCTTTAAAAGCACGCACATACACTATTTCTTTTATCAAAGTATAATCGGTAAATGAAGTTGGGTAAACAATCATATAGCATAACTGAGAGGTCTATTTGAGACACTCTCACTATTGCGACTGAATTCACCTACTTGCCTCACTTATTATGTTTTTAAATAAATGACTGTAAATAGTGACTTCTGTGAAAAGCATGGAAGAGAATACAGGAATAAAGAAGTATTTCCCCTTTCTTATGTTGCCCTGAGGTGATAATATGTCATTGAACAAATTCACTGGGAGTCCCTACACATCAGAACAAGGTAACGAAGCAACAGACATCATTCTAAGAGAAAGCAATTCATCCAAAACATTTGCATTTTCTGGTATGTTGGATCTATATGCATTTTATTTATTTTTTTTTTTTTTATTAAAATTTTTATACTGTTTTACAATATATCACCCAGTGCTGTACAAAACAAAAGGAAGAGTTGGTTTCAAGTGTCGTCTATTATCTTTAGGATCTCCAAAATCCACGTTCCCTCGGTACAGGCGTCGAGACGTCCAAAGTTCCAAGTGCATAGTCCACAAATGGCTTCCAAGTCTTCCAAAAGATATCATTTTTATAAACCCCCTCTCTAAATTTAATATCACACGTCATTTTATCATTTAAGGCTAATTTCCACATTTCACAATACCATTCTTCTATTTTAATATTTACCTCTATTTTCCAATATCTTGCTATTACAATTCTACCCATTATAATCATAATTCTAATCAGTTCTTTCTCGTGTTTTGTTAACTCTGGTTCATTAATTATCAATAACAATATAGTTTCTGGTCTCAATATTATTATTCTTTTCATCATTTCACACATTGTTCCTTCTAATTGCTGCCAAAACTTTTTAATTTTCACACATTTATACCACATATGCTCATAAGTTCCCAATTCCGTATTACATCTCCAACATTTATCATTCATTTTTTTTATCTATCAGTGATTAAAGAACATAATTTTAAGGTTGTTTGGAAATGGTACTGGACCCCACTAAGATTATCACTGATAGATGCATTTTATTTATAAGATGAAGAACATGTTGATTATACATATTGACTGTGAACATGATACCTTTATTCCCAAATGGATGGAAGACTATCTGCAACAATGCAAATAAATTATAGCAGCCATCGGATAAGAAATAGTTGCTTTATTTCATTTTGATTCTGAATTGCTATTTAAATAGTAAGATTTACTGAACTTTAGAGGTTAATGTTGAACTTAATAATAATAATAATAATAATAATTTAATACTTATAAACCGCTCCCTCTCCCCATAGGGACGCGGGGCGGTGCACAGGTAGAATAAAAACAATAAATACATACAAACATTCCTTAAAAACAAATTAAACCTAACCTGCGCTAAAATTTCCCATTAAAACTGAACTATACTAAAACTACCCAGTAAAACTTAATAGAAGTACTACTAGAATTTTGAAGTTTTATTTTACCCATACATACAGAAATCATAAATGTACTCCATAAGACCATATATTCCTTAGGTTGGGAAGGCTAA
The DNA here is from genome assembly GCA_039707465.1 of Rhabdophis nuchalis. Taxonomy (NCBI): domain Eukaryota; kingdom Metazoa; phylum Chordata; class Lepidosauria; order Squamata; family Natricidae; genus Rhabdophis; species Rhabdophis nuchalis. Next base: position 35,662,640 of record CM077651.1, on the reverse strand, counting down.
AATTATGGGAAGATTTGTTTCGCCTCACATCAGAAGTGGGCTTCAGCCAGTTCAGTTCCAGTTTGAACAAACTAGTTGTTAAGATTTTGCGCAGTTTGGTGAACTGGCTAATCGTACCACTGGTTGGCCCCACCCACCTCGCCCCGCCCTATCTCATGTAGCCACCTTGGCTGGTGGCAAGAGTCATGCCCATGCCCAGCTACTCTTTGGCTCCTTCACTCACTTGCCCAGACCATGCAGCCCAGATGATCTCCATGCCTCACCTGCTTGCCTGCCTTTGCCATGGCCTACCATGCCGGCCATGTGCCACAGCTGATCTCCGTATCTTATATACTCTGCTCACCGTGGCTGCCTATGAAGGTAAGGCACTCGGCCAAAGGGCCACCTCGGGCTGGGCATGGTAGTGCCCAGCCCAGCACTACCCAGTGAAGTTCAGCTGCCTTTTGGGCGTGGCTCTTGCCATTCTTCTGCCCACATGATGCCCACTCACCCTTCGCCTTAGGTCAGGGGCATGCCAGTCCCTGGCTCTGGCCTTTCCCAGGGCCTCCTCCTGCATGTGTCCAGCTCGCCCTTCACTTCAGGTTGGGGGATGTGCCAGTTCCTGGCTCTGTTCTTTCCCAGGGCCTCTGCCAGCATGCCACTCACTCACCCTTCACCTCAGTTTGGGGGATGCACCAGTACTTGCCTTTCTAAAGGGACACCTGCCCCCTACTGCCCTGCTTGCTCCCACAAGTTTCTCCTGGGATCTCACCCTTTGCTGAATCAGCTCGCTTGCCCTATTTCCCCCTCTTCAGAGGGCCCTTACTCACTCTCCCCACTTCTTCCCCCACATCCTGCTCCCTTGCCTTTCTCCCACAGTTGGTGGCAGAGGGGAGGGTGAGCAAGGGCTGAGCCGTTGCCACTTGGCTCCCTGCCAGCTTGCATCTCGCCCCTTGCCTGATTCTTCGCAGCTCCTGGACCTTGCTTGGCAGTGGGTGCCATGGACCATGATGTTATGCCGCCCGCATCACCCATCTGCCAGCCGCCCCTCCCTGCCTTTTGGACTCAGCTTTGGCTTCCATGGAGCCTTCCGGATGGGAGGCCTGAGAGAAAATTCCTCCCCGAGGGTTGCTCCCTTGACCATCTGCCAGTCGGACTGGCCTGGAAGTGGCATATCTCCTTGTCATGGGCTGGATGCAGGACCCAAGGTGGAATATAGATTGAGCAGGTGTCAGCCCAGAGCAGGGCCCAAAAGGCAGCCAAGCCTCATCGTGTCCCCCGTTTCTGAAGCGGCCCTTCTGCTGAATGCAACAAGCCCGGAGCAGATCTTCGTTCCCCACTATCAGCCTTATCTTCCATCCCACGGGGCTCGCACCATTCTCACAGTGGTGACCTGTGCTCGGCCAAAGCAGGTGGGTGAGGGAAGGGAAGCTAGCAGAGGGGTGATGTGGGTGACGTAGGCTCATGCTTGCTGATTCCCCCCACCCTCCACTAGCAGGTAAGGCCCAGCAGGTGCGGAGAATCTAGGTAGGGGACGAGACACAGGCTGGCAGGAAGTCAAGTGGTGACAGCTCAGTCTTCACCTCAACATCACGTCGCAGCCAGCTGAGAAAGCAAACCGCTGCCCAGCCCATAGCTGCTGGTGGGGTTGGCAAGGCTGCAGCACATGCCTCGCTTGAAGTTCTCTGCCCTTTAAAAATCACCCCAAAAGAGGAAGGGGAAGAAGTCTCCCACCCCTTTGTTGGACCTGGAAGCCTTGCCTGTCAGCCTTTCTGGGCAACGCAGGACCGGGCACAATCATCCCTTCATGCCCGGTCCTTGGAAGACTGGCAAGGAGGGCCCTGGCAGGCTCGGGCTAGGCAGGCTGGCTGGCTTGTGAAGCGGTGGTGGCCGCTGGACCGGTGCTGGGATTGCCACTCAGGATGAAACCGGGCCTGAATATAGGGGCTACTCTCACCCAGACGTCTCCAAAATTAAATGCTTCCTTTTCTTGCAAGTACACACAAAGATCATTAAAGGAAGAAATGAAGAGTGGAGAAGGGAAGTTCTGTAACCAGAAAAACTGAGAATGAAAACAACGTATTCCGGTTAAATTAGAAGTGGTTCTTTGTGAAGGATTTGTGAAAGTTTTAGAATATTGCAATAAGGCCCAAGAAAAAAAAAATAAAGTAGAAAGATTTAATTAAAAGAGAAGAAGAAGAATGGCAAGACATCCACTAACTGACTACTTTAAAAATGCCTTTCAAATGTGTTTTCATTTACAATGGATTGAAAATATGTGTTTGACTATATGCCAAAATGTTCAAAAAGAATAATCTTTATCAGTATAAGCAGTATAAGTATTCTTCAAGCTTTAGTCTATTTTGCAAAAATCATTATGAATGCCACTGGAGAACATCATTTCTCACCAAAAATGCAATTTAATGGAGAGTAAAGTAAGATTTTACACGTAGACAAGAAAAAAACCAAGTGCACAGGTATAGAATAGGTCAGTGATGGCTAACCTTTTTTGGCTCGTGTGCCAAAAGTGGGAGGAGCACAGGGGAAGTTGTGCGTGGACGTGCCACATCCATAATGCTATGTGCGCGACCCCCTGCTTTTGGCGTGCTTTTTTCGCCCTCCCTAGGCTCAAGAGGCTTTCTAGGAACCTGGGGAGGGTGAAAACAGCCCCCCCCCACCTCCAGAGGTTTCAGGAGCTTCCCTGAAGCCTCCAGAGGGCAAAAAATGGCCTCAAAAGAAGGCCTAAATCAGCTGGCCAGTGCACACAAGCGTGCTGGAGCTGACAGGGCAACGCCTTGCGTGCCCTAAGAAATGGTTCCGCGTGCCACCTGTGGCACCCGTGCCATAGGTTCGCCGTCACTGGAATAGGTTGTGCCCGGCTCATCTGGAAGTAACTGTGAGACAGCTCTGTGAGATGGAAACTTATCAAACAAATTCAACCTAGAAATAAGAAATTTCCTGACAGTGAGAACAATTAATCAAAAGAATGGGATGCTTTCAGAAGTTGTGGGTTGTAGGTTTTTAAGAAAAAATTTATCCATAACAGTATAGGGTCTCATGTTTGAGCAGGGGTTGGACTAGAAAACCTCCAAAGTCCCTTCCAATTCTGTTATTCTTTATAAATCTCTCCCTTCAGTTTTATCAAGAGAATAGTGATAAACAATACTTGGAAATGTACATCAGGTCTGATAGCAAAATGTCATCTTATTGGCTAGTATGAAGAGGAAGATGACTTTGAAACAGCTTTCTCTCTCAAGATGAGATGAGGACTGGCAGGGAGGGGAGGGGAGAGGAGAAGCCAGGCAAGGTGGTCCTCGATGTGAGTGACATCGAGTTGGCCATTACCACCCAGTCACATGTCTACCCAGCCAAGCCTACCCAGCAGTCATTAGGGCAGAGAATCGGTTGTTAAATTATTTGAATCCCACTACTGCCTCACATCCTTTCTGGTTGAAGAATAGGAGAAAAAAATAAGCAGAATGAAAAGATTTCATACATAAAATAGAATCCCATTCTGGTTTTACGAAATCTGGAGAGCTTGTCATGCTTTACTGCAGTTCTCTTGTATGGTTGGTTGTATGTGCAAGCTTCTATCTTTTGACATAATCTACTTCAGAACTTATTTCTTTCTTCTATAACCCATCCTTTCTTCAGGGTAAAATAAGAACACTAAGCTATTTGTCTAAATGCCTGAGGCAGAGCAGAGCAGGAATCTCTTTTAATTTTATGGCGAATTGTTCAGCAGTTCAAATGTTTAATTAACTCGTGTGAGTACTGATCTGTCATGCTATTGTATTATTTCAAATTGCCCTTATGTGAAGTTTCTTCTTGTTATGCATTTTAGTATCATTAAAAACTCCTAGTATAACTTTGCATGTTTTATGGGCTCTTTTAGTAGAGGTTCAATGTTATCTGCAATGGGTTGTAGTAAACTTAGCAGTAAGCCTTACATTGTTGCTTGTAGCCTAAAAATTTGGTTTTACTGTAAGTGAAATCCGAAAAAATACTAATACATTGTATAAAATAGACTTAGACGCATTTTCCATAATTGAGCATATATGTGTTCTTAGATATTTATTTAAGTGATTTGACATTCAGTCATGCTATATCTATTAAACTAAATGTGTCTCCTGAATTTATACTGCCAGGTTTATGTGACAAAATAATTTTGTATTATCAAACAAAGAACACAGACACATATATGGACCTAATTGAGGATGTGTTATCTCTCCCATTTCCATATTTCAAAATTAGCAATCGTGGTAAAGAAATTAAAAATATTAAGACATTTTTATAGCCTGGTTTCTCTTGATGTAAGTAATATAATGACTAATTTTTAACTTTGCTTCTTTTTTTAAACCGTCTTTTCATTCATATCGGATTCTCAGAGATTGCCTGGAAAGGACTCCGCAGTTTTCCTGGAAAGGTTTTGCATAAGTTGCTTACCATTGTTTCTTTATTAGGGCTGAGAGAAAGTTACTGGGCCAAGGTCACCATGTCTATCTTTTGCCTAACGTGGGACTAGAACTCATAGTTTTTCCATTTCTAGTTGATCTTTTACCCACTACACCAAAATGTCCCTCTTTTCTAGTTATACAAAGAAGCGAAGAAGTTAATTTTTGAAACAATATTTATCTCAACTTTCTATTTGTCCTTTTCCAAGTTGCAGGAGAAAAGTAATTTCCTAAAGGAAATAACATTGTTGTGGCCTCATAAACAAATTGTTCTGCTCAATCCACCAGACTGCATTTCCTCTATCACTGTCAAAGGACCACTATTTCAGGATCTTTTCCATATAGCAGTGGCCCCCAACCTTTTTGGCACAAAGGACCAATTTTGTGGAAGACAATTTTTCTACAGACTGGAAGGGGAAGTGGGACCACACAACCTAGATTCCTTGCATGTGTAGTTTACATCAGGGGTCCCCAACCCCCGGTCCATGGACTGGTGCCGGTCCGCGGCTTGATAGTAACCGGGCTGGAGTGAGCGGCGGAGAGAGTAGCGCAACTCTTAGGAAAGTGTAGCAAACGCTCCGCTATCCTGGCGGCTGGCCGGGGCGCTCCCCGGGGACAGGACGGGGGCAACGGCCTGCATTGGGGGGGTTCGGGGCACCACCCAGCCCTGTGCAGGGGGAAGGGGCTGCCAGGCCCTCCTGCCCGGGACACAGCCCGTCCTTCCCTGCCCCAGCCGAGGATCCTTCTCCCAGGACCCCTGGCAGCTTTCCCACCTGGTTGCACGTGACTGCCGAACACGTGCGGGGCCCACGTGACTCGTCTCACCCACTGGAGGCTCCCACCGGTCCGCGGAATTTTTTTTACATGAAACCGATCCCTGGTGCCAAAAAGGTTGGGGACCCCTGGTTTACATCATTTCTACAAGAAGCTAATGCCTGGTGATCTGAGGTGGAGTCCTGCAGACGGGCTGCAAATACAGATGAAGCTTTGCTCATTCTCCCACCACTCACCTCTAACTGTGAGGCCAAGTTCCTAACAGGCCACGAAACAACACTGGTCCATGGCCTGGAGGTTGGGCACCCCTGCCATATACAGTGGTACCTCGGATCACGAACTTAATTCGTGAAATGACTCTGGTCGCGATCCGATTTGGTTGTGATGCGAGGCACAATTTCCCATAGGGTTCAATGTAAATCCGATTAATCTGTTCCGACCTTGTTTTTTGGTTGTGATGCGAGGCACAGCTTCCCATAGGGTTCAATGTAAATACGGTTAATCCGTTCTGACCTTGTTTTTAAAATGTCCGCGGCGCCGGTTCGTGAAGCGAAACGGAGGTCGTGAATCCGGGCATTTTTACGAACTTTTCTGTTCGTGATGCGAGGGCGGAGTTCGTGATGCGAGGCAGAGTTCGTGAAGTGAGGCGGAGTTCGTTCAGCGGAGCATTTTTTACGAACTTTTCCGTTCGTGCAGCGAAACGGTGTTCGTGAACCGGGGCACATTTTTTGGGAAATTTTTGGTCGTGAAGCGAATTGGACGTGATGAGAGGCGTTCGTGGTCCGAGGTACCACTGTATTACAGAAAGCAGTAACAGATTCAAATAAACCTACTAATTAAGCAATAATTGCAGTTTCAACTAAATTTTCAGCAAACCTAATATGTGGAAAAAGACTGGTTTCTTTTGATGGCATTAATGATCACATTTCACACATTTTTTACTATGAAACATGTTTTAAAATTATTATGGTACAACACTGCTCTACATATAAAGGTAAAGATTTCCCTTGCTCATATGTGCTAGTCGTTCCTGACTCTAGGGGGTGGTGCTCATCTCCATTTCAAAGCTGAAGAGCCAGCGCTTTCCGAAGATGTCTCCGTGGTCATGTAACCAAAGGTGCATGGAACGCTGTTACCTTCCCATCAAAGGTGGCTCCTATTTTTCTACTCGCATTTTTTAAGTGCTTTCGAACTGCTAGGTTGGCAGAAGCTGGGACAAGTAACAGGAGCTCACTCCGTTACACAGTGCTAGGATTCGAACTGCCGAACTGCCGACCTTTCTGGTCAACAATCTCAGCTTCTTAGCCACTGAACTACCGCATCCCTATGCTCTACATATAGAGCATCACTATATAAATTGGTGATGTTTATCTTGAATTTTAAACATGACATGAAAGAACAAATTATTAATCAAGTAATGTGATTTTAAAAACATGACATTTTTATATATTAATAAAACAACTAACTATTATGTTCCTTTTCCTGACCTTTTCTTTCTTCATTCAGGAACAGAAACTTCTACCACAGAATACATTTCTATGTTTTTAAGCCAATATTCTATTTCCCTTTCTGACATTTTCTTTTCCCTTATTCATTTGCTTACATCCTCCAGGCCCAGCAAGCTGTCAAAGGAAAAAGACACATCAGGATCCAATCTAGGTGAGTCACCAGGACCAGAGGTTTTGTGTTCCAAGCTTTCGGACTCATGCTGGAACCCATTCTCAGGGAATAGTCTCTTTGTGCTTTGGGCTTTGGGCCACATCATCCCACACTTAATGCTGATGTCCACATACACTCTAGTGCTAGAAAGTATCATCAGTTCATTAGGAACACATTTCTTTAAAAACATGCTTTTATATTAAAAATGTAAAATATGTCCACCTCTCAATATACAAAGTATGCGTGGATATGGGGATGCTTTGTATTTTTTTAAAAATATATCTGAACTGCATCTCCTTTTTTGCATTCCCTAATATACCATAATGTAAGACTAAGTATACTGAGTATGTATTTCAATATGATTTCTTTTTTTCTTGAAAGCCATCCTTTTTTAATCATAATCTAGTATTATTCTGACTTTGATATTTTATCTAATACTTTCTCAGCAAGGTAAAGTAGCTAGGTGTGCATATACATGGAGACAGCTGGAAGGAGCTTCTGAATCAGCCAAGTCAGCCACCCCCACAAAGCTGCACTATTTTAATAATATAAACCTGCTTCATGTGTGATTCTGTGTATTCAAATACACATTTAAATGGTTTTGCGCAGCCCTATTCTATGCTCACTTTTCACTGCAAATTAAGCATATTGTAAAAGTTGCTTTGTGTCAAGGAAAACCATTGTATGTTAAAATATTTATCAAATATAATAATTGTTTTGAAGTTCTGGTTAATCCCCTACTGGGGAAATTAAGAATATTGGGATGCATCAATATTACAAACAGACCTACAAAAAGCACTACCTTTTTCTAGGACTGCAATCTCCGTTTCTTCTCTGTTCTAAAATGGTTTTAGAATTCATGTTATTTATTTTGCTTTGTTTCTCTTGCAAGTACGAGAAAAAGAAACATACCTTTTCCCTTTCTTTTTCAGGGTCTGCAAGATATATGGCAGCTGTGGCTTTTTGTCAAAGGTCAACATACAGCATAGCTAACAAAGTGTCAATAAAATACATTCTGACAGCAGTAGTCTCTGTCTGCCAATGCTAAATTAAGAGCTGTCCAACAAATTGGAAACCTTCACAAAACCAAATCATGAATGTCCTTATTTGCACCATACTCTATTTCTGAAGAGAAATCTAAAGGTCATAAGACAACAGTAGCCTTAGCCTTATTATCAACTAAGAAATTTACATTTTTGACTGTTTCATAATGCTATAGTAAAAGGAAATATGTACATAATAATAATTAAATAAATCTGGTGTATCATTGTGTAATTTGATATCTATCTTACCTAATTCTGCTAAGGGTTTCTGGTTTTGAAACATAACATTCCTGAACTCAAGATCTCATTGTGAATGAGAAGCTAGGAAGGATAGAATTATCGTTCGTGTGTGTGTGTATGCACGCACACTGAAAGTACAGACAGGATATTTTTGATAAAAGTATTGCATCTGAAACTGAGAAAAGCACCGCCCTTTATAGTTGGCAACGATTAGTGGAGCAAAATCCTCAGAGCCTCCTTTACTGCTTCTTTTAATTTATTCCATGTTTGTCATCTTTTTTAATTTATATAAAAATACAACCTTTATTACGAAAGGTTTACACAATGTTTACATACTTCAAGATAAAATAAACACTGGTTTTAAAACCTACATCCTATAGGTTCTTCCAGGCCAGTATTTCTCAAACTTGGCAACTTTAAGATGGGTGGACTTCAATTCCTAGAATTCCTCAACCAGTCATAGAAGTTGAAATCCACTCATTTTAAAGTTGCCAAGGGTGAGAAACTCTGGTTTAGACTATATGTAATGAGGAGCAATAAGGAAGAAACTGTGGATTGATACCAAAGTTTGTTATGAATACAATAGCCTCGCCAGAATCACTGAGGTATGTGAATTATCACTAATCTATTTTTCAGGACCATGACCTCAAAATCTAAGAAAATCTAACCTATTTATTTTTATAACATTTTAATCCTGGTTTTCTTATTATCTTTCAGAGCAGAAAATTAAAAAGAAAACTCAAATTAAAAAGAGGTCTCAGTCTTCTACTCATCCCATATTTTGTCTTTTTATAGTTAAGATACACAAGGAACAGAGAATGGAAGATAAGGAATTTAGTTCTTCGAAGCTAACAAAAAGAGGTAACCAATATGCTCTCATGTATAGGTAGTTCACTTCCTGGAATTGTCCATAAATGGTGAACAAGTGAACAAATTTCCTAAATAAATATCCTTTAACTATTTGTATCATTAAAAATAAATATTATTTATTCTAAAGTGGAAGATCATTGCACTGTCATATGCAAAATTCTCACATTTAAAAAATAAGCTATATTAATAAAAGTAGTATCTTATTCTAAGTTATTACTGTATTTTTTCTTCGTTTTAATGTAAACCGCCAACAAACATTGGGACTAGGGCGGTGTATAAATTTCATCACCATCATTCTAGCCATTGTCTATCCACTGCAGAATGAAGGCTTCTTTGGCATGTTTCCAAACAATATGGTCTTGAGCTTTCCTTTGTGCTTGCTCTTAGGATATTCAGCATTATATTGGGTTGACAATATCTATGAGCCTATGTTCTTCAGAAGTCATGTAACTTTAAGAACTGTGTTTGAATCTGATTGGCTGTGAGTATCAGCTATACTATATAATCAAGGTCAGGAATGCAGCCCATTCCCTGTTCGATTCCTTGTGATTCCTGGTTTACCTGATTGCTTTTGGAGAAGCTGAACTGTGAAGGAGGAGGATTGTTTTGCATCACTGTGAGATAAACTCTGTTTGATGTAGGACTGTTATCATTGTTAGAGGAGATAGTCGGAAGAAGCATTTAGTTGCTACAAAGTAAAGACTTTATTTTCTTACTATCACTGTTTTAGAGTTTGTTTGTGTTTACAGCAACGTATCTCTTTACTGTCCGGTGAATTACACTATTCCGCAGTGTTTTGCTAACACTGGTTATGGGACCAGAGTTGTGACAGAGTTCTGAACCCAGAGTAGCTAACAATTGCAATACTTGCTGATGTCGTTGCTCCGTTTTGTTTTAAGTTTCTTTTGTGGACGCTTTTTGTCAAGTGGAATCCATTCTATGACTGCCTTAGTCCACATGCGATCAGTTCTTCTTGCTATGTGACCATTTCCATTTCAATTCTTTTGCTCTTTTGATGGCATCGTACATTTTTATTTGTTCTGTAATCCACATGCAGGTCTTTCTATCTTGTCTTGTAATGTTGAGCATGTATCTTTCCTTTGCTCTTTGAACCACTTGTAGCTTTTGTAGTGATTGTGAGTGCCCATGTTTCACTGGCATATGTTACAACAGGTAGCACACATTGATCGAAAAGTTTTCTCTTCAGGCATAGAAGGGAGGTTGTTCTTGAAAATTACGTTTAACTTGCCAAATGCCTGCCAACCACATTTAACACGTTGTTCAATTTCCTTTCTTATATCACCTTTCATTGAAATCCATTGGCCAATGTCTAGTTCTTCTCCAGATACAATTTTGTTATTTCGTTGGTGAATTTATTATACATAACCTAGCTCTTTTTCAGATTTATTTTTTAAGCCAAATGGTTCTCCTGTTTTGAGTAGCTCTTGTAGGTGTTTTTGTAGATCTTCTGGGTCTTGTGAAAAAAACAACATCATCTGCAAATCTTAATTGGTTTAAATAGGCACCACTGATTTTAATTCCATTTTTGCCCAATCTAGTTTGCAAAATACTTCTTTAAGGCAGAGAAAAGGATAGGTGATTTTGCATCACCTTATCATACATTTCATTGTATAATACAAATTTAATAAATAAATAAACCACATTGCAGTTTACTAGGTAGCTTTATTATGGGACTGTTATTTTTAGCATCTCTCCCAGTGTGTGTTTTTTTTCTTACAGAGGGGTTCTGGGAAGATACATAATGGAAAAATATTCTATTACATGTTTAGAGTCTGAAATGATAACAACCAGCATTTCCCCCCTTCATTTTCTTGATTCTTCAAACATTATGGCAATCTGAGAAGCTGACTTACTCTATGACTGAATTGTCTAGCTCAGTACTGGACACACTGATTAGCAGCAACTTTCCAGATTTCAGAGTAGAATTCCTTCAGTCTAATCTGAATTCATTCCCACAATTTTCAACCAGCAGGACAAAAGATTCAAATCTCATTTATGTTCTTCATCTTCTCAGAAAAGTCTTATCATGTCTTATCTTTTACTTTAATGGGCTATGAATAAAGCATAAAGTACTTGTAGATTTTAATGGTAACAGTCTTCATTCCAAAGTTTTTTAAGCAGCCATAAAAGAATACTGAAAAAATAAATATCCAAATATAAATGGCACACAAATACACACACAATACATTATGTATGTATAATACATATGCATTTGTGAATTACCTTGCCTTTTTAAAAGGGCCCTAAGATAGTCTTCAAACAGAAATATTTTCATTAAATGTCTACAATATGATTTACAGTAATTTTGCAAGATTCTCGGCTTGTTTTATCTTGCATAAACACAATTGTAGATGCAGCAAAGTGCATTTAGAGTGCAGCCAAATAAAAAGCTGCTTCCCCACCAACATATTATTGCTATGTCAATGAAAAATGTAGTGAATTGATTGCAAACTAACTGCACATTATACACTTTTTTAATGGATACAGAAAATACACAAAGTGCATTACATTGTTTTAAGTGTTTCTTGGGATTAATTATAGTACTGGTCATTGATGAACTATTATTTACATTATCTCAAAGTATTAGCAACCTAAACAACAGGTTGTACACATACTACATTTTTTTGAATTGCCAAAAAATACAGCAATTTCAGCACAAATGTATTTACGAACAATATCCTGCAGCTGGAATATTATTGGAGAAACAGGACATCAGTAAGAGGAATTATTTGCAGTAACAACATCCTTACAAAATGTGTACATGTCTGTATTATGCATCAATAATAGTGATACAATTTTTATTATAAAATATGTTGTCTTTCTGGTATGCAACAATGAGATTTCTCATGTTGTCATTCATTTCATCACATAAGAACATTGATAGGTTAACCATTTTTATTTAATCATAAAAATTGTATAAATGGCTATCAAATCTTACATTTTTAAGTAAAGAAGTCACCAAGTACTCCGGCTCACACTACTCCTACTAAATGAGCAACCAAATCATTGAAAATACAGTCCAAAATGCAATGCTTTATGGTAGCTACCCAAGAATGTGGCTCCTTTTCACACAATAATATTGATCTAATTGTGCATTTTTCTTACTTGCAATAACAAATAATTTTTAGAAAGAAGAAAACAATATTATATCTAAAACATCATGGTCAAGTTTATTGGATGAGTGGAAGTGACATAAATTCTGTAAATTTCAATAACCCAATTGCTCACTAAAAAGGGAAAGGATAGAGAGAGAAAAAACAATGCACAATGTGGCCTAAGGCCTCCAATCACAAGAAACTTGTAGTTTTCTGTTCCATACAGGTCATCCAGTGGTGAAGATATGATGTTATCAATATTCATTCTTCAAAGTGTCCACTTTCTACTATGTTTGCAAAATGTAACTTATTCTCTCAATCTTAAAATGACTGACCAAAACAACCTCATTTTGCAATGAAATGCTTGGCAATAAATAAACCAAGGCTTAATCAGTAAAACACAGAATGTTAATACTTGCCAAGCAAATCCCATCTCAAACTAATTATGCCATTCTCAGGATATAACGCACTGCCTACTGCTGAGCGTAATGAATCAGTGACAATATCTGCAACCATATAAATCTTATCTCCAAACAAAAATAATAAATATTTTTGTACAGTTCTGTTAAAGTTGCTCTCTAGACAAATTCACGGTATTTATTTAAGGCTAACTTTTTAACATTAGCGCAAATAGTTAACACTGAAATTAATCATGATACTTAAGCTTATGAAAAAATATTGAAAATTAAATGTACCAAATGCATCTAGTCTCACAACATTTTTGCCAGATTTCTTTAAATACTAACTATGCCAGAGAAATAGCTAATTTCCATAGTAAAGGAAATTAAGGGTTTTTTTGGTCCTATTATAATCTTCAATCCAGAGAATCAAACATTTTTATGGAATATTTAAGACTGAATTTGCCTAAATACATCAAAAAGAAAGCAATATAATGGTTTAGTTCCAAAACAAGGATCAACCCTGATAACATAATCTCAGTCATAGTCTACTAGTAAAGTTATAAAGACATTTATAGCGTGGTAGTAAATTATTGATTATATCTATTCATTAAAATCAAGAGTAATATGGATAGAAAGTATCCATTATCAGGGGCCATATTTCTAGAATCCAATACCTTTAACTCATTTGTAATTGTAATGTACAACTCCATTTGTAATGTATTGCATAGTCCATTTACATTTAAGATTTAAACTTTTCAATAAGCCATTTCTCAATTTGCAGTACTCAGTAGTAGCAGAGCTTATAGAGCACAATCACAATATCTTTTTTCCATAGAAAACTCATTGCCAGTCTTATCTGTCCTGCATATTTTGACATAATGTTCAGACAAAAAGCAGATCACCTAAAGATGGATGGATGAATGGACAGGCAGATAGATTTGAACATACTGTATGTATTGTCAATGAGATATTTCCACAATTCCTAAACCTGAGACAAAGCTACAAAAAATTTTCAGCAAAACAACTCCATCACCAATTACACTAAACATAGAAATATCTGCATATCAGAATAACTGTATCTTCTGAACAGCTTCCTTGCAAAAAAGAGAATAGACTGTTAACGGCAATCAATAATGACTTAGAACATATGTAATAGGAATTTTAAACGAATGTGTATTGTGCTTCTTTAAACTCAGAACATAAATAATCATTCATTTAACCATATGATGTACTTACTTCCTCCTAGAAGCACACACAAAAGGTTAAGCCATAAAGGCTATAATCAACAGGAAAGCTGGCACAGACTGAAGTGGCACCCAGCAGTTGCAAAAAGTACCTGAGATGCATAAACAACACCCACACACACAGATCAAGCCTAACTCACAGCAATGCATTACTGTAATTATAGGGCAAGAGGGAATGAGCTAAGGGTGCCCATATGCTAAATGCCATCAGTTGCAATTATTGTACTGGAGGCATTCGCTTGTGAAGGCTGGCCCTTTGAATGACAACGAGAGGGAAGAAATTTCCACCTGGAGTGGTTAATGATATTTCTAGAAATGGTTTCTGACTGCTGCCAGATGCCGTTTGGAAATGCAGCAATTTCTATATTTATTGTCACCAGGAGAAATCCAGGTGAAGACGCGGGTCAGGCCGGAGGGGAGCAGAGTCTAAGCCGGGGGGGAAAAAAGGGGGACAATAACTCCAAAAGCAGAAGGCGGAACAGGCGGCGGCGGGGGGGGGGGGGAATCGGGCAGAGAAAATCAAGGTGTTTCCAAGGAAAGAAAGAAAAATGGGAAGACATAAATGCGCACGGGGGGGGGGGGGGGGGAGAACCCTGGGGAACTTGCCCCGAAAGAAGACGGAGAAAGAGGTGAATAGTTTAGAGGGAGGCGGAAGAACAGCAGAACTACAGAAGGGGGAAATTGCAAATGATAAAAGAGTGGGAGCCCAAAAGAAACTGAGGGGCTGCAGTTGCCCAACTCAGCCCCCAGAGAGGGAGTTTGCAAGGACAGCGCGAAGAACACCACTGCAAACGAAAACACGGCATGCAATGAGGCTCCGTCGTTTTACCCTTCTTGGGACCACTACCGCATCTTTAAGCATTCGTGAGAATACGACAATAACCCTACCGAAAGCCCATTCCCGACGCGGCGCGTTACAGGACTGGAGTAGCCCATTCCCGCGGCTCTTTCAGAACTCCGGCACCCGAAGTGGGGAAAACGGAACAAACGCAGCGCTCTCAACGCGGACACCCACCCCCACTCCACCGCTCAGCCTTACCACAGAGAATCCAGGTCCCATTCCTGCAGAAGCGCCAAATCGAAGCTGTCCATGGTGAAACCGAGGGAGCTGGAAGATGTCAGCGCCGCTCAGCTAACAGCCGCGCGGCGGCCACGGCGCCTCTTCGCAGCGCCGCGGGTGGGCGCGCAGAGGGGAACCGGAGCTCGCGCGGCCCCTCCCTCGCCGCCCGCCTAGAGAAAGACGCAGCGGCCGGAGGTGTCTCTCTCTCTCTCTCGCCCCCCCCCCACCTCCCCTTCTCTCTCTCGGCCCGCGGCCGCCGCTCTTCTTCGGCGCGCTTCTTCTCCCTCGGCTGCCTGCCGCCTCTCTCGCTCCCCTTTCCCCTCCTCCACATACCCCCCGCCCGCCCGCCCGCCCGCTCTCTCGGCCCAACGCGGGGATGCGTGTATGCAGCGTGTGACTCTCTCAGGCTGGCGCGCTCGCTGAGGTTGCTGCAGGAGAAGCTCCCGGCGGCTCCTCGGGGGGTGGCTTGAAAAATAAACAAACGGAGCTGAGGCGCCGCGAGTTATCAGCTTCTGCCCGCTTTTGTTTCCTTGCCTCGACTTCCCGGGTCCTCGTGCTGGGTTTTTTTGGTTTTTTGTTTAAATGCCACTGAAAATACGCATGTCTCAGCCGCCGACGGTGGCAAAGCCGCCTTCGTTGAGGAGAAAGGGTTGGGTTGAAGGGGAAGGAAGGGGAAAGGAGCGGGATTGATTAAGGTGACCTTTGCTTTCTCGGGCATCCTCCTCTAGCCTGGCCGTGCCCAGATATGTTCTCAGAAGCCTCTTCTGGGGCAAATAGAACATTCGACCTTTAGATTGGGAGACGGCAGGACAGCCAAAGGCAGGGGTCTGCAAAGTTGGCTCTTTTAAGCCGAGTGGACTTTAACTCCCAGAATTCCCCAGCCAGCCATGCTGGCTGGGGAATTCTGGGAGTTGAAGTCCACCCGGCTTAAAAGAGCCAACTTTGCAGACCCCTGGCCTAAGGAACCCCAGACCTTTCCTAAGTGTCCCAATCAAGTTGCAATGAAGCCAATAATAACACAAAAGCATGTTTTGAACAGTGTGTGTGGCCATGACTGAAGGAGGGAATCATTAGCTAGGCAAATTAATAGAGAATCCTCAGATGTGTGACTTGGTACTTTGGAGCAGTATTCAAAGAAGGAAGAAGCCCAGGTTACTTGTCAAGATCACACTCCACAGGAACCAATCGGACTGCAGCATCTAGTTTTGGTCACCAACACAAGGGGGGGTGCTGAGGAATTGGAGAGTCCAGAGAAAAGCAACAAAAATGGAAGTTAAATCCTGTGAACAACTGAGTATGTTGAGACTAAAAAAAAGAGAAAAGGAAAAATAATATATTACAGTCTGTCACATGGAACAGGGTTGGATTAGAACAGGAGTCAGCAACCCACGGCTCTGGAGCCACATGCAGTTCTTTCATCCCTTTGCTGTGGCTCCCTGTCAATGGTCAGCTCCACAATTGATAGGGCTTTTGGTTAGGACAGTTAGAGGAAAAAGGATGCCATGCTAGGAGGAGACTCTATGGTGGGGGAACCAGGCTTCCGGTTGGCTCCAGAATTGAATGGGGGACTTCTGGTTAGGACCTTTGTGGCTCTGAGTGTTTAAAGTTGCCAACCCCTGGATTAGAAGACCTCTGAGGGTCCTTCTGTTCCTGTGACTCAAGCATCATGTGCATCATGTGCATATAGGTTTTGAGGCAGCAATTTGGCTTGATGGATATATAGTGTCCTAGGACACTAGATAGATAGATAGATAGATAGATAGATAGATAGATAGATAGATAGATAGATAGATAGATAGATAGATAGATAGATAGATAGATAGATAGATAGATAGATAGATAGATAGATAGATAGATACTTATACACACGCAATCTCTGTTTCTGTGTGTGTGTGGCCATCATACATACGGCAGATATTCTATCTATCTCTCTAGCTCTGTCTCTAGATCTAGCACTCTCTTAAGTCTAGCCTACAGTTCTGGGATTCCCTATCTGCTATTGTCTTTTTCAAGATTACTCAAGGAAGGCTGACAGCTTTTTAAGAGAGTCCAATCCCAATGTATCCCTCAATTGCAGTTAAGTTAAGATGACACTGCTCACTTAAATAAACACTTTAGGAGCTGAGGTTAGGTTATTTTAATCAGCAGGAAAGACCATTTCAATTATCTATTCTGCCAGATGGTTAACCATCTGATGCACCTACTTGGAAATGACAAGGTGAGCGAGGTCTGTTGACTTTATATTTGTGTTTGAGCATATACTACATATGTGCCTGTCCTTGACTACCTGATCCCCAATTAGATGTTGGATCTTGAAAAAAATATTTCATCTGTCTTGATGCTAAAGTTTGACCTCATGTATCAGTTTCCCTTAGAATCTGAATTTGGCTTTGGTTAGGAAAAGAATTGTAAAAATGGTAGTTTCCTTAAACCAAAATCCTTTCTTTAAAAAAAAAGTACAACATAAATATTAAAAACCTTACAAAATAAAGTTACAAGCTTATTTAGCTGTCTGATTCCAAAATGGAACGCCTCTACATTGCCCAAGTCCATTACCAATACAGACTGTAGTAAATAATTTATTAAAAGTTTAATCTCAGAAGAAGAAGAAATATGAACCTTTCTTATTTAAATTGCTTGCTTATATGTTGATTTTATAAACATCAATTAATTTTAAAAATCTGTAGTTTAGTAATATAAACTATTACAGGCACTGTAGTATAAGAATAAACATAAGCGGTGCTTTAATTATGAAAAAATGTCTGACCCATTATCTTCAATGTATTGTAATAAAAGAAAAAGAAACTTACATTGATATGCAGTGTTTTCATTTATTATAGTGTGAACCGGTATGTTACTATTCAATGCTGTTAACAAGCATAAATGCAAAATAATTTTTAAATAGGTAGTACCTGTAACTGCCAAGCTATATCACAATGGAATCCGTCATTCATAAATAAAATGAATGCACATATGAATTCTGTATTAGCTTTAACTTGTCATATTCTTGAGGGTGCTTTAGACTGCACATCCTTCATTTATTAGTCTCTAGTGTATTCTGCCTAATAATAATTCTGATCCTTTTCTTTCTCTCTTACTTTCCAGAAATATAAAGATCTTCCAGAGGCCATGAAGAGTCAGCCCACATCAAGATTTGATTGAAAGGAGAAGGATAACTAAGTGACACTTTCCTGGAAAGATGAGGGTTGGCAAACAGCCTGCACTGTGGTATGCTATGAACCACTGATGCATGGTGCAAACCATTGAATGTAGAAAGGAAAACCAAAATGGATAGATGACAATAGGTTAGACACACCCTAATAAATAGAAAGCAATTGCTGCTTCCTAGGATTTCTGCTACCACTTTTTCCCTGCAATTAAATATAACTATATTTTTATAAAAGCACGGATAAGGAAATGAAAGCATGACTGTATGAAATATACGAATTAAGGCTTTCCAGGGTGAGAAGTTAACAAAATGAATCTTTTTTTTTTTTTGGTCATGCACTTTCTGTCCTTTCAGCCATCATTTAATATTTTAACCGATTTTGTCTCATCAAAATATTGTTTCTATCTATTTTTTTCTATAGCTAAACTGGTAATAAAGTAATAAACACCTTTTGCTATATGGTGGCAGACTCAGAAGCATATTAACTAACAAAAGAAAAGTTAAACACTTTAGAGAAATATTCAGGATGTACAGTTTAGAAGTAATAGATTTTATAGCATAGCCTTGTCTTACAAAAACATAGTTCCTTCTTAATCCTGTAGCCAGCCTCTAACAGAAGTTTTATAGAAGATGGGAAGATGATATTGTCTTCAGGAGTTTCAAAGGCAGACAATATGTTTTCTTCTATACCCCTCCATTCACAATACTGATGGCTAAAGTCCAGAATCCTCCTATCCAGAAAAATAAAATCCTAATTGCTGTTCAAGGAGGCCCCAAATGACTATCCACGGAGCAGCAGCATCTTGGAGCGAAGATAACAAGCCAAGCCCAAATATTTGATCTGACACACGTTGGGACACAAATTGACTACAACTGTTTGCCCCGTAGCTCATTCCTGCCATCTACTGGTCTGGGGATTTGCTGCTAGAAGGGGAGTTCTGATTTTCCTTTACTTTCAAATGATACTTGAAGATTCTAATAATGTTATCAAGTGACCATTGGAAGTTTTGTAAGAGACATGGAGCTATGCACTCTGGATCTGTATCACAACGCCGGGCCTTTCTCTGGTTAACAAAATATAAATTTCTTGAAGATGAGAATTTTATGCTTGATGTATATCTAGCTTAGTTAAATAAATATATATAAAACTTTTTCCTTCATAAAATGCTTTCCAACCTGGCTGTTAAGTGAAGGGATCACTAAATGAGACTGACTCTGCTTATGATCTTACTTCAGCTTTCCTTTGCTTTATATATCTACAAAGACTGGAAATATGAGAACTGGATACTTTCTTATCGCTGTCATAACTGCAAGTAGTCACTAAATGAGGCAATCATTAAATGATGGCTAATTGTATTTTAAAATCATGATTATACACGAAGAAAATTGGGGAAAAAATAGTATTACATCAAATTTATCTTGTCCAAAGAACATAGATAAACCCAAATAACTAAGATACAAATTGCAAGTACAACTCAACTTTTGTTAATGGTAGTTTGAAAACTAGTACAGAAGACAATAGATACTACAATCTAGGCTGGCTTATTTGCACTTCTTTTTGCAAATAGTAATATATATAATTGCGTGTTTTTTTTAAGTTTGCAAAGTTTTTGCCACAACCAATTAAAATTGCTACGCTGGAGTCAGAGGAGTTAATTGCCACAGGTGCTTTTCCACTGGATGTAATTAAAGGATTTGGTCACAGAGACACTTGTTCCATGGAGATTACTTTACTAGTTCTCCATTTCTGAGGAAATAAGGGTCCCTGCATGCCTTACAATTGTCGAAGAAGCTGCTTCTGGGGTTATATCTAGGAGAATTGTTTTTCTATAGCTGAGCACCAACATGGGACCTCAGCACAATTACTGTCAAAAATAAAAGTAGATTTTAGTATTATAGCTTGTATTGCAGATATATTCTTTTCCTATTTGGCAATATGCTGGGCTTTGCCTCAAGTTAAAGTATACAGCGTAATTATTTATGCATGTGAGTATGTCTATCATTTATTTTTGCATAATTTGTCTTGCTTCTAAAATTAACATTCTAAATTTTCAATCATTTAGCATTAGAATGCTAGAGTAAGGATTCTGTATGTGAAGAGCAGAGGATTTAAAGAAAGATGGGGAATAGGGATGGCTATTTGGCTGTAAAAACTGAAAATAATATTCATGGCAAAGGCAACTGTAATATTCAAACCTTGCATACCAAAGTAAAAAAAAAAGCTTAATCTAATCAACATCTTCAGTATTTTAGCAAGTTAATGTTCTTCCCTTCTAGAATAAAAAAGAATAGGGAAATGCTTTTTATCCCTGAATAGATATGTTTTCAGCAAATTTAAATTCTGTGTCACATTATGTCAATGAAAGAGAAATCCCTGAACAATAACATCCAGATAGCCCCCCACCCACCCATTTATTTCATGTACTAAGGTCAATTCTACAATCTTTCACAATTTCTTATGCCGTGATTATAAATCCCAACAAGGTGTCCATACAGGATCTTCAAAAAAAGTCAAAATGGCAGTAAAAAATGGCAGTGTGATCAAAGCCTTACACACAATATCAATGTATGCAAAATGTGCAGGGAAAAAGGGGCAAAGGGGACAGCTAAAACCCCCAACAACCCATAAGCATATATAAAATGCATAATGTCAACCTTGCAAGGGAGTCCAAACAATAAGGAAACCCAAAAGTATTATTTCTAACTTTATTATAAGGATACATTAACACAGGGGTGCTTAGATGGGCCACCCTGGAAACAGTGAAGGACCAGCCTATGGTGCCTCGGCCCGCCCCGGGTGCTTATTTATAACCTGGTGGCAGCTGGCAGCGTGCTGAAGGCAGCCGTCGCTGCCAAAAATGGAGCTTGGAAGGGGCATGCGTGGCCCTCCCAAGCTCTGTTTTCACTGACAGCGTGCTGAAGGAGGCCGTGGTAGGCAAAAATGGAGCTTAGGAGGGCTGCATGTCCGCCCCGCCCCCCCAAGGTTAAATACACCCCTGATACAGTCCTCAATGAAATTGAGTTTGACACCCCTGCATTAACAGAATCTTCATTTACTGTTATTTTAGTTCAGCTTTCCCAATCTACCACTAATATGGGAACCATAAATTCTCAAATTTCTTAATCATGATGAATTCTGGGAACTATAAATGAAAGAGATCTAGAGTGTAACCTCCCGTCGGGGCTATTTTAGTTTTTATTTTGTATTTTAGCATAGGATCGTAATTTAATATGTTTTTAAATTTTGTATTTTGCCATTTTATATGTTTTTAAATTCCTGTGCGCCGCCCTGGGTCCTTCGTGGAGAAAGGCGGGATATAAATTTAATTAAATTAAAAAAAACATACAGGTTGGGATCAGTTGCTCTAACTGAAGATTGCCTCAGTGATCACTCTATTCCAATGTTTTTAAACTTTAGTAAATTTAAAATATGTAGATTTTAACTTGGAAGTCCGCAGATCTTGAAGTTTCTAAGGTTTTTAGATGGCCTAAACATGGGAGGAGGAAGTCAGGATGGATGAGTGGGTAGGTAGAGGGTACTGAATAACAAAGTTGGAAGGGACCTTGGAAGTCTTCTAGTCCAAGCAGGAGACCCTATACCAGTGATTGCTAACCTTTTTTGGCTTGCGTGCCAAAAGCGGGGGGAGTGCAGGGGGGTCGTGCGTGGGCATGCCACACCCATAATTCTATGTGCATGACCCCCTGCTTTTGGCGTGCTTTTTTCGGCCTCCCCAGATTTCAGAGGCTTTCTAGGAGCCTGGGGAGGGTGAAAACAGCCTCCCCTCCCCACCTCCAGAGGCTTCAGGAGCTTCCCTAAAGCCTCCAGAGGGCAAAAAACGGCCTCAAAAGAAGGCCTAAATCAGCTGGCCATTGCACACATGCACGCTGGAGCTCACAGGGCAACATCTCGCATGCCCTAAGAAATGGTTCCGCATGCCACCTGTGGCACCCGTGCCATAGGTTCGCCATCACTGCCCTATACCATTTCAGACATATGGTTGACCAGTCTCTTCTTAAAGATTTCTAATGATGGAATACCCACAACTTCTACTGTCCAGAAATTTCTCCTTAGATCTAGGTTTATTCTCTCTCCTAGATTAGTTTCCACCCATTACACCTGTCGTGCTTTCAGGTGCTTTGGGGAAAAGATGGACCCCCTCTTCTTTGTGGCAGCCCCTCAAATATTGGAACACTGCTAGCATATAACTCCCAACTCTTCTTTTCATTAACCACTTCTTGCAACCTTTCTTTGTGTTTTAGTCTCTAGACTCTTAATAATCTTTGTTGCTGTTCTCTGAACTCTTTCTAGAGTCTCAACATTTTTTTTATATAATTGTGACCAAAACTGAATGCAATATTCCAAATGTGATCTTACCAAGGCATTATAAAGTGATATTAACATTTCCTGTGATCTTGATTTTATCTCTCTGTAAATGCAGCCTAAGATTGTGTTGGCTTTTTGGTGGTATAGCACACTGCTGGCTCATATTTAAGTGATTATCCACTAAGATCCCTATATCCCTCTCATAGTTGCTACTGTTGAGCTGGGTACTAATGGTATCTACATTTATGTGAAAAAGAAAGTTCACTCTTTGAGTTTTGTGGTTTTAAGAATCATCTGGTCCTTAGCAGTTCTTAAAAGTATATAAATACAACATCAGATTTCTAGCTTACCAAGAAGTAGGTTATAGTCCGTGTATATATAGTATATATAGCCGTGGTTTTGGGGTGGAGTACCATCTGTACGCTGATGACACTCAGTTGTACATATCCACCCCAAACCACCCCAACGATGCCGCTGAAGTGCTGTCCCGGTGTCTGGAAGCCGTACGGATCTGGATGGGTGGTAACAAACTCAAGCTCAACCCTGCCAAGACTGAGTGGCTGTGGTTTCCGGCACCCCGGTTCAGCCAGATTATTCCAACTCTGGCCATTGGGGGCGAAATACTGACCCCCGTGGAGAGGGCGCACAATTTGGGTGTCCTCCTGGATTCCCGGCTGTCCATGGAGGACCATGTGGCAGCCGTGGCCAGGGGGGCGTTTCATCAGGTACGCCTGATGCGCCAATTGCGCCCCTTACTGGACCGGGCTGCCCTTCGCACAGTCACCCAAGCTCTCATGACGTCCCGACTCGACTATTGTAATGCTCTCTACATGGGGCTTCCCTTGAGGTGCACTCGAAAGCTACAGCTAGTCCAAAACGCAGCCGCGCGGGTGATTATGGGAGCCACTAGGTGCTCCCACATAACACCGATCCTGCGCGAGCTGCATTGGCTTCCTGTGGCCTTTTGAGTGCGCTTCAAGGTTTTGACAACTATCTTTAAAGCGCTCCATGGCTCGGGGCCTAGTTATATGCGAGACCGCCTCCTGCCCCATACATCCCTTAGACCGATACGCTCCCACAGAGAGGGCCTCCTCAGGGTGCCGTCGGCCGGACAATGCCGACTGGCGACACCCAGGGGGAGAGCCTTCTCTGTGGCGGGGCCAGCCCTCTGGAATGACCTACCCCCTGAATTACATACCATCACCGACCTCCGCCTCTTCCGCCAATGTCTTAAGACATATTTGTTTCAACAAGCCGGCCTAGCCTAACCTCCCATGGGGACTTTTAGATAGTTTTAAATTGGGTTTTAAAATTTGGTTTTAGCGCAGGATAGTTTATTTAATAGTTTTTAAATTATATTTATTGTATTTTGTATGTTTTTAAATTTCCTGTGCGCCGCCCTGGGTCCTCTGTGGAGAAGGGCGGGATATAAATTTAAATAAATAAATAAAATAAATAGTCTACTTGCTGAATGTCTTACTGAAGTCAAAGTATACTTTATTCTTTATTGGCCAATTGTGAGTGGACACATAAGAAATCTATCTCCAGTGCATAAGCTTTCAGTGTACATTTAAGCAATAAGTGATAAATCATGTTCACAGTTCTCATAAAAGTACATTCATCATAAATCATAAGATACAACACTTGGTGATAGCCATAGGATACTAACTAAGCAATCAACCTAAATCATATTGGGATGCTAAGTAAACAATATAAATCATAACATAGTCAAAAGAAGGAGATAGGTAATAGGAAAGATGAGAAGAATAGAATACAGCCTTACTAGATAGTTTGACAGTGTTGTAGGAATTAGCTGTTTAGCATTGTGATAGCCTGGGAGGCAAAATCTGTCCTTGTGTCTACTTGTTCTGGCATGCAATGCCCTATTGTGTGGTTTTGAGAGTAGAAGATGTAAGTTTATATCCAGGATGTGAGGGGTCTGCAAATATTTTCACAACCCTCTTTCTGGCTTATCCAGTACACAGGTCCTCAGTGGAAGGCAGGTTGGTAGCAGTTCTAATTATCCATTGAAGTTTGTGTCTGTGTTGTTTGGTTGCAGTGCCAAACCAGACAGTTATAAAGGTGTAGATGACAGATACAATAATTCCTGTATCAGCAGCTCCCTGGGCAGGAGTTGTCCACAGCATTTCACTGGTCCACTATTTTAGTCACTTTGTCAAAGAATGCAATAAGATTTGTTTGGTGTGATCTGTTTTTGACAAACCATGTTGCTTTCTGATTATAACTTTGGGCACTGGATGCTCATGGAACAAAAGCTCCCCCAAATCCCCCCCCCCCCAAAGCTGGTCATAAACATGTCTTCCTAAGGTTGAAAAACCTTTGCTCTGTTCATTCAATTCTAATATGTTCCAAATTGGAAGATATCACTGCATAATCATTTCCCTCTCATTCCACCTTTTGTGACCCATTATTATAACAAACATTCAAAAATAAATGTCTACTTTTTGTAGAAGCAGCTTCCTTTATTCTAGTTCTTGTTTTGTAAAAACACTGCATACGTACCCACATCCAGTACAAAGTAAATTGCCATTTTATCTCAAATCAAATATAATCATATTATATTGTTCGCACACAAATAACTGAAGCTTGCCATATGCATCAGCATACCTTCTTTTTTATGTGTGAAGTATCTAGCAATTTGTTCCATTGTTACAGCAATAATACTTGCCAGATGTACTGTAATCTGTAATCAGAGGGATATTAGTGTTATAATAATGAAATTATTGTTTCGGTTGTATTTTAGTTTTCCTCTTGAAAGAAGTATTGAAGTTTATGACTGCAAAGAAAAATATCTGAAGTGTAAAACCTCAAATGATTTTAAACTGTGGCAACTTGCCCAAATATAGCATTTTTATATCATCAGACAATCTGGCATGAATAATACGTAAATGAAAATCACTTCAGCCTAGACAATGACAGAAATGACAACAAAATGGTCAAAAATATTTTTGGTTCTTTAGTGTTAATGGTCCTGCACTTCATTTCTAAACAAAAGTTGGTGAACAGGTTGTAAAGTACCCATTAAATATTCAGTCACAAAATTACCCATGCAATAAAGACATCTGATAAAATTCACAGCAGGAAGTTCTACAAGAGACAAAATTTCCGGCAACATTTCCAGTTTGCTGTTTTTCAGCACTGTACTTAATCTTCCACATAAAATTAGCTCATCCTTTTTATTTGATCTTAGAGTTTAATTATCCTGTTTATCTCATTAGAAATTAATTGAGCTACAAGTTGCATCTTGGAAGTATAATTTCTCTATTAAGAAGTTGGAATAATCACAGTTGACAGCAAATTTATCAGCAACTATATTTATATTTATGTCTATATCTATGGCCAGAACTATTTCATTTAAATTTGTATCATCTATATTTATACCCTCTGTTCTTCAGTGGCATCCATTCATTCACTCTTTCTCCAAGTATACAGTATATTACATCTGTTGTAAAGATTTGCTTAAAAAAAAAACCTAAGATACACAATTCAAGAAATATACATATTTCAACAATGTATGAAAATAATCCATGAGTGATTTTTGCATTTCTTTTGATTCATGAAAAAATTGATCAGTTTTAGATATAACACTAAGGCAGAATTCTGAAGAATTTTCACAATTGACCAAAGATGCTGTTGCATATCCACTTGGTTCTTCTTGCTCATAGACAAATAAATCAGAAAGCTTACCTTCAGGGTTGTTGTTTTTTAGCATTACACGTAAATGTCATTCATTACTCAACTTATATAAGGCAGAGGAAAATGATTTACAAAGTTCTTTTCACAGCCCCTTTTGCTGTTCCATAGCATTTAAGTAGTCTTGGGACCAGATTTTCAATAAACATAAGAAGTTGAGTAGCTTCAGTCAATGAAGCCAATCAAAGCCTGTCCATCCTAAAAGAACACATTCTAATGACACAGAATATAAATAGCATATCTTTGATTTATTTGAATCAAAAGTCATTCATCAGACTCATTGACCCAGTTGCTTTATTACTGTATATCATTACCTCAAAACTGATATTTACAATTTCTCCTTCACCCAAATAGTATTAGTATTTTAATCAAGATTCCTGTTTTATAAACTAATCTCTAGAAATATGTCACAAATATGTCAAAGCGTCATGATTCGAACTCCAACCCTTTGTATGAAACTTTACATCAGATAAGCACATAAAATGCTATGATTTCAATAACAATGCTATGACTATCTTCTTGGCTGTTTTGACTCCTGCCCAGGAATGCTGCTGAGTTTTATCCAAAAGCTGGATGCCTTTGCCAACTCTTAAGTTAACTGCAGTGGTTCTGTTCTCCATATTTTTTTGCTTTTCAATCTTCTAAATTTGTCATTTCTACAGCATTCCATCTGACTTCTAGAACAGTGATGGCTAACCTTTTTCCCATCACGTGCCAAAAGCGAGGGGAGCGCAGGGGGGTCATGTGTGGGTGTGCCCACACCCATAATTCTATGTGCATGATTCCCCTGCACATAAATGTGTGAACCCTGCCCCTGTGCATCTGTGTAGGACCCCCCCACCCTCCCCCTGCTTTTGGCATGCAATGGACCCATTTTTTGCCCTCCTCAGGCTCCAGAGATTTCCTAGGAGCCTGGGTTGGGCGAAAATGGCCCTCCCTCCCCCCCTGGGGGCCCCCCAGATGGAGAGGAAGGGCCCAAAGCGCAACCCAGAAGTCTATTCCCAAATTTCCGGTTTGTGTGTTGGGTTGTTTTTAGTCCTCCAGAGGCATCAGGAAAGCCTCCAGAGGGTGAAAAATGGCCAAAAATGAAGGCCGAAGACAGGGCAAGGCCTCACGTGCCCTAACAAATGGCTCCGCATGCCACTTGTGGCACATGTGCCATAGGTTCACCATCACAGCTCTAGAATATTAATACCCGAACCTTACTTTCACATCTACATTTTGTTGCACCTAATTTATTTGTACACACTAAAAAAAAAGTTTCTCTTGAGTCAAACCTGGCTCCTGTATTGACATACTCATTTCGTTCTATTGGCAACAATACAAAAATGGGTTCGCCTTTCCCATGCTCCAATTATATTCATTTGGAACTTGGAACTTGGAAATGGGTTCGCCAATCCTTCCAAAATATCTTTCTACCCCATAAATACTTTGATAATCTCTCATTCTACCGCAACATGTGCATATTTACACCTTTGGAAAAGGCCCATTCATTTTTAGGTGTGTTGCGATACACATAGTCCACAGATAGTCCTCAACTTACAGCCATTTAGTGACCATTCAAAGTTATAACAGCACTGAAAAAAGCGAATAACCATTTTTCACACAACCATTGCAGCATCCCCATGGCCACATGTTCAAAATTTAGATGCTTAGCAACTAACTCATATTTATAACTGTTGCAATGTCTCAGGGCAACATGATCCCTTTTTGCAACCTTCTGACAAGCAAAGTCAATGGGGAATCCAGATTCACTTAACAACTATGTTATTAATTTAACAACTGCATTGATTCACCAACTGCAGCAAGAAAGATCATAAAATGGGGCAAAATTCACTTAACTGTCTCACTTAACAGAACTTTTGGGCTCAACTGTGATTGTAAGTTGAGTAGTACCTGTACATGAAAGTTTGCAACATGTGTTATGGAGGGATGATTGGTTTCACTCTTCCATTCATGTTTTGATCATCCTGTAATGGTCTCTACTCTTGCTACTCTTTTCTAATGTGTTAGAATTAGAGTGGTTTTCCCATAAATGGAAACTTCTGTACCATTCCTTAAGTCCCTGAACATTGGCAATATAACTGAACTGAAAAGGAAGTGCAAGGAAAGCTAGTATAATAAGACATTATGAATAAGTAATTCAGAGATCTCTGGGTGTTTTAAACTTTAAACTCTAATTAGTTGTTATCAGTAAAGCAAAGGATTATGACTATACTCAAACTATTTTGAAGGAATCAGAACCTAATCCTGTTGAATTTTGTAATTTAAAGTCAGAAATTTTAAAAAAAGTATTCTTGGAGGCAGTAAAAGATGTAGATACAATGCATCCTCTTTCTTATCCAGAGAGCCACTCTGGCCATATAAAATGATCAAATCCAGAACAAATATCCATTTCAAACCTGCCTCTGATTTTGGCATAATTAAGAGGCATGTTGCTTTTTTCATAAAATGAGGATAGAATTTACATTGATTCATTTTTCCCCCCCTGCATAACAACAGCTATTTCCAGGTATCTGGCCATTTTCGATTATTTATTTATAAATATTCTTATTGTTTCTCTCGCAAAAAAGCAGACCTTGAGTTTCAAATGAGGACCTTGTCTGTGGAAGGACTGAAGCACATACCATGAAGAAAAGTTTGAAGGCAGTCCTATAAGTCTGCCATCACATTCAGAATACTTTGCATCTTCTCCCTATAATAAAGCAATGACCCTTCTGAAACATACTTAGATATTTATGTTCCTGGTGGAAATAATCTGTGTTAGAAGTTTGAATTGGAGTTGTAATTAACCAGTTGTCAAGTGGAAATGTAAAGGTTTATTGGTAAGTTCTAATAAGGTGTATTTTCTCTGAACAAGACTTACTCTGAACAAAGACTTTATAATAAATAAAATATTAATTAATAATAAAATATTGAGGGGAAGGTAGATAAAGATAAACCTGGCAATTGTTTACAATTGGAACATTTAAAAAAACAACCAAAGGCTTGATTTTTGTTGCTGAAAAGCAAGCTATTCAAAGTGATACATTCTAGGCTAGAATTGAAAAATCATCAAATGATTCAAAGTGCAGATTGTGCAAAGATTTGGAAGAAAAGTAAATTGCTCAGCTCATGCAAGAAGATTTCAGAAACTGATTATAAACAATGACATAATACAAAATGATTATTAGCAAAATGATTCACTGGAACATCTGTAAAAATTATAATATGAAAATACTGAAAAAGTGGTAAGCATACATAATTGGAAAAAATAGTGAAATATTAGCAGATTAAAATATTGTGGGATTTCTGAATACAAACTGATAAAAGACTGGCTCATATCACACCAGATTTAACTGTGGTTAAAAAAATAAAGCATAGATAATTGATGTAGCAATATCAGGAGACAGTAGAGAAGCAGATAAAGGATTGGGTTTAATTCTGAAAATCAAAATGGAAATATTTTGAATAAACTGAATATGGTAGCCCCAATAGTTATTGGTATATTATGTGCCATTCCAGAAAATCTTGAATGACACATTGACAAATTTCCATTTGTCAATTACATGCTGCCAATCCATACAGCTTGGATCTGCACATTTCATACACCAATAATTATGTCATCTTAGGTTCTTGGGAAGAACTCAGCGCATATGGAGAACCACACTAGCTAAAGAATTAGCAGTTATGATTTCATATTCTTGTGTACATAATAAAAATAATATACTATAAAACACCTGTGTAAAATTTTACTGAAGTGAGTGGTAGCATTTGCCAATGAATAAGTTGCATTCAAATGGATGTGGATACAAATTAGGTAATAGGACTTTGATAAGACTCTTTGTTGTGAAATTATTTCTGCATTACCATTTTCCTACTATCTTTTTTCATTTCTTGGGATCCAAGTTCATTGAAATCTAAAAAGCAAAAACTGCAGGAAATCTCTGGATATTTCACAGAAGTGAATAATTAACATTGATTCTCGAGCAAACAGTGAATTTGGAAAGCTGCTAGGAATTGTAGAATAAAGTAATGAACAAAAAGGCACAGAAAAACTGAATGAGTTTTCAGCCCTGGATTTAAAAAAGGCTAGGTAATCCAGGGAGGGGCACCCTAGATTTTGGTGTAACACCAAAATAACTATGCTAATTTTTTGTTTTTGTTGCTGTTGTTTGAATTCAGAAATATATATATATATATTGTTCCCTGGTCCACATTACTATTTTAAATTGATGTTCACCCAGAAATGTTTGCATAAGCAAGTTAGATTATGTGATATTAGCTAATATCCATTAACATTAACATTTGAAATTAATTAACCTGTTTATATACTATAGTACAGTGGTAGTCAACCTGGTCCCTACCGCCCACTAGTGGGCGTTCCAGCTTTCATGGTGAGTGGTAGGGGTTTTGTCCGATACTGAAGCACTTTCCTTTTTTTAATTTAATTGACTTCCCTACTTTATAAATCACCATTACTGTGGAACTGGTGGGCGGTTAGAAATTTTTACTACTAACAGAGATACAAAAGTGGGTGGTAAGTATAAAAAGGTTGACTACCTCCGCTATAGTACAAAGCCAACAATGATGTACATGTAATCAGTTTTTCAATCTGAAAAAAATTTAAGGAGAAAGGCTTTCACTTAAATTAATTATGTAAGTAAAAGTACTTTTCAGATGTTTTTCTTGTATTTTTAAACAGTACTTAAAATGGTTCAGTATTCCATAATAACAGAAACATATTTATGATCATCAGTTCATAACTGATATTAAATTCTGCCTGAAAATATAATAAACATAATAAAATCTGATCATTAAATGGATTTTTGTGACAGTTTTATAATGCAGAGGCAGGGCTTTATAAAATCATACCAAAAACCTAGCATAGAGTCAGTCAAATGTTTTTCAGTAGTCTGGAAAATAAATATTGTGTTCTGTTTTCGTATTTAATATATTTATGAAATTTATTACTATAATCCTTCTATTTCTTTTGTGAGCGTACAAATATGATTATGTTGCTCTGTTGGCAGAAGTGTATCTCTCTGGTTTTGTGCATCATTATTTTATCAACTAGGAAACTTAGTACATAGTTCAATTCAGTAATGGAGAAAAAATAGTAATCTAGCATTTATGTGATAGTCAGAATTTAATCTAGAACTGCTGATGGTTTGTATTCCACACTTGGTTTTCTTTGGAGGAGAAAACATTGGATAGTTAGTATAATTAACAAAAACAGATAAGAGAAGATTTATTTATTTATTTTATTAAATTTATACCCCGCCCTTCTCCAAATGGACCCAGGGCGGCGCACAGGAATTTTAAAATACATACAAAATCAATAAAAAATTAAAAAAACTTATTTACTAACCGTCCTGTGCTAAAACCAAATTAAAATCCCCAAAAAATTTAAAACTGTCTAAAATAGTCATTTGCAGAGATTGGGAAACGATAACAATTACATTTTAAAATGCTGAGGAAAAGATTTGAATAATTGGCAATCAAATAGTTACATAAACTTGTTGTGAACCCTGGATCATGCAAAACACAACAAAACCCCCAAAGAGGCACTATTAAATCAAACACAATGTAATCCAATCTTAATACAGCATCTGACATTTCTGTGTTTTCTTTCCATTCAGTAATAGTAAAGGTTGCAGTGTCAAAGCTGGTTTTCCTTCAGGAAAATTGATTAGTTCAATTTCGAAGTGTCAGACTTGTACACAGTTCAGTACACAGTAAAATTCAATTTTGGTGATTAACACTCACAGTGACTATTTTTGGTGCAACAGCCAAATCTTTATCTCTAAACCAGGCTCTCATTATTCTAATATATTAGTTTCTCTTGTGATCAGCTAGTTATTAGTTCTATATAATTTCTTATAAAGAAATCCTAACAATCATTATGTAAATATTGTTTTGCACATTTATCATGACTGATAGGAAAAGTCACCAGGAAATTAAGAGGAATTTTTTTTCCAAATTTTAATATAAAGAATGTAAATGTTAGGGATTATAATTGAAAATTGCACTTTAATTTAACATTTAACCACCTCGCTTTTCTTCTTTGATGAAGCTATTGTACAGAAAACTTGTATCTACAGCAAAAATAATCTGAGATCCCACCTATGCTATGTGGAAACATTGTTGCTTCCATTATCTTGTAGTATGCATAGTAGTTGAAAGAGAAATCATATACTATTAAGAACAAAAACGTGGATGTATAATACCTTGATTCAGATGCATAACAGTGTGACTGTTTGGATTGCACTGAAAATTTGCATGGATGAATGCAATGAAATATACACCTAAACTTGGCTCATATCTATCTTCTGCCTCAAGCCGCCAAAAAATATTAATTTATAAATCTATTTATTCAAGCATGCGCTCCATTGGGACAAATCTATATAATGCCACTGCTTTCCAAATATTGCTGAATCATAACTCTAAGCAACCCTCATCATTAAATATATCATTAAATGCACTTACTTTTGGGTTGCAGGGTTAACAGCACAAAATCATTTTCTTGGAGGGATAAAACTACTTGTTTTGATTAATGGCTAGTTTAGAATCTGATTATGAATACTATCTAAGCAACAATAATTTTTCACCTTATTACCTATTGCATGACAATGTAATTGTTTCATAGTACGCTTTCTCATTTCATTCATGGGCAATGGAATTACTTATACAAAAGGAAAATAATTTGACCTCTTAATCACCAGTTTAATAAATGGTCAATTAGGGGGATGGGTTAAGAAGAGATGTGAGTATTCATAGGACTAATTTGTGAAGTGTAATAAAACTCATTGGACTATGTTTCAATGTAAAAATAAAGTAAATAAAGTAAGACCCCAAATTTTGATTATACAATTTCCTAATGAAATGTAAAAATGATAGATTTCTTTTTATGTTGTTATATACTTTTAGTGTAAATTTAAGGCTTAATATAATATAAAACTATTTGTCCATACAGACTATATGTACAGTACAGGGCTGGTATACACTTACCTTCTATAACAGTTAGCAAATGTGAGCATGTGCATGCGCAGATCCTTCTGTGCATGCGCTTTTGGCAAAAAAATTGGTCTAAATAGGATGCCATAGAACCACGTGCAGGTGGACAGAGCCACCCGCGATTTCTGCTACCGGTTCAGGCAATCCAATCTGAACCGGTAGAATAACATCTCTGGTACAGTATATGGAAAGAGAGAGAGGGAGAAGGAGAAGGAGAGGGAGAATCAGGCAGAGGGGGATGGAACCAGGAACAGGGAGAGGAGGTGAAGAAGGAAAGTGGGGAGAGAGAGAAAAGAAGAGAGGGAGAAAGGAACAGAGAGAGGGGGGTTCTTTTTATGAAAATTACATTTGTGAAACCCCAAACTATTTTAAAAAATAGATTTTCTTGCCATGAGAATATTAGGTAACTTTGATTCAGAAAATTAGAAATAGCAGATGCAAATTATTCTGCATTTGTTTACATGTATACATACAGTAATATCATATTATCATGATTGTGATCCTATTTTGCCTCCCTTTTGTTTCCTAGTTCTTATTTTCATATTCAGTTTACAAAAAGATTTTCCTAAATCTGCTTATGAACTTAAATACTTTAGGAAATATCTATAGTTTTGTTTATTCAATGGATATTTGCCCCTTGCGATTTCCATACAGTTGACTTAGATTGCATACGTATGACATTGATGTAAATGGGAATTACTGAAAAATAAATACAAAATGAGAAACAGATTCAACAAGAATGTCATTCTACTATTTTCTACTATATTCACACAGCAATACTTTCATTAGGCTCACAACCATGACTATCTGTAAACAACAGTTGCTTTTCTTACTTACACACAAGAACAGGAGTGTCAAATTGGATTTTTTGAGAGCTGGATCAGCCTTGTAGTTCTCTTCCACCAGGTGGCGGGTGGTGGGAGAGATGGGATGGACACCTCCTGCAGCAACCTGCTGCCCAAACCGGGGGGGGGGGCTGCATGTTCTCCCCTCACCCGTGCCACATTTTGCCTGGCAAAGTGCTGCAGGAGGCCATCCAGACAGAAATTCAGCCCATTTTGTCTACCAGAGGCACTGTAGACTAGTCATTTTCTATTTCCAGACTGGAAAGATTCCAGGCCAGATTTAAGCGCCCCATGGGTTGGATCTGGCCTACAGGCCTTGACTTTGACACCCCTGCACAAGAGGATGAACAAAGCGCAGCCATCTCAGAACAACCAAATGAATCTCATCACCATAGTCTTTATATTTCAAAATGAAATTGCATCTTCCACAATCAAGCACAAGAGGATTCACAGAAATCAAATCTCACCAAACTAACCAAATTGTTCAATTGTTCAACAAGTCTTAAGATTCCAAATAGCCAAAGCACAACGACATAATCAAAGCAAAATTCAACAAAAAGACACTCAAAAATCTTACTCAAGAATGAATTGACTTCCCATCAAACTTAAGTATGGATTATAACATTTAAGGCCATGAATGTTTTAATGTATTTTTAAAATTTTAGATGCATAGACAGAGAAATACGCATTAATTTCCAGATGACATAAAATTGTATGGGAATGGTAATACCCCTAAAGACGTAAATGAAATAAAAATAATAGAATGAAATTAAAAACAGACAATTGAGAAGTTTTACAATGAAGACATTTCATTATCCAAACTCGATATCATTAGTGCTAGTAAGGATCTAGTAAGAAAAGAACAACCTCAGAGAGCATCAAAGGCCCTCATTTTAACTCTGAGCTACAAATATTCTCCTTTAATGCTTTGCATTTAAGAAACTGAAATGAAATGAACAGTATCAAAAGTTTCATGAGAGTATCTATAAAACATCCTTAAAATCCTTAAAATATTAGTTGCAAACAAAAATATGTTGCAAAGTAAATATGTAGGAAATATTCTGGGTAAAAAAGATAAATTTAAACTGCAGAAATTGAAAAAAATACTTTGAAAGCATGGAAAATAATAGTTTTACTTAATTACATTTTTGGACAACTCATTTTAAGAATTCAGACAAGCTAAAAGAGATTCAGAAAAAAAATAGAAAGAATCATTCATTATAGTACTAAAATCCTAGATAGATATTTAGTTTTGCTAATAACTAAGAGTGGAAGATGATAGTATAAGAGATAAGGAAGTCTATGATTTACCTACTCTATGAACAGTCTGATTACTCATACAAATTTGTATGGCCTATTTTGTATGCCTTACAGATTGATCTATATTTCTATATTTCATTTTTTCTACTTTGTTTTACCACTTTCCTTTTGCTTTCTCTCAATGCTAACACATAATGCTTCATATTAGCTAATTAAACAGGTGGTGGGAAGAAGTAATAAAAACATATTTAAAAAACTATTTTTAGCCATTTTATTTGTTTTATTCAGCCTTATTCATTTAATCTAAGAAAATACAGTACAAACCTCAGCAATGTGGATATAAGCTGTCAATTTTCAGAAGCTTAATCTTTGCCATTCCATAATGCCCATGTTGTCTCTGCTTTCCTCTTTCATCCTCCAATTAAGTAGCTACAAATGTGATAGTCTCATTGTCTGAACTTTCATTTTTCTTCCAACTTTTCTTACCATGGGATATTCTGTGATGCCTGGTATATCACTTCTAGAGTTCAGCATATACTGCTGTGGCCCTAGAGACATTGGTAGAGACATACAAATTTGTTTTGCATATTTAAGCATATGTATTAGTGCAAGAAAGCCCAAAAGTGGAGGGTGCATATTTTTTACACTTTTTTCTGAACATACCTTTGATTGAAATATCCCTTAGTCCAGATGATTTTCAGGTGTCTTACCCATGCAGAGTATTTTATAGGGAAATTCATTGATTTAGAAGTGGTATATGCTGTAAGATGAATTTGAAACTGATCATGTCAGTAAAGTGATTACTAAAACTATTCCCAACAAAGTTCTACAATGCATAACAAGAAGCATAATGTCTAAATAGTGCTGCCAGGCCTGAAAGAACCTTGAGCCAAATATCCTTTGAAGAATCACATGGATATCCCAAGATTTTTCAACTCCTTGGGTTTTTTTCATCATTGTGTACATACGTACATTCCTAACATTTCCCCTCTATTTTTCATCCCCCTATACTCTTCCTTCCCTTCCCATGACATGGAGAGGCACTATTGTCTTTTTAAAGAGTTTGCACGCTTGGCTGAGTAATGCTGCAATTGTGTAAAGGTGTGTGTGAATAACCTTGGGAAACAGCGCAAAGGGATACAACCAAGGGAATAGTAGAATAAAAGACCACTTAGACCACAAAAGTAATGTGGGCAGGGCAAACAGACCCTCCAAAGTTGTTTCAGCTGTAAAGGAGAGGAGGGAATTTATTCTCAAACTTGAAATACTTATTTCAGTTTTGCAAGGTAGACCAGACAGGAAGCATGGCCAGATAAGCTAATTCTGCCTTATTATAAGGTTACATTGACAGAATATTGCAAATCTAAATCTCACAGAAGGGAGGGACACTCATTAGTCTCCCTAAGGTAATAGATAGAATTGACTTTGGTAAGGGAACATCTGATAGTGGAATACAGAATAACAGAGTTGGAAGGGACCTTGAAAGTCTTCTAGTCCAACCATCTGCCTTGGCAGGAAACCCTACATCAGACAAATGGTTATCTAACATCTTAAAAACTTTCAGTGTTGGAGCATTTACAACTTCTGGAGGGAAGTTGTTCCACTGATTATGGTAATTGTTCTGTCAGGAAATTTCTCCTTAGTTCTAGGTTGCTTCTCTCCTCTCCACCCATTGCTTCTTGTCCTGCCCTCAGGTGCTTTGGAGAATAGCTTGACTCTTCTTTGTGGAAGCCCCTGAGATATTGGAACACTGCTGTCATGTCACCCCTGGTTTTTGTTTTCATTAAACTAGACATACCCAGTTCCTACACTGTTCTTGTTTTAGCCTCCAATCATCTTTGTTGCTCTTCTCTGAACTCTTTCTAGAGTCTCCACGTCTTTTTTAAATCAAGGTGACCAGTATTCCTCTGAAAAGATAAGCTTACAACCTATACTACCAAGTTCATACCCCAAGCTCTGGAAATCATTTGGCACAGAAAGTACATCTTTTTGGGACAGATCATTTGTGCCAAGATGTACAAGATGTACTGGCGATCTTGACTATCTTAAAAATACGGCTCTTGTTTCTGCTGGCAGTAGCACCTGACCTCTTTCATAACCTCCACATTATTTCCTAAGTTTACATCCCTTACGATTGAATCACCAACCAGAAGGTAGCTTCTCTTTTTGGATACTTTGCTCTTCTTATGTGACCGATGTGTAATACCTGATTCACACTTTCCCTTTTCCAAAGTAAGTGCTTCATCTCAGACCACAATCCTCTGCTTATTTGAGTTATCATTATCACAACTACCTTGACCTGTCACTTTAGTGTCCCTATTAAGGTCAGCTGTATCTTTTTATTCTAGAACACAGCAAAAGCTTTATGTTTTATGGTGGAAAATGTTATAATACAGAAATAAAGGGAAAAGGAAAGGTTTCCCCTGTCCATTGGTGTCTGACTATAGGGGGCAGTGGCCTTCTCTGTTTCTTAGCCAAGGGAGTCAGCATTGTCTGAAGTCATGTGGCCAGCATGACTATATCCTGAGGCTCAAAGAACACTGTTACTTTCCCACCAAATGGTACCTATTTATCTACTCACATTTGCATACTTTTGAACTGTTAGGTGGGCAAGAACTGAGGCAAATAACAGGAGTTGACCCCTCAGTGATTGGGTTTTGAACCCACGCTGTCAGCTTTCCAGTTGACAAGCTCAGCATATTTAACCACTGAGCCATCATGCCTCCAATAACAGAAATATGTGTAAGTTTATGTATATGTGTATGTATATATGATTCTTTCTGTGAGTATGGTTACACATACAAACACACATTTAAAATACAATTCATCTTAAATATGGCAATGTATCCCACTCAATGTATGGATGCACAGAACTTTACCAACAAGTGTATTTTGTACCCTAACATTGATGTGCCGTTGCTTATTTTTATCACACACACACACACACACACACACACACAAATACTGTATTTCTTTTAAAAAGTAGCAACATTTATTCAGTTTTCCTTTTTTTTGCCAACCTTAATAGGACTAAGGAACGCAAGAATTGTAGCAGATTTATAGAAAGCTCCAGATATTATTTAAACTAATAGGCCTGTTTAAAAATGCAAATTCAAGCTATAATTATACATCACTGACAGTAGTCATTGTTAACATTTAACTTCTATTAAAATAAGGTGGTAGTTTTCATCGTGAGACATGTTTGGTGAAGGCTGGGTTACAAATAAATTCTGAAATGTTCTTCAGGACACTTGCTCTTAATCCATATCTCCTCTCCTGCTCCAGTGACTGTAGAGGATTGTTAATCCCACGTTTCAAAGACAGAAAATGAAAATACAAGCAGTGTTTTCATCTCCCCCCCCCCTTCTAATACCAGATTTTATTAACATGCATATCCCATTTTTACCCAGATGAATTCTTAATGCTGGTGAAGAAGAAAATCATTGCTTAACATGAACTGGTATATATAATAAATAATGCACAGAGTTAGCAGCTTATCATCATAAGGAAACAGATGGCACATTTTCCTCCAGAGAATGCTGCATCTAGTATTAGAAAATGAGTTTCTGGACATGCCCAGGGTGAACAGTTCAAGCCTGAATTACAATGAGGTTTAGAGCATTTTTTTTATTGTTTTTTTAAAATATAAAGATTTGATATATTTTTTCTTAGAAAATGCTGCCATTACACCATTTATCTGTCTCACTGAAGACATAAAAAGCCAAATGCAGTTGCTAGAAGACTCCAGAACAATCAAAAGGAGATCATACTCTGAGAATGCCTTACTTGAATTTAAAGGGACTAGCAGTGCCACAATGCCATTCTATGATTAGGGAAGAGAACAGTAGCTGATTGTAAAATGAAATGAACACACAGACATAAGCAGGCAAAATGTACTTGATAAGTAGATCGGCCATCATTTAGCACTTTTGAACCTATTAAGCAAATATTCCTTTTGGCATAAAATGACTTTAAAAAAAGATACGGAACATGATTGAACCTATAAAATCATTTGCAAATAGGTATAGTGGTACAGTTGTATTTGGGGTAGTGGTTAAGGCATCAGGCTAGAAATCAAGAATCTGTGAGTTTTAGTTTCATGTTAGTGTAGGCATACGCAGGGGATGGGGAAGCACAAGGGGTCATGTGCGCTTGCCCGGGGGTGGGGGTTGTCATGCACACATTGCATTATGGGTGCAGGTGAACACTTTCAGCATGCGATGACAAAAAGGTTAGCCATCAGTGATTTAGCCTATATCCAGTGTCTGCAACAATCTAAATTAGTCTAAGAAAATTTTATTTATTTATTCATTCATTCATCCAACCAGTGTTTCCCTGAAAATAAGACCTACCCCAAAACAAGCCCTAGCCTGATTTTCACACCTGTGCTCAAAGTAAGTCCTACTCCAAAAAGAGCCCTCGTTAAGCCTCGCCCATCATCTGGTTGTAGAAGATGTGGTGAAGCCCAGGCTTAAAAAATCAAGCTATGGCAACAAGGGGGGGAGGAGCTTCCCCAGGGGCCCCACACCCTGTGACCTTAGAACTGCCGCAGCCAGGCCTCCCACTCCCTGACACCTGTCATGTCAGAGTTCTTCTGTAGTCACACAGGACATGCATGGCCTCTTTTTCCTCCATTAGCTTCGCTCTCAATGGAAAGACTCCAGAAATGGGTCTTTGCAAGGCTTGTTGCAGCGGTGTAGCTTGCTGTGCCATTGTGTGTGTGAGCGACAGTACTGTCACAAGCCTCACGGCAGTGCTGCCATTTATGCACACAATGGCACAATGAGCCTCACGGCATCCTGCCACAAGTGGCTACACCGCCACAATGAGCCTTGCAAAGACCCATTTCTGGAGGAGTTTGGGAGAGAGAAACAAGTCAGAGTCTCTGCTGCTTCTGCTTTCGTGCATGCAGCCAAAAGTTCACAAAAGGAAGGAAAGTGAAATGCTAAGCTTGACTTCTTCAGCCTACTATCCAAGTGACCCACCCCTCCTGCTGACACTTTAGGAGACTAGGAATTTGCAAGCAAATTCCCCCACCATTTCGCCACCCTGCTCCCAACTGAGGGCAAAGCTAAAACAGGAAGACGCTGCAGCTGTGGCTCCAAATGTGCCTGTTCCCTGACCTCAAGCATAATAATAAATAATAATAATAATAATTTTAATACTTATAAACCGCACCCTCTCCCCACAGGGACTCGGGGCGGTGCACAGGGAGAATAAAAACAATAACTATATACAACATTTCATATTAAAAATAAATTAAACAATACCTGTGCTAAAATACCCATTAAAACTAACTAAACTAAAAATCCCCAATAAACCCAAAAACAGAGGAGTAACTATCCCAGGCCGGCAAGGCAGAAGAAGTGTGTTTTTAGTTTAAGACGGAAGGAGCGGAGGTCCATGGTGGTCCTAATGTCGGGGGGAAGGTCGTTCCAGAGGGCTGGGCCCGCCACAGAGAGAGCCCTTCCCCTGGGTGTCGCCCGCTGACAGAGTCTAGTGGACGGCACCCGGAGAAGTCCCTCTCTGTGGGAGCGAATCGGCCGTGAGGATGTATGAGGCAGGATCCGATCCCGCAGATAGCTAGGTCCCGAGCCATGGAGCGCTTTAAAGATGATAATTAATACCTTGAAGCGCACCCGGAAGACAACAGGCAGCCAGTG
This sequence comes from Rhabdophis nuchalis, assembly GCA_039707465.1. NCBI lineage: Eukaryota > Metazoa > Chordata > Lepidosauria > Squamata > Natricidae > Rhabdophis > Rhabdophis nuchalis. The sequence goes on along the minus strand of CM077651.1, from coordinate 35,621,829 downwards.
CAGCTCGCGCAAGAGCGGTGTTACATGGGTATACCTTGTGGTACCCATAATTGCTCGCGCGGCTGCGTTCTGGACTAGCTGAAGTCTCCGGGTGCACCTCAAGGGAAGCCCCATGTAGAGAGAGTTACAATAGTCCAGTCGGGATGTCACGAGCACGTGAGTAACTGTGCGAAGGGCGTCCCGATCCAATAGGGGGCGCAATTGGCGAACCAGGCGAACCTGGTAAAACGCCCTCCTGGCCACGGCTGTCACTTGATCTTCCATGGACAGCCGGGTATCCAGGAGGACACCCAAATTGCGTGCCCCATCCACAGGGGCAAGATGTTCGCCCCCTATGGCCAGCGTTGGAGTGAGCTGGTTGAAACGGGCAGCCGGAAACCACAGCCACTCGGTCTTGGTCGGGTTGAGCCTGAGTCCGTTACTTCCCATCCAGATCCGCACGGCTTCCAGGCACTGGCACATCACCGCTACGGCATCATTGGGGTGGTTTGGGGTAGATATATGCAGCTGGGTGTCGTCAGCATAAAGGTGGTACTCTACCCCAAAACCACGGATGATCTCACCCAGCGGCTTCATGTATGCATTAAACAGGAGAGGCGAGAGGACCGACCCCTGAGGCACCCCGAATGTGAGGGGTCTCGGGGTCGACCTCTGCTCTCCTGCCAACACAAATTGCGATCGGCCAGAGAGGTAGGAGGAGAACCACCGCAAAACGGTGCCTCCCACCCCCAACCCCGCCAGCCGATGCAATAGGATACCATGGTCGATGGTATCGAAAGCCGCCGAGAGGTCTAATAGGACCAGGATGGAGGAACACCCCCCATCTCTGGCCCTCCAGAGATTATCCACCAATGCGATCAATGCCGTCTCGGTGCTATGCCCGGGCCGAAAGCCGGACTGGCGCGGGTCTAGATAATCAACTTCCTCCAGGTGACGGGGAAACTGTTGTGCCACCACACTCTCAACAACCTTCGCCAAAAAGGGAAGGTTGGAGACTGGACGATAGTTATTTAATAGAGCTGGATCCAAAGAGGGATTCTTAAGGAGGGGCCTCACCATCGCTTCTTTTAGGGAAGCAGGCAAGGAACCCTCACTTAAGGATGCGTTGACAACCTCTTGGAGCCAGCCTCGTGTCACCTCCCAGGATGCCAGTACAAGCCAGGAGGGACACGGGTCCAATAAACATGTGGTGGCTCGCAGTCGCCCACGTAACCTGTCCATATCCTCGGAAGTAACGGAGTCAAACTCCTCCCAAACAAGATCTGTCTCGTGGCATCCCACTGGGCCATGAACGGGGGCTAACTCGTTCTGTATCTGAGCGATTTTCTCCTGCAGAAAAATCACAAATTCCTCTGCTCTACCCTGTAACGGGGCTTCCCGCACCCTCTGTTGAAGGAGGGAGCGGGTCACCCTAAACAGGGCGGCAGGGCGGTTGTCTGCGGATGCTATGAGAGTAGCACAATGATGGCGTTTGGCCACTCTCAGCGCCACAATGTAAGTCCGTAAATGGGCTCTTACCTGTGTCCGGTCAGATTCAGAACGGGTAGACCTCCATCTTCCCTCTAGGCATCTCTTGCGGCGTTTCATCACCCGTAGCTCCTCGGTAAACCAAGGAGCCAGGGTGTTTCGGCGCCGCAAGAGAGGCCGCAAGGGCGCGACCCGATCCAGGGCTCCCGTGGTCGCAATATTCCATGCGGCCACGAGGTCCTCCATCGGGGCGCGGGTCAGGGGTACAGGAACTGGCCCAAGCGCCGTTTGGAACCCATCCGGGTCCATCAGGCGCCTGGGGCGGAACCAGATTGGTGACTCAGGTTCCGCCTCCCCGCGGAGGGGAGCAGCGGTCGGAAAGTCGAGCCGGAGAAGTGAGTGGTCTGACCACGACAAGGGTGTGATGACTAAATCCCCTATACCCAGATCACTCTTCCATTGGCCTGAGACAAAGATGAGATCCGGTGTATGTCCACCCTCGTGAGTGGGGCCTTGAATTAGTTGGGTCAGGTCCATGGCCGTCATGGAAGCCATGAACTCCCGAGCTACCTCGGATGATTCGCCCACCGATGGCAGATTAAAGTCCCCCATGACTAAAAGTCTGGGGGTCTCAACTGCCACCGTAGCGATCACCTCCAGGAGCTCGGGCAGGGCTGCTGCTACATAGCGGGGAGCCAGGTATACAACCAGCAAGCCCAACTGCCTCCCTAGGCCCCACTTCACACAGAGGGACTCACAACCGGTGGTCTGTGGCACAATGGTCTCTCTCGGCTCAAGACCTTCCTTTACAATGACCGCTACCCCACCACCCCTACCTATGGCCCGGGGCTGATGAAAAGCGCGGTAACCTGGTGGGCACATTTCAACGAGGGGGAGTCGTCCCTCGTGGCCCAACCAGGTCTCCGCAATTCCAGCCAGGTCCGGCTCCCCCTCTGACAGGAGGTCACTGATGAGGGGGGCTTTGTTGACAACGGACCTGGCATTACAAAACATCAGCCGCAGGCCCTGGCTCTGTACTCCCTGACCACCTAGCTTGCGGGGGTTGTAGCACCCGACCGTTTTTAGCCAACGGCTGCGTGCCACCAACCGGGAGGATACAACTTGTCTCCCCTCGGCCCTGCCCCTCCCCACGACCCTCTGGATCGGAATGCCCTCAAATGGAACGACTTGTATGTCCCCCCCCCCTATCAGCCTCCGCTTCCCTCCGTCGACTGCAAGCCTGGCCCTCTCTGTCTAATTGATTGTACCCTCCCCCCTCCCTGGTACCCCCTAAAACTGACAATAATTTACCCACTAAAAACCCCCTTAGGCCGCGCTTCGCCCGCCTCTTCAGAATAATGAATCCTTCATCGAGGCGGGCCCTCGATAGAGTAGAGGGCCAAACCTGCGAGAGCGGGGACTCTCGCAGCCGTAATAGGTCTAGTTTGGAGTACATTAAAATAAGCATAAATAATTAAATAGTTCAATAAATAATTATAAATGAGTATAAAATGTAAGAGTGGAATACATACATGGGTCATGAATGAAAATTGATTTTGTTTAAAAAGACATCGTTGGCCAAATACATAAATATAAATTCATAAATAGATGGTAAAAATGAATAAATAGATGGTAAAGTTAATTCATATTGCTTTAAAGTGCATCAGTGAGGACAAATGTATATTTTAGTTCAGTTCTGTTCTGCTGCTGCGTTCCAAGGTCTTGACAAGGAAGGAGGTCTTCAGAGGTCTTAACAAAGCCCATAGGGCGGAAGGTCTTAAAGGTCTCAAAGGTCTTAAAAGACTTCAGGAAGGACTTCAAAGGTCTTAGAAGGGCCCATAGGGCGAAAGGTCTTAAAGGTCTCAGAGGACGCTCAGGGAGCATGCTCAGGGAGTGCCAGCAATGCCTTTTGCGGCAGCAAAGGTCTCAGTGAAATGCCATTTTCAGCTTCTCTGAGACACTGAGCTGCCCTGAAGGGTAGGTGAAAAAAAATTAAGGCATCCTCCAAAAATAAGCCCTGGTGCTTATTTTGGACATCACAAGAAAATAAGATCGGGTCTTCTTTTGGGGAAACACAATGTCTGTCTGTCTGTCTGTCTGTCTGTCTGTCTGTCTGTCTGTCTGTCTGTCAGCCAGCCTGCCTGCCTGCCTGCCTGCCTACCTATCTAATTTTTGCAATGCCCATCTCCCTCAGAGAGAGTGTGGAGGGTGTGCATCAAAATGTTGTTTATTATACATATGTGTATACACACACACTCCATTATTTTCTGCACACTTGCTCTATGCATAATCTGCATACTATGGTTAGACTTATTCTGAAAAGCATTTGGTTTCAAAATTGCTACTATGCTCTCCTTCCAACATCAACCTAGTAGAGGCTTTTTAATAGATATATATTTAAAATGTTAACTTTGGAGCATGGTGGCTTTCCCCCTAAGGGAAAAAAAACAAGTTATATTTTTTAATTCAGGATGATGATGATGATGATGATGATGATGATGATGATGATGATGATGATGATGATAGCAGCCATATAACACCCCAGACTTAATAATTGTTGGTAAAAAATACATTAAAAATTGGATAGTGAATGTTGCAGTACCTAGATAATGTAGAAGAGAAAGAACTGGAGAAATTCGCAAAATATAAAAACTTACAAATAGAAATAGAATAACTAGCAAAAGTAAAGATAGTACCTATAGGAATAAGCGCTTTGAGTGCAATCCCCACACAACTGAAGCATAACCTGAACGCTGTCAGACTCACAAAATCACCATCAGTCAATTGTGAAAGGCAGCTGTAATTGGAACAGCTTACATCCTGCAATGATATATTTAACACCATCAAACAACATCTGGCTATCTTATGTACTTGGGAAGGACTCAATGGGTGGATAAAAATGCCACATTCAATTTAAACATCTGGATGACTGTGTGACCAACTATAAGACACAAATGGATTAGGTTGATGCCATTATTTTCTCTCTTGTTCTTTGGAATGGAATAGAGGAAAAAGGATTGTTGTGACTCAAGGAGCTATTGCACACAACAGTATTTGAATTTTGTTTTTTAAATTTTCATATTGGAGAGGAAATTGTTTAAAGAATGGGGTTTCCTACAAATAGTTGTTTTATGCACACAGAAATGAAGATAATCAATAGTTAGCTTCAGACCATATGACTATATTGTGGTTTGTACTGTGAATACAGAATGATTCTTTTAGTGCAAGTGATTAAAAAAAACACTAGTGTTAGATAATATAATATATTGTTTTATAAAAAGGGGCTACAACAGAATGGTTCTTGGATAATACTGGGTGGGGAAGGCAATGAAATAATTATAAACAATGAAAGCAATTACTATTGGATATATGCTGCATGCATTTCAGAATGAATGTAAAGAAACACTCCAAACCTATAGGTGTTAGATAGATAGGTACAAATCCTATCCCTATAGGATTTGCAAAAAGTCAAATCTAAACTGATACATACTGTAGTAGAAGGTATACAGCTGAGTCCTCCAGATGAACCATGCCTGGTTTACTGCCTTGTAGATTGTTAGTACTATAACTTCTTGAATTGCCAGCCAGCCTGTTAGATATGCTATTTGGGAATTATAGGAAATGTAAACCCTAAAGATCTGAAGGTGCCATTTAGAGAAGGCTGAAGTATAATGTAATACAGACCTCAGTTTGCTGATTATTAATCTTCAGGCTTTCCTTGGTCTCCTTTCTCCACAATAAAAGGGATTTGAACCTGCATCTCAATGTGGACCATTGAGATTAAGATAGATAATAATGTCATGCAAACTATCTGGTTAGATATACATGCCTTCTAAGAAAATAATGACTCACGAAATATTAATATGCTCCTTCATTTTGATACAATGGAAGGGTTTTTTTTTAAGCTAGGTTATTTTATTTGACTCATTTAAAAAAACAACAAAGGCTGAACCTTCAAAGGTTGAAACTCAAATTATTTATTTTATCATTTTATTTTTTTATTTTATCAAATTTATACCCCGTCCTTCTCCTTGTTAGGACCCAGGGCGGCGCACAGGCATCATTAAAAACCACTACAAAAACAATACAAACTCTTAAAAGCATATTAAATTAACCTTATTATTATATTATAATTATTCTCAATTGGGAGGCTCTTTAAAAATAGCCATATTCGGCACCCAGGATCTATGAATAAAATACATGCCTTGAAAGTGATTTCCTATTAGCTTGTACCTGGAAGGCATACTAGGAATCAAGAAAAGAAGGCTGGCAGGCTCTTGGCCTATAGACTAAAGAAAATTAAAAATAGATCAAAAATGTCCAGTATCAGAAAGCACACTGCTAAGCTCGCAGAAACATGAAATTCATTAACATTCTCTTCAAGCAATTTTATTAAAATGTTTACTATGATAGAAGTACTTCTCAATTGAGATAATTTAAAAAATCTTAGATTGTTCTCTGAGAAAAGCAACAACAATTTTTTTAGGCAATGCATCTGAAAGAACCAATAATTAATGAAAGTCGACAAAGTCTCTGGTTCTAACAGCTACACTATGCAGTGGTGTAGACCTGATCTGACATCTAGGGAATAATTCTTGTAATAATGGCATAACATACACACGGGGTGTGTGCACGCACACAGTGTGTGCATGACATCCCTATAAATCTTAAATTGTATGGAAGGGACTAAGCTAGAGCTATTAAGATGTTGCTACTGCCTTCAGAATACCTAGATATTGATCATTAATATGAATATCTCAATTTCCTCATTACGAGTTGGATTTATCTAATTAAAGGACATATTAGCTCTACTCACCAGTGTATTTACAGTGAGTGCTTTAAAAGGATATGCAAAACAGAGACAATTTCTATATTTGAGTAGTATAAGTATAAATCTTTATTATGGTCAAAGACCAGCAATACACATTACTTTTTACAATGTTAAAAAGTACTGACATTAAGATATAATTAAAAAGTGTTGACGTTAAAAGTGGAAAATAACATACATGTTCTCAAATTGTTCAGGTCACTTCCTAGTTTACCTGGGTGCAAAGCCGTTAAGTATGGAGTAAACATATTTGAGTAAATGCATATCTGATCTTCGAATAGAAAGTTGACATATCAACCATCTATCACCCAAGTGGGGACAGTACCTATATGGGCTAGGGAGAAGAGCCTGTGGGCCATAGAGATTCTCATAGAATTGGGGAGGGTCCAGAGGGACAGAACAATTTGTCTATTTAAAAGGTGGGACAGGACTTCTGGTTCCGGCTCCAGCGGCGACGAGCGAGCCTAGCGCTCGCTCGCCGTTTTGTTGCTTTTTCTGCCCCCCCACGGGGGCGAGACGCCTTTTTTGGGGGTCTCCCGTAGGGCCGGCTCGGCAGGGACGCCCCCCCTCACGGCGGTGGGGGAGGCGACCCTTTTGCCGCGGCCTAGGTGAAGGAGAACATGCTGCGGGGGGTTCTCCCTTCGCCTAAGGACGTCGGCGCCATTCACATCTATGTAGAGGGCTGAACGTCGATGTCGGAAGGATTCCCGAGGCTTCAGCTTCAAGGGGAGAGTGAGTGTTCAAAAACTTTTTTTTCTACTGTCAGCCGGGCTGAAAGGACTGGGAGGGGGGTGTTTGTTTTTTTAAAAAAACCCCTCGGATCTAAGGGGTTTCCAAGGGGCACTTGGAAATGGTTCCTCGCAGCGAGGAGCGGAAATTTTCATTCCTGACTGTTTGCGTTAAGGGAAAGTGGATTGCGGCTTGCTTGCAACAATGTTTCTAGGTCTGGCTGATACAATTTCTCTCACTACTCTCTCCTGCGGGCTCTGAGCTGGGCGGTGGAAAATGGCCTCTCTTTGTTCCTGATTGACTATTTTGTTTATGGAAAATTTCCAGTGTCTCTTTGCAATTTGGACTATCTCTGGTTTTTAATGAAGAAATTTTTTCTTTTGGATTTGTGATTTCTTTTCTGGAGTACCTTCGCTATTACATCTATTGAGTTGGAAAACTGTCTCTCTCTTGGTTCCTGTATTTTACAACGTTACAACCTTGATCAGAACTTTTGGCTCCCGGTTAGTCTCACCAACCCCACCCTGAAAACGCCATTTTGGTGGCATTGATTTTAACAGTTAATCATGGCTCAAGAAACAGCACTGACAAGTTTAGAACAACGGATGGCTTCTCTTGAAACTGTTATACAAACTTTGGTACAAGAGATTCAAGCCCAGAGGGCAGAAAACATCAATTTCAAGAAGGAGCTATTGGACACACGGAAGCAAGTGCTGGAAAACACACAGAAGACTGAAGAATTGGAAGGGGGGTTGGCGGGGGTTAAGGGAGAGATTAAAAATGTTACTAAAGAGGTTGGGGAAACAAATGGGCATGTGTCTAGGATAGATATGGAAATAATGACATATTTTTTGAGATTTCAGAACGTTCTTGAGGAATCTGGTGAATGCCTCCCTGATCTTATGAGCACAATTTTAGCAGACTATTTACAAAAACCTAAAGATGAGATCAGGGGGGACATTGACCTAGCCTACAGAATTAACTCAGCATATGCCAGGATAAATGAAGTGCCTAGAGAGATACATGTGAAATTTGTTAGAAGGTCAACCAGAGAGGAAATCCTGAAAGTGCAGAGAGGTAGTCCATTAATCTACCAACAAAAAGAGGTTGCTATCTTGAAGCAGATCCCTAGAAAGATTCGAGAAGCAAGGAGGAAATTTTCCTTCTTGTTTAAAATTTTATTTGATCATGGGATTTGGTTCAAGTGGGTGACACCGGAAGGGATGCTGGTGTTCTGGGAAGGAGGAAGAGTGAGGATTAAAACAGTTGCTGAGGCGGAAGCCTTTCTTAAAAAACATTCCTCTATTCTGGGGGAAGATCCAGGGGGGACGGAGGGGGCCACGGCCCCGCCTACTGGGGGCCTGGAAGGAGAAAAAGAAGATTCAATTGCCAAGAGACTTAGATCAAAAAAATAACTTTGCCTTGACTTTTCTTTTTGAATAATTTTGCATAATATTTGTATTTGGATTTTTTGTAAAAGACTGACAGTATTGAATTGAGAATTTAGATATATGTACACGCTTTCACTTTGTAGTTTGATGAAAAATGTTTTTCTTTTTATTGTTATTAATGTATTTTGAGGTCCCGGAAGAGCCGACGACCTCGACGTGAATGCTTTCAAAATTTCTTTGTATCCCTTACCCTATCCTACAGAAAAAATGTAAAACCAATAAAACTTTTTCAATATAAAAAAAGGTGGGACAGTTTGGTTTATCCACCTGAATGTCTAAATTCAGTGTCCTCTAATTAAATTCTATCAAGGGTTTTCTAGGCCTGAGGCAGGTAGGACTGATATTGACAATCCATGCTGTCTCAGATCTTGGTCTTTATTTTTTTTTAGAAAAGCTTCAACAATACAATTAAACTAAAGGTTAAACAATAGGAGTCTAAAATATATCCTTGCTCAACTACTTTATGGGTGGGAATAGACTCTGTTAGATCACTGAACTAATTGCCTTTAGCCAGCACAGTGTTATCACAGTCTAATTGAATAATCAAATTAAGACAGTGATCAATTGTTGAATTAGCCAATTTCCTCAAGTTTTTCTCAGGGAATGGAGTCAAAGTGAATTAAGCCAGCAAAAAGAGATTGATTCAAAGGTTTCTATTCTACCAAATAATGTAATATTGGACACTGAATTGTTGTAGAATGCCTGTCTCTAAATCCTGCCTGTTCTGACACTATAAGGTTCTCAGAATAAATCTGGACATAGAGAAATCTAACATGAAGTTTACTAATTACAAAGGAAAGGCTAATTGGACTGTAGCTCTCAGGATCTCATCTGTCTCCTTTCTTATATATTGGGAAAGTGATGAGTAATTATTTTTAGGAATTATCATAGAGGAGTTTATAGTGGTTGAAATTCTTGGGTATGTAAATCTAGTATGCTGCTGTTAGTAGTACTAAGTACTGAGATTGTATGTAGAGTGCCATAATACAGCATATTAAGACTATGCCAAATTGTATTGCAATTCTATTTGAAAAGTGGAATGACATTTTTGTTCAACTGGTATGCCTTCTGAGATTTTACACAACTTTCCAGGTGTATGTAAATTACAGACCAGTGTTATTAATTTATACAAATGGCAAATGGATTAGTGATAACAATATTAAGGGAATACTTTGATATTATTTTTTGAAATATGAGATGCTCTTTTCTAGCTAAGACACAGGTTAACAAAATTCTTATCATGGAGTGAATGAAACTCCAATATTTTAATTTGAATCTATGGACAGGATTTCCATTTCCAATAAAAATGGAAAATAGTTGTGTGATAATGTCTCATTGTCACTAAAAAAAATATTGTCAAGCATATTTCATATAAATTTAGAGTTGGTAATGTTAATCTTTGTTCTTTTTTGCCGTTATATTACATTTTAGTTGTATTATTATTTTTAAAATAAGCATTAATTTAAAGTTAACCTTTGAAGAATTACCAGTTGGAATTGCTACAGATTTTCAATAAGAACTTTGAATGAGAAACAATCAAGTTATACATATAAATACTGGTACCATTTTTACTAAAATATCTATAAAAATAATTATTTTTCTTCATAGGAAAATGGAATAGATAACGGAATATATATTGGCTTCAAGAAGAAATAATATTTTTTTTAATTGTAATTAAATTTATATCCCATCCTTCTCCACGAAGGACCCAGGGAGGCACACAGGAATTTAAAAACATATAAAACAATAATATACAAAATTTAAAAACATATTAAATTACATAACAATATGAAAAATTGTAAAAAACTTGGCAGCTTGCCATTTTTAGCCCAGTAAAAGTATTGCTGTATGAATATATACATTTGAAAGCAGACTTTCCAGGATGCACATATTCAACAGTGATGTCATATATGTTGATTTCATAGTTCAGTGTTAAGTTAAACTGAATTTAAATTGGGAGATGTGATTAAGCAGCCATAAATCAATAGAAAGACTCCCCATAATCCTCAATATTGCAAAATCAATCAAACAAATAAACAAATAAATAAATATAAAGAGTTAGCATTATATGGATTCAAGTGAACTCTTGCATAGCTGGAAAAATGTCAACTCCATCCAGTAAATAAGCCAACGTCATGGAGACAGGAGTCCCTGAGTTCTACTTTATGGCACAAAAGCTGTGTCTGAAGGGCCTTGCTTTCTCACTAAAGTAATACATTGATTTTGGATTCTGGAATATTTGTCTTCAACTTCCTTTGGAATAATTTCTCTTTCAATGACTATGTTGTATTATTTTAGTAGTCAAAAGTCCTTAAAGTAGCTGATTGTCAAATCTTTTGCATAATTTGCTTCAGAGCACCTCTTGGCATAATCAATCCTGAACAGCCAAATTAGGGTTCAAAATTGAAGCACATGAACTGTAGTCTTATTGAGCTTCTTAAGTAATGAGATACTATTGTATTACTACTGTATCAAAATTGGGTTATATGCTGTCTTCCAGATGTTATTAACTCTGCCACAGCCAATGGTAAGACCTGATTAAAATTACAGGGTAATTCCAGGATAATGGTACCTATGTCTGATTTATTTGGAAATAAATTTAGCACTGAATAATCAATGTCTGTTGAATAGTGGTTTCTCCATCTCCAAATTTCAGTAAAAATGTTCTGCTAAAGTTGTAGAATGTACTTTACATTCAATCAGAATCTAATTTAAGAGCACTATTCCAAGTACTGCATTGAGAAAACAAAGGACAAATTACCTTATTTTGGTTAGCAGATATTTGAGATGGCATTCTCCCCATCACCACCCCACTCTGCGGTCATTTTTTTTTTTTGAAGGCAAACTATAATTCAGTTCTTTGGTTTATCCTCATCATTTTTCTTTGTATCTGTTCCAGTTTCTCTGCATTTTAAAGATGACTGGACATTTTTCATTTCAAACCATGAAAAATACTATTAACTTCATTGGTTTGGAAACTAAGTTTATTTCTAACTCATATTCAGTACACATGGCGGAAGAATGAATTTAATTAATATAATTTTTAAATTACATTTAATTTTTTAGAAACTTTGAGAGAGGTAATGAAAGATACAGTAGGATATTTAAAATGTTCCTATTAAGATCTTAATAATTAAGGATAATTAAGGCTTTTAAGCTTTCCAAGAACATGAAATGAAAACTCTTACACATATATGTGGCTCCCATCCTAATGGTACATGTCTGGTTTTACAGACTTTGTAGATTAGAGTAGTTGTGGATCCTAGTCAGTGTTCTGTGATATAGGATATTATTATTCAGATGCTTTAGATACTTTTATTATTTTTCTATTTTAAATTGTAACTACCAGAGCCATTCTGGAGATGGGCAACCTTTAAATCTAATAAATAAATGAATAACGCTTCCCTCTTAGCTACTCCTTCTTTTTGAGATAAATATTTGGATGATAAACTCTCTGTATTTTCAATTAATTCACAGTAAATTCCATTCTGTCCATATAATGTATTATTGTTTTTTTCCCTATTTTCCACAGCTTATCATCACATATTCAAAATATTTGAGTTTCTCCTTGCTAATTTTGAACAGATCAATTCAGCAATAGTTTAGTATTTTTTTAATTGTCTTGTAATTACTGTCTTTAAATTTATATACCAATCTTTTCCCATCTTTAGGCCACACAGTCTTATTCCATGTTTATTAAGTGCCCCACCTAGAATTTTAAATTTATCCATGAATATTTCATCTAAACCTAGTTATTTTGTGTCAAATAGCAACTCTATTACACCCTTTATAGTAATCATTCCCAAACATATTTGTTTCTACAAGGGTTTCTATAAATCTATAAACCTATTTGTAAAATATTTGTATAGATTTTCCTCTTTTTTATCCATATGGACGATCACGGACCTACATCTCTTCCGTCGGGCCCTGAAGACACACTTATTTTGTGCTGCCGGCCTGTCATAGTTTTAAAGTGATTTTAGTACGGGTTTTTAAACGCAGGCCAATTACATTTAATTCATTTTAACATACTATTTTGGCTTTTGTATTACCCATTTTTATTATGGCTGTGCACCTCCCTGAGTCCCGAAAGGAAGAAGGGTGGTATATAAATTGAATAAAACTAACTAACTAACTAACTAACTAACTAACTAACTAACTAACTAACTAACTAACTAACTAACTAACTAACTCCCTTTCATTCACAGACACACACTCAGACATAGGCACACACAGACAAGTACACACATACATACTGCTTCATCAGTGCAATTAATCACCATCATCAAGTAGAACAATGTTAGAAATATATCTGTGAAACTGGAAATTCAATAGTTTTCAAGTCACACTGGATTTTTGCTTTTCCTAGCAAATAATTTAAAAAAAATTAAGGTTGTCATATATTGTGATTGCATGAACCACATAATAGTTTTATTTCCATAGGCCCAAACTACCTGCATAAGAGCTTTTCATAGTACCTGCAGAGTTTGACCAACTCATATTCACAGATAATCACTGGAATACATAGCAGGTTAGGCACAACTTTGACAGCCATATCTAGGGCTGCAATAGAATTCTCAGAATCTGCTCTGTGCTAAATGTTAGATGCAGCATCAGGCATGTGTCACCTTTTTTTTAACAATAGCACACATAACAGCTCTTCTTTCATTACAAGTACATGCTTTTGACTTTTCCATTTAAGGCACAGTTGGGGAAGTTATACCCTTCAATTCTGATGCAAATCCCACACATCTCAAAACTGTCCATGCTGGCAGAAATTGAACAGAAGACCAACATTTCTTCACTGGGAATAAACTGAAATAAAGATTTGCATCTGAAAAGAGAGAAGATAGAAATATAAAATATATAAATGCATATATTTATATTTTATAAAGTCTAAAATATTTTAGATCTCTTTTTCTCTCCTACATATATCTGATATCAGCAGCAAATGTGAATTAAGAATATAGGATCATTAATTGATTTTCTTTTATTTTGCTGTAAATAAGATGACATATCAGAAGAAAATAGAATGTTCAGTAACCACTTGTTTTTCATTATAGTAAGGAAGTCAGAGATTGGAAATTCAGTTCTATTGAACAGCACAAATATTTAAATTGTATCTTTCCTTAGTAACTTAATTATTATGCCTTATGAGGGAAGACATCTAAATTCACTTTTCAACTTAGCAAAATAGATGTTATCATGTAGAGCCAGTTTAGTACAGTGGTTAAAGCATCAAGCTACAAACCCAGAGACAATAAGTGCTAATCTCACTTTAAGCCACAAAGCCATGTGTGTGGCCTTGGGGCCAGTCACATTTTCTCAGCCCTAGAAAGGAGGCAATGGCACACCACCTGCCAAGAAAACAGCAGAGATTGATTCAAACAGTCTCCAAGAATAGCACATGATTGAACAGAAGGAGGGAAAGATGTAATGAAATGTAATAATCCCTTCTCATATTCTTCAGAAACAGAATAATAAAGCAGCATTTAAGCTTGGAACCGCATAGAAACAGGTAAGGTCATTTATTTGAATCTTGAATGAGAAAATACATAAAACTTTGCCAGTACTGAATCCTATATGAAATGAGAGAAATCAATCCTAACAGCAACTATGCATTTAACCTGTTGAAGAAAAAAAAAACTTTACAGGATATGAAGAAGGAAATACCAAAGAGAAACAATTACTGGGGAGGAGAAATAACAAAATGAAAAACAGAGAGAGGGGAAGGTAGCCAAAGAAAGAGAACAAAATAGCAGCCAATGCATTTGTAGTGCTCTGAATTTGGAATGCAAATTAACTGAAATGTGTATTTTAAGGGACTGAGATATGAAACTAGCTTGTGTTCACAACAGGGTTACAGTGCAACTAACTATGCTCATTGCAAAAACTTCCTTCAAGTTTCAAGTTTGACATACGTGTTCCCAGCAAAAGTAATAACATACACTGCTTCACCTTCTTTCTCTGTCAATCACATTACTTTAATGTTTTAAATGCCATTATTTTTAAAATAAAATTTGGCATTTCATCTTCTACTAATTTTTTAGTATTCTCACACATTTTACTCATTTTGTTAAAATACAAAAAAATAATATTTCTGTTTTTCCTTCTATGATAGGGAAAATATAGCCCTTTCCTCTGAATCTCTTTCCAGATCTGGATGTTAAATTATATAAAGCTCTTTCTGGAATCAGCTCTTTCTAAAATTCTTGATGAATTCTTATGTAGCAGATTGTTTAAGATCTTCAGGTCTTAGTATATACAGTTAGTTCCTAGTTATCACAGAACATTTATATTCTCATTCCTGCACTAAATCAGTACTGATGCAGCCTGATTGCTATTCAGATCACAACTGACTTTTAGTTTTGTCTGAGAACCAAGACATTTGTGGAGATATAAAGGACTCTTGCTGTGGGCTGAACAAGTTCCTATGGCCTCTGTTATGAAAAGATAATGGCACCTTCATTGTTATACCATAGAAACTGTGCCAAGAGCACTTTAGGAAACACAAAACACTACCATGCAGGGGAATATATTTCCTTCACAGTGATCACTCTTAACTCAACTTGCTAGCCTTCATTTAGCACGGATTCTGTTAGTTACTATACCTATCCGTTTTTTTCCTTTGCCCCTTATGTATAAGCAAATACCAGAAGCTGAACAAAATACCTAACTTGTAATTTGCATATGCATACTTGTAATTCCTGGTGGGAATAGGTAAATATGGCTCACTTTATCAATCAAACTTTATCAAAGGGTAGAGTGGACATGGGGAGCAGTGAACTATAGAACTGATCAACTGAGAAATGTTAGTTTTTATGGACTTGTGGAAATGCAGCATGCCAACCACGTATTGTCTCTATATTATGGTGGCATTTTTGATATTGTTGCTTCAAAAAGCAAACTGGGTATCAGGAGGGGAAGAAAGAGAAGGAGAACCATAGCTTAGAAATACAAACAACTCAGAAGAGACATAATGAAGATTTTTAGACAGTTATAATTTTACAGAGGTAATGTTAGAACATGAAGGAAAAGACAAGAGGATAATAAGCAGCAAGGAAGATGGACTCAATTACAGTGGTGATAGGAGAACCATTGGAATTGCTGAAGGACCAGATGGGGACAAACTATGCAAGATAAAATCTATCTACTGGTAGATGGTTGTTCCAATAATCAATCAATCAATCAATCAATCAATCAATCAATCAATCAATCAATCAATCAATCAATCAAAATGAACAAGTTTATTATGGAAAATGGCAAGTGGCATATATTTAGTTTTATAGCCAAATATACTAAAATATGTTATTTATGATATTCCTCTTTTTGGTAACTTACTTAATAGGATTATTACAGTACTCTCAAATTGTTAGTATTAACTGAATTTCACATACATCTAGTGCATAAACAGATGGTATTCTTGGTCATCTTAATTTTGTTTTCTCTAAATTCCATATATTCACAATATTGAAATATATACGTATATGGATGTTTGATTTAATATAGCCTACCCTATTTTACATTTTCCTGCAAGAGCATAAATAGTATAAAATAGCATGAAATTTGCTGCAATTCTGTAAATGTTATATGTATCTGAAATAAATATATTTTTATGTTTGTTTTCCTCCAGTGGCTTATTGTTTAAAATAAATTGCTTAACTGCACTGAATTTATCTTAAAAAAAAAAACCAGAGCAGATGAACAACATATTGATAGAGAATTATATATAACTTTCCTGTTATATTAGATATTGCTTTCAGTTAGAGAGCACAATATGGTTTGTTAGGACCCTTTATACATATGCATTTTCTCAGAGATAGCCAGCTGTGCCACTGCTATGCCCTGTAAATCCTTTTAATTAAAATGTCTTCTTTCGCAAAGGTCATAATTTGGGGGCTGGGAGAGGCGCAAGAGGCGAAATGGCTTCCTTGGTTATGTTTTTACATGCATGCTTTCTCCTGGCAAATTTAAAACACCCTAAGAGCTTTTCTAGACAAATCATTAGAAAGCAGACGAGACTCCAAATAAAAGTAATTGGTTTTTTCAAAAAGGATTCTTTCTTGATTGGTCTTCAATTAAAAGAAGGGGGGGACTGATTCTGTATTAGTTTAAATTCCAATTAAACTATTGCTAGTGATTACAGTGACCTCTTGTGGAGATTTTAAAACAATGTTGTTTTTTTCTCCTTTCGCTGGGAAGGGGCTTTAAAATGAAAGGCAATATTTTTCAATTTATTTTATACCTGGGCAAGGGAGATTTTTATACAGGTTATTTTTCAATCCCTACAAATGAATTATGGATATATATGCATTTTACTTCTAAATATTCCTAAAGTAGGTTTATCTGGCCTCATACAAATTAGATTAAAACATAATACGTGCATACAATTCAAAAGCATGACTATAACAGACCTTACAGCGAAACAGACCTCATTACCACTAACATATCACGGTTTTTAGAATCCCTAAGAAAATTTTTTAAAACCCTGTTCTTAGCACCTAATGGAATATAACATTAGCCTCCGTATTAGGCTATTATTAAAACTCATTGCCACTAAAAAAAATATTTTCCATGTGACTGTAAAGGAATTTGGAGCGAAAAGAATCACAGCCTTGATTTTGTTTAGTATAAGATGGGATAGGAAAAAAACCTAGATAGGGTTTCAACTATAAATTAGTAATAGTATCAGGTTTGTTTGCTTGTTTAAGTGTAAAGGCCACCTGAATTACTCTGGCCAGCTTCCAGTTTAAAAAGTAAGTGCAAAAAACATAAAAACTGAGAAAAAATAATAAAATCCAGAAAAAAATATGACAAAAACCTGACATGAGCTCAATCCCCACCCTTGACCCAAGCTTGAGAGACCAATCAGGTCTTCAAAGTCTTTGAGAATTTTATCAAGGTGGGAGCCATATGGATCTCAGGGATGGTGGATGGCAGATACTACATCAGAGAAAGCATGTTTTCTAGATCCTGATAGGTGAGACTATTTAATCAAAGTGCATCATACTCTGCACAATCTTGCTGGATTATTAGAAGCTATTGAAGTTAAGCAGTCCCTCAAATACTCAGCTATGAAGAGCTTTAAAAGTAATAACCAGCATCTTGAAATGCACCCAGAAGCAAATCTGTAACAATGCAGCCTGCAGGGTGGCAGTGACACATGGGCATACCACAGCATGCTCATCAATATCTGCACTGACACATTGTGGGCCACCTATAGTTTCAATAGTTCTCAAGGACAGTCCCATGCAGAGTCCATTGCAGTAGTCCCTTTGTGAGGTGACTAGGACTCCTAATTGAGGAATAGGCACAACTGGGGCACCAGATGAATCTGCAGAGGCCCTCCTAGCCAGAGCGGCTACCCCCTTCTCAAGCAAGAGCTGTTAATCCAGGATGATCCTCAGTATATCCCATTCTCCAATGCAGAACTAAGATTAATGACATCCAAAACTAAAGATGGAAAATATAGGAGGCTAAATATCCACACCACTTGGTCTTGTCAAGATTGAGCCTGAATTTATTCTTCCCCTTAGACTGAAATATCCTACAGTAATGAGAAAGAACATTAACAACATCCCCTTGGGGGTTGACATGTATAATTGGATGGCATCTGTATATTGATTATATCAGATTCCAAACCAATCAATGACCTTACCCAATGGTTTCATGTACCTATTGAACAGAAAATCAATGTGAATAATATCACCAGTTTCTCAGAAAACTATAATCTATAGTATCCAAAGTCTAAATTCTGAATATCAATTGAAGTGAAGCTCTGTGGTAATATCTCATTGACTGAAACTCATTTCTTGTTCATGATTATGAAGTTATGTTTCATCATTATGTCACAACACTCAATACTCTGAAGAAATTCCTTACCTTCATTCTTGTAGCATGACAAGAATAGCCAGCAATTTCAACCCTTGAAGTTATTATATCTATTGTAATCATGGGAAAAACCCATCTTGCACTAATCCCAAAATTGAAGAGTATCAACAATATGTCCTGCATATTCCTATAAAATGACAAATTTGACAGCAATTCTCTTTCAAAGTAAAATCATGTTCTGCAGCGTACAGTAATACTTGGGATAACCAAATCCTCTATAACTAATAGTCAGTGGCCTTACATTCCAATTTTTCAGCTTCTAGCTCATGTTACAGAAACCCAACTGTCAGGTTTCAGTAATATGGTATTTTCGTCATCTCCCGCCTGGACTATTGCAATGCTCTCTACATGGGGCTTCCCTTGAGGTGCACCCGGAGGCTCCAGCTAGTTCAGAATGCGGCCGCGCAAGGGATTTTGGGGGCCTCTAGATGCTCCCATGTAACACCTCTCCTGCGCCAGCTACACTGGCTGCCTGTGGCTTTCCGGGTGCGCTTCAAGGTGTTAGTAACAACCTTTAAAGCGCTCCATGGCAAGGGACCGGGGTACCTGCAAGACCGCCTCCTACCAAATACCTCCCACCGACCAGTCCGCTCCCACAGAGAGGGCCTCCTCAGGGTGCCGTCAGGCAGTCAATGTCGGCTGGCGACCCCTAGGGGGAGAACCTTCTCTGTGGCAGCTCCTGCCCTCTGGAATGACCTACCCCCTGACCTATGTACAACCACGGACCTGCATTTCTTCCGCCGGGCCTTGAAAACCCATCTATTTCGTGCGGCCAGCCTGGCGTAGTCTTTTAATCTGTTTTTATTAGGGGTTTCTATTGGGGATTTTAGAACAGGCTTAGTGGTTTAATTCAGTTTTAGCGTATTTATTGTATTTGATGTTTTTATTGTTGTTTTATTATTGCCTGTTCACCGCCCTGAGTCCCGCAAGGAAGAAAGGGCGGTATACAAATCTGAATAAACTTAAACTTATTTATTGTATTCATAAAAGGTAAATAATGTTGTTAACACACTCGAACCAGAGCCTCATATATTTAAAAAAAAAAGCTTGGCTGAAAATGTTAGCCCAGTTCCATCTGATGACCCATTCATTAATTTATATTTAAGCAAACAATTTTAGCATAGTTATCAACTTCCCCTTACACATTTAACGTACCTGTTGGTTTAGGATTCAGCACAGATCTGGCATTAACCACAATAGACCTATCCAAATACAGCAGAAAACTCAACACTCTATTTCAAATAAATACAAACTAATTTTCAAAGGTCCCAGAGACTGAGTGAGAGGACAGCCTTTCATATGGCTTCTGGAGTCCAGAGGCAATGCAAGAGCAAACTCCAATCTCACACATACCGGTATCTGCAGCCTCCACAACTAATGTGAAAATAGGGCAAGCTACTGAGAATTAGGTGTTGATAAACTTTAATATGTCACCCAAAACGTTGTGGCATGTCACCTTTAACATGCATAGCCTAATTCACTATCACTGTTCTTAGATCAACCTTCTTCAGGGGTGTGCCTTCTAACCTGCAAATTCTGTAATGCTCCATTAACAGCTGGATTAAAATAACAAGATTGTATCTAGTCACATCTGGAGGAAACAGACAGACTCACCTAGACAATAATTAAAGAATTGTCTGACTGTCACCTATTGAAGCTTCTTATCCAAGAAATATTTGCAGATAGCCACTAATTGCTTTATCCTTTGTACAAAGTGTCGTACTGTCTCTCTAAGACTTAGCCAGCCAATAGTTTTGCTTAAAATTCTCGGGCACGAAGGGAAAGGTCAATGAGAAATCTGGTTTGTAAAAATATCTAACATCCAGGTTGTGTAGTTCAGAAGATAAATCATGACATGCTGTGCATTAAGTGGGAAAGAATGAATAAGAGCGTGTGGGAACTTTTCTAACGCAGTATGCCAAACCTAAGATATAAATGTGTCATTATTTAGATAAGATCCTTATTAGACAAACATTTATTGAAACACATACAAAATTTATTACGAAATATTTTATAGGCCTTGACAGAGCAGAAGAAATTGCCATTAAAGGCTGACAGGTAGTGTAAATCACATTTAAGTCTGATTTAATAAATATAAATCACAAAAATGGCAGGAAAAAGAGAGCAAGACAAGGCTACTAATAGTTGAGAATGTAATTAGGATCTGAGTTTTTGTAATAGGAACACAGAAAAAGACTAGAGAAAGGAAGAAGAAAATAAAAGTGGTTCAGGAAATAAAATACTGAGACAATGTCATATAAAAAAGGAAGAAGTGAAGATAATAAATGGAAGAGAAGGAAGCAAATCAAAGAGGAAGTACTGGAGTTATGTAAAGGCTGCTTGTATAGAAAATTTGGGGAAGAAAAAATAATATAATAGTATGATGCAATTACACAAGCAAAAATGCTTTAAAGAGGAATTGAATAACCCAAGTATACTATGAAGTAGACTTTTCCTACACTTTTGCTACTAATCCAAGAAATGATTCCACAGGATATAAAACTGTGACTCACCAGTATTGGTAAAGTACAACTCCTAATACCCCTAAACATTGGCTATGCTAGTTTGAAATATATTAATATGCATGGTACTAGAAACATAGTCCATTTTATAATGCAAGCTTATGGAATCCCTGGAGAGCAGATTCCAGCTGTATTTGGAGTTCAGGTGATTACTGACTTCATTTCAGTTTCAGACAGTTTTAATTTTAATAGTTAACCTGTGTTGCTGCTTTAAGTGAAAAGATAAAACAAAGAGGTTTTATTGTGTAGCTGTTTTCATCATTATGATTTTGAAGTAAACAAATGATTTGTTGCCATTTGTTTACTAGCATTACTTAGATTTTTAAAAGCATTTTTGTTATTTTTGCATAAGAATATATATAAAAACTGTTGGAAGACCTGAAAGGCCATGTTAGGGACACATCAATATGGAGAAAATCTATCTGTGTGGTCACTAAAAGTTGATGACATATAATATTTTCAAAAAGGGGTAAAAAGGATGGTGATGTGGCAATATTGAGTCATTTGAGAAAGAAGGGCAGATCTATAAAACATAAAATAAAATAAAATATATTTGAAAGGAGATCCTGAATAAGCCTTTCTCCAAATTGATGATGTATTGGGGACCACAAACCCCATTACATATCCCCAATGAAGCCCAATATTGCTAGATAGAATTACAAAATCCTGTAAGACACCAAATTCTGTAATTTTTTGCTGCCATCTAATGGTTCTTTGAGAGAATCAGTTTGGTGTAGTGGTTAAGGCACCAGGCTAGAAATGGGAAACTATGAATTATAGTCCTGGTTTAGGTACAAATCCAGCTGGTAACCTTGGACTAGCCATTTTCTCTGAGACCTAGGAAAGAGGCAGTGGTAAGCCCCATCTGAAAAACCTTGCCAAGAGGCAGTCACTGAGAAATAGACATTATAGAACTGAAGAAAAGAAAAAGGTTCTTCAGAGTTTTGCAGTCTATATCTGGCAGCCCAGAGTGTGAACAAGGATGCACACCTATATGAAGATCGCCAAGTCACCGTCTCATGTCTCCAAGGCAAAATTTGATATCTCTGCTTAAGATCCACTCATTTTACTACGTTCCACCTTGAACAAAAAAGCACACATTGGGATATGTCGGGGTTTCTCAACCTCAGGAACTTTAAGATGTGACGAATTCCTCCCAGAATTTCCCAGCCAGCAAGGCATTCTGGAATTGGACTTCACACTTCTTAAAGTTGCTAAGATTGGGAACACTGGCATAAATTCATAAGTGAACAGTAACAATTGTTTTTATATTTAAAAGCATCCTGCTTATTTACATGCCAATTTTTACAGCACGAAAACAAAGAGCTGTAATTTATTTGCGCTCTCACCTCAAAAACCCATCCTAGCATTTTTGAAAACTGAACAACGGCAGACATTCACAAGTACGATTGTCCCAGCATATAAAAATTCTGAACTCTTGAACTGCCAGATGTTGAGCGCTTTAATTCCTCAACACTACTGCTCCTTTAGTTTTATTCCCACTTATTTTTAAACAGGTTAGGTACTTATATTTTATCCACAGCACATTCCAAAAACTATAGCTGTTCACCTGTGGCTTCTATAGCTCCCACTTTAATTAACCTGCTCCTTTCCTTCTGCAAAGTCTCCAACTGGATCTGATCTACCACCAGATGCTGAGGGCGCCCCAATTCCAGGTTGAGATTTTAGTGCAGGGGTTCCCAAACTTGGCAACTTTAAGACTTGCGGACTTCAACTCCCAGAATTCTCCAGCCAGCATAGCTGGCTGGAGAATTCTGGGAGTTGAAGTCCGCAAGTCTTAAAGTTGCCAAGTTTGGGAACCCCTGCTTTAGTGGATATTAGGAAGGGATGAGGAGAAGCATGGATAAAATAAATAGATTTTTTTTAAAAATCAGAACAAAACACAAGTCTCCCTTCCCGGGACAAGAGTGAAGGAACAGCAGGAGACGTCCTTAGCTAACCCCAGAAGAAAGTCCGAGGCGCCTCCCTACATTTGAGGGCTCCCAAGGTGTTTTTGTTGTTGCTCCTTAATGCGGGCGGCCTCGCTCACTGCGCGTCAGACGTGAGCGGGGAGCGGGTGTTCCAGGAACCTCTCCAGCCTCCCTACGTGAGAGAAAACAGGCGGCCTCGCAAGCAGGGACAGATGACTCATGCTCCAAGTCAGCCAGGCCTCCTTAACTCTTTCCCGCCAGCGGGAATGGCAGCGCCGCTCAGGCAGGAGATAAAGTGCGGAGGCCGAGGGAGGACGACGACGACGCAAGACGGGGTGGGTGGGAATCTCTCTCTCGCGTCCTTTGGGTTGAAAAAATGATCCGGGCGGGCTGCCAAGAGAGGCACCTGCCGCGCGGTAACAAGAGAGGCTAGATTACAGCACTATAATAGCCCGCTCGCAGACCCCGCTGTTAAGAGGCGGGAAATAACAACTCGTTGCTAGTTGTGATGAATGGTTCCTGGGTCTTGAATTGCCAAGCAGAGGAAAAAGGCGCCCTTTGGGGGTTTTCGTCCTCAGGGCTGTGGGTCATTTGGTGGAGGGAGGGTTTCTTTCACGCTGGGCTGGGGATGAAACGCGTTCTGAGGTAAAACGGTTCAGAAGCACCGCGTGAGGTAAACCCCGCTAAAGTTTTGTCCCAAAGGCCGCTGGGAGTTGCAAGTCAAGAAAGCGGGAGAAGTTCTTTTAATTTTAATTAACATTAATTTTAATTTAATTTAATTTATTTAGACTTTTATACCGCCCCCTCTCCGGGCAGGACTCGGGGCGGTTCACATCCTTCTTGGAACGATAAAGCCCGTGTCAAAATTCAGTCAGTATACAATGGGATGCCCCCTCTTTTCCTTAACGTTCATGGCCACAATACAAATGTGCAGCAAACACCACCACATAAGCAAAACATTTCTTTTTCATCAGCTTCCCCACTCGGGTGTTCTAAAGAAACGTGTGCGTGTCCACTGTATGTGCCACCGTTTTTTTAAACATGGCAGAATTAGATACAACTGTTTTTTTGGCAAGTTTTTCAAAGTGGTTTACCATTGCCTCTTGCTAAGGCTGAAAGAGAGTGGCTGGCTGAAAGTTACCCAGCTGGCTTTGATCCTAAGGCAATCAAGGCAAAGTCCCATTTCTAGCCTGATATCTTAACCTTCACACCAAATTGGTTCTCCTTGAGATACGTAGGACTATAAATGTCCACAATTCAATGCAATTGGAAGTCTTGACATTGGGAGAGTCTGCCATTAAAAAAATCATTTTTATGCCTTGCAACATATTGGAAATAAATTCCGTGAATATCCACAGATGGGCAACACACATATAAAACTGCACTGATCAAACCTAGTACATAGATACAGGTAATACATATGCACTATCCTGATCATTATTGCACATAAATACACGAACATGTACATAGACACCTTTTTCCCTGGAAATAATGTATAAATTTGAGAAATGGAGCATGTTTGTTACACAGGAAAAAAAATACAGATTTCTCATATAGCCACTGTTGATAAAGAGGGTGGGAAGAATTCCAGAAAGAATGTTTTGCATGCTTTCCTTTCCTTTATAGTACCTAGTTCTACATCTGTTGTTTGATAACAATCTGGAGTTTATGGATTAAAAAGTGTCAGTCTGCTGTAACATGAATATGTTGAGCTGTTGTTAAAGGAATTGATTTATTTGTACCTAAGACTTTGTGAATTTCAACTTGCAGAGACTGTCAATTCATGATAACAAGTGAAACCTATTTCTATCTCCTGATCTTACAATACATGAGAACATTCAAACAAACAAACCCAATTGTTTAAAATTTGTGTTTAAACAAAGATGTTATTTTAGATACTTGGCTGTGCAAAATATGGCTGTTAAACTAGTGATACCTTTTGGCAGGGGAAACGTATGTACTCAGGTATATAAAGGTTGGCAGAATTTTGTAGCTAATGCAGTTTGACCACCCACTATCCTGATCTAGTCTTGGTTACTTGCACTGAAAATATATAAATATGTACACTTACTGAATTGAAAGGGATTTTGATATTAAGAAGAGCTAGTGTTTTTCTTTTAATTTTTCAGGTCAGAGAACAAGAGGAGAACCTTCTGATCAACATCCAATGTCATAAATCTTTCTCTTAAATTAGCATAATTTTCTGATGCCTGTGAAGAGAGGGCTGATTACAATTCCCTTTCATCCTAAACCTACTTAATTCCAGAGCATTATTACAGTAGGTGGTTGTGCAATCATCCAGTGGCTATTTGAACATTAATTTATCTTTTGCAGATTAATGGTAGCCAAATAATTTTAATTTGATTGAAAACTTATACAAATTTCATGATATGCTGCTGAAAAACACACCATTACTACTATGATTAGTTGGGAACAACATCTACAAACGACAAATGACAAAATGTGCTTTGTAGTTCAACACCCAATGACTTACATATGTCCTTGTATACAACTTCAAGATAAAACTTTAAAGGCTATGATTTGCATTAATAGGTCATGACTCATGTTTTGTCACTTTTCATCACTGATTTGTATTAAATGCATAGATATATTTTCATCATGGATACATTTTGAGTTGCTATATTCTTATGGAACAAAACTCAAAAGCATACGTGTGTTCCAAAACTAAAAATATTTTGTTCCCAACCTAGGAAACAATGCTATTGGAACAAGACTATGGTCTCTTTGTTTTCACCCCAAAGCCAAGGAGTTGCTGGATGGCAATCCATGCTACTACTAGCCAGCTAAATTGGAAAAAAAAATAGGTCAAAGGATTTTAAAAACATAATAACATTAAAAAAAGCCAGATTGGAAACAATGAGAATGCAGCTCTACTCTAATATCTGGAAAATAATTTTAATGAATTATGTTGTTAGTTCCTGTCTTTTCTAATTTTAATAGGGAAGTATTTTCAATTTTTTAAAATAGAGTTGCTGATTCAATAGAGTACCGAACAAAAGAATTATTCTTTGTAATAACACTATGACTTAACATCACCACCCTTGTTCTGACCACTAAACATTCAGGCTTGAAAATAAGCAAGCCCAGGCATGCAAACTTATTTCTATGAGGTTTTATATTTATTAAGAATATAATAAATATATTTTATGGTTTTATATTTATTAAGAATTTCAGAAAAAAAATCAAATCTAAAGAAAAAGATAGACAAGAAAGAAAAGAGAAGAACCAAAGTTATAAAATATATTGACTTCTGACCTCTTCAATAGATAATTGCAATTTTATAATCTCCCTTGGGGTGTATGGGGTATTCAGAGAAGGATATAATCTCTGGTGGAAGGGTCTGCCATGGCCTTCATAGAGCTGATTATTCATCTTTGATCTCCAGTGACACTCAGTCTCATCTGTGGCACCAGGTAATTGCAACATGCACAGCAACCACATTCTGTCTCAGCAGATGGGTCAAACCAGGTGATGGTAGCCAATAGATCTTTAACTCTTGGTGAAATGAGAATTTGTGTACCCCACCATGTGATCAACAGTCCAATAGTCAAGAAGAAAGGCCCAGCATGTATTGTAGTGTGCTCAGAACATCCTGGC
The DNA here is from genome assembly GCA_039707465.1 of Rhabdophis nuchalis. Lineage (NCBI taxonomy): Eukaryota > Metazoa > Chordata > Lepidosauria > Squamata > Natricidae > Rhabdophis > Rhabdophis nuchalis. The sequence goes on along the minus strand of CM077651.1, from coordinate 35,595,392 downwards.
CTACTGCAGCAGGAAATGGTCACCTGTCATAATGATTTTCCATACCACTGGATTAAGTTCTCTTCTGCTGAGAGAATCAAACTGCACTTTTGTAATGAATGTTCCAACTAAAATTCCATCATGTACAGTTTTCTGTTCTGTTGTAGATACTCTTTATCTACAACTCATCTGCAAATCATCAGATGAGTCCTGCAGTGATGGGGGAGTGGAAAAGCAATGGTCACTGGCAATTGTAGGCACAAACCTGCACTTGGGTGGTATTTGGACCAATGGTTATTTTCTCAATACCCAAGGTGTCCTGCAGAATCCTGAATAACTGGCCAGCCCTTCTTGAACTCCAAAATCAGAAAGACAGTCAGGCACTCGGGTGGCTGAGTACTAGAGTGCTCAATAAATACAACATCTGTATATCCACAAAGCTGAAAATCTACTGATATGTGATTATCCCTTCTCTCCTATACTGAAGTGAGTTCCGGACTCTTATCAAAGGCACATTAGACAACGAGAAATTTTACATGTCGGCTCTGCATTTCATACTCAACATTTTTTGGCAAGACTGTGTCTCCAACCTGGAAGCCTTGGATTGTATGGAGTCCACCATCATTGTGTCCTTGATTATCAGGGCTGAAATGAGATGTGTAAAATAAATAATCAAAATGGATAACTGTCATATGCCTTGTTGGAAGAAAAATCCATCTGGTTCAGTTCCAAGTGGGGAGAGAGAAACTGGAAACATGAAGGCTGATTGGAAAGATGCTTTATTGATGAACAGGACCACATGGGTTTGTGATCTTGGGAAGCTGACCACATGGAGTGGAGAGTGAGGGTTATTTATACCCTCTCTTGGGCATTGCCCTTGAGCTTCCTGTTCCTGTGGCAAGAGCATGTATTCTATTGGTTGCTGTCAGACACCCATGGGGCTATGCAGGGGTCATACTTGAAGTCTGAGCTCCAAGGTTTGGTTGAAACTCGGAAGGTGATGATGTAATGAAGAGGCTTATGTTTTGTGGGCAAGTCCTATTGTGTCTTAATGGCTTTGTCCTGGTTTGGATCTTGAGAGCTAATCTCATCACCCTGAGGCTGAAGATCTTTTGTCTTGTAGACAAAAGTGGCCCAGTCCTGCTATGAAGAAAAGTGGGTCTTGCTTTCCAAGAACATGTTTCTCCTTTAGGGAAATATAACATTCTGCCTTTTTAATATTTCTCAAAATATTTCATTCATTCTTCTAGGAGATGCGGCCTCCCCCGGCTTTGAAGAGGGGTGCTTCTAAAATTGATAGAATACCATGAACTGTGTCATAGAATAACACTACAATTACTACAACAAAGGATTTTCAGTGCTTCCATGGAGCTAGACTTTATGCTTCCAGATTGGAATTTCAACAGCCACTACAAGTCTACAGATGAACTACATCATAGTGTGTCTTCTTCATACCCGAAGGACTACTATATATAATTCTCCCTTCTCCTTAGATGTTATACAAATCACTTCAATCCTTTGGTCCACATTTTTTATCCTCAGACCCATCTTATCTATATTTTTCTTCTTTCAGCAAATAATCCATATAAATTTTCTAGTCTTAGAGAAAAGTTTTTGTGGGTTTTTTTCTCTGATCAAATGGTGAGCCATCTCAGCAAGTTCTAACATTTTCATAATTTATTCCTCCAATGTGGGAATTTCATGAGTCTTCCTTCATTGAGCATGCAATACTCATGCTGCAGTTACAATATAGAAAATAAATATGTCATAAGTCTTTTCTAGTTCATTGCTCATAAGACCCAATAAACAAAGTTCTGGTTTCTTCATCCTATCTATCTTTAAATTCTAAAGGTGCTGATGAGGTTTCCTTGATGTTTTCAAAAATCCTGCCATTCTTGCTTACTCAACAAAATTAAACCACTATTCCGATTTTTTCTATGTTGATTTTGGTTGTAGAGGATTTTTTTTTATTCAGAGAGATGGCTGCTGCCTGCAAAAAAGAAAAGCATTACCCATATACAAAAGCTAAATAAACCAGTCAAGCTATCATACTTGTCTGCATTTTTAAATGAGCTTTCTAAAGCTCATCAACAACAGGAAAGAAGACTATGCATTGAATGCAAACACTTATCAGAACTGAAACCCAAATAACATTGTACAAATATATTTGCATTTGTACTACGTCAACAGCATTGACAATACTAATGTGCAAAACATAGGTTACAAACATAGCTATTTGCTTTCAGAATAAAATGTACTTGTCAACCTACATGAACTGATCTTGAACTGTAACCTACTTATTCATAGCAATTCAGATTAATGTTGGATAGTTGACTATGTATATTAGATACACACATACCGAACAGCTTTTAATGATTGAGTAGTTCTTAAATTCTTAATATTTAGACATCCCCAAAGAGTTATTATTTTGTTGTTATTTTGTGTTGCAATCCACGTACTGTCCTCTATCAAAAACCTGCATTAGAGGCTTTTAAGAATGTTGAAACTCATATTTGAACCTTGATATGTTAGCCATATCACTGAAGCCTTCCAAATACATTATCCATTTTAATTGTTATTTTAATGTTTTGCCAATAAATATACCTTTGACAAAGGATGTAATTTAAAACCAGTTAAATAATTTCAGGTTCTCTGTGTTCAGAATTCTGCTGGTTAAGAAACCTTGTGCGATGTAGAATCAATGATTTGAACTAGGATACTAGGTTGGAGAATACTAGACTGCTTCTAATCTCTATATTTCATAAAACACATGTACATATTCCCTCTTGCTTCTACAGTTACATACTGTATACATGTATTTGTTTATTAATTAAATTTATATAACCATCCATATAACCAAAAAGCAAACATACAAGAAACAAAAGTAAAATAAATATACAAAGGCATATTAAACCTATATATGTCTATGCATGTATCTTTGTTGTGTACATATACATACACATAAGGTCCTTTATTAGACAGTATTAAACTTTTTGTGTAACTGAAGTCATTTGTAACAAGACTATACTTTTTCTTCAATTTTGCATCTGACTTTTTCCCTAGTTACTTTTTTAAATCATAATTTATGCTTATTTGATTGGACAGATAAATGGTTACATTAGTGAAGACATTGAAATATCGTGTTCTAGTAACACTATCAATTATAGAAAAAAATACAATGCACAAACCTAGTTTCTGTTTGGAAATATTTATGTATTCATGTTTGTATTATATATACTTCATGTAAAAGTAGTAAAACATCTAAATAACAAATGTCAAAAATAATGTTGAATATATATGGAGAAACTCTATCTGATTTCAAAACAGTTTATACCATATAATAATCAAACAATACTTATGTAAGATAATTGTATGTGAATTATATAACACTTTTTATATTTTCAAATTGGGTCTTAGTTCCTTTTATGCATCTGATATGTAGTAATTAATTGAATCGTGGAAAAAAAATAATGAGACTGAGAGGAAAGACCTGAAATACGTTGGTCTTTTGATTAAAGAAGTGATAATGTAATTTCTATTTCTAAGGATGCTCAGGACACAGTCCATAATGTCTCTAATTTAAAACCAGAAATTGTACTCATTTCTATAATACTAAGTCAAATTATACTGAGAGAAGAAAGTAATCATTTAAAATATAATGTAGCTCTTAGAAAGATTATACATGAGCAGCCTTCAGCTTTATCTCTTCAGGGAAAAAAAAGATACTATTAAATCTATGAAAGCAGGAAATGCCGGTTCTGATGGCTATCCTATTGAATGGCATGAGTCACACACTGACTTTTGAAAAAACTCCTGTGTTGTTTATCACTTATAATAATGCTTTTAAAAATGTCTGGCTTTATGAAAAGCCTCAAATATTATTAATATTTTCATATAAAATCAGATAAACTGGAATAGTAGCAGCTTCATTAAATATGGGAGAGGTATTTGATACAGTGCAGTTGATATTTTTAGAGCCATCTTTAGAAAAAAATAACGATTTTTGTTCCTTTTGTATAATTGGATTATACTACCATTATTATTCTAACATTTATTTATATTCTAATTCATATTTATTTATAGGTTAACCCAATGCAGGAGAATTCTGGGCAGTTTGCAAAAATAGGAATTTAGTTAATAAATATTGTGAAGGTAGTGCCCAATAAAAATAAACAGATTAAAAAGTAAAACACCACACAAAAGGTCCATCATCCTTTCAAATTCAGTGCCTAGAGGATCAGCCAGGCCTTCACAAATCACTTAAATAAGGCCACAGTGAGGCCATACAAAGCTCAGGGGGAATGTTGTTCCAGAGGGCAGGTGCCATGATAGTGAAGGCCTGCTTGCAGGTGTCGTTATTTAATCAATGGGACCTGGAGCATGACAACTTTGTCACAATTTATGGGACAATCAAAAGCCACAGAAGGCAGCAGTTCTTCAAATGATCAGGTCGTATATGGCTGAAGGGCTTTATAGATGATACCCAGAATCTTCAACTGCTCCCAAAAGCCTATGAGTAACCAGTGCAAGTCATGAATCAGAGGTGATGCATGAGACATCACAACTTGGTCATAATTACCTATGCTACATTCAGAACCAGCAGTGTCATCTAGGGCAACTATGTATAGAGAACATACGTTGTCTTACCTGAACGTTGTTTCTCATGGATTAGGACATATCAGGTGTGGGTTATTCTCATGCCCTAATTGGTCCAGAGACTGAGTCAATAATTCTGAAGCCATACCTCTGACTCTCCTCTTCCTTGGCCCCAGTTTAACAAGATCACAGCTCAGTGGTGGGTTCCGAATCCACATAGATGTGTGCAGGGCGTGTGCACATGCGCGTGGTGTGCACATGCATTGTAGCTGCCAGCGACGCTTCCTGAAGCCTCCCCGATAGTCCAGCTGCTTGGCGGAGTGTCGTGTAGGCGCTGTACATACCATGCACATGAAGGGAAGCCTTAAAAGACAGATAAGGAGCTCGGGTGGGCAGGTGGGCCCTCCGGAGCACCATACCGAAAGGGTATCTGGTGCTCCAGGCAGGCTCTGGTACGCCTGTACTGGGACATACCCCTACAACCCATCACTGTCACAGCTTCAAGGATCTGAAACAATAAGGGAAGGCAAACAAGCCACCCCACCAACTAGTTAACAATTAACTCCAACAATATGGATCTATCCTGATCCATGAGAAACAACGTTCAGGTAAGACAATGTATGTTCTCCATGGATCCAGCAGGATGGCTCAGAGTTAACGTCCTGAGGGATGGGTCACTATGACTGTCCTGTCTGCCTGGGGGAATGTACTACTTACTGAAGCATCCTACAGCCAAATGACACATCTGCTGATGCGAACGCATCCAGCCCATAGTGCCGAATAAATGGTGACCCAGGCCCAGGCCGCTACTCTGCAGATATCCTCTATGGGGATACTGGTACTCCAGGCTGCCAAAGTGGCAGCACTCATTGGGGAATGCGCAGTGATTCCTTCTGGAACTGGGAGGTGACGAGCCTCATAGGCCCGTACGATTGCTCCTCTTAACCACCTTCTGACTGTAGATGGGGACACCCTAGCCCCCAGGGAGGAAGGCTCGAATGAGACAAAGAGAGCCTCCGACCTTTGGAACGAAACCGTCCATTTTAGGTAGATTCGTAGGGCCCTACGGACATCTAACCTATGCCATTGATGCTCCCGATCCCCAGATGGCCCAGGGCAGAAGTCTGAAAGTACCAACTCCTGAGATCTATGGAAAAAGGAATTGACCTTTGGGAGAAAGGTTGGGCCCAATCAAAAAACAACTCTGTTATCATGGAAGGTGCATAGGTTAGCTCGTGATGATAGTGCTCTGAGTTCTGAGATGCACCTGGCTGAGGTGACCACTACTAGGAAGGCCACCTTAAGAATCAGGAACTGAAGTGAGATGGACCTAGTTGGCTCAAATGGTTCACCCACTAGGGCCTGTAGAACCGTGGGGAGATCCCAGGAGGGAAATCTGTGGACCACCGGGAGCTGCAGGTTGGAGGCCCCTTTCAGGAAATGATGAATAATTGGCTGTTGGGCTAAGGGAGGAAGATGATCACCCCCTAGAACCATGGATAATGTGGCCACTTGGCAACAGAGCGTGCTGTGTGACAGGACTCTCTCGATTCCATCTTGCAGAAACTCCAGGACCTGGGGCAGGAATGCCAAAATGGGATCGACGGCTTTCCCCCCACGCTACCTAATGAACGCATGTAGATGTGCATTGTTGAGGACCTTCTTGAAGCTTCAATGGTTGAGATCACTCTATCCGCTGTCAGGATCTGCTTTTCAAGTGTCAGGTGGTCAACTGGAGCCACTGGGGCTCTGGATGGAGTAAGACCCCTTGGCACAGGGTGATCTGATCCCAAGGAATCCTCCATGGGGGAGACACTGACAAGTGGACGAGGTCCGCAAACCAGGCCCTTCTGGGCCAATGTGAAGGTACTAGTACCACTTCCTCCCCTTCTACCTCTAGCTTTCTGATGACCCCAGGAAGGAGGGGGAGGGGAGGGAAGGCATAGAAAAGGCCCAGTGGCCAGCAGCATTGGAGGGTGTCTGTGTCCTCTGCTCCCCACATCAGGAACCGGGAGACAAATAGGGGCAGCTGAGCATTTTCCAGAGTCACAAAGAGGTCCACCTCTGGCATCCCAAACGACTGACAAATCCTCCGGAACAGCGTGGGTTGCAGCTGATACTCCCCGTGGTCCACAGTGACCCTGCTGAGCCAATTGGCCTGGGTCCTTCGTGGAGAAGGGCGGGATATAAATGTGATTAAAATAAAATAAATAAATAAGATTCGCGGTCCCAGAGATATGCTCCATCACTATCAACCCCAGATATCTTTCTGCCCACATGAGTAAAGTCCCACACCAGTGCTATGGATGCACTGGTGCCCTGGCACTGGAATGGAATTAGTGCCCACTGCAGGGTTCTGGCATGCAGGTAAGCCCAAGGCATAATGCCAATACAGGAGATCATCTTCCCTAGGAGACTGGACAACAGGAAGACAGACATTGACCGTGCCTGACGTACCTGACGTGTCAGCTGGATGAGGCTGTCTCCCCAATCTGGCAACAGGAATACCTGTCCCTGCATGGTGTTGATGATGGCTCCCAGATGCTGAAGTCTCATGATGGGTTGCAGATGACTCTTTTGAAAGTTCACAGAGAACCCCAGATCTTGTAATGTTTATACTGTCAATGTTTATACTGTCTTGTCTTGCCCGGGCCGCAGATGTTGCTTGAACAGGATATCAGCCAGATAGCACTGGATCATCACTGGAACTTTTCATATTTCTATACTGCCCTCTCTCCCTGACGGGACTCAGGCTGTCAGTCCAAGGGTAACTGCCCAAAGGTAAGCTGATACCACTGCCAACACCTTTGTGAAGGTCCTGGGTGCTGATGCTAAATCAAATGGGAGCACTCTTTATGGGTAATGCGTGCCTGCATATGAAAATCTGATAAATTTCCTATGGTCTGGAAAGATCATGATGTGCAGGTATGTCTTGGTAGGGTCAATGGAAATTAGGTAGTCTCCCTCCTTAATACCTGCTAGAATTAGTCTCAATAATGACATCTTGAATCTGCGATACACCAGGTGGTGGTTGAGGAATTTTAGATCTAAAATGCCTCTCCAACCCCCCAAGGGGTTGGGCCACGAGGGAGGACATCCCCTCGTAGAAATGTGCCCACCAGGATACCGAGCCTTCCATCAGCCTAGGGCCCTAGGGAGGGGTGGGGGAGTGGCGATTCTGGTTAGGGAAGGTCTTGAGCCAAAGGAGACCACGATCCCTCAGACGACCGGGTGCGAGTCTCTCCTTGTGAAGTGGGGCCTAGGGAGGCAGTTGGGCATGTTAGTTGTATACCTGGCTCCTCGCTATTCAACAACAGCCCTGCCCGAGCTCCTAGAGGTGATAGCCGAGGCGGCGGTTGAGACCCCCAGACTTTTAGTCATGGAGGACTTTAACCTGCCGTCAGTAGGCGAAATCTCTGGGGTAGCTCGGGAGTTCATGGCTTCCAAGACAGCCATGGACCTGACCCAGGTAGTTGTAGGCCCTACCCACGAGGGCGGACACACCCTGGATCTCATCTTCGTCTCGGGACAGTGGAGTCATGATCTGGGAATAGGGGATTTAGTCATCACACCCCTGTCATGGACAGATCACGCTCTCCTTCGGCTCGACTTTCCGATCGCTGCACCTCACTGCGGGGAGGCGGAACCGGACATTCCTATATGGTTCCACCCCAGGCTCCTGATGAATCCGATAAGGTTCCAAAGGGAGCTTGGGCCAATTCCTGTGGACTTGCCCCGCGACTCGACTGAGGACCTAGTGACCGCATGGTTAAGTGCGGCCACGGGGGCCTTGGACCGGGTTGCGCCCTTGCGGCCTCTCTTGCAGCGTCGAACCACCTGGGCTCCTTGGTTTACCGAGGGGCTCAGGGAGATGAAGCGCCACAAGAGACGCCTAGAGAGCAGATGGAGATCATCTCAATCCGAAGCCGACCGAACACTAGTGAGAGACCATATTACTTAGTGGCGATAAGAGTGGCCAAATGTGAGTATTGTGCCACTCTTATTGCATCTGCGGATAACCGCCCTGCCGCCCTGTTTGGGGTGACCCGCTCCCTCCTTCAACAGAGGCCGCGGGAAGCCCCTTTACAGGGTCGAGCAGAGGAATTTGGGATTTATCTGCAGGAGAAAATCACTCGGATTCGGAGTGAGTTACCTTCCATCGACAGTGGTCCAGTTGAGGGTGCCGAGCCTGTTCTTGAGACACCATCATGGGAGGAGTTTGATTTTGTTACTACCGAGGATATGGACAAGTTGTCAAAGAGACTTAGGGCCACCACATGTTTATTGGACCCGTGTCCCTACTGGCTTGTACTGGCATCCTGGGAGACAACACGAGGCTGGCTCCAGGGCATTGTCAACGCATCTTTGAGTGAGGGGTCCTTGCCTGCCGTCTTGAAAGAGGCGGTAGTAAGGCCCCTCCTCAAGAAGCCGTCCCTGGATCCAGCATTATTAGAGAACTATCGTCCCGTCTCCAACCTTCACTTTTTAGTGAAGGTTGTTGAGAGTGTGGTGGCTCAACAGTTTCCGCGACACTTGGAGGAAGTTGATTATCTAGACCCGCGCCAGTCCGGCTTCCGACCCGGGCACAGCACCGAGACGGCATTGGTCGCGTTGATTGATGATCTCTGGAGGGCGCGGGATAGAGGATTTTCCTCTATCCTAGTCCTATTAGACCTCTCAGCGGCTTTTGATACCATCGACCATGGTATCCTATTGCGCCGACTGGGGGGGTTGGGGCTGGGAGGCACCATTTTGCGGTGGTTCTCGTCCTACCTCTCTGGTCGGTCGCAATGTGTGTTGGCAGGGGGGCAGAGGTCGACTTCGAGGCCCCTCATATGTGGGGTACCTCAGGGGTCGGTCCTCTCGCCCCTACTGTTCAACACATACATGAAGCCGCTGGGTGAGATCATCCGTGGTTTTGGGGTGGGATATCATCTGTACGCTGATGATACTCAGCTGTACTCAGCTGTACATATCCACCCCAGACCACCCCAACAATGCCGTCGAGGTTATGTCCCGGTGTTTGGAGGCCGTACGGATCTGGATGGGTAGTAACAAACTCAAACTCAACCCGTCCAAGACTGAGTGGCTGTGGCTTCCGGCACCCCGATTCAGCCAGATTATTCCAACTCTGGCCATTGGGGGCGAAACACCGGCCCCCGTGGAGAGGGCGCGCAATTTGGGTGTCCTCCTGGATTCCCGGCTGTCTATGGAGGACCATGTGGCAGCCGTGGCCAGGGGGGCGTTCCATCAGGTACGCCTGATGCGCCAATTGCGCCCCTTACTGGATCGGGGTGCCTTACGCACAGTCACTCAAGCACTCGTCACGTCTCGACTCGACTACTGTAATGCTCTCTACATGGGGCTTCCCTTGAGGTGCACCCGAAAGCTACAGCTAGTCCAGAACGCAGCCGCGCGGGTGATTATGGGAGCGCCTAGACACTCCCAAATAACACCTATCCTGCGCGAGCTGCACTGGCTTCCTGTGGTCTTTCGGGTGCGCTTCAAGGTTCTAACGACCATCTTTAAAGCGCTCCATGGCTCGGGGCCTAGTTATATGCGAGACCGCCTCCTGCCCCATACATCCCTTAGACCGATACGCTCCCACAGAGAGGGCCTCCTCAGGGTGCCGTCGGCCGGACAATGCCGACTGGCGACACCCAGGGGGAGAGCCTTCTCTGTGGCGGGACCAGCCCTTTGGAACGACTTGCCCCCTGAACTCCGTACCATCTCTGACCTCCGCCTCTTCCGCAAGTGTCTGAAGACACATTTATTCCAACTAGCCGGCCTAGCGTAGTCTCTAATACTGACTTGTAGATAGTTTTTAAAATGGGGATTTTAATTCGGTTTTAGCACAGGTTTGGAGTTGAATAAGTTTTTTAAAAATAGTTTTATATGTTTGTATGTTTTTAATGTTCCTGTGCGCCGCCCTGGGTCCGTTTGGAGAAGTGCGGGGTATAAATTCAATAAATAAATAAATAAGGTTTTGGGAACCACAAAAAGGTTGGAGTAGAACCTCAACCCCCTTTCTGCCTCTGGAACTTGTTCTATTGCCTGAATCTCAAGGAGGTGAGTAATGGCGGTTCTCATAAGCTTACGCTTCTCCCTGATCTTGGACATGGGGAATGCTCTAAAGCAATTAGGGGAAATGGAGAAGAATTCGAGCCTAAGTCCCTCACATACACCATGCTAAGTACCCAAGTGTCCATGGTGACCGCCACCCAAGATCCCACAAAGATGGCAAATTCTTCCGAAGGGCCAGCTCCACCTTTTTGTCCTCTGGCTTAAGATTGTCAGCTATGTCTCTTGCCACAAGGAAGGAGGACATCGCCAGCATTGCCACTGGCGCATCGACTGTTAGAACATGCAGAATCTGGAAAAGGCCTCATCCACATTATAGAATCTGCGGTTATTTCCAGATTGGGAAATAACCAATTTCATTGTAATTTTAGTACGACAATAAAGATTATTATTATTATTATGGGCCCACTTGTTCCTCACACCTTAGAGAATAATTGTAGAGCTGGAATCTCCTCCTTGTCCGGTGGGTGCTCCAATCCCTCTGTGGATCCTCCCCCAGAAAGGAAACTTCACTAGCCACCGAGGGAGAAACAGGCCTATCAGGCAGGGAACCTTGGGCCTCCCTGCTGTGACTGGATCTCTGCCCCTTGTCCTGATTTCTTAGGTGGGGCCTTGTCTTTGTGGCGTAGACCTGAAGCAATGCCATGTGATATACACTGCATGTGTTCAGGGATGTCCTGCATAAAATCTCCAGGAGGGGAAACATCCCTAGGTATCACTTAACAACTGTGTTGCTTATCAACAGAAAATTTGGGCTCGGTTTTGGTCATATGTTGAGAACTACCTGTATCCGCTTACTCAATTAATTACAGTACATCTTATATATGTTCTATAGTCTTTACTGCAATGAAAATAAGAGTATGTACAAATTGGAACGTTACTTAAAAAAACCTTTAACTTAAAAATAACATACTGGAATTATTATTTCAGGAACATTCTTCGTTTGTAGTGATAAATATTTCAACACCTAGCCAATGGTGATATAATTATCCTGAAACTGGGTCAGGATGACCATGAGGCAGTGGGAATCACTGCAAATTGCATTCCGATTACATTACTTTTTTCCAAACCCATTACCAACATCTAAAACTCCTAAATGACCATCAGCATTTAAATTCAGTTTTGATGATGATTCAGCATTATGATATATTGTATGAAAGTATGATAAAAAAATAATTCCAGTAATGAAAATCAACGTGCTTTAAACCTGCAGTGCTTTACATAAAAATTTATAAAATATATATGTAGTTTAAAAATTAAGTTCCAGTTAAGAACAATAATTGTATCAATAGATTGTGCTGTGAAATGGCACCTGCTAAATACCTCCAGCAATGTTAAAATTACAGGTAGCCCTTGACTTATGACCAGAAGTTATGATGGACCTTCCCAAAAGTTACTTTCAACCCAGTTCTATGGCTCCAGTGGCCATCCCCATGGACATTTGATCATATTTTGGGCAATTGGTAGGTATTTACAACCATTCACAGCATTCTGAGATCATGAGACTATGGTTAACAATGTATTGAAAACTGGCATTTACTTCCAGGTTCTGGAAAAAGTGTTCCATTGTGAGCTATGTGTTCACTAATACCATGTTGTTTAATTAACGAATGTTGCAAATAAAGGTCATAAAATTCTGTCAGTCATCTGATGACTCACTTTTACAACTGCTACAACTTATGATTGTAATTGTCAGGCTCAATTACAGTCACAAATCGAGGACCACCTAGTTTTGATTAGACTATTATGGAGTTAAAATGTGACAGGCCTTTAAAATATGTGTACGGTAACTAGTAGCAAATAAATTCTTTAGAGATTAGACAGCAGGAAGTATTTTAAGATGAAAATACTTCTCCTTTTTTTAATGTGAAACAGGAAAAAGTAGTGAAGAGAAAAGCTTATTAACATTTTCTTCTCCTCCTGTAAAGGCAAGAAAACAGTTGGGAAGAGGTAGTGCAATTCTGAAGAGAAAATGCCTGGGAATCAGATACGTAAGAAGCTATTCCTGTTGTTCTTAATCTCGGATAATGCCTTGCACATTAATATGCATGTGCGAACAGCATCCAACCAATGAAGAAAATAACAGACTAATATTGGATGTAACTAAATTTCAATGTCTTGAAAAAGTAGGATTACAGTTTCTTTCAAAAGAGATGTATACAACATTTGACTTTTGATAAAACTGCTCATGTTTTATAGTTAGGAAAGTTAAATACGACAATGGCAAACCGAAATTATTTATTTGAAATGTCACTTAAATACATTTTCCCATGGATATTCCAAATATACACAAAAAGAACATTGCAGCAATTTTTTTTAAAAAAAAGTTTGGTTTTACGCAACGAAGTGCCAAACATAGCTGTAACACATACCTGACTTTTGTTTAACGAAGTATAAAAAGTAAGGAATAATTTATATTTACACATATGTACAATGATCTACACTTATCCACATACACACGTCAACTAGTTTCAAAACATGAGTATATTTGTTTCAAGTTTTATCTACATTAAATATTTTTTAAAAACTGGTAATGAGTGCCAGATTTTGTTTTTATGGTGCTTTGTTGATACAATCATTCTAGTGCTGCAAAATTAAGGCGCTACCCACACCAGAGCTTCAGTTATGCAAGGCGCTGTATGACTAATGCATACAGTTTTCTGAACAAATCTAATTCCTTTTCATTGAAAATGAACTGCAGCATGAATCAAAGAGCAGAAATCTGCTGATTATCAGCTTATCAAAATCCCAAAGCACCCTTAGCAACTGAAAGAAAAAAAAGATATTTGAAAACAGTAGATAAAGGCCACTGTAGCAAATATTTCATGAGGGGTGAAATTTAAAATGGTCTAAGCTTCACCTATTATTTGGATGTAGACCTATTATGGATTTCAGGTTTTTGTGTGTTTACTTTTTACACGAGTAGCTGGGATGCCTTTGCAGCCCTATTATACTCAATAAAATTATGTTCTGAATATTATTTCTGCAAAGCATTTTAGATAAGGAGGACACTGCAATCCTCAGTGCTCTAAATTGCCAGATTGATCAGCCTAAGAGAAAGAACATAAAAATTTTGGCTTTCATTATACTTATGTTAATATTCCTGCTGAGGTGACCAATTCTGATGGCTGAAAAGCTCATCAGCCTGGCTTTTGATTTTAAAGCGCAAAAGTACCATGCTGAAGACTCTCATAAAATTCCTCATCCAAAAGATTAGAGGGGAATCTCAGGGATAGTATATAAGATTCTGCCTCAGAAATGGGAAGTGCCAGAACTGTCTTAGGAACAAAAAAGAAAAAGAGAAAACCAAGAGGTGAGCCCAAACCTTGCCAGAGACAGTCCAAGCAATCAGTTAAAACTGTGAAAAATAATGATAGTGGTCCAAGTTCCCTGCAAAAAACCCACTAGAATTCATTTTGAAAAACCTCTTTCTTGATAAAACTTGGAAGCTTTTAGAGTCCAGTGAATGAACAGGAAGACAGCTGTGTTGAAGGAAAGTGTGATAGCACCCAGGGAATGGATAGAAAGGAGAACAGAGTGAGAACCTCCTTCTCTCTGGCTTTAATGTTGAAACAGGTAATATCATGCTTGACTTCTGGTGACTACCTGGAGAAATTCTTGTGATGTTCCTGGCATGATACAGAAGTGGTTTGCCATGGCCTCCTTCTGGCATGTTTTTTTTTTAAATTCAATTTCCTGGTCTCACATACAGCTTTAGAGATGCCAGATGGTTTCCCATCCAAGCAGTAATGAGAACTGACTTTGTTTAGTATTCAAGATCAACCAAGGTCAGCCAGGACCAGGTGCAAACTTTTAAAAAATACTTGAAAGAGAATCTACAAACTCTAGTAAAGAAATTAGAACTTGCAGGAAGGCTATGGCAGAAATTATTAGAGCTTCATTTGCAAGTTGCACAGTTAACAATTGAAAGAGCAGTCACAGGTCAATACTTAACTACAAAAGGTGAATTCCAAGAAGCAGCAATTACAGTACATTCAGGCTGTGTTGATCAGTCTTAGGAAACTGCTATCTGGTCAAGAATTTTTAGACAACCTTCCAATACCACACCAATTATAGCACTTACTAAAATCAGTCTTTTTGATGATTAGACTTTCTGTATATGAAATTTCTAGGCTTTTGTCCAAAGAGCACATGCTGTTTCTAATTCATAAAGGAGGCACTTTTGAAATATTTTGGTATTGTCATTATTTTCTTGCCAGATTAATTTTTTTTACAACCGATATCTTTTACCTTGCTGTGTCTTTGTACCATGTTCTAAAACCAGAACTAATATTATTTTCATGTTCTGTTTGTTTGTTTCTGGAAATTCAGAGATCCCAGCAGTTTGAATTAGCAACACTGATTTGCTGTTTCCTGTTTACAACTAAACTACTAAACTATTTCCAATAATTTGACCATTTTAAAAAAGTTAACCACATATACGAAGACATCAAAATACAGATATATTTACATCTAATTTAAACTTGCATTGAAATTTGCAGTACAGGATTCCATTTGTGTCTCCTTTCATGTCAGCAAGAACTTCAAGCACGAACAGTATTCGGTATATAACAAGTAATATTAAGGTTTTGGTTTTCAAAAGTATATGTAACTAAGTTTTCGTAGAAGAACCTATTAGGCTGGTTATGGCAGTTGTGAGTAAAGATGGTTTTTATTTAAGTGTTACTTCCAGACAAAACTAGAAGGATAAAATTGAAATGGTGATTCGATTTTTCAACAGCCTTTAGTAAGATAATCGCTGAAGAGCTTGAAATTAACAGTGTAGGTATACACTAAATATGCTGGCCATGATCCAGCCACAGAGCTTTGAAATCTCAAGTATTTAATGGCAGAGAGAAGCTTTCCCTAAGACACAATTATGTCCACTATGAGAGGCTATTAGTTCCATGTCCCAACTACAAGGCTCTCCACAGGTAACTCCTTACTGTAGGTTCCTGATGTCATTCTGAAGGGAGGGGGGCTCGGGAAGGAAGAATGACTCAATCTTCTTAGATATATTATGAAACAGTTTTCTCAATACATACAGCATGCAAATTACAAACACAAGGAATTGGCTTATAACCAGCCACAAAGCTGTTCATCAGATACTCTTTTGGACAGTGTTCTTTGGAAGTGGAACATTTTATCCTGGCAATCCCATTTACTTCCGATATTTCTGTCTACATGTTGCAGATAAACAGTTGATCTTGGTGCTTTCTTCCAGAGGAACATTTGAGAATTTCTTTTCAACTGGCTACCACAAGGATAATTCTGATAATGCATATTCTCAGTTTCTAATCCACTATTCCAAGTCTGTTTCTACAAAGAAATGAAAATGTCAACTGCGGATTTGTAGACATTTTAGTACTTCTGACTCAGTTGTCTCATTATGATGAGTAGATGGCGATTATGTACTCAGTCGATGCCTGCAACTGTACGCTCTGTTGTGGCATAACTTCCAAGAGGCTCAGATTATTCCAGGACAAGAGGCACAGAATACTTGATTAACTATTGGGTCCAGTGAGTGCAAAGAAGAATGAATGCTTAAATGAGCAGAGGGAAGAACTGTTGCCAACTGTTTTCTTATTAGCAATAGAAAGCAGTTGCTTTCAGTGTATCTTCACAAATAAGACTGTGTCATCTAGGTCTTTTGCGGGTCACAAATATTAACACGCGGCGAATGGCAATGAGACGATCTTTAAGTGAAGTCATGGCAAGAATGGCCAATTGGGCTCTGTTCTCTAGTGGTAATACTGCCAACAGCCACCAGTACCAAGCTGGGCCACTGGGATTACTCTGTAAAGAAAATATTAATAAATTAACTGTTTTTAGTAACATAATTCAAGCAGATAGAACACCATCTGATAGCTGTAAGAAAATCTAAGAAGACAACATTCTGTGCTGTTCACAGAATGCAGAAACTGAAAATAGTTTTGGTCACCCATGAAGTATTTCTATAGTGAACCTACAGAAGGCAGAAAATTTGCAGTCCAGCAAGATCTAGAGCAGGGGTTCCCAAACTTGGCAACTTTAAGACTTGTGGACTTCAACTCCCAGAATTCTCCAGCCAGCTGGTAGAGAATTCTGGGAGTTGATGTCCACAAGTCTTAAAGTTGCCAAGTTTGGGAACCCCTGATCTAGAGAGTCACAGTCCTGCCTATTTTATGTAGTAAGACTATCCCCCAACATTATTGTCATTATCTTGATATTTTGCAATTATAGAAAAATACCAACCTAAAACAATAGAACAAAGACAGATGACAACCAAACTCTAAACTGTTTTTTCTGGCTCCCACATAATCCAGTGGGTAGTGTGCCAAAATTCAATAGCAAACCATCAAGCATTATGAATGTAATTTCCTGCAGATTTACAGTATGAAAACTTGAGGCTTCAGAAACATTAAACACCCTTGAAGTGACTAAATCCCCCATGGAATTAAAAATCCTGAAACACAATCACCCTGTTTATCTGAAAGCACATAATTTTTCTCCTCCTTGAACTTTGGCCAACAAAAATAGGCAGCCCCTACCTCAAAAGCAAATTCTTACCCATGATTTTAGGCATGACTTCATTTCAAAAGGGATTGTAAAGGCCACAGAAATACAACAAATTTACAGAAACAAATAAGGAAGAAACACAACATTAAAGTACGTTCTATGTTACTATTTTCGCAGAACTGCCTTATTGGTTTTAAGGGAGAAATTTCATTATGCACTGTAACATAAACATATGACTCATAGTCTAAGAAAAGGTAAATGCAACCAAAAAAACAAAACTCTTTCTAAAATGTTAATACACAATTTGTCCAAATGCTGTTGTTAAAAACAAATATTAGTCTATGTGAGCAAAATAAAATAGAACTATGGTTCCAGTAGGGAATACAGTGCATTTTACAGTAACCCAAAATAAATCTCAAAAACAAAAATATAATTGGATTAATACAACTGGGATCGATCTTTTAAAATTTAAAAGTAAATGAGAACAGGGCACATTTTAAATAGCCACCAGTATATTTTCAGGAGTTGCAAGGGTGTTTGAAAACCAAATTATGGATTCCTACCAGCAGAGTTTTACAATAATCACTTTTTTAATTATCATATTATGAAAGATACCTCTCATTGGATTTTGACCTGTAAAGGGGTTAATCTCTTGAGATTTACTCATGGTGCCCTCTTCAGGTAACACAGCAAACTGCTTGCCAGTGACTGTGTATAATTGCTTATATAATTTTATTAACCCTTTGAAAAACAAAGGTTAAATTAATACAGACTACAGAAGGAAAAGAAAGAAAGAAATCACAGCTAAAAGTGTAAGAAATAAAGTAAATGAAAAATAGAAGAGAAAGAAAATAGATACGAAGTGGCTTCTGATCTTTATAGCAGTTATAAGTAGAATTATAAACATTACCTATGTTTCTCCCTCTCCCCCCCGCCCCCCTCCCAAAAAAAAAAAACAGAGCAGAAGAGAGCAGAGAGGAAAGGAGAGAAGGCAAGGCACTGGGAGAATGGAGGTAAATGAACAGGATGGTAGTAGAATAAGGCGTATTGGGATGTCAGGGAAGAGACTGGAGATACAGGTGAACTACTAGCTCATGCCACAATGAAATATTAACAGAAGCAGAAGCCGACAAATGGAAGGGAAGGAGCTGGAAGACAGGAACAGATCAGATATTTTGCACTAGGAGCTATTGAGGGAACAGGGGGGCACTGAACTCTTCCTTTTTTCTCTCATTTGCCACTGCCAATGTCATTTGGTTTTTTTAAAAACTAGCCATGTGGATATATACCATATATAAAAAAGATGAAAAAATTGCATTTTTCAACTTTATATCCTCTGTATTTTCACACAATTTATGAACATTTTAGCTTCACAGATTTTAAATTAAGCACTTACTTTATGTGAATTGTTTGCATATATTAATCACTGTGGTTATTTACTGTTGTACCCTGTTCATTTTTAGCACTGATATAACGTTGCATATTTACCTGTGGCTCACATTCTTTCCCTGGCATTGGTCCAAAATGGTTTAAAATTTGTGCTTTCATATTGTCTTTAAGAGAAGTAAACCAGGACACAGCTTGATCGTAAACGGAATCGTGAATGCGGACCAGCTCTTCATACTCTGCCCCTTCAACCTAATTTGAGTTATGACGATGGATTTAAATAAATGCATGTTTATGTACAGCATAACAAAAGCAAATACCATTCTAAAAAGAGTTTAGTTACTTTTAAATATCCTAAACAGGGAACTTTTTAAAAATCATCTCCCTTTTGAATCAGCCCAAAATTCCAAGAGAGCAGCACAGGTAGGTGTTGAGTATTCAATAGGATAATAGTGAAAATTGGGTTACTAGCTGATTACTACGGGTGTTTGCCAATTTATCACTCAGGGGTGTCAAACTCAAGGCTGGTGAGCCTCGGGGTGCTATTTGGCCCACAGGGCTGGCCTGGAAATAGTAAAGGACCAGCCCACAATGCTTCTGGCAGCCAAACGGGGCACAGAGGGTCACATGCGGGGCCCTCTACCCTGTTTTGGCCGGCAAAGTGCTGCAGGCCATCCAGGCTGAAAAGGGGGCACAGTTGGGGCTGCTTGTGGCCCCCATGGCCCGTTTTGACTGGCGGAGTGCTGGAGGAGGCATCCGTCCAGTCTCTCCCCCTCCATCCGGAGGAGAACTACAATGCTGATCCGGCCCTTGAAGAAAGCCAGTTTGACACCCCTGACTTAGTGAATTGTTTTCTATTCACAATCAATGATGAAGACTGATGTGGAAAAGTACAGAACATGGGAACTAACATTTTTCAGTACAGATATAAAAACTGTTTGCAGATACATAAGAATTATTTGAATATTTAAATTACATTTGTGAAATGACAGTAAAATGCTAACTCTGGATTACACCATTGTTCATCTAGAATGCCACTCCATTTAATTTTAACTGGGGAGAGCCTATTCTTTGTCTATTTCTCTTTAGAGCTGCTTTACATTACACTCTTAGAGAAACCAATCATATAAATTAATAGGATTAAAAGCCACTGACCAAAGCATGCTTAAGGAACATGTGATCTGATAGAGCTTGCTAATACCTTTACATCGGTTTAAAGAAGAAAAGTGGAGCTACACATTCAAAGATTTGATATAATTGCAAGCAGATTAGAAAGTGGCATTCCTAACATTTTCTGCTCAAAATCTCATGTCTGTGTATATGTATGTATGTGTGTGTATGTATATATATATATGTATATACACACACACACACACACACATATACACACACACATGTACATATGTACAAACACCCACCCACACACATATATATACAGAAAGTAATTTGGATGGAATATCTGCTTTTCAAATTCCTATTTTCCTTTAGAACATGCTTCTTAATGCCATTTTCTTATTTAAAACAGTACCCTGGAAAAGAAGGCAACTGAACAACTGCATAGTAATGCTGTAACTCTCCTCAGGAATATATATTTTAGATATGGTAGGACTTAGTATTGAATGGAGTGTTTAAAACTTCAGAATATGGCATTCTGATTTAAAAAAGATGGTTTATTAAAGGAATTTGGTGCTTATCACTTTAGTAAGGGAATGGAAACAAAAGGGGAGAAGTAACTTCAACTTTGGGTTTAAAAATTAATTCGTGCAACAGCTAAAGCCCCCCCCCCCCCCCCCAAGTTAGATTATGGGCTGTCCTGTAATTTAGGAGACAAAGGAAGGCTCACAAAACTTTTTTTCAATAGATGAGGTATGAAAAAAACTACTACACTAAAAAGTTACCTTTTCGTCTTCCAAATATTCAATGTTTGCAGTATTATATCCATCTCGCTGACCATGGCTTAAGACCCTAAAACGTCGAACACCAACTGTATCAACGACTGAACGACCATCAGGGAAAAACTTCACATCCCTGACTTCCAACATACAGCCGTAATCTGCAAATCTGAAGGGACAAAGCCATGTTAAGGCTGTGATTCTAAATATATTTTAGGAAGCAGCCTTATAGATTTCCCGTAGCCTGCCTACATATATTTGGAATGAAGTTGTAAAAGGAATTATTAGGCTTAATGTAGTAAGAGGAGGTACAAAGGCTTGCAGGAATACTACTTGTTCCAATTCTGTAAAAAGCTATGAAATTACTACTTGAGTTCTTTTGATGCTGCAACTAGATTACCTGTCCAAATCTAATAACCCTCAAATGAGCTGGATTTCAAGCCCCATTAAATTCCCACCAGAAGAATATGGGAAGCAAAGATCTACATAAATTGGGAATTCTGTCTAGACGGTCAGATTTTTCCCTAAACACTATGCATTTCTCCCAAATAGAAAGTTTACACTAAGATTGTTACTGATCAGCCAACTGCTAGATTTTGGCATATTCCCCAATATCGGAGAAGAAACAAAACACCACATTTTCCTGCTAAGACCACTTTCCCATATCTGATAGACATAAGCCCTTCTTCCATTTTTTGCACCCAAAATGCAGTATTTTATAAAGAAGTTCTAAATCCTTAGCTTACCCTTTCAATTCATCAGTTAAACACATGCCGAATTGTTTAGTGCCTGTTTCCATGCATCTTCTTATCATTAATCGATAACGGGGCTCAAACACATGAAGAGGACAAGGAATGGTAGGGAAAGCCATGGTACATACAAAAATGGGAACATCTTTATTTAGACTGCAAGAGAAGGAAGATTTACTTTTAAACTTATGCAGGTCAATATCAGTTAAAACATATAATTGAAATCCATCTTTAAAACTACTTATGAAATAAGCTTCATTGTATTCGTGTTTTCACTCAGCTTCCCTGAATCTCTCTTCTGTTACTAATAAATATAAGAGAAGACTATCTAAACATAGCAAAGACCATGTTCAGCTGAAATATTTCAAGCTGTACAGTACATGCTTAAGGCTAAAGGCTATCACATATATATATATATATGAGAAGTTGGCAAAAATGTGTGGCTAGTGGGCAAACTAGGAAATTAGGAACATGCTACAGTTCTTATAGAACTGGTATCATTGGCTGTAGGAAAATTAATGTTTCATTCTACAGTATGCCTCCTTGTTACATAATTATTATTTCAAACAACTACACAACTAAAATCAGCTGTAGCAAGAAACACATCTGATTGCATACATACAGAGACAATATGGGATTTAGAATAAAATGAACAACAGTTTGGTCCTATAACAACTCTGTTCTATTATTTAATTCTTTTATAAAGGCTTTCTCTGATAACCAGCAGTTTCATATATAATCTCGCATATTTATCCTCCAAATCAGGAGTCCCCAATCCCCGGTTCGAAACCTTGCCATGCCAATGATGAGCCAGCGTGCATGTGAAGCTCCACTCGCACAAGGGCATTTGAATGGAGGTTGTTTGTGCTTGTACAAGAAGCTCTATTCATGTGAGTGAAGCTCCATTCGTGCGAATGGAACTTCATGCATGATCACTCTCCACTGGTGCAAGTGGGGTTTCGCATGCAAGCACAAATGCTCTCCACTCAAGCACCTCTGCTCATGTAAGTGGAGCTTTGCATGTTCACACAAGCATTCTCTGCTCGCCTGCAAAGCTCCATTTGCGTGAACAGAGGATGGGCATGCCTGCCGCTGGCACCAGAGCACATGGCAGGGGTGGGTTGCTGCCAGCATTACTGCCAGTTTGGTGCTCCTCGAGTGTGTGCAATTGCATATAAATAGGTCTGCGCATGCGCAGAACATTAAAAAATGCAAAAATAAAAAATGCCGCGGCTCAAAAATGAGCCTACCATCTCTACCGGTTCGGTGACCCAGTCACAATTTCCACTACCACTTTGCTTGAACTGGTGCGAACCGGTAGCAACCCACCTCTGGCACATGGGCTTGCCACTTACACCCCCCACTTGCGCCACCAAGGTGGAAAGGTTGGGGACTGCTTCTCCAAACAATAACTTTATCTGTTACAGAAACTTACTATGTGGTCCTCCACATAGTTTTTGAAGCTAATGTCAGAATATACGCATTTCTGTAAAAGTCTTATTCAGAGGCTTTTGTTTCAACTTCATTAGTGTTCCAAGTTATTTGTAGGGCATGCATATCCCTGACCGACACGTGTATATTGATTGTATAAAGGGGATTGAGACTGCTTCCAGTGATCTTTCCCACTACCTTTTCATATAGGCTGAACAAAGTTTGTGCAAAACAAGAACTTGGTTTCCAAATGTTAATAAAGTGCAGGTTCTCTAATCAAACTTTCTATGAAAAATCAAGAGAAAGGAAGAACTGACACACTTATGTCAAATGTCTTCTTTCACATATACTATACCACCATGCTAAAATAAAATCTGAAGATCAGATAATTATAAATATTATGAAAATATACACATTATTTAATCAACCCACTTAATTTTACTAATATTCTCTTTATAAATGAAGATCACTTACTTTGATAATTCCTTCATTTCTTCTTCATAAACCTTTTTCCTTTCAGATAATTCTTCTGGAAAGTAGCGAACTATTAATTCTTCAGTAAGGATGGTCTTTTTGTAAGTTCGACTTGCCAAAAACTATAAAAGGAATTTAAGAATCCACGTTATCCAGTTCTAGCTATTCTACTAATCAGTAATTAAACAGGCCTGGAGAATAGAATGGTAAAGTAAATGTTTTTATGTTTTAACACCTTAAAACGGGATCAGGAATTTGCACAGAATACTACAATCAAGCACTTAAAACCACAACTACTAAATCACTACTGTATTTAGCAGTTTACTGTTATGGTTTTAAGTGGCTATAATAAGCACATAAGAGTGGCCATTTAATTATTCTACACTGCTTCTTCAGAAAATAACTCTGAAATATATAGTAGTGTTTTCCATCCTTGGGCACTTGAAGATATGTAGACTTCAACTCCTGGAATTCTCCATCCGGCTAGGGAATTCTGGGAATTGAAGTTCACACATCAAGGGCCCAAGATTGAGAAATACTGTATTGAGGTGATGCAAAAGAAAGCTACCCTTTTTCTTCTCGTTTGGCAAGAATTTAAATATATGTGAAGTCAAACATCCCATATATTTAAATACTACCTATCTGTATTAGGGCGAGTCACATGTGTTGCTTCCCTCTTCATTTCAGGACAGTAGAATCAGCAGGGTTCTAATTTTCGCAAGAAATTTTGATTTTCAAGCATTAAATTGGCTTACTGAACTTTTGTATTGCAGCCTTTTAAAAAAACACTCTGAAGCCCTCTCCAAAATTCAGATCAACTCTCCCCTTTTTTGGAGGTGGTTTAAGGGGTTTAAATGGGCCCTTAAAGGATCAAGAAACATAAGCCTTTTATTTAGGCAGCTTCTGGAAATGGGATGGGGAAGACTTACATCTGAGAGCTTTTCTTTACAAAGCGGACAGTGAGGATTATGATCCAGACAACGTTCAAGGCATTTGAGGCAGAAGGTATGTCCACAAGGAGTAGTGACAGGCTCGTAGAATAACCTGAAAAAGGCATTTAAATAACAATTTCTGTTTTTTATTATTATTTCAGACATAATAATAATAATGCTTGTTCTACCTTGCAACAGAAGCATTTGCAACAGTTTTTGGAATTTGGAACTCTAAAATCAACTTGATTTAAAAGCATTTTGCACAACACCACAGATGTATAATACCACATATCATGTACGTAATCTGCTCTTGAAATATACAGTATGGAGTATTATCATGCACCCACCACACAATTAGCCCATTCTTACTAAAGAAAAGCTAATTTCTGAAGATATGACATAGAACTCTTTCATTCATTTCCAAAAACTGTTTCTGAGCACAATTGTGTAAGAGAAATGATGAATTCTTACTATATAATTAAGGTTAAGGAGCTGAAAATATATTAATGTATTATTTATTTAATAAATTAGCATCCTGTATATCTCTTCAGAGCTCACAGCAGCTTTCATTACAACTTAACAGAATTATAAAATGTTCAACAAGCAAAAAATTCTACTATAATGCATCAAGAAATAATCAACAAAATCAAATAACAATATCAAAAGCAACATAAAATATGAACAGCATAGAAGCTTATTTTGCTGTAATTTCATATATCTATATGTATGCATGTATGTATGTATGTATACATGTATGTATGTATGCATGCATGTATGTAATTTTCTAGCAACAGAATGTACATTTGTTTTTTTCTGGAACGGAATTGTTTGGTTGTTTCCATCTATTAACCTAAGTAAACAGGCCCTGTAAGAAAATTACAAAATTAAAATTGTATGACTGTAATGTGTCATCACATGGATACTATGACTTACATGCTTATGTCATGATGTCTGACATAAGAACATAAATCATGGTATTTGTGTGATGATAAATCCGGCTTCAATCTACTTATGCTTCTAAGTCCAAAGAAATAAGATACATGCAACTGCTGTTGAAATTTAAATCCTATAGAATCCTATAGAATAAGACATTTTGTGCAGTTTGTTAATACCTCATACAAAGGGAACACTCAAAGTCAGATGGATCCATGAGATTTGTAGGAATCTCTTTTATGGGAAGGGAAGCTGAGTTTCCACAAGTAGCATCTCCATCTTAAAATTAAAAAAAAATAACATTTGAAATAAATGACTCCTTTGCTGAATAATCTCATTAGATAATTTAAAATATCAAAAGAGGAGGAGGAGGCTGTACCAGGTCTTTCAAAAACTAATAATTTCCAGTGAGTTCTAAAATTATCAGACAGGAACACAGGACTAAACACTGTGCATTTCTGAAGAATTAAAGTGAGTACAAATAATCAATTCAACTTTTGTCCTGAAATATTAAAGAAAGACCCCAGACATGGAACCAGAAAGCTTCATCTTAGTCTATGGTGACAAAATACCACAACTATTCCCTCGTGTAAGAAATCTGCTATTTAGAGCAAAGACGATAAAGTGATGTTTTGCAACATTTTCCCCCTTCGTGGAGCTGGGGTGATCAAGGCCTACGCATGATGCATCTGGCCTGTGGTTCACCAGTTTGACACCCCTGTTCTAGTCTATCCTAATCATTATAACTTGTTTTACTATTTTCAACTGCAAGAACAACGAATGTCACATTATATTAATTTTCATTTAAAGTGATAACATATTGTTATTACTGATTGTTGAAATGATTTATGTTTTTCCTTACACAAAATACTGAGCAATTTAACTTATTCAGTTTAAAATAGGAATTGCTAGAATGACTTTTGGCAAAATATTCCATAACTAGCAAAAAGATTCAAAATTGTAGTGTTTATTTCCCTCTAAAATAAAAACAAGCAATAGAAAAAACAAAATTGAGAGCATGTAAGCAGTTGCAACAGACCTTTTCTAAGAATTTTGCTAGGAACATCCAGATTCTGTAAGTCTCTCCCATCAGCAGAAAATTTTCTTTTCAAGTTTGCACTGGGTAGGCTGGAGAGGACTTTCCCTAATGTTTTCTTATTCTCTTCAAAACAGAAATCATGATGGGAAATTGAAGAATCAATACAGCGATAGACATCATTCTCTTGGGAAGGATTTCTTGTTAATCTCAAAATGGCCTCCTACAATAAAAACATTTGGTTATGTATAAAGACATAAAGACAAAAATGTGTCTTCTATAGACGTACCTTTATTTATCATAGCTATGACTGAGAACTAACCGTTTGGCTACCTGTTACATGACTTCTGCTGGGACTGCTTCTATCAACTCTATTATTTATATATAATGTAAATAATAATAAATAATATGGACTAGACTATATGGATATTTCAGAAACTAAGTGAATCAGCTGCTCAGGTAAATCTCTGTATACCTTACCTGAACATAAAAGGTTGGACTGTATTTTAATAGTTTTTTTTAGAATTAAAAAGAACTCTCCACATATGCAAATTTTAACTTATATTAAATCATAATCATTTTTATATAATACATCAATGTTGATCATTTTAATAACCAATCACTACTTTTATTTTCCATTCCAATCTATTCCATTATTAATCAGTTTTCTTTGGGAAGCTATGTCCTTCCCAAACTAAACTAAAACTAAAGTTAAACTAGATAACAGTAAAGTTCTGAATGTATTGCTGAAAATAACAAAATGCCATTATATAATGCCCTGAAATAAAGAGAAGACTCATGTGTTAAGTACCTTTGAGCTCTCTGCTGTTGGCCCATCTTCACTAGAAGACTGTGTATTTATGCTACTTAGAAATGCAGGTTTCAATCTTGTATAAGAGGTCCGATTACAAAAAGGTGTTGTTAAACTATCAGGAACATTTTCAAATGCTGGAAAAAACATCTCGCACATTATCTAGATTAAAAAAATTGAAATATCATAAAATTCAGCTCATACGTAAAGGATTTCACATTCATATGCAATCATGTGCCCAACTGTTCTCTCCTCTATCCAACTAAGAAAAATGAAAACAAGATCAATAAATGTAGGATCATTTCAAATGTCATGATACTTCTTAGTTGGAAGTTTATTCATGGTTGAGTGATGCTTGAAGGCTGACAGATGCAGATTAATAATTATATGAATATCTAATTCATTGGCTACTTTATTTACTTGTTTATTTTTTATCATGCCTTTATTATTTTTATGAATAACTCAAGATGGTGAACATACTTTTTCATTTAGCAAATCACTGGCTTTCAGTGAGCAAAAAGCAGAATAAAAAAATGAATAATTAAACAATTAATGCTTACAACTTCTATTTTACACTTTTACGTAAAAGTGTCATGCTTTGATTATGGATAAAAAGTATAATATTCTACCTTTTGGGCTTCCATCTTCATTGAGTTCCACTCAGGGTTTAAGGCAACACAATAAAGAAATTCCTTCAATGCTTCTTCAATCCTTCCTAATCCAGAAAGAGCTTGTGCTTTGACATAATGACCCTGCATGCAGAGAGAGAGAGAGAGAGAGAGAGAGAGAGAGAGAGAGAGAGAGAGAGAAGGAAGGAAGGAAAGAAAGAAAGAAAGAAAGAAAGAAAGAAAGAAAGAAAGAAAGAAAGAAGGAGATAAGGAGTTAAAGCTTTGTGATTTCAAGAAATATCGGCTAAAGTGCGTTTACCTCTTACAGGCATAACGGTATTTCAAAACAGAACAGAAAACGAAGGTAAGAAACAAAGGTGCAAAGGGAAACATTGATGGGTGCAAATTTTAATACCACATGATAAATTTAAGTGTGGGAAATGCATCTAACTTAAACAACTAGGCCGTGCACACTTTGAAAAATTACAGAAGGGAATAACAAGTAATGCTGCAATTATTTTGAATATCATTTAATGCCTCTTACATATTTTTACAGGTGACATGTATACCTAAAGAATTGAGGGTAGCTAGTGAAAAGCCAGTTTTGTGTAATGGTTAAGGCACCAAGCTAGAAACCCTCACCGAAGAGATTTAAATTATACATGATAAATAATTCCTGTTTCTTATATGCAAAGAGATATTTTGTTTCTTTCTTAACTGCAAACTTGTAAACAGATAATATACCTTAGGCCAATGGGGTTTATTCTGACACAGTATTTCTGCATCATGAAGGGCTTTTGGATAATTCTTCATAGTTGTACAAAGTTCTGCCCGTTGTGCTATTAGCCAACATTTACAAGAAGCTGGAATACAAGAAGAAATGTAAATGACAAAGGATGACTTTCTGAAACTGTACTTAACTAAATATTAGCTACTCATTTTTGTAACAAAAATGCCTACAAATGAAGTAACATGAAGAAATGTGTATGTTCCCAAAATTGTACTCAACTGAGGAAAAACAGCCTGCAAAATTAAAATCCATACCATGCGTATGATAATATAAATAAATATAAATATAACCAATGCAATACAATCTGGTCATATGGTGCTTTTGATTTAAGGCAGTGGTTCTCAACCTGTGGGTCGCGACCCTTTCACAGGGGTTGCCTAAGACCATCGGAAAACACATATTTTTGATGGTCTTAGGAACTGAGACACCAATTTTATGGTTGGGGGTCACCACAACATGAGGAACTGTATTAAAGGGTCGCAGCATTGGGAAGATTGAGAACCATGGGTTTAAGGCCAAAGAAGGAATGTTGAAGCACAGAACATGAATACATACTGACCTGAAATTTCTTAAACCAAACAACTTTTTTGTCAGGGTGCCATGGTGACTGTAGGAAATGGCCATATAATCTGGGAAAAGATGTGGCTATTTTACAAATTGCACACAAATGCCACATTCAAATCCTTGTAGCTCCAAAGAGCTTTTTTTGCTTTCAAATATAAAGCAGTTTCTTGTCTTATAGTATGCTACATTTAAAAAAAATAACTAGTTCATTCAAATGAGTCAGTTCATTCTTCATTACTTATAAACTTTCCAACACATTCAAGCATCAGCAGTTTCTAACATTAGTCATAATAGGTGCTTCAAAACTTGCAGGAAGCAACCTTTCCCTTTTTTCAGGCTTTAATGTGAACATTTAACAGACAATTGATCTAAAATGTTTAAAAAATTATGATCTATGAAACTTGGAAAACAAATTTTTAAGCCATAGATGCTGTTACTGGGAATGCTGAAATAACGCCCTATTCAGGAATATTAGTATGTTGTTCTTGAAATACAAGGAAAGCATGATCTACATCTAGAAAAGGGTTTTTTGTATCAGACTTCCTTGCTTTCAGTCTCTCCATTTCAGCTATGTTTTACCATCTTCCAATTCAGTAATGCCCTCATTTAGGAAGGACCCACTGGGATCTTACCTAACCTACAAAACAACAATGCAAATGATGGCCTACATATTATGATCAATGACATCACAAGCCACTTAGAAATCTAAATGAATCAGAACATCTTAAGCTGTTAGTAATGCATCCAAGATAGAAGTGATAAAAGCCTTCCCCAATTATAAATCATTTCCATTTCATTTAGTACAGAAAGCTAAGTCCAGAGTATGACTTATTTCATAAGACAATGAGTCAGTTTCTTGTGTAACAAGGAGATTCTGGATTTTCTAATTTAAATGTTGCTATTTTTTTATCAAAAGGCAAATGCCTTTTATGCACTGTATGAATAATATTTCTCAATCTTAAGAGCTGATACCATTTCTGCCTGGTAGTGCATCAAGCAAACTCATGCCTATTCGTGTATCATGTATCCACACTTATTCATATATCCTTACTCATTAGGTCTCTTGTTGTAGTAGCATTCTATCAATTTTAGGTTCTCTTGTCACCATTTATGGTCTGTTCCAGAAGCCCAATTGTTTTCAGATTGGCTTGCTTTCCCAAAATCTGACATGAATCTGTTAATTTAAGTGATGTCCAAGCTGGCACAACTCTGCTAGTTTATGTCACTCTTATATTTGACATAGGCAAGTGAAACATTAGGGGAGCTTTATCCAAGGACTTTTATTGGTTAGATAGTTACCAGCCAGAATTTCAACCATTGGTTTTCCATGTCAAAGGTAGTGCTCTAATCACTACAATATATATACCACACATACACATACACAAAATCAATCAATCTGGAAACCCCCTTCACCTGTGATATGTTCTTGTGGTTAAGTATTGGGAATTTATTAATCAGACTGGACATGGACACACACACACACACACACATTTTGTAACTAGAGAAAGCTCACCAACAGTTAAGCTATGCTTCTTTCAAAGTGTATTCATCCTAGCCCATTCCTATGTGCATTGTGTTAATTCTTTACAGAGATAAAAGATAAATGGTTAATATAAAAAAGACAGGAATAATTTCATCATTTTCAACATTAACTTAAATGCTTGATATTTAAACAAATACGACGAGATCATGTTCTAGCAAAGTGGTTACAATCTAAGTTATGCAACACAATCAGCAGCATAGAGCAAAAACAAACTGATGCATACAGGCAGTCCTTGAGATACAACCACAATTGAGACTAGAGTTTGGGTTGCTAAGCAAGATGATGAGTCACACCAGATTTTACAACCTATTTGTCATGGTTGTTAAGTGTATTACTGCAGTTAAGTGAATCATGTGGTTGTTAAATTATTATATGGCTTCCCCCACTGACTTTGCTTGTTGGAAGTCAGTTGGAAGATTGCAAATGGTGATCACATGACTCCAGGAGACTGCAACCATTGTAAATACGTCTTGAATGCCAGCAACCCAAATTTTGATCATGGGGATGCTGTGAAGGTTTTAAGTGAGAGAAACAGTTATAAGTCACTTTTTGAATGTCGTTGTAACTTTGAATGGTCACTAAACAAATGGTTATAAATCAAGGTCTACCTGCATTTGTAATATTTTGTCCCATCAAATACTCTAATATGGACATTTCCCAAGATGTGACTACTTTTTCTTATACTATTTGGGCAAATCATAATTAGCTAATCTTGAATAGGAGACCACCAGGAACCTCAGAATTATATCTGGACATACAAATAATAACAACAATATAGAAATTATTGTGGGTAAAAGCAACAACAAACAACACCAAGAAAACTACTAGGCTTGTGCCTGAACTGACCAGGAGTTGGGGATAACATGGAAAACACGTTATCTTTACTTTCAGACTTCAATAGTTGAGGTCAATTTAAATTAGTCTTCCTCAACTTGCTAGCCTCTGGTTGGCAGATTGAAGATGATGGTAATTGAACAGCATCAAATTGGGGAAAGTTGATTTAAAGTCTATGCCTAAAAAGTTTGTTTAATAATACATACTGTTAATGCTAGGGAAATCAATAAAATAAGATATGTGTAGTGAGCATTAATATTAAAGTGTGTCAATAATGCAACCTCAGCTCAAGCAATATGGTTAGAAATATTTATATCCTGGATTTCCGTTAATGATGACAATGACTCAAAAAAACTTTTTTCAAAGTCTAACTGACCTAGAAGCAAAGCCATCATCCATTTTTGCTGAATATTAAAAATATGAGCTGCATGCTGTTAGTTAATAGTCTGAACTAACAGCATGCAACTAACTTTGACATTTTCAAGTCAAAGTTAAGAGATCATAAGTTTGGTTCAGTAAAGAAACCATCAAGAAAGAAGGAATTCTGAGGTAAAACAACTGTGAAAGCACAGTTCCTATGCATACTTTTTTTTTTAGTCTGTATGAAGAAAAGGACTGAATTGCACTGAGAAAATGAAACAGTGTTAGTAATACAGACAAAGTGAAGCTTGTTTTTTGGTGAAAGGGTGCCCATTCTTCCTGAATGTCTATTAAATAAATTACTGTACACCATCCCCAGTGATTTATGTAATTCATGTAATGATGTTTATGTAATTCATGTACTGTAATGATGTTTATGTAATTCATGCAATGATGTTATGTAATTCATGTACTGATAATGAAAATTCAGACAATTTTTTCCCACAAAAATGAAAATTTACACAAAAGTTGGCTTCAGGTCATTCATAAAACAATATGTTGCAAATGACAGAAATTGACACACATAAGGTACATCTAGTGGGATTATTAAATAGATTTTAAGATTTCAGTTTTTAAATCTAGATTACTTTGGATCTAAAGAAGATGATCACTTTTTTGAAGGGTGGATGTCCAGACAGTAATTTGTCTGTTGCAACTGAAGCCCAATAGATAGTTTGCTATGTTACCATTAGCATAATATGCTCACTAGCATATTCTGTTGACCTAACTTGAGATTCAGATGGTTGGGTTTAGTTCTTCAGCCTTGATTCTTGTAAAATAATTACTTTATGTACCTAGTTACTGGGAATAGAAACGCTGGACAGCACTTCACAATTTAAGAAGGCAATTTTGCAAGGTTCTATTCAGGGGTACCACAGAAACTACTGTCACTTGGAGCCATCTATCTTTCTCTAAAGTACTTACATAGACTTTTTGTTCCTCTCTTTTTGGAGACTGGCTAGTCTATGAAATCAGGAATTATTCTGAGAGAATTATGGTAGTGGTCGTAATGCAAATAGAATCCTTGTAATATTGCTGCCTTCCTTCCCACTGGTTCCTTCTTTCCAATAACGTCAATGGTAAATATTCTAATTACAGTGTACTAAAAAGGTGGATAAAGTGTCAGTGGCTCCCTTTTCCTAAAGCTCTTTTTGTCATAATACTGCATCCTTGGACATATAGAATTTGGGGGATACAAGTAAGGAAGGGGAATAGAAATATAGCACCCGTCCCAAAATTTCAGCACATATCCGTTAGCAATAACTCACAATGTACGACCCCCAATTAGTTACCAAGTGTATATTAAAATGATTGGAAAAGGAGTCATCATAACAAAAAATTAAATTGCTTCATAAAAATGTGAGCTACTGACAGTCTCTAGGTAACTAGACACCCACTGCATGATACTTTCTTCTGCATGTCTTCTAACTATAAAAACCAATTTCAGAGAAACAAATGTGATGCTTTTGGAAAGGAAAAGGATAATTGTTTCCTTTCTAAATTATGCGCCATTTCATTTCAAATATATTTCTTATGCCCCTGATAATGGTTAGTTAGATTAATTTTTAAACTCTGTTTGAAAAGAACCAATATATTCTAAACTGGCTGCTGTGGTTAATAAAACCTACTTTCTATCAAATGGGTAAAATTTACTCAAAGTGAATTATTTGTACTGGGTGGACAAACAACAGACTTTCACAAATTAGCACCATCCAGATGTGTTAGGACTTGAGGACGTTGACTAAGAGCTGTGCACTGAATTTGCATAGAAGGTACTAGGAACAGAAAGGCTGAAACAGCTTATTAAACATAAACCTAAAGTAAGATAAGACATATTTACTAGGCCAAAGGATGTGACCTGCAGTAAGGTAAGACATATTACTAGGCCAAAGGATGCAAAAGTCCTATGCTTGTCAATGCCTTACTGAACACTGTTTATATAGAGTCTATGAAAGCAAACAAAGGAAGAAAAACAAAATTATATAAGTATAAATTTCCAGGTTGTATTTTAATCAAGTCTTTAGATTAAAAAGAAGCAAAAAAGAAGATGGAGCTGGCTTGGTCACAGTTATGGAATTCAAATAACTCACTCTCTGTCATGATCTTTTTGTCCCTCTCCCAACAAAAAACACTGTTCAAACTATTCCATGGGGAAAGAGGGATTGCATAGCAAATCAATTGCCCTCCTACTTTGCTCATGACTGTGAGGCAGAAACTGGGTCCTGGTTTGCAAGAATAGACAGTAGAGTGAGATAAACAGACACACACAACCCCCTCCATGAAAAGGAGCAAAAGCTATTCCCTTTCTCATGGATACTTTTTCAGCTCTTTCAGTTTCAGACAACATTCCTCCAAGCTTTCCTGTCCTCTACCATCCTCCGGCTCACGCCGACTGCTTCAGTGACTCCATCCAGCCACCACATTCTCTGTCATCCCCTTTTTCTTTTTCCCTCAATCGTTCCCAGAATTAGGCTCTTTTCCAGTGAGTCCTTCCTTCTCATTAGGTGGCTGAAGTATTTGAGGATAATGTCCTCAAGTTGAAGCAACAGATAAAGAGCAAGCAGTATCAGGTTTCAAGGCAAACAACAGAACATTAGGATATTTACAAACAAGTATCTACAGCAATGTCAGGCTTAGTTGACAAGCCGGTCAGTCAATTCCTGTCACAACCAATGGATCAACACTGGTTGATTTGGGGGGGGGGGGGAGTATCTACAGAGTGATTAATATTTGTCCACTTACTTGGTCAACAAAAGTCTAGGACTAGTTTATCTGTCCTTTTCTACAACAAAAGAAAAAATTATCTATATTACATAACAGGTCTAGATGTCTGGTATCTTTTCTGATATTGAACAAATGCCTGGAGTACTATTATTGGTGAGATCTACATTAATCAAATACAACCAAACATCGCATCCCATTAACATCTCAAGTCTACAATTAAGGTCAATGTCACAACAATTAATTGCAATACAAGACCTATTAAAACATCAAAATAATAATTCCCATACCATCACTACAAGTTCATAGAAGATGACAGAGATGGAGGAAAAAATCCTTGCCATAATCTCATCAATAAATGTAATGGATACAGATAATTATTTCATATTTGACAACAGATCTCATTCAAAAGATTATTACTTAATAGATTGAAACATTCTCTTCCAAATGGCCTCACATCAAGCTTGTTCTGAACACGTTAATAATAACAGCAATACATAATATTTTATGTATGTAAAATTTGGTGTACAGCAACAGGAAAACAGCAAGGAACATTCAAGAAGTTATAGGTTATTGAGAGTATCAAAAGTCACAGTGAAAGATTATATTTTATTTACTGGGCAACCCTAGACATGTCTCCTCAAAAATGTTTCTAATAAATACAATGAGAAATACTCTCAGCGAAGTATGTATCTTCTCTTTTCTCCATTTTGGTGTGTTTCAACTATAACAGGAATACAATTCACATAATCATTTCATTAAACTGACTGGAAAAGGGTTGATTATAAATTTCAGCATTAGTGCTTTTTTTCAGATTCATAAGCCATCATATACACAACAAAGTAGTTATCACAAAAAATTGGACACCTACTAAAAAGATCCTTCAGAGACTTTGTCTTGAGAGAAAAAAGTAAAGCAAGGTAATTTATACTTAAGCTAATTTAATTAAGTAACAGGAGTAGGCAGAGATATCCCACTACTAAATCTATGTGCTTTGGAGAGAAGAAAAAGCAAAAATAATGTAGCCTTCTCAAAAGTGCCACATTTAGCAGCTTTTATGTCCAGTAAGTCTAGACAGGTCTGACTCAGCTGATTTCAGCAGCTTTGGAAAAAATAAAAAGGGCAATACCAAAGGAAACTGTCTCCTTAGAGCCATGGCAGAATCTGGCCAAAGGTAAAGCCTTTTTGGATTCAGGAAAGCAGAAGGAAAACAGGTTAGCTTCAGAAGGAAACGGTACTGATACTATTGAAACAACATGGGATAAAGACCTGGTTTATATGAGAAAATGCTAAGCTCTGAAGTAGTCAAAAAATTCCTGGAAGAAGACAGTTGGTGAGCTATTTCTCTTTCAAAAAATAAAAAGTAGAAATCTAGAAGCAAAGATATTGGATGGATTCAGAATTGAGACTTCTTTATGATATTAGTATGGTAACAGAACACAAGACTATTGTCCTGTCAGGGCTTAATTAGAGAGCCACTTTATGCATGGTATTGTCTGCTATACCAGGGGTCTCCAACCTTTGCAACTTTAAGTCTGAAGGACTTCAGCTCCCAGAATTCTCCAGCCAGCAAAGCTGGCTGGAGAAGTCTGGGAGCTGAAGTCCTTCAGACTTAAAGTTACAAAGGTTGGAGACCCCTGTGCTATACTGTACATTGTTAATTGACTTTTATTGCTGTGTTCACCACTGGAGAATCCTCGACTTACAAAGTTCATTTAGTGACCAAAGTTAAAACGGCACTGAAAAAAGTGACTCATGACCATTTTTCACACTTATGACCTTTGTAGATCCCCATGATCATGTGATCAAAATTCAGATGCTTGGCAATCTGGTTCATACTTATGACTGTTGCTTTGTCCCAAGGTCATTTGATCTCCTTTTGATAAGAAAAATCAATAAAGCCAGATTCACTTATCAAATGCAGCGATTCACTTAATAACTTTAGCAAGAAAGGTTGTAAAATGGGACAAAATTCACTTAACAAATATATGACTTAACAACAGAAATTACAGGCTCAATTGTTGTCATAAACTGAGGACTACCTGTATATAATAGCACAATTATTTCTATGTAACATCCTATGAGACAACGACTACATACAGAGACCGTCCTGCTCATGTTAACAGACTTGAAAAGCATTATCAGGAAGTTGTAAATAAACAGACGCTGTGAAAATCTATAATCTATAATCTATTTTTATCACTCACCATTTTTACCACAATTTTAAAATATGTTATGTACCACTTGGATTGATCCTGGAAGGAAGCTTATTATCTCTTAAAAAACACAAACCTCTTACTTGTTTGTGAGGATGAAATCAAAACTCATTAGCAATGCAGTTCCTAGCCAGAATTTATAAACTGTATTTTAGTCCAAATATTCCTCAAATATTAATTTAATATCCCTGACATATTAGCCCAACAGATGTATTGTATGTATATAATACAGAAGAGGACGAAAAATGCAGTTTCCCTCATAATAGAATCTGAATTAAGCAATTCCAATTCTACATGCTTAATCACTATTTTGCCACAACACAACTGTCGCACACAACTCTTGCAAACAATCTCAAAAACGTGAATTTTTATTCAGAAAGAAAAATAAGAGACGCTAGTTTTGCTAACTATAGTTTTTAAACTATTTGACTATACGGCCTATGTATGAACCTATTTTTAAATGTTTAAATATAGCAGTTCTCATATGGGAACTACCCTTGATTTATTGAGTGTGGATTTCTCACATAGCAACCAATAAAATGGCATCCAAAATGGAAGAATATCTATATGCACATCAGCAGACAAAACCAAGCAAGATTTAGTTCAGTTTTCGAAATGGCAGGTGTGGGGGAATGAATTGAAATTAATACTGAAAATTAATCTCATTTTTTAATGATCAACAGTTATTTAGACAATAAACAAAGAATAACTCATTCAAATATCTTCCCTGAAAGAATTCAAGATGAAAATAATGCAATTTTTGCTGCCCTTTAACCATTTTAATAATAATAATAATTTAATTTTGATACTCTAGTATTGTTTTTAGTTCAATGCAAGTAACATAAAGGAAAGCTGTAGTAAATGTCAATTCCTAAGTAGCTCATACATTGACTTTCTTAAAGCAAACTGGTTGAAGAGAAGAAAACCTGTGAGAAGAGCGTTACCGGTATTTGCAACAGGAATGCCTGCTGGGAGACACAATCAAGGTCCAAATTACACAAAGCTGTCTAGGAATTCAATAGCTAGCGGGGGTCCTATTTATAGCAATGTGGGTAGAAAAACATCCTTAAAAAGTACTCAGCAACTTCTTTAGTACCATCAGACAATCCCGTCCATTCACACAATTTCTGAAAGGCACGCCAGTTACAATAGCAGGAATGTCATAGTGGAACTGGGGTTCTCTTATTGTACAGATAACTTATAACTATTCATTAAACAACTATTAGAAATTACAACTGTGCTGTAGGGACTTACAACCCCTGTCTAAAGTTTTAATCATTGCAACACTCCTGCAGTCATGTGATCAAAGTTTGGGTGATTAGCAATGTGCCCCCACCCTTACAACCACAGGAGTGATGCAATCCCCCGTCCGTCCAAGAGGACTTTGCTGACAAGTTTTACTGGTATATGGAAAAGTGGGTCAGAGAGCGTCGCTTGGCTAGGCCCAACAGCATGTGGGCTTCCCACCTCCATTTCCAAGACCCTTCTCCTCATCACTGCCGATGGAAGACCTCAGCTGACTAGGCCCAGTAGCACGCAGACCTTCTCCCTCCCTCCTCTCCCTTTTCATATTACCAGGAGGCCTGGCCTTCTTTTTGCCTCATCTTGCCAAGTCCACTTGCCTTTCCCTTTCCCTGCTGACAGGTGTGCCCACCTGATGCAAAGCTCAGTTAGAAAGCTAGCAAAAAACAACAATCCTCAAGGTTAGAGAGGCAATCTTTCTCAAGTCTGTACAGGAAAGTCAATCAGTGAAGTGGCTTTGAATGTTGGGTCTTTTAGTCACCTCTGGTCCTGCTTGGAGCACAATCTGAGGGTCCTCTTGGATTGACGGCTCCTGCTGGAAGAGCCCATTCTAGGACCAGGAAACTCTGCTCACTGTACTTATTTCCCATTTGGACTATGGCAATATGCTCCACATGGGCTGCCCTTGAGTGTTTGGAAGCTTCTGCTGGTACAAAATGCACCTGCTTGGGTTGTAAATGGTGTTGGCTCTATAGCATTGCTTCAGGTGCTATATTGACTGCCAATGTGTTTCTGGGAACAATTCAATGCACTCTTTATCACTGTTTAAAGTCTTTCATGTCTTGAGCCAAGTTACTCTTCTCCAGTTATTTCTACCCGTCTAATCTGATGGGCATTCTTCAGGTTCCATTGGCCAGAGAATATTGGCTTACAGGATACATGCCTTCTGTCATAGCCCTTGCACTCTGGAGCAGTCTCCTTCCAGAGACTAGGATGGTCCCAACCCTGATGGCCTTTCGAAGGACTTCAAGACTTGGCTATGTACCCAGGCCTGAGGTCCCAAGAGTGTGAAGGGCCCCATTTCCTGATTTATGTTGACACTGATGCATTATAATATCTCTTGGCTGCTAATTGAATTTAATTACTCTTTTCTATTGTCTAAATTGTCTTTATGATTATATGCTGCCCAATGTACTAGTTTGAGATGGATGGCTATACAAATTGAATGAATGAATGAATGAATGAATGAATGAATGAATGCTTTTCTCCTGTGACAGCAAAGGCTGATCTTCAAAGGCATCCAACTTTATTTGCAGTTATCTGACCTCCATATTGTTCTTGGTAAATACAGTACATATACAACTATAATAATACAGCTATGCCAACGTTCAGGAATCATTACTTACCCTAGGATACTGTTTAACTATAAAGCCCTGCTAACCCCTATACTCAGAAGTAATCCTAGCTTTGCTTCTGCATAATGCATTCGAAACCATACTCCTTACACAGAGTCTGGACAAAAGGTTTTTTTTTAACCTTCTGAATAAAGAAAAATTTCAAATGTAATTGTTATCTGACTTTAGTTGGCTCTTGCTTACTCTGTATACTTGTTACATAAGCCTGCAAAGGTTAGCAACTTTGGATAAAATCATTAATAAATAAATCACTCTGGATGTTTCACCAGCAGAGGACAAAGGTAATGGTCCTGCAATGAATCTGTCTATTTGTCTCAAAGCAGCAGTACATTTTACATATGGCTGTTTTCATCATAAACCGGAAAAGGCTTTTCTAGAAATGCTGCAGGATGAGTCATAAACTGCAAGGCAGTAAAGCATTTCACTGTTGATAACTTGATACAGAGTGATTAATTCAGGCTTTGTTTTCTATTGGATTCCATTTATTAGACCTAATGCCTTCCAATGTTAAAAGTACAGACTCCTCTAGACTGTAGATAAAACCTGTCGTAAATTATGTGCATTTCCACATATCCTCTATCTCATGTACACAAGGTAGCTCTAATCATATTTAAATAAAAGTTAGGTAATGTTGTGTGGTAAGATGTATTGACTTTCTCTGACACATTATGTGTTTTTTTTTAAAAACCCAGATCTGTGGCATGTTTAACATCAAACATTATAAATATGGTAGGTCAAATACATTATCAACTGAATGGCCTAAATTTTTGTGTGAGACAATTAGGTTTGCTTTTTAAACTTAAGTTTAAATCACTTAGACATCTAACTAAAACTATATTCTGTCAACCCAGAGTAATCAAATGAGAAACTGCTCTGCAAGATCTCTTCTGCGCAAATGTTTATTTCTAGCTTATTTCCTATTTTAAAAGAAATCCCTGCCATTGACAATCAACTCCATTTGTAATTCTGAGATAAATCTACTTTTGTTCATCTAATAAGCAGCGGCTTTTGTCAAAGAAGATTTTGAGTTTATATCAGATACCTGGTAATTGAGACAGGGAGAATCTATAAGTCACTGCTGCACTACGAAGCAGGCAAACTGCATCTGTGCTTTTCTTTAATTCAAAATGAAGTATGGGGGTCCACCTTGAAACTTTCTCTGTCCCACATATATAATAAAAAGAAAATTCCCACTGAAGGATCTGATTCTGAATAGTCTTCATGAGTTATCTACCTTGGAAACACAGCCTCACAAATCTAAACATAAAGACAACTGTAAGAAGGGGGACAATCCAACCAACACATTATAATCCCAACTAAGAAAAGATGCTATGGATATATCTTAAGTAACAACAGCAACATATATCTCGGCAGCAGCAACCATGTCAGCAAGGCCTTGTAAAGAAGCAACTGGAGGGCATCAGTGGCCAGCTTGACATGATTGCAAGAAAGGAGATTATCTGAAATATAAATTGCACTGAAAAGCAATAACAAAGATAAATTCCTATCACCCAATTCTACAGTACTGTGGGATTGTAGACTGGGGTGTCTGCAAAATATGGTAAAAAAAAAAGTCAGATGACAGCTACCCCAATACAATCAGTGACCAAACTGCAGCACTCTCTTGGCACAGGAAGCATGTGTGTCTTTAGAAGAACTTACAATGTTTCTGAGATGACCAGGTTTGGTATACATTCTATAATTCTGTCTAGCAATTTCTGGCAATATATGTTAGGAATACTAGGATCAGAAAAACAAAGCAAGAATGAGGGCTGACTTTACAGCTGGCTGAGTACAGCTGCAACTTGGCTCTAACATTTTGGAAACAACTTTTTAGCAACTTTATCTTTCTTGTATCCAAAGCATCTAGTCACTAAAATTGTTCAAAATCCTTTTTTTTTTTGCATGTAAGATATAAAACCACTGAAAACAAGTGATTGTGTCTTTCAGAATTATCACTTTTAAAAGTGTTCTTTGGTAATTGTATGCTTATCGGGGTTTGCCAAAACAATTTTTAAGTTTAAGAATGACCTATTAGTCACAAAATCACCCTAGCTTGAGTACATGGTTTTCCAAAATGCACATGTGTTCTACAATGGCACTGTTTGGAAACTAATGGAAAGTAACAGTCCAATTAAAGTAGCTAATACAGTAACATTTCTGTCTACTGGGAAGAACAAAAACAGCAGACAGAAAAAATGAGCACACCTCCTTCCATATATGACTCTTCCCTAGTCTATTAAGTTAGCCAGGAAGAGCTCAGTTAGAAGAACATGTCAGGAAACTAATAGTGTTTTTCTCTACTTGCACTTCAAGGGTTAGATTGACATGAAACTTTAGAGTAGTGACTGGATAATTGTATAAGAAGCATACATCAAAACTCACATTCAAGACCAAAACATTCAAAATGCCTGTATTTTGCAGTATAGACTATATTATACTTCTTCTCTTTCCTATTGTGTTGCAATGATGATGGTGCAAATTATTCGATTTTTATCAGCTGCAATTCTGTACTTATTGTTTCAACTCTTGAGTTATCTGAACTGAATTTGTAATTAAATGTAGTGGCCTGTTCCATATAATAAAAATGATGACAAATACTATTGCAACCAAATTGTAAGAAATATTGAGGAAATTCTTAGATGTTTTGGTCTGAATTAAGAGGAATGGCAATGAAGTTATATCTTAATACAGCGACACACATAAAAGCAGGTATTTCCTACCTACTGGTCCCTAGATATTTTTGATTGTAATTCCCATGATCTTCACTAGCATGAACCTTCATCTAGGGATGACAGTGGTTGTTTATAAAGTATCTGGAGAATATCTGTTGACAGAACGCTGTTCTAGGAATTCTGCCCCAAAGGAAGGGGACCAAGCACCATCTGCAGCAAACTGCAATGGTAGTAAAATGATTAACACAGCACACTATAATGATATCATAAAGCATATGCCATCCTTGCACTCAATACCTGATGCATGTATGTAAGTTGTGGCACTTACGTGATGATGTCATTGTGCATGTTTCATAATTCCTCCCCCTCCCTGATACCCACGCTTGTGGCATTCATTTCCAGCTACTTCTATGACTAGCGGAAACAATAATGAAAATCAGATTGGCTATTATTAGTTGGCAGGAAAAAGAAGTTAGGTAAAAAGCTGTCCTGAGTAATATGCATACTGTTTCGGGTGTACTAATATACTAACTTTTCCACTGTGCTGTTTCACTAAAATTCTCACAACAGTACTAAAATTATGTTTTATATAACAGACAAATATACAAATAGAATTCTTTCTTACTAACTCATACTTAATTCACACATCATACCCAGAATATCTTGCTGTCACTTACACCAAGAAATGTAACAACTCACAAGATTTAAGATTTAAGCTTAAATATCACACAAGTTCATGACTGTTTTGGAGCACCACATTCCTTAGACTATATTTAACAAGGAACCATTCTACAATTGCAATGGTCAGACTAAAGAGAGTTGTTTGCATAACTAGGAAAATCTTTGGCTGTTTCTATGATGTAGTATGTGGAAGAATACAAATCAGTTTATGCTGGCCCCTATGATATTCAGCAAATGTAATTCAAAAGATCACATTTACCTCTCCCCCACTTCAAATTTTTAAAAACATTACCAATGTCATTGAATTGTGAAATGTGATGGAATGAATCAACTTCTCATGTTACACTTTCAGATCTGTGTCACAGTTCTAAGCAGGATTGCACTAGAAAGGTTATTTATCTGATGCTTTCCCTTTTGTAAATACAATTCATCATACAAGCCTATGTTGCAGGAAAAGTGATCTAAAGTAAGTTTGGATTTTCTTTTAAGTTACAGCAATTAACACAGAGGAGCACAGAATAGTCAACAGTGCACAGAGAGAGGCGCGCAGAACAGTGTAGAAGAGTTGTTAAGAAACGGTTATAACTGAAATACACCACCACAATGCAGATTCTTGAACCAGAGTAACAGAACAACTTTGTTAACACTCTGCAAGTCGGCCTTTCACCTATCCAAGGTATGGTTATTGCCTCAGAAGAGACACTACCTCACACTGGGAGACTGATTACAGTACACAGCGCTTCCTCCCCCACTAACCTGCTTCCTAGCTAAGAAAGAAACAGGCAATAATACAAGTCGGCCTATTTTTCACCCCCCCCCCCCTGCGCTCTTTGTGAGCCAAAAAAGTCGGCTTATGACTGTTACAGCACTGAGGTTTAAATGTCACGCTAGTCTCTTCTAAAATTGGCTTAATACCGGCGACCGAGGGAACTCAGCAAGGCGAGTCCGACGTAACTGGGGGGGGGGGGGGGGGGAGGCGAGGCGAACGGACACTCACCGAGTTCAAGGGCCTGGTTGTACTTCTCCAAAGCGGCCGCCAGATCCTGCTTCTCTCGCAAGGCATCCCCTTCGGCGCACAGCCGGCGCGCTCTGTTCTCGGCCGGGAACCATTTTTCCAGCAAACTGCCCAGCACCACGTTGACGCGGAGGTCGGCGGGGGCTTGTCCGGCCGTGCTGGGGGCCGCGGAAGAGGCACAGGCGGAGACGGGACGCCGGACGGCGCAGCGGACACACTGCCCGCCGCCGCTGCTCCGGGCGCAGCGCTTGCAGTGGGTGTGCCCGCAGTGCAGAGTCACCGGCTCGTGGAGGAGACGCAGGCACGAAGGGCAGCAGAGCGGCTCCGGAGGGCGGCAGCAAGCGGGGTCCCCCAGCGGCTCAGCTGCCTCCGGGGCGCCCCCGCCGCTCCCGGGGCCCTGCCAGGGAGGCAACCGCAGCTCCTTGTCGCGGACGAGGAGAGCGAAACTCTCGGTCAGCTCGCGTAACTCCTCGGGGCGCAAGCGGGCCAATCTAGCGGCGACGCTGTAGGAGTCCAAGGCTTCGGCCATGCGCCCCGCGCGGGCCAGCGCGTCCCCTTGGCGGAGGCACAGGCCTCGCTCGGGCTGCGGCAGCTCGGCCAGCTGCGAGCTCAGGATTTCGGCCGCCAGCGCGAACTGCCCGCCTCGGAAAGCCTCCTCGGCCACTTGCAGCATCTCCGGGCAGGGACCTCCGCCCGACAGGGCCTGGGGATGGTGGGGATACTGTTGCGCCGGCTGCCCGGCGGCCGGCCCCAGCTCCATTGTCGCCGCCAGGAAGCCAAGTGGGTGTGGCGGCGGCGGCGGCGGCAACGGGGGGCTGAGGCTGCTATGGCTCCATGGTCGAAGTCAGACTCCGCCAAGGCAGGCGGCGCGGGGAATCGTCCCAGTGTAGCCTTCCATCGCCTCCGCCCACGGCCCAGCGCGGCCTCGGACTCTCGCGCTAGAGGGCTGGGCCACTCAGGAGCGCCGCCGGCCGTGCTTCGGGCGGTCCCCGGCGGCGGTGGAGACGGCAGCGGGGT
The DNA here is from genome assembly GCA_039707465.1 of Rhabdophis nuchalis. Lineage (NCBI taxonomy): Eukaryota > Metazoa > Chordata > Lepidosauria > Squamata > Natricidae > Rhabdophis > Rhabdophis nuchalis. The sequence continues at coordinate 35,550,853 of CM077651.1, read as the reverse complement.
CAAGGGAAGGAGGCGGATCGGACTCCCTCCCTGGAGCCACTCGAGCAGGCGACCGCGACTATTTCTGGGCTCGGGCGCTTATGCAACTCGGAGCCGTTGTATAACTCATCCTCCCCGGCGGAGGGCAGCACCGCCCTACTGAGCCCGCCCAGTCTCCATCCAGCCTGGTGAGCAGGGCGCACATGCCCTCCGCCAGCCGTAGCGCACGTGCGTGGCCGGAGAGAGGTCGGGCCGCCGTCCGGAGGCTTCCTGCAAGGGAAGCGCAGATAAACCCAATGGCTCCCTTCTGGCCGGGCTTCCTCTTTCTTCGCCCGTTAGGGGAGGCTCGGTGTTGCTCTTTCGCCGAGTTGGGTAGGTGACATCGGTTTCGAAAGAGCTCCGCGGGGCGGTCTCAGTTACCCAGCGCTTTTATAACTTCCCTCTCAACCATTGGGTGTAAATCTGGCGTATTTTGATAGACACGTTTTACGTAGTTTGCTTTTCTTTTTCTTTTTAATTTGAAGAAAACACAGAGGTATTCGGCGAACTTGTTCCGCCTTCCTTTGCAACGTCCGAGGGAAGCGAAAGCAACTTTCGCAGCAACGTTATCGGGCACAGCGGAGTTCTTGCAATCCATTGATCGGAGCGGGGCCCATTCAGTTTTCATAAAAATTGAACCTAATGAAAGATGAGATCCTCGACGAATAATTCAACATATTCTGGATTACTTCTAACCTAGTCTAGATGATTTTTTAGCAGGAAATGAACAAAAGATGACAATTTATAAGAGCTTACGCAACTGTTGGCCTGGTTTGCTGAATCATAAATCATACCATGCAAAATAGACTGAGGTCAACAATTGCACTAAAGTCAAGATAAATAGCTTATTCAACTTTATTAACCTATGCCTAATCTTTTTTTAAAATCTTTTCATAAGAATGGCTTGCATTATATTCACAGAGAGGCTACGTGGGTATTCTATCATTCTTTTCTTATGCAAGAACCTATTATCTCCCTTTAGTATTAAAACGATTATATTTGATTTATTATAAACATTAGTGTTGAATAGTAGCTTCCAAAATTAGTCATGACATTTACATGGATCAGAATCCAAGGTTACCAAGATAAACCTTTCCCCCACTTTTTTCATGTATTTTCTTACAATTTGAATTGACTAGGCTGGGAGAGTCAAACGATACATTTGGCAAGCATAGTTAATAATCTGGGATAATGGAAGTGGTAGTGTAAACTGTCCAGAGGACCTAGCATGCCTACCTCTGTGCCAGACAGAAAACTTCATCAGCTTCAGGGAAATGTTTTTATGATTATACATATCAATTCGAGTCCTGACAGAATTTGAGCATTGTAAGTCTCTACTAATAGTTTGCATGAATCTATTATAATTGTCAGAAAGTGTGATCCCATTGAGAAACACATTTTAACTAAGTTAGAATTCCTGGGAAACTGGAAGAGGGGTTGGGGGTTTTTTGGCTGTCCATTTGCACACTTCTTAAATGTTGTAATGGGGTTTTTTCCAATGTTGAAAACTTTTTAAGACACCTGAAGTTCAACTTAGAAAATTCCGCAGCCAGCATGGGTATTCTGAAAGTTAAAGTCCCCAAGTTTTAAAGTTGCCCCGGGGTCTGGGAAGCCCTGCTCTAATGGAACCATCAGAAAAGATTAAATAGTTAAATTAAATAGTGAGAAATTGGAGGGGGGGGAAATCCTGGTAAAAGACAAATTGCTTCTGTAGTATTGGCAAAATTTCCTGCATAGATGCAGTCACAATTTCAGCCATCTTTGTTTTAAATACTTTCTTATCTAGAATGTGAATTTGTATTGAAAAGTAATCTTCAGATTTTTTTTAAATAGACAGTGTATTTTATCATTTACCAAGTCACATAAAGAATTTCATTGTGAAACTAATACAGTTGAACTTTAGATACATTTCACAGTACAATCCTCATGACATGATAAAAAAAATTATCCAGACTTTCTAAGATAGACAATGTTTCACATTAACAGTTAATCAGTGGAAATACACATACACAGACATTTCCAGCCATTTATTCACAAATTTGGACCATGAAGATATCTGGCAAAACATCTCTGGGACCAGGCTTTTTCATATATTATCCCTACTACAAAATCATCCTGTGTGCCTTTAATTTTGTATAATAATTAGTTTAATAAGAGAACTGCCAAATTGGTTAAAAGATATTGAAAATTCTGTTTTAATAAGAATTGTTTGTTAGGGACATCTAGTGGTGAATCCAAATAATAAAATACTGTAGTTTTTAAACTAAAAGGTGGAAGCATAGATTTAATCTGGTAAACTGAATTGGAATAGCATAAAATGGAATAACGAAAGCTCTTCATTTATTTTATTGCAGTAGCTATACTGCAGCATCAAAATCTAGAATGGTATTAATTTTGTGTTATAGTGTATACTAAAATGTGATATTTGGCTTATCAAAAGCTAGGTAATATATATGCTCGGCTAAAGTAAACTTTGAACCAGGGACATTGAACTATAGTGCATGCACTTGACCATTCCAGGCCAGTGAAATTCCATTTTAGATATTCTTTCTTATATCTTCCATTCATGATTTTATTTCAAGGAGGGAAGGTTTATTTGTTTGACAAAAAAATTTAATACACCATTTGATATTTTAATATTTAAATTGCTTTGTGGCTAATCCCTTCTACAGTTCAGCGAACCATACTTAAGTCGCTTAGGTACGGTAAGTGGGCCCCTACCTAACCAGCAGTTTGACAGTGAATGTGAGGAGGCTGCAGCATGCCATATGATAGACTTGATTTGACGATCATATGATTGACCATATGATGGACAATTTGACAATCTGATGCAATATGTTGATTGCTGTTTCCCAAGGTCATGTAATTACTTTTTGCAACCTTCTGACAAACAAAGTCAAATGAGGAAGCCAGATTCACTTAACTGGGTTACTAATTTATCAATGGCAGTGATTCGCTTAATAACTGTGGCAACAAAGGTCATAAAATGTCTCACTTATCAACAGAAACTTTGGGCTCAATTGTGATCATAAGTCAAGGACAAGCTACTTTGTGGTGAGAATGGTTTCCACTGCACCCAAGGCAACATAATTGTACTGGCCATGATATACTGAGATTTCGTTTAATGTTTTCTTACTGATTCTACCTTCCACAATCTGTTATTGGAGTGGTTGCACATTCTCTTTATTGAAAAGGAAACTGAGAAAGTCCTAGGTGTGCAAAGAATGCTGGTCTGGGCATTACTTTCTTCAACACTTTCTTCTTTTTATTTTTTTCAAAACATCTCATCAAATAATCTTCTGAGCCCTATATAACCCCCACTGGCATTTAAAAAACAAAAGGCTGTACTTCTTTCATTGGAAGGCTGTAGAAAACAACACCAAAGTAAGATACTTTGAGAGAGGGTATTTCCCAGGAGACTTAAGAAGAACAAGATGTATCATCCTTCTCACTAACCTTTAGTATCTGCGTATTTTATGATTTGAGATTTCCATTACATCGATACTTTTGACGTAGCTCATTCATACCCCTTATAACACATTTATCAAGTGTGATCCGTATCCCTAAGCCGAAAAAAGAACCATTTAACAGTGAAAACATGGAATTTTGAATTCAGGTCACTAGAAAGACAAAGGACTCTTGGAGTTTGCTTCTTTGCTTGGAATTGAATTCCAATCGCCTGTCATGTTTCTGCATCATGAATGGCAACATGCATTGTTGATCTGCCTTTCCAAATGGCTTAGGCAACACCTGTCTTCCTGAAGCAGAATAGCTGTGTGGGCATCTAGTTGGAGGAAGCTGCACGTATGACTAAATGGCTTGTTTGTCTCTTCAGTGACTTGTTTATCTGCTCTGCAAAAGGAAACATTTTGTAATTAGTCAGCAAATAATGCCCTCCCAGGACACTCCTACATGTAGCAAGTCAGTGTAAATCCAAAATGTTCTTGGTTTTTTAATAAATGGAATGAAGTACTTTTCCGTTTTTTGATTAAAATTTCGGGTTGCAACAGTGATTTTTTTAAAATTTCATATATTTTGGTTCAAAATATGAACCATGAAGTAATGACTCTTAATATTCAGCATAATTTGAAGACAAGTATCATAGCAAGTTCACTTACCTCAAGAGAAGGCAAGGTTTTTTTTTAATCAACAAAGAATTACTGGAATTTGAAATGGAGAGTTGGTGGTAAAAAAAACTCACAAGGATCAAGGGTAAATGTTCAACCCACTGTTAAATTTTGAGTTACTTTTAGCATTAAGTGTGTTCAAGACTGAACACACTTGTTATATTTAATTTTCTGTACATAAGTAATGAGTAATCGTGCCATTATGGTTATTAGATGTATTTTTTTTTGGATAACCCAGAATTGGCATGCAACCATCTCTGATTTTCCAGGTAATGATAGAGAGATGATAGGAGAGTCCACTTTTAGTTGATTGTGATTAGACATACAGGGCAGAAATTGCTAAGAAACGTTATAGGGTGCTATGAAGTAAATGCTTGAAATTATAGCCAAACCTGTTTGCTTTCTGAGAGCATACATAGATCTGATATCCATGATCCTTATTGGGGAGGTAATCCTTAATAAGACCGGAGGGACCACTGAGAAAGCAAATATTTCATTTCACTTGGAGCTTCTCTTTCCTCACAAAAATATGTGATGGGTAGATTCGTACACAGAGCAGGAGTTCCTTATATTCTGATGTAGCTGTCTTTGTGAAAACAGAAAATATTTCAATATAATCAGAGAATTAGCTTGGTTTTGTTGTTCATAGCTGCGTATTAGAAATTGCTTCAAATAATTGAGAGCTGTCCATTTATAATGAAATCTACCCTAATCGTCCTCTGGTTATCACTGTGGCTAAAACAACAGTATTGCCACTGTGCTGTATCCTTTTCTGAGAACAAAGAACAGACTCCCTGTAAATTACAATATATTTAAGGATGTCTGGGCCAGCTACAATTCTGAAGCTAACAATAATTATGATGCATCAATGTTGTATGCCTTAAGGCTTGTCTACTTGTTAAAATATAGGGTACCTTCCCATAGAGCAAGGCTAGGCAGGTGTAACAAGATAGGCAAGCAGGTTGGGGAAATAGGGCAGAAGGCAGAGTAACAAAACAAGCTGTCGGACTATTGCTATTATGAAATCAATAATTCCATTTTGGGAAACCAAAGTCATGACATAGATTGTACCAGATTCCACACCGCATTACATAAGGTAAAGATAGTAGCCAAAGCCTAAAATTCTATGTTTAGCAGTCTAGTTTGTATGTCATACCAGTAGAAAGAGGTAATGAAAGAGGCAGCTTTGCAGAGTAAGAAAAACTCAACCACAAGCAATCTTGGGAAATCGGATTCATTTAAATGTGACAGAAAAAGTCAATGAAATCAAGTGTAAACATTTAAAATCGTGTGTTGATTTAACTTAACCTTGATTAGCAACAAATAAATTGGTCCTGATTGCGATTGTAAATTGAGGATTATCGTAATGAGGTCCAACAGTTCTTACCAAAGGCACAGTTCTGCATGGTACAGGTATTCCCTGCTAGAATTTATCTTTGTTATATTGCAATCAACTTTGCAAGGACCTCAAAAATACTTGGCTCCCAGAGTATACTGTATGTAACTTGATCCCACTTTTGATCACCCATGGCAGCAGGATTGGCATAATTAAATGACATAAGAAGTATCATCAAAGGCACTAGGCCCAGAACTCTGGAATTGGGATGATAGTACTTATGCTCCAGTTCCACCAGTATCTGTCATAATTTAACTAAAACAAGCTTGCTTATTTATAAAAGGATTGGCTTTTAAATATTCAATTTACCTTGATGTAGTCACTTCATTTTGCTTAGATTGCTTTAGCCTTCTGTGAGAACTAGCATAGCGTCCATTTATGTTTACCCTCTAGAAGCATGATTCATATGCTGAAAAATCTTTTTTTCTTAATGTGATGCTGTCATTTAGAATTTCTTTTCACTTCCTTAAAGCTAAAACGTGATCTCTCGCTCACACGCTGCTGTTCAGTTTGGAAGGCTAATTTGGATTTGACTCATAGGGTGGAAAATAAGCAGCAATTTTACTTGTCGAAGGAATCCGTCAGATGCAGCAGTTAATTTTGGTGATTCGTCAACATATATAGCATCGGGCAATTGTCCAATGATGCATTCTAGCTGGCAGTGTGCTACAGGCAAAAACAGATTGATTTTTCCTATCCCCCCTGATTTGAAGGAACACTTTTTCAGCTGTTAACTGCCTTATATCTCAATCTGTGAGCCATAAACATACAAAGGAGGCTAACTGAAGTGTTTTTGGCTATATTCATCATTTTGCAATTTCTTCAGAAATGTCAATAATATTGTTTCTTGTATTGCCCATTAGAGCTAGATTTGGTTAACATCCATATAATCTAGTGATTTTCAATATACATTTCAAATGCTTTTCACAATGCTTTACTATAGTTAATTAAGAATCCAAACAGAAAAATATTTTGCATGATGAACACGAGACTTTTTTTTTCACTTGTACACAACTCAGAATCCCTCTGTATCTCAACCTGATAAATAAGTAAGCACACTATTTTTGGAGCTTTCTAAAATATATATTGGTCCCAAATTTACCATCAGCAGAGATTAATTTTGCTCCTTCAATTTATTACAAAGATGTGTTTAAAGAAATATTAAATAAAGATTATAAAGTAGTATTATACTACACATGCCATAAACTTGCAATTGGCATTTCAGAACATTCTAGGCAAAAATATTGCCATCATGATTGGGTCTGGTATTGTCAAGTGGTATTCTAATGAGTTCTACTTCTTAAACGGATATCCTGTTTTTTCTTTTGAAGAAAGAACAGATAAAACTAATGGAATAATCCTAATTCTTTTAGGTTCAGCTTGTGCCTCCTTTAGGAAATATGTATCTTTAAATGTTGCTACCTCATATCTAGGAAAACAATACTTGGGCAAAATTGGAGATAATTGTTCATTAAAGTTCTCATCAGCATTTGCATATCTTCAGATTTCTCCCTCTTGTCTCATGTTTAGTGGACTTTCTATCCATACTTTTCTCGTTTTCCATTTCTGCAGCAATCCTCTTATAGGGAACCTTACCCACAGCTTCTTTCACTTCAACATTCCACCTTTTTTTCTTACCATTAGCATAATTCTAGAAACTTCTGTTGCATTCAATAGTACTCTTTTTATTGTGTTTCCATCTCTAAAATTCTTTTTTTCGTTCATTCTCTTGGGAATATCTTGTTCTTTTTCACACGACATACTTTCTCTTCTTGTAGTCTACTTTTTTCACTTTTCCTTTTTCCCAAAGTTCTACTTTTGACACTACTTAGTCTTTCTCACATTCAGAACTTACTCATCCTTGAATTGATCAGTGCTTTCTTGTTTCCTCATAATAGAACAAGCTTTTAGATTTATGCTAATTTCATTAAATAAATGGATATGCTTGAAGTTCATATTTGAAACAGCCATTCAACAAATGTGATATTGTACAAAGTAATTTTTCATTCTTCAGTGTCTAAATCAAGGGTGTCAAACTGGCGGTGTGACATCACATCACGTGACATACCAGGACTTTCCCCTCCCTCGCTAAACTAGGCGTGAAGAGTGGCCAGCATGTGACGCATCCGGCCCGTGGATCATGGTGACAGTCCTGTTCTAAATGATCAAGACTTTTAAAAAAATTGTTCCATTAATTTTCATCCAACCATTCATATCATTTAACAGAATATTTTTTTCCCTGAACTACGTTCATTCAGAATACGAACAGTGTTTCTCCAAATCCATCCCTAATTTCTGCATTTATACACTGGAGTATAATATGCAGCCGATAGATTCCTATTTTTGTATACGACCACAACTGAGATGATACATTGTTCTTTCTGACGTAAATGTTAGCCTTTTCACTTACAATTAATTTTACAATTTCAATTCCTAGCATGTACTCATTAACTCCACAAGATCAGATCACCTTCATGCAGATATTTATCTGATGCACTCCGTTTAGTAATACAATTTATCACACAAGCCTGCGTTTAAGGTCCCATAAATATTGTCCAACATGATGATTTTCAGACTTTCACATATTTGTGTCAGTATAATAAAGTTGTAAATTGAATTATCAGCTTTAGAGGTGTCTGTGCCACATGCAGTATCGCCTGCTAACAGTAAGGGGGGGGGGAAATGGTTGATCATTTTGAGTAGTATCCCATAAGCACAACTAAAGCCCCGTTTAACCTCAGCTAGCATGATAGCACATGCTAATTAGAATCTCTAACATAACACAAATACCCGTTGAAGAACAAAATGTCAAATCCACCTGCAAAATGTTTCATCCTTAGTATGCTAAAATAACTTTCCATAGCAAATCCATAAAATCTAACAACTCACAATGGGTTTATATTTTATGAGCTGACATGAAGACTGTAGTCCTCAAGTTATGATTGCAGTGAAGGCTGCCCATTATGGTTGCATGATGGTGATGACGATTAAACAAGGACCTCACTTAATGACCTCCACCCTCCTGTTTTCTCTGATGCAGCCATTAAATGCATGAGTTTTTAAGCAGAACATGGGGTACCTCAGGAGTGTCTGCCCCAGGCCTCCCAAGGCTTCACCTATCCCGAGGTACTTCTTGCTTTTGGGGATCGCTGCAGTCCTTCTCAGCCAGTAACCTAAAGGAGATCAGGTTGGCTGCAGTTTAAACCCTCCAATGACCAAGAAGAGATCAGGCCATCTGCAACTTGCAATCCTCCTGCTTCTTTCCTTCCCACCCAAAAATGTACAGGTCTTGGCCTGCTCCAGGGCCCAGCGGCACCTACGGTAACTTACATTTCTGTTTTTTGCAGCTTCTTAGAGAAGTGTCAACCCCAATACAAGATCAGGGTTTTTTACATCCTTATGGCACATCAGATATTATTCTCATGAACCTGTAGGGGACTCCCTTTTTGAAGAGACTTCACAAACTAATGAAGTCTCCTTAAAAAAATGAGCCATCTCCAAGATTCTGAAAATAGCACTTGTTTTAGAATAGTCTGAGTTGCAAACGCCAGCTGGCCTGATCTCCTCTTAGTCACTGGGAGGGAAGGAAGCCAGAAGCTTTCAAGATTCAGCTGAGTCACATGAAGTATAGTTTGCCTGAACTTTGGATTGATGAGTGGATGCAGCTACCCGAAAAGGGGGGGGGGGGCTGCAGGGTCCTTGAAGTCATTTGTAGGGGCGGATGACTGAGGTTGCTGCAGTGGCCATAAATATAAAACTGGGTCGTAAGTAGCTTTTGAAATGATTGCTACATAATAAACCAATGGCAACCTATTTAGCATAGTCCTATATAGCAGTGATGGCTAACCTTTTTGTCCTCACGTGCCTAAATCTTGCACATGACAGCATGCGCCTGCATGCTCACACCCACAATGCAATGTGCCTTACCCCGTGCATGTGCGCATGACCCCTTGCACTCCTATCCCCCGCGCATGTGTAAGCCTCCGCCCCATTTTAAGCCTGGCAGGCCTCCCTGAAGCCCCCTGGGATCAAAAATGGGCTGAGGGGCACTCCCCACATAAGCACATGCATTTCCCACATGTGCAGCAGAGACCCAAAAATCAGCTGGCTGGTGGGAGGCGCACACCCATGCGCAGTGGAACTGAGCTGGGCGAAGGCTCGCATGTCCGCAGAGAGGGTTCCATGTGCCACTTGCGACATGCATGCTATAGGTTCGCCATCATGGCTATATAACATTAATTCAATTAGTTTTAATCGGACTCGAGAAAGCCTGATCTGAAATTGTAATCTTAGTTATTCATCAAAGTTAGAAAGCAAGAAGTATCTTATTCAGTTTATAAAAGTTTTGAAAGGTAGGTGATTTTCTTTCTTGGAATAACCAACCATGTTTTTGATCATTACAAAGGCATGCAAAAGGAGAAACAGATCCATTAGGACAGGGGTCTCCAACCTTTGCAACTTTAAGTCTGAAGGACTTCAGCTCCCAGAATTCTGGGAGGCTGGAGAAGTCTGGGAGCTGAAGTCCTTCAGACTTAAAGTTGCAAAGGTTGGAGACCCCTGCATTAGGACATAATGGGAACTATCCATAGACACATGAAGCGCACTTCACAGGCCAAACCCACAAAATGCTTGAAAGGGTTGAACACAGATTACATTATTATGCTAAGTAAATCTCCTATCAAGGCTTACCGATCCCAATTGATCTACTCTAAATATAATTAAAACTGATTCTATCCTACAGTTCACTGAAGTGTTGCTGCTCATCAGAAGAGTTTCTCTTGCTAATTTTTCTTTTGAGAATTTTTTGTGGTTTGGTTCACTAACAAGAAATTAATTGACCATTAGTAGTAATAAAACTCAGGCAGCATAATTGGTTTTAAAAAATAGAGAAAGCACTTGATAACATTGTAGCCTTAAGCAAATCGGCTTTTTTAAGTGTCTGCTCTGGAAAGACAACCTCTTCACCACAAGGCAAACTGCTACTATGATAAGCATGGTTATAATTCTGGTTGTGGTGACAATAGGCAAGAGTGCCTTAAGCAGTTATAGCATATGACAATTGGGTGAGATAATTAGGCCAGCACATGTTACGGTAATTAAATTACCTAATATGGCATAAGATAGGATGAAAGCATTAAGGAAAAGGCACATCAAAATAGATATATTCTGGTTTCATCTATACCTGGAATACTAGTTCCATTGTGGACATTGATACAAAAACCTTTAGTTATAACAAAGGAAATTACTCAGCATGTGAGATTGGTAATTGCCTTTATCCTTCACATTTGACTTTCCTTTGCTGAGCAGTTATGAATATAGGATGAGCAAGGTCTGGTCTTTTGAAATGTATTGAATTAAAGTTCTAGCAACTTCAAAATCTTGGCATATAGTATGGAGGACTTGTTGGTGAGCTACAGTGCCGTGCATTGCCCATTGGAGTAGCAATATGTAGATTGTGAAGAAATTCACTGGCTCTGAATCAGCTCCTGGGTGGTTTTGTCTATAACATTCTTTAGGATATTATTATTATTTTATTAAATTTATAGACCGCCCCCTCTCTCCCATGGGGACTCGGGGCGGTGCACAGGAAATTAAAAATCCAATAAATACAACAGTATACAAAATACAAAATATTAAAACCGAATTAAATTACCCCTGTGCTAAAATCAATATTAAAACCCCTAAAACCCTAACAATTACCCCTTAAAATTCAGATTAAACAATTTGTGTCTGCGGCTAGATATATAAAAATTAGGCCAGGCCGGCCTGATGGAAGAAATGAGTCTTTAACTTCTGGCGGAAGGAGCGGAGGTCCATCGTTGTTCTGATTTCGGGGGGTAGGTCGTTCCAGGGGGTTGGGCCCACCACAGAGAAGGCCCTTCCCCTGGGCGTCGCCCGCTGTTCCAACCCTAATTGGTCCAACTTCATCTATATCATCCAGAAAAAAACCTACTCCTCCACACTGGGAACTAAAGAGTTGAAAGGAGGAGGTGCTTCTTTTCAGTAGTTGCAGTAGTCTTCTAAAACAGTTTCCTTGTAAATATCAGATAGGTGCTATCCCAGAGTGCCTTCTTTTAAGATAATGATGGAGCTGCTCCAGAGAACTTTTTAACCAGTTTGGAACCATACTTTTCTTCTTTTTAACATTTTTGCTTAATGTTCATTTTAAATTTTGTTTCTGTGTAAGCCATTGATGGATGAATTCATTGTAGCAGGATACAAATATAATCAAAATAAAACAGAACATAAATCTGAAACTGGTCAAGTGGTTTAAGGCTGCTCTGAGTCTTAACAGCTGAACACTTAGGAATATATAAAATTAGTTAAATGTCATTGCATGAGGGCTGTTCTCATATATATTATTTATATATTTAAGAGACATATGCAGATTTTTAGGAAAAAGTAGGGAAAATAAAACCAAGAATTGATTTCATTGACTCAGTATGAAGCGATGTCATGGAGTGACAAGGGAGGCCATCCATAAACCAACTGTGTTATGCATCATTCTCATTCCTGAGGCAGAGAAATATGCAATTTTGAAAGTTGCCCACATCTTTTATGAGGTAAAAAAAACCACCACAAAAAATAGATTTGCAGCATAAATACAATCAACTGTATTTTATTTCATATTTATTTTGAGAACAAAGACATGGCTCAATATATTCTGGGCAATTAGAAGGGAAGATTTGTTTTTTTTTATTAGAACTAATTTTAAGGCCTTAATTTACTACACATTTCTCATATTATTACATTTTAATTCAGCAGAGAAATAACTTGATCAGCTCATTAATCCTGAAATAAGCATATTTTCTCCTACCACTTCATATAAAAATAACTTTAACCTTACCATGTCAGAGATCTTATTAATATCCTTTCTATAGAAGGACACGATTGAAGTTTTGTTATTTTCTTGCTAATAGTAAGGACAGCTTCATATAGAATAATTTTTATAGAGAGATTACTTTTTTAAAGGAAAGCTGTAAGTACATACACAGGTGGCAGTATGCACACACAAGCTTTCCACTCATGCACACAACAATTTAATGTGTAATTTTCCTACACAGAACAGGAATCTGTCGGGGAAAAGTCTACATAAAAAATACCCCATAATTCACAATACATACATTTAAACCATTCTACACATTACAAAATAAAAATAGCAGTAATCTATGTGGGCGTTATTTTATCTGCTTTCTCTAATCACATAGGAAGTGCTAATTTATTGTGATTAAAGGCACCAGGCTAGAGACCAGGAGACTGTGAGTTCTAATCTTGCCTTTGGCATGAAAGCAACTCTCAGCCCTAGGTAGAAGGCAAAGGGAAATTACTCCTGAAAAATGTTGCCAAAGACTTCTCCATCTAATCACCAGGAGTCCAGACTATCTTGAAGGCACACACACACACACACACACACACACACACACACACACAATCCCACAAAGGTTATGAAGTTTTCTCCAGATTTGCTAGTTGAGATGGAAAGATTGTAAAACAGAACCATTTGTTAATAAATATAATACTGTCTACAGGCCCAGGTATTCCACCTCACCAAATTTGCTTTGTAGGACTTGGGAGAGTACTTACTGTATGTCTTATTGCAGTGATGGCTAACCTTGTTTGGTTCGCGTGCCAAAAGCGGGGGGAGCACAGGGGGGTTGTGCATGGGCGTGTCACACCCATAATGCTATGTATGTGTGTCCCTGCTTTTGGCGCGCTTTTTTCACCCTCCCCAGGCTTCAGAGGCTTTCTAGGAGCCTGGGGAGGGTGAAAACAACCTCCCCCCACCTCCAGAGGCTTCAGGAGCTTCCCTGAAGCCTCCAGAGGGCAAAAAACGGCCTCAAAAGAAGGCCCAAATCAGCTGGCCAGCGCACACATGCGTGCTGGAGCTGACAGGGCAATGCCTCGCATGCCCTAAGAAATGGTTCCGTGTGCCACCTGTGGCACCCGTGCCATAGGTTCGCCATCACGGTCTTATTGTATGCCTTATTTACATGCAGGGGAGTAGAAAGGACCAAGCAGTTGTACAAACACACCCCTGCTCATCCACTGTTACATTATGAATTTGATTACCTTTGTTTCTATATTATGTAGAATGGCTCAGTTTTTAGGAATCTTTCTGAAATTAGCCCTCACTAGCAGTCTTTATTTCACAGAAAGGAACGGTTTTGGCACTGGTTTTTTTTTAAGTTTATAAATACAAAAGTTTTTAAGCATTATAGTCAGTTTAATAAACTTTCTCTTCATTTCCACCATTCTAGCCAAGGTCATTAAGACCTTATTACAGCATGTAAAGTATTGCTCCAAATTTATTTTTGATGTACTGCTAACTAAAATTTAACTGGTTTGTTCCTCCTGAAAAACCAAGGGAACAAAGGCATCAACTTTAAGATCTTATTGCTGGTGAACTTAAAAGTTTTTTTCATCCAACAGAAATAACACACACATATTATGCTTTTACAATCCTGGGCATTTACATTTTAGATTAATATTTCCATTGTATTAGATTAATATTCCATTAATATTTCCAATATTTCCATGTCTTCCAGGTGAAGACATCTGCTTGGGAAGACCCTGAAGCAAATGGTGAGCCACTGTGTGAGACAGAATGCTGGACTGGATGGGCTGTGGCCTGTTCCAGCAAGACTATTCTTATGTTCTTATGTTCATTGTTATGCATACAAACATCAATATTTGGGATTAAGCTGGCTGTTTATTCATTGATGATTTTATATGGCAAAATCTGCTGTGAAAGTATGAAAATAAACTCATTTGGAAAAATTGAGTATTTTGGGAGGAAGGATAATTTATTAATTTTATGAACCTGAAATAAACAAACCTAGGGGTCAGTTGTGAAAACTCCACATAAATTATTGGCCATAGGGACGGAATTATGCCTCATTATGGGTATGATGCAATGTGGTACATGTTTATACCAATAGGCACCTGCTTCTCAATTTTGTAATCCGTTTTATAATATCAAGATTTGAGAGATCAAAAATGACTTACATAACATATTACACATGAAATAAATATACCTTATGGCAGCTTGCTGCCTCATCTATATGTATGGTAATTTCTTAAACTAAGAAACCCCAAAATAAGATGCTAGGTTTCAATAGAACATTGATCTCATTCATTATGGCAACTTTATAATAGCACCACTGTGGGATAGGATTAGACGACCATATCAAAATGCATAGACTTAATGATCCCGGTAAATTATGCAGTCAATACTGTACTGGTATTTATTTAAGGTTACAAAGCAAATGAAGAATCATTTTTAGTGTTCTCTAAAATTTCTTCAATGGGATCCATAGCTTATCCGACTAAAGATTTTTCACCTCATAATAACTCAAGAATTTACCAATTAAAATTTGTGCAACTGTTATTTCCTGAATGAATAGCAGTAAGCAACCATCACAAGACTTTCAGATTGATTCCATGATCTGGAGTCTTTTCTTTAAGTTATACAATACTTACCAATCTATTTGTAAGACCATTGACATAAGTGTTATTTCCTGCCCTTTCTAAATGTTTTGTATTCATATCAAGTTTCTTTACAGGTTACTGGTCCATTCATTCTCTATTGGCTAAGGAAAAAAGGAATGTCTGACATTTACTATCTTAGTAATTTTTGCACTGTTTATCGCAGTGTCATGTAGTAATACTTTTTTTAGTGACTAATTGGCAGTCCTTTGTGGCTCCTATTGCAAATATTCAACAAATGCAAAGAACATTTGGAAAAATCAAGAAACATTGCAATAATATGAGCCTCAGTTACCCAGTATATTTTTACAGTTAAGATTTAGATTCATTTGCCCAGAATTTCTACATACTAGTTTAGAAGAAAATCTGGTTCTTGATAGCCAAAAAGGTTAAAATCTCCTTCAAAGCGGGCATAAAGGCGCTTTATGTCTCTTTTGCTTACGCCTGAAAAATAGTGCTCCACTTTTGTTTTGTTATATATCGTTATGCCTGGAGGAATTGCAGGATAAGATACCAGATGATCAATTCCTGCTTCCTTTAAGATGTATGGTGCATCTTCCTCCAAAGTTTCATGATGTCCAATTACGCTGTATGTTATTTCACAGGGGGCACATAATTCAACATAGGTTATCCAATGAATTATATGATCTCCAAATTGTATATCTAACCATCGATGATTTGGATCACCTAGGTAGCGCACGAAGTCCTCAAACTGCAGTCCTTTAGTCTCAGTGCGATTCTTTCTATATTTTCGAATAATTCCAGGAGCAATTTCATGTCTATACCAAGGTTCAAATCTAGGATTGTGGACAAATTTATCCTTAAATGCAGAAATAAGCCTCTCAAAAGGATCTCTTACGATGAAGAATTTGAAATACAGTTTCAATCTAAATGGAAAACATAAGCAAAAATAATTGTGGATATATTTTAGTATTTTAAAATTTACTAAAAATTCACTTTGCAACAGTGCTGATTTGCCCATATTCTTCTCTTAATGACTATAGTAGCAAAAGATGTGCAATTGAGGCATCACATAGTTAGAGACTTTATAAACAGGCTAAATGTACTTGTTAGAGAAATTTTAAAAGAATATTTTTATTTTGCCGTTAAGCATTTTTGCACACTATTCAACTGAGAAATCTGCAAAAATTAGGATCTTTGATTGCTTCCAGCTACGTTCATCTAATGGCAGAATAGTATTATAGAACAGATGGTCCTCCCTTAATGATGTAATTGGGACAGGCAACTCATGACCATGTTGACTTAAAAAGCACAGTTCCAGCACTTCCAATTGCTATCATTAGATGACTCCCACATGGTTGCAGCGTCCCGCAGCCATTTTCAGTTTCCTGCCAGCTTCTCCATTGACTTTCCTTGGTGGAAGCTAGCAATGAAAGTTACAAATGCTGTGATCATTTGAATTGCAAGCTAGTTGCCAAGTGATCATGATCACGTGACCGTGGGACACTGTGACAACCGTGAGTGTGATGAACAGTTGTACATTGCTTTGTTCATCATTGCCATAACTTTGAATGGTCGCTGAAAAAAGACTATTGTAATTGGTTCCCAGACTGATAAAAATTGCTAGATTCTCCATTTTAAGTAAAAGATCTACCTCCTTGCAGGATTACAGGAAGGCTCTTAGAAAGAAAATTGAGAAGTTTGTGTCTATCATGCAGGTATCCATTGCTACTAAATGCAGAATGTTGAAATTCTTACAATACTATCCTTTTCTTCTCAATCTTGTTAAAGAGCTCCTTGAGAACATTATTTGGAAAGAATCAAGGCACTGTTTGGCCACGGTTAGTTAGGCAATGGCCAAAGAACCTGACAGGAATCTGTCAACAGGATTTACTCAATGCTGTATGTCTTGTAAATCTGTTCCAAGAAGTGCACAATCAACTTCTATCACTGAACAGAAATCTGTTCACTTAATGTGGAATGCACTTGCTAAAATAGTTGACTATTTTTTTAAAAAAAGCAAAAAATATAAAGATTACATGAAATCAAATTATACAGAGTCCTTAAAAGTCTATTTAAAGAGATGACAATGTCAACATATTATTTTTTCTTCTAGTCCTGCTCCTAAGACTATACAGGTAATACTTGCTTAGTGACTGCCTCATTTAGCGACTATTTACAATTATGACAGTGATGAAGTAACTTAATGATCAATCCTAACATTTATGATCTTGTTAGTCCCAATTGTAGCAACTAAGCAAAGATTTGCTGTACTGAAATAATTTTTTCATAGTTATATCTTATTTTTTAAAATGCAAATGCTATCAAGACCACTTATGAATACCATTTATTATCAAGATTAAGAATTATTATTTTTTAAAAATGAAGTAATAACTGTAACTCTCATTCTGTTTTCACAGAACTATTGCTTGTAAAGGTGTCTGTTTTTGTATGTAGGGAGTCAACTTTCGTCCTTGCTTCCACATGATTTCTTAGAAATCCCAAAGCAGTATTTTACAGCTATACTCGGGGCGGTGCACAGGAATTATAAAATATAAAAAATACAACAATCCAAAAATTAAAACTAGTATTAAATAGGTTAACCCGTGCTAAAAGCATGATTTAAAAACCCAGTTAAAATAGTAACATAGCTACATCAGCTATGCCAGGCCAGCGGCACGAAAGAAATATGTTTTTAATGCTCGGCGGAAGAGGCAAAGGTCTGTGATTGTGCGGAAGTCGGGAGGCAGGTCGTTCCAGAGGGCGGGGCCTGCCACAGAGAAGGCTCTTCCTCTGGGGGTCGCCAGCCGGCATTGCCCAGCGGACGGCACCCTAAGGAGGCCCTCCCTGTGGGAGCGGACTGGTCGGGTGGAGGTATGTGGTAGGAGGCGGTCCTGTAAGTAGCCAGGTCCTATGCCATGGAGCGCTTTAAAGATGGTCACTAAGACCTTGAAACGCACCCAGAAGGCCATAGGCAGCCAGTGCAGCTCGCGCAGGAGAGGTGTTACATGGGAGTGTCTTGAAACTCCCAGAATCCCCTGCGCAGCCGCATTCTGGACTAACTGGAGCCTCCGGGTGCACCTCAAGTAAATCATCATCCAAAGTTATAAATACAGGTAGACCTAAATTTACAACAGTACTGAAAAAAGTGACTTATGACAATTTTTCACACTTACGATCCTTGCAACATTCCCATGGTCACATGATTTACATTCAGGTGCTTGGCAACTGGTTTCATATTTATGATGGTTGTGATGTGCTGGGATCATACGGTTCCCTTTTTTAATCTTCTGCCAAGCAAAGTTAATGGGGAAGCCAAATTCGCTTAATAATTGTGTTACTAACTTAACAACTTCAATGATTCACTTAACAACTGTGGCAAGAAAAATTGTAAAATGGGACAAAACTCACTTAACAAATTTCTCACTTAGCAACATAAATTCTGGGCTCAAACTGTGGTTATAAGTCGAGGGCTACCTGTAAAACCTTTTCTGATTATTGCCTCTATTTAAGAGTCTATGGGAGTGGGCAGCTATAATACAATTTTTAAAAAAATCATAAACCGCACAAATGATCAAAAATGAGATTTTCTTAATGGAAAGAGTTTTCAAAGACACATTAAAATACTACCTACCTTTTTTTAATTTCAGAGTCACTGAAAGAAGATAAGCGTGGAAGACCATTCTTCTCATGGTCATGCACAATGTTTTCAGGGATCTCATCGATGGAAGGAAAAGCTCCTGAGGAAATAAGTTAGAACTTGCTCTTACAATAGCACCTTTCATTCCATTCCCATTACGATCTACACTAGTGGCTGTCATGATTATTTATTTATTAGGTAAAAAGATAAAGACAAATCAGGCTTTGGTGACTTCATGAAACTGTCCATCAAGTAGTTTGTGCTGCTGCCTACTTATAGAATGCTTTTCTACTTTGCGGTCCAGTTTCCATGTCATGATATTGCTATTAAGTTTCTCATCTTCCTACAATTCACGTCTGAACCCCAAAATTGCTCTTTAAAAAAAATGGAGAGCTCAATGAATTGTTTTCATCACAACTCTCCATGTAACAGCATGTTGTGAAAATCTAGGGTTTCTATTCAAAGACTCCTGGAGTCTGCATATCGGAGTAATTAATCCCTTTCAGCTGTCAGCATGCCAGATTATAACATTCTATGCGTGGAAGATATTTTATCCCAAAGTCTGACCAATTGCTGAATCTAGAACTGCAATGGCTGGATCCAAAAATACAGTCGTACTAGCTTTTTTAGATATGGGCAGAAAGTCAAGATTCCTAAATTCTGACATGTAGCTAAATGGAATTGCTTTGTTAAAACATGTATTTATGTGATTAGCCAATTCCCTGATTTCATACTACCCAGAGTTATATGTAATTCTCCATTACATATGTAAATGTCCATTGTAAATGTTTTACAAATTTTAGTACAGGGTTATTTAATTCGATTTTAATTATGTATATATTGTTATGTTTTTAGATGTTTTTAATTTTCCTGTACACCGCCCCGAGTCCCTTCGGGGAGAGGGGGCGGCTTAGAATTTAAAAAATTAAAATTAAATTAATTAATTACAGCCTTATGCCTGAAAAGCATATAAGCCAGACTACAAGCATACAGGTAGTTTAGGAAGTTTGACCTGTCCTTAAGCCAAAATTTAGTATTGTAGAAATCTGTTTATACACTAAGACTTCCTTTTCCTTTACTTGTAATAAGCTGGCTGGGGAATTCTGGGAGTTGAAGTCCGCCAGTCTTAAAAGAGCCAACTTTGCAGACCCCTGTCCTAGGGGATCCAAATGGCCTCAAATTTTTAAGAAAGACTCTGAGTGTATCTATTTAGGCCATTGTCAGAGGGAATTCCATCAACAGAAGACCTTAATTACAATATTTTAATCATCGCCCATGAAATCAAATTGTTCAAAGCAATACTGTCTTTCACATAATATCCACATGGAATTGATCTGATTTTATAATGTAGTAAAGTTAAATCTGTCTCACTGCCTACTTTGTTTATATTAAAATCAAAGGTGCTACTAAAATATAAATGTAAATAAAATAAAAAATAAATAAATAAAATAAATTAAAATTTTATTACTCTGTTTTATAGTTTCTTAGTGTTTGTTATTTTTACAAACTATTTTATTTTTTTAATTAAATTTGCCCTGAACTAAATGTTACCAATATTTCAAAATGGATTCAATGAAAATGTGATAACAGATAAAGCATAATCTGTTCCTTCTAAGTAGGATAGGCTGTCAGACACCCATCTATATCTGTCTGACGTAGATGTGGTGCTACTGTCATGTGATTTAAAATAAAATTGAACAAACATTCTACCCAAAAACCTTGTATATATTCCCTAAAGATCATGTTAGGTTCAAGTAATAATTGATTGCTCAATTCTTTAAAAAAATGGATATACACATTTTAACTACTGACTTGTATTAATTCCAGCCATGGAAACCATAATTTCCCAGTAGAGATTAAAATATGGAAATGCGTTGCAAGCATTTTTGCAATCATCCTTTTCTTCCTCCCCCCTATCTCCAAGCTGCATTTTGATCAAATTTTATGTTGTGAGAACTCTGGGAACTTGAGAGCTTTAAATTAAACTTTTAAATTTAAGGTACCTGTGATATATTAGTTGCCTAACTTTAAAAGGTTAGCATAATTTCTCCTTTATTAATCCCAGCATACAATCATTTCACAAAATAACCAGGACAGGAAGTCTAATATATATGTAAAGTTCTTTGGATGGGCAGTATCACATCTAAGTAGAACAGCTAGAACTGGGCTAGGATACTTGAAGCAGCTTTCAAGCAAAATATAAAATGCCAAAAATAAAAATGTATTCCACTGAATCATATTATTTTTATATTTTGCTCTTTGAAATTTTTGAAATCTTTTTTTTTGTCTAAGCAAACACACATTTGAGACTTTAAAAGTTAACTAAATACCATTTAAAACAATCAAGACTTTCTTCCACTGAGTATTGCCAACTTTTGGAGTTTGGCAGAAGAGGATCTTGTGCTTGTCACATACAAAAATTCGGTCCAAAACAAACTTTGAAACAGGAGTATGGGTGAGGTTTTTCAGAGATGCATCTTGGCAGACATTCCTGAGTAGTTCAAGCCTCTCTATATGGACCAGGCCTTCATGTACAAGGTCTTCAGATAGACCTTTTCCTATTGTCTTGAGATAAAAATGGATTGGGATGGCAAAAGAGAAAGACAAGAATTATTTTGCATTCAACTCACACAAGAAAAGCTAGCATTTCAAATATTCAGGTAGTCCTTGACTTACATCCATTTGTTTACTGACCTTTCAAAATGACAACGGCACTGAAAAAAGTGATAGGGCCATTTTCACATGATGTTTGTAGCATCTTCATGGTCACATGATTTGAAAGTCAGATGCTTGGCACCTGGCATATATTTATGAAAGTTGCAGTGTCCCAGAGTCATGTGATCACATTTTGCAACCCTCTGACGAGCAACGTAAATTAGAAACTCAGATTAATTTAACAGGTATTACTAACTTAACCATAGCAGTAATTCGCTTAACTGTAGCAAGAAAGGTTGCAAAATGGGGCAAAATTCACTTAACAACTGTTTTGCTTAGACTATTTTGGCCTCAATTGTGGTCGTAAGTTGAAGACTATCTGTACAAGGCTTCTAAAGGTCGGTATTGCAGGATTACTGTCTTTTGAATTAGTCATTTCTGTCAAGATGATGCAAAGTAATTTGATTTCAGCAGTAAGGAAACAAAATTTTAGAAATGGAATTTACAAATAAATGCGGAACACAAACCAAACAATATTCTAAATGTGGACTAAAATAAATGAATATTTTTTTCTGACCATAGAAAGAAAAAGGAAGATGGTTTTCACTTTACATCAGCTTCCGTTGCAAACTTTGGATGGTTCTGTATAAACTTTAATAATTGAAAATAAAAGTTATGCAAAAATGTTGCACAGTGGTTGTGTTTAAATTTTTAAATGTAAATGAAAAACCGAAGTACAATTTAGAAACATATAGAACTTCTAAATGTGTTCTAAAAGCTGCTACAGAAAGTGGCACTCCAGATGATTGTTATAATTTGTTATTATGTTCAACAGATTCCCAGATAAGCATGCTTAGGAATGTATCTCCAATTATATACACAAATATAAAATATTGTGTTTTAAAATATGAATATAACCCAATAATGTAACAAAATTTTAATTCATAAAACAATACCAAAGTAGTTTTCAAAGCTAAAATTCCTCAATTCCTGGACAATAAAACAAGGGAAAATTGCTTTTGAACAGAAGGCAGTACACTCATAAATCTCTATACTATTTGGCTGACTGATTCTAAGAACCAGTTACAATCTAACACAATGAAATATGACATAGGGAACTCTGCAACCATACCATTTATTTAGCCTTTCAACCTGTCTCTTTTATATACCTGAAACTGTCCCGGCAGCCTCTTTTCTTTTGTTACGTGATCTTTTCCTACTTCGGTTATAGTTGTTGGTATTACTGGCTCTTGCTTGGCACCATGAACTAGATGAAGAAAACAGAACATCTAAAGAAAAGCAAACTTTTTTTCCTTCGTATTGCATAAACGATTTGATTGACAATTTATATTCACAAGATTATAATTGAACTAGCTGGATACCCATGCTCCACTACGAAACTATGTGATTGGCCTGGACAAATCGACACTTACAGCTTGAAAATTAATGAGTAGTTGATCGACCTCTCCTCTCCTTTCCCTCAAGCTTTCCCCACAGAAGTCTCTCCTCTCCTCTCCCCCTTCTCTCCCTCAGACTGGCCCCACTGATCCTCTCCTATCCCCTTATCTCTCTCAAGCTTGGCCCACAGAAGCCTCTTCTATCTTATCCCCTTCTTTCTCTCAGGCTAGCCCCATTGTCTAAACTCCCAGGCTGCAAGTCAGATGAGTATGCACTGGCCACTCCATGCCCAAGTGGCAGTTAGAACAGAATTCTTTTCAGGTGGGGAGTAGAACGTCTAACTTAGCATCAGTCTGTCCATCCATCCATCCATCCTGTATAAGAAATACTAATGATCTGATGGTCATTTTAAAAAATCCTTTCTTAGTGAGCACCTAGAAGCCAAGAGAAACATACGTGCCAAATTTCAACTTTGTAGGCTTTACAGTTCTGGAGATTTTGTGATGAATGAATGGATTTGGCTTTTATATATATAGATTACACTTCAAATCAGGCTGTAATTCAAGATTTTAAATAGAATGCAAATTACAAATCTGAAAAAATGTCATTTTTACCACAAAGACTGAATTTTAGACTAAGAGCATAAAAAAGGGAAATCTCTCAAAATTATGTAAGTGTTAATTGGAAGATGTTAACTTGGTATAGTGTTTCTAATGAATTAAGACCATTCTCCTAGTCTGTAAAAGGAACACGGATAGAAATATCTAATAGAACTAAGCAAAAACCTTCCCTACAGGACAGGACATAAGTGATTTTAATGTCTATGCGCAAGTATTATAGGTTAAATTGAAAAGGAACAATACACAAAATGCTCAAATATGTCCAAATCAATATCTGTACCTTTCCATATAAAATTAAAATACTATCAAATCTGTGTTTCACTTTCATTTTCCTAGACAGTGTTCAATGTTGAAAACATAAGGAATAATTGTAAGATTCAACATTTAGACATTTGCCAAAAACAAAGACAGAAAAAGCCAAGAAAAATCACTTGCATTAAATATTTCACTGTTGCAACTCACAGGCAAGCTGCATAAACATTTAGGTTTATTTTGAAGTCAACATAATGAAAATATGAATGGGTAAGAAAAAACAAAACTAGATGTTCTGTTTAATTTTTCTCACACTGTACTGGACACAAAAATTGTTCAGCAATTACTTGCATCAATAAGAATAAAGTTGGATCGACTTACCATCAGGTTCTTTGAAGGTCAATGTGATGAACTTGCTAGCAACCATGAACATGAATATTACCCAAAAGCATGCAGCTAACAGCAGCCACCGGTGGTGCATGATGTCAGATATGAGCCATGTAACTTCTGTTAGTTTCTGCTTTTTAAAAGCCACAAAAATAAATTAATGGGTACCCTTTTGTTTATTTTATGAGCAGTCTCTACAAGTAACAAAACATATACACTATTAAGGGGTCTCACAGCACAGCCTTTAAACTACCTATGGTGTTTGTCTTCCTGTTGTACTATTATTTTTGCTGAAAGAGAAATCCATTTAGTTGCCCTACATTTTTTTTTGTTCTCATCTACATGGAGAATTAAATAAATGCTCCTATATAACAAAGCAAA
This sequence comes from Rhabdophis nuchalis, assembly GCA_039707465.1. NCBI lineage: Eukaryota > Metazoa > Chordata > Lepidosauria > Squamata > Natricidae > Rhabdophis > Rhabdophis nuchalis. The sequence continues at coordinate 35,526,532 of CM077651.1, read as the reverse complement.
GTTTGAATGCAAAAAAAAGCAGCTTAGAGATTTTAATGTATTTTTGCATGGATAGAAGAAAAATCAGATTTCCCTTCATTGTTATTAAGTTTACTGCGTGACAATTCAGATTTAGCAATATTATTTGCCATCCTGAACATATTTGAGTAGGCTAATTTCAAAAATGAGAATTTAGTTTATTATAACTATGCTGGAGAAGGAGAGGCTTTAGCAATAATATCAAAGGTTATAGACTATAACTATTTAGCTCAGTAAGTAAGCAAGCAAAGTTGATGAGGAATGACATAAAAGAATAATTCCCTAAACTTATTTTTCTAATTTTCTCAAAATTAAAAGGTAATTTTGCAATTAACTTCAAAACTTTCCCCCCATTATCAGGTAATTTTGTAAATACATACAGATGTGTTGTGTTTCTAGGAAGGAATCAATCTTCCTTTGAATAAATCAATTTTTAATGAGCCCTATCAACACTGCTGTTTGCACCATGCTCACTCACAACAGATTTGTAAAAGACAACAGCACATAATTTAATTGCCAGAATTAAGAAGCCCAATTACCATGCAATCATATATTACTCAGAATAAGCTCAATGGGATTCTGCTCAATGAAGTGCATATACAACAGCATACTCCATCTTTGGTAACAATGTCACAATGCAGCTAGAGTCTCATATGGAAGTTCAAAAAAGTGGGGCCTATCTCACTGCAGGAGTTCAGAGATTCGAAAGGGCAGGTGCCACGGCAGAGACCCATCTCCTGGATCCTGCCAGCCAGAATTCCTTGTCTGCCAAGGTCCGCAGCATGCCTCCTCTGCTGACACAGGTGTAGTGGGGTGCATATATTACACTGACCTCACCATAAGACAAAATTGAGTTCTAGTGTGTCTTTTATTAACAATTTGGCTTAATTGTGTATATGCATTTTATAAAATAATTACCATTTTGTTACCCACTGATATTAATTAATCTAATATGGGCAGGGAAAAGACAATTGAAATTAATGTATAGGTAGTCCTCAACTTACAACAATTGAGTCCAAAATTTCTGTTGTTAAGTGAGACATTTAAGTAAGTTTTATTCCATTTTACAACCTTTCTTACCACATTTGTTAAGTGAATTACTGCAGTTGATAAATTTAGTAACCCAGTTGTCAAATGAATCTGGTTTCCCCATTGACTTCGCTTGTAAGAAGGTTGCAAAAGGTGATCACATGACCTTGGGATAAAGCAATGGTCATAAGTATGAGTCAGTTGCCAAGCATCTGAATTTTGATTACATAATCATAGGGGTGATACAAAAGTTGTTAAGTGTGAAAAACGGTCATAAGTCACTTTTTTCAGTGCTGCTGTAACTTTGAATGGTTACTAAATAAACTGTTATAAGTTGAGTACTACATTGATTTATAACTAGTTGCTTAGCAACTGCTGAAGTCACAACATCCACCCCCCCCTCCAAAAAAAGGTACTTATGATCCCATTCCAAATTTCTGTCAGCTGGTGACATAATCATATTTTGGGCAACTATCAACTGAACAATATTTACAGCAATTTCAAGCCCCCTGTGGTCACATGATTATGATTTGCAATAGTTTTGCTGAAAATCATCATTTGCTTCCAGTTTTCAGCAAAAATGCCTCATAACAAACAAAAGGCTTGCGCAATGATTGTGGTGTTTAATGTCCGCTGCAAAAAAGGTCATAAAATTGGGTTGGTCATATGATGACTCACACTATAACCTTCACGGCTTATGGCTCTTAATTGGCAGTCTTTATTATAGTTGTAAGTCAAGGACTATGTGTAAAAAGACTCTTGGCTTTGGCCTAAAGACCAAATTGTATTTTCATATAGAGGGAATGTTTTGATGCAAAGGAAGAGGTTCTCTTTCACTGCCGAACTTCCAGCTCCTCTCCTGTTCTAGGGACTGATTAAACAAAAATTAATATGCTCTTTTCTCCTGCTTTACAGCATCAGGAAACTCCCACGTGGCTCACAGCTAAGCAGTCTCTCAATACCAGATTTTGACAAGTGCCTAAATCTATGAGTCTAGCCATCAGTCAAAATTTCCCTAGCCCACATTTGGGAGTATATTTGGTGGACGTATTTTCCTTCCAGATAGTGAAGTTTTCAGGTGATGTGGAAAATAAAATAAAGCAACTCTATCAGTCACTTTTTCTAACTTGTCCTACAGTAAACCCCCATTAATTTGAAATAGGCAGTTATATACATTTGATTAATTTATTAATAAATAACTATAACAGTACTCATGAGGGCTACGTACTCATGAGGGCTATAGGCCCCGAGGAAAATGCTTATTACAAACTAATGAGAAAGAACTCATAAGAAAGAATTGTCATAAGTGAGGAATTGGGATTAAACCTAGCACCTCTGCACATTATTAGATAGTGTTCTTGTGTTTTTATTTTGATATGGAATTTATTTTATAATATATTTTTCATGTGAGTCACCAATCCATTTTTAAAATTCCCAGAATGCAAAGTATATTTAATAAATATCTACTTATTTTGTACTTTAAATTCAACATATTTGGTGCCATTTTGGTAAATATTTTTTTCATTACAACTAGTATAGGCAGTGTAATTTTAAAGAACAAACGATAAAAATTCTATTTCTGATAGATTTTGGATGCAAAATGCATTTTAAAAAATCAATGAAAAAACAGACCACCAGTGTGGCTTTGACTGTGGTTCAGGGAACAATTAGCCTTTGGAACGTGCATTGTCTATCACAAAAAGTTTTTCAAGTTTTTTTTTATTAACCAACTTTTGGACAAAACTGCCATTTATTTAGTTCACAGATTCTTGGATTGTGCAACCAAAATACATGAAACACTAACTTTAATAGAAATATTAATATTGTATCCTTACTTCGATCACAACTAACAAAGCTGTGAATTTCCTAGCAAATAAGCAAAGAAAAAATGGTAAACTATTAATTTTTTCAAGTTATTTTCACTCAGAATCAAATATTCATATTTTTATCTCTGTGTCAAGGTCAAGTTGATTGTGTTAGAAAACTAGATTAACAGTACATATTGAGCAAAAGAACAAGAGATTGTGGCATTTCAAAATAACAATTTCACTATAGTATATCCACATATACACCAGTGTTTGGGACAAACTTTCAGACACTTGATAATTTGGACTGTTCTCTTAGACCAGTGATGGCTAACCTTTTTTCGCTCGCATGCCAAAAGCGGGAGGAACGCAGGGGGGTCGTGCATGGGCGTGCCACACCCATAATGCTATGTGCATGACCCCCTGCTTTTGGCACACTTTTTCCGCCCTCCCCAGGCTCCAGAGGCTTTCTAGGAACCTGGGGAGGGTGAAAACAGCCTCCCTCCCACCTCCAGAGGCTTCAGGAGCTTCCCTGAAGCCTCCAGAGGGCGAAAAACAGCTTCAAAAGAAGGCCTAAATCAGCTGGCCAGCACACACAAGGGCGCTGGAGCTGACAGGGCAATGCCTCACGTGCCTTAAGAAATGGTTCCACGTGCCACCTGTGGCACCCGTGCCATAGGTTTGCCATCACTGTCTTAGACAATACATTTCTTAGTATAAAGGATTGTACAAAATATTTAGTTTCTCATCATCTAATGGGGAAAAAAACCCATAGAAAAATGAGAAATATGTGTCAATAAATATGCTCCAAATTGTCTATTTTTATCATTGGAAAGAACTTATTTACAGAACTTACTGATCTAGCAGAGTATAAACTCCCTAATCTAATAGATAAAATATTCCTATGAAACTATGAGTTGCGAGTAAAACTTCAACAGAATTCCAATTTCTTGACCAAGATTTCTAAAAACCAGTAGTGATGTGTCTCATCCAACATTGGGGTGGGGATATAGTATTCCAGAGGAGAGAGCAGTGTCTGCAAAGGAACATTTCTGTGGTTCCTGATTGGTGATAAGCTCTAATCATGGGAACGTGTAACTAGTTTCTTCTACTCAATCTTATGGGGTGGGCAGACTTTACAGGGAGAAAGCATCTTAAATCAGGAATGGCTTTAATTTTGACAATATGCACTCTGAATTTTACCCAGCAGCTCACTTTTAATTTCTGCATTCCTCAGATTTGTTATGTGATTGGCTTAAGGTATACCATCAATATCTGAGCTGCTGCAATCTGGACTAGTGTAGCTTTTAATGTTCCTCAAGGCAGATCCATGTACAGTGCATTGAACCAGTGCAATTGAGAGGTGACTAAGGCACAAGTGAGACAGAGTTAATGCCTGCTTTCCCAGGCTATTGCTGCTTAAGATGGAGTCACTATATATAAAGGCCCTCTTTCCCACAGATGCCACCTGCTCTTTGAGATCTTCAAATTGTGAAGATCTGGGAAGCACAATCCTGTTCAGACTAATTTCATGTTGAATAGGAACAAGGACCACATCAATTTCTGCACTAAACATCAATGGAAAGGTCTATTGCTCAACTTTGCCTTCACAACTGCCTCTATCCCTTCAGGAATGAGAACTATGTCATATAGCGCTCTCCATTCCTGATGCTTGGAGAATGACAGAATGATAACAAGAAGGTTCAGAAAGTTGCTGAAACCAAGTACAATCAGAATCACTTTCCTGTCCCACCAGAAATCACTGATAAGGAGAACAATGCCTTTTCTATGCTGAGCCAAAAGTGAAATGGGTCTAGATAATCAGCTTCTCCAGGGATCTCAAGTTCAGGGCAAAATCCTGCTGTATAATTTGCCCCCAAAGACGCTGGAGATTAGATAATAATTATACAGTTTACTGGAGTTGAATGATGGCTTCTGGAGGAGGCAGACCACCCTTTTTTCAAAGAAAATGTTTAACTCCTTTCTGAAGGATAGATTTACTACCACTTTGATTCAGCTTTGAGTCATCTACCTGGAGACTTTTATTAACTAGGAGTGTTGAAGACAATAGGAAGCTGAGCTGATACAGGTAAACAGGCAGTCCTTGCTTACTAGTTGCCTCATTTAGAGACCATTCAAAATTACAATGGTGTTAAAAAAAACCTACAGCTTTGTGACCAATTCTCACATTTATAATTGTCACTGTGTCCCACAGTCACATGATTATTATTTGTGCGCTTTCCTAGTGACTTCCGACTAGCAAAATTAATGGAGAATGTGGAAGTAAAATTACAAGTTGGGGTTGCAATTGTGTGTCTAAGCAAGATTTACTTGTACTACAAAGGATCCTCTACACATAAGATTCACCGTATCAAACTCATCTCAAGATAACTTTGCAAGATGAGACTTCACCTTCTCTGGACCAACCTTGTGTTTAATTAACACATTGTTTAATCTCTAATTTTCCAATATTGAATATGCTCTTTTTCACAATTATAGCACACTGAGTGTGGGAAACTGAAAATACCTTACCTGAGCAATTCAGCAGCTTTTGGGCTACAGGACATATGTAAAGCATTTGTGCAAAAGGACAAATCTGATTGTTAGTTTATGGTTCAATGCAATGTGCAAATCCAGAAAATGGGTCAATTCAATCAGGTGAAAACACGGTTTATCAATAGTCAATTAAGTCGTCCAAAATAATAAATCAGTTTACATTTAGGCTGCATATTTAGGCTATGACATTTATGTAAGAAATGGACTTAGTTTCTTTAACGCGCTTTAAATTCAAGAATCAGTTGCGTTCTCTCTGAAGCACAAAGGTTTTCATCTTGCTTAAACCCAGACCATTGGTAGTTCACTGCATTACGGGAACTCGGAAAACTAGGTTGAGAAAGCAATGATTGAGTCCACAGTAGGTAAGCGTGTGACGCAAAGACACCTTTGTTGGTGTTAACTGCCCGCTCCCAGGCGCCTCATCAACCTCTCATTATGCCCGCCACCGGCTCCCCCCTCCCCCCCCCCGCATACGGAGAAATCAATACTTACTCCCGAGGAGGACGCGTCAAACGAGCCAATCCCTTTGGGGTCCAAGAGGAACCATTTATTTGGCCACGGCCGAAGGCCAGCGCTTGTAAAGAGAAAGGCCTTCGTGCAACGCGTCTCCCTTTGGGTTACATCGCAGCTGGGCTCCTGTCGTCCCCGGGGATCGCGCTGAAAAAGCCTCTTCCCCGGGCCGCAGTTGCTCAGCAACGCAGCGCCGCGTCCGACTCGCGCATTGTGCGTGCCATCTTTTTCCAGGGCCGCCCGTCCTGATAGCGTTACCGGCCGGGCCACCGAAGAAGCTTCGCTTCAGCCGACCACAGGGACAGCCAAGCTCGGCTGCAGCTGCAATTGCAGCTGCATCGCCCTTGGCTCGCCTCGCCTCCGCGGCTTCCACCCGCCTGGGTGTTCCCTTTAGCGCCGGTTGCCCGGCTGCGCTGAAACGCCACCAACCACTGCCTCCATTTCCTCGGTTGCCTCCAACTAGCTCCGCGGCGCCCTTCTCTGCGCTGGCTCCCGGGGCAGGCGGGCAGGCTGGCCTCTGAGGAGGCGGGGAAGGAAGAGAAATGCGGGGGGGGGGGAGAGGGAGAAGGCGGCCGCCAACCAGAAGGGGCTCCCGGCGGGAGGAGGGAAACGTCTTGGGGGGCTGCGCTGACTCAGCCTCGAAAGGCCGGGCGAAGCAAGCAGGCAAAGCCGGCACCCTGTTCAGTGGAAGTTCAGAAGAAGGGGAGCTTCTTCATATGCTGCTCCGCCGTGTGGACGGAGGCAGGCGGCAGACAAATCTCGTTTCAACCGCGGTTTCGTTTGATAGTGAAGGAAAGGCTGACCAATATCAAGTTTTCTTCATACATGGCGCTTATATGCAACTCAAAGGGTGATTCCCGCAGGCTTGTAGTATTGAAGCCTGGAATTGGGTTTAGTTAATCACAATCTTCTTCCGGCTTCTGCATCGGGTCTGCAGTTTGATACCCGTTTCGTTTTGGACCTAACTTACGTTTTGAAAGCTCAGATTATCCCCTCCCATCTCGGTTAGCTGAGATGTACCGTATACCTGCTTTTTTCCAGCATTATCAGATGCTAGACACAAAAAAGATTTGGGAGGAAAGTTTAAATTTGTTTTCCATTCACGTATACAATGGATGGGATAATTGGGATCATTCCAGTTTAAAGATTGCAGGGGATTTCTTACTTTTTGGAGAACCTTCATGGAAAAAGATTTTGATAGCTAAAAGTACGATAAATTACTAACTCTTTAATGGGTGCATAAATCTGCAAAATGCCCAACAACTAAGTACCGTACCTCTTCACAATTTGGGAGTTGTATGTTAGCAATTTAGGAGCCCCCCAAATTATTGTGTTATTGGAAAATGTTTAAGATTCTAAACATCAGATTGTTTTTTAATAACCATCTCTTTTTAAATAAATAACTAGCAATTGTGAGCAATTTCCAACAGCTTTGTAATAAAGAATACAGATACCTTAATAAAAGAAGATAGAGAAAAAAGTAAAACATGTGTATGCGTATGTATACACTCTCACATTCATTCAGTATTCTTGGCAGTTACACATACAATTCTAATCAAACTTCTCTCTCCAACATTACTTGGAAGCCTGACAAATAGAATAACAAGAGTTGGAAGGGACCTTGTAGGTCATCTAGTCCAACCCCCTGCTCAAGCAAGGAGACCATCTATCATTTCTGACAGAACATTTCTGTTCAGTCTTTTTTTGAAAGACTGTGATGAAGTACCCACAACTTCTGAAGGCAAGCTGTTCCATTGATTGATTGCTCTCACTGTCTCTTTATTTCTAGTTGAATCTCTCCTTGATCAGTTTCCATCCATTATTCCTTGTCAGGTGCTTTGGAAAATAGATTAACTCACTCCTCTCTGCGACAGCCCCTCAAATATTGGAACACTGCTATCATGTAATCCTTGGTCCTTCTCTTCACTAGACTAGCCATGTCCAGTTCCTGCAACCGTTCTTCATATGTTTTCGCCTCTAATCCCCTAATCATCTTTGTTGCTCTTCTCTGCACTCTTTCTAGGTCTCAACATCTTTTCTATATTATCACCAAATCTGGATGCAGTATTCTAGGTGTGATCTTACTAAGGCTTTATAGAGTGGTATTACCTCATGTGATCTTGATTGAATTCCTCTGTTAATGCAATTTAGTATTAGATTGGCTTTTTTGTTGCCATTGCATACTGCCAGCTCATATTTAATTGAGTGTCCACTAGACTCCAAGATCCCTATCACAGTTACTATTATTAAGCCTGGTTTTACCTAATCTATATGTACACTTTTAGTTTTTTCTTGCCTAAGTATAAGACTTTACTTTTTTCTATATTGAATTTCATTTTGCTAGATATTGTTTGTTAGATAGTGTTCAAGTCTGTCAAGATCCATTTGGCTCTTGAACCTGTCATCTAGGGCAGGGGTCCCCAACCTTTTTGGCACCAGGGACCGGTTTCATGTAAAAAAAAATCCGTGGACCGGTGGGAGCCTCCAGCGGGTGAGTCGAGTCAGGTGGGCTGCGCACCTATCCTAAAGGCTTAGCACCATTAATTATTCAGGATAATTTTCAATCCCACATGGATCAATGCTGCTGAATCTAATCCTTTAAATCTAGGCTACCATCTTTCTTCAGTTCTTAAAATTGAATACAATTGGGTAAAACAAATCCTGAAGCAAAGGATAAAGGATACAGGAGGGCAAGCAGATCTAGGAAAAGACCCAGCCTTCCTGTCACCAGCGTATAACAGATATATTTTCACTGCTACCAGTTACCTTACACAGCTAGAAACACCCAGCTATCAGAAAGCTTTCCTTTGCCTGATGCCATCCTCTCTTCTCTGCAATATTGGATTGTAAATATAAAAAAAGTATCTGAAAAGCTGAAAGGCTCTGCCCTGTAATTGCAGAAAGGGGGAAACTACAAAATGTTTTCTCTTTTGTTGCTCCTTTTATGGAGACAGCCTAATCAGATTCATACTACCTCTGATTAGTAGATATCCTGGTCACCCAAATTCAGACTATATGTTAGGGGTAAAACACCCCTGTTGGGGAAAAAAACCAGGCGGAATAGTGCAATAAACTGGACAGCAAGAGATACGTTGCTTAAACCACACAAGAACTCTCAAACACTGATAGTAGAAAAATAAATAGTCCTTACTCTTGATGTAACTAAAATACTTCTTTCAAACAGTGATACTAACTCCTCTTAGCAATAAACAGCCCTTCACCAAAAACACAGTTATCTTACAGTCAGTCAAAACAATGATTCTTCTTCCGTCTTCAGTTTCAGCTCCTTCCTCAGTGGCAGTCAAGAAGCAAGGAAAGCGACTTCCTGTTCTGGCTTCTGGCGGCGACGGATGAACCTTGGGGTTCGTCCGCCGTTTTGCTCTTTTTTCTGCCCCTAACGGGGCGGGGTGCCCCCCCTTTTTTTCTGGGGGGGACCCTCCGTAGGGCTGGCTTGCCTGGACTGGTTCTGCCGGCGGCAGCTGGGGAACGGTCCTTGTCTTCGGTCCAGGTGGAAGAAGACATGCTGCGGGGGGCTTGGTTCCCTTCGCCAACGGAGGACGGCAACAAATAATGGATTCGGAGAGAACGGAGCGCTCGAGTCAGATGGCTTTGCCGGGGCTTGAGATGCGAGGCGGAGAGTAAGTGACTTTAAAACTTTTTTTGCTGGCGGCTTGGACTGAGAGAGACGTGGAGGGGGGTGTTTGTTAAAACCCCCCTCGGATTTACAACAGCGGCGTTTAGAAATGGCTCCTCGTTGTGAGGAAGCGGATATTTTTCATCCGGACTTTTGCGGAACAAGTGAAAGTGCTTCGCGGCTTGTTTCTATACAATGTATCTAAGTCCGGCTTTATTGAAACAATTTCTTTTTTCACTCTCTCCTGCTGGCTGCCTGGCTGGGCGGTGGAAGATGGCTCCTCTTTGTTCCTGAATGACTATTTCTTTATGGAAAATCACCAACATTTCTTTGTAATTTGGACTGTCTCTCTTTATTAATGGAATTTTTTTTTGGAATAATTGGTTCCTTCCCTGGAATACCTTCTCTTTTTTAACAATTGACTGTGGAAACTGTTTCTCTTCTGGGCTCTATAACTTGTTACAACTTTGAGCTGAACTTTTTTCTCCTGACTTGCTCCAGCAGCCGCACCCAAAAAACGCCATCTTAGTGGCACTGATTATAATAGCTCACCATGGCTTCAAAAAAACAACCAGAGAATTCGGGATTGGAACAAAGAATGACGGCGATGGAGGAAGCATTAAACTCCTTGGTGCTGGAAATTAAAGCGATGAGGAAAGACCAGTGTAGCTCTAAGCTTGAACTTTTGGAAACACACAAAAAAAAAAAAACCACACAGAAGACCGAGGAGCTGGAAGTGGGGTTGGCTGGGGCAAAGGGAGAACTTAAAAATGTCAACACTGAAATTGGAGATTTGTCTGGTCATATGTCTAGGATGGATTTTGAAAGAATGTCATATTTTTTAAGATTTCAGAACATTTTGGAGGAAACTGGTGAATGCCTTCCTGATCTCATGAGTACAATTTTAGCAGACTATTTACACAAACCTAAAGAGGAGATCAGGGGGGACATTGACCTAGTCTATAGAATTAACTCAACATATGCCAGGTTAAATGAAGTACCCAGAGAGATACATATTAAATTTGTTAGAAGGTCGACCAGGGAGGGAATTCTGAAGGCGCAGAGAGACGGGAATTTAATTTACCAACAAAAGGAAGTCGCCATCTTGAAGCAGATCCCAAAAAAGATTAGAGAGGTGAGGAGGAAGTATTCCTTCTTATCTAAAAATTGTTTAACCACGGGATTTGGTTTAAGTGGGCGATGCCAGAAGGGATGTTGGTGTTCTGGGAAGGAGGAAGAGTAAGGATTAAAACAGTTGCTGAGGCGGAAGCCTTTCTTAAAAAACATTCCTCTATCCTGGGGGAAGATCCAGGAGGGGCAGAGGGGGCCACGGCCCCGCCCACTGGGGGCCAGGGAGGAGAACAAGAAGACACAATTGCCAAGAGACTTAGATCTAAAAAATGACTTTGCTTTTTATTAACATAGTATAATTCTTTGTCTGGATGTTTGTACATGATTGCCAGCATATAATTTAGAATGTATGATTTACGCATTTATCTTCACCTTGTTGTATTAATGAACAATGTATTACCAATGTCTTACCACGCAGCCCGGAGGGGCCAACGACTTCGACGTGAAAGTTCTCAAAAAAAAATTTGTATCACCTTACCCTACCCTATCCCAAAAATTTGTAAAACCAATAAAACTTTTGCAATATAAAAAAGAAGAAGAAGCAAGGAAAGCAAAAAAGGGATGAACTGTGTTTCCTGCTGCTTTTTATGATTAAGCTGGGAAGCACAGCCAATCAGATTCCACATAGTCTTTAAAGATACATATAGCCTTTAATAATCCTGGCTTATATATATATATTGTCAACCCAACATCAGGATAATTATCCTAACACTATACCCAGATGCTGCTCATAGATGAAATACCCCTTGTTACAGCGCACGTAACTATTGTTTGTGTGGTAAGGAGGAAGATCTATTGTACCCTGATGGGCCAATCTTCCACACTGCATTCTTTGTAGCTATAATCCATTTAAATTTCATACTTTACTTTCATACTTTACTTTATTGTAATTTTGGGTATTATATTTAATATAATTTTACTATTTCAATTATAATTTAATATAAGCTGTATCCTGAACCTCAATTACAAATGTTAGTTAGGTTGTTTTATAAATGTGTTTTTAACCCTATATTACATTTCATTTTGTTTTTTTACTCAATCATCCATCCACCCATCCATCCATTCACAGAACACTCGGTCTTTGATTTCTGAGAATCTTGCCCAGTGCAATTCTGAAATTGGAAAAAGATGATAAAGAGAGGATCTGGCAATCAATTCTGTTTACCTGGCTAAAGATTAACCTAGCCACAACTGGGATGATTTTTCTAATTACAAAGGATAATTAGTACGCCTGGACTATTGCAACACTCTCTACATGGGGCTTCCCTTGAGGTGCATCCGGAGGCTCCAGCTAGTTCAGAATGTGGCCACACAGGGGATTCTGGGGACCTCGAGATGCTCCCATGTAACACCTCTCCTGCACGAGCTGCACTGGCTGCCTGTGGCTTTCCGGGTGCGCTTCAAGGTGCTAGTAACTACCTTTAAAGCGCTCCATGGCACGGGACCTGGTTATTTGCGGGACCGCCTCCAACCACATACCTCCCACCGACCTGTCCGCTCCCACAGGGAGGGCCTCCTTAGGGTGCCGTCTGCCGGACAATGCCGGCTGGTGACTTCCAGGGGGAGAGCCTTTTCTGTGGCAGCCCCCGCCCTCTGGAATAACCTACCCCCTGGCCTGCGTACAATCACGGACCTGCGCCTCTTCCACCGGGCATTGAAAACACACTTATTCTATGCGGCTGGCATGGCATAGTTTTTAAATAGTTTTAATCTTGGTTTTAGTAGGGGTTTCTATTGTAATTTTAGCACAGGTTTCTTAGTTCAATTTATTTTTAAGATATTTTTATTGTATTTATTGTCTACAGTATTTTATTATTGCCTGTGCACCACCCTGAGTCCTGCAAGGGAGATAGGGCGGTATATAAATGCGAATAAATTCAAATTCAAATACATGACAAGAAAAATATATCTAATCACTATCTACCAAGTTCCTATTGATTTTGGGTTTCAATAAGGCTTTTCTGCACTGAAACAATATATTGACTGCCATCCAGCAAGATAGAAAGCTCAGTAATATGTAGGCTCAGGCAGAAAATATCCAGTGAATATGTAGGCTCAGGCAAAAATTTGTCTTTTTTAAACTAATATTTTAAAGCATTAACTATAGATGTAATCACAGGGTTGGCTCAGGTTTTTTTTAAATAAATATTTTTTATTTTTAAGCATAAAGACAGATAAAACATACAACCAGTTTCAATTTTGTGTAGCATGTCGTTTGGTCACGAGTTTCTTTGCATCAATCTTTACAAACAACATAAAAATCCTTCATCTCACATGTTATAGAAAGTGTATCTGCTGGTTACAAAATATTTTCATACATCTCTTTGATATTCATCCAAGTTTCATATTATTTCATATTATTTCAAGTACATCACGTCAAACATATTTATAAACTTTATCTTTTTCATGCCTTCCTTAATTGATTATAATTGTATTATACAACCTTCATTTTAAAACATATCAATAAAACTTTGAACATAGTCACATGTTGGCATCATATTTGTTAATTCTACTATCCTCCAAAGTCATTATTCCTTGTAGCCTATTTTAACCAAACATCAATAATATTTACTCATCTCCTTTAATAAATACTATTCAGTATTCATTTCCAATTACCACTTATAATCATGCATATATATACAATTATTATCACTTTCAATTACTTATCTAATTATGACTATTATCATTAAGTTTCCCTAATCTCAACTGGTTTTAGGTTAATCTTTTATCTATCAGCCTGTATCCTTCCAGTAATAAAACAGTATCACATCTTCTGCCATTTGTGGCATAATTCTTCTGAACATATCCTGTCGTTTTGGAGACCTTCTTCTTCTTCCTTAGTCATTTTAATTTTAAGTGTCAGGGTTGTTATCAATGGTGTTACTAGTAAAGTTTCTTTATTTAATATCATAGGTTCTTTTGTTGTTTCTTCTTCTATATCTTGCCATCTGAAGTGGAGTTCCCATCCATCATCTGTCCACTTTTCCCATTGCCGGACATAAGCCACTCATCAAGAGGATCAGCCATTTTAGTTTCTTTGTGGTTATTTTCCTTCTTAGGGCTTAAGGACCTCTGTTTTTTCTATTTGATATGTAATTCCATCCTTTTCCTCATATTCTCCAACTAGCTGTACTCGCCACGCGTTGCTGTGGCCAAGTTTAGTTAAATGAAAAAGTTTCCCCTCATAGCATTTGTAAAGAAAAACAAGCAATTTTCCTTTCACTTTTAAGCAAACTGCCACTCTTTGAACATATGCACCTAATTCACAAGTAGCAGCGCCATTTCCCCTTCTGTTGTTTCAAGTATTATAATTTTTCTTGTTTCTTTTTATGTCTTAGTTGTTTCAAAAAGAAATTAAATTCTTAGGTACTGCAGGCTACTTCTGCTGACTGCCAATTGCCTGCAGTTTGGCAGTTTGATTCTTACTGGCTCAAGGTTGACTTAGCCTTCCTTCCTTCCAAGGCTGGTAAAATGAGGACCCAGATTGTTGGGGGCAGTGGTGGGTTGCTGACCAGTGATGGGTTGCTAACCAGTTTACTACTGGTTCACTTGTGCTCTTGCGCTTGCTCGCGCACCACTTCTGCGCATGCACAGAAGTGTCCGGGCGGGTCGGTGGAGCCTCCTGCCGCTGCTACTACCGGTTCGACCAAACCGGGAGCAATCCACTTCTGATGCTGACTGTAAACTGCTTAGAGAGGACTGTAAAGCACTTTGAAACGATACAAGTCTACTAATATAAAAACTGATTTTGGTGTCTGTTGGAAGTATGATTAAGTCTGTATGCAATTGTCCTGCTGGGACTGCTTATTTGAGCCACACTATTTCACCTGAAAATTTTAGAGGCACTTCCCTTTCCCGCCTGGCTATGTCCTAGTCACCCTCGCCTCTCCTGTTAAAGGACTTTCATTCTGTGTATAGAGATCTAACTAATTGGTAGACTTGCTGAGAGTTGATGGGGGGGAAACTTTGCTGCTTAAATAAAGACACAGCATGAAGTTTAATGAGAAAACGAGGATACTGTGAGGCGCTGATTGGTTCTTTTTTCAGTGTTGCAAATAAAGATGCCTCTTGAGTTTAGACTAGGCATAGAAAGGTTAGTAGCAACCTGGCTGCTTTATGAACTTGAATTGGTGGTACAGAAAAGTTTGGGTTTGATTTGGTGGGTGAAAATGAAACAGTCATTTCCTCCTTTCCCTTTGGTCTTTGTAATCTGCTTTTGCACAGGACAATTCACTTCAGGTAAGGAGCATTCTTACTACATATCTATTTAAGATGTTTGTGTATTGCCCCAACTCTATGGGTGATTTACTGTACAAATTAAAAACGTTTTGTAGATATTCTGTCTGTGTATGGTGTACTTCTTATTTCTAGAAGTTTTAGAAGTCAAAGACCTAACATGGAATTCTTGTTTTAAGTACTTTATCATAAGAGATACAACTCTTGTGCTGAATAAATGAGATACTGATTTTCCTTGACTCATATTTAACACTTTTAGTGCTTTTCAATCAATGGACTAAGAATGATTAACAGGCTTTGCATTTCCTTCTTTTCTTTGCACAAATTCAGTGCAAGTGAACTTTCGATCTCTGAGCTATCCAAGGTCCTGAATAGAACATGGCAGCCATGTCCATGGATACATTTTTAGATAAAAGTTTTGGTTGAAACAATTCATGAACATTAATTAATTAAAACCAGATCACAAGTCTTTAAAGTCAGTATGCATTTATGTGTGTAGATGTATTCCTTTTCTCTTCTTCCTTCTCAGACATAATATTGGTTTATTTTTATATCTCAATTTAAAGATTTTTTGTTCTTTTATAAGGGGTGGGAGTTAATTACAGAATGAACTTTTTAAATGCTAAATTCAAATTTAAAGTTTTAGGAAAGGAAATCATATGATTCTCTGATCAGAGGATTTTGTTTGATCGATAATATACAAGTTTTTTCAAGACTGTATGCATTTTCTTTATGTTAATTCAGATGAAATCAGTCATGCTTTACTCCATCAAATGCTCACCTATTATTTCACTTTAACAGGATTTCCTCAGACTTTTGCCAGCTATCTGGATGAATCAAATGTTCCTAAAAATGAGGTACATAACATTTAACATATTTTCCATGTTTCTGCCAGAAAAATATAAATAATAGTACATCCCTGGAAAATACAAAATCTACTGCAGTTAGAGAAGAAAGGTCATATACAGTAGTGTTTGCTGAGTGCAAATGCATGTAAATAAATGTTTATAGGAGCAAAATATACAAATACAGACTGTATGAACTAATATGCAGTCCCTATTTGTATATTATACAATATGAACTAATGTTAGACTTATAATATCATAATTTGCACAAGTTTTTAACTAGATTAGAAGTTTCTCTTTTTCCTACTTTGCTATAGAGGCTGGCACTATGTTTCAGTCAATGGACAGAACTCTTTGAACAACCTCAGGTAAAAATGTCTAATTAGTTTAGAACTATAGAGTAATCATCAATGCAAATGCATTCAAAATGTGTGCATATTCACCCACATACTATTAATTTTATTTTTCTAAAAACCTCTTTCAAGCAAATAATTCATGTAAATTATTTGTCCTTCTCTAATACTGAAACTTAAGCACTTGTTTTTTCTTAAGCAATTTTCACAACCTATCCATACGCATATTAGTTCATATTAGTTAACTACACTTTCCAGCCTATCTACCATTTGAATATGGGTATATCTAATCTTAGTGTCTGAATGAGCATAACAAGTAATTTTTCATTAAAAAATATTTATTAAAAGTAGTTGATTTACTTTCAACTCTTCTTTGACTGTCTTTGGCTACTTTATAGATCATATATCTATAAAATGATCTATTGTAAACCTTTACGTTCTGCTAGCATATGTTTTAACATTCCAGTCTATTTTTGATCATGTGATCATGCCACAGGTAAGAGATGAGTAATTAATGTGTTTCACATTTTAAACTGATGCTTCATAAAATGTTTTTATAATGTTATGTTCATAAATGATGCAATAAAGTATAGAAAATGGCAAATATTTACTAATAAGCAGCTGTGAGAATTATAAAAAATAATATAAATGTTTTGTATTTTACTATTCTTATTACACCAATTAATTTAACATTAAAATTAGTTTAAAAGTTCTTTGTATTTTTTTTAAAAAAGCTTACATCTATAATAATATATCATAATCACCTTAAGGAACCCTCCCTTTGATCAGTTTGGACAATTATTCTCATAATTTCTAACTCTCCTGGATGGCTGGTAATATTTCAGGGAAAATTGAGGTCAAATAATATCAACAGCAGGATTATTTTTGAAATACATTTTCCCTCCAGATTTCCAGGGCATTTTTGGATTTTTGTAACTCCATGTTTGACAGCCTGCAGATAGATGAGGTAAGGTGATTGCTCTTTTTGCAAACGGTACCATAATATTGTGTTGGTAATAGTTATTATTAATCTAATATGATCATCATTGTCCTTCTTAGGAAAATAATCAGGAATTGTATAAAAGAGTGAGTATTAATTTTTTAAAATAGAATTGATATGCACAATATTTTAATTGAAACACTATAAGATACTAAAATAGCTATTTTTATGCAGTTTTTATTTCACTACTCTAGAGCTCAAGAACCAACATATCCACTTAAAACTGGGGTTAGTACTTCAACGTATTCATTTGTTATACATTTTGAACATACAAAAAAGTAGACAAAGGTATGTAAAATAACACATCTCTTCAGTGCTTTTATAACTTCTTTAAGCAGCATGTCAGTAAAATAAAATGAAAGGATCTTCCATAGATATTTTCAAAGAGGGGGCAAATAATGCATTTTTCATTATTTTGATGAACTCTTGGTATGCTGCAGATGCTTGATGTCTCCTGTAATTTATATTCTAATTTTAGGATTTTGTAAAAAAAAATTAAGTTTCATGAGCTAAATGGACTACAAACAATGATATAAATTTCTGTTTATCAAAAGCTTTCTGTAATATGCAATATGTAATATGCAATATTAAGCCCTTCTTTAGATTTTCCTTCCTGATGATTCATAATTGTATCTACACACATTCAATATTATCAGTCACTACTTCTTTCATTAATATCTGTCAATAATAAAAAGAATAATTTGGCTAGAAAGTGATTACTGTGCTGGTGACAAAACAAGCAATAGACACTGACCTTATGTAAGATTTCAAGTGGTTCAGCCAGTGGTGGGATTCAATTTTTTTTAATACCGGTGCTGTGGACGTGGCATGGCTTGGTGGGTGTGGCAGGGGAAGGATCCTGTAAAATCTGCATTCCCATCCCACTCCAGGGGAAGGTTACTGCAAAATCCCCATTCCCTTCCAATCAGCTGGGACACTGGGAGGCAGAGAATAGATGGTTGTGGGGCCAGTCAATGGTTGTATTTACCAGTTCTCTGAACTACTACTGCTACTCCAAACTACTCCAAACTCCAACTCCTCCAAACTACTAAAAATTTCCGCTACCAGTTCTCTAGAACTGGTCAGAACCTGCTGAATACCTCCTCTGGGTTCAGCTAAAGGCATAGAGCAAAGATGGGTGATAGATAGATAGAAACGTAGCACAAACAAGACAACCAGACTTGAAGTAACATGTAGTTTCATCCTCAGATGGGCTCAGATTTATCTGCATGCAACTCTTGTCCCCAGTCAATATGTCTGTTTCAGAGCTCTAAAAGGCTCCAATTTATGCATGGTTACATTAGAAATATTCATGCATCAAACCAGTTGGCTGATATCTAGATTTTAGGCTTATTCTAATATTCTAACATCTAAAGTAGCATTCACAATATCTTTTTGTTATAGTCATTCCCTCTACATCCTTTAATGAGTCTCGCTCCAAAGCTCTCGGACAGAAGAAAGAAAAGATTCCTTAATCCAGTATGCATTCAGATATTCCACATTATTTTGCATCTTTTCATTTACATTTTAGCCTTTTTAAAGTCACTGTGTCAAGTGATCAGCTTGTGAGCAATTACTAAAGAAAAATACTATTCTCCTTCCCTTCTTTTCTCCAACATTTTTCTTTCTTTCTATATTCCATCCTTTCTATCTTACCCAGTCTTTCTCCCTTTGCTGTTTATTTAAACTCAGTCACAATAATAAATGTTACAGCTGTTATGAATAGTGGCCAACTCTTGATACTCTTCATGCTTAAGGCTTTAAATCCAAATTTTGTCCATATTATATTCTCTTTGTTGGTACAGAGCATAATACCCTGTATTATCATGATATGATGGAGTACTTGTCTAAAGTGAATTGTAATAATTATCAATTGGCAACCAGTTCAATAAATAAAGATGATTAATTATAACTTGTGACTGGGTTAAAATTCAGTAAATAATAAAAGAGAGAGAGAAGAGCAAAAATCCTAGCACAAATAAAAAAATATAAGATATGACTGCTATTGGGATTTCTATTATGTTCAGGAGTATGTCTCTGTTATTTTGGTATAAGTGGTCAAAGCATGTTTTTCTATTTATAACATGGTCAAAAAATTAGTTCCAATAAATTAAAGATGTTTATTATTCTCATTCTTTTTCAAACATTGCTTTTTTTGGTTTTTTGAATGCTCTGTTTAATATAGTACAATGGAACAATCTACTCATAACTATTTAGAGCAGGGGTCCCCAACCTTTGCAACTTTAAGTCTGAAGGACTTCAGCTCCCAGCTGGCTGGAGAAGTCTGGGAGCTGAAGTCCTTCAGACTTAAAGTTGCAAAGGTTGGAGACCCCTGATTTAGAGGATACAAATTGGAAGACATTTAGGTAATGAAATTCACATGTGTTCTCTCCTGCAGGAATGGCAGATTGCTACAGCAGAATTCATGAAAAAGGTAAAGTTAAAATGCAAATCTTATTGTTATATATAAATATTATTGCCAATTCTCAACCTTTTGATGGGGATTTGGACTGATCGATCACAATCAGCAAATTAAAGATACTGATGCCAGGAACCATGTTTTGTATTGCATGTGAGACCTCTGAATCTTATACCATCTATTATATCTCACAGCCCATGGTTGTATGTGCATATAATATGGCGTTGGGCTATTGGATGAAGACTTGCAGCTCCAAAATGTTTGTTACCACTTTCATCACCTCTGAAGTATTTCTTATTTTTAATGTCAGAGGGAAGGAGGGAGGGAGGAAGGGAGGGTGGGAGGAAGGGAGGGAGGAGAGAGAGAGAGAGAGAGAGAGAGAGAGAGAGAGAGAGAGAGAGAGAGAGAGAGAGAGAGAGAACACATGACAACATCATGCTTCTATCGCATACAGTAGAACTGTTTGAGTACACTTATATTGAGTTTTGAAGTATTTTATTAAATCTCTCTTATTTATTTTACAGGATGGTTTGGATGATTTAGGACGATCCTTTTTTCTTTTCAGGGTATTAATTTTTCTGTTTCCTTGTAAGAAGAAACTTCATTTTGATTTACAGCCATTTTGTTATAAAATAAAAATGTAAACCATATTTATAGGTTATAACAAATTATATAAACCCTACACAAATGAATTTCTGTACCCCAAAATTAAAAAGCTAAGATATTATACTAATTAAAAACTTGATGAGGAATAAAATAGCCTAGTCAAGAAATCTAATTAAAATATTTCTGTGCATAATAGCAAAATATAATTATGTTTAGTAGTCTCTCCGTTGAAATTGACTGAGGAAGAAGCCAAAATAAGCTATTACATTGTACTAATTCAGTTGTAATATGGCACTCTCATTATTTTAGTGGAATAAATGATGTTGAGATGGGAAGGGGGTATGCAATAGGATGGTGAAGGAGGGATTAATTGAAACATAGGCCCATCTTTCTTGCTAATTTGGCAGTTTAATTCTCACTGGCTCAAGGTTGACTCAGCCTTCCATCATTCTGAGGTTGGTAAAATGATGACCCAAATTGTTGGGGACAATATACTGACTCTGTAAACTACTTAGAGAGGGCTGTAAAGCACTGTGAAGCGGTATATATATGTCAAAGCAGTATTGATATTGCTAATTACCTAGTGTCTAATTTTATTGCAAACTAAGTAAAAAGGTTTTTTCCCACTGGTATCTAATAAGGAAGCACCATCTTATTATTCATTTTCAGCCTAGAAATGGAAGAACTGTTGATACAGATGACAAATAGGCCATAGAAGGTGATTTTTATTTATTTATAAGTATAGTATTTCTTTATTCATATAATAACATACTTTCTGTCCTTGGAAATGTTATCATAAGATGCAGCTTGGAACAAATAGTTCTGTTTTTCTTTAGGCCTTGTAGCATTTTCATGGGATGTTGCATTTGTCCTGCATGAATCATTTTTAACAGCATCATCTGTAGGATCTATATATTCCTCCCTATAAAGTTATTATTCATGTTGCTTATGTCTTATTCACCAGGAAGAGCTGCTATGCTTCTCTAACATGCTGGCTTTGTTACACTTCACAACATTCATTCATTCACTCACTCATTCATTCATTACTCAACAGATAATTCTATACCCTTAATCATTTGTGTGAGTTGATGTTTTGCAATGCGTACTTAGTACTACTGAGTAGCTTTAGTCTGTAGAAAGCAAGGTTTCCAAAACTTCCTTTGCTATATTGTAGCTACAAATGCTGCATGGACATGTTATCAAGTAATCAGGAGTTGAGTTTCATTTGAAGGAAGCCCTATTTAATTTACTGATATTATTTCTTTCTTCTTCCTAAAACTAATTGTTGGAAATATGGACCATTTTCAAAAGCAACATAAGCTGAATCTGGCCCAAGGTGGATATAATTTAGGGGTTCTCAATTGATTACTTGTTTGAGCTGTAAATTACTTCACATAAAGTATTTATGCCTGTTATATATTAATCCTTATTTTTGTAGTAATGTGTGTACCAGAACTGTCATAAAATTAAAGGACTGAACCACTGATCTCAATCCCAAATAACATTAAGAAATAATATGGTTTGATTTCAGTTTAGCTTTATGACTCCCAGGCTGATCGCTCCCTCATATGCATGGTGCAATCTTGGCATACAAATTCATATTTCATCAGAGATTCAAATAATAATAATAATAATCTTTATTGTCATTGTAATAAAATTGTAATAAAATTACAATGAAATTGGTTATTCACATAGTAAATAATGGTACTTTTGGATAGGAAAGTGTGTTTGCATCATATTTTCTTATAGTCCTCTAAGGACTGAACATATTTTAAAATGCAATTCTTTTCAGATTTCTGCAGAAGATCTATCCATGTTTGGCTGATTTGCTCCTTTACTTTCTGCTATGAAAACTATGAATACTAAGAGAGATTGTTCTGTATCATTTGACGTCACATACAATAAATTTGCAGTTATACATTTTGTTTGAAAAAATGTGTGTGACTGCTCAAAGATAATCTTTTCAGCTTCTCTTCATTTCCAGATGAATTATTATAAAGATTTGCAGATGACCTATTCAACAAATTACTTAGAACTAAAAATCAAGTTTACAGTTGGTTAACCTGAATAATATGAAATTAAAAAGATAAAAGTGAATAAAAGTGGATATTCGCTGTGTTATAATCCAATTTATCATGCTTGTTCCATTTTAAGTTCTAATTCAATGGCAAAAGCTATCACATTAAAGTAATGAGATTGCTTAAAAGGAAATTTGCATTCTTCTTTGAAGGCATTAATTTAGATTGCACAAAAATGCTATTGAATACAAAATAATTACATAGTTTCTCTAATGCATTCTGGAGATACATACAAGGTGCTTCAGAGCAGATGGGCATGCAAACCTTCTAATTATATAGGTTAGAATTGTTTGGCTAAAGGTTAAGCTCTTCCTCTTCCTCTTGAGGAAACAGATTACTCTAAAAAGAAATAAAGAAAACCAAGCATTTAGGGACATACAGGTAGATAAATCAGGGAAAGATAAAACCCTGATAAATTACAAACATACTGTGCTTAGGGTCTACTTGGAGGTCTTCTAGTCCATCCCCTGGTCTAGTCTCTTAAAAATATTCAGTGATGGAGTGCCCACGATTTCTGGAGGAAAGCTATTTCACTGGTTAATTGTCTCACTGTTAAAAAGTTTCTTCTTAATTCCAGCTGCCTCTCTTTTTGATTAGTTTCCAACCAGTTTCTTGTCTAGGGCTTTGGAGCCCAAAATTGTGCGTGCACTGAACTGGCAGTAATGCTGACAGAAACCCACCCTTGCTCCAGATGTCAGATGCCCACCACCCAGTAGCAGTTCAGTGGTTCCTTCCCCCCCCCCCACCAGGGTGGGAGAGAGAAAGAGGCAGAGAGAGAGAAAAGAGAAAGAGAAGGAGGGAAAGAGAGAGAGGGAGGGAGGGAAAGAGGGAAAGAAACGGAGGCAGAGAGAGAGGGGGGAGGAAAAGAGAAACAGTGGCAGAAAAAGGGAGGGAGGGAAAGGGAGAGGGAGATGGAGGGAAAGGAGGGAGAGAAAGAGAAACAGGCAGAGAGGGAGGAAAAGAGAAACGGAGGGAAAGAGGGAGGGAGAGGGGGAAAGAAGGACGGAAAGAAATCATATTTCAAAAGCTTTTGTTGCTAAAAGGAGTATTTCAAAAGCAGAAAAAAAATGAAGGTGTATAAAAGTGCATTTATCACATTTTTCTTAGAACAATTATCTGAACTCTGCATTGTTTATCATTGTTTTTGGTAGTAAAACCTCATTATTCAGGTTAAATTGCCTTGTTGGCACTTTGTGATAAATAAGTGGGTTTGGGTTGCAGTTTCGGCACTCTTCTGACATAGAACATACAGTAGAGTAATGAGATTTGGAACGGACCTCGGAGATCTTCTAGTCTAATCCTCTGCTGAAGCTGGAGATCGTATATCATTCTGGATAAATGGTTGTCCAGTCTCTTGTTGAAAAGCTTCAGTGATGGAGCACTCACACCTTCCAGAGGCAAGCTGTTCCACTGATTTAATTGTTCTCACTGCCAGGAAATTTCTTTTAACTTCTAAGTTGGACCATTCTTTAATGATCTCCCACATTTTACTTCAATGTACATTTTGTATAGTACAGAGAAATAAGATAGACTTTGAGATCTAACAAAGTTCATATTCAACACAATATTCTTATATGTTTACCTATCTATTCAGATGCAACTGATTCCCAAAAACATTCCCTCACTCCCTAGTGAACTTCTTGGAAACTCCAGGATGAGGAAAGATCTTCCCTTATCCTGGAGATTCCAGGAAGTTCTCTCTGAGGCCATTAAATATAAGTAGTTTTTGACCTATGGCCACAATTGAGCTCAAGATTTATGTTGCTAAGTGAAACCTTTGTTAAATGAATTTTACGACCTTTCTTGCCACAGTTGTTAAGTGAATCATTGTAGTTGTTTAGTTAGTAACACAGTTGTTAAGTGATTTTGGCTTCCCCATTCACTTTGCTTGTCAGAAGATTATAAAAAATGATCACAAGAGCTCAGGACACGTCGACAGTCATGAATCAGTTGCCAAACTTCTGAATTTTAATCATGTGACCAAGTAGATGCTGCAATGGTCATAATTGTAGAAAATAGTCATGTCACTCTTTTCAGTGCTGTTGTAACTTTGATCAGTCAATAAATGAACTGTTGTATCTTGAGGTCTACGTGTAAGAACTCCAAACTTTTTTCCAGTCTTGTGGGGCTGCAGGCTGATATTGACAACCAAGTGACATGTGATTAATTTTCAATGGCTGGAAAAAGTATCCTGTTTAAAATGCATTTGGCTATGAAGTACAATTTTAAGTTAATAAAATAACGACACTTTGTTAAAAATACTAAAAATGAAAAATAAAATTTAACATAAATATCAAATATCATATTACTTTCTACTGATAGGTAACAAAAAGTTTTGGAGGTTCCAGAATTTACTTGCAAGAAACTTCAAGCTAGGTAATCCATACTCTGAATATACAACATATAGATTTCAAGGACAAATGCTTTTAATACAATCCTAGCAATTTAACAAAATAGGAATGCAAGTTATAAGTGATAAACCAAACTGAATTATTTTTATCTCTCTCCCCACTATATACACTGAAGTTGTATGGATATACACACAGCTGTTTCAACTCCTTCCTTTGGGATGGCGCTATAGGGCGTTGTATGCCAAAACTAGATACATGGATAGTTTCTTTGCTCATGCCATCTCACTGCTGAACCCCTAACTCTTGCAGCTGAGAAAATACAGTGGCTATTAAGTTTTTGGCCTAATGTATATGTAATATTAACCCATAGAGTGTGGCTGCAGTATTATTATTATTATTATTATTATTATTATTATTATTATTATTATTATTATTATTATTATTATTATTATTATTATTATTATTATTATTATTATTATTATTAAAATGAATAATAATAATAATAATAATAATAATAATAATAATAATAATAATAATAATAATAATAATAATAATATACCACCTTTTATTGGTTGTATTATATTCTGTTGTTTTGCAAGTATACTGAATGCTTCTGTATCAGGGACAAATTCTTTGTCTAACTGCACTCAACCAAACTAAAGTATAAAGTAAAGTTGAAACCTTAAATACTGTATATTTGGGAACACCTATGTGTCATTGGAGTGAACTCACATGGTTAAAATTGTATTAGGAATATAATATATTTATACTATAATTAATTTCCAAACTATGAGAGCTGTGCCATCAAATGTTACTTGGAGTTAATATTAATATTCTGAAAGCATTCAATATCTATAAAATACATTTACAGTTACCACCAACCCAATGTTACTAAAATCATTTGAGGAAGATCAAGCAATTATGAGATGCTTCCATTTACTTTTAATGCCAGTTTCAACATTCATCTCTTCACTTTTGCATGCTTGCTCATATAGACTGATAAATGCAGCTAGTTCTAGGTCAACAAAGCATGAATTAGGAAGCTGCCCTTTATTGCCAAAGTTCACTTAGTACCAAGCTATGGTTTGGTACTAAGTACCAAAACACATGATGGACTTACACAACAAACTTAACCAGAACCAAGCAAACCACATTATGGATTAGCACAATTTGAAATTATTAACCCATCTAGACCAGCATTGTTGATAATGCTAATGATGGGTCCCAGAGATCCAACTTGGGAGCTTTGCCACACAAAGCATGTTCTCTGCTTTTGAGTTATAAATGTTTTTGGACACATTTGCAAGTGAGGTGAATTTTAATTATGAAATCATTACATAAAAGGTTTGTATTAGATAAAACAAACAGTCAAGAATAATTTTTATCAATTCAGTGACAAAAATGTCTGAAATGAGGAACTCATCTAAAAGTACATGAAGTAAAAGCCAACAAGTTCCCCATATCATAAAAACTAAGACTACAAGTGCAAGGAAGAATGTAACTCAATTCTATCTCACAATCATAATTATTAATGCAAGTAAATAAATTTAAAGTGCCAAACTGGGGGCAAAACCTTGATGAATATAAGAATGGTTTTGCCAATACCAATCATTTTACTTACTGTTGAAAAAGACAGGAAATAAACACTTAAGTTGTGAGTTTGAAGAATTACATATCTGAAAGATAGCCAGGTTAACATAAGACATCATCTATGCTTTCTGCAACACTTTCCCACAACACTAAATGATTGTCACTAATATATATTCTATGTGGAAATAGAAAAATATGCACCATTAGTTCTCTGCCCCATTCAGGACTAAAAGCCATTTATATTAGCTAGGTGGACATTGTTCCTCTTTTGAGGACTATGGGGGGATAATTAGTGGAAACTGCTACAAACGGAACTAATTTCCAGTCTTTCCCTTTTAGCAGAGTCTGCGTTTGCAAGATAAGATGTAGAATGTTTCAGAATTCCTGGGACTGACCATCCCCGTTGGCTTCCTTCTGCACGGCTGTTTTCTTAGGAAGAAGAAGGGCTTGGATGTTGGGGAGAACTCCTCCTTCAGGAATGGTGACATGTGTAAACAACTTGTTCAACTCTTCATCATTCCTTATTGCCAGCTGGATATGGCGTGGTCCAATCCTCTTCTTCTTGTTCTGATGAGCAGCATTCCCAGATAATTCCAGAACCTCTGCAGTCAGATATTCCAAGACTGCAGTCAGGTACACTGAGGCTCCTGGACTTACTCTTTCGGCATAACGGCCCTGTCTTAGGAACCGATGAATTCGGGACACAGAAAACTGCAAGCCAGATTTTTTTGTCTTGGTGGTTCTGGCAGGCAGTGCAGGCTTTGGATGTTTCTTACCACGCCCAGACATTCTGTTCCTATAAACAAAGACAACCTTTCATTACTTCAATTTAACTCTGCAATTTAACAGAGCTTAATAGATTATTCTGCTCATAAACTTAAGCACCAGCCATTAAACATGAATTCTACAAGTAAGAATACAAGTCCTGTTACCACATGTCTATTAAAGACTGTTAAAGTAGTACTATAACTATTTAAAATAGTATTCCCATCTTTTCATCTGTAGATAATCAAGGTAAATGGAACAGCTTTGCTACTGATGTTATCAGGTTCAGTCTGAGAAATCTGGCAAATATTTTCAGAATGACATTAAAGGCATCAACTGCAGTATAACAAAAATAAATTATTAAGATTTAACTTTAACCCAGCAACTACAATACAGTTTTACACTGGAATCATTACATATTCTATGAATATGCTTTTTAGCTACTTCTGTATAAAACTATGAAATCTCTTGATTCATCATCATTATCCACAACACAGTTTGTTTCATATTGGCTCTGTGTGTGTGTATTCTTAGATGATTATATTTAAGTAGTTTATTGAATAAACCACCATTTAGCACAATGTATTAAATGGGATACTAAAAAGCAGATTTCTTTGTATAGATATAAAATATTAGATGTTTATTACTTAAGTCTGCTATTAGATAACTGCTACAGAACCGTTTAAATGTTTCTGGCCAATTTTGCAACATTTTAAATAAAACATCTAGTTCTATTTTTTTTTTTAAATCAACATTCCCTGTAATACAAAGCTAACTATATGTTCTTATTTTATCAGATAATATTAACTAAGCCAGAACCAAAGTTAGTATTTTAAAAAAACTTTTAAAAATCCTCCAAGATTACTCACTGCTTATGTTACTCTGTAGTGTCTTTATACAGCCAAATACTTCCTTCTTGCTTGAGGCATACACTGCCTCTTTTTAAACACCTCTATTTATAATCAGTGTGGATTTAAGCAGCTGCATCTATTTCACTATTAATACTAATTGTAATTGTGCTGATTTTTCCTTGGCAACAAAACTACACTCCAGACTTACAATAGAAAACTTATTATGGTCAGCAGGATGTTTACCAAAATTATTTTATCTTTTGAAAATTAATTTCTAGATTAAAGCTGAACTTACACAATACACTAAACTACAAATTAACAAACTCATTTTAACTTAACATGAATACAAACTATAAGTTTTCTTGCTTAGTTAGTTATACAAATCCAGACAACTGGATTCATTGGGAACCTATGAATAAGTGTGCTTCCCAAATCTGGCTATTTGGAAACTGTAACTTAATATTAATCCCATTTCCTGAAAGAAAACAATGGTAAACTATTTCTGTCCTGCTGCTAAGAAAAGCATCTGGAGGCTTCCACATAAAGCAAGATGTATTTCTTGTGCTGAATTAATTACTTGGATTAGCATAGCATGCTGAACACCTAGGTCAGGGGTCTGCAAAGTTGGCTCTTTGAAGCCGGCTGCTGGCTGGGGAATTCTGGGAGTTGAAGTCCACCCGGCTTCAAAGAGCCAACTTTGCAGACCCCTGACCTAGGTCATTCATTAGTTGCTCTCCTCCATTCTCAAGGCCCATACTTAATAGGAGAAAAATATTTAAATTTACTATTCACTTGATGTTTTATTTCTAATTCTTTCTAATCCTTGAAACCCGTTTTGGAAAATTACCTTCAAAACCACAATGTAATTTATAATCAAGAGTCAAATCTAGGGGCTGAGTTTGTTTCCATGGAGACATTACCCAATTAGGTGCTAATGTTCACTGATGTCACCTAATCAGATTGTGAAACGCCTGCAAGCAACTAACCAAGTTTAAGAATCACAGTTCAAGCCCTGAGCTACATATATTCTCTTTTAATGGGGTTCATGTTTCTGTTGATATGTATTTATTTTGCTTTTTTTTTTTTACTGTATTTAATGTATTTACTGTAGATGGACCTAACTCAACCAAAAATCTCGCTCAACCAAAGATCAACATATAATTAAAAATAAAATAAAATAAAGCATAGGTATAGCTGGCATAATACACATTAGCCAGTAACTACCAGGCCTCCTGCTGTCGTCGCCCCCCCCCCCAAAGTTGAGCTGCAAGAGAACTGTCTATGCTTTAACAATCCGTCTCACTGTTGAACACAAGCGCACTGAGACAAAAGGGTGGACATTAAAACGCAATTTCTAAGATATCATCTTTTAATGCAGGGGCCACCAAACTTGGCAACTTTAAGACTCGTGGACTTCAACTCCCAGAATTCTCCAGCCAGCTATGCTGGCTGGAGAATTCTGGGAGTTGAAGTCCACGAGTCTTAAAGTTGCCAAGTTTGAAGATTTAGTGATTTAGTGCCCCATAAAAGCAGCTCCTCCGACTGCAAGAGCCCCCTCCTCCTCCTCCTCCTCCTTGTGCATAGCAGCACAAATGCTGCCGGACTACTACTCCGCCCAGGATCAAGCCTAATGCCCGGATCAAGCCTAATAAGGAGACGTCAGGACGGACAGTGGGCGGGTTAGTAGCGTGTGTGTGTTGCAACGCCCGCTTGGGTTCCTCCCACTGATCCGCCGGGACGCGCGTGGGCTACCCGCTTCGATCTGGGCCTTTCGGCGGCAACAACAACAGTAGCAGCAGCAGCAGCAGCAAGAGACCTTCCCCCAAAATGCAGGTTAGCCAAATTGGGACAGAAGAAGAGGAAAGTCTCGCGTGGCTGTCTTAAGAGGGGCGGGATTTCGAGGGAGGGTTAGAGAATCCGGATTGATTAGCTGATATACATTTTCATGGGTGCGTCGGTTTAGCGTTGTATTTCTCAGCTTTGGCAGCCTGGGGATAATGTGGACTTCAACTCCCAGGATTCGCCTGGGGATATGTGGACTTCAACGCCCAGCATTCGCCCAGCCTGAGGGAATTCTGGGAATTGAAGTCCACAAATGGCCAAGCTTGAGAAACACTGGAGGAAGCCACACGTGGTGGCGACTCTCCCTCCTGTGTTTCTTTTCGCTTGCTGAGTGTTCGTTCAGCGCATGCGCCGAGGCCGTTTTTCCGGGTGCTGAGGATGAATGGACAGAAGTTGTGGTATTCATTCAAGAGTGTCAGAGCACTGATGATGCTACCCAGTTTGGATAGTGAAACGTCTGCAAGCAAGCAACCCAAGCTTAGAGGGCACCAAGAACCCCTCGTTTCAACCTGAGCTGCAAATACTCTCCTTGATCAGGGTACATTCTTAGGACTCTTCTAAGTTCTTGCAATAATTGCTCCTGTGTTTGGAGGAGTAGAAAGAATAAAGTCTGGTTTTGTTTTCGTTTAACTGCCTTACTGTTGTAAATGATAGGGAAGAGAACAGCTGAAAATTGGAGCCAGAGTTTAGATTGCTTGATTAGAGAAGATGGATGGGGTTCCTGAACCCACAAACACCAGTATCCTCTTTGGGGTAAATGTAATTTTAATCCTACATAATGACTTTAAAGCTGCAAAGTATATCCTATTTTTCGGAGTATAAGACACACCTTTTTTCTTCTAAAAAGGGGCTGAAAATCTGGGTGTGTCTTATAGATTGAATACAGCATTTTTTTGCCCCCGAAACGCCACTCCCTTCACCAAAATGGCCGTGCATAGCCTTATAGAGGCTTCCAGAGAGCTCTTGGGGGCTGGGGAGGGCAGAAATGACCCTAAAATGGGCTGTTTTTTGCCCCCCCCCCCTCAGCAGTACTCTATAAGCCTCCATAAGGCTATGCACACAATTCTTTTGACAAAAAATGGGCCTGTTTTTTGCTCATTTTTGGGCCCCCATCCTCCCAGGAGCACTCTACAGCCCTCCCCCAAGGCTATTCATGCCTTTTATTTGAAAAAAACGGGCCCGTTTTCATGAAAAACGGGCCATTTTAGGAAGGTTTGCAGAGTGCAAAAACTTTTTTCCCCCTTTTGGAAAGCTTTTTAGTTAGTTGATGAGAATTACATTAATCAAGTACTGTACCAGCAGAAACAAAGTTTTAGGTGCTACAGTGATTTCCTTCTCCAGCACATGGATAAATACACATGGAAACATCTACCTACCTACCTACTCTGTCTCTCTCGCTCTCCCTACCTACCTACTGTATTTCTCTCTCTCTCTCTCTCTCCCCCTTTATCTGCCTATGTACCTACCTACCTTCTCTCTCTCTCTGTCTCTCTCTCCCCCCCCCTCCTACCTATCTACTGTAGTTCTCTATTTTTCTCTCTCTAGCCACCTACCTACCTACCTACCTAACTAGCCTTCCGGGTGCGTTTCAAGGTTTTGGTGACCATCTTTAAAGCGCTCCATGGCAGCGGGCCTGGTTACTTGCAGGACCGCCTACTACCACACACCTCCATTCGACCCGTCCGCTCCCACAGGGAGGGCCTCCTTAGGGTGCCGTCCGCCGGACAATGCCGGCTGGCGATGCCCAGGGGAAGAGCCTTCTCTGTGGCAGGCCCTGCCCTCTGGAATGACCTCCCCCCTGACCTTCGCACTATCACCGACCTTCGCCTCTTCCGCCGGACACTGAAAACATATTTCTTCCATATGGCCGGCCTGGCATAGCTGCTACAGCTATGATATTTTTAGAGTTGGGTTTTAAATTAATATTGGTCTTTTAGCACGGGCTAAATTATTTAATTGTAGTTTTAACTTTTGTAGAATTTTGTATTGTTTGTATTTTTAGATTTTTAAATTCCTGAGTCCCATTTTGGGAGATAGGGCGGGATAGAAATCTAATAAAGTAAGTAAGTAAGTAAGTAACTACTCTCTCTCTCTCCCTACTGTATTTCTCTCTCTTTCTCTCCCTCTACCTACCTACCTACCTACTTTTTTAAAAAAATTGCCTCTTCAAAACCTGACTGCGTCTTATACTCCGAAAAATATGGTAATCAGTAAAATGATGACCCTTTAAAACAGGCCTGTTAAACTGGAGGCCCGCGGGCCAGTTGCGTCATGCACAGGCCACACTCACCCTGGCTCCGCAAAGGCAAAAAACATCACGATATGTCACAATGCGTCACGTGACACGATTGAGTTTGACACACGTGTTTTAAAGAAAAGAGGATAGCAACAGGGCTTCCCCCACTATTCACTGTACTGATTCTTAATACTGTTAAGATAAATTATTTATTAATTAGCAAATTTATAGAGCCGCCCATCTCAAATTGACTTTGGGCAGCATACAACAATATGGATAGTAATAACAAGTAAAAACAAGTAAACATAAATAGAAGCTAGACTGCGGGGAAAACAGTCTAAACACAATATTTTTTATTTTATTAGCCACCCATCTTACCACATGGTAATTCTGGAAGGCTTACAATATTAGAAGATAAAACTGTAAGATAAAAAATAATGTAAATGCAATATTATCAAAAAATCAACCTACTAAAAAGACGGGGAAGGAGGGAGTATGATGCGAAGGAGAGGAGAGTGGGATCTGTTGATAATCTATCAACCACCCTCAGTGGGAAACTCTTCATTGGAGTCCTAGGCCAACTAGCAGAACCAGGTCTTTAAGCTCTTACAGAAGGTAAGGAGGGTTGGAGTTGACTTCACCAGAGGAGGGGGAAGGATAAAATATTCCAAAGGACAGGCACATTGGCAGAGATCTTCTGGTCCCACCAGCTGGAATATCCTGGCGATGCACTCACAGCATGCCTCCTCTGCTGGTACAGGTGGGGTGGGCCAATCCTAGTGACATGAGATGGGCCTTCAAGTAGCCAATATAACCTCCTCCCAGACTCCATGCCACACATCGCCATGGAACAACTGCAAAATATTATTGGCTGGTTACCTAATGGTTCAGCTGACTGTGATGCAGTGAACTAGAACCATGTTCTAATGTCCTCTCTTATTCCTTATAGCACAAGAAGAGAGGCAGTGCCTGCATTGTGTCTTTCTGCCTCCCTAGTCCCAGGTCTTTTTCATGCCATGAAGCTTTAACGATTGGGTGAAAAATCCAAAATTTTGCACCATAATGGAGAACTTTCTGCAGTAAAGGATACTTGCTCCCCAAACCCTCATTTTTGACAGGGTTGGATGGTTCTAATCAGCAAAACAATCTAATCATCAAAATCAAAGTTTTTATTTTTTTCCATTGCAAGTACAATATCCAGAAGCAATTTCCAAATAGAAAATTAAATATAGTCTCTTCTTTGGATGAAGGAATCAATTTAACCATCTCTGGTTTTCCATGTAGAGGTTGTGGAGCAGCTCTCTTGGGGAGATGGCAGACGTTTATTCTTTATTCTTGCACCTGTAATATCTCATCCCAGCATCTTTTGTTATGATAATACACTTGATTATAGTCCAAGAAAGGTTTACTTAATGTCAATTCTTAAAAGCCAAATGTTACATAAAAGGATGTCCCAGAATTGATCTGTTCTTTTTCTTTTTTGTGTCTTTTCATACAGTCCCAGTATAATCACTTGAATTTTACTTTATTAAATTTGGCCCATCAAGGAGAGCATGTGTTAGTTTTCTGCTGGTCTTTTGACTGCATAAGAAACAGCATGAAATGATTAAGCTATTTGATGTCAATGCTTAATGCATATTTTTTTTTGCCACTATTATGATTTTGCTGGCTTAATGACACTGTGGTCACTTACATTATCATGTCTTTATTTTCTTCTATATGCAAATGTTACTAAAAACACTTAACTATTGTTTGAAAAATATTGCTGTTTTTATATC
The DNA here is from genome assembly GCA_039707465.1 of Rhabdophis nuchalis. Classification (NCBI taxonomy): domain Eukaryota; kingdom Metazoa; phylum Chordata; class Lepidosauria; order Squamata; family Natricidae; genus Rhabdophis; species Rhabdophis nuchalis. Next base: position 35,492,899 of record CM077651.1, on the reverse strand, counting down.
TTAAGGCATATATTTGCACTGCAGTTTTACTGTTTTTAGCTATTGGTAGCTTTTATGTGGTTTTTTCTTATGGAAGCAGGCTTGGATATTTACTCAAACACAAAAAAATGTCCCTCTGGGATCAACTAAATTGTCTCCCTTAATTGTCTCTCTTTAAAAAGAACTATAGGATTAGCTGAAATATTTCATTAACTATGCACTGTATCTGTGCAGACATGAAAATTGGGTTGCAGTCATGGGGTTTGGTGTTCCTTCTTGCCAGCAATCCACCATGTTTTTCAAAGGAATCTTCAAACTTTGTAGTAAAGTTGGTAGAGTCTCAATATGTAGAAAGGCCGAATAAGATTGTCCAGTTGGCCTCTGATGATGGTGCTCTTATCATTTTATGTTCTAGGATCCTAATGCAGATACAGAATGGAATGACATTTTGCGTAAAAAAGGCATTCTTCCTCCCAAAGAAAAGCTGAAAGAGCAAGAACAGGCAGAAGAAGAAAAGGAGCAGCAGATCCTCCAGCAACAATCAGTTGGCAAGTAGCCTAGTTTAGGGTGCCGTCTGCCGGTCAATGCTTCTTCTGTGCACCACCCTGAGTCCCATTGGGGAGATAGGGCGGTATAGAAATGGGATAAAATAAAATAAATAAATAAATGACTGTAATTAAGGCCAGAATTAGTGATAAGTCATGCTGGTTGTTAAGCAGATCAACATATAATCACACCCGATTTTACATCCCTTTTTGTAATGGTTGTTAAGTGAATCACCATACCACAGTTTTTAAGAGAATGTTTGCAATTAACCTTTTTCTCTAGAAAGAGGAAGTAAATGCCAGTTGTTGACTCTGTAAACAACCATAAATGAGACTAGTTGCTGAGTGACCAAAATATGATCACATGACCGGGTGGGAGGTTCTTAGAACTTCAAATCCAGGTCAAACCTAATCTTGGGGAGGTTCATTGGAACTTCAAATGGTTGCTAAGCATTTGTAAATATTGTAAATTGAAGATTACCTGCATAATTTGTTATAAGTATGATTTGATTGCTTATTTGTACCCTATGACTATCATTAAGTGTTGTACCTTATGATTCATGACATACAGTATGTATCTTTTCTTTTATGTACATTAAGAGCATATGCACCAAAGACAAATTCCTTCTGTGTCCAATCAAACTTGGCCAATAAAGAATTCTATTCTATTCTAAAATTAGCAGTGAAGGTAGTCTCATCACCTAAATTACGTTTATATACTTCTTGTCTTTTTTTTAGTAAGATATTTGGCAACTACTGTAGATTATAATTTGTTTTTAGTTCAAGTCAAACAGCTCTTGAGAAAAACCCTGTTAAAAAAAGCAACAAAATAAATAACAATTAGTTTTGTAAACAATATCCTTTGACTGAGAGCTACAAACTGCGTAGTGTTTCTAAAAAGTCATAGCAATCTTAAAAACATGCCCCTGTGTCAACACTAATGATTAATCTAGAATTCCAGAGATTCTCTTAGTTGAAAAGGGCATGCTTGCTTGCTTATTTATGCAGGCATGCATGCATGCATTCAATTTATATGCCACCCATCTCACTCTTGGAGCAACTCTGGGTGTCTTACAAAATAATAAAAAGATAAATATAAGAGCAATTGAAATTAATTAGAATTAAATAGAGAATATAAACCAAGGGGACGGATAACACAGGACTGTGGTATTCAATCATCTATCACCATTATAGAGTGCCCCCTCTATAACTAATTTCCAAACTTGGCCTGTTTCAAACTAAGGAGAGTAACATGTTTAGGAAATCTGCCTTAGATCAACTAATATAATTGGTAAGGTTGTTCATGGGACTGGAGAGATGGCCTTAATATGTGATCAGCAGTAAGATTATTGTTTTTTAACCCATTTGCTTGATTCACGGGGTGCTCTTTTCAGAGTTAAAAATTCTTTTATTGAGCAAGATTGTACCCTTTGGCAAGGATTATAATTGCCTTTCTTATTATACGTCATTTAAAAAAGAAGCAGATGATTGCTGCCTAAAATACGAAGGGGCTCAGTAGGAGCATTAGCCTTGTAGCAAATGAATACTCCCAGCAAGTTAGTTGCAGGAGCAAAGTTAATGAGATGGCATCATTCTGAGAGCAATAACAATTAGATTCAAGTCTGTGTAAAAATGATTCACTTTTCCTTTTGCAACAGGTTTGATACATGAACATCTAGTGGAGAGAACTGTGCCTAATTTAACAAACTATCATTTTCTCAGCATGGTCAGCATTAGGATTTCCCAGCTTTAGCAACTTTAAAACCTGTGGACTTCAATTTCCAGAATTTCCAAACCAACATGCCCACAGATCTTAGTTGTTCTACACCATGGGTGTCAAATCCGCGTCATCATGGTGGCATCATGTGACGTAGTGGGACTTTCCCCCCCCTTCGCTAAAATGGGCAGGGGCAGGCCAGCACGTGACGCATCTGGCCCGCGGGACACTCATTTGACACCTCTGTTCTACACTATCCTACAGCAAAGTTTCTTAATGAGATTCACCTATAAGCTCACCTGGAAGGATATTGAAGTTGACCCTCATTTGTTACTTCTCCAGTTTTTGGACCACCTCCCGTGCTGAGATGAGCCTGGGACAAATATGAACATTTTAAAAAGCCTTTAAGCCATTTTTGCTTATTTAAACTATTGGTTAATATTACTGTTTTTTTTATTGGATTCATTTGGTGGCTTTGACTTATACCCAATTTAAGTAAAAATATTAGAAGGATAAGGATAAAATAGATAAGATAAGATGAAGTACAATGCGTCCATTCCTCCTGCTACCCTACCCCCTTGTGCTTTCTGAAATACAAATAATGTTCCTTCTATCTTGAACGTGTTAAATCAGAACCCTGGATGGTATGAACTCTAAAGTGCACTCAATAACAGAGAAATAAAATTCTCCTTTAGGCCTTTTTGCAGAGGTTGAGAGAGCAACAGATGGTACAGGCAGAATGCAAGATTATGCTGGCTGAGGGACAAGATTTGGTTCTCTACATGTGTTAGCTCCCTGAGACTTTTTAGAAACTCACAAAGAGGACTGTTATTTATTTCTGCCATCACAAAGGTGTATAGAACAAAAATGTTGTTGACATAATATGCAAGCTGTCCTTAAAGGGCTTCTATTCATAAAATTTACATGATTCATATTCAAAAGAGATCTTCATGTGTAATCAGTGGTAGGATTCAAATTTTTTTTACTACCGGTTCTGTGGGCGTGGCTTGATGGGCATAGATGGCTTGATGGGTGCGGCAGGGGAATGATACTGTAAAATCTCCATTCCCTCCCCACTCCAGGGGAAGGTTACTGGGAAATTCCCATTTCCTCCTGATCAGCTGGGACTCGGGAAGCAGGGAATAGATGGGGGTGGGGCCAATCAGGTCGTGTTTACCGGTTCTCCAAACTACTCAAAATGTCCGCTACCGGTTCTCCAGAACTGGTCAGAACCTGCAGAACCTGTGTGTAATTCTGTATTGTCTGAAATTTGTCCTTAGTAAGAAGTTACCAAACTCTTGTTTGTACTGATGACCTTGTATTTCTCCCATATCAGTTAAGACCTATGAAGATATGACTTTGGAGGAACTTGAAGAAAATGAAGATGAATTCAATGAGGAGGATGAACGTGCTCTAGAAATGTACAGGTTAGACTATTCTGTTAAATTGCCATAAATGAAGATATAGTTATAATTGGAAATTATTGTTAACATTATAAGTTATAAGTCCTAAAATAAGGACTCCTGCTAAATATGGTCTGAACAAGAAATGATCACTCTGGCTAGAAATTCTGGGATTAGCAGACCCAGGGATCTGAAGGACCCAGATTGGAGAAAGATGGCTCTGTTCTGAATAACTAAACATTTTTCTATAAAGAGGAAATATTTATATATGTATTTGTTTCTTTTCTTGATTCTATACTATGCAGGCAACAGAGAATAGCTGAATGGAAAGTGTCTCAAGCAAAGAATCAATTTGGACAAATTTTGGAGATCTCAGGACAGGATTATATTCAGGAAATTACAAAAGCTGGCGAAAATATCTGGGTGATACTGCATCTTTACAAGCAAGGGTAAGCAAGAACTTCAAGGCTTTTTGTCCTGGATAATTTTTCTCTAGTAGATCTGATCATTATGCTGCAGTATGGCACTCATGCTTCTAATTGCTGTCCAAGGAGTGGCATTAAAAGTATAATTTCTTCTTTTATGTCTCATTCAGTTGCAAATCAATAGAGGTTGCAATAGAGCAGCGATGTTGAACCTTTTTAGGCTTGTGTGCTATAAGGGGGGGAGTGCAGGGGGGTTGTGCGCGGGTGTGCCACACCCACGATGCAATGCGCTCCCCAAGTGCGCATGCGTGCATGACAGGCACTCCCCTCCCCCTTTATAAAGAGGCTTTATAGGAGCCTTCCCTGAAGCCTCCAGACTAAAAACGACCCTAGTCCTCCGGAGGCTTCCGGGAAGCTTCTGAAGCTCCAGAGGGCCTCCTGTGGGGGCAGGGAGGGGCTGTTTCCTATAAAGCCTGGGGAGGGTGAAAAATGGCTTTAAAAATGGGGGCATGCCCTGCCAAATAGATTCGCCATCACTGCAATAAAGTTTTTTGCTTATCACTGTAATAGTCTTCACATGTGGAAATGAGGATGGTTTCCTATTCAACATGAGAGATCCTCTTCCCTTCTTCTCAACTTACAACCATTCCTGTAGTGACCATTCTAAACTACAATGGCATTGAAATAAGTAACTTACAACCAGTCCTCACATTAGCCCTCTTGCAGTGTCCCTTGGCCACATGATCAAAATTAGTTTGTTTGGCAACTGCCATGTATTTATAATGGCAAAAAAGGTTGTAAAATCGGGTATGCCTCATAACCACCTTGCTTAGCGATGGAAATTCTGGTCCCAATTATGGTTTATAAATTGGGGACTACTGTAATAGGCAGTCTGCTGAAACTTGTAGGTATAGTTCTGTTTATTAACAGTAGCTACAAATGATACATATAGTCCATTATGGACATTTGTTTTCTTTTGCATATGTTTGTTTATTCTCTCTTCAAATTTAGTATTCCCCTTTGTACCTTGATAAACCAACACTTAAGTGGACTTGCCAAGAAGTTCCAGGATGTCAAATTTGTCAAAGCTATTTCTACAACTTGCATACCCAACTATCCTGATAGAAACCTCCCCACAATCTTTGTCTACCTGGAAGGTGACATCAAGGCCCAGTTTATTGGGCCACTGGTATTTGGAGGCATGAATTTGACAAGAGATGGTGAGTATCTATTTCGCAGTAAACAGAATAATTTTGTGCACAGAACATTGGTTAAGGTAGTCTGCCACCAAACCTCAGTGTATTCTTATTTTCCTTCCTTAAATAGTTATTGTATATTGTATTCCTATGTTTCCTATCAATTGAAGCTGTGCTGAATTGACATGGATAAATGCTTTGCTAGTTTTTAAAATTGATTGATTTGAATCTTAAATAAAAAATGTTTGGCTTCCTTTTTTCGGGAGCTCTGATTGCATCAGCATAGTAGGCAAGGCTTGGCAATTGTATATGATGCATGTAGTCAATGCTTTTTTGTAGGAGGAAAACTCTTATTAACATCAGTCCTTTTCTAGCATGTATTAGATAAAATGTATTATACAAGCAAAATGAACACACTCTTCTGTTCTGATTCCCTCTTTCACAAGACAAATGACTAAACTGACTGATACTTGGCAGCTTGCCTGGACTGACCTTGACTAGGCCTGAAGATTCTTAACGAAAGAACTTGACACACACAAAAACTTTGACTCTTCAGATGATACGTTGTTTCCTGCAAACCTACTCTTCACAGAGGATTTCTTTTAAAGCCTCTTGGGAGGGGCCGGTCAATTAGGCAGCTGATACTGATTACCTCCTCTGGTTGCGTCTCTCTTCTAATTGTCGTTGTCTTCTCTCGATCCTTCTAAGCCTGACATCAGGGACAAACTGGGTTTGATCCTCCCCACTACACCAAGCCTAAGGTGCCTCCTGATGCCTAGCCGGGCTGTCTGCTCTCTCTCTCTCTCTCTCAGCCTCCTCCTCTAGAGCAGACTCATAGGACTCCTCACTAGAGGAGTCCATAAGCAGCTTATCCGGAGCCGGCTGGGCCACAACACTCTTCTAACATAGAAATAGGAATGAGTGCTCCACTCTTAATGTTATCCTCTTCATTTTGTTCTCTTATCCTTTCCTCCCCCTAGTTCTTTAGTTACTTTAATCATCACATCTGTAGAACTAGTCTTGAGTAGAAAATCCAGATCATGCTAATTTTCCTTTTAAGCTAACATAAATGAGATTGACTGATTAGGTTGCCCACAGAGTTAACAGTGTGATATCTGATTAACTTGTACTATTGACTTGCTTCCATTTCTGGGATGTTAGCCAGTGTGAACATGTGCAATAAAAACCTGCTGCTACATGGAAAATGTCTGTTTTGTTGCTGTAAAGAAATAAGCAGGGAATTGGGTGTTTATGTCTTATGAGCGCTACAGAAGATGCCCCCCTCCACTCCAAACAGTAGTCGCAGTTCCAAATAAATTACAAACAAGATAAAGGAGGTGAGATGAAGTGTCCATTCTTGGCTAGCTGTCGCATGTCAGCCCTGAATGTCCTGAAGGCTGCTTCAAGGAGTTAGTGTAGAACTTAAGCCCTATAGTAAAAGGGGAAAAGAAAAGAACAGATGGAATTGTTCAGAGGGAGAAGGAACATGGTGATACTTTCTTCTTTCCAACTTCACAAAGCATTCACAATGTGTCATTTCTCCCTGTTGTTTATCTCTTACATTTAGAATTAGAATGGAAAATTTCTGAGTCAGGTGCCATTAAGACAGACCTGGAAGAGAACCCCAGGAAACAAATTCAAGACCAGATGATGACGTCCATCAGGTGCTCTGTTCCAACAAGGAGAGATGAAAATGACTCAGAGGAGGATTAAGGCCTCATGTGCAGCTCCTATTTTCTGTGCTCCATTACCCAGAATTGCTCTTCAATGAAACCAGAACATTTATTGCTATAAAATGATGTGTTTTATTTCAGCCTAAGGAATATCGGTGGTGGTAAAAAGAAACTTCATACAGGAATAAAGTAAAAGCAAAATTTTTAAACTTGACATGCCATTGAAATCACTTGTGATGGACCATCTTACCTACAAATGTGGTATCTGCTTGTACTCTCTGTGCTATACTCTCCCCTATGCTGCAATGTCACTTTAGGACTTGATAAAAATTGTATGATAAATTTTGGAAGAGCTACATTGATGGCTGTAGGCCTACATTGATCAGATTAACCTAACCCGCAGTAGGTTAATACTAACATAAATCAGTGGGTTTATCTGCGTATTTGTTTAAAAATCCTGAAATCCAATCAAGTACAGGTAGTTCTCAACTTACAACTATTTATTTAGTGACTGAAGTTACAACAGCACTAAAAAAGGGGACTTATGACATACTCATGGTCAGATGATAAATATTTGGCCACTTGGCAACTGGCATGTATTTAGTTGCACTGTCCAAGGGACATATAATCAACATTTGTAAAGTTCTCAGCTGTTCTCTTTGCTTGCTTCTGACAAGCAAAGTCAATGGGATAAGCCAGATTCACTTAACAACTATATGATTCATTTAACAACTGGCTTATGGACATTTTGAATTCAGTTGTGGTTGTAAATAGAGAACTCCCTGTAAAGGAAATACAGAACAGTTTGAAATAAAATTTGGGTCTGTTTTTCCTCCTCTGTATTCATGAGTTAGACTTAATTTATAGCAACTGTAACTATACTTTATGGATCATTAAATATGCAATTAATTTAAACTGTAGAATACTATCTCTTCAACTTTTGGATATTTAAGTAACTGGTCAAATGTGCAGAAAACATTGGCTTGGATGATTTCAGACTAGACGTTAAGAGTAATAGGAATATTCACTATTGTACTGTTGTAAACAATCTTGAATTTACATTTTCTATAAATTTTAAGCATGAAATATTTTGTTGACTGGTAAAACAAGCATTCTATGTATTTAAATCTTGTCTCCTATGCTGAAAGGACTTACTTGCTATTAGAGAAAAAAACAGGAGAGACATGATAGCAGTGTTTCAATATTTGAAGGGCTGCCACGAGAAGGGGTCAACCTATTTCCCAAAGCACCCGAAGCCAAGACAAGAAACAATGGATGGAAACTCATCAAAGAGAGATCCAACCTAAAACTAAGGAGAAATTTCCTGGCAGGATAATCAACCAGTGAACAGCTTGTCTTTAGAAGTTGTGGGTACTCCATCACTGGAAGTTTTTAAGAGGAGACTGAACAGCCACCTGTCTGAAATGGTATAGGATCTCCTGCTTGAACAGGAGGTTGGATTAGAATACCTCCAAGATCCCTTCCAACTCTGATATTCTATGTTCTAAACCTCAAAAATTAATTAGTCACTGATTGTATTTAAAAGATATCAGCTTAAATTCATGTATCCAGTTTACAAATTCATCACATTTTTCATTTTTTGCTTGAATTTGGATTTCAAACTCCTTGATCTGGACTAATAAAGTGATTTTGTAATTCCTTGAATTCCAAGTAACAAGAATTTAGTTCCTTTCCTGGCAAATTCCAAAACAAAGATATAACCAAGATTGCACAAATATCTCCGTAAAAGAGACAAGGTCCAGTCCTTTCTGATCTCAAATGGACAATTTTGCTCTACAATACATAGAGCAAAACCATTACATTGGACATTATTTCAGCCTTATAATGTAGTGGCAGCAAGTATGTTATTGGGAATCCCTGTGTAAGGCTGTTTAGGGATGAGGTTTTATCTTACATTCTCAGTCTATATCCCAGATTCATTGCTTAACAAATATTTTCACAACCCATTGTAATTGTAGAGTCAGAAGAAAAGTTGTAAGATTTGGAACTGTTTATATATAGATTCTGAGTCAAGGCCTGAAGGTTGTGGGAGTCTGGATAGGGAAGAATAGAGTCAACAAATTTAATAAAAATAAAAAGTATAAATTTAATAAAAAAATTAATAAATTTAATAAATTTAATAAAATAAACATTCAACATTAGTAATGCCAAGTGGATGTAGTCATGACCTGATCTGGATATTTTCCATCTTTGATTGCAAATGAGATCCAGACAATCAAGTGCATAAATTGGAGAAAACCATGACCACCAAGGATGTATTAGTCTTAACTGAACAGCAGATGGTGGCCATGTGTTTGAGGATCTTGTGTTCAGATTTTCACAAATCCGTTCTGTGCACATTCCTGGCTTACCCATTGTCACCCAAACCTGATAACCTCTCATCTGGGTTATTGCCTTGCACTTTTTGGGATGCATTTGAAGAAAGCTTGAAAGCTATAGTCGATCCAGATTACAGAAGTGTAGCATGTAACACTACTACTTCACAAGTTGTATTCATGGCCAATTTATTTCCAGCTGAATTCAAACTATTGGATATTATAATATAATATCCTTCAAGGTACAGAGCCTGTCTATTTCCTGGACCAATTTTTGATTATCTCTGCCCATCCATAGGATATAACAACTGCACACTCCAGGTCCCTTTGTCTTAAGGAATGTTCTCTGGTGAGATTTGTTACCCTGAACTATATTTAGGTTTGGTTTTAGGTTTAGGTTTTATTAGTTTTTTATACCGCCCTACTCCCGAAGGACTCAGGGCGCTGTACAGCCAAAGTAAAACAGATATATAAAAGTTTAAAAAGTTTTTTAAAAACATATTAAACAATTTGGCCTCAAAATTAAAAAAACCAAACAACCCCCATTAAAATTAATAAAAATTCGTAATTTAAAATTCATTTTTATGCCAGCCCGACTTGTTGGGAAAAAAAGGTTTTGAGAGCACGGTGGAAGGTGCATAAGTCAGGGATAGTTCTTAATTCCGGGGGCAATTCATTCCAGAGGACAGGTGCTCCCACGGAGAAGGCTCTCCCCCAGGGTGTCGACGGCACCATGAGGAGTGGTGGGAGGGTCTCGGTGGCAGAAGGCGATCTCGTAAGTACCCAGGTCCTAAGCCATGAAGCCCTTTAAAGATAGTAACCAACATTTGAATCATGTCTGGACCCGACTGGGAAATTCTGGGAGTTGAAGTCTATCCATCTTGTCAAAGGTAGAGAAATACTCTAGAAGGTGACTACTATATGTACATTCACTAAACAACAAAACCCTTTTGAGTGTTCAGTTTAAATAATAAGGAAGGAGGAGATGTGGAAAGTAAAGGCCAAAGTGGTCCTGGGGCGGTAGGAGCACTCATAAACTGGGGGAGTGGCCCCAACAGATCCCAGGAACAGAGCTCTTTCCAGAAGAGTGCAATGCTAGGAACAGCTAAGATCCTACAAGAACCCTCAAACTCCCAGGCCTTGGTAGAGGACTTGACATTGAGAGAGACATATACCACCCATTTTGTGTGTGTGTGTGTGTATTGCTCTCTACATGATAAAATGACAGTTAAAATATTTCACCTGTCTTGTGAAAAAGTCCTTTGAATTATCTCTAGCATTAGTGAAGAAATATTGAAGAAATTAGGTATGTCCTGAAGGTGGCACTGTTTACCATGGAAAATCCGTTGTCCTCTACTTGAAACAATCCTGAGAATATTTATTAGATGATAAAACTTTGTCCTGTTGCCAGATTGGCATACAGGCAATTTGCTATTACTAGTCTCTACAATACAATACAATACAATACAATACAATACAATACAATACAATACAATACAATACAATACAATACAATACAATACAATACAATAATAGCAGAGTTGGAAGGGACCTTGTAGGTCTTCTAGTCCAACCCCCTGCGTGGGCAGGAACCTTATACTATTTCAGACAAATGGCTATCTAACATCTTTTTAAAGACATCCAGGGTTGGGGCATTCACAACTTCTGGAGGCAAGCTGTTCCAGAGGTTAATTGTTCTAACTGTCAGGAAATTTCTCCTCAGTTCTAAGTTGCTTCTCTCCTTGATTAGTTTCCACCCATTGCTTCTTGTCCTGCCCCCAGGTGCCTTGGAGAATAGTTTGACTCCCTCTTCTTTGTGGCACCCTCTGAGATATCGGAACACTGCTATCATGTCTCCCCTGGTCCTTCTCTTCATCAAACTAGACATACCCAGCTCCTCTATTTGTCTGTTGCTTATGCTCCAAGCAATCGCCCATTACTTTCTCTCCAATGTAATGGATAACAAAGCTTAACAAATTTTGTATATAGTACCTTAAGTTCAACCAAAGATGGGTTTCTGCCGGTTCGCCCCGGATCGGGCGAACCGATGGCGGCGGCAGGAGGTTCCGCCCACCCATCTGGACACTTCTCCGCATATGTAGAAGAGTTGCGTGAGCGCACACAAACGAACCAGTAGTAAAATGCATTTTACTGCATTTTACTACTGGTTGCTGCAAAGCAACATAGGGAAATCCATAACAATAGGGCTACTTTCCAGAATAACTCTGCAACAGACTACGTATCCTGAAGGATTTGCAATCAGATTAATTACCTGGCAGTCAATTGAGTATTTGTACAGGTAGTCCTCGACATGATCAAAATTGAGCCCAAAATTTATGTTGTTAAGTGAAATATTAGTTGTGAGTTTCGCCCCATTTTACCACCTTTCTTGACACAGTTGTTAAGTGAATACTGCAATCGAGAAGTTCGCAATCTGATTATTAAGTGAATCTGGCTTCCCCATTGACTTTACTTGTCAGAATGTTGCAAAAGGGGGTCACATGATCATGGGACTCAGCAATGGTATGAAGCAGTTGCCAAGCTTCTGAATTTTGATCACATGACCATGGGTGCTGTAACTGTGAAAAATGGTGATAAGTCACTTTTTCAGTGCTCTTGTAACTCATTAAAATGAACTGTTGTAAGTTGAAGACTACCTGTACATTGTTTCCTTTCCCAACTTGCATATAACCACAGCATCTAGGTATCTGAAAAATAAGAGGGCAAATTACATGTGTCTTGCAACTTCATAACTCGAACGCTGACTATTTTGGGCTTGTATTGCAATGTCACATGCAAATGGATAAAAAGGAATGCTTGTATCATAATTTCACACAATGCATCTTTTGACAAAGTCTCAGCTGGTTGCAGGTGCCTCCTCAAAGCACACATATTCCCAGTCAACATCTTTCTATTGCAAAGTCCCAATGAAGTTGCCTTCATCTCAACTTCAATCCATGAAGAAGATAGCCTTATGGGTAAATTGAAGTAAAAGTAGTATTTCCCCCTTTGCTCCAGCATAATCCTGAGGCAAACTCAGGATATACAAAATCTGTTTGTATTTTCACACATTATCTTGAGAGAAAGAAAGTTTTGTGGGGACCAGGAATAAAAGCAGGAGAGGAATCATATATTGTTCATTCAGAAGTGAGGAAATGGCCAAAGAAGTCTTATCCTCTATTTCTCTTTACATTAATATATAATATACCATTGTTAGACAAAAGTAGCCCCTAGAGATAAAGCAGTGTTGTGTTATTAATCTCTATGCCTCCTTGTTGTTTTCATAGGAGCTTGTCTTTCAATATAGGTGCACCATCTGAAAGATAAGGGAAATATGAAGTAAGTCAGCCCAAACAGTTCCAGCTGCTCTAGTGCTAATTATACTGTCATTTCTCCATTCATCTGGCCTACTGGAAGAATTGCAAAAAGAGGAGAGATCAGCAGACAATCAAAACAGCCCATAGTCATCTTGAACACATTATATATTAAAATCAGAAGAGTTGGAAGATTAATTCATAATTAAGATTAGGGTATTAATGTTATTTTAGGGACCACACCAGAGGTGGTATTCAGCAGGTTCTGACTAGTTCTGGAGAACTGGTAGTAGAAATTTTGAGTAGTTCAGAGAACCGGTAAATACCACCTCTGACTGGTCCCACACCCATCTCTTCTCTGTCTCCCGATTCCCAGCTGATCGGGACGGAATGGGGATTTTGGAGTAACCTTTCCCTGGAGTGAGGAGGGAATGGAGATTTTACAGCATGCTTCCCCTGCCATGCCCACCAAACCATGCCACGCCCACAGAACCGGTAGTAAAAATTGTGAATCCCACCACTGGACCACACCTCCTCTCAGGTTCTCCAGAGAAGATATGTTATGGCTCCATTGATTAAGGGCTGTCATTTGATGGGACCCAAAAGAAGAACAATTTCTAACACAATGCCCACCATTTGGTATATCACCTCAATCTTAAATATTAGATTGGTCCTGCTTGTCTTTTGAAATGCTCTAAAGCAGGGGTCTCCAACCTTTGCAACTTTAAGTCTGACGGACTTCAGCTCCCAGACTTCTCCAGAAGTCTGGGAGCTGAAGTCCTTCAGACTTAAAGTTGCAAAGGTTGGAGACCCCTGCTCTAAAGACATGGCTCTGTCAATGGGCCTGGGAATCTGGTATGATTTGGAGCCTAATATATGATTAAACTGATTGACCCATTACTTGTTGCCATCATCATAAATACATGCTGATTGCTATGTGCCCAAATTTTGATCACATGACCATGGAGATGCCAAAATGGTTGTAAGTGCAAGGATCAGTCATAAGCCACTTTTTAATGCCATTGTAACTTTGAATGATAGCTAAATGAATGGTTTTATGTCGAGGACTATGTGTGCTGGTTGTACTTTTTGAGTGTTGTTAACTAAATCTGCTTCTCAGAGTCACAAATGTGAGAAGGATGTGTCTAGAATGAATGAATGAATGAATTACTGTAATTAATTAATGATAGAAAACAAGAACCATTTCTATCATGATTACATCACTGTCTTTTCTATGGCAGCCTTGGCCATTGAAATTTAAAAAAAAGGTTGAAATCCAGCCCTGGCTGTTTAATGATGCCAATTTATGGTTTATACAATGGTGGAGAAATACACCCATCTGACACATAAGCTTTGCTCTCTATTATTATATGATTAAAATGTATGACTTCCTAGCAATAAATAAGATACACTGAACGTCCTTAATAGGATTTGAAGCCAGCAGGTGGCTAAGGTAAAGTAAAGTACAGATTGTTAATCTCAACAGCAAATCAGTTCCTAATAATAAAAAGCATTCCCAAGATATAACATCTGCAATATGAAAGTGATGTGACACCCACACCTGCATGATGAGTCCTTTATTACTTAGTGTTACTGAAGCCTCTTTGTATTGCATGGTAAGTGTATTGTCAGTCCTTCAAAGAGTTCTGCACTTCCTTTTGCAAAGAACTTACTTATGCTCTTTGAACTTCAAGGTAGAAAAAGAAATCAAAGGCAATGGTACTGTCTCTCTGGAGTTCCTGGCCTACTTTGTAGAGATCTATTCTTTTCTTCAACAGAAATATAGAAACAGTGCCAGAAATACATATTCTGTCTTTTGATAATAATTTATTTCTTCTTTTAATATTGCACAAGTTGCCCAAGAGACAGAATCTAACAGACATTCACACAGCTGTGAACTGAACAAAAGAAGTTTCCTTAGAAAATAGATTGTCAGGGAAATACTTTAAGAGCTGACCAGCTGCCGTGATGTTGTAATGCTGCAATGATGATACAATGGTAGTAATGAGTCATCAGGGTTATTTGACTGTTAGCACTTTAAGAGACGGTATTATAAGAGAGACCCTGTTTCTCTCTCTTCATGTATGCTTCTGTGCTATAGTTGATGATTGATTGCCTGACTTTGCCTAGTACATGTACGTATATATTCCTTGTAGATAAACCACTATTTGAAAGACAAACCTCTGTTTACTGTATTTTGCTCCTCGGTTGTCTCAAAATTGTCACACTGTGTGCACTCTGACAGGTTATGGTCCCAGTCCAGAGAGAAGGCCACAGCGACTAGAGAAACCAGAGAGAAGAGAAACCCAGTGAGAGCTTGCACCAAAGGCAGAGGGGCTGTGCATTGTCGTTTGTTAGTAGTTAGTGCTTGTAACAGAAACAAGCAACATAGATTCCATCAGCATAATGGGAAGAGGTTTCATAGTATCTTAGATGTATGAGACAAACTACCTCTCCTGGAGTGTAAATATGGAGATGTACCTGCGAAGGGAGGAGTTGTGGACGATACTTAATAATCCATCAGCAGTCCTGGATGATGGGGACTGGAAAAGAAATGAAAAGGCATTAGCCAGAATAATTCTGGCTTTAGAGGAGAGTAAGCTGATACAAATGAGGGGTCTCCAGTCTGCAAAAGAGTGCTGGGAGGCTTTGCACACTGTATATTTTAGAGAGACTGCAGGCAGTAAAGTGTTGCTGACAAGGAGACTATATAAAGCACAACAGAAGACAGGGGAGAGCATGTCCACACATCTGCAGGCTATGAAAAAGACTGTCAGGGTTCCAAAAAGCACCCCCAATGAGACGAAACTCCGAGGCTTGCATTTCCTCAAAGTTGCACTTTATTAGAGATGTCATGTTGGCACATCTGGGAAAACTCGAATCTGAAAGATTCCAGTTTTCCCCACCCAGTTGAAAGTTCAAGATCCTGCCCCAACACCCACAAATTCATCACATGGTCCAATCTTCCACTGCCACGAAGACAGATTCCTCCCATTCAGATCCGGCCAGGTGCTGAGACAAAGATGACCTTGGCTTTCTAAGAAGAATGTTATTATGGCTACGTATCACTCAACTCTGTATAATCTCCTCTTCGATTTTCCCACAGTAAAAAGTGTGACAGGCCTGGAGCCCAAAAAGAAAAGATGGCTTGCAGGTATGACAAAGACATTCCTAGAATTAAAGGAAAGAGGAATGACGTTTTTTGAGGCACACAAGGTGTATGTGGTGCTCAGTTCGTTGGACACTTCAAGGGATGTTCTAGTGACTAGTCTAGAGTCTATACAAGAGAGGGACTTAACCATGATGTATTTGATCTGGCAATTGTTGAAGGAAGAATAGAAACAGCTGGAGAGGAGTGAGGAGATTATGCTCAGCACAGGCCAACAACTGCAACATCCCAGGATGCCAGCAGAGCAACTGAGACTGTTTACACAGGGAAGTGGTTCCACACATGTGGTTCTACAAAGCATCTCCAGAGACACTGCCCTAAGAGGAGAAACAAAGGAACAGCAAGACAAGGGCATAGGGCTACTCAACCCATGAGGCATGGTCCTTCATCATCATTTTTTCCCCTGGCAGCAACAGTGTCTGAAAACACTAGCAACACTTGGCTGTTGGACAGTGGGTCGAGTCAGCATATTGCTAATAACCCACAAACCTTTTCTGGCTTGAGACCAGCTAAGCAAACATTTGTTAGTTTGGCTAATGGACAATGGTCTGCTGTTAAAGGGAAAAGTAAAGTCTATATACCTGAGATTAGGGAAGTATTAGACAATGTATTGTATGTACCTGAGTTGATCACAATCTGTTAAGTATTTCCAGGTTAGATCACCAAGGGTATGAAAAACTGTTTTCTAGAGCACAATACAACATCAGGAAAATTGGAAGAATTTATGCACGAGGGATTAAGAAGGATGGTGTGTATATTCTAGGTGAGCTGCACTGGGTTCTAGTTTCCTTCCAGGTCAAATTAAATCTCTTCATGGCATAGAATCAGGCTACCCGAGGAACCTTGACCCAATTATATTGACCTATCTCTCTCAATCAGGCAGGGAGGATATGTTGCACACCTGTTGGTTAAACAATTTTTACTAGCAAAATCTAGAAAGAAAACTTTCTCTGCCACTGTTCTTGCCTACGTAACCCTAACCCTGACCCCAGAAGTGAGGTTGGCCCCACTCTACCCTAGGTGCTTGGTGGTCTGAGGCCTCTCTCTTCGCCATTTAATTCATCTTTTTAGTTCTGGTTTTATTCTGTTCTTCACTCTTCTTAATTTTGTCTTTAATTATGTCTCTTTTATATGGTTTTTGTAAACTGCCCAGAGCCATTTGGATAGTGAGATAGGCAATGTCTAAACTTGATAAATAATAAAAAATAATAATAACATAATAAATAATAATATTAATATTCACCTCCTAGCATCTGCACTAATATTTTTCATTCTTTGCTTTCAAGATACTGTAAATATCATGCACTTCCAGAATTTGTTTCTGTCTTTGTTATACACGTATAAGATAATTTCAAGATGAATAATTCTTATGGAGGTGCCAGTTGCTAGTTTAAATTTGCTTGCCTTTGGCACAGATACTTCATTTGTGAAACTTACTAAATACCTAAAGCACGAAATCTGAGAATTTGGGTTTTATGGTGTGGAAATTATAGTAACTGATTCTAATATTTAGGAACAAAAGTCTTCTGAGTAATTTTTTGTGGTATATTAAATGGTAAATGGAATGAAGAAGATTGCAACTGTGAAGTGCTTAATTATTTAGTTTTTCTAAGTATTTTTTACTTTAAAACAACAAAACAATGTTTTATTTTGAGTCAGTCTTTAATTTATGGAAATACAAAGATTTTCTTAAATACATAAATATGTTTCAATTAACTGTCTTAAATGGGTTGTTTTCAACTGACTGATCAACAGCCTGGGAGAATGCCAGTTGCAATTGGAAATTACTGACATTAATTTTCGTCACTCCATCACTGGGGCTTTGTTTATGTCTCTAAATTCGATTCTTTCAAAATATTTACAGGTCTACTAGGCATTATATCTATTGAGCTTTCTTTGAATACTGCACATGTCAGGTTTTAGGCAATGAAGAATGTAGGTAATTCTGAAACATTTATGAATTTATTTCTCCACCATTTCATTCATTAGATTTATATCCTGTCTTTTCTACAAATGCTCCAAGCATTTTACAGAGAGTTTGCCTTCCATTTTATGCAATTTATGCTGTCTCATGATTTCTACAGGATAGACAATTTATTTCATGGGGTCTCTCCCCAACTTTCTTTTTTCCCATTCAGATCTCCTGCCTCATACATCCTCACGGCCGATTCGCTCCCACAGAGAGGGGCTTCTCCGGGTGCCGTCCACTAGACTTCGTCAGCGGGTGACGCCCAGGGGAAGGGCGCTCTCTGTGGCGGGCCCTGCCCTCTGGAACGACTTTCCCCCCGATATTAGGACAACCACGGACCTCCGCTCCTTCCGTCTGAAACTAAAAACACATCTTTTCTGCTTGGCCGGCCTAGGGTAGTCTCTCTGCTATAGGGTTTTTATTTAATTATTGGGTATTTTAGTGTTTAATGGGATTTTAGCACAGGTATTAGATTTAATTCGTTTTTATGCTATGTTTGTATATTTATTGTTTTATTTTTCCCTGTGCACTGCTCCGAGTCCCTGTGGGGAGAGGGAGCGGTTTTACAAATTAAATATTATTATTATATTATTATTATTATTTAGTACGATGGGTGAAAACTTTTGAAAAGAGGTTCTTACTATTTTGAAAAATGCTATAACTATAAGCAGTACAATAGGAACATTACATATAAACACAGAAGAAAATTTCCAAACTAACCGTTCCCACAGTGTGCTGATGACCCAACTCTTTGGGGGAACTTAACACACAAAATTGGCTTTTTAAGTCTGCCTTTTGCCCATTCCTGCTTTACACGTTAGCCTGAAACTTCGATTCCAACCAAGCCCCCACAAGACTGCACAGATTTCAATAAAGTAGCTTCAATCGTCATCTGGGATAAAGAGTGACCCTTGGGAATTATAGGAAAAAACTTGTAACCTCATTTATAGTGGTTAGTTTAAAGCTGAGTCTCTTTGAATACTCTTGAGACCTGAGCTGAGTTGTCATTTATAAGAGAAGTCCTGTGACTCATCTGCCATTTTTCTCTCTTCATTTCTCAGCCTCCCCACAAACTTCCACTAGCATCTAAAGGATCACATCTGCCACATTATAGAGAGCCAAGAACAAATTATTCATTTTTATAGAAGCATTTTTATAGAATGCACAGATAGAACCTCTTGGTTTGCATAAAAAATAAACTAGTTTTCTAATCTGCCATTTTCACAGCTTTCTTTTGGTTTGCCATATCTGTAACCTCTCTGTGACCTGTATGTTCTGCTTCATGCTGGATATCGAAAACAGACCAAAGCTTTCAGTGGAAATTAATGGAGAAGACTTAGAACAAATGAAATAAGATTGCACATGTATTTTAGTATAAAAATAATTATTAATAGGCAGCTATATATATCAATCACTAATAGTAGCACCATCAACACATGTTCCCTAAATAGTTTAGTAAATAAGTACAATGTGGGTTAGTAATTACAAACCATCCAAACTGAAGCCCAGCAAATTATAGGAATAAATATATCTGGCTGGATTAATTTGAAATTTATTTTTAATGCATTACAAACTCCTGTCTTGTGTTTTCCATTGTATGATTAAAAGCAGGTAGAATGTAGATTAATAATCTCAATAATAGATATTATATTATATTATATTACTGTTAGATGCATTCATAGTTGACTGAATGGTTATACCCAAAAAGTGCTTATTAATGACTCCAGCTTGGTCAGAAATGTGAAGGGGACGGAGGGAGGGTGTGTCCCATGAGGCTCTGTCCTTGGTCCTGCGCTGTACAACATTTGTATCAATGACCTGGATAAAGGAGATAAAGCGTCTGCTAATGGACAAAATTGGGAGGATTAACTAATACTTTAGATGAAAGGGAAGAGACTCAAAATGATCTAGGAGAATTAAGCAAGGGCTCAGAAACCGGATGGAAAGACGTAACTTGGCAATAATGCTAAAAGGATTGAAGTGTTCTTGTTGACTGTATTTTTATAGACAACAATATGATGAAATCATTAAAAGTGTTATTGGGGATGTATTAAAGGCAAAGGTTCCCCTCGCACATATGTGCTAGTCATTCCCGACTCTAGAGGGCAGGGCTGATCTCTGTTTGGGCCGAAGAGCCAGCGCTGTCCGAAGACATTTCTGTGATCACGTGGCCAGCATGATTAAAAACCTAAGGCACACGGAACACGGTTACTTTCCCACCAAAGGTGGTTCCTATTTTTCTACTTGCATTTTTACATGCTTTCAAACTGCTAGGTTGGCAGAAGTTGTGACAAGTAATGGGTGCTCATTCCATTATGTGACGCTAGGGATTTGAACCGCTCAACTGCCGACTTTTCTGATCAACAAGCTCAGCGTTTCTCTTGGGGGTGTATTAGCTGTTGATAAAAATAGTGACAGACTGGAGCAAGTTTGAAGGAGGTCATCACAATTGTGAAAGATTCTAGAAAGTAAGGCCTTTGAAGAATGGTTAAAGATTCGGGGCTTATTTAACATATGGAGGGGACAGGTGAGAGAGATATCTTCAGATATCTAAGTGTTTTTACAAAGAAAAAGACATTGATTTATTCTGCTATCCCGGTGGTAGTCAACCTAGTCCCTACTGCCCACTAGTGGGTGTTCCAGCTTTCATGGTGGGTGGTAGGGGTTTTGTCCAATACTGAAGCACTTTCCTTTTTAAAAAATTTAATTGACTTCCCTACTTTACAAATCACAATTATTGTGGAACTGGTGGGCGGTTAGAAAATTTTACTACTAACAGAGATACAAAAGTGGGCAGTAGGTATAAAAAGGTTGACTACCCCTGTGCTATCCAATGAACAAGACAGAATGAATGGACATAAATTACAAAGAACCAGATTCAGGCTAGAGAATGGAGAGAACTTCTTGGCTTTGTGAACTGTCATTTGGTGGAACGGACTTTGGTGAGTTCATCAGACAGAAGCTCAATAGTCCTCTGTCAGAGTTGCTATTGCGGATCCTGCACTGATTAGGGTCAGACTAGATCCCTCAAGACTCACTGGAGAAGAGCCTAATGCTGGGAAAGATTGAGGGCAAAAGAAGAATGGGACAACAGAGAATGAGGTGGCTGGATCGAGTCACCGAAGCAATAGGCGTGAGCTTAAATGGACTCCAAAGGATGGTAGAGGACAGGAAGGCCTGGAGGATCGTTGTCCATGGGGTTGCGATGGGTCAGACACGACTTCATAACTAACAATAACAAAATTCCTCAAATCTGTATGAGACAAAATAATAGTAACTCAGAAAATGAGAGTCTTAAGAAATACATTCTCTGGTGGGATTAATTTGAAATTTATATCTGAAAAATACCATCCCAATTCCCATTTTGTATGCTTCCATCATATGCAGGGAAAAGTGAATGAAGTATTTTTCTGTGTTGGTTTTAAACAGAACTTCAAATATACTTGCACCAATGATACAAAGATTGTTTTCTGTGTGTGCCATTTCTTTAAACATTTGATGTTCTGTATCATTGGCTTGCTGTGCTTTTTACTGTACTCGATGAACTGATTTTTAGAGACTGGAGGGAAAGGATTAAGTTGTCAGTCAGCTCACTGACTATGCATGTATAATATATTCTCTGGCTATGGTAACACTTTGAAAACATTATTTGTTTTTTTTAGGCAGATTGTGGTCTTTTCTTTTATTCCTTCAACCCACTCTCTACATAATTATTTCAGCAACAGGTTATTCAAGAGAAGACAAAGATTGCATTCCCTCACTGATTGATTCAATAAGGCTTCTTTCCTCTCATTTTCACTATGTATTAGCCATAAAGCAAAGCTGCATTCTATTTCTTGTTCTAAAGAAGAGAAATTCCAAATAGCTCTGTAGAACACTTTCACAATTAAACAAGAATGTACCTAAATTAACAATCCACTACACTGGGCTTGATTAAAAAGCAGAACAAAACAAATTAAACTAAATTGTTATTCTTCTAATGGCTTTTATCTCAAAATGTCAAACACAATTCATGGATGAAAAGAAAAATCCTTTTTCAGGGATACCAACTTGTAGCAGTCAGAAACAGAAAAGTAGGTCAGTAGGTCACAAATGTAAAATCTACTGAAATAGATTTTCTGAACGGCTCTATTGTGAAACAGCTAATGGAAGGAACGTGAACAGATACATTTAAAATATTTTAAGACACAGAACATTCCCCGGAATTTCATTCCAAATTCAAATAATAAAAAGTGAAAATGCTGGGAATGTAGTTCTGTGAGAAAACAACGTTTCAAATATCACAGAACCTTAATGAACTATCCATTCTCTCTCTCTCTCTCTCTCTCTCTCTCTCTCTCTCTCTCTCTCTCTCTCTCTCTCTCTCTCTCTCTCTCTCTCTCTCTCTCTCTCTCTCTCTCCCTCACACACACACACACACACACACCTAGACAAACTGATTACTTTTTAAATATTAATTTTTTAATTGTACATAAATAACTGATTACGCACGTCATCTCAATATATGCATTGTTTAATGGGTTCTAGATTGTTGTGAAATGTTCTACATACAAGAACTGATTACCCAGATTAATTATTAGGTTGAGTCAACCATAGTAACAATGTCTAATTATCTATTATACAATGGGACACCTTTAACCTGTCACCCCAAATCTCCAGCTGGAGCTGATAAAAGTTAAAATCAAAGAGTATTTGAAACAGCACAAACTTGTGTTCCTGGCCTAAAACAACAGAGTCTGGAGGAAAAGGACACAATTTTGATAAAGAATTATGTCTCCATATTCTCAGATTGATTTGTGTTTGGTTATAATTACCAATTATATTTGGTTAGAATGTTCTACAGTGAGGAAGGCATTCATTTATTGGTGATATTGAGGGGTATCAAGGAACATCAGATGGAGGAAAACAGTGTTGCAGCTTCATAACACAAATCTTTCCACTTTTTTACATGTGCCATGACATTGCTCAAAAGGAATGAAGCTTGCATCCATCCAAAAAGGGTGCAGTTTTAAGACAAAAGTAATAGGATCCATTGACACTCCTGTTACTTCATAATAACACTTCTGATGCACACCAGGGTCATGCCAAAAGGAGAAAACCTAATAAGGTAATTTCTTGTCAGAGGCAAGCAACCAGATATTCACGAGTAGAATTCAAGCCAACTACTTTATTACATTCTGCTAATTATACAGAAATCTCCCCAGGCTGCCAGCCTTCAACTGGGACAAGATAGATGAGGCTCTGTGGAGCTAAGAGAGGTTCGGTTCTGGATTTCTTGCATCTGCGCAAGATTTGAAGCTAATTCTGCACTTGAGGAGGCCTCTTTGCCTGGTTGGGGTTTCCCAACATTTCTGGTCCTGGTTTGTTTCCATTGATATTATGGATGATAAGATTCATAAGCTAACTAAAATTCGTAAGAACTATCACTCACAATAGCTTGAATGATTCTGGTTACATATTCATATCATAATCAAGAGTTAAGACTACCCTTTCTAGGTTCATTGATAATTGCAGGCTTCAGTGATAATTGTTCATTGATAATTATAGGCATTCTGAGTACACAGCTACATCCTACAGTTTTCATTCCCCAGCAGCTTAAAACTGTGACCTGTGACCTTCTTCACTTTTGCCAACTCCAGCCCTTTGCCCCTGGTCTATGTTCCTGCATTAAAATAATAATAATAATATTTATTGTCATTGTACTAAAATTACAATGAAATTGGTTTTAACTTCACTGGTGCAAAATTATAACAGAAACAAAAACGAGAGAAAAGAAAGAAAAAAAACTAGCATGTGCAGGGAGTGATTGCGGTTGAATTTAAAGTCTCACAGCCCAAGGATAGAAGCTATCTTTAAACCTGTTTGTTCGGCTGGCTATACTTTGATAAAAGAAAATTAAAACAACTGACTGATGCCCATCTTATACTTTTAGTATGCATTATATCAAATTCTTGGGTCATCTGTGTGTTGTGGTAGTGGTGGTGGGAATAACTTGCTTTGATGCAATACTTTCTTACTTCAGATCCTGCGCCTCCTTTCCATTTTAAAGCCTTTTACACAGGGATGAAATTCAGCAGCTTCTGACAAGTTCTGTAGAACTGGTAGTGGAAATTTTGAGTAGTTTGCTCAACCGCCAAATGCCACGTCTGACTGGCCCCAGAGTGGGGTGGGAATGGAGATTTTGCAATATCCTTCCCCAGGAGTGGGGAGGGAATTGGAATTTTGCGCTATCCTTCTCCTGCCATGCCCAGCAAGCCACGCCCACAGAACCAGTAGTAAAAAAAAATTGAATTTCACCACTGCTTTTACAAGCTATGATGTGCAATGATAGCAGAGTTGGCATTTTTGCAGCTAGATCCTTTCTTCAGCATCTCCAGCCTTGGTTGCATGTTGCTATGGCAGCTGAAAAGAGCAAAGAGCAGTATTGTTTAGAAGATCCATAGATATGCCCCAGTAACAGATGAAAAAAAAAATCCAAAGACTCTTGATATAGAATTAGAATGAGATAGGCATGGAAAATATATGGATTTATATATGGAAAATAACTGGTTTCAGTGCTGAAAATGGAAAGTAGCCTTTTCTGCTATTCTAAGTACACCCAGCCAAGCCAGGAAGAAATTGGTTCAACTACCAAACACAGATGACAATGTGAGAGTACACAGCCCATACTGAAGTAAGATGGTAATATTCGTGAAGATTGTGTGAACATTTGTGGCTATGCTGGGGGACAAAGAAGTAACTATTGCAGTAGCCCAAATCTTATACAAATTACCTGAAACCAGGGGGGAAATGCTACTTGCTCGGACTGGTTTGCCCAAACTGGTAGTAAAGAAAAGCTACCGGTTCACCTGAACTAGTAGTAAAAAAAATGCTACCGGTTTGGGTGAACCAGTATTTCCAACGATCAGCTGTGATGTGTGATTAACATTAGCTAGAAAGCAGAATTTCCTGCTTTTTAGATAATCTAAATCGCATGGCACAGCGGATGCCTGCTGTTCTACTTACCTTTCAGGCATGCTCAGTAGCAGGTTCCACCCACCTCCCCGGATGTCATCACGTCCATTTTTGATGCTCGGCGCATGCACGGAGGTGGCACGTGTGAGCGGAGTGAGTGCATGCGCATGCACGCTCACATTTGCAAACCAGTAGCGAAGGTAAGTAGATCTCACTCCTGTCTGAAACCATCCTTTAGCATAAAGTCTGGTTCCAGCTTTACAGAACATTCCTTCTTCTTTCTATTTCAGAATGTTTTGGTTTGGTGTACTATATGAGCAAAATGGAATCCATGCAATGTATATTGAAGACTCACAGAATCATCTTTTTCAAACAGAACCCTAAATTAATGCCTTTAAACTAAGAACTCTGAAAAGATTTAACTTCCCCCTCCTTCATGTGGAGCATTGATTTGTAAGTCAATGGTGGCAGCATTCATCCACTGTGTAATCCCATGAAAACTTGAAAATAGCTTTCTACAATCCTTGTGTGCCTCTCCCTAAGAGGGAGCATTTCATCCTTGACCTATTTCTGCTTGCTGCACAATAGACTTAATGAGTAATGATGACTTTAGAAAAGGCAGCACAAAAAGAAAAAAAGACTGAAGGCTTTAAGATGGGAATCTAGAAAAACATCAAGCCATGTCTGCCAAACTGAAAAAAAAACTGTGATATTTGAAACACGAACAGATTGCTGCTTAAAACCTAACAGTTAAAGTTCTGCTTGCAAATTGCATTTAAGTTGTTATCATTTTGATTAGAATCCAATTCTCTTATATTCAACAACTCCTCTTCCATTCTTGCTTCTGAGGCTTCACTTTTTCAAGGCTAAGATGATTTATGTGTTTATTTTATTTATTTAGTTCAGGGGTAGTCAACCTTTTTATACCTACTGCCCACTTTTGTATCTCTGTTAGTAGCAAAATTTTCTAACCGCCCACCGGTTCCACAGTAATGGTGATTTATAAAGTAGGGAAGTCAATTAAGCTGGAAAAAAGGAAAGTGCTTCAGTATCGGACAAAACCCCTGCCGCCCACCATGAAAGCTGGAACGCCCACTAGTGGGCGGTAGGGGCCAGGTTGACTATCACTGATTTAGTTTGTCACTCATGTAAAAGATAACAGGAATAAGAATAAACATGAATAAGAACATAGGAAATGGGTAGAAATAAATGGGGACATTTTGACAGGGAGATTAGGTACGCTGGTGCACTTATACATGTCCCTATGTTTTTGATGCCTCCTCATTTCTGCTGTATAGAACAGCTGTTTCTTAAGGGAGGGGACCTTATGATCAGACCAGGATACATATCACGATACAAGAATGGTGTGTATTTGTGTGTAAGAGACTGATACAAGTCATATTTTTCATTTGTCTTTGCATGGACTGGGATGGTGTTTATGCTCCAGTTTATGCTTGCAGTTGTGAAATTTGCAGGCCTGAATGTAGTAGATTGGTTCTTCAGTAAGAGGTAGTCCTCAATTTACAATAGTTCATTTAGTGACCATTAAAACTTGTAACAGTCCTGAAAAAAGTGACTTACGACCACCATTGCAGCATCAAGATGGTCACGCGATCAAAATTCAGATCCCCTTGGCAACAGATTCATATTTACGATGGTTGCAGTGTCCTGGGGTCAGGTGACCGTTGGTGATCTTTTGCGACCTTCTGAGAAGCAAAATCAGATTCGCTTAACCTCCCATGTTACTAACTTAACAAGTATGGCAAGAAATATCGTAAAAATCACTTAACTGTCTCACTTAGCAGGATAGAATTTGAATTCAATTGGGGATGTAAGTTGAGGGCTATCTGTATTTTGCATTATATCCAACCACTGCACTGAAAAGCAAGTGGATGTGTGCTACTATCAAGATCTTGACCCGATGATCGGAATTCAAGATAGGGTTGATTCCGATCTCACAAACTAGCACTCCTTCTGGCTCAGATCCATAGCACCATATTATCTCTCTGAAAATCCTTCCTAAACTCTCTTTCTCACAAAACAGTTTCTGCAGAATATTCAGTTTATCCAAAGCAGCAAAAATGTTTTTCCCCCCTTTGTTCAGGACGTGCAAAAACAGCCAGGGGCAGCTTCTGAAATAGTTGTTAGTGCATGCAGATGTTTTACTATTTGACTAAGTGACCTCATCTTTGTGGCTGATGTTTGCTGCTAGTTTATATCCAGCAGTTTTCTCTGCCAGTTTTGATGGAGGTATAGCAATAGCACTTAGACTTACATACCGCTTTACAGGGCTTTACAGCCCTCTCTAAGCGGTTTACAGAGTCAGCATGTTGCCCCCAACAATCGGGATCCTCATTTTACCCACCTCGGAAGGATGGAAGGCTGAGTCAACCTTGAGCCTGATGAGATTTGAACTGCCAAATTGCAGGAAGCCTGCAGTCAGCAGAAGTAGCCTACAACACTGCACTCTAACTACTGCGCCACTGTGTAGTTTTCTTCTTGCAGGTTCCTTAAGTAGCATATTGTTTTCTGCCTGATTATTTGTCTTGTGTTAATCCCTGCTTATCTGAATTTTGACTGTGTGGGGACATATTCTATATTTTTGTTTCTTTTCTTGTCTTTTTTAAATTGTCACTTTTAAATGCTGCATAAATGTGGCTTATCTGTATGTGTCTATTGATAGTTGATTTGCTCAAATGCCAAACTTCCAGGGATTCCATCAATAGACACATACAGATTTATGTAGCATTTAAAAGTGACAAACCCTATACTCATAACACTGATAATGTTATGTAGTTGGGTAATGAAATGTCTGCTAGCAAAGAACCAAACTCAGCACCACGACCTCCACACTTCAACCACGAGCTACAAATATTCTCTTCTTTTGGAAGAATCTTTCAAGGAGCACAACTGCTTTAATTAGTCCTACTGTGTTACTAGTTAACTAAATCTTCCTTCCTCCTTTTCTCTCTCACATATGCACATGTATAACTAAAGAGACTCTTTCTCCGCTTGTGCCTGAGTTGAGTCAATTGTCCATAGGTATATATATATATATATGTAGTCCTCCCTGAATCTTCTCATTCAACCTTCTACTGGGTCATATCTACCTGTTCCAGGTCATTTTAATGGTTTTTCTTTTAGTAGGAAATGACAGTGAAGATCATTCAGTTTTGTTCTGGCATCAGGAAGAGCTTCAGAATGAAGTGCTGCCTTCCAGTTCCATGTCTTACTACTGCATTCACAGGGGATCCAAGAATACTTTTGAAAAGAAAGATCATAAATAGCTAAGCACCAACATTTTGTTTCAAAATAGTTGTAGCCACCAATACTTCCACAATTAAATTTCACAACAAAATACTAAATATTGTAGGATTTGAATACATAACTGTTTGGGGTGAATGTGGAGAGTCGTCCTAATTTGAAATAAGCTTTTTCTAGAAAATTAAAAATATATATTTCTTAAGAGAACCAGCAATATTTCAAAGCATTTAAAAATACATTGTTTCCTGTACCAGAGTTGTTTGAAAATATGTAGTATTCTCATTAGGTGCTTGCAAGGAAACACAGTTTCTCATTAGATTTAAATGTGCCAGTAACTATTCAAGGAAAAAGGAGATAATGAGCAGGAATGGGACAAACTGACAATAACTTGCTTAAGAATTTATCTCAAGTCTTTAGGATACGTATCTATCTATGCCATTAATTATAAAAAAAGGCATATGTAAATATCTTCAACTTTGCAGAATGTAGTAAGAATTCACATCCTTTAAAAATCAGGATGTGCTCACTCTTAGGAGGGAAGGAAACATCCTTGCATCCACACATTTATGATAACTATTGCCCATTTCTGAGTAGGATGCTATGTCGGTGCAGTTACACACCTTCTTGTAAAATAATTATGTCGATTATTTGGGTTAAGATGTTGAATCTTTTGGTTGCCTTGATGGGTGCCCTCCTAACAGTAAGAGATAGAAGGAGAATGGCTGTTGATCTGGTGGATCTCTTAGCAGTTTTTGATATTGTTGACTTGGTATTATTCTCAATGGGTTGGAGATGATTCTATTCACACTTTCAAGGAATAACATTGGATACTATTCTTTGGTAGTTATAATTTGATGTGCCCAATGCTCTTGGGCAACGACCATCTTTAAAGCGCTCCATGGCTCGGGGCCTAGTTATATGTGAGATCGTCTCCTGCCCCATACATCCCTCCGGCCGATCTGCTCCCACAGAGAGGGCCTTCTCAGGGTGCTGTCAGCCGGGCAATGCCGACTGGCGACACCTAGGGGAAGAGCCTTCTCTGTGGCAGGCCCTGCCCTTTGGAATGACCTTCCCCCTGAACCTTGCACCATCTCGGACCTCCGCCTCTTCCGCCAGTGTCTAAAGACACACCTCTTTCAGCAAGCCGGCCTAGCCTAACCTCCCGTTAGGGCTATTTTAGATAGTTTTAAATTGGGGATTTTAATTTGGATTTTAGCATAGGACTGTTACGTAATTTAATATGTTTTTAAATTCTGTATATTATTGTTTTATATGTTTTTAAATTCCTGTGCGCCGCCCTGGGTCCTTCGTGGAGAAGAGCGGGATATAAATTTAATTAAAATAAAATAAAATTTAAATATTTTTTTTATAACTATATTAAGTTACCAGCCAAGTAAAGAGTTTTGCAGAGAGATAGTACAGTATCAATATGCCAATGCCACCTAGCTCAACTTCTCCAAAACATTTAATTCAGGATAGGTTCTATATGTTCTGAAGGATGCCTGAAAATACCGGATGAGGAATGTGATGAAAGATTGGAAAGGTGGGTAGTAATTGGATAATTGAGACAATCAGAGCATCTCCAACAGGCTGACATCCTCCAATCTCCATATGCCCTTCCTTTTTTAAGGTGCAGATAAGATGGGCTGGGAGTGATGTCAACAGTAGTGTGTAGTCTTTGCCACTACCATTGATATATCTGGTTTCAATCATAGCATATCCTAGTGATGGCTAACCTTTTCTGGACTGAGTGCCCAAAGTGTGCCAAACCCCCCAAATGCAATGTGCACATGGTCCCTGTGCATATGCCCTTCTCCCGCATATGCAGGCATGGCCCCCTGCATGTGGCCTGCCCCCCATGCTCCCCCTGCATGCGCTCCTGCATACACTCCCATATGCACCCCCTGCATGCACCTCCACACCAGTGGTGGGTTTCAAAATTTTTTAGAACCTCTTCTGTAGATGTGGCTTGCTTTGTGGGAGTGGCTTGCCAGCCATGTGACTGGGTGGGAGTGGCTTGCCAGCCATGTGACCGAGTAGGAGTGGCTTAGCAGTCCTGTGACTGGGTGGGCATGGCCAACTTGTAAAATGTGGTGAAACTCACTTAACAACGCTCTTGCTTAGCAACCAAAATGTTGGCTCAGAAACTCTGGCATTTGAAGCACGCAAGGCTTAAAGCTGTCAAGTTAGAAGACCCTTGCACCCCTAACCCTTTAGAAAAAAATCCCCAGGGGTGTTCAAACTTGACAGCTTTAAGACTTGTGGACTTCATCTCCCAGAATTCCTCCTGTCACTCTTCATCTTGATGATGTGCGGATGGGCGGGGGGGAGGGAGCTGGAATCAGTTCTAAACGGCACTGTAGATTTGTGGAACCTCTTCTACAGAAGAGTTTAGAACTGGCAGGAACCCACCCCTGCTCCACATGCAGATGCACTCCTCGCATGCGCCCTGCCCCAACACATGCAGGATAGAGATCCAAAGACCAGCTGGCTGGCTGGAGGCATGTCTGCATGTATAGTGGAGCTGAGCTGGGGTGACAGCTCACAAGCCCACAGAGCGGACACTGTGTGCCCCCTTTGGCACACGTGCCATAGGTTCGCCATCATGGGCACATCCAGCTGATCAGCCTATCTCTCAAACCTTTCCAAGACTTTCCTTTTTCTACCCTTGAGGTTTAACATTTGTTTAAAATCTTTTAGTAGCCTGGTGTGCACTAACTTTATGCTGCTAAATCCTCAAGACATTACTGAAGCTGAAAGCCAGGGCAACCCAAAACTCAAAAACTGCCATTGTCAAGCTTTTCTCTTTGCAGCCTGAAGAGGAAAGAAACAAGAATACAGTAAGCGTAGCTGATAATATTTATTAGAAGGACGATAAAAGTTATAACTCCAGAAATCTAGCGAGGGCTTTACTTTTAAAGGAGAAATCCTTACAGGCATAGATCCTTAGAGAGCAAAAGGAGTCTTGTCCGTTTTCTCCTAATCTCTCTGTGTGGAGGCTTGACTATGTGCCTTTTTGGGGAAGAAGTGGTTTATATCTTGTTTTGTTTTGTTTTGGTATCTGTCAGTCTTTAGATCAGTGTGAGAAATAATTCTCATAGCAGCCCAACCAGAACCCCCAAACTTTCAAGACACGGTGTTTTTCTTTGCGGTTGGAGACATTTCCCCCCATTTCATGCAACACTGGCCTTTAAATTTGTCTCTATCCAGCTTAGCAGTTGGTATTCAGCATTAGTCCCTTTAATCTATTCTGTGAATTAGCTCACAAGAATATCCTGTAACACATATGCAAACTCTTTGGAGTATTTGTTGCTCTGAGATATGTTTGTTTTTATATTGTTCTACTTTATATTTTTTATATGTCTTTTAATTTATTTGTTTGTGTGCCTGTTATTTGCCCATACAACTGCAAGAATTATTGGTCTTTCAAAGATATATATCTCATACATACTTAAGAGCTTTTGGTCCATCTGAACATTATATAGAATGGAAATCGTCTTGCAAGTTATAAAAACAATCTAATGAAAAAATAGGCGTAAAACCTATGTATTTATGAGCTGTTCTCTTTGTCTGTCTCTTCACCCAACATGCCTACCCACACACAGATGCAGTATGAATAACAGAAACTTAAAAAAAAAATTAATCTTCTTTTCAGGATCAAGCAGAGAAAATCCACACGATAGTTTCTTTATGTGACAAATGTATTGTAGCTCAGAAAATGCACCAAATATGAGCAAATAAATTGCTTTCCATCTAAAGTTTCCTTTCATTAACTATAGCTCAATCAAAAACCCCATTTGTTTTTTAAAAAGAAGAGAGAAAAAAAGACTCCAGTTGACATTAATTTGTGATGAGCTGCAAAGAACTGAGGTCTTTCAAAGTACTGGAGCCAATGACTTCTATTAGCAAGAAAGAATAAGTTGGCAAATACTGTGCTATCTTAATGTTGAAAGTCTGATGCCAATTAGTGTAAGTAATTGTGGGCAAAAAACATTCCAATTGTCAGACATTCTCAGGCAGCTCCATATGTTCATAAGTACAGATATCTCATAATGGAAACACATCCCCATTAACTGTAATTCATGGACAGAGAGACAATTAGCTCAATGCCATGGACACTATGTTGAGCGTCTTGAACAGCTGATTTCCATAATCTGTGCGCTCAGCATGATTTGCATAACATTTGTTAGGTTGCTGCAGACTGCGATAATAGTAGCACTTAATAGATACTACTGGCTTTTTACTGGTTTAGTGGGGACGTTTTATATGAAAAACATTTTTGACAGATTATAATAGAAATGCAATCACCGCATATAATAAAATGTTCCATGTGTTCAGTGGAACTCTCAGCATTAATACTGTTACACAACCTAACGAATGTGTTTCATGAACTCTTAATCTATTTAAACTAGGGGCATCGACTTTGAAGTTGCGTTATTGTCTTAGATATGAAAAAGGGCTACATTTGAAACAAAGTTACCAGGAGACAGTAAAATTGACTGCTCAATAAGGATGCTAAACTGGAAAAATGGCCCTTATATTTTGATGCAAATAGCAACCAGATATCATCAGTTTTTAATTCAACACACTAAAAGAGCATAAGAAACCCTTCAGACATTTTTTTCTGAATGTAGACAACCTTGTGTATGACAAGTAGGTTAATTGAAATGAAAGAAAATGTGACCCTCTGTTAGAACTGTTCCTAAGGGTTTGGAGTATAATGTTATTATTATTAGAGTGCTCTGAAACATTACAGAGGAAAGACTAGTGATGAGCTAAACTTAGTTCTTCTTAACCACAGAAACATAACATGATGTAAATTGGACATGACTAAAATGTGCTGCAAGAAATCATTTCTTGAAAATACTTGTAGTTCTTGTAAATATTTTTGAAGTCCTGTATTAAATCAACATTGAGATTCCTAATGAAGAAAATGGAAAAGACTACAGGCTCTGTCCTTTGCTGTGAGCTATCAAATCAAACACAATATGATTTGCCAGAACTGTTACCAAATTCCACAGACATGTTTTATATTAAAGGGTGATTTCACAGCCATTGTATGGTGTAAAAACAAGGACAGCTATGCAATAAGTATAAGTATAATCTTTATTGTCATTGTACTTGTTTACAACGAAGTTGGTTTTAACCTCACTGATGCAAAATTATAACAGAAATGAAAAAAGAGAGAAAAGAAAAAAAAACTAGCATGTGCATGGAGTGATTGTGGTTGGATTTAAAAGTCTCACAGCCCAAGGATAGAAACTATCTTTAAACCTGTTTTTTTGGCTGGCTATACTTTGATATCTTCTGCCTGATGGTAGAAGTGTAAAGAGACACCGACCAAGGTGTGAATTTATCTCTGAGAATCTTCCTTACTCTGCTAAAGCAGCGAGATCTGGCGATGTCATCCAGTGGTGTCAGAAGGCAACCGACGGTTTCTGATACCTCCAAAATCATCAAAACTTCTTTTTAAGATCCACCCAAGGCAAATAAGGAATGCTATCAAATATTTATTTATTTATTTATTTATGTATTTATTTAGCATGTGGCACATCATCAAAGAAACCAATGAAAAACAGTTCTTGTTTGTCACATATGACCTTGCCAGCCATTTACAAATTCAGCTTAATACATATAATTAATATAGACTATTTAGGCATTTCCCAGGAAATGCAAGGATAAACTACAATTTAGTATTAGATGTCTCAAATCTCCTTCAAATAGCAGGTTCAAAACGATAGAAACTGATTCATTGGCAGTGCTGTCCATGCCGTTCACACATATTCAGATATGTTGCATCTTTGAAATGTTGTTGGAAACATTTGCAGTGTAGTGCACTAGTTACTATAAATCAGCTTCAGTAGTCTTAGAAAACTTCCATTGTGTTTAACTCTATGCCTGTAATCCCTATTTAACATGGCCTTCATTTGTTGAAATCCAGCAATGCATGTCTGGAGGACACTGGATAGGAAAATGTCATCCTACTTGATAATTATTTCCTATTTCATCTTTGATCTCAAAGTCTACCCTGTATTTGCAGCTGCATAAAGTGAAATGTGTTCTGTGGAACTTCAGTCTTGTCTTTCCTGTTGCTATTCAGTTCAATTTGGTTAGTGGATTGGTTTTTACCCTTTTGCTGTGTTGCTTGATTTTCTTTCTTAAATGTCAGTCACCACTTTTCTCACTTTCATATCACTAAAATAACCAGAGCTGAGGTGTTCATTTCTTATGCACTTGTGAAATCGTCTGCCTCTGATGCCCAAGGAACTTTGAGTAGCCTGCCTTGACTGAACAAAGATGTCATTTGATCTTCTGCCTCAAGTAGCAAAACCTTCCTCTGGCTTCTAGTCGATGAAGCTAGGTTTTCTGTAACTGCAGAATTAATGTGCTTAATTATCTTTGCTTATTAAACATAGCAACAACAACAACAACAACAATGACCAAAAGAATCTGGATCCAGCTTGAAAAAGCATTCATGTCTCCAGAGAAAGGAAGCCTGATGTCAATATCAGAGAGTGATCCATAATTGTTATTTTTCTGTCACTTCTGCAATCTTCTCTGTTACATGTTCAGTATGAATCACAACCAGGAGTATTCCAGCTAAAGATCTATGACATCTACAGCACATACTACTAATACCAAGACAGAGAAAGAGCGGGGCAAAATGTATAACTTGCATGCCATAATATTTCTTCAGATGTTGGTGCTACTGCCAAAGTCTGTGTTCACTGTTGGGAGTTTCTTTTCCCTGAAGAAACTGCCAATTTCTGCTGTATGAAGGGAAAGGTCAGAATAAGGCAATTTGCAACCTCTTTGTAATGAACCTCTCAAATTTATTAATTTACTTATTTGTTCAATTTCTATGACCACCTAGCTCAGTCAGTGATTCTGAGCAGCTTTTATATTTATGTAGCAATGATGAATGTGTTGCAAATGAGATCTGGAAGAACTGCAGAATTGTTCCGAGAGAACTCTATTTTGATAGTCTTCAATGAAATGATGACAAAAACCAATTCCACAGTATTAGACACTTCCCTGGAATGATGAAAGAATAGTGTTCCTTCAGTTCTGTCAGAGAAGGAACTAATGCTACTCATTTTTCAAAACAGGATTTCTTGATTCATTTGAACTTTCTTGCTTGCCACCAATAAACTAGAATTGAAGATAATGATCTCCCACCATTTTAATGAGGATCCTAGCTCTTCCAAAGCTTTGCAGTGGACTATGGATGATTGTGAAAGAACTGTAGAAGAATCTCATTTTTCAATGAAGTTCATTAAAAAATTATATTGGCATGGTTTGAAGAATTATGTTCATCAGAAGGTGAAAATATCCTTCTTTAGTGGACACAGTTCCCAATCAGAATCATGCTTTGCTCTCACTATACATAAAGTGTAAACACAAGCCATGAATAATGTGCTGATTTACCTGGAGAAACTAGTATTCCAGCTGTATGTCGTTTTAAGCCACGAAAAAAGAAGTGAAAACATTGGAGTATTCTTAAAGAATGGTAGATCAATCACAAATGTTGCCATCAAAAATGTCTTTTGTTAAGTGAAAAACAGCTATATTTGTCTTGCCACACATTTTTCTTGTTTTATTAAATTTATTATTGTTTTCTCCTTTAATTTTACAATCAAAACAATAGCAATCTGCCCTTGGTCATTCTGTTTTTCTGTATAGGTAAAATATCTCTGAAGTTATATATAATATGTATATAATATCCCAACAACTGTCTAGGTTAATAATAATTATTTCATTGAATTGTAAAGCTACAGATGATAGCAACAGTCCTGTGCCCTAGAAAATTAAGTGCTGCCTTTTTCTCTCATTACAATAAAATAAATGTGTCTTGCTTTAACTTCAAAAACTCAGTTGTTCCCAAGGGACTAACTGAGATTATGCAGCTAAAACCCTCCAAATGAAATTAACTGGAAACACCATGTACTTATTTTTTCCACGATAGCCCCATATTAAACTTGTATTGGAGTTCTTTTGCTGAATGTTCTGCTGAAAAATTTCCATGGTTTTCTACTATACACTTGTGTTCACCCAATTATTCTGAAGTATAAGAAGATTTGGTTTCTTTTGGAGAACTGGCACTGAAGGTTAGTAGTACTTTATACTATATGAATATATTTACAGATGCATCAGAAGAGATGCTTAGAGGGAGAGATGAAATAATTCAATAGACAATAGTCTAGTTTTCCAAAGAATCTTCCAAATATTTCAAACTACATCTCCTGTTTTTTTCCAGTCGGGATGTCCAGTGCTTTTAACTCATTTAGCCCAAACTTTTCCCTTTCTACCTCTTACTTTCTATTTCAAAACAAGTATAGGTGGAAGTAAGTATGAGCATCTTCTCCAGTCATCTCCTATAGCCTTTCCTTATTCAGTTAAGTAAAATTCAGTCATTGGTGTGTCAATAAAAATAATTGTCAGCATAATGATACACTGCATTACCTGGTTGTTTAATCTTTTGATTTGCCTGGGCTTCACTGAGTGAAGAGGAATTGTCTAGGACTCCATATAAAATATACAACACAGTTAATGTATATGAATCCCATAATGTTAAAGTTTACAACCTTGTGGGGCTGCATTATTAGCTGACCAGGGATGCATGCGGCCTGTAGGTTGTGAGCTGGACACGTCTACTACATTAGTTCTCTTTTGCACTCTTCTGTATTTTGCAGTGGGTGAATGTTCATTGGAAGACTGCAGGAAAAGAATGTATAAATGATGGCCTGGGAAAGAGATAAGACCAGAGTCTTGAGGACTAGGGCTATTATTTGAGGTTGCCAGGCTATCCTAGCAACTCATAAAAGTTGCTTAGAACTTCATGACTAATGGAGACAGGTTGACTGATTCTTCAGCTTCAGAGATTGAAATGATGTTATAAATTCTGGTATCTTTTCAGATAATATTTTCGCCACAGCATTATCCTACATCATTTATGGATTTTTATAGAAATTCTTAAGTCTATTTGTAGTTTATCTGATTTCCTCAAATCTTTTTCTTGAAGAAAAGAAATCATTAAGGAGGAAAAAATGGAATATCTGAGCATCATATTCTGACTGATAATAACTAGTTATTCTGAGCAGATAATATCAGATCAATTAATTTTAAGGAAATCCACAATGTTAAGATCACTGATATAATTAAATAATAGAATCAACAATGATATGACTCTTATAGGTATTAAACTATGCAGAAAGAATTATTTTTTCTTTGGCATTAGGCTACTTTTTACAATTTGACATATGTAAGTCCTGGATCATGAGGAGGAAATAGGCCTGTGATAGAAAAATATGCTACTTTATACTGTGCTATATTGCATTGGTAACAATGTCAGTGACTACTGCTACCCTTATGGGAAAAAGTGGGAAAACACTTGAAATTTACCCACATTATAATTTAAAATATTTTTTAAATAAAATTATGTGCCATTAGTATATGACTCCAAGAAAATATTCTAGACTGTTACTAAGGTACTTTAAATTTATGCTGGAAGTGTAGACAAATTAAGAGTTATTTATCCATGCCTGGAGGACTTGTTTAAAAAAAAAACTAGAATTTTTTTTGTTGAAACACATGCAGTACAAAGAATTTTAAAGATTCAACTGAAACTGAATATTTTCCGTTGAATATTAGAAACGGAATCCTTTTTGCTGTGACGAATGAACAGACAATTATAAAAAAGTCCTGGAAGATTATTTTTTTTAATATGATCAGTACTGTTCGGACAATTACATGCACCAAAATGACAAGATTTTGAAATATTCACAAGGTGAAGATAATTGAATGAGCAGAGATGGCAAAATTAGTTTCCTCAGAAAAAGATCAATGACTGTCTATTAGTGACTGGAAGCAACTATGGACTTTTTGCTGAAAAAAATAAAAAATGAACTGGTGGATTTGATGATTCGAACAAGTAGTTTATGGGAAGAAGGAAATTATAACTGAACATTAAAGTTAGAGAAAGTAAATTATAAACACTTATAATTGCTGTTAAGACTGAAAGGCGCTTCTTTATTACTTTTTTTTCTTTTCTATTTCTTTTACTTAGTATCTTTTTCACTTTCTTATTACTTTCTCTATTTTTTTTCTCTTCAATTCCAAAGCAATTCGATTGATTTTATTTTGTTCAAAACTTCCTCAATAAAATGAATAATAGTAATAAAGTAACAAAGTCTTTATGTCAACCTGAAAAAAGATGCTGGTGATTTATTGAGCATCAAAAGAGCTTGCTGCTTGCACAAAGTTTGAAGCACTTCTAAATCAGTTGAAAAATCTACAGCTGTTTTAGGAACTCTTTAGAATGGGGAGCTGCATTTGGACAACTGTTTGTTGATACTTTATTTAATATTCCTTTTGTACCGAATATGTTTATTGTCTTCTTTTGCTCCAGCACTAATAAAGTTTTGGAGGGGAATGCCTTTGAGTCAATGTTGACTGCCTGAACAAATCCCTACAGTTTTCTTGGTTTGGTAAAATTTAACAAGTGTTGCCATTGCCTGCTTCTTCCTAGGGCTGAGAGTGACTCGTTCAAGGTCACCCAGATGGCTTTGTGCCTAAGACAGGACTAGAACTCATGGTCCTCTGCCTGGTGGACTGGTGGCTTGACCACTACATCAAACTGGTTTTACTCCCTAATAAGATTACTCTAATATGTGATCTTCTGTTATAAACATGGGTGACTGCAGCAATTTGAGTCCTACTGAGTCCTGTTCTGAAGTATTATTTATAGGACAGTGGTAAGAACATTTACTCAAAACAAAATCTCACAGTGGGTCTCAATGGGACTTAATTTTGGATGAGTGTGTAGAGTATTATAGCCTGCCAATCACAAGGGGGTAATCAGCAGCAGTCGTCTCCTCTTTCTGAAGCCTAGAGAATCCCAAAAGTCCCATTTACTTTTCTCAGTTGGCCAGTTTTTAGTCTGCAGTTGGTTGTTAGAAATTAACATGTTCTTTTCTTTCTGGTAATCGCATTGGGGAAAACAATCTGGGACAGGACAGATAGGAAAAAGTGGAGCAATTCTTTAGTCTCTTGCCAGCAACCATGTTCCAACTCAGTGTTTCACTGAATTAGTCAGAACACTAAAAATAAACCATCAGGTTCGAAAGGGCGTGTAATGTGAAAGAAATAAAAAATCATAGAGGGCTGATAGGAGGAAAAAAAATTCTAGAAGGAAAGTATGGTAATTGAAGTTACTTCCATTTAGATATACAATATCTGAGATGCAACAATCCACTGACCACAAGATGACAGCAAAGAGGCATTTTCTAAATCTGTCTGCTGCCACCAACTGGTTGTCCAGATTGTTTTTTTTCCCAATAAAGATGTGGTTTGCCTATTCTACCAACAAGACCAGTGGAAGTAGTGTGGTTTGAGGATAAACAATTGCCACTCCATGGAGAGACAGTGCAAAGGAATTTCTGTGTGAAAACTGCAAGACTGGGAGAATATCTTAGGGCACTTGTACTACAGTTGCTATGAAGACACAGATCCTCTCTGTCAACAATCCTGTGGGAATATAAACTTCTGTTTCTGAACATAACCAGAGAGACTGCATTGAAAAGAAGCAATTTAGTGGCAATTTCCACAGAGAATTAGAAAGAGAAGGATATCTCTCTCTTATGTGCGTATCTGTAACTAAGGAAGTATACACAACACCAGTTGAAATTCCACACATATGTTTACTTGTGGTTCATGTGTTTTGTCATTCCATACCAACAAAGTTATTTTAAAAATCTTGTACATTCTCAAATTGTTCATTTGAACTTACCTGCCCACACTCCCATATCAAGTGTGATCCCTAAGGTAAAAAGAAGATATTTTGAGAATTGAGTAGCTGAAAAAATGCTTAGTTTTCAAATATATAAAGCCCTCCACTCTCCTGGGACATTAGAAATAGGAGTCAGATCCCATTATCTATGTGGAGGCAGTAATAGAAATATATTCTATAGGAAGGCACAAATGGAAAGGAACGGCTTCATTTGAATGTGTATTTATTTCAATTTGGATGCCACCAACTTTAATAAATTGTAATAACAAATAGTAAACAATAAAATCACACAAAAACAGCAAAGTGCAGCACATTAACCGAAAACAAGAACAAAAATAAATTTATTTTTTATTTTATTAAATTTATACCCCGCCCTTCTCCAAACGGACTCAGGGCGGCGCACAGGAATATTAAAATATATACAAAATCACATAAAAAATTTAAAAAACTTATTTGATGAACATCCTGCGCTAAAACCAAATTAAAATCCCCAAAATTTAAAAAACTGTCTAAAAGTCATTATGGAGGTTACGCTAGGCCGGCTAGATGGAACAAATGTGTCTTTAGGCACTTGCGGAAGAGGCCGAGGTCAGAGATGGTGCAAAGTTCAGGGGGTAAGTCATTCCAAAGGGCAGGGCCCGCCACAGAGAAGGCTCTTCCTCTGGGTGTCGCCAGCCGGCATTGTCCGGCCGACGGCACCCTGAGAAGGCCCTCTCTGTGGGAGCGTATCGGTCTAAGGGATGTATGGGGCAGGAGGGGGGGGGTCACAAATGCAAAACTTGTAGTTATTATGTAGTATTATTGTATAATTATTATGCAACGTTACTAGATAAATTGGTGATAAAAGGTAGTCCTTTCACATGTGAGGTGCATTCACTACCAAACCTGAGACGCTCCCTATTCATGTTTAAAGTGTAAAAACATCACAAGCTGAATTGACCCTGAGTGGTAACAGAAGGAAGAGTCAGTCGGTAGCCCAATAAACCAAATTGTTTGTATTTCAGAGATAGCATAGGTGACATGCTGACCTAATAATAGGAAAGGATAAATTAGAAGAAGGTCATCCAGATGGTTTTATCAAAAACATTCCCAAGTCATGATGTAATTTACATTGTTTCTGCTTCTGTCTTGTTTTTGCAGTGGAGTTGGCCAAGTGTATATAACTGTGATGGTGAACCTATGGCAAGTGTGCCACAACAGGGGCATGCTATTCATTATATTTGAGGGGCTTTCCTTGCCATCAGATTGAGACCCATATAGATCTAATGGTGGGTGGAGAGGCATCATTTACAAGGCAGTGGCTGCTACAGAGCAGATACATTTCCTGATTCCTGAAATGCAACTGTGCTTAATTAAGAGGAATCAAGTCTACAATACTCACTCTGCTGGATTGTAATAGCTAGGTAGACACTGTGGGAGACAGCCAGTCTCTCAAATATCATGTAAAGCTCTATAGGTCATAACCAATATCTTGAATCACACCTGGAAGCATATCACCTACAGGTGCAGCAAAAGCTAGATCAATGTATAGCCACAGACATATGTTGGCCCAGGCATGACTTGGGCCAGATCCATAATTGCTGTGGGGGTCACAAAATCCTGAGCCACCTCAGACTCTATGTCACCTATATTTGTTTGTTTATTTTAACTGCTGCTGTGGCCTAGAGGTGGAACTCTTGCCTCACAAGCAGGAGATTGTGAGTTCGATCCTAGGTAGAGGCAGATGTAGGATCTCCTGCTTGGGCAGGGGGTTGGACTAGATGATCTGCAAGGTCCCTTCCAACTCTGTTAATCTATTATAAACTGTCAAAGGTCTCTGAGTGTTTTCCAATAAATTTAATCCTCACTTTATTTTTCCATTTAGAATTCCTTCCATTTAGAGTTTCTACTACTAGGCTAGCTCTTACTAATCATAAGACTAGTAAGAGTTTATGGCTGGTTCACAAACAACATGTTATTCTTGATTATTGTACAAGTAGTACACTGACTGTGAGAACTACTTTAGAGAGGCATAAGTGAGCTGTCTGACGTTATTGCTGCAATTGATAACCCAATTCCAATGCAAAAATAACATGTGATTGATTTAGAATCAGGTAATTGGCATAATTACTGGGATCTGCCCTTGGTGCCCTTGGCACCCTGGAAGGATATGGGAGTCAACAGAGATTGCTGAGAAAACTAGAAGAAAAATGGTAGTCATGATCTCTCTGTCCAACTCCTGACAGAGATCATACAAGAGAATAAGCAGCATGTTTTCCATTTCATACTTGGGTTTAGACTACTAAGAGTCTAGATAATCATTATCTTCCAGGGTTCTCTGTAATTGTAGCCTCATCACTTTCTTAACAACTTTTTTTTCAAAAAGAGGAGATTGAGACCAAACAAAGCTTATCCATTATATGGGGATCCAGGCGTGGATCCATTTTTGGAATGGAATGGGAAGACCCATAGATCTTTCAAAGCTGCTAAAATCTTTCCCTCCCAATTACCTCCTTAGGCACTTTCCATAACCAAGTGCGATAGAAGTTTAATCCATATCTACAGTTATAGAGAATGATGTCCACTTTCTTGAGATCAACAGGGTCAAAAAACAGATGTCACTTCTATCAACTCATAAAATTCCAATCACCCAAACATCCAACATAAAATGAATGTAAGTAATTTCATCCATAACCTAACACACACAAACACA
Source organism: Rhabdophis nuchalis (assembly GCA_039707465.1). Lineage (NCBI taxonomy): Eukaryota > Metazoa > Chordata > Lepidosauria > Squamata > Natricidae > Rhabdophis > Rhabdophis nuchalis. Next base: position 35,450,475 of record CM077651.1, on the reverse strand, counting down.
CACACACACACACACACAACCTAACACACACAAACACACACACACACACACAACCTTCAAATAAGCAAAAGCCATATAATTTTTAAGTATAAGGTTTGAAGAGAAATTCTTCTCTCCCTGACAGTCATAATGAGTTCAATCAATAGTGCAGGAAATTTAGAGTGTAGCTAACAATGAGACTTCATTATTCAAAGAAAGCGTGGGATCAAGAGCTAATTTCTCAGGAGAATCCATCTTCACACTATCAATGTTTGTAATACTTAAGGGAAGACAGGTTGACTATGAATCAGTGAGCTGTCTTACAATTCTTAGCAGAGAAATATACATATTTCCACGCTTTTTATGTTGCCTTCATTGATTTAAAATCAGCTTTTGATTCTCTCCCCAGAGAAAGATTCTGGTGGACGTTGTTTGATTTATCCATCCATCCATCCATATTTGGGATATTACTTTAAGTTTGGATGCAGTACAAAACTGCAGTTCTATGGGTCAGAAGTGATAGTAGCAGCTATTTCTCTGCAGATATCAGTTACATATTTATAGAGGTACAATGCCGATGGGTGGCCCCCAGGGGGAGAGCCTTCTCTGTGGCAGGGCCTGCCCTCTGGAACAACCTACTCCCCGACCTTCGTACCATCTCAGACCTACGCCTCTTCCGCCGGGCATTAAAGACACATCTATTTCAAGTGGCCGGTCTGGCATAGTTTTAATGGGTATAGTTTTAACTGATTCAAATGTTTTTAACTAAATTTTTAGCACAGACTCTAATTTAATTTATTTTAAATTGTTTTGTATGTATTGCTTTTATATTTCTGTGCACCGCCCTGAGTCCCTTCGGGGAGATAGGGTGGTATACAAATATGATAAAATAAAATAAAATAAAGAAAAAAAATAAATATTTTGGGAGTTGGGTCTTATTTTCGGGAAAATACAGTACCCTAAAACTCTTTAAAGCCGAATCCATTTCCTAGCTATTGTGACTCTTAAGTATGTGCATACTGAATAATAATAAATATTAATATATTAGTTAGTCCACACTATTCTTCAGAATACTGAGAAGCCCTCCCTTTGAGTCACTAGCCAGCCTATCAACAACATTCCTCCCCCAATGCTTGTCCTATTAGCACCTTCAGAGTTTCTTTTAGTTTTGCCTCTTCTTATTTTTGGAACTATCTCAGTTCAAGCTGCCAGCAAAGTTCAGAATATTGGTCACATGATTGGACACACAAGGAATTTGTCTTTGGTGCATATGCTCTCAGTGTATTTAAAGAGAATAAAATACATTCATCAAGAATAAAAGATACAGACTGGGCATGTGTCTAGGATGGATTTTGAAAGGATGTCATATTTTTTAAGATTTCAGAACATTTCTGAAGAACCTGGTGAATGTCTTCCTGAACTCATGAGTACAATTTTAGCAGACTATTTACAGAAACCTAAAGATGAGATCAGGGGGGACATTGACCTAGTCTACAGAATAAACTCGACATATGCCAGGATAAATGAAGTACCCAGAGAGATACATATTAAATTTGTTAGAAGGTCAACCAGAGAGGGAATTTTGAAGGCACAGAGAGGGGGGCCGTTAATTTACCAACAAAAGGAAGTCGCCATCTTGAAGCAGATCCCAAAAAAGATTAGAGAGATGAGAAGGAGGTATTCCTTCTTATCCAAAAAATTGTTTGACCACGGGATTTGGTTTAAGTGGGCGATGCCGGAAGGGATGTTGGTGTTCTGGGAAGGAGGGAGAGTTAGGATTAAAACAGTTGTGGAGGCGGAAGCCTTTCTTAAAAAACATTCCTCTGTCCTGGGGGAAGATTCAGGGGGGGCAGGGGGGGCCACGGCCCCGCCCGCTGGGGGCCAGGAAGGAGAAAAAGAAGATACAATTGCCAAGAGACTTAGATCAAAAAAATAACTTTGCTTTTTTATTAACATAGTATAACCTTTTTATCTGGATGTTTGTACATGACTGCCAGCATTGAATTGAGAATTTAGGATGTATGCACTTATTTTCACCTCGTAGTATTTTTGAAAAATGTTTTCTTAATGTTTTATTATGAAGCCCTGGAAGGGCCAATGATCCCGACGCGAAAGTTCTCAAAATGTTTCTGTATCCCTTACCCTATCCTTTTGTAAAATTGTAAAACCAATAAAACTTTTTCAATATAAAAAAAAAGAATAAAAGATACACTTAGTGATAGTCAAGGTTACTAATAAGCTATCAAATCATACTAGGAAACAGATAGCAATATGGTTATAGTCATAAGTGGGAAGAGATAGATATTAGGAAGGAAGAGAAGAATAATAGTAATACAGTCTTAGTAAATAGTTTGACAGTATTATGGGAATTAGTTGTTAAGCAGAGTAATGGCATTCAGGGAAAAACTGTCATCGTGTCTAGTTGTTCTGGTGTGCAGTGCTCTATAGCATCATTTTGAGGATAGAAGCTGAAACAATTTATGTCCAAGATGTGAGGGGTCTGTAGATATTTTCCCAGCCCTCTTTTTGACTCGTGCAGTGCGCAGGTCTTCAATGGGAGGCAGGTTGGTAGCAATTGTTTTTTCTGCAGTTCTAATTATCCTCTGAAGTCTGTGTTTGTCTTGTTTGATTGCAGAGCCAGACAGTTATGGAGGTGCAGATGACAGTCTCAATAATATATGATGTGAAATAACTAGATATCTACATTTATATTTAAGGAAGATTTATTTATTTATTTATTTATTACATCTAGGGTCCAGAAAACAATTATGAATTTTAAGGAAACATCTATTCCCAATTTCTCTGTATTTTTCAGTCCCAATCACTTTCCTTCTTGTCCTTTTGAAGTCAGAGACGTACTGCCTAGCAACCAGTCAATTTCAATTATCTTCCCATATAACAGTGGTTCTCCAAAAAAATCACTTTACATTCTTAAAAATGATTGAGGATCCCAAAAAGGTGTGCTTTATGGAGATTATATCTATTAATATGTACTGTATAAGAAACTGAAATTGAGAAATTGTAAAATGTTTATTTATTTGACTTTGCAGGGCAGCTGAAATACCATATTTTGGAACTGCTGCTCTAGAAGTCCTATCTAATTAAATAATTGTGGTAGCATCTGTCTCTCTCCTCTCTCTGGAGCTACTTCTGTTCAACTGCCTATCTGTATTTTTTTATTCCATGGTATTTTGACCTAGAGATGTCAAACTGCAATGCAAGCAGAGAGACAGACAAATCAGCTTAGAGAAGTGCCAGAAAAGTCCTAGTCAGATCCATGACATTTGTATTACAACATTCCATCGGTGGATATTTTCTCTGCTAGCAGATGAATTGCTGACATCAACTAATTCCTTAGATCTTAGAAGACCAGAACATGAAAGGTACAAAAAACAAGTCTAGGGGGAAAAAGTAGGCTAAAGAAGCAACAGGACAAGAAAAGCAAAATACGTTTAAGAATAAAGAAAAGGGAAAAAGGCTCAGTATGAATTTGAAGAGGAAAAGGAGAAATCTGACCCAGAAAACAATCCAGATAACTGCAGAAGGAAGAAGCACTTAGCATTTCAATAAAATGTCAGTCTTGGATATAGTTCTCTAGTGTGGGAAGGCAAATTTGATTAGATGACAAAAAGTACTTTTTGGGCGGGCAAGAAAGAAGCCAGGTGACAATACTCACATAAGCCTGCTCCAGTTGGAACCTACTTTCTTCACTAGAGATCCACTACTACAGATAAGAAGGCAGGCAGGTGATAAGTGGTTTTGAGGTCTCTTTCCTCTACAAACCAGAGCCATGATCATTAAATGCCCTGTGGGGAAAAATTCTGAAGGGAGACAAAGAAAAGAAGAGGAAACCATCAAATACTCTCTTACCTGCTCAACTGGATCTTTCCATCCTCCCTATAAGGCTGCTCCTCCTAGTTGGATGGATCCTTGTAGAGAAGAAAAGTCTGCCAAAGGCACTCTGAATCATAATTCGTCCCATTAGGGTCATTGCTATCAATGCTAGAAATAGTTGTGACTGTCTTCTTTTGTAAGTTAAAGAAATGTTAAAGAAATAAAATGATCACCTGTTTGGGTTTTTTAGCAGACCCCGCAGACCCCCAACCCCCAACAAGCATTCATAAAGATGTATTTCAATAAGATTCCTCTTTACTTGGGAACCAGAATGACCATGAAAATAGCTAGCAGCCCTAAAAACTCTTTTTTCCCTTGCGCTGAATGCATAATCCCCGGACACCATGGATAGCAAGTCTGCCAGCATTGGGCAGCAGTGTAATTTCAAATTCCTCCACTCCTCCATTCTTGCACTCTTGTGAATGGCCTTCATGCTTCCCAGCCCACCCAGCCCCCTACATAATACACATTTGCCGACCTCCATTTGTTGCATTTATTCTTCTATTTTTCAATTTAATGAGTATGCATTTATTTCAAGTGTAAACCTAACTAATATCAAGTGCAAAACCAAGGGCTTATAATTGGGCTCCTAGAGATTACTGCTGTGTTGCTTTGAACCAGGATCCCATCACAGGAAGGGACAAGCTTGCTCTAATTTTGTTTACAGTAATTAACAGCAATGGATAATGGTAATGACATGGTATTCTTGAAAGCTTCCTGCATTTTTGTGGTGGTATAAAGTCCTCTGCAATCCATTGTGTGCTCATAACTTACCCGAGGCAGGCAGTAAACCTTCAGGAAGGCACAGCCTGTCGTATTTTGTTGCTGAGTGCTGTACTGCTGGTTATAAATAAACATGTTCCTAATAATAGTTTATCTGTTTCGTCATGATCTGACTCACTCATGGTGCTCGGGATTCAAATGAAGGAATTGCAGTGTTGTAAGTAAAGAAAAAAAAGATTTAGCACAGTAGAATAAAGGAACAGCATGGAATATTGCGAACTGCATTTCCCTCTGCCACATTTTAAATACATTTGCTGTTTTGTATATGCTTCAGAAACTCACAATGTTAATCTGCATTTGACAGGAAAGAAAATGAATAATGTTCTCTGTCTCATTACAAATTACACTGACATCAAGCCACACTTCAGTATCAAAAACAATCCTTAATGTTTTTGTATTGGTCAGGAACAGTGCAGGGAAACAGAATCTCTGAAGAAGTTTAAAAATTGTGTTTTAATATGGTGCATTCAGCAACAATAGCTTCTGGCAAACCTTGTTTCCTTCAGCCAATATCTAAATTCTGTATAGTAAATAAAAAGCACTATGCAAATATCTTTGAATTGTTAACAACATAGAGAAAGCCAGAGAAACTGCAAAATTATAGAACCTACATTCTAAATAGACCATTTTAATTAAGCTGATGAAACTGATGTCCATAACATTTGGAGAGCTTCAGAACGTCCTCACTTGATTTAATAAAACAACCAGAGAACTGAATTATTTCTATCTTCCTTTCCGAGAGCCAATTTGATGTAGTGGCTCAGGCACCAAACTAGAATCTATGAGTTCTAGTCTTACCATGAAGTGGTTCCTACTGGTTCAGACCACTTCGCCTGAACTGATAGTGGTTTCACGGCCTGGGTAACTGCCTGCCATGCCCCCAAACCAGTCCTCTAGGTGGCACCATAGGCACTGCCATCTTGCAAGTATAGTGCTTGCTGAACCCACCTCTGGTGAGACTAGATTCTAGTCCCTAGAACTCAAGTGGCTGTCAGTCTTTCCCTCTCAGCCCTAGATAGGAGGCAATGGCAGATCACTTCCAAAAAATCTTGCAAAGAAAACTGCAGGGATTGATCCAGTCAATCACCAGGAGTTAACACTGACTCAAAGACTCAAAAAAGAAAACAAGAGAAGAAAAGGGGATGGTAGGGTGGGAAAGCAAGGAAAGAAAAGGGAAAGGGAAAAGGAAATGAAATGAAAGGAAAGCTTCCTTTTGGCTATTAGGCTCAGATTAAATAAAAATATATCATTCAATAATGTTGTGACGTAAATAGGAAACGATAGTCATGCAAGAACAGTAATTCCAATTTTGATTATTCTTAGGGTACTAAATTGATGTGAAATTGCTGGTGGGCTGTCTGCCTCTTTTACTCATTGACCTTTTGTATATGCTTATCCCTTCATTATGAATCAAAGCAATACAGATGGAAGTAATTATCAACACTATCAAGAGGCCTGGTGATAAATCCAGTTCGGAACAGTGCATGAAAAAGGATGCCAAAATGAATTGTGTTCTTTTCTGTGTTTTTGGGAATTTCATGAACAGATGGAAAGACAAGAGGAAATCATTGAGCACAATGTTGACTGCTTATTAATGTTAAGCGAATGGTGTAGTGATTCAGAAATGCATGCATAAACACACACACACACACACACACACACACACCAGCAACACCACTCAACATTATTACCTTTTTTTTCCAGGAGATGTGATAGTAACACTCATTATGTGAAGGCTCTGAATAATTATAACAGATAGAAATGCAGTATTTGGTCAAAAGTGTATTGTCTTCTTCCAACATATCCGAGGATCAACTTAGATGTTACAATACATGTATGTATTCAAAATGTACATGTTTAAACATCTCAGGAATCTAAGCCTCTCTACCTCCGAGTGAAATATGCCCCATTGTTTGGATTGAGAGTATGAAAGATTTCCCCTTTATTCCACAACTGCTACTGACATTTAAAGAGGAATGCAGTGGCTCAGTGGCTATGACACTGAGCTTGTAGATCAGAAAGTTTGGTGGTTCGAATCCCAAAGCTGCGTAACGGAGTAAGCTCCTGTTACTTGTCCCACTTTTGCCAACCTAGCAGTTCGAAAGCATGTAAAAATGCAAGTAGAAAAAATAGGAACCACCTTTGTTGGGAAGGTAACAGAGTTCTGTGTACCTTTGGCGTTTAGTCATGCTGGCCACATGACCATGGAGATGTCTTCAGACAGTCCTGGCTTTTTGGCTTTGAAACAGAGATTAGCACCGCCCCTTAGAGTCAGGAAGAATTAGCACATATGTGCGAGGAGAACCTTTACCTTACTGATATTTAAGAACCCTCATGTCAAATCAAAGATACCTTTAATGTAAGTCATGTCTGACTTTATTTTCTTATCCAGGATCTATTTTATAGTTAGGTGAGAGGCAGACGCTTAGGTTTTAAATTTGAAACACATTTGGCCTTTCCACTACTAGGCTGTGTTTAGGCTCAATACCAACATAGTTTATGTGTAGCAAAACAATTTCACTTTATACCTATAGTTATCAGTGACCTACAGCAGGGGTCTCCAACCTTTGCAACTTTAAGTCTGAAGGACTTCAGCTCCCAGACTTCTCCAGGCAGCAAAGCAAAGCTTTGGGAGTCTGGGAGCTGAAGTCTGGGAGCTGAAGTCCTTCAGACTTAAAGTTGCAAAGGTTGGAGACCCCTGACCTACAGGAAAGAGAGGTATGGTGTGACAGGATATGTATCATGACATCATTTTCTCATAATCCCATTGTAGCTTGGACCTGATGTCTCGGAAGGTGATATGCTATATTTTAAATGAGCTTATAATTTGAAGCAGAACATGTGCAGATTTTTTTTTTAAAGAAAAACAAAGCGTTGGAAAATTTACCAGAAAGCAATTACAAAGTATGGAATAGTGCTCTTAGAAACATAACGTTACTTGTAGGCTGGTTACAACTCATTTGAAGCTCTCAGCATCTCCCCATAGTCTTGACTGAGTGCAAATAGTAGTATCCCATGTAGCAAACAGCATATGGCATGCAAATATAATTAGTATATCACAAATGATGCCGTTGGCAGTATTGTGTGTGGCTCCTTCCAACATCACACTCTGCCATGTTTTTTACTCTAACGGTTGGGAGAAAATTGTAAGAGCATTAGATAAAGAATATAACATGACTTCGTTTTCTCACTGCAGAACAGTGGTGGGTTTCAAATTTGTTTAGAACCTACTCTCTAGGTGTGGCCTATTTTGTGGGCGTGGCTTGGCAGTCATGTGACAGGGTGGGAGTGGCCAACTTGTAAAATGTGGTGAAACTCATTTAACAACGCTCTTGCTTAGCAACCAAAATTTTGGGCTCAATTGTGATGATAAATTCTTTCTTTCTTTCTTTCTTTTTCTTTCTTTCTTTTTCTTTCTTTCTTTCTTTCTTTCTTTCTTTCTTTCTTTCTTTCTTTCTTTCTTCCCTTCCCTTCCCTTTCTTTCCTTTCCTTTTTTTCCCTTTCCTTTCCTTTCTTACTTTCTGCCTTTCTTTCCTTTCCTTCTCATTGGGTTACTGGCAGTGGCAGGCCAGACTTACTTCTGGGTCCGCCGGTGGAACCCCCTCTCATCGGTTCTCTAAATTTCACCATCCGGCTCTTGCGAGTAAGTGCGAGCCTGCAGAAACCCACCACTGCTGCAGAAGCTGTGTCATTATCTGCACACTCCTTGATTAAGATACTCTTTTTCTATTATTCCATGGAATGATTATATCACACACTTCTTTTCTTCAATTTGATTTGATCCATTTTACCACTGTACACACACAATATTGTGAAAGCCGCAATATTTTAAAGGATGCTCAGTTTTGTCTCTGAGTGTGAAAATCTTTGTCAGAAAACACAACACTCTTTCTAAAGTCTCATCTTTAGTTGACAAATTTCAGGGAGCAATTCAAGTATCCTGTACTAATGGAGTTAGAGGAAAATGATACAAATGAATCACTTTTTCAAGATACTGGTACATATCTTTTGGAAAACAGAAGCCGTGAATTCCTAGTACAGGGAGAAATGTAAGAATGCAACTTCTCATATTCTAGCATAAATCCAAAGAGAGAGTCAGATTATGTCTTCTGTCTCTTTTACAGTTTCAGGATGCTATTTCCTAATGGAATGATACAATGCAGGGACAACAAATCAAAACTGTTTCACAGACAAGGCAATTCGTATCAGGTAAACCAGGATCAATTCGCTTACATCTGGGCCTATCTTGTTCCCAAAATTGCAGAGTTACTTCATGCACTGTACTCAGAGTTATTTTAAGTGGGAGGATTATGACAGGATTAAGAAGAGTTAAATTTCCCTTACGAAGCAGAGCTTCTCTGAAAGTGCTATTTGCATAATAATTTGAATTGCCATTTGCAATTAATCTTACTTTTAGTTCTTTCCTCCTTCTAAACTTTTGAATTGGGTTTTTCTTTCTCTAAACAGCTTCAGAGAATTTGCTAGATTCAGAATGTTCGGTGGCATTTAATGGAATTCCTGGTTCCATGTTAAGTTGATACAGGAATCAATTCAGAATATAAATATGAGATGATTCTAGCTACTTAGCTATATTCTCTCTCTATACAGAACATGCTGAAAACATGAAATTATTCATAATTTGAGAAATTACTGAGTTGTGCAACCCTAAATTACTAATATAAAATTCTTCTTATCCTCATCTCTCCCCCGTATCATTGTTAATCAAATAAATGTTTCATAGCATTTACCTAAAGGAATACCTTAACAGCTAATTATACAGACACACTCCAAGTTTGGATTCAAGGAAAAAGCATTTCGATCACAATTTGCAAGGCTAGAAAAGATAACCATAGAAACATGTTTAGCTCTCAATCTGTTGCATATACAGACAAGTTAATTGGGTGATTCAAATATGGTGATACATATTAACTATGCCAGATATATAATTTCTATTGTTCCTCTTCATCTAAGATATATATTATAGGTAACCTGCGGAAGGAAAGATGGCCATGTAATGATTCTGCACTAGCGTAAATATTAAATTCAGTCATTTTGATGACTCAATAAACATCATAATTTGTTGTCAATAATTGATTGATGCAAAATCATACCTATTATTTACTGTTCCATATTTTCCAATAAACATACAAAGGGCATGTTGAAGAACATATGAAATATAATACTATTACTCTTAAAAAAGGAAAGCTCATGAAGGCAAAATTGCCCAGGGGCCATAAAATTCAAAATGTGGCCCTACCCAAGCATGCGCTATAAAATGGAGAACTCCAGGCTTATTTTTCTCAAACATTCATTATTGTGCTGCACTTGATTTGTGACATCCTTAATGTCATTAATTTGGGGTATATCTCTGGCTCATGATGTTAATGTAATGGGATGTAGGAATGACCTTGAGAGTGGGGAAGAGATGATGCTTAGGGAGGGAGTGACAAGAAAGAGAGGAGCCTGCAGTTGCTTGAGGAAGAAATTTTGAAGGATCCGTTGTAGTTGATCAAGCTGTAAAAAGAAGTTGGTGGTTTATACTTTCAATAAAGTAGAATTTATACCTTACAATAAAGTAGAATTACTTCATGTGATTGTGTTTCCTGTCTGCTTTATCTGGGAGGGTTGACAGTTAATGAGGAAAGCAACTACCGGTAATATGACATATAAAAGGTATTGAGCAGTTGGGGGAATAATTATAAATATCTTGATTGGAATTGCTGTTATTCCCAGCATCTAAAGATATAAAATAATAGCCATTTTATTCTTCTATGACCACTTAAGTTAGCACTGGATTGTTGTTTTTTTGATAGAAAATATAGAAGTAGGTTTTGTTCAATTTAGAAACTAAACTTCTCCTAGAATCTAAAAAAAGACCGCACAGAGTAGCTAAATTTTAATTGGCATTCCAGGCAATGAAGTCCAAAAATGGAGGTGGTGGGTGGGGGAAAGAGTATTAAATTAATATTAGCAAAAAATAGATAATGTATGTTATTCATATCAGCTAATGAGTAAGTATAAACACCCAGTCAGTGGAATAATCAGTAGCAAGTGTGAACATTTACATAACACTCTTATACATAACCTCTTGTACACAGAAACATGCCTTCTCTCTCATTATGCATCAATGTACATTTAATAAGCAAAGTAGTTATCTCTACTCCCTGCCAGAAAATTATCTGTAAATCTTTGGTTTCTCACAATGGAAAAACAGATCATTTCAGCTAGAGTACTAGGAAGGAGTGAAAAGCTAGCCTATTTTTTTCTCATCTTGACTTTTCCACTTGTTAAATTGAAGTGCTGTTCACCCATCCTTAGACTGACAGAAGACCATGCTGGCATGAAATTTGCTTTTATTGCCTTTATTCTATGAAACCAGCTAGGGTGATAATGATGGAAGAGGAGGAGGACGAGGAGGACGAGGAGAAAGAGGAGGAGGAGGAGGAGAAGACGAAGGAGAAGATGAAGGAGACGGAATTTTCAGAGACAGCAATCCCCAAGAAAGATTTTCCCTTCCTCCCCCCCCCAATAAATATTTTTATGAACTAAATACACAAAATAAACAATAAAATTGCAAAAAAAAAAGTTAAAACAAAAAACATATATGGTATATAATCATAAACACACGCACATGTATAAAAGTTGTAAAATAAACATTTCAATAAATAGAGAAAATAATTCATTCTGATCATCCATTTTCAATCTATATCAATAGGTTATGGGTTTGTATATTGCTTATAACTTCAGTTCTTCAGTCTACTTGATAGCTGGGCCATATGTTTATCTTCCTAATAAAGATCAATAAATCAGCTGTATGTATGGTACTGAAAAGCAAGTTTCTTAGTCCTTAGGTTACAAGTTGCTTAGGTAAGTGTCCTTCATTCACACACTCTCCCCAGCATGTTTGTGCTCACACTGAAGTGTCCACCTGCACATCCCCATACAACCTTCCCAAGTGTGGGTTCCGGATTCTTTTACTGCCCGTAAAAGGATGCGCTTTGAGTACACGCGCTTGATACATGCGAGCGCCATGCACAGTAGTGAAAAAAATGCTTTTGCGTATGTGCAGAACAAAAAGCAAGATGGCGGTGCCTATGGTGCCACCGATAGAACCGGTTCTGGGGCATGGGCAGCCGTGTTACTATCTACTCGGCCGAACCAATCAGAACTGGTAGGAACCCACCTCTGAACCTTCCCAATGCATGCAGCATCCCCCCCCCTAAAATGCTCTCTCCTACTCCTACTGATTTCTCGCACACTCCCATGATGCTTTCTAATTTGCACCACACCCCTGGACATCCTCCCTGACACACAATGCACCTCTTGACCACTCCATTTACTTTTTCTGATGCGTGCTGTACCACTTGGGATTCATTACTCACTCCCCAGCATCAATCTGAGTTGGTCTCTTTCACTCAGTCCTAGGAAGAAGTAATCCATGGCAAACCACATTTGAAATATTTCCAAGTAAACTTCAGGGATTTGTCTAGGAAATCTAGAAGTCAAGATTAATTCACAAATACCCACAAAAAAGCCTCCTAAGAATGTTGGAAAACTTTGGTGGAGAATATTAGTGTTAAAAGCATTTGGATACAAGTGATTTGTCTAACCCAGCATTAGTCTGACATTGTCAAAATATAGTTTGGAAGTTTTTGAAGGGCATTTACTTCTCTTTTGAAGTCTTTTGACTTTTAATAGTTTATTGTCTGAACATATACATAATGAATGAGAATATTGTAATCCTATATAATAATGGAGAGTCCCCAATATTATAGATTGCTTGCTTGCTTAGTAGTTAAGCACAGGTTTAATAGGAAATCAGAATCAATGCATGTATCTGATTGTTTCATTCAGTTTTGATTTTACATTTAAAATGGTACACCAATGAAGTTATACAAGGCTGACATTTACAGACTTTTAAGAAATCATATTTTACCCTGCATTAGACATATAAATTAATAAACCTTCAGTTCTTGCTTTATCTCATACTTTGTTTCTTTGCACATATTTAGTTCTCTAAAGGATTATTTAATCACTACTGTTAATCTCCAGCAAGGGGGGCGGGGGAAGAGTTTCAACTGAAGAAATAAAATACGTTCTTTTTTAATATGTTTAAATACTAGATTTAATCTGATTATGATTATAACTTGATTCTCAAAGCAAGGGACAAAGGATGCAAAAAACAACAAAAGGCCTATATTTTTGTGCTACAGACAGAAATAATTAAATATGATATTCCAAATTCTTTGTAACACGAACAAAACCCTCTTCATTCATTTGAACTGCAAGTTAATTATATAGCTTTGCAGCACACACTGTATGTTGGCTAGCTTTCAAAAGGAATATTAGTAACAAATGATACAAGTGAGAACTACAGATATTGACCTATTTTTCTTCTTCAAAATAACTGTGAGAAAGCATTTACTCAAACTGACAATGTGACATTGCATAGCCAAATAACGTTACTATTTATGCTTTGAGGAAAGGCAACAGAGAACCCTGCAGTTTTGCATTCTGCCGGGATACACATCAACACCTCCAATCACTTCTACCCATTGAGTTCAGATGAGGAAGGTTTTTAAAGTAAACAACTCCCCTTCCTAAACTTAATAATAAATAATTTAACCACTAATTGTATATGCATCTAACTAGAGTTAAATCCCACTGAATTCAGTGCTCCCAAGAATATATAGCTAATTATACTTTTGAATCAGGAGTAAAAAAAAAAACCACACACACACACACACACACACTCTCTCCTAAATTTATGTAGCAAACTGTTTTATAATTCTAGAAGTAAACTAATTAAAACTATATAGAAATTCCTGTTGAGCATTTTGTAATAGTTGAGGTTTAGATTTTGCCACCTCCATTTTCAGATGAAGCTCATAAATTCTGAACTATAGGAATCATCTTACCTGCTTGAGTAGGCTACAAACATCTTTGTGCAACCAAGAATCACACAAAGCCCTCTTATAAAGAATGTGTGGATTTGTTTTCCCTCTGTCTCCACCCTTTTAAATGGAGAATTACCATACTGGAAATATTGGGCTAAAAAAACAAACAACCTCATACGACTAAAAATCCTAAACAATAAGCAATAAAGTAGAATAAAGAATAAAGATCCTAAAAATGGCATCTTGAAATAATCCACAAACAAGCTGAGAAGCAAAAAAAAAAGATATACAGTATAGGAAACAAAACAGAAGCTAATAACAAAGGAAGAGTCTAAGGATAACTAAAACCAATAGAAGTGAAATTAAAAAAAGATAAGTCTGATTTGACGCCTTCAAAATACACGTGTAGTAAAAAAATATTGATTGTATAAAGTAAAATATTGCAGTAAATCACTGTTAATTTATTGTGCAGAGAAGTAGTAATAGAAAGTAAGGAGAAAGAAAAACTACTTAATATATTCTTTATGAGAGAGCAAGCTATTTTTAATATTTCTGAGGAAAGGAAATTAATACACCTCAACAATGATAAATGAAAAAACAACAACCTTAAATCAAAATATCAAGTCTGTAGGGACAGGTGAATCAGTTGCCAGGCTGTTGTATAAGTAGTGGAACTTTTTTTTTTTAAACACTAGAGATATAATGAAAGACTGGACAACAGCAACAAAATCCCAACATTCAAAAAGAAGAAGGAAGAAGATGGAAGAGAATAAAGAACAGTCAGTTTAATGTTTGTATTCTGCAAGGTTCTAAAATAGATTGTCAAGTAGCAGCTTTGTTTGTGTTTAGAAAAGGATGCCGTTATAAGGAGACAACAAAGATTTGTCAAAAGCAAAGTACACACACACACACACACACACGTAAATAAAATATTTATTTCTACAGTATAGGGCAGGCTATGTGTGATGTGGTGTGCGTGCTTGTGTATATGAAAACGAGTTTATTTCAATGTGTGATTGGATTTGATAAGTTACACATATATTTTATCAGTGTTTGGCAGCCATCACGGTGTATGAAGGAGAAAGAAGAGGCAGGTATTTAACCCCAGCAGCTAATGTCTCCCTCTCCCACCTCTCAGTGCAGTTGACTTGGAAGAGGATCTGCTGGTGGTGACAAGCACAGAATTCAGTAGAGATGAGGAATTCAAACATTTCTTCTTTGCATAATCCTGCTCTGATTCTGTCAGTCCCTCTATGTTTTTCAAAATGCGATTGCTATAATAAATGCATTCATTCATCCTTACTTTTCCTTGAGGGAACCTGAGTTGATGTGTTGCAGAATGGTAGTGGAGGTGGTGTGGCTATGGGCATAGTAAGTACTCATTGTTTACTTGCCACCTATTATATATGAGTAATGCAGGACTATGGCATCATAACCATAGCACCAGCAGTTGTGATACCTGCTTTTCTTGCAATGGGTACTCAACTATGTCTTTAGCTGTCAAATAACTTAATTGGATTGGCGATTACTTCTAGTACCACACTAAATATTTTTAGTATACAGGTAGTCCTCAACTTACGACCACAATTGAGTTGAAAATTCATGTTGTTAAGTGAAAAAAATTGTTAAGTAAATTTGTCCCATTATATGACTTATCTTGCCACATTTGTTGAGTGAAACACTGCAGTTGTTACATTAGTAACATGGTTGTTAAAGGAATCTGGGATCCCCATTGATTTTGCTTGTCAGAAGGTCACAAAATGATTCCTGATCACTGCAACCGTCATCTATATGAGTCAGTTGTCAAGCATCTGAATGTAAATCACATGACCATTTAGATGCTGCAATGATCATAAGTGTGAAAAATAGTGAACAAGTCACTATTTTTAGTGGCATTGAAACTTCAACAGTTGCTAAATGAACTGTTGTAAATCGAGGACTCCCTTTACTTCAGGTAGATGATTGCATTTTCAAACAACTCTTGCAGCTGACTTTAGCTTATACACTTCTTTTAGACTATCCACTGCAGCTCTACCCTTGGTCTGCAATGTAGAGGCTGATCATATTTCCTGGAGGGAAAATCCAACTAATCTTACTTCTAGGCAAACCATGATACCTGTGGGAAATTATATCTTGTAAAAAAGTAAAGATCTTGTAAGCTCCATTTTTAATACTAGAATTTAGTGATCTCACCTTTTATAAAGAAGTATTAGAATGCACGATACTAGAATGAAATCTAAACACAATTAGTCCAAATGTTACAGAGTTATTTTATTTTTAATTGCTTCTGTTCATATTCTGCCTATCTTGTAGCTTGCTCCCTTTTCTTTTGCTGCCTTTATTTCTCACTATCTATTTAGTTGCTGGATATGAATATGAAAGAAGTGTGGGGATATTGTCTTTCAGTAATAATAAAACATTTAACCAAGTTTTTAGTATTAAAAGGCCACGTAATTTGAATGCAGCAATTGTTGGGGGTTGTTTAAAAACTTGTATACAAAACTGATTCATTAAAAAAAAACCATAGCACTTTTAATCTCAAAGACGAGCTCAACCTATTATGATTATATTTTGTGAGTGTACTAGTTGCCTAACAGCAGAGAAATTTAATTCATCTTGAAACTTGTTACCAAAATTAGGAAACTTATCCCTGGAAGTCTAATAGGAAGTCCAGAATCTGAAGTTTAAAAAAAAAAAAACGAAACCTGAATTTTGAATTAAAAATAAATAAATTCAAAACCCAATTCATTTTCTCAGCATCATAATCTGGAAGGACAAACAAAAACTGGTTAGTTCATCTGAAAATATTTGCAATATTTCAAAGGAGGCTCCATACAGACATCTTAAACTCCTCAAAGCCAGCAGTGCTTTCTGATACAAAAGGTACTTTTTTTCCCAAGAGGCAACTGGACTTTCTGGTTTTTCTTTGAAAATGTTTTTGCTTCTCATCCAAGAAGTTTCTTCAACTTCTTCAGAGGTGAAGAAGCTTCTTGGATGAGAAGTCTAAGTCTTCAAAGAAAAACAATACAATACAATACAATACAATACAATACAATACAATACAATACAATAGCAAGGAAGGGACCTTGGAGGTCTTCTAGTCAACCCCCTGCCTAGGCAGGAAACTCTATACCATTTCAGACAAATGGCTATCCAACATCTTCTTCAAAGACTTCCAGTGTTGGGGCATTCACAACTTCTGGAGGCAAGCTGTTCCCCTGATTAATTGTTCTAACTGTCAGGAAATTTCTTCTCAGTTCTAAGTTGCTTCTCTCCTTGATTAGTTTCCACCCATTGCTTCTTGTTCTGCCCTCAGGTGCCTTGGAGAATAGTTTGACTCCCTCTTCTTTCTGGCAACCCCTGAGATATTGGAAGACTGCTATCATGTCTCCCCTAGTCCTTCTTTTTATTAAACTAGACATACCCAGTTCCTGCAACTGTTCCTCATATGTTTTAGCCTCCAGTCCCCTAGTCAGATGATTGTTGCTCTTCTCTGCACTCTTTCTAGAGTCTCCACATCTTTTCTACATCGTGGAGACCAAAACTGCAACCAGTCTAGTTGCCTCTTGGAAAAGAAAAGAAAAAGCACCTTTTGGGACATCCATGACCTGGATCAGGGGTGTCCAACCTTTGCAACTTTAAGTCTGAAGGACTTCAGCTTCCAGAGGTCTATGTAGTACAGCAGTTTTCCTAACACTCTGATCTCAAGATGTGGGGAAGTTACCACTTCTAATATTTATACATTCTCTAAATCAGGGGTCTTCAACCTTTGCAACTTTAAGTCTGAAGGACTTCAGCTCCGAGAGCTTTGCTGGCTGGAGAAGTCTGGGAACTGAAGTCCTTCAGACTTAAAGTTGCAAAGGTTGGAGACCCCTGACCTGGATGACTGAGAATCCCCATGGATTCTCTGATACAAAGCTCGCAAATGGAGCGTTAAATTCCAATACCTCCTCCTGATCAGAGCATCAGGAGCCTTTGATGCAAATCACAGGTACCTGTTTGACTCCCTCTCTGTGCTCAGCGTTGAAAACATTCCCCCCCCCCTCTCGCCCCATTTGCATTATCCAGGATTTTGTCTCTCCGCTCGAGCCTTCATCCTCGAACCCAAAGAGACTTTCTTTTTAGATCCTCCCTTTTCTCCTCCTCCCGGGGGAGGTCACGGATGTTTGGGAAAATATGTAGGTCAGTGGAGCATTTCCTGCACTTGTGCAAAAACAAGAGAAGCGGGAAGGCACCGTCGGGAGGGAGCCCTTCCTTCAGCCGCCAACCCCCGGCAACTTTCTCTCTTGCCGCGCAAGGAAGCGAAGCCTACTTTATTTATTTGGTTGGTTGGTTGGTTCCCGGACCGTGGGAGGCGATCCGACGGCGCTTTTTATGCCCGCGGTGACCCATTTCGTTGCTTTCGTCCCACCCCGCGGCTCTCCCTCTTCTCCGGCTAGAGAGATTCCGGCTGATATTTTCCCAAGCAGCGGCCGGGGGAACCTCCCGCTCCAGCCTCCCCCCCCCCTCCGCCCTCCTACATTAAGATCCCCGCGCTTCTCATTCCCGCTGGAAGCAGGCAGGCCACGCGAGCGAGCAGGCGCGCGAGCCCCCCCCCCCCGATGATCTGAGGGGAGCCGGGAGGCGCCCACCTGCGCCCGGCCGTCCTTCCTCCCTCCCTCCCGGCTAAAGGGTGGGAGCGCCTGAGACGCCGCTGGGAGAATGTCCCCTCCGGGTCGGCGGGACAGCAAGTTTGAAGGCAAAACGCAGCGGCTGGGATCGGCGCGCCTGCAACTTCATGCTCTCCGAAAAGCCTGCGTCCCCGGGAGCAGCGGAAACAGCAGCGGGCGCCACCGCCACCCTCCGGTGTCCAGCGTCGTCCTCGGGAGGCTCGCGGCCGTTTGCGCGTCTCTCCCGTGCTTCTCTTTCCGTCCCTCACGGGACTGCGCTGCCCGCGCTGGGAGGAAGCCCGAGCCCGGCATGCGGCGTCCCCTCGCACCATGAGAAACAGCGGCCGCAGAAGTAGCCGCGGCGACAGCTCCACCAACAAACCCGGGTTCAAAAAAGCGCCGGAGCCTCGTTTCCCCGACGCTTTGGCGTGCGCCAGAGAGCGTTTACCCGGCCTTTGGCAAGAGGGGACGAGCCGCAGAAGCTCAGGGGACGGTGGCCGTATCAAACTCGAGAGCGGCGGGGAGGACAGCCCGCGCACCCTGGTCGCCACCGCGGATAGCAGCAGCAGCAGCAGCGGTAGCAGCGGTGTTTGGCGCCTCCTGGGCACGCGCGCCCACCTCTCGTCCCGGCACGGGCACCTCAGGTAAGCCGCGCAGGCGGCGCTTGGCACAGTGACACAGATAAACAGTCGCCCTGGCGGCTCCCGGGACCTTTGCTCCACCTTTCTCCGAACATAAGCATGGGGGGGGGGGGAGCGCTCTGTCAGGGGAGGCGCGGGACAATTGCGGGGTCCACCGCCGTCCCGGAATGCCCGCGACCCCCGTTCCCATCGCATCTCCCCTCCAGAGTGGACCAAGACTTGTTCTAGTTTGGAGATTGCCTTTGACAGTTAGCTCAGAAATAATAGGATGTTGGTAGCTAGATCCTGGAGGATGCGTAAGGAACCACAGTGTTGTTGACTCAATGGACGGGGTGGTGTAAGGTCACCTGCCTTGAGCAGAGGGTTGGACTAGAAGAGCTCTGAGGACTCTTCTAGCCCTGTCTACGTTCTGTTTGTACGTGCAAAACTCGAAGTGTAGAGATTGAAAAATTAACTGAATTGCTCATTGGAGTTACTCTTTAGTTGAAAGCTTTTATTTCCATGCTGTTCTTTAATGCCAGTTTTGGATTCCATATTACAATTTTAAATGTAACTCTTTAAAAAGATGATATTCAGGTGATAAAAAAAGCTATCTGTACAGCTTTAGGCTGTGAGACTTAATGTGCTTAATATGCTGCTTTCATAAAGATCTCTCTGTATTTATGTATTTATTTTTTTGGTTTTGCAAATCCAGTATTGGCTAATAGTTATCTAGTGTTTCAGATGCATTATATCCACCACAGCAGTTACTGTTATTATTTTGGAGAATTTGGGTCAGAGATAAAGTGGGAATGAGGAACTTGCTTTTTTTAGCCTTTGTGACCACCAATGTTCTGAAGGCAAATTCAATCAAATAGGAACAATATAATACTTGAAAGCTATGGCTGATTCAGGAGTGCCATTAAGGTCAAGTGAACTTTTCTTCCTTTTCATAGTAACAAATAAGGAACAGGATTTTTAAAAGGCTAATAAAAGTAGATACGTTTTTAATTACAGGTAAGATATTCCAAGCATTAGCTGTTAAAAAAGAATAAACATATTACTGACATTATCCATCATGTTTATTAGAATTAAAGTAGTAGCATAGATATGAAAAATTGATATATACTTGTGGTTAAATTGTTGAATCTTTATCTTTAAGCCTGATTTTTTTTGTTTTGGATAACATTTCTGAAAGAAAAATGCCCATACATACCAGGCTAAATTCAGCATTCCATGAATAAACTTTAGCTTACACAATACGACTGACCTACCTTTGCTTTTCTCTGTTCCTACATACGTCAAATCCTTTCAAAGGCTCTCCCAGTACTTTGGAGCATATTTGGCACACTTTTATAGAGGAAACCTGTTTCAGTTGCAAAAGTGTTTTGCAGAAATTGAGACAACCAATTTAATAATAATAATAATAATAATAATAATAATAATAATAATAATAATAATAATAATAATAATAATAATAAATTTTATTTCTAACCTGCTCTCTCTCCCCAAAGGGACTCAATTTATTTGTATCTATATGCCAGTCGCTGGAACTATGGCATTAGATAATAGGCAATGTTTCTGATTCATTGCATCTCTTTCTAAGAAAAAAGATTGTGTGAACTTACTATCCAAAGATAAATTTAAGCATTTCTTCTTGTGATTAGTTATCATAAATTCTGTGCCAATGGCATGAATAACATGAAAGTGAACTACCAATATTCTATAATCATAGGGTTTAAAAAGAACTTGGAGATCTTCTAGTCCAACCTCCTGACCAGGTCAGGAATCTTCATACTATATTGGGCAAATGGCTGGCTGACCTTTTCTTGATAGAGCACTCACAATTTCAGGAGGCAGCCTGTTCCATTACTTAAGAGTTGTCACAGTTAGGAAATTCGGATATCTTGAACTTGATTCAAGTTTGGATTTTTCACTATAAAGCTTTCTTCCATTGGTTTTTGTCTTACCTTCAGAGGTCAGAAAATAAATCAATTCTCTCTTTCCTGTGATATCCTTTCGTGTATCTTAAGAAGCCCTCTTTGGATCCAGCTTTATTAACCAACTATCGTCCAGTCTCCAACATTCCCTTTTTGGCGAAGGTTGTTGAGAGTGTGGTGGCACAACAGTTTCCCCGTCACCTGGAGGAAGTTGATTATCTAGACCCGCGCCAGTCCGGCTTTCGGCCCGGGCATAGCACCGAGACGGCATTGGTCGCGTTGGTCGATGATCTCTGGAGGGCCAGAGATGGGGGTTGCTCCTCCATCCTGGTCCTATTAGACCTCTCAGCGGCTTTCGATACCATCGACCGTGGTATCCTATTGCATCGGCTGGAGGGGTTGGGGGTGGGAGGCACCGTTTTACGGTGGTTCTCCTCCTACCTCTCTGGCTGATCGCAATTTGTGTTGGCAGGAGAGCAGAGGTCGACCTCGAGATCCCTCACATGTGGGGTACCTCAGGGGTCGGTCCTCTCGCCTCTCCTGTTCAACACATATATGAAGCCGCTGGGTGAGATCATCCGTGGCTTTGGGGTAGAGTACCATCTCTACGCTGATGATACTCAGCTGTATATATCTACCCCAAACCACCCCAACGATGCCGTAGCGGTGATGTGCCAGTGCCTGGAAGCCGTAAGGATCTGGATGGGAAGTAACGGACTCAGACTCAACCCGACCAAGACCGAGTGGCTGTGGTTTCCGGCTGCCCGATTCAACCAGCTGATTCCATCGCTGGCCATAGGGGGCGAACATCTTGCCCCTGTGGATGGGGTGCGCAACTTGGGTGTCCTCCTGGATGCCCGGCTGTCCATGGAAGATCAAGTGACAGCCGTGGCCAGGAGGGCGTTTTACCAGGTTCGCCTGGTTCGCCAGTTGCGCCCCCTATTGGATCGGGACGCCCTTCGCACAGTCACTCATGCTCTCGTGACATCCCGACTGGACTATTGTAACTCTCTCTACATGGGGCTCCCCTTGAGATGCACCCGAAGACTTCAGCTGGTCCAGAATGCAGCCGCGCGAGCAATAATGGGTACCGCAAGGTATACCCATGTAACACTGCTCTTGCGCGAGGTGCACTGGCTACCTGTCGTCTTTCGGGTGCGCTTCAAGGTGCTAGTTCTCATCTTTAAAGCGCTCCATGGCTCGGGACCTAGCTATCTGCGGGATCGGATTCTGCCCCATACATCTTCCCGGCCGATCCGCTCCCACAGAGAGGGACTTCTCCGGGTGCCGTCCACTAGACTATGTCAGCGGGCGACGCCCAGGGGAAGGGTCTTCTCTGTGGTGGGCCCAGCCCTCTGGAACGACCTTGCCCCCGACATTAGAACAACTACGGACCTTCGCTCCTTCCGTCAGAAATTAAAAACTCACTTTTTCTGCTTGGCCGGCCTAGGTTAGTCTCTACCTCAGGGGTTAGGGAATGTTAATTTTAAAAATGGGGATTTTAGTGCAGGGACAGTTGATTTAATCTGTTTTTATTGTATTTATTTATGTATATATTTTATGTTGTTTTAATTTTCCCTGTGCACCGCTCCGAGTCCCCCTGGGGAGAGGACGCGGTATAGAAAATAAAATCTATCTATCTATCTATCTATCTATCTATCTATCTATCTATCTATCTATCTATCTATCTATCTATCTATCTATCTATCTATCTATCTATCTATCTAAGTGTGCTATCATGTCTCTCCTTAGCATTCTCTTTTTTAAACTAACATACCAAGTTCCTTTACTTGCTGTTCATAGGATTTGACATCAGGCACCTTACTGTCTTTGTTTGCCTTCTCTGAACTTTTTCTATTTGCTCAGCATCTTTTTGTATAATGATGGTATCCTTTTTTATTCATTTCAGAAGTTTTCCATGAATAGGTTCAAGATCTAATACTGAATCAACAAAGGGCATGTATGGTATCAGATCATTATTTGTTGTTCAGACTGGAAGAGATACTTGGATGGCTAGAGCAGGGGTCTCCAACCTTGGCATCTGTAAGACTTGTGGACTTCAATTCCTAGAGCTCTGGGACTTGAAGTTCACAAGTCTTAAAGTTGCTAAGCTTGGAGACCCCTGGGCTACAGAATTCTGGAAATTGAAGTCTACGCAACTTAAAGTTGCCAAGTTGAAAAACACTGATTCAAATAGTGTTGCCTTCTTTATGAGGGAATACCACGTTCTGCTTGCTGTGTTCTGTGGTTTTTAATTTATGTTAAGAGATATTAAAATTACATTTCCCAATGTAGAAACTTCTATTAGCCTCTATTATTCCATATGCAGCAGGAATGGATCCAGATGAAACTTAGTAATGTGGATTGGAAGATGAGTAAACTAATTAAAAAGCACAATGCTTTGCAACCAAAAATTGATATTGATCATATCTATTTGCCTAGAGCTTATATGAGAAACAAACTATGGAGAAAGAAAAGAATGGTCTGAATGAGCCAAAAACTCTTATTGAAGAAGTCAATCAAATTACATTTCCCAATGTAGAAACTTCTAGCTTTTTTAAAGTTCAAGTCTCATCACTTCTGATGAACAACCAGTTGGCCTATATATTTGTTTATGAAAAATTAAGTTTTGCAAATGGCTTAAATAATATGTATTATGTGATATAAATAGTACATTAATATGATTAAAGGTAAATTACTTTTTAAGAAAGAAAATATTGCATGTTATAACTCTATGCAATATATCGTACATATTGAAATATTTGCAATATAATATTTATTAGGGAAGGTCTTATTCTATATAGTGTATCTAAAGTCAGTCTGCAAAATGCAATTGCTTAAGCTGTAACCCTTGAATACTTTTCCAAAGTATAACCCATGAAATTTAATGAGTCAATTTACTTTTGACTAGACCTGCATAGATTTGCACTATAAAACCTCTAACCCTACTACTAGTACAAAGCTTTACTGAACTCACTGGTACTTACTTCTCAAAGGATAGAAATAGATTTTAGAGGAATCATTTTATTTCAGCAGCATGCAGTATAGGTTTTGATATTTGGAGTGTTTTATGTTTGGATCAGTAGGTGCTGTGATAGCTCAGTGGTTAAAGATGCTAAGTTTTTCAGCTGGAAAGCTGACAGTCTGGGTTTGAGATCTGAGCACTATGCAATGGGTTAATATCCCATTCTTGTCCCAGATCCTGCCCATCTAGCAATTTGTAAGCATGCAAATGTGAGTAGATAAATAGATGCCACTTTGGTGGGAAGATAACAGCGTGTTCTGTGCACTTTGGTGTATAATCATGTTACTTACATGACCCTGAAAATGTCTTGCTGGCTCCCTTGGCTAAGAAACCAACCCCTAGAGTTAGAAACAACTGGACAGAGGAAACCTTTACCTTTACATATATTTGGAGCACAGGACAATAATAATAAAATCAAAGAAAATATTTGTATTAAATATTCAGAGTTAAGAAAATTTTGAAGCAGGAATGGATCCAGATGAAACTTAGTAATGTGGATTGGAAGATGAGTAAACTAATTAAAATGCACAATGCTTTGCAACCAAAAAATGATATTGATCTTATCTATTTGACTAGAGCTTATATGAGAAACAAACTATGGAGGAAGAAAAGAATGGTCTGAATGAGCCAAAAACTCTTATTGAAGAAGTCTATCAAGGAAGGCTCTTGAAAACAGGAAAGGTGAAAGCTGAATATAGAAAAGAGACCACTGAAAACTGATTTGTTAATTGGAAGAACAAGCCAATGTTTAGTCAATACTTGAAAGATATAGAAAGAAAAGCCAATAAAAACCAAACATGGAATTGTTTAAGACGAGAAGTGTTAAAGAAAGAAATTGAAGCTTTTATTAAAGTGGCTCAAGAAAAGTTTTTGCTAATTAATTGTATGAAAATGAAAATTCATACTATGACGAACAACAGCAAATGTTGCCTTTGTAGTAAAAGAGATGAAACAATTGATTATTTGATGAATGACTACAGTAAAAATTTCACAAGCTGATTAAAAGCACCATCATGACAGAACTGCCAGAATTATTACCAGTGGTTTGGATTTAAAGGTAGGAAAAACTACTGGGACCATCAAGTTGAGAAGGTTTTGGAAAATGAGCAGGTTAATACCTTGTGGGCCTTTAAGATTCAAACATAACTGGCATCTTGTTCAAAAGATGCCTGATATAAGAGTCACTGAAAACAAAGTCTGTTTAATTGTTGTTGCTCTACAGGGTGATACTAGGATTGAGGGGGGGAAATGGAAAAATATCAAAATATATTTAAAGTATTTTCTTAATATCTGGAAATATTGAATTATCACACCTGAACATCTCAATTTTCAAAAAAAAGCTATCCTGCTTGGACCTATTTATATTCTTAGATGCTATCTTAATAATTTTTAGGTACTTTATTTGGACTTGAATTATTACATTTCTACCAGCCCTACATTGTGAATTTAACTGAACGTAAACCAGTGTGGTGGTCCGAGTGGCTGTCATCAGACTGGGTGCCATAACAAAAAATATTGGATGGCACTTAGAAAATATGCACATTGGCAACATTTCCATATGCCAATTACAAAAGGCCACATTTTGTATCTGCACATATATGCTGATACGTTATGACATCCTACTTTGTTGGGAAGAACTTGATATGTGTGAAGGCCAACAGCAGTTAAAAAACTGGTAGCTGTGATTTCACACTTTTGTATATCTAATAGTAAAATACCACCAATCAATTGCAAAAGGCAGCTTTCCTTGGAACGTCTTGCGGTAATACCTTTAATACCATCAAACAACAACATTTGTCTATTGCAAATTCTCGAGAAGGTGTCAATAGGTGGATAAAATTCCAAATCCAGTATAAATATCTCACTGACTGTGCAATGAACCATAATCATAGTAATAATTGCACAGGCTGATTACAAACAATGCCATGACAATGAGCAACAATGGTGCTTTGGAATATCTGCAAGAAATAGCATTTGCTTGGACTTCCAAACCAGTTCCAGACTGACCAGTTCAGAAAGCTCTTTCCAGATTTAAACTTTTTCAATTTAAAAACAACGGGCTGAGTTTATATGACTCCTGGATTAGGGAGACTCCTGGAATAATCCTTCAATATCCTCGATATAGCGTTGGTCTGCAAGGACACTCTGGAGCAGTGCTCCAAAGTAGCTGGGTGAGTTGACCCTAAGCTGGGAGATGGACTGGAATTATTTTGTTGTTGAAAAAGCAGCCATTTTGGAATTAATTTTCAAATAGACAGTAAGTCATGGCTTTCACTACTCAAATACTTTATTTAATTATTATCTTTACTTAGCTAAAAGAGATTCTTTTCAGTCATAGCCAGTTACTCCTTTTGAAGATTTGCGTTTTTTGAGACATTGATATTATTGAATGAAGAGGAGAAGGGTTGCTGGAGCTGAGCTAAAATAAAGAACTGTGGACTATTTTTTTCTTTCTAATATTGATGGAAAAATGTAAAGATTTTAAAAGTTATGATTTTATTTTGTTATTTTCATGAATTTGCCACCTCTACTTGAGATTGTTAGTTATAACTTACAATTTAGGATTGTTTGTGGTGGTTGGCTGAAATCTTCCAATTTTAATGGGTTCTGATTGGCCAAGTGATACCAGCTGATCTACAAATTTATTCTTTGACCACAAGAGGAAGTAAAACAAAAACAAAAACCAGAAGATGATGAAGTGACATCAAAGACATCTAAGCCAGATGGAAATTGCAAAAATTATTTTAGAGGAGTATTTAAAAACAACACTTCACTTTACAAATCAATTATATTCCAAGATATCATGAAAGAGGAGCAAGACGAACAAATTACTCAAGTAATTGAAAGAAGATGAGTAATCCAGAGATGCAGCCAAGTGCTGCATTAAAGTTATCAAACCACTAAGGCAGTAATAGTTGACAATATAAAAAACAACTGTAATTTTGGGATACAAATCTGACACCAACAGTGCCCACTTTGAAGATGCTTTAATTATATGTCCCCCAATGCATTTGAAAAATACATTTGCCTGTAAGCAAGAACTGTGTAATTCAGGGAACCACCTGCAACAATTGTCAATAACAAAGACAAAAAAATCTGAACAGCAGACATGGAAATACCTGGAGACAGCAGAATAGAAGAGAAAGTATTGGGAAAAAAATAACAAAATACAAAATAAAAATATAACAACTGTAGCAAAATAAAGCAAAGATAGTACCAGTAGTAATAGGCGCATTGGGTGCAATCATCTGGAATACCACTTGAACATCATTAGCATTGATAAAATTACCATCAGTCAATTGCAAGTCGTAGCTTTGGTTGGAACAGTCTACATCCTGCAATGATAACTTTAATAAGACTCAATAGATGGATAGAAATACCACATATAGTCTAAACATCTGTACAGTGTGAGAGATTTAATAGCAAGGAAGCAAACATTATTTATTTATTTTTTAAAATAACATTTTTTGTGTGCTCAAAGTGTTTGACCCATTAATAACTTAGGACAGATTAATTAATTAATGTCCTTTGCATATTAATCTGCTTTAGCTGATCTCAATGAAAAAATATCTCAGTGGAAATAAGGGTTTCTTTCATTGTTACTAAAGACTATACAAATACTGTTGTATATTAAGTTTCGTTATCTTAAAACACAGAAAAATAACAAGATAAGGTTCAGATAGAGAAATGGCAACTAGGAATCTTTATAGATTTAAAAGTCTGGAATTTCAGGGATAAAGAAGAGAAACATACCCCAAAGTATACAGATGACGGACTCAGGAAAAAATGGGTAGATCATAGAAGACAGGTGAGGTTCATGGGATCATTCTTAATAAATATTTAACAAAAATCAATTGTGTGGATACTAATTGCAGTTTCTTAAACTACCTAAGCTTACATATAACATAATGAAAAAGAATATTCATGTATGTCCAGTCTCTATTTGTGTGTTGATTTTCTTTTTTAAATGAGAAAGAAAAGCTGTTGTTCAAAACAGGAAATAGAAGTAATTTCACATGATTGTTTTCAATGATAAGGTGCATTATTAAAGATGTTTACTTACTTCAGAGCACCTTCCACAATGGGTGGATTATGACTCCCTTAGTATTCATGAAATTGGTATGATTCCTAAAATCCAACAATTTGGAACCCACGTTGTAATGGTGTGACTATATGGAGAACTATATAATGTTTACAGGGAAAAATATCAACAACCTTAGATATGCAGATGATACCACGCTAATGGCAGAAAATGAGGAGGAACTAAAGAGCCTCCGGATGTGTGTGAAGAAGGAGAATGCAAAAGTTGGCTTGAAACTCAACATTAAGAAAACTAAGATCATGGCACCTGGGCCTCTCGACTCCTGGCAAATAGATAGGAACAAAATGGAGACAGTGACAGATGTTATTTTCCTTGGCTCCAAGTTCACTGCAGATAGGAATTGTAGCCAAGAATTTAAAAGACACATGCTCCTTGGGAGGAAAGCTGTGGCAAATCTAGACAGCATACTAAAAAGCAAAGACATTACGCTGCCAACAAAAGTGTGTATTGTCAAGGGTATGGTTTTCCCAGTTGCAATGTATGGCTGTGAAAGTCGGACCATAAGAAAGGCTGAGTGCCAAAGAATTGAGGCCTTTAAACTATGGTGCTGGACAAAACTCCTACAAGTCTCTTGGACTGCAAGGCGATCAAGCCGGTCAGTCCTTGAGGAGAACAACCTGACTGCTCTTTGGAAGGCCAGATCCTGAAGATTAAATTCAAATACTTTGGTCACCTAATGAGAAGGAAGGACTCGCTGGAGAAGAGCCTAATGCTGGGAAAGATTGAGGGCAAAAGAAGAATGGGACGACAGAGAATGAGGTGGCTGGATGGAGTCACTGAAGCAGTAGGCGTGAGCTTAAATGGACTCCAGGGGATGGTAGAGGACAGGAAGGCCTGGAGGAACGTTGTCCATGGGGTCATGATGGGTTGGACATGACTTCGCAACTAACAACAACAATATAATGTGCAACCAGTACAAAACAAGCGTGGATTAGGTAGCTGTTAAAATAGGAGCGTGGATGCTGCCTTGTCAACAGTGAGATTATTAATCCATCGAGCTCACGTCTACTTACACTGTTGTGAAGCAATTTCCTAGTCAGCATTTCTTTTCCATCCTACTTTAAGATAAACTGCCTTGAAACGATGTCCCTCTGACTGTAAAACATTTTACATTTAAACATGTGCTGTATCAGTGAACTATAATTTTTCCACCCATTTATATCTCATGTAGTACAAGTTACTCAAAATCACTAATACACATAGTGGCTGTTGAATTTTATCTTGGTACTTACTTTGAGATAGAATTGAAAATGCCAGAATGTTGCCTCAGGACTATTCTTTGATGGAAAAAAGGTATATGATTTGGTGTTTTTAGTCTTAACTTATCACATTGCCTTATTTCTGTCTCCTACATAAATAGTCTTCAATTTACAACTGTAATTGAGTTCAGAATTGCAGTCATAAGTCATGCTGGTCATTAATTGGGTTATCATATGACCAACCCAATATTATATCTTTTTTTTTGCAGCAGTTGCCATAAATCAAAAATAAATGCTTGTTTTCTAGCAAAAAACATTGAGAATTGTAGTTATGTGAATGCAGGATTCTTCCAATGGCTGTAAAGGTGGGCTGAATGCAATTGCATGACTCTGGGTGTGTGTGGCTGTCAGAACTTTGAATCTGTTGTGAAAGTACCTTTTGGGGTCTGTTGTAACTTTGAGCAGTGGCTAAGTAACAGATTGTATGATATAAGATTTCCTGTATCATACACTGGGAAATGGTATGTTAATAATGTTATATAGTCACTTAGATTGTGTTTATTAAATATTTTTTTATCTGAATGAACTTTATAAGCTTCTGCATTCAGCTTCCAGTGCCCAGTTTCATCATGGGACCTCCAGGCTGAAAATGTACAGTAAGAAACAAAATAAAAGTGATCTTCGGTGAAAGAAAAGTTAGAAAAAGAATGAGACAAATAAGACTTCCTTGTTTGATCTCCAGCTTTGTGTCAAAAGAATTTAGTTCTAACATTTCTTATCAGTCCACAGAAATAGTGACACCTGAATATTAATTACTCATACTTTTCAGATTTCAAATCAGCTTCTGGTTTTAGTTTAAGAGAAATTCTATAGAACAAATTGTTGGCTACCACTATCAACATAAGAAGACTTCTTTTACCTAATCATATTCTTTATAGTAACATCAGCCGAGGGTTAAATGCAGTGTGAAGATCATTAATTGATTTATTTCTCTAGTCCCACTAATTTTTAATTTTTATTTAAATTTAGTGATCTCATATTTTAACGTAGGTTCATCCATTGGCCAAGAGGCTAATCTTTCTTGATGCTGATGATACAGTCATCCTCTTTGCTCAGTCATAGGGCTGAGAAGAGTCTTAAAAGAACTCACACACTACTATGAAACCTAGGTACTAGCTAATTAATTACAAGACAACAAAAGCTATAACCCTTACTAGAAAAGTATAAAAGAGCATAATTAGTCAATCAATGACCACAAAATATATAATCCTGACCTTTCACTATTTAGGCATAACTTTTCATGCAACTGTGAGATGGGAAGTACATCTAGTTATCTATCTCAAGTGGAGTCATAGAGTTATTCCCTTATATTTATTTAGGATAGATACTATGAGATTTTTATTTGAAAAGTCTCCGTCCGTGTAGCTCTCCAGCAATTGACTTAGAATCACTTTATTGTCACTTTAAATGTACACTAATTGACATTATATTAAAATGAAATTTCGTCACCATCTTCAATATACACTACATAAACATGACAAAATCAATCAATCAATCAATAATTATGCATACACCTACATACCCACATATATTATATGACACCGAGAAACAACACACTCCAGATTGTTTAACCCAAACACAGTCTAACCAGGGGTGGTATTCAGCAGGTTCTGAACAGTTCTGGAGAACTGGTAGTGGAAATTTTGAGTAGTTCGGAGAACCGGTAAATACCATTCCTGACTGGCCCTGCCCCCATCCATTCTCTGGCTCCTGAGTCCCAGCTGATCGGGAGGGAATGGGGATTTTGCAGTAACCTTCCCCTGGAGTGGGGTAGGAATGGAGATGTTACAATATCCTTCCCTCCCATGCCCACCAAAGGTAGTAAATTTTTTAAAAATCCCATCACTGAATCTAACCTACAATCAGTCCTTCCATTTACAACCATTGCAGCATCCCCAGAGACACATGATAAAAATTCAAGTTCTTGGCAACCAGCATGTATTTATGATGGTTGCAGCATTGTGGCTCATGTGTTTACCATTTGCAAGCTTCCCAGCCAGCTACTAACAAGCAAAGATCAGTGGGAGGAACCAGGTTCACCTAATGACTGCATGATTCATTTAACAACTGCAGTGATTTACTTAAAAACTATGGCAAAAAAAGGACATAAAAGCAGGCGTGACTCACTAAACTGTCTTTCTTATCAATGGAAATTCTGGGCCCAATTTTGGCCAGAGTTACCTGTGTTGAATTACTTTTCAAAATACACTGGCAAATAATTTAAATTTTGTGGACCACTGTGAAGGACCTTTGGCCACACTTTGAGAAATCCTGTATTAGATTAATGTTATTCATTCAATAGCTAGATTTTGTGTTGCCGCTACAAAAAATTAATCTCAATATTTGACACAGAGAAACCCCTGCCAAATTCATGGCACCACTTAGACTCTTAAATGTCCCATTTTGATTATTTCCTATGTATTTTATTTGTTTTATTGGGCAACATGTTATAATTTTCTGCCACTTTGATTGGAAAACAATAAAATAAAATATTAATTACTTAGCAGTTACTATTACAAACTAAGTAGTCTGCTGTTTAGAGCATTGGAAGCTTTTCAAAGAAGATTTCATTTTTTAAACAGTGCAATACAGCAGCTATAACTTCAGTTGTATTGTTGTCATGGTAATACATTGGTCAAACCTGAAATGGGAAAATATTCTTACTGTGCTATGCTTTCTGGAAGCAAGATATGAAGAAAAATACATAATTACTATTTGACTTCTGTAAAAAAATGTTTTCCTGTTTATCAGTGATGTCAGTCAATGAACACATAGTTCTTTGTTTAGGAAGGGACATTTTTGCCTACAATATTTGTCCACCCTGGATGGAATTGATTGCTGCAATTCAGAAATCTAGATTATGGGAGGGTGTTGCTTGGTGTATATGTGATTAGACAGGAGTGTCTAATTTGTAATATTTTTAATTGTGATCTTTTAAATATCGGTGATTTTTCTGGGTTCATAAATATCGAATAATATTTTTCTGTCAAATGATTATTGCTGAATATAAGCAGAATATTGGATGAGAGACAAAATTATACCGACTCCATTATCTTCTTGGGAGACCAGAAAAAAGGCCACTGTGCGACAATCCTGCAGTGACACACATTGCGTTGGCTATTTAGATAAGAAGGATAAAATGGATTGTAACATGGAATCCATTAAGGCAGGGGTGTCCAAACTTGGGAACTTTAAGACTTGTGGACTTCAACTCTGGGGAATTCTGGGAGTTGAAGTCCACAAGTCTTAAAGTTCCCAAGTTTGGACACCCCTGCATTAAGGGGTGGCATGATGAATGATATTTTTATATATCTTCCAAAGTCACAAAGATGTGAGATGGGTGTCTATATATATGGTTTAAATAAAATAAAACAAATACATTTATTTCTGGTACAAATGGGATATAACAGAAAGAAAGGCTAAATTCTACATGTCTCTTCTTGGATGAATCTCGTACCTTCTTCTTTTTGGACAAGATGCTAAGATGTAGAGTGGTATGCCCAGAAGCCAGTATCTCAATCATGTAAGGTCCTACATATAGGCAAGAAAAACCAAATGCACAAGTACAGTATAGGTGGTACCTTGCTCAATAGTAGCAACTGTGAGAGGGATCTCGGAATCCTAGTGGACAACCATTTAAATATGAGCCAGCAGTGTGCAGCAGCTGCCAAAAAAGCCAACACAGTTCTAGGCTGCATCAACAGAGGGATAGAATCTAGATCGCGTGAAGTGTTAATGCCACTGTATAGTGCCTTGGTAAGGCCACACTTGGAATACTGCATACAGTTTTGGTCGCCACGATGTAGAAAAGACGTGGAGACTCTGGAAAGAGTGCAAAGAAGAGCAACCAAGATGATTAGAGGACTGGAGACTAAGACATATGAAGAACGGCTGCAGGAACTGGGTATGTCTAGTTTGATGAAGAGAAGGACCAGGGGAGACATGATAGCAGTGTTCCGATATCTCAGAGGGTGCCACAAAGAAGAGGGAGTCAAACTTTTCTCCAAGACACCTGGGGGCAGGACAAGGAGCAATGGGTGGAAACTAACCAAGGAGAGAAGCAACTTAGAACTAAGGAGAAATTTCCTAACAGTAAGAACAATTAACCTCTGGAACAGCTTGCCTCCAGCAGTTGTGAATGCCCCAACCCTGGAAGTCTTTAAAAAGATGTTAGACAGCCATTTGTCTGAAATGGTATAAGATTCCTGCCCATGCAGGGGGTTGGACTAGAAGACCTACAAGGTCCCTTCCAACTCTGCTATTGTATATTGTATTATTATAAATAATTCTGTTTGGGAAATGCCTAAGATCAGGGTCTATCCTACAAATCAAATAAGAAGAACAAATGTTAAGTAGAACATTAAGTAATGCCAAAAGTTAGGTTATTAAATGTTGAAGAGAGAGACTGACAGATATTGAGAGAGCAAAACCTTGTTCAAGTATAGGTGGTCCTAGGTGAGTCTTGGCAAACCTTTTCGTCACCTAGTGCCGAAACGGCATTGCGCGCATGCCAGAAACTGGAAGAAACATGTGCTGAATGTAGCTGCCAGTAACACTTCCGCAAGCCTCCATGACACTCCAGCTGCTTGGCGGAGAGTTGTGCAGGTGCTGTACATGCCATGCGCGTACACGGAAGCGCCAAAAGCTTTAAAAAACCGGTAAGGAGCTCGGGCGGGCCCTCCAGAGCATGTACTGGAATGGTACCCGGTGCTCCGGGCAGGCTCTACAAGGGTACCGCCTGCAACCCACCACTGATACCTATTTATATGAATGTGTATGTACATTAACTTGATCTCAGAAGACTTCCTTTAAAACATTTCCGTTAAAAACATTTAAATTACATGACAAACAGTCTCTTAATAATCAGTCTTAGTTACCAAATCTTCTAAATCTGGATAGAATGTAATAATAGGTGTACTCAGGTTTACTTTTGATTTATATTTTAAAGTCAATTTTCAATGTATTTGGACAGATTTCCTATATCTAATTTTACACCCTAACATTTTGGGTAATATTTTTTTTAAAATTGAAAAAGTTTTATTCAAACAAATTTCCCCCCTTTTTACCCCCCCGACATATAATAAAAATCACATACAAATACTATACCCCCTCCCCTCACCCCGTCTTAGAATAAATTTCTCATTCAGATATTATACCCCCTCGCCTCCCAGTAAACACAATATAAATTTCTCTTAATATATCAATATCCCATTAACGCCATCTTCTAGCTTAATTAAACCTATATAAAACATAATATAAATTTCTCTTAAAAAAACCATATCCCATTATTCCCATCTCTAGATTAATCATACATATATATTTCCCCACCCTCCACCCTAACCCTCCCCACCTCCCATTCAAACCCACCCCCCTGACTTCCGCTATACACCACACTAATAATTCCAAACATCCCAAATATTATTTACTCTGTTCACCTATCAATTTAAACATTCTTACCTAAAAGCTACATAGTACTTCCTAGTCTGATATTTATTCTATATATAATCAATCCCTTAGAAACCTTATAACAGACCCATCATAAACACCCACACCTTTAACCTTTTAGCTAAACATTAAAATACATACATAATAATTTACATCCTTCCTGGTTCAGAAGGTTTGCTATTTTCCCCTCTCCATTTGCTTGATTGCCCACTTAGCAACACAAAAGATGTAAAGATTACTCTAGTATTTGAAAAGAACACAGTTACTTCTCTTTTCACAGAGGAAACAGAAGTGGTATAGAAAGATTTCAGATCCTATCACAGGAAGGATACAGTAAATTGCAGGCAAATTTCTACTTCAATACATACATGATGATAATTTCTTAGAATGTAGATACCATCTATAAAATGTAATATAAACTTCTTCCAACAGATATTCCAAACCAAAAACGCAATATCATAACAACCAGATCGACTGCAAATGCTCTAGTATATCCCTTTTACCTTATAGCTATGCCATTTAAGAGATTCAAATCCCAAATTATATTCAACAAAACTTCTAAAGTTACAGTAAATAACATTAGAAATAATAAACCTTGTCCAAATCCCATATTCATCCCCCCCCCCCCCCCCAAGTCTTGATTAGAGAGTTTCGGTTCATTCACTCGTAGGCCTTTTTCACATCCAAAAAAGCCAGCATTGCAGAGATCTACATATTTTTATCTAGTTAGACAATTAAAAATTATGAGTTGCCTTGCATTCTCCCTCACATATCCCCTCTTAAATAACTGGCATCAATCTGTTGGAGTAAACACCCATATCTGCCAAGCTTTCGAATCTAAATGCCATCTGTAAAATATATTATAAAGATTCTCCCTTGAGTTCTATGTCTATACAAATTTAGCATTTAACTTTCAAAGTTCGACCCAAGTTTTTCCCCAGAACACTAACATGATATTAATCATTTCCGCATCAATATTCATAAGTCCAGCTCTTCAGGTCTGTGTCCATCCCTTCCGTCGCTGTTTGTAATACCAGTTTAAGCAGCTGCCCCCATGAATAACAAAAAAAGCCCTTTATATAAGCAACCCCCGAGTGACTTTTCATCAGGATTATTAAGTATATAAGCAACCCCCGAGTGACTTTTCATCAGGATTATTAAGTTCCAAAAACGTGATAGGGTAACAACCAGATCCACTGCAAATGCTCCGGTTCCAGTTTTCAGTCAAAAGCCTTTTCCACATCAAGAGAACCAGCATTGCAGAGATCTGCATATCTTTATCTAGATAGTCAAATAACTGGCATCCAACTGTTGGCTAATTGCTTCTTCCTTTTATCCTTTTGTCTTTCTTAACTTGCTGAGATTGAGACCTCCTCTGCTTCTGCGGTTTCTGAATTCGTCTGGTGCTAGACCTGGCTTCACATTGCTCATCTGATTTACATATTGACATTCCAACAGATCCCCCTATAGCAGTCTTCGACAATTCCTCCAAAGTAGAGCGTGAAAGAGGCCCAGGGGAATCCAACTGAGTGTGTTCTTCCATCTCTTTTCCAAACTGCTTCTGCTCCATCTCAATATCTTGCTCTAAAACATCCAGATCTGCTGATGTTGGTGTAGATGTACTTGGGGGCGTTGCACTTTTCTTCAGTATTTCATAATAAAAATCTCTTGCTTTGTCTATAGTATTCAAACAATACCTCGCCCCTTCATATCTGAATATAACACCCATTGGAGCATCCCACCTATACTGTATCCCTCTTTTCTTCAGCTCCACTACCAAAAATCCAAAATCCCTTCTAGACTTTAACATTATTGATGGTAACTCCTTGAAGACACCAATCAGGTTTCCAGCTATGTGAAGAGAGGAATGGAAAGACTTCTGCAGAATATCATTTCTGAGGTTTCTCTCAGTAAAATATATCACAACATCTCTCGGTAATTGCCTTTGTAATGCTATACGTGAGTTTACTCTGTAAATTTTATCAATCTTAGCAAAAATTTCACCAGGATCCATTTTAACTAATATAGCCAAAGCATCAGCAGAAACTTTTCTTAAGTCTTCTCTAGGATTTTCTATTAACCCCCTCAGTCTGATCGCGTTCTCCATTGACCTAAATTGTAAAATAATAACCTCTTTGTCCAATTTATACATATTCCCCTTCATTTCCACAAATTTCAGATCCATTTCCTTTGCTTTAGCTTCCACCTCTGAGGCCAATTGTTCAATTTTTCCATCAATTTTAATTATAACTTCAGACAGACTCTTGGCCATTGCTTGCATTTTTTCCCCAGTCGATCATATTTATCTTGAACCGCTCTTTTAAGTTCTTTACTTTCATTAGCTATGAAATTCATCAGTTCTTTAAAGTCCTGGATAGTTACTACACCAGCCTGTTCCGTTGCCATGTTTTAAGCTTCCCAAGAAAAATACTCTTCAGAATATCCAAATAAATCAATAAATCAAATAGTACGTTTGGCTTTATGACTTGCTCTCCCTTTCCGCCTCCAGCTGTCCGCTATCAGCCAAGGGTTAAGCAGAGACCACAATCGACAATTCAGTAAATAGACAAAGCAACTAACTTTCGTTTCTCATCTAGTAATTAACGCCATCTTGAATCCTTTGTTATAAAAGCTGTGTCGTAGATCAGTTCACAGACTTTAATTACTTGCGTTTAATTTCCTTTGAAGTATGAACGCTTGGAATGTAGTCCTTCTTGATGGATTGCCTGGAGCATATTTTAAGGAGTTGTCTACGGGTGTCTTGCTTCGCTAAATCCTTAGCGAAGGGGTCGAGCAGCCTGGAACTAAAGCCGCTGAGAAGGGGGGCTCTCCTTGCTTGCCCACCAGAGGCTAAAAAAAACCTTCTGGAGAGCTACGCAAGTGGCTCAACCCATCAGCGTGAGTTCTCCCATAAATTCCTGAGGAATTTATGAGTATCCGAGACATTTATGATCTAATAAAAATGCCTCTACAGGTTGCCCGATCGGCGAGCTCATAAAAGCCTGCCCACGACAGCCGAAGCTCAACCCGGAAGTCACATTTTGGGTAATATTGATGGCCTTTTTATTTGATGATAATACAGTGATCCCTCGTTTTTCGCGGTTAATGGGGACCGGAACCTTCCGCGAAAACTGAAAAACCGCGAAGTAGGATTCGCACCAGAAACTTGAGTTGGTGGACATTGTTTAAAGCAAGCACTAGGGGGTGCTTGCCTCCTACCGATGCATTTTTTTTCTATTCTGTATTTTTGAAAAACCCGCGAAGCACTGAAGCCGCGAAACATGAAGCCGCGAAAAACGAGGGATCACTGTATATCTTCCTGAATATCTGAAAATATTCAGGGTAACATTAACAATAAATAATAAGGTAAGCATAACTCTCCATATTTTTAGCCATTGTAGTTTCTGCTTAACCACGATTGTCTGTCTTTCCTTTCCTTTTGAAAGATAAACCTGAATTAAAAAGAAATCTGGTAACAGAAGGCTCACTTCAGGAACACACTGAAGGAAAAAGCTTCCTTCTTCCTGCCACTCACACAGTGGTCTGCACACAAATAAAATAAAATAATGAAATAATATACAAGCCAAACATAACTTGCAAGAATGGCCTAAAAGGTTCAAGCACTTACTTCCAAAGGCCAACTGAGGAGCTGGGATTACCGCTACAGGCCAACTCCATTAGAAGGCTAAAATTATCTTAACTTAAAATGTGCGTTATGATAGGGTCTTGCTATCTGATTATTTTGTCCTTTCCCTCGTTATTGTTCAGGAATCTAGGGAGGCATCTACCTGAGCTACTACTGAATGTTATCTTGTAGTTCTGGACTTTAAAAAATGCTTCATCCCCTTTTGTGTAGGCAACAATTTATGCATATCACCATTAAGGTAATATTCCAAACTTTATTCAACAGCTTTCTTGGAATATTTTTGTTTCTATACATGTCCACAGTTGTTGAACGTGGTTTGTTTTCTATATTTCCCAACAATGGTCTGTGACATACTGTATAGGGAAACCAATGTAAAGTATGCAAGGATTGATGCATAAAATTGCAACGTTGACTAATTGATTAGTTCAGACTTGGTGTAGTGTTAATCTTTACTGGGTTTTTTTTTTTTGTTCTTCTTCCAGAACAATCCTAAAGCAAATCAGATTTTAATGTAATCATATTTCAAAGGAAAATTGGGAAGTATCCCAAGAGAACATCAATATTAATTATAAGGAAAATATGTGTTACGAATATCAGAGCTTGTATAGAAATCCCCAGTGTAATATTGAAGGGAAGCTAATTTTGT
Source organism: Rhabdophis nuchalis (assembly GCA_039707465.1). Lineage (NCBI taxonomy): Eukaryota > Metazoa > Chordata > Lepidosauria > Squamata > Natricidae > Rhabdophis > Rhabdophis nuchalis. The sequence goes on along the minus strand of CM077651.1, from coordinate 35,411,590 downwards.
CTTTTTTATATAAATTCTTGGTTTCTTTCTAGCAATAAAAATAACTTTGCTTTTTCTCTAAGCAGTATCATATGCTAAATAGTAAATGAATAGTAAGATCATCAACCAGAAGGAAACAAGTAAGAGGAATATTTCTAATCTATGAAAGCCTGTCTTTACCTAATCACAGATTAGGTAAAGTGTAATATTTTAAAGGCATATGTTAAAATAAATTCAAACGTTGGATGTGCTACAGGCCTTATGCAGAGTTAAAATCTGTAAATAGTTAACTTAACAAAAGTTAACTTAATAGCAATAGCAGTTAGGCTTATATATTACTGCATTGTGCTTTACCGCACTCTGTACTGCACTCAGGGGTGTCAAACTCAATGATCGGGGACCGGATCTGGCCCGTAGGGTGCTATAGATCTGGCTTGCAGAGCTACCCTGGAAACAATAAAGCCCGCAGTGCCTTTGCCAGCAAAAACAGAGCTCGGAAGGGCTGCGTATGGCCCTCCTGAGCTCCATTTTCACTGGCAGAGGGTTGCAGGAGGCGGTCACAGCTGAAAATGGAACTATATCACTTATTTGAAGGACTGGAGTATTTCTGAAAATATATTTTTTTTATCCTGCAGGCTATATACATAATTATTACGATACATTCTGTGGTCAATATGCTGATCAGTTTTTTTATGTATGAGCATTCATGAAAATAAATATATGATTAGTTTGTTCTACTGTTACATATACCCCATTCTTTTAGTAAAATATTTATTTATTGTTATTTGTTTGTATCCTGCCTTTATTTTTTACAAATAACTCAAAGTTGTGAACATGTCCACATACCTTTTCCTCTTATATAAAATAGGAATTTTTAAAAATAGGATAACTACTTCTGTTTATATTTGACAAAGCTACTTATGCATGTCTTCTGTAAGTCCTGCTCCTGCAATAGAGATAACTCAGTCATTTGTTAAAAGTGGGCATTCTGTAATCCAAGCAAAACATCTGGCGTGACATTATATTTCCAGAATGGCAAATGCCACCTACTACAGGTGGCACGCGGAGCCATTTGTCAGGCATGTGAGGCATTGCCCTGTCAGCTGGGCAGCGTGCATGCGTGTGCTGGCCAGTTGACTTTAGCCTTTTTTTGAGGCCATTTTTCGCCCTCCCCAGGCTCCAAAGGCTTTATAGGAACATGGGGAGGGCGAAAACAGCCCCCCCAGAGGTCCTCTGTAGGGTTCAGGAGCTTCCTTGAAGCCTCCAGATCGCAAAAAACTGGGCCTAGGGGCAAACTGGAAGTTCAGGAAAGAACTTCCAATTTGCTCGTAGGGCCGTTTAAGCCCTCCGGAGCCTTCAGGGGCCTTCCGGAGGCTTCCCTGAAGGCTCCGGAGGACTAAAAACGGCCCAACGGACAAACTGGAAGTAACTTCCGTTTTGCTCGTAGGGCCAGTTTAAGCCCTCCAAACCCTTTAGAGGCCTTCCAGAGGCCTTCTGGAGGCTTCCTTCTGGAGGGCTTATCTTGGCCCTATGAACAAACTGAAAGTGACTTCTGGTTTGTCCATTGGGCCGTTTTTATTCTTTCAGAGCCTTCAGGGAAGCCTCAGGAAGGGTCCTAAAGGCTCAGGAGGGCTTAAAACGGCCCTACGAGCAAACCGGAAGTTCGTTCCTGAACTTCCAGTTTGCCTGTAGGGCCGGTTTTTTGCGCTCCGGAGGCTTCAGGGAAGCTCCTGAAGCCTCCAGAGGGCCTCCGGGGGCAAGGGGCTGTTTTAGCCCTCTCCAGGCTCCTATAAAGCCTCTGGAACCTGGGGAGGGTGAAAAAAGCATGCAAAAAATGGGGGGGAGTGTTTGTCATGCGTGTATGCACGCTGGGGTGGTCGCGCATTGTATTATGGTTGCGGCATGCCTCCACATGACCCTCCTACACTCCCCCCACTTATTGCCAAAAAAGGTTAGCCACCTCTGGTATAGTTTATGGTTTGGCACAGCCACTCTTCCTTCGACATTTAGCAATATCCTTATTTTAATCCTTGATCTTTTATTTGGCAAAATAAAGTTAGTTATTATTTCCATTGATACCTTTGTTTGGATTCTTGTTGGAACCATTTGTCCTCAGGGCAAATACTCTTTCCAAAAGGAAAAGGCATACGTTAATGTTATTCTGATTTTGATATTGTGGATTTATTTAAGAAATAATAAAGATTACAGGGTCATTCAAAGATAAAATACTTTTTGTTATTAAATACATTTGATTAATAAATAATTTGATTTTTTCAAAATCCAGCATGATACAATAAGACTTGAACTTGAACCAATGCCGGCTGGCTGCCCCCAGGGGAAGGGCCTTCTCTGTGGCGGAGCCGGCTCTTTGGAACGACCTACCCCCCAATATTCATACCATCACGGACCTGCGCCTCTTCCGCCGGGAGCTTAAAACTTCCTTTTTTCATCTGGCTGGGCTGGCTTAGATGTTAATAACAAATTGTAGGGATTTTAGTAAGGGATTTTAGATGGGTTTTAAAGATGTTTTTAGCACGGGTTTAAATTTAATATATTTTTATTGTATTTTACATTGTATTTTTGTACTGTTTTTAATATTTACCTGTGCACCGCCCTGAGTCCCTTCGGGGAGATAGGGCAGTATACAAATCCAATAAATAAATAAATAAATAAATAAACTTGTGAAATAAGATTTTCCCCATTTGTACTAGCCTTCAGACTATTCATTTAACAATGATTGAAAGTGAAGTTGGAAAAATGTTAAAATATGAAGTTTCTCCACCATTTTTATGTGTTTGAAGACTGCTCTATGCCTGATAGTGATGATTATTTTCTTGCAATAAAGCATAAAGCCAGTTTAATGTGATCACAAAAACTAATATAAACATAGTAAGAGATATATAGTTAATAAAACTAATATCAAACTGTATACATATGGGCATAAATCAGCCAGTAAATATTTCCAGTCTTAAATCCAAAATTAAAATCCAATAATTGCTTTGTTACAGCAATTATGGTAGCATAGCAAAACCCTACTTTTAGATATTTTTGGAGGGCTAGTTGCTAACGAAGAAAACAAGAGTTCATTTGACCTAAATGATTAATTAACAAGGGTGTCATTAGATGCAGATGCCAGATGACACAGAAAGAAGCACAACAACGCATGAAATATTATGACCCAACACAGGGATATTACTTTGACCCAATACAGGGACTTTAAGTTCTCTTTCCAAATCCCTAGGTAGCAGAATACTGTCCTAAGCAAAATAGATTGATTGATATTAAAGAGAATGTAGAAAGTTACAATACAAGTCACTTTACAAAGGTGAGGAACTATACTCTTATATTTTCTATATCCCATATCTTCTAGACTCAAACGAAGAGCAGGTTGCTTTAGAGCTACGGTGGCGCAGTGGTTAGAGTGCAGTACTACAGGCTACTTCTGCTAACTGCCTGCTAACTGGCAGTCCAAATCTCACCAGGCTCAAGGTTGGCTCAGCCGTATATCCTTCTGAGGGCGGTAAAGTGAGACCCCAGATTGTTGAGGCAATATGCTGACTCTGTAAGTTTAGAGAGGGCTGTCAAGCACTGTAAAGCAGGATATAAATCTAACGGCTATTGCTATCAGTAAAGTGGCTTTCTTAAATCTCAGTGTCAGTAACCATTGTGGTGAGAAACCAAAATGATTTAAATGGTTCGGGAGAAAAATGAAGATATGATTGAATAGAACAGATAATAACCTCGAAAGATAAGCAAAGATAATCTTTGCTTCTCCCAGATGTGGGAGAAGCAGAGATGGTTTACAGGGATAGAAAGGTATGGGGAAGCATAATGAATGGTGTTGGGGTAAATTAGATTTAGCTATATTTTCTTTTCTTTCCCTCCAAGTTTTTTTTGCCCACTGTTTCTTACTCTTATTCTTACTTGGCGTAACATTCTTTATCATGAAACCTAACGGTGTGATAGATTTCAACTATATGTATACAAAATTAATTAATTGGGGATTTTGCAGTAATCTTCCCCTGGAGTGGGGTAGGAATGGAGATTTTGCAGTAACCTTTCCCTGTCACACCACCAAGCCACACCCACCAAGCCACACCCACCAAGCCATGCCCACCAAGCCATGCCACACCCACCAGGCCACACCCAAAGAAACAGATTTTTGAATCCCACCACTTCCTCTGATCCTGTTTCCCATTCCCCCCAAGGTGTGTCAGCTGGCTTGGTAATTGCCAGAGTGCTGATGTGACTTCATCTTCTGGTGTTAGAGGTTCCTGCAAACAGAGACTACTTTCTGATATAGCTCATATTTTGACATATTCTCCACTTTTTTAACACTTTTAACATTTGAGTGCAAAGTGATTCAGTGAACTACTTTGATAACAGAGTTCAAAGAAAATAGGGTATTTATCTACAGGGTATAATGGAACAATTTTTTTAAAAAAAGTGTCTCAGAGCATCCAGAGGAGCAGTTAGTGCTATCAAACATAGCTGGTCTGACATGTCCACTACATGATTGAAGCCATATCCATTTTTAGTCATAAAGGTATTAATGCTTTGATTGCTTAGGTATACTTGCCATTTTTTATATTGTTGACACTCCTACGAACATCTCTAGACCTGCAGCTGATTCATTTTTGACAAAGTGGGATGAAAGTAGTTGGGATGGTATACCATTTATTGTTCATACTGTATATAACATGCCAAATTTTAGTTCGATGCATTCAGGAGTTTCATTACAATAAGGTTTTGAAATATCCCCCTGGTATCTCTTTTAATGTAGAAATAGCAGTATAACATCATCCTAAGTATTGAGCAAAGAGTCCAAATTTTGCTGCTATAGTGCAGAAAGAGCTCCTCTCCAATTTAAAAATAAAAATGTTTAAAAACAAATCTCTTTCCTTTTTTAGACTGTACAGTCTCTGCATTCTGTGTAGTTTAGTTTAGTTTGGTCTATATGTATAATCTGTCTAAACATTTTATTTTTATCATAATCTCTGTATCTCTTCATAAAACTGTCTATAATTTAGGAAACATGTTTTAAAACACTTTTTCAAATGCTTCTCTAAGGACAGATACCTAAAAACATCTACTGCAGTGTTGGCGAAACTTTTCATCACCAAATGCTGAAATGGGACCGTGCATGTGCCAGAAACTGAGTGTCTGCTCTTCCGATTTCTAGCGCCTGCATATGCACTGGCACTGCATACGCACTGGCCACCTGCGCACTGGTTTCTGGTGCGCATTTGCATGCGAAGACTAGCTGGCCAATGCGCATGCAAAAACCAGAACAGCCCGGTGTGCATGCGTGTATCAGCTGGTCTTCATGCACTAATGCATGCCAGAAACTGGAAGACCAGATGGCCAGTGTGCATGCACGTACCAGAAACTGGAAGAATAGCTGCCTGGAAGGTTCTCCGGAAGGTTGCTCTTTCCGGTGCTCTCATGCGCATGAAGACCAGCTGGGTGGCACCGGAAGAGCAACAGACGATGGCTCGTGTGCCTGGAGAGATGGCTCTCTCTCCACTTCCGGCACATGTGCCGTAGGTTCACTATCCCGGTTCTATAGAATAAAGCAAGGTCTATTGGTTCTCATTCCAGAGAAAAACACACAGATCAAGCAGTCTTGTTGATTATAATCTGGAGGTGGTTGTTGATTACCTTTTATCATGACGATTTTTAAAAACAAATTCCCAATCTAATGTATAGCTCTGGGATTTATGACTATTTCAGATTCAAATCATAATTTATTCTGACCCTGTTTAACCTTTTCAGTGTCAACTAGATGTTACCATCTTATTGCTATTTTTATTTATTTTATTTTATTGAATTTATACCCCGCCCTTCTCCAAACGGACCCAGGGCAACGCTATGTGGGAAGAATGTATTTCTGAACTATTAGATCATGCCTGGAAATGATAAACTATATTGCTACAGCTTATGTGGTTGTGTATACATGCAAAACATCTTTTATTCAAAATGCATCAGAAGAATTAACATTGCATGTCTTATCAAATATCCTGTTGTGGATTAACCTGCATAATATTTTCTTCATGGCCAGCTTTGATATTTTATATTTTTAATATTTTTGTCTGATCTCATATTGTAATATATTTTATCTATCCTTATTGCTGCAGTTTCTGTGTTTATTCCATCTCTTCTCTTTTATTCATTTCTAATTTGGGGGGAGCTCTGGATTTCATTTAGACTCATTTAGTTTTAGATTTATTGCTTTTTAGTAACTGAATATCTTAAACCTGCTGTATATGGGAAAAGTACATGGATAAATGTACTTCATGGAAACAATAGATTTTCTAATTTTATCTTCTAGAAAACTAAATGAACTGCATGATGTCAATGACTTAATTTAAAACTTAACTCATGTGTGTTATAGTTATCTTCCAAATCGAATTTATGTCATGAAGAATCAAGCATCACTTTAAAGTTGAACTTTAAGAAATTGCTTGTTTCTTTGTATGTTTATTTATCAAAAATCTCAATCACAGAGGGGCTCTGTATGTATTCCTATAGCTCAGGGGTCTGCAAAGTCGGCTCTTTTAAGACTGGTGGACTTCAACTCCCAGAATTCCCCAGCCAGCTATGCTGGCTGGGGAACTCTGGGAGTTGAAGTCCACCAGTCTTAAAAGAGCCGACTTTGCAGACCCCTGCAGCTATTTGGAAATGAATATAATGAGCAAAAAATTTGGTGGATGAGCTTTCATCGAGCTTTATACCCTTCTCTTAACCATTTCACAGGCTGCTACTCTTGTTTTTGTGTTAGTGTAAAAGCTAAACATGTACCACATGTTAATGAAATATATCATCTAAGACAATCTTCATAGAGTCTTCATTGCTGCAATGAACTCAGGAAGTGTTGACTGCAAAACAACCATTATAATTGCATCACAAGAACAGTGTTGCCCAACTGACCTACTTTTTCTCTTGTGTTCAGAAGGTTGTTTGGCATTGCTGGATGGGGATAGGCATCCTTTGAGGTGTACAGATGGATATCTTTATTCATATTAGTTTACAATATTTGCTACTCTCTTTTTGGTAAAAGCTTAATTAGAAGAAAAAAGCTATTCTTTTTTCCACAAAACGGACTTCACAGCTTTATTTATATTTTAATCCTTTGTATTAAAGAATGTTTTAAAATATAGAATTTATACATCTGTAACTAACAAATATATAGAGTATTATTAAATATACAGTTACAGAAGTAGATGTCCTTGTGAAAAGCAGCCAGCTGTATTTTTGACTGTACAGAATTTGAAATGATGATAACATAAATGAAATAATATAAAGCAGGCAAGTCTTTCCTAAACTAAAGATATCTAATATTTGAATCAGTCAACAAAGACCCAAATATGGAAGGTTACTACACTTGATTTTAATCAAAAGGCTAGTTAATGACACCTTTCTTCAAAGATTTTGGTCAGATGACCATGGAGATGCTACAAAAGCATCTCCATGGCCAGGAGGGCGTGGCCAGGAGGGCGTTTTACCAGGTTCGCCTGGTTCGCCAATTGCGCCCCCTATTGGATCGGGACGCCCTTCGCACAGTCACTCATGCCCTCGTGACATCCCGACTGGACTATTGTAACTCTCTCTACATGGGGCTCCCCTTGAGGTGCACCCGGAGGCTTCAGTTAGTTCAGAATGCGGCCGCGCGAGCAATTATGGGCACCTCTAGGTTTGCCCACGTAACACCGCTCTTGCGCGAGCTGCACTGGCTACCTGTCGTCTTCCGGGTGCGCTTCAAGGTGTTAGTTATCATCTTCAAAGCGCTCCATGGCTCGGGACCTAGCTATCTGCGAGATCGGATCCTGCCCCACACATCCTCACGACCGATTCGCTCCCACAGAGAGGGGCTTCTCCGGGTGCCGTCCACTAGACTTTGTCAGCGGGCGACGCCCAGGGGAAGGGCGCTCTCTGTGGCGGGCCCGGCCCTCTGGAACGACCTTCCCCCTGATATTAGAACGACCACCGACCTCCGCTCCTTCCGTGTAAAATTGAAGACCCATCTCTTTCGACTGGCCGGCCTTGAATAGTTCTCTCTGTCTTTTAATTATAAATTTTAAATGGGTTTTTAATTTATGTTTTTAGCACGGGTAGATTTATTTAATTCGATTTTAAGAAATATTTGTATTATTGTATATTGTTTTTAATTATGCCTGTGCACCGCCCCGGGTCCCTGTGGGGAGAGGGTGCGGTTAATAAATCCCAATTTATTATTTATTATTATTATTATAAAAGTTGTAAGTGTGAAAAACAGTCATGAGTCACTTTTTTCAGTAATGATGTAACTTTGAACGATTCACTAAATGAACTAGTGTAAGTCGAGGATATCTGTAGATATATATTGGATTGTTGGGATGGCAATAGTGAAATCATTTGTGAATCTCTGATGGCATGGTCAGTTTGGATGTGAGCAAGAGCCAAGGACAATTTTGAAGCTGATTTACTGTATTACGAATGAGTGCTTTGGGGGTTTTTTTTGGCATTGTTGATAAATCCCCATTTTTTTGAATAACTACATTGTTAAGTATTAGTTATTGTAAGATCTTATATATTTGCTTGTTTGCATCTATCTCAAAACAACAAAGTATACAAATAAACAATTATACTTACGTTAATATTTTTGTGGTGTCTTAATTGTGTAGGAGAGCCAGTTTGTTGTAGAGGTTGAGGGAACTGGATGGAAAATGGAAGAGCATGAGTTCTGTTCTTAAACTTGAAGCTAACTGCGTAATTTAGGGCCAGTAACGCTCTCTGATTTGGAGGAAGAAGGCAATGCCAAATCACTTCCAAAATGTTGCCAAAAACATTATAGGGACTTGCATCTTATGTTGAATATGCAAGAGCTGATTCCTCCCCAGGGTCTTATACTGCATGTTTTCACTTCTGTAATGCTATATTTCAAGTAACCTTTGTATTGGAACTTTGGGGAAAAGTTACATTTTATATGCATCAAGATATTTCTGGGGCATTCTTCCAAAACAATGGATGGATGGATGGAAATTATTTCCAGATATGACTGTAATGTGACTAAAACAAGAAAACAAGAGTACTGATTGATAATTCCTAGAGCTACTGACAAATATAGGGTCACAATAAATTAAGTTATGGCACATTTATTTTGTTTGAAATATAAGCATAAAAGTAATCTAGTGAAGTTGCATATTAAAATTATTTGTAATTCTTTCAACAGAAAACACTGTTCAGACAATCTGATGGATGAGGATGAGAAAGACAGGGCAAAGAGGTAAGTAGCCAGTTTTTTGGGAAATGTATTTGTATATTTAACATAGTTTTTTAAAGAAAAAAAACAGCAAGAAGCAAGGAAACCTGGTAGTACAAGAAAAACAGTAGAATATCTATAATTATTTTGTGCTATTCTTTTTTGCATTTTTGCATTGAACATGGGTATGTGAGAAATGCAGGATTCTTTCCTTCATATGCTAGTTTTAGAAATTTGAATTTGCAACGTTAGGGTATACTTTCAACCAAAGCAGTTTTGTTCTCTTAGCACTCTGTTGTCTTTTAGTTTATTTCATTCTAATGTAAATAATTAATTTTCTTAAGAACAGATCACAATAATAAATAAACATGAGTGATTCTGTTTACTAACAATTTAATTCTGTTCATAGGGCTTCACGTAATAAGTCTGAAAAGAAGAGACGTGACCAGTTCAATGTTCTAATTAAGGAACTCAGCTCAATGCTTCCTGGAAACACACGTAAAATGGACAAAACAACCGTTCTTGAAAAAGTCATTGGCTTTCTCCAGAAACATAATGGTAATTCTTGTGTTACCTTTAAAACTAACAATTACTCTATTGAGTTGTCTCAATATCCTTTGCTTTGTAATTAAGAGTTGAATACAAATCATTTCTGCAATAAGTTTTTGTTTAGCTGAAAACAACTATTTTCCTTTGAAATCAGTTTGAGATCTTTTAGTTTCTAATTGCTCTGCTTTGAAACACTTCACTAACATCAGGGTATCTAACATTTAAGATGGATCAAATTTTAAATATTTTACAATTGTTCTATTATTTAAATTATTTAAGAAACACATTTTAAGAAAATCCCATGTAGTCAATTTGCCAGAAATAAGAATTTAAGCAGATATGAATCATGGGAAGTTTGAGAGAGTTATAGCTTGCAACTGTCCACTGTTTTTAAAAAAGATTCTGAAAATACCTTTGACACTTGGTAAAGGCCAGAGACATTAATGAAAATAATAGTGGCAGTGGGAGTGCAAGTTTGATAGTCCCATATAGTAATCTCCCAGTTAGTTAAACTAATTATACTTAATTAATGAAAATATCAGGATGTGCAAGGAATCTGATGGGTACAAAACATGCTGTGTGTAGGCATCATCTTGGAAATACATGGCTTTGATATAAAGCCAAAATATGAATTATTAATTATAACTACTCTACATTTACAGTAATAACATTCCAGGGATCATTCACAAATGATAGGAGACAATATGTTTTAAAAACAAATAATATGTAAGTGAAAGTATTAACTTTCCATGGAAAGATATAGCGATAGATAGATAGAGATAGAGTGAGTTAGTTCTTTGGAAGATAATAGCTTTTCCATGCGTCTTTCAAAACATCCCTTCGTCCGGTCCGCTCCCACAGAGCGGGCCTACTCCGGGTGCCGTCGGCCGGGCAATGCCGGCTGGCGACACCCAGGGGAAGAGCCTTCTCTGTGGCGGGCCCGGCCCTCTGGAACGACCTACCCCCCGACCTTCGCACTACCTCGGACCTCCGCCTCTTCCGCCAACGTCTTAAGACGTACTTATTCCAACAAGCCGGCCTAGGATAGCCCCCCGCGTCTGACTTTTAAATATAAATTATAATTTGGTTACGGTTTTAATAACGGGTTTTAGCACGGGTGAATTAATTTAATATATTTTTAATTGATGTATATTGTATTTATGGTTTTATATAATGCCTGTGCGCCGCCCTGGGTCTTAACAAGGAGAAGGGCGGGGTATAAATTTAATAAAAAAAAAAAATCTGAACTTACCTATGTTATATGTTATATGTTTAATGTGTATGAAGATATGCAGTACACAACAATTAAAACAGGATCAAGATCAAATAATCAAAATCAAATAATCAAAATGCAATGCAATGTCCTAGAACAGTGATGGCGAACCTATGGCACGAGTGCCACAGGTGGCACGCGGAACCATTTCTTAGGGCATGTGAGGTGTCAGCTGCAGCATGCATGTGTGTGCTGGCCAGCTGATTTAGGTCTTCTTTTGAGGCCATTTTGGCCCTCTGGAGGCTTTAGGGAAGCTCCTGAAGCCTCTGGAGATTGAGAGGGGAGGCTGTTTTCACTCTCCCCAGGCTCCTAGAAAACCTCTGGAGCTTGGGGAGGGCCAAAAAAGCATGCCAAAAGCAGGGGGTCACACACATAGCATTATGGGTGTGGCATGCCCACGCACAACTCCCCTGCGCTCCCCCCGCTTTTGGCATGTGAGTCAAAAAAGGTTAGCCATCACTGTCCTAGAACCATGATGGCGAACCTATGGCATGCATGCCACAGGTGGCACACGGAGCCATTTGTCAGGGCACGTGAGGCGTTGCCCTTTCAACTGGCCAGCATGCACAGCTGACTTCGGACTTCTTTTGAGGCTGTTTTTCACCACCAGAGGCTTCCCTAAAGCCTCCAAAGCGTGAAAAACCAGCCCTACAGGGAAACCGGAAGTTTGGGAACAGAGTTCCGGTTTGTTCGTAGGACCCTTTTTCACCCTCTGGAGCCTTCAGGGAAGCCCCCTGAAGGCTCCAGAGGTCAAAAATCAAACCTACAGGGAACCCAAAAGTTTGGGAATGGTGACTTCCAGTTTGTCCATAGGGCCGATTTTTTACCTCAGGGGGGCCTTCAGGAGCCTTCCCTGAAGGCTCTGGAGGGCAAAAACCGGCCCTACGAGCAAACTAGAAGTGACTTCCAGTTTGTCTGTAGATCCCTTTTTCGTCCTCTGGAGTCTTCAGTCTCCTGAAGGCTCCGGAGGTCGAAAATCGGCCCTACGGAGAAACCGGAAGTCCCCATTTCCAAACTTCCAGGGTTCCCATAGGTCCGTTTTTTGCCCTCCGGAGGCTTCAGGTGCTGTTGCACTCATGTGCGTGTACTGGGGGGCGCGCACATAGCATTATGGGCGTGGCACACCGGTGCACGACCACCACCCCTGTGTTCCCCCTGCTTTTGGCATGGCAGCCAAAAAAAGGTTTGCCATCACTATCCTAGAATATTACCCCATGTGTGGCAGGTATTAATGAACATCCAGAATTTAATTTAAGAAAGTTTTTGTCACTATCACAAACTTCAGGTTTGAAAGGTTGATTAAAGAGAATAAAGATTACTCTGTGATTTCCTCTTTTAAGGGCAAGTAAAGAAAAAATGAGACTTTGTATGTTAAAAGTTAAAATTGTATATTGTGGAAACCAAGGGCCACTTTAAAGAGAAGATACATTCTGCAAATTAATCATTCTGCAATTGAATTCAAAATCCTTATCTTGGTAGATTCCTTATAGAAGTCAAAATAAACTTGTTAAATAAACCTTTTAGCAGTTGTGCTGTGGCCTAGTTATTAGTAGATTTATAATAAGATATTTTAATTTGTTTAGAAATTTCAGCACAGACAGAACTTTGTGATATTCATCAGGAATGGAAGCCCTCTTTTCTCAGCAATGAAGAATTCACTCAACTGATGTTGGAGGTAAAAATTGCAATTTTTACAAAACTTTGAATATGAATGGTTTTCTAAAGAAGTTGTCCCCTCCAGATATGTTGACTTCAACAGAGTTATCAGTGGTGGCTTGTGAATTGATCAGCATGTCTGGAATATTTCCAGTCTTGGAATATTTCATTGAAGAAATCCGATGGTATTCTATAAGATGGGTATTTCAATCTGTAACTATAATTGTTGATGGATCTCTGTAAAAGAAAAATAACTAAAAAGCTATTATCTATGCATGCAAAGTAGTTATATAAAATGATTGACAAGAAGAGAAAACAAAATATAAACTACATGTAGTCCTCGGGTTACAGTATAATAGCAACTGGGAAGGAAATTTCTTTCACTATGTAGTCATAATGCACAATTTTACATGACCGTATTGGCTATTTATAGGATAAACCTTCAGGGGTAGTAGAAATAAATAAATGCTCCAAAGCACTCACATTTTAGCTTGAAAGAATAGGCAGTTTATAATTGAGGTATGGATATAAATTGTGTACAGGCTGCATATAGTTTGCATGTATTTTTGATCAATTCATAAAATCTGACCAAAATTTCTTCTTGTTCATAGTCTCTGGAATTCACATGTCTGGCTTCTTTGCCATATTCAGAGTCTTCTGTAACTTCTTGTTCTCAATAGCAATACTGTATAAGCATCATCATTTTAGTACCTCTTGCAGAGAATTACCATACTTTCCCCCCCATAGGCATTGGATGGGTTTGTTATAGCAGTTACCACTGATGGAAGCATTGTGTATGTTTCTGATAGCATCACACCTCTTCTCGGGCACTTGCCGGTGAGTGATTCAAATACATTCATTTTGTATCTTACTCACCCTGCACGAACACTCTCAAAGAGACTCTTTAAAAAGCCATAAATACTGTTAAGTGCCATCATGAAATTTACTTTGACTAATTTAAGAAAAACTAGTAGATAAAATCTTGGACAGGAATTTGCCTCTATGTGTGTGTGGTGTCATGATTCATGTAAAAGAGATGGAGCTTGCATCAGAATGCCATAACTCTGATTAAATCTCTTTGCTGTCCTCTTGCGACTATGTAGAATCTTGCAATTGAAACTTGGAAGCGCTTTGAAAACAGGCAACATTATGGAACTGTTATTAGAAAGGAATATGACAGTTGAGGGTGTATGCAAGGATTTGGAAAAAACTAAACATTCTTCACTAGGGGAAGAAAAAATGTGATGAGGAAGAGAAGCTGAAATCAGAAATTCTGACAATTAAATTACTAAAGGCACAGACTATTCCAAGTGGATGAGAAACCGGAAATATGATTACACAGGAAATCGAGAGATAAGATTTAAAAGAGTATAGAGTGAAAAATAAGGCAAGAATAAATACAGTAGAGTTTCCCAGACCTGTTAGACTTGTCTCAGGAAAGCTAAAGTCCAAAATGACAGAAAAATCCTGAGGCAACCTAACAAAAACAGACTTCTTTGACTTTGATTCAATGCAGTGAAAAACAAAGGAAGATCTGGTGTGCCAATGTGTTAAATAAGATATATCAATTATCTCCCTTTTGGCTGTGCCTTCTCCCATTACTTTTCTATACAGGAAAAGTAAAAGTAAGAAGGAACTTACAGCCCAGAATAAGTAAGGAGATGCTACTTCAAGTTTCCAGGAATTACCCAGAGTGATAATGGCGTTTTCTGGAGTTGTTAAGGATTTTTGGAAAACAGGTGAGATGTGAGAAGATTGGATACAAGCAAATGTTCTTATTGTTCATTCAAGAATAAGAGATGGACTTGGAAGTATGCTGTCAACATTAACCAGCTTCAGAAAAGTTTCATCATTTCTGAAATTTAGGGAGACAATCACCTTGATCATGAAATCAAATTGTCCATGTTTGGTTACTGCCTATATATAGGATACAATAATAGGCATACAAGCAGATTTGATGTAAAAATTAAATTTTTAATATTTTCAAAATGATTGCAAAGAATGGGGATGCCTATTTTCTATCTTCGTTTTAATACAGTTTTATCATTTTACAGTCTGAAGTCATGGATCAAAATTTGTTAAAATTCCTCCCTGAACAAGAACATTCCGATATTTTTAAAATATTATCCTCTCATATGCTTCTAATGGATACTGTTTCATCGGATTATCTAAAATGTGAGTGATTAAAAAATGCAAAATGAAATAAGACAATAAAGAAAGAGTTGATTAGCCATTTAAAAGTACCACTTTAATTTTCAAATTAAAGATATCTGTAGGCAACATTCACCTGTACAATTTAACACAATTATACCTTAAAATGGAATTGATTTCAGCTACATTAATTGTAATCAGTGAAGAAAAAATCATATTGTCATCAGAAATTAGACATGTTCATAAAATACTTTATGATTACATATTGAATTCCTTTAATATAACTGTTCTTAAAGTCTCAAAATTTATGTACATAAATTTAATACAAAATGATTTTTGAGACCAAATATTATAAGAAAAAGATTATATGGGAAATACATAAAGGTTTTGCAATAACAAGTGTAGATTTTAAGATTTATCTTTTTATTTATCTTTTTGAAAATGAGACATTGCAAAGAAAAGGGAAATGCATTCATTACTTTTCATTATCTTTAAGTCTGTGTGATTTATTTCATAAAATGGTACTGAATAATGGGAAAAGTGTTAATCTCAATTCTTGATTTAAGCATGCATGAGAAATATCTATTTATAGTTCTGAAAAACCTAGATTCACACAAAGCTTCATCAAAACTTTGAGATATGAATCTTGTGCATCACTGAATTCATTGGGGGTTTTCCTTTTGTGTAATTATATAACTCATAAGAAACTGTATAATTAACAAATAATGATTATTTTACTAATGTCTTGTAGTATTTTATTTAAATTTCAGGTAATGAGGATTTAGAATTTTACTGCCATCTTCTGCGAGGAAATCTGAATCCAAAGGATTTTCCAACATATGAATACATAAAATTTGTAGGGAATTTTCTATCTTACAATCATGGTAAGAACTTTTCAGTTCTATAGGAATAAATTATGATCGCATTTACATTGTGAAATATAATTCTAATTCTAAAAAGAAACTATTTTAAAAATACTTAAAAGGTATTTAAAAAGATGACTTGCTGACATTCAGTGCTTAGATTAAAAATGTTTCAGAGGTCAGCTTTAACATTACTGGCACAACAAAGAATATTTTCTAAAATGCAATTAGCATTTCATAGTTCAGACTGAAATTCCTAATGTTTTGCTAAGGAAGCAAAATATATTGAGCTTTATAGGAATTAATTCAAAATGCATATGGTTATGATTGGAACTCACCCTGGAGTTCAAAACAGATATTCCATTGGCCACATGATCTTCTTTAATCAAATAGTATCTTCTACATGCTCTCCATGTCATTCCTCAAGGACATCTTTCTTTTATCTGCTTCAAACATTTAACATTCTTTTAGTCATAATTTAAATGCAGGAAAAACGAACAGTTTCTCAGAATAACCCATTAATTAATCTTGTTTGGGGAGCACTTTTGCTGCATTACTATTACTATTAGTCTTCTCATTGTTCCTATCACCCATCTCCTCTCACTTATAACTGCATGACTGTAACTTTGTTGCTTGTATCCTTATGATTTATATTGATATTGATTGTTTCCTGATTACTTATTTGTACCCTATGATTATCATTAAGTGTTGTACCTTATGATTCTTGACGAATGTATCTTGTCTTTTTATGTACACTGAGAGCATATGCACCAAAGACGAATTCCTTGTGTGTCCAATCAGAGGCGTAGCGTGGGGGGCGCAGGGGGGGCCGGCTGCACCGGGCGCAACATCTGGGGGGGGGGGCGCTCGCCCACGGCGGAGGTCTTCTAGTCCAGCCCTCTGCTCAGACAGGACCCCTCAGCACTGCCTTCCCCGCGGACGGACAGCAAACGCGTCGATCGCACGAACCCTCTCCGCAAGCAGAGCCAAAGACCCGCCCGCCCCCGCTCCTCCCTCCCCACCTCGGGCAAAGGAAGCGCTGGAAGAGGGGGGGGGAAGGGCCCTAAAGAGACACGGAGACAAAGCGCCTCGCCCTTTTCCTGCGGGTGGGGGTCGTTTGGGGCTCTTCCCTTCAATCACGTGGTTTCCAAGCAGCGCCGCCGCCCGCAGACTTTCACTTTCGCTTTCCTGCTTTCCCTGCCCTTTGGAAGGGGGGGGCAGAGCGTCTGGGCGGCTCCCTCCGACTCAGGTGGGTTCCCGGTGGGCTGCTTCTCCCCCTCCCCACTCGGGGCCCATCGGATGGTCCTGCCAATGGCGGGAGGGGGAAGCGCTTCCAGCCGCCTCGTCCTGCTTCCAGGCTGGGCAGCTTCGGAGGGCACCAGGGACTCCCTCCTTTTCTTTGGGGGGGGATGTTCCTGTGGGAGGGAGAAGGGTCAAGGGAGGGCT
This sequence comes from Rhabdophis nuchalis, assembly GCA_039707465.1. Taxonomy (NCBI): domain Eukaryota; kingdom Metazoa; phylum Chordata; class Lepidosauria; order Squamata; family Natricidae; genus Rhabdophis; species Rhabdophis nuchalis. The sequence goes on along the minus strand of CM077651.1, from coordinate 35,394,432 downwards.
CTGCTCTGTGTCCTCAAGAGGTCCAGCTGCTTTGTCCACGTTTTGTGTTCCTCTCGCGTCTGCTCCCTTAACAGCGCTTAAGAGCAGAAAGAGCATTTGTATTAAAATGCCTGCACCCCAAATGGTGAAATATCCCAAAAGAGGACGCCTAGTTTTATTTTTATTTTTGGCATAGAGGCAAAGACCTGACTGATTTCCCAATGTGTTTGTGGCTGCCATCTGTCAGAAATGTTATACGGCTTTCCTTGGGGAGAGGGCTGGACTAGATGACCTCCAAGGTCCCATCCATCTGTATCTGATTTCCCTTCCCATAATATCCCAGTTTCACTGCCAGATTTCTTCTCCAGTCGGACAGGTGGCTATGGGGTTTTTTGGGGGGGTGGGGAACCCAGACAGGCGAAGGACCCCCCTCCCCCTGGGCATTCTGGACCCCCATTTTAATCCCATGGCTCCATTTCTTAGTAGAACCTAGGTTTTTCTTCCCTAAATGCTGGCAGTCCTGGACTTATGACCACCAGGGAGCCCCAAATTTCCATTGCTAAATAAGACTTTAAAAACAGCTTAACAGCTGTGGCCACAAAGGCCCTGAAATGGGGTTAGAACGCAGTTAGCGAATGTCTCACTCAACGACAGAAGCGTTGAACTCAATTGTGGTCGTATTTCTGTCTGTAAAATGGAGGTCTGTAAAAAGACAACAGAAAGACTGCAGAAAACAGCCTCCCCTCCCCTTTCTCTTCTCCTGTGCCTTCAGCTTCCCTCCTGGGACTCCCTTCCTGCCAGAAGAGGCTTCTCCAAGCAGAGGCGTAGCGTGGGGGGTGCAGGGGGGGCCGGGCGCAACATCTGGGGGGGTGTGCTCGCACTCGCAGCTCTCTGCCCCTGCCTGGCTCACTCACTCTCTCTGCAGTGCTGGCTGTGCGAATCCGATCCGGGCCGCCGGGTGGCCGGGTTAGGGGGCGCAAATTACTTGCCTTGCCCCGGGTGCTGACAATCCACGCTACGCCACTGTGTCCAATCACACTTGACCAATAAAGAATTCTATTCTATTGTGTTCAGTTTTTTGAATCTGTCATATTTGTATAATTAGCAGCTCAGTAAAAACTCATTTTTCGACATTGGCATTCACAGAAAAGTCTACCTATCCTATTTATCTTTTATTCAATATTTTTCTTTTCTTCCATTATTTTTCTTCTTAGGAATCATATGTTCTCTGTCTTCTGATCTAGAATGCACGTAACCATTTTAAAATTACTGGCATTTTTCTATAGGAAATCTTTATCTTACATTCCCATTTTATGAGAAAAGTAAATTTATCCATGCTACATCTTTTCTCCTTTCTTTACATCAATGATTATTGCCCAATAAACATATAGTAACTGAAAAATCCCAAGTAAAGGGGCCACAGATATAATATTTCTTGTTAAATTGCCTTCATGTAATTATTGTTTATCTTCCATTCATTTATTTATTAAAATGCACCAAAGTTATAGTAGTACCAGATTTCAAATAGCTAAGTTGGATAGGACGTCAATACTAGAACTGGAAATCATTAATATCAGGGTTGTAGGCAATATTGGGAAGTGAAAGAATCATCTCAGAATAAGGCAAACACTTCTGTACTGTTCCTGAGAAAACAAGATGAACATATCAGTATAGTGAATATCAGAAGTCAAGTTCAGCTTGAAAGCAATTTTATCTTTAAGATGTTAGAATTAGAATTAGAACCAACATAGTTGGCACCCGCAGGACAATTTCCTAGTTTTTCCTCTGGTTTATTTATTAATTAACATTTTATTGATTTTTATTTATTCTTTACACACAAAAAATGTGATCTTTATCTAATTAAGTTGTATAGGTATTAATTGGTAAAATAGTGGCTTACTAATTTTAAATTGGTAAGAGAAAAGACTTGGTCATTTTAAAAGCTGCTCTCAGACATTTCAAAAGATTTTGGATAAGAACCATGATAAGGTTGCTATCCAAGTATGCACTGATGAGAATATAGATCTCCTGTTTATGACTAATTACTCATCATGATAGAAGTCTATAAATGTGTCCGCCCTAAAGAATATATTAGAAAGCAAGACATAGGCATTTTTGAGTCACATATATCCTATAATATTCCAGTTAATCCTCAAAACTTAAAATGTGTTGCAAGTTGAAATAAAACTTTTATCATTGGTAAGTTGGTGAATGCTGAACTTTGTGGATTACATATGAAATAAATGATACCTCCCAACCAAGCCCCCAAGATAAAACAGGGAGCTTAGAAATGACCCAAACAGGGCCATCAAAGGGTTTTGGAATAGCAAATGAGCACCTTTTCAATTACAGTACTATTACAGTACTATTCTGATTCAGTTGACTTATTTTCACATCTGAATCTCAGCTTTCCTGTCCACATTGGAAGACATGTGGCATTATAATTACCACATGCTCTAGATTTCTTACACATATTTATATGTAGACATGCAGCCAGAAAAGTACATTCAGATATAATGATGTGGGATGTTCCATATTAGTACATTTCATGTGTATAAAAAAGTTAGCTGAAGCACATTTGTCAGAAAGGCATAATCCTTTGCCTTCTAATTTTCTTATCCAGTGCCTCTATCTGACTGTCACAGTGCTGAAGACACTGTTCCTAGGGGTTACAGAACACCACAAGGAAAACAGATTTGCTTTGTTGCTACTGTTCGGCTGGCCACTCCTCAGTTTTTAAAGGTAAGTTTGTCTGTCTTGGAATCTTACCAATAATAGTGATTCTACTGATATCTAGGATTGTGCATGTCTTGGAAATGATTGAGAAGAAATACTCCAAATCATTTCTAGTGAGAGAATTTAGCTCAGCATTTCTTCCTTTCATTAAAGCAGCCTGAAAAATGTGGCAACATTTTGAAAGCTATGTTAATGTTACTACTAGTTGTAGTACCAGCCTCCCTACAGAAAACCAAAGCAGGGAAGGCTGATATATATGCTACTGAATGGAAATAAATATAAATACGGAAAGTGTTAAAAGTAAATCAAGTTATTATCTGCAGATATTATTTTCAATCAAATTATGAACATTGTTTGGATTTTTCTCTTGGAGATTACTTTCTTCTTACATATGTCACTGCAATTAATTAAGTCTTTTGCCCAATATTTTTGCCTGTATAGGCAAAACCAGAAATTAGTTTTGACTATGATCAAGTATGCATTTTTTTTAATGCAATACATTAATTAGGCCAAAGCAAGGGATCTAATTATTAAGGAATAAGACTCATATTGGAGAATAATCTTTACTTGGTCATAATATATAGTAAGACATTTTTCATGCATTTAGTCAACTCTTAATTTTAGCTGTGTTAAGTTGTATACCATAAAAGAAAAGGGATTGCATCAGCATGGCTGCATAAAGAACTCTCTGACAAATTGAAAGACAAAAAGGATAAATATAAAAAGTGGAAAAAGGGGGACATAACCAAGGCAAAATATCAGCAAATAGCCCGAGCCTGTAAAGATGAAGTGAGGAAAGCTAAGGCTCGCAATGAAGAAAGGCTTGCCAAAAAAGTAAAAAAATAACAAAAAAAGCTTCTTCCAACATGTTAAAAATAAGAAAAAGTTTAAGGAAACAATTGGTCCACTGCTGGGAGAAAATGGCAAGAAGATGATAAGAAACAGGGAGAAAGCAGAACTATTTAACTCTTTTTTTGCATCTGACTTTACACAAAGGGATAAAACAGTCCAACCAATCAAAAACAGCACCACAAATATCAGATTAGGAACACAAGTTGAAATAGGGAAGAAAATGGTAAGTGAGCACCTGTCTGCCCTGGACGAGTTCAAATCACCAGGACCGGATGGATTACACCCCAGGGTCCTGAAGGAACTGGCAGACGAGATCTCAGAACCACTGAACTATATCTTTCAGAGATCCTGGAGCACCGGGGAACTGCCAGAAGACTGGAAAAGAGCAGATGTGGTTCCCATCTTCAAAAAAGGGAAAAAAACAGATCCAGGAAACTATAGACCCATCAGCCTGACCTCAATACCAGGAAAGATTCTGGAAAAGATAATTAAACAACAAATAAGTGAACACCTAGAAGCAAACAAAGTAATAGCCAAAAGCCAACATGGGTTTGTCAAAAACAGATCATGCCAGACGAATCTAATTAAATTCTTTGACAAAGTGACAAAATCAGTGGACCAGAGGAATGCTGTTGATATAATTTACCTGGACTTCAGTAAGGCATTTGATAAAGTAGACCATAACCTACTATTAGATAAAGTAGAAAATTGTAGGTTAGACAGCAGCACCACCAAATGGATTTGCAACTGGCTGACCAACCGCACTCAACGTGTAGTCCTCAATGGAACTGCATCTACATGGAAGGAAGTATGCAGTGGAGTCCCCCAAGGCTCTGTTTTAGGCCCAATACTCTTTAACATCTTCATCAACGATTTGGATGAGGGGATAAATGGGGAACTCATCAAATTCGCAGACGACACCAAGCTGGCAGGAATAGCCAACACTCCAGAAGATAGGCTTAAGATACAGAAGGATCTAGACAAACTTGAACATTGGGCACTGTCTAATAAAATGAAATTCAATTGTGAAAAAAGTAAGGTCCTACATATAGGCAAGAAAAACCAAATGCACAAGTACAGTATAGGTGGTACCTTGCTCAATAGTAGCAACTGTGAGAGGGATCTTGGAATCCTAGTGGACAACCATTTAAATATGAGCCAGCAGTGTGCAGCAGCTGCCAAAAAAGCCAACACAGTTCTAGGCTGCATCAACAGAGGGATAGAATCTAGATCACGTGAAGTGTTAATGCCACTGTATAGTGCCTTGGTAAGGCCACACTTGGAATACTGCATACAGTTTTGGTCGCCACGATGTAGAAAAGACGTGGAGACTCTGGAAAGAGTGCAGAGAAGAGCAACCAAGATGATTAGAGGACTGGAGACTAAGACATATGAAGAACGGCTGCAGGAGCTGGGTATGTCTAGTTTGATGAAGAGAAGGACCAGGGGAGACATGATAGCAGTGTTCCGATATCTCAGAGGGTGCCACAAAGAAGAGGGAGTCAAACTTTTCTCCAAGGCACCTGGGGGCAGGACAAGGAGCAATGGGTGGAAACTAACCAAGGAGAGAAGCAACTTAGAACTAAGGAGAAATTTCCTAACAGTAAGAACAATTAACCTCTGGAATAGCTTGCCTCCAGCAGTTGTGAATGCCCCAACCCTGGAAGTCTTTAAAAAGATGTTAGACAGCCATTTGTCTGAAATGGTATAAGGTTCCTGCCCATGCAGGGGGTTGGACTAGAAGACCTACAAGGTCCCTTCCAACTCTGCTATTGTATTGTATTGTATTGTATTGTATCTTCTACAGCAGGGGTCCCCAACCTTTTTTGCACCAGGGACCGGTTTCATTTTAAAGAAAATTCTGCGGACCTGCAGGCGTTGAGGAGGAGGGGAGAGGGGGAACAGGCGGTGCATGCGCATGCAGGGGGGAGGGGGGAACAGGCAGTGCATGCGCACACGGGGGTGGGAGTCAGCTCACTCGGCCCTCTAGGGCCTCCAATGGCGCAAATGGCCGTGCCTGCGCTCTCCTGCATCTGGCGCGCGCTCTGCCCAGGGGGCTGCCCCCTCCTCCCTCCTCCTCCTCTCCAGCCCTGCGCCCCGGTTCCTATCAAGCCACGGACCGGCACCAGTCTGCAGCCCGGGGGTTGGGGACCCCTGTTCTAAAGGGTTTGCTAGGTTGTGTGTGGGGGTGTAAGTGCTTCAGGTAATCATATCTGACATGCTGTAAACAAAATGCAAACCCTAGACTCCCACCCTAGAATGCCTTCTGCTTCACAATGGAATTTCTTCTTTTGTTGCTCTTGAGTCTTTATTCCCAGTAATATCTAACATTGACCCATAATATTTTGTCATCAGAAATCATAAAGCATCATAATAATATCCCCAAATAAACATATTTTTCATCAATTAAAACTAATAAACTAGACAGAGTAACTAGAATTTTTAATATACATAATTGGTTTTTTTTAGCCTTTTATTTTCATTTTTCCCTGTGCTTTGAGGAATGGATGGAATGGGGGAAAGGCACTACTGTCACTTAACAGAATTTAATTCTAATGTAGGAAATGTGCATAGTTGAAGAATCTTTAGAGGAATTCACTTCAAGACACAGTTTGGAATGGAAATTTTTATTTCTGGATCACAGGTTAGTATAAACAGTGACCTCGCCCCTGATTATTGTTGTTGACATGAATTAAGTTTTATAAAATAGTGCTTTGTTTGTTCTATAAATAATTGCATAATGGCATACATTATTAAAATCATCACTAAATCAAACATTTGTTAGTCAACGTTAATTCATTTGGGCTATTTGTATGTGTTGATGTAAGTGGAATATATATTGTAAGAAAATAAACCAATGTGGTTGCATTGGACTTTTATTCAGACAATATGCAGAATATAGATATAAACTGTATTCCTAAAGTTCATGCAAAAACTAGAATCAGGAAAAATTTAAAAACAGTATAATTCTGTATTCATAAGGATATATTGTCTTAAATAAATAAAGAAATCATATAGAATTGAATTTTCTAAGGTAACTTAATTAGGAGAAACAAGGGACCAAGTATTTGCCATTTTAGCTTACTCAAATAAGTAGCCTATCTTTCAAAAAGTGTTGATCACCATCTTTAAAGCGCTCCATGGCACGGGTCCTAGCTACTTGCGAGACCGCCTCCTACCTCATACATCCCTTCGACCGATCCGCTCCCACAGAGAGGGTCTTCTCTGGGTACCGTCGGCTGGGCAATGCTGGCTGGCGACGCCCAGGGGAAGGGCCTTCTCTGTGACGGGCCCTGCCCTCTGGAATGAGCTACCCCCCGCGCTCAGGAACATCACGGACCTCCGCCTCTTCTGCCAACATCTAAAGACACACTTCTTTCATCTAGCTGGCCTGGCCTAACTTCCGAGACTATTTTATCGACTGATTTTAAATTAAACTAAAGTTTTAACAAATGGGTTTTAAATTGATTTTAGCACAGGGTATTGTTTAATTTAATAAGATTTTATTGATTATTTATGACGTATTTATTCTTTTCGTATAAGTTTATATTTGTGCTCTTAATTTCCTGTGCACCGCCCCGAGTCCCTTTTTGGTGAGAGTGGCGCGGTATAAAAGTCTAATGAAATAAAATAAAATAAATGAAAAAAAAAGCAATTCTTTAGAATTTGGCAACCCTCCAAACGTATATTCTTTTATTTATTTTGAACATTTAAAAGGTTGCCAACTGGGTAGGCAGAAAATGATGCAAAAGATTTGTCACAGGAAGGCAGATTGTAAAAAAAATAGCTCCCACTTTTTGATTTTTGATTAATTATAACTTTTAGTTTTGACCCAGCAGAGGCGTAGCGTGGGGGGTGCAGGGGGTGCCGGCCGCACCGGGCGCAACATCTGGGGGGGCGCGCACGGGGAGGGATGATCGCGTCTCCTTTCGTGTGAATCGTGTCCGTCCCGGTGGGTTTGTTTGATCCCCGCGTTTGTTTGTTTGTTTGTCCTTCGGGGGTTTCGAAAAGTTTTTGCGATCGGAGGGGGAGGGAGGGAACGAAGCGCCGTTTCAGTTGCTCTCCAAGAGCGTGAAAGAAGGGGGGGGGAAACAACAGCTGGAGCTCCCCGCTCGTCCTGCAGAGCCAGCCGCCAACCTTAACGTCACCCTGGGAGGAGGCGGAGTGGAGCAAAGTCTCCAACTCCTTGCCGAGTTTTCTCTCTCCCCCCCCTCCCCCTTTTACGATTGCACACACACGCAACCCCCTCTCCGCCAAAACTCTCGGCGACGCCTGTTCAAAGGCTGAAAGCGCCACGGCGCTGTTCTCCTCCCCTCTCAGTTAGAAAACCCCAAACAATAAGGAGTTTGAGGGGTGGGGGTGGACGAAAGAGCGAGCCGAGGTTTTAATGAAGATTCTCAGGGCAGGGGAGGAGAAAAGAGGTTTCTCTGCGAGGAAGGAAGGAAACCAGGAGGGTTGGAGGAACGGAGGCGCTTCCCTCAGAGCCGAGTTTCAGCTTTGCCGCCGCCTCTGCTACGCGCAGAGAAGCTGAGCAAACAGGAAACGTGGTGGCTTGCACACACGGCAACCGCTGCTCTGATTCATTGGGGCTTGAAGCTCGCCCGAAGGAGGACAGAGAGGAGGCGGAGGAGGAAGGTGTTGGCTGCCTCCAGCCCCAGGGAGGAGAGCGGCTGGCCGTCTGCGTGTCGCCTACAGCCTCCCCTTTGCCAGAGAGCACAGTCCCAGCTCGCCCGAGTGGCGCGAGTCTTGCCCGCCTCACGCGCTCCGAGAGGGAGCCGGCACGCGCTTCGGTCCCCCTCTGAGCAGCGCCGCAGAGAGCGCTCTCCCCGCCCGCTCGCCGAGTGTCGTTGCTGGAGTTGATAAAAGAAAAGAATGTGCTGCCAATTTAAAAGCAAAAAGGACAAATGGCGTGCATGGTTTTGCAACCTTTATATCTTAAAAGGCCATAGGTTTGTATTGTAAATGTCACTGTAACTTAGTAAGTAGAGGGGATGTGATCATACATTTTGTAAATCCCCTGTAATAACAGAATAAAAAAAGAAAGGTCACGTGTCCACTGGAGATGCATTAGTATACATTGAACACACATGTGTTTTAGATAGATGACAGATGAAATAAGTTTCTGTAGTTTTTGCACTTGGAAAGGCAACACTAAATGTGCTGATTAGAAACCACTGTTTCTAACTTAAGATGTTAAACCAAAATCATCAATTTACAACTTCTCATGATTTGGACCACTCCAGGGAGACCTTTCTCTGCATGTCCACTCAGTACTCACAGAAAATACCCATCACCACCTCTGTTTAGATTGCAACTTTCTGTTATGTTAAAATTTCAAGCATTTCAAGAGGTAGTGGGTCCCCTATTTTGCATTATTCTCCTGCTTGTGTTTTAGTTTATCTCCGTATGCCTCTTTGTCAGATCACATCTAATTAGAGGATCAAGCACTACTCTTTAACACTAAGAACATAATGTAATCTTGATATGATGGTTGTGAGACGACATATAATAGCATGGCCCATGCTAGGTTACTACATTTGTAGATTTGTATTCATAGACCTGCTGAAAATGTGGAGAATGTGTAATGCATGTTCGCACTCAATAAAGTGTTTGAAAATAAACTTGTATTTAGATGCATTTTACTTTAATTACATCAGTATTTTCATAACAAACAATACATGTGCTTAGGGGGTAAGGGTTTCTTTAACTAATCTAGTGGAAGAGACTCGAGTGCTAAAATCCACGGGTTAGGGGGCGCAAATTACTTGCCTTGCCCCGGGTGCTGACAACCCACGCTACGCCACTGTGACCCAGGTAATACTGCATAGTTTTAATAATGGAACCATTATTAATTTATATGCATCCTATTTCTAATGAGTTACACTATATTGCCAAAAGTATTTGCTCACCCATCCAAAAAATCAATCAGGTGTTCCAATCACTTCCATGGCCACAGGTGTACCTAGGCATGTAGACTGTTTATACAAACATTTGTGAAAGAATGGGTCGCTCTCAGGAGCTCAGCGTGGAACTGTGATAGGATGCCACCTGTCAACAAATCCAGTTGTGAAATGTCCTTGCTCCTAAATATTCCACAGTCAACTGTAAGCTGTATTATAAGAACATGGAAGTGTTTGGGAACGACAGCAACTCAGCCACAAAGTGGTAGGCCATGTAAACTGTTGGAGCGGGGTCAGCGGATGCTGAGGCGCATAGTGTGAAGAGGTTGCCAATGTTCTGCAAAGTCAATCGCTACAGACCTCCAAACTTCATGTGGCCTTCACATTAGCTCAAGAACAGTGCGCAGTGGATCGATGTCATATTGAACCCTATGGATTAGGAATGGGATGTCACTTACTGTAAGTTCATATGCGAGTAAAGGCAGGTGAGCAAATATCTTTGGCAATATAGTGTATGTCTGGCCTTGAGAATATGGTAGTTTAAAAATTGTATATGAGATTGTTACCTACACTCTTAATGTTCGGTTGTTAAATCAACAACAACAACAACCAAAAAGCCCCTACCACATGTTTAAGACTTTAAGACATGACTATCAGATTCTATCAGTACTTTACCCAAACTATTTCAGTAAAACTATTTACATTATTTTTTCCTTATCATTGTATTTTTCTTTTTAAAATTCAACCTGGAATTTAGTTGTTTTCATTTGAGACCAGTCTTGTAGCTTGTATTGCTCCCAGTCATAAATTAGTTAACTTTTTCCCACTGGTTTTGCTTTTAACTTCTCTGCTTTGTTTCCTTATTCCAATACTTAAAAATGATGGTAAGATTTTTGCAAGGTATTTGTATGTATTCTTCCTGTCTTCTGGTAGTATACAGCAATAACACACCTGTCCCTTTGTGTCAGTTGTTCTTCTGTATGTTGGAATTTTCTCTGTTGAGCCACAGAACTCAAATGCTGTTCTTCATATTTGCAATACTCAAACAAAATTATTTATCTTAATACAGAGCCCCACCAATTATAGGATATTTGCCTTTTGAAGTGCTGGGAACTTCTGGATATGATTATTATCATATAGATGACCTACAGCTCTTGGCACGATGCCATGAACACTGTGAGTATTGCTTTCCTGTGGGCATGAGAATCCAAGGAGACAGATGTTGCTCTGTGTTGTATTAAAAATAAAAAACAGGTGGTGAGCTGATATCAATGTAAACCTGTATTCTATGAAACTTTACATAACTTTTACTAAATAATGCAGATATTAAATATTTGGAATTTGGAATTTAAGGAGTATTGTTGAAAAAAGTAATTATGGTATTTAGAAGAAGTGATTGAGATAATGTGAGTTAATTTTGGCTACACTTTATTCTCCATTCATTTTATTAAATTTCAGAAGTGATAGGCATAAAATAGTACAGATATAGCAGTCAGCAATTACTAATTAGCAAAACCTCAAATGCGAAAAAGCTAATTTGTAAAATTGAACATTGTCCACTTCTTGTAATATTAATCCTAAATCTGCAGGTCAGGCTTAAGCCAATTGGTCTATACCAGGGGTCTGCAAAGTCGGCTCTTTTAAGACTGGTGGACTTCAACTCCCAGAGTTCCCCAGCCAGCATAGCTGGCTGGGGAATTCTGGGAGTTGAAGTCCACCAGTCTTAAAAGAGCCGACTTTGCAGACCCCTGGTCTATACTATCTGCAAAATTCAGTTAAAACCTTTCAGTTAGATTTGTGCTTCATTCTCCTCTGTTAGAAAGAAAACTAAAGGCCCAATTCCTTCTCATTTAATAAATCACAGACATCAGCATGCAAGCAGTTTTCTTTTTACTGCTGCCACATTACCAATTTTGCTTACATTCTCAAAGCAAAAGGAAATATAAAATAATAGTACAATTATAACAAATATACAATATAAATTATAATATAGCAATAAAACTCAGCTACTCTCAAAGATTATGATTGAACAAATAGTTCACACATTTTGCACACTAATAATGCAATTAAATTATAGTATAAATTGTATAGGATTTTTATTCAATAGGGAAGATGCTGGAGATAGAAATCTATAAGCACATCATACTTAAAATGTTCCATCAACTTGATAATCCATATAATCATGTAATCAAATAAATTTACTTTAAATTTTTAGATATTATGCATTATTTCACTTTTAGCAAGAGAATTCTTGTATCCTTAGGGAAATTTCAGAGTGCTGGGGAATTCATAAATCTCCCAGAATAATTTTTAACTGACATATTTGAAATATTTTTGCAATTTTCTTTCTATCCACCCATAGTGATGCAATTTGGCAAAGGGAAGTCTTGCTGCTATCGATTTCTGACCAAAGGACAGCAATGGATCTGGCTACAAACACATTACTATATCACCTACCATCAATGGAACTCAAAACCAGAATTCATTGTGTGCACTCATACAGTATTGAGGTATGGAAAATCAATTATCATACTATCAGGAGAGGTTGTCCCAGAAGAATATGAAGATCTAGCTTACGGGCCACTCCATCTACAATAATGGCTGGCTGTTTCTCTAAATCATGGGTGTCAAACTTGCAACGCCATGTTGCCGTCACATGACATTTCGCAACATTTTTCCCAGTCACGGACCTGGGAATGCATGATGTATCCAGCCTGTTTTGAACCCCTGCTCTAAATGATATGAAAAACTGCAGTAAATACTTTTGAGTTTTCAGGAATTATAAATAAACTTAATAATTAACTTTAATAAATTATTTGCTATAATATTTTATGTTACTTTATTTAATAATTGTAAAATAAATCATAAATAACTTTAATAAGATATTTGGCTTCTCTATGGTAGTAGTAGAAATGAAAAAGTTAAAAGTGGTATAGTGACTACTACTTAAATCTATGAAATACTTTAAAAAGTTCTGAGAGTAGGCAGAGAAATGATTATTAGAAATGTAACAAATTGTGTCTTTCAGTATTCTGGTAAGATAGCTAGAAGAGGATAATCTTGATGACTGCATTGAGTGTGGTGTGACACTGGAAATAACAACTGGGTTGGCTCAAAATAGGGAATAAAAATAGGAATTCTAATGTTTATTATGAACTGAGCATAGTGGCATGTTAACTGGATTCCAAAGAAAATATCAAAGTTAAATCTGACGGTACACTGTCTGTTTGGAAAGTAGAGCAGCTTGGTAGTTTATATAATACATTTTGGAGCAGCCTGCTGTAGAAATATGGCCAGTGGCAGCAGAAAGTAACCCATGTCATCAAATTTATGTATTAGTTGTTACTTATGAAACTTGTAGTTATGGATCTAAAGAACCAGTAATGTTTTCCAAAGCTTTGTTCTTTGTCTGAAGCCTAGTTCTATGAAGGTATATGCTATGATTAGAAACAATATTTTATTTTTATTTTGCATATATGGATAAACTTATTGTAGATATAAAACGGAGTCCACTATACATGTTTGAATTAGATAAACCTCATGTTTTAATTACATAATACATTCAGGTTTCATGTAATAAATAATTAATTACATGCATTAGAGCTTGAAAATGATAGAATGGATATAATTCTCCATGGAAAATTATAATGTTCAATCAGTTATGCAGATGTTCGAGTGGAAAGGCAGCAAAATCTGATTTTAGAAGATGCACCTACAGATATCATCTCTTCAATATTAAAGGTATAACAGAATGCCTATAATTTTTTTCATTAGCAGTTGTAAAATATTTGGACCAGATTAATGTCAATTTATGTACACACACAAAAATTTTCTCCAATGTTTTTGGCCCGAATGTTTTTGATTTTAACTCTCAAATTTTAGATAGTTTTTGAATGATATTGTATTATATTGGTTGGTGCGATGAATCAGCAATTAAGATGCTAGGCTTATTGCCTGGAAAGGTTTTGCATGATGGGGTGAGCACCTGTTTTTGCCTAGTTCCTGCCCACCTGGCAGTTAGAAAGCATGCAAATACACATAGATAAATAGGTACCAATTTGGTGGAGAGGAAACAGTTCTCCACAACATCCTGTGGCTACATAACTGGGGAAACATCTTATGACAGCACTAGCTTATGACCTCCAAATGGAGATGAGTGCTGCTGCCTATACTTGACAATGACTAGTGGAGTTAAATCCCCAGGGACAACTTCCCTTTCTTGTATTACATTATCTAGAGAAAAATCAGAGCAATGAATGAAGTTACATTTTGACTGCAGCTAGAGTGCCGCATAATTTAGATAATATACAAGTGGGGTACTGTTGTGGAAGACAGTGGGAAGAAAGTGGAGAAGAAGGTTAGTGGGTGTGAGAAGATCCTAACTCTAACCCTACTCCAGTGACCTTGTCTGTGCAAATCTGCCTAGGAATTTATGGTTTTCAAAATTACATTTTTATTTCCAAAAAGTGCAAAAAATGTTTTTCTGAAATTCATGTGGTTCTTTCATCTTGGGCTGGACCAACCAACTTGGGGCTTGACTATTTAACTTGCAGTGACCTATGTGTATTTTGATACATACCTGTTGTGTATTCATCTTTTCATCTCGAAGAAGCATGTTGGAATGCTTGAAATGCAAAGGGAGGATTGATTCTGGGGTCACTCTTGTTTGTGGAGCTGCATATGTCCTTCTGAAAGGCTACAGAAGTGTGTTCAAAAGAACGTGTGGCTAATACTTTCTTCCTTTGTACACTCTTTCAAGGTTTTTCTGTCTACATTTGCACTTAAGCATGATAAATATTTTTGCTTTATTTTCAAGGACAATGTCCCAGATTTGAATACTCAACAGCATTTTAAATCACTTCAACTAGACACAGCGGTACTCAACAGCCAGATATTTTCTATGTCTTCTCATGGTTTACACAAATCTTTGCCTTCATCCTTGCCTGAAACGGCATGTAAGTTATGGTTTTTCTCAAAATGCCAATTTGGAGTAAAGAACTGAAATGTATTATTTGACCCAGTATAGGATAAATTATAAAGATTATAATATAATTTGTATAAAATAAAATTGAAAGATTAAACTAATAGAATATAATGGGGTATCATGAGAATTTTTTAAATTATTATTTTAAATAACATTGACTAACACTGACCATCATAATGTCACATCAGATCTACTCCTGGTAATAATCACTTTTGCCCTTATGATTACATTGTCTGTCTTTCGCCTATATTCAGCTACATTGCTTCCATAAAACCATCTAGTAAATTGAGCTCAGGTGAGGTTTGAACCAAGTCAACAGTACAGATTGAAATATTTGGATGAACAGTATCCCTCAGAATGTTGCTTCAATAAATGCTAACCTATTTGCATTGTAAAGCTATAATAATAATAATAATAATAATAATAATAATAATAATAATAATAATAATAATAATAATAATAATAATAATAATAATAATAATTTATTACATTTATAAACCGCCCCCTCCCCCCAAAGGGACTCGGGGTGGTGTACAGGAAAATTAAAAACCATCTAAAAACATACAATACATAACAAGATTAAAAACGAATTAAATTAGCCTGTACTAAAATTTTAAGAACAATAAAAATTGCAGCCCATTAAAAACCAAATAAAACAATTTGAAAATACAGACTGGGGCGAGAAGCATAAATTAGGCCAAGCCGGCCTGATGAAAGAGATGAGTTTTTAATTTATATGATTTATATGATAGTATAGTGGTAAAAAAAACCCATGTGAAACATTTGGTTCAAATATTTTAAGTTGAAAATTATTACAAAAGTTTGGATTATAGTTTTTAAAATTTATCTTACCCCAAATGCCCTCCAAAAGAAAGCTAAATGAAAAGAACCAAAACACACAAGAAGATACTTTATTCTATTGTAACAAAAGCTTTTATAATAAACACACAGTCCCTGCCTGTGATATTATTACAACAGTCTTTCTTTCTAATTCCTGTCTTCTGTAACAATTGGTCAAAATTCAAAAATCCACCTTTGCTTTCACATTTATTTAGAACTTTGCAGATAAATGAACCCAAAACTGCAAATAAATAAAGCAAAATAATGAATAAGGCTTAAGACTAGTTCTTAGAGATTTACAAAGTAACCTTAAACTACTTATCCAGCATGCCTTTAAGGAGTACTATTTTAAAATACTTGTTATTTTAAAAAGGCCATGCAAGTTGCCAGACCATTAAAGTAATAGGTATACAGACAAAGGTTTTAAAAGTGGCCCTGTCTGTTACATTCAGGCCTTGAGGTGAGATGGATGGCTAATAAATCTAATAAATAATAAAATTATAAATAAAATTATTTATAAATAAATAAATAAATAAATAAATAAATAAATAAAGAAAGAAAGAAAGAAAGAAAGAAAGAAAGAAAGAAAGAATGAATGAATGCTGGCCATGTAAGTAATCCAGAATCACTTGGATAAGTCGCAGTTATAGAAATTGAATTAATTAATTAATTAATATTCATTCATTGCAATAACACTTAGACTTATATACTGCTTCACGGTGCTTTACAGCGCTTTCTGGGTGGTTTATACTGTAAATATCAGCATATTGCCGCTAACAATCTGGGTAGTAATTTCACCGACCTCATAAAGATGGAAGCTGAGTCAATTTGAACTGGTCAGGATTAAATTGATGGATTTTGGCAGCTTGCAATACTGCACTCTAACCCACTGTGCCACCACGGCACACGTTCAGTTCCGTTGTGAATGTATGTCTTCTCACCCAGCAGTGAACAAGAAGAAACCAAGTACATCCTTATTCTCAGTTCAGCATAAAACCATAAATATATTTTTAAAAGCAATATGGCATGATTTTTCCTGTGATGACTTCCGTAATGCATTTTGCTACACAACATATTTTTTTTAAAAATAGGCATAATAAAGCAGAACCAAGGAGCTAGGGATGACTCAATCAGATTGCTTGAGCAATGTGGTCTATTTGCTGTATAGCTGACTATGTAATGGATGTAGATGTATGTAAAAACATTAAACGTTGTCATTTAATGATGATTTACTATGAATATATCTTACAGCGACAATAACAAAGCCTATCCCGGAGTCTTCCGCATTGCAAATATCACTGCAGAACTTACCAAAACAGAGGTCTAACCTACCTGCTACAGCTGAAGTAAGACGTAACAATAAATGTATATATTTCTGCTGACATTTTAAGATATATTTTTAGAGTTTACATATGAAGAAAAATATGCTCCAAACAAAGAGGAAGCATAAAATGTATGTGAAATTTTTATTTTTTTTAAATTGAATTTGCAAGACTATGTAACAACAGCTTTATTCACACTGGCAAGAAGTAATTATCTGAGCGTGCCCTGCTCTTTAAACCAACTCATTGTGCTACACCTAGGATTTTTATTTTCCATTGGTTTCCCCAGTGCTAAATGGATAGAAATATCTGGACATCAAGATTTCTGCTGCTAACATTATGTAATGGAACTCATGAACACAAAGTGAACAATTAGAAAAAGGACTCACTGGATAATGCTGGGAAAGATTGAGGGCAAAAGAAGGGAACAATAGAGAATGAGGTAGCTGGATGGAGTCACAGACGCAGTAGGCGTGAGCTTAAATAGACTCCAGGGGATGGTAGAGAACAGGAAGACCTGGAGGAACCTTGTCCATGGGGTCGTGATGGGTCGGACACAACTTTGCAACTAACAACAAGAAATATGTATAAATAAACAATGATAAAAGCACTTGGGCTCTTTTTAATTCTTAATGTATAATGAAGTCCAAATTGTATTACATTTTATTATTTTATTTTATGGGAGGTGGGGAGGTAACTTAGTTGACTGACCCAAGTTCTAAAAAGAACACAGAACCTAGTTCTACTTTTAAGAAAAACGAACAAAGCTTACTTGTCCATATTTCAGTATTAAATATTATTTTCCTATTTATCTTTTTTTTTAAGCCACTCTAAAACATACTCAACTGTCTATGCCAGAAGTAGCAAGTTGTATGATGCTGGCAACAGAAATCTCCATGTAGACCAGTGTTCCTTAATCTTGACAGCTCTAAAATAGGTGGACTTCAGCCTGGGGAATTCGGGAGTTGATGTCCACTCATCTCAAGATTGAAACACTGATGTTCACCCAGGAGTGCTAAAATGCTCTGCCTTGCTCTGTCCTGTCCATGTAATAGCTGGGGTATCATTCTTACCCCAGTTGTAACAAGGCAAGACTACGGAGACAGGTCGGGCTCCAACAACGTGCTAACACAGTGCTGAGTTTGGAGCTTAGCTATCCTTCAAGTGAAAGGGTTAACACTCTGCACAGCTGAGCTTGATAAACCTAGGCTGGCCCATTCCTTCGCAAGAAGTACTGTAACTCCCCACAAAAATGACCGGAAGGGGTGCATGTTTGAGATCCACGGCTTTCATGATATTGATCAAACCTAGTAAAAAGAGACTCAGAAATCTTTATTTCTCGCTTAAGCTCTCTGCCCAGTTTACTATGTTCCAAACTATCAAGAACCAACTTGAGCAGCGGACTCGTGAACTGCAAGCTAATATTCAGTGGCAGCAAGAAGAGCTGCAGAAAATCCAAGAACAGCTCTGCCTGGTACATGATTCTAGTATAGAGGTGAGCAGAACACCCCAAAGTATGTATTATTTAAACACATTATTTTATCCAGCAAGTTGCAATTACTGAATTGAAAATATGCAGAATACAATACTTATCATGAGATTATTTGTTGGATGGATACACATACACAAACACACAGGTATACACATGTATATATACACACTGTTTATATATATTATTTATAATTTCAGGGAAGAAATATTTACTGATAAATGTCTAATAAAGCCTATATATTTCATCATATTTTGAATATTCCATTACATTAGTTCCTATAATATTTTAATGTTTGATCTTAAAGATTTTTGCATGCCATAGTTATGCACAAAGGGTCTTTATCCCAGGGCTATCTAGAGCTTCACTTTACTAGAGATTTGCAATTTATTAATTATGAATTATTCATCTTATCTGTTTTAGAATAAATAGAAAAGGTTTCATAATAGGGAACAGTATATTTGAATTTAAACCAGAACTTGATTTAAAATAAGAGATTTCATATGTTCTCAAGGGAAAACCCTTTGTTCTAGCCTCAGATGTGCCATAATACAATTCCCCATGCAATTCTAATACTTAATTTGATAATAATAAGAAAACTCCTGATAAATACTAGATTAGGTTTGCTATTTATTTATTTAAGAAAATTTATGCATAAGAACAACAACCCCGAGGTATTTATCAAAACTTGGTACCATGATTTCTGCTGTAGTCATGAGACCTGACCCTGACTCAGGGCACATGACTCTGGGATGGGAATTGGAAGTCTGAGGTTCCCACGGTTTTGCAGGTATGTGAAGATTCCACTGCCCTCCTCCCTTTCTCCTTTATTCAGCAATCAAGAGTGAGTAACAGGCAGGTTAGCTTAGAATAAGCTCTATCTATGCTTCTAGGTTCAGTAGGAAGGAGAAATCAAAATATGTCACTTAACTCCTCAAAATAAAAAATAAAAGTTTTTGGCAGAGCCACTGCACCTTATTATTACTTTAAACTGTTCTAGGATAAGAAAACTGTGAGAACCTCGGAAGAGATTCAAGATAGTTGTCATTCTTCTGGCAATTTAACATCGCCCTTGAGCAATACTTCTGTGCTGTCACCATCTTTGGCTATAGCACCATCTTCTGCTATTTCACAGGATAGCAGCCTCCAGCACAGCCTTACAGATCTGGGCCATGATCGACAACTAAGGTAAAAGAATTGCAGTAAGCTTGTGGCTTTCTTTTTTTAAGACAGATATCCATCTTTACTTGCAATAGTATAGTTACATATTTTATGAGAGGTTTAGATTATTACTATAGCAGACACATAGACATGCATGCATAACCTACCTTGCTGTTTTGTTTCATGATAAGCAATATTATGCAGAGTACAGAAAAGGTATACATTTTGTAAAAGTTATGCCACAGGTTAAAATCATAAATATGTAGAAAGTTATATTCTTTCATCAGGAAGAAGGTTTTTTTTTAAACAAAATAATAAAATTTCATTGTAATTTTTACAACGACAATAAAGATTATTATTATTATTATTATTATTATTATTATTATTATTATTATTATTATTATTATTATTATTAAAAACTAAGAAGAACTGATATGCGAGACCGCCTCCTGCCCCATATATCCCTTAGACCGATACGCTCCCACAGAGAGGGCCTTCTCAGGGTGCCGTCGGCCAGACAATGCTGACTGGCGACACCTAGGGGAAGAGCCTTCTCTGTGGCGGGCCCTGCCCTTTGGAACGACCTACCCTCTGAATTACGCACCATCACCGACCTCCACCTCTTCCGCCAATGTCTAAAGACATACCTTTTCCAACAAGCCGGCCTAGCCTAACCTCCCACGGGGACTTTTAGAAAGTTTTAAATTGGGTATTTTAACAATTTGGTTTTTAGCATAGGATCGGGATAATTTAATATATATTTTAAATTATGTATTTATTTTTCTATTTTTGTATATTTTTAAATTTCCTGTGCGCCGCCCTGGGTCCTCTGTGGAGAAGGGCGAGATATAAATATAAATAAGAAGGGCGAGATATAAATATAAATAAATAAATAAATATTTAGAATGAAAAAAAGAAAGAAGGGAGAAAAGAGCAAAGACAAAAATGCCAAAGATGTGAATTTTAAAAATTACTGAATTACTACATGTAATTGTGTCCAAAATTTTCTGGCTTTTTATATGTCTACCAAGCATGTAAAATGTCCCTTCTTTTTTATTACATTTCCAACATGTAAGAAAACATTATACATTCTATATAGTTTTTCTGGTGACATATACCAAAACATATACCAAAGTTACATCAGGAAATTTAATATATTGAAAAATACCCAAAGAAACTCAGTACATTTTTTTATTTTTGATCTATAAGTTGACATTAGCAATTCATCTCATTTTTATATGGAAAAATCTTATTTTACATTCCTTTAAATTCATTTTATAAATTCATTTATAAATAATTCATATAGAAATGCATTTTTAAAAAAAAGAATAACTCTATGATATAGAAATAGAAAACAAATCTGCCTAAAATATAATGTGAATTGTTTTTTACTTGCTTCACACTGCACAAAACAATGCTTCCCAATGCACAACAGCAAAACAAACGTGCATACGTTTGCAAAACAAACGTGCATACCATATACAGAGCAGTTGCAATGATCGCTTGCAATGATGTAATCACATTTTGACCATCTGGTAACTGGCTTGCATATATGGCTGCTTGCAATATCCCATTGTAGCGGCAAAAACCAGGCCCACCACAGACTGGTTTTAACGAAGGAACGAGAGACCACGAAGGTAGTAGAGAAACAGGATTTATTGACATGTCAAGAGTTCAGAGTGCTCTCGCACTGAAGACTGAACTGCCTGGGCAACGCCCAGAGAGTTAGTTTTATACCTTCGTCCTTAATACAGAAACACATATGGATAAAAGCAGAAGTTAACTTTGGAATAGTACAGAAACAGAAGTTAATAGTAAAAAATTAACACATGTCAGCTGTATTTCCCATATAGGGTTTACACCTCCCCTTCTCCCCCAGTTACTTCCTCTTTCCTTCCAGCAGTATTTGTAATATTTTCACAACTTTTAAGAACAGAGAAGTACACCCACACATCTTTCCCAAGTTGTCCAAAGGGCAAGCGGGCAAATCTCCCAAGGGGTCAGGGTTGACCCAGGGTCCAGGAATTGGGGTCCCTGGCCCCTCTGCCACACCATGGTTGTGTAACCATGATTTTTGGCTTTTGTTTTTGCTGGTATGGTATCTGTAATAGAATGATTCACAGTACACTGTTTCACATGACTGCTTAACATTCAGATATTAACCTTCTGACCTTCTAACATGCAAATCCCTCCTTCCTTCCTTCCTTCCTTCCTCCCTCCCTCCCTCCCTCCCTCCCTCCCTCCCTCCCTCCCTCCCTCCCTTCCTTCCTTCCTTTTCAATTTATTTGTTCTGGCATTAAATATGTTCTTTAATTTCTGGTTGTCTAGACTGCTACTTAGTCAACCTGTTCAGCCAATGGTGCCTGGATCCTGTCATGCAAGGATAACAGATGTTGATGCAGCTGGACACAGCGGAAAGTATGTCTCCTGAAACTGTTGGTGGGGAAGTTTCAAAATGTATGCGAGAAACAGCATTCACCATTAAATCATGAATCTACATATAATTTAGTGGTGCCAAAAACGGTAGTTATGGAACAACAGTTATAGTCCTTATGCAGTCCCTGCTATACATTAAACATGCAAGGGGTCGTTGTTATCCATGGTTCTGTGTCTGCATGTCCTCTGTTGCTAAAAAGACACCAGACCTCAGAATCCAAAGGAAACATTTTAATGGGTCAGCAGAATTTGGAGAATTTTGTTTTTATTTGCTTGTGCAAAATGGTGACATGCTTAAAATGAATTTTTCTTGCCTTGATGACAGTGGTTTTGTTATCAGGACTTGCTCGTTAGACTGTAACCGCCATAAGTAATAAGAGAGCTATTTGTATAGTTCACGTCCTCCCGTCTTCCCCTTTAAATTTTCAAATCCCAATTCTCCAGGTAGACTATTCTTTTCCTATTCGAGTCATGTAGCAATCTCTGTTTTGTGTGTAAGCTGACTCCTTGATACTTAGAATATAGAATATAGAAACATATGGGCTGCCATAATAGAACTGTACCACTAGTAATTTTTTCCATATCTTTTACTCAGTATTAACTTGTGGCAAGTACCTGGAGAAGTCCCTGCAGTTTTCTTGTCAACATCTCCAGAAGTGGTTTGTCATTACCCTCTTCTTCCTAGGAATGAGAAAGAGTGACTGTCCATAAGATTTCATGCCTAAGGGAGGACCAAAACTCACAGACTCTTGGTTTCTACAGTTATGGTCCTCTTCATAGTCTTTGTCACATGATGAATGGATCTGGGAAGCATAGCTGAGATAGTTGTCATGAATTCACATTTTAGCGAAATTTTAAAAAGTTGAGGTCCAGAACAATATATCCAGGCAAGATGTTAATTCTAATAGAACAAAATCAAGACCATTGAAGATTAGATTCATAATGATGATCCTCATGGCCAAGGAGAGCTTCAAGTAAAACTGCTACAGAGACATCCAGCAAATGCAAATATTGCTTAGCAACAGGCTTATCAAATTTAGTCACCCACAGAGCTGCAGTTCCAGTTAGGAAATGAAACCTTTGTACAGCTTTCATACAGCAGTCATGTCTGTAATAATATCTGAACAGCATATGGCTATCTCACAACTGGAGGTTTATGTAGAAAACATGGGCTTCATAGGATGTATTATCCAGGATATAGTAATATCTATGGTAAACATCTGGAGAAAATAGCTCTCTCCTACTGATACATCCACAACAACTCTTCTTTAGTCGTTTGAATTTTCTTTGTAATGCCCAAATCCTCAATTTCTAATTTAAATACAATTCCATAGTTTCCAACTGAATGGAAGAACTAGTTATCATCTTATTAGCACCAAAAGAAAACTAGCATAACATTAAATCAGTTTCTGACTTCACAACATTGCTGCCATCCCTGCTTAGCTTCTGTCATGCTGGGAGACCCATCGAAAGGATTTTAGATACGCAGATTCTTCATGAAGGGTAGAAATGAATAGGGTTGGTTGCTTAATGTTTCATATTTTCATCTGTTGTTCCTAACAGATAATCAATAATATTTAGATTTTGCTGTATGGAATTTTTTTTTATTGAAAACCGCAAGACTGTTTCATTTCATAGGTATTTTCAAAAAATACAATCTTGCCAAGGTTTGGAAGCACAAACTTCCAGCAACGGTACACCAGTGGTGCTTATGAGACAACCAGGATTGCACCCAGGATTCTCTGGAGTACTATCATCTCAACCCTCATCTTTGCAATCTATGCATCAACATCTTCCACAGCAATGCTACCTTCAGGTGATCTAGAACAAATATATTTTGATGTAAATCTGACTTGATTGTCCTTTTAGCTGGAAACCTTGTTTAAGAAAAAGTAATAAAGTTTATTCATTGGTCTTTATATAGCAATGAAGGGAATTTATTTCTCAGTTGCAAAAATTGATCTTGGCCATTAGCATTTACCATTTAGACATATGCTGCTTCACAGTGCTTTATAGCCTTTTCTAAGTTTACAGAGTTAGCATATTGCCTCCAACAATCTGGGTTCTCACCTTACCAACCTCCAAAGGATGGAAGGCTGAATCAACCTTGAGCCTGGTGAGATTCAAACTGCTGGCAACCAGCAGTCCGCAGAATTAGATGATTAGTCATCATCTTTAAAGCGCTCCATGGCTCGGGACCTAGCTATCTGCGGGATCGGATCCTGCCTCACACATCCTCACGGCCGATTCGCTCCCACAGAGAGGGGCTTCTCCGGGTGCCGTCCACTAGACTTTGTCAGCGGGCGACACCCAGGGGAAGAGCTCTCTCTGTGGCGGGCCCAGCCCTCTGGAACAACCTTCCCCCCGACATTAGAACGACCACGGACTTCCGCTCCTTCCGTCTAAAATTAAAAACGCATCTTTTCTGCTTGGCCGGCCTAGGGTAGTCTCTCTTCTATGGGGTTTTTAGTTTAAGGTTTTTTTTAGGATAGTTGGTATTTTATAGTTGTTTTAGCGCAGGATATGATTTAATGTGATTTTAATTTTGTACTTTGTTTTATGTTATCTGTTCTTAATTTACCTGTGCCCCGCCTCGAGTCCCTTTAGGGAGAGAGAGCGGGTTAGAAATAAAATTTATTATTATTATTATTATTATTATTATTATTATTATTATTATTAGCCTGCAATACTGCATTTTAACCACTGCGCCACCACAGCTCTAGTTACTTATTAGTTACTGACATCTGATTAGTTTCTGACATCAATGTCTGCCAGTACGTAGATATTTGGGGAGCATGTTCCTACTGTACAGGAAGGCCTTGACTTGCAACAGTTCCTTTAGTGACTGTTCAAAGTTGCAACAGCTCTGAAAAAAGTGATGTATGACACTTATGACCATTGCAGCATTCCAATGGTCACATGATCAAAATTCAGATGCTTGGCAACTGATTCATTTATGACGGTTGCTGTGTCCCAGGGGTCATGTGATCCCCTTTTGTGACCTTCTGACAACCTAAGTCAATGGAGAAGCCAGATTCATTTAATTGTGTTAGTAACTTAACAACTGCAGTGATTCACTTAACAATTGTAGGAAGAAAGGTTATACAATGGGGCAAAATTCATTTAACAAATGTTTCATTTAGCAACATAAATTTTGGGCTCAATTATGACATAAGTCAAGGACTACCTGTATATGCAGGAAAAGCATCCTATCTTTTAAAAATAATTTCTATAGCAGACTTACTGCATATATTATTTCTTGAGTTATATTATATATCTATTTCATACCATATTGAACCCCGAGTTTTATTTATATTCATTGTCATTTGATTTGACATTATGCCTGACTGTATTTAGGGCCTTTCTTGACCTACTGTATATCTTTTTTTTAGTAAGATACAAATGGAGGTTTTTTATTGCATCAACACAATCTCATTTAAAATTGGTCTTTCATATTAATCTTTAAACTATCTCCATCAATAATGTATTCTAATTGCTATATTGTGATGTTTGCATTCTGAAGGATCCTTTCTTTGGTCAACATATAGGTGCTAATTCTATTGTAATCAAAATATTTCTTATCTTCAGATAAAATAAGAGACATGTAGAAAAATTCATAACCAATGCCTGTATGATATTCATAATGACTGCCAGCCAAAATCCTCAACACATTGCAGTAACTTTGAATCATATTAAAACTTTCTATAAATAAGTATTGTTTCACCAAAATGTTAACCAATAGTTCAGATAATTCTGCATCTATATGCAGTTTAAATGATAAAGGAACTCAATCCTCCCATAACTCTTATCAATTAAGCAAAGTTTTCTTATCAAACAAAAATGAACAGAAATAAAAAACCTAAGTTTCTCATAATCCATACACTTACTATCTATATTCCCTAATACCATCTTTCTGCTAAAGCTACCTAATTTTGTAGTCTATCATACAAGAAGGATTATTTGGATTTTTTAAAATAAAACAACAGTACTGTATATCTACAGAAATGTTACATAATCCAAAGGATATCTGCTAATGCCCTTTGAGCAAAATTATTAAGAGTGTAATTTGCGAACTTCCTCTTTCACATATGCATGTAACTTTTTGTTATGTTTATAGGAGATATAGGAGTTGTTTTTCATTCTTATTGATTAATGCAAGGTTTAAAAAAAAACTCTAGGTAACACTCTAATTAAAGTTTTTTTTTGATATTATGTATTTTGTTTCTGAGCTCCTGCTGTTTAAACTCTCTCTGCTTTATATTTAAAGATTTCAACTGATTTAAAATAGTTTCATTTTGAAGTACATTTACTTACAGTATTCTACTAATCGTTCAAGACATATTTCAAATGTTTCGAAACATAGGAGGAAGCTAATTGTAAATTACAGTTTCAGTACTGTATGCATAGCTATAGAAAAATTGGCTCATATTTTATGTATTTCTTAATCACCCACCTCCCTCAGTTTGTTATCTGGAACAAACTGTTTTAATGTGATTATTGTGCAGGAAAATGGGCAGTGTACATGAGGTCATTATTTCTAAATCTGACTTTAGCACATTGTCTTTGTGAGGTGCACTTCCTTTTGTTTTATACATCATAATAACTTCCCTGTTCCTTTTGTTTTTTCCTTTTGCTACATGGGAACTCCCAGAATGATGACTTGACTTTGTTTTTGATATTATAGCCAGTAAGCTGGTGTTTGAAATAAGTCATTTTTTCATGGTGAACTTAATGTAGGAGATGATATGAACCCACTTTAACAGTAATAAAGTCTATTAATAGATGCTATCAATCACTGAACAGAAAACACATCTAGTTTTTATAGCAACTTTGAATGTTTAATATGAGAAATATAGGTAGTAAGGCCCCAAAACTCAGTTGGACTGATTTCCCAAATGTGCATGCACTTGAAAATGCAATTAAACTGAAATATTGATGCCAAACAAGATAGTCTTAGAAAGATTTGGAGTTGTTGCAAAATGTAATAGAAAACTATATTTGATACAAAATAGAATTTAAGATGACATTAGTTAATTCGCTGTTTACTGTCCAAGCCATTGATTAAATCAAAGAATTCCAATTTAATTAAGCCTTTGGTCTATAATTACTGTATATCAAATCTGGACCATGATTAGTATAGCTGAATAGGTAAAAAAAGCACAAATTTTGCAATAAAAACTGAATTCATTATTTTTGACTTATTGAACCATTTTAAAGTGCATTACATTTTGTTTTTTTATATATAGGTACCGCCGGCAGACTCTTTGCACAGTGAGCAAGCAGATTCTCTGCCCGCAACTCCCTACTCTCTACAGGAAGGAGGTATCGAGTACCACCACATGCCAATGAAGCACCAACCTGTTGCCAGAACTACCATGAGCTTATCTGAAAATTTAAATGTGCAACATCGGCAATAGATTCTACCTTCTCTGTCAATGCACACTTAACTTTATTAGTGGGAGGGAAATGTTTGTGTTATAAAGAATACTAGGACCTTGGTGAAATAGTGTAATAAAATGGAAAGGGAACATTTTGCAGGTATTTGCACTATTTTGTGGTTATGCTATGAAATAATAAGACTGCGATGTTTTGGATTCCATTTACAAAGTGTGCTTCACAGTTATGTGGGAGCATGAATGTAGCACCTGTTTGCAACATCTGAATGGAACTGTGTCTTTTCCTAGGAAAAATGTACCTGCGGTAATTTAAGGTTTTTCATACCCTAAACCAGGGGTCCCCAACCCCCGGTCCGTGGACCGGTGCCGGTCTGTGGCTTGATAGGAACCGGACCGCAGGGCCGGAGAGGAGGAGGAGGGAGGACGGGGCAGCTCCCTGGGCAGAGCGCGCACTGGGGGCAGGAGAGCACAGGTGCGGCTGCTCACGCCGTTGGAGGCCCTAGAGGGGCAAGTGAGCCGACTCACACACCCCCACGTGCGCATGCGCCGCCTG
This sequence comes from Rhabdophis nuchalis, assembly GCA_039707465.1. Lineage (NCBI taxonomy): Eukaryota > Metazoa > Chordata > Lepidosauria > Squamata > Natricidae > Rhabdophis > Rhabdophis nuchalis. Next base: position 35,366,784 of record CM077651.1, on the reverse strand, counting down.
TTCCCCCCCCCCCCCGCTCCCCCTCTACACCGGCCGGTCCGTATAATTTTCTTTAAAATGAAACCGGTCCCTGGTGCAAAAAAGGTTGGGGACCCCTGCCCTAAACATTCAAGTGTTGCTACACGTACTCTGAACACCTTGGTAGATAGTGTTTAAAATGCTGCACAGCAATAATGACCACTAATACTAATATGTACCATTACTTTGACACTGGGGCACTAACTGGTACATTTTTCCTAGATGACTCAATTGAATAGTTTGAGCAGAAAGTGTTCTGACTTCTCTACAAAAATCAAGAAGTGGGAAAAACAAATGGCTTTCATTATTTTGATCATTTAAAATGAAAACCATTGGTTAGAAAAATATATTCAGATTTTATTTTTTATTATGACTAATTGTTAATTGTTTTGCACAACTGCACAAGGAGCATAACTTGGCACTTTGACTTAGGAAAATTCCTGTTTCAGCAGCCAAATAAGCAGTGAGATAGATCATGCTGTCATTTCTTTAGTACAATCAACACATCTTTAGTCTGTACCCTTTGGACTCATAAATTGCAAGTGTTAAATTTGTTATTGTCACCCCACCCAATGTTTCTACTGTCAAGAAATTACAATGGGCAGCTTCCTATTCATTTAGTATAGTATAAACAGTTAAGCACAATCATGCAGCTATTTATTCCAACATAAAATCATGCTGTCCAAACTCTTTATATTTTTCTCTCATAATGGAAGAGTTTCTTCGCTAGTCACAGAACAAGCATTGGAAGAATAGGCACTGTGTCACAGCCCATTAAGTGGAAAAATGCTGCAACTCTATTACATATCTATTTCATGATTATATTTAAGATGGAATTTTCCAAAAAGCGTTGCACTTTGTATGCTTTACATTAATGTTTCTAAGAGATATTTTATGTTATAATAGAATAAGTAGTGTAAAAAACGTTGTTGTTAAAAAACCAAAACCCCGATCAATTTCTATATAAAATAAAAGTATATGAGAATATGTGGAGATTATTTTGTGTATGAAAGATGAACTACTCTTAAGTTTTTTTGTAATAATTTTTATTAGAGTTTGCAAATACAAAGACTAATACAAACGGAGAAAAATATAAAAATTAAAGAAGAAAGAGAAAAGAAAAGAGATAGAAAAAATAAAATAAAAAGGAACAAAAAACAAAGATATATAAAAGACGACTCCTTATTCTTTCTCCAGTAGTATAACTTCAGTAACTTAACTTCAGGTCATCTTTCTGCATCTCATCCCTTAGCAATAATCAAATTATAAAAGCCATTTTTTCAGTTCTAATCAGCAAAAGTCTATTAAAAGCTACCAGAAATAGTAATATATTTATATTTTAATAAACCTATTTTATATTCCAATTTATCACTTTATCTAAGATGAACTCTTTTTAGAATTCTTGTTTTTAAACTTTTTTGTGGGTGAGAATTTAGATATGGCAAGACAGTTTCAGAGTTATAGGTTTAATACGCATGTCTACAGTATGCTCTTGATAAGACAAATCCTCTGATCAGAAACATAAGACTGCCAAACCAGCCTGTGATTTGTTGTAACTTGGCCATTGCCTATGGCTTCCATGCTTTCTGTCTTCCTTTTCTCGGGTTTTTCCCTCGAGACAAGTAGCAGCATTCAAAGTATTGTATTCAACAAGGACAATAAGTTAACTGTGTAGTACAACATATTCAATATATAGTAAATGCAGAGACTTATTTACCAAGTAGTAACTTATTAAGGCATATAGAAAATATTCTTCTGTAGCTTTCCCCCATACAATCAGGATAATTATCCTACACTTCTACTGTTTACAGATAACCCAGTTATACATATTCAATGCTATTTAAATGTCTGATATTTAGAGGCCAATAGGATAATTCAGGTTGTTTTAATTAACAACTTGTTCACCGACCATTCAAAGTTGCAGTGGCACTGAATGAGTGATAGTCTCAATAGTCTTCAAAGTTCCAGTGTTCCTGTGGTCATGTGACTGTGATCTGAGTACTTGGCTTGCACTTATGATAGTTGCAGCATTCCCCAGTCACATGATTCAACTTTCCTTGCTGGCTTCTCACAAGAAAAGTGACTGGGGAAGCCAGCAGAGGAAGTTGGAAGTTGGTCCTGCAGGTTTTTCTCCAGGTATCTCACACTTTGTGCTATAATATCCCCTCTCCAGACCCATGCACTCCAGACCCATGCACTTTTGCACCACTGCAGCACTTCCTCCCCAGCCTGCAAGCACTCGTGCGGTGCCAGAGCATCCCTGACTCACTTTGGAGTACTCATCCACCCTCTGACCACTCAGGACTTGCAACTTCCAGCCATCTTCCCCATTGACTCTGCTTCTAGGAAGCCTGCAGGAATTTGCAAATCATAATCACAGGTTTACAATGGCAACAGGGACTGCCAGGATTGCTCTCACTAAGCAATGTGGTCATGTAACATCATGCTTTATGATTGCAGTGCTTAGCAACAGAAATTCTGATTGCAATTACCATTGTTAAGTGAAGACTACTTGTAGGTTTAATCAAATCATATTAATTTTTCTATTTAATGCTTACGGTCATGATCAAAACTTTTATCTATTACCACTATGTTGCTATAGATGCAAAATAGCTTGTTGCTACAAATGATATACCTTGAAAATAGCCAAGTTTCTCAAAATGTAGCATCACAGCAAACCTTGCCCTTCGAGATTAGTTACTGGAGAGTTCCCATACATACCATGCTGATCTTGCTGGCTTTTGTTGGCTAGCAAGATAGCCTTTCCAAGGTGCCGCTGGATCCTAACTGGCATAATTTCTGCAAAACAAAGAAAATATAATTGAGATTATCCATGTGGTTCTGCACAGCCGCTTCTCATGAGCAGACTGGAAATTGCTGTTTTTAAATGCCTATAGATATGGTTTATGATATGGGATTAAACTCTCATATTCAAAAAACAGCCTTCATGGATATTAAATTATGTCAAGCCTTATATCTTAATCATGTTTTTGATTTTTTTGGAAGGGTTGCATATGAAGACTCTTCAGACTGGCAAGAATTTATTGTATTCTTTGTGTGAGTTTCCACCTCAACAAACTATGGTATAAATTTGATTTTAAAAGTTTTAAAACTATATTATATTTGGAGCAAAAAAGAACTTGGTAGATAGATTTTGAAAGTTGGTAACGGAATAAGGGGGTTGGGGAATTTGGAATTCTAATTCTGAATTATTTAGAAGATATTTTCTCAATGGAAAATAGATTGCTTTAATATATATTTTTTATGATAAGGAGACCTTGAAGGCTGGACACATTAGCACCAGAGGATAAAGAACAGAAATCATTAGGCCATTTTTAAAAATAGAATGGATCAAATGATTAAAAAATTGACAGAGCCTATTCTAATGAAGTTGTAAAACAACTGTGAGTTGTAATGGATATCTATGAAGTTAATTTGAAAGAGGATTTGAATGTAATACAAATGGATCAGATAGATGAATCATTCTTTAAAGGAGATGAACAGGCATTAAACCAGGAATCTCATCTGGATTTTTTTGTTTGAATAGACAAAAGAGCTCTGCTAAGATTTAGAAATATTTTTTTAAAGTGATGAAGAATAATTTTACTTATTGATATAAAAGAAATAGTAAGTTTTGAAGGATTTTTCTTTGAAACAGATGAGCAGCACACTACCTCTGAGACTTTATAAAAAAAAGTTATAAAGAATAATTCTAAAAATTAGAAAAGATGCACATGGTAAACTTATTCAACTATAGTTAAAAGAAGTTATATTTGGTTGCCCTTATTGGACTTTTGCTGACAAAGATGGCTTTATGTACCATTTGGATCTTAATTTCCTTATCTAAGAGATGAGACATTGGGAGAAGATAAGATTGTTTTATTTAGAGATAGTGGTAAGTTATTAAAATTATTTTTACCTACTGGGATGAAGGAGGAAGTTATTTCTTTTTTCTTTCTCTTTCTCTTTTTTTAAAATTACAAACACCCCCCCTGCACTTTTATATTTTTCTGTTTGTATTTTTTGTAGTTTGTATTGACTTTTATTCTCTTCGTGTATAATTCTTAATAAAAAATATTTGAAAAAGAATCTTAGGTCCGGTAATCTGTAATCAATAAAATTATTTTGAAACTCTGCTTTTCCCCCTGGCTGAACTACTTCTCTTCATGTTCACATGACACCCACTTTATCATCTGGCTTTATCTTATTCCTATGTAACAAATCAGAGTAGATCACTGTAATACAATGGTTCTCAATCTGTGGTCTGTGGACCCCGGGGGGGGGGGGGAGGCATGATGTCATCACGGCCACGAAGAAATTTTATTATTTAAATCATGATATGACTTTTGGGGCTCTGTGGCCATGGTCCATGGCCACAAAAGGTATTTAAAGGGGGTTGAGAACCCTGCTGTAACACATTCTATATGGAGCTGCTCTTAAAGAGCATCAGGAAAATTCAGCTGGTGCAGAGTGTAACTGTGTGGCTACGGGATGGCAAACATCACACATCTGCTACTTCAGCTGCACTTAAAGTGGGAAGGGGAAGCAGGCTTATACATGCTTATCTGGAAACAAGCCACATTAAAACTTGTGAAAATCACTTCTGAGTAGGTTTGCAAAGAAGAAACTGATAAACTTTATTAAACGTGTATGCCACCTATCTCACTCTTACAGCAGCTCTGGACAGTTGCAGAATAATCTTGCCTATTTCCAAGTGCGATGCAAGGAAAAGGCATATGGAAGTACAAATCTGTTTACTTCTTAAAAAAGCATACAGGGGAGTATTTGTAATGGATATTGCTCCTTATTTAGGATGTTGGTGAAATCAACTTCCCTTCACTACTGGTTTGCAAATGTGAGCGTGCGTGCAGGACCTTCCGCACATGCGCAGAGCGTCAAAAACAGGACGTGATGACATCTGGTACTCTCTCTGCCACCGCTACCAGTTTGCCCAAACCAGATAGAACCAGCTGAATTGCACCACTGGTTTTATTTCATGTATTCTATCTGCTTTACTTTCCTCTGTCAACGTTGGAATATGGTTCTTGAAATCTTACTCAGTATTGGAATGTAAAGTTTTATCATCTCTACTGTAAACACACAATAAAGTAAACACATATAATTAGTCTTCTTTGACACACAGTGTATGTATTAGGTATAAAATATTTTTAATATACACTATGCTATGTCAGGAATACTGAAATAATCATACTGCTATTGTTCTGAAATACTGGCAGCTACAAAGAATTTTCAATCAACAAGTTGCACATCCATCGTATTCAAATTGTTATTTGTAGATGTTCTTCCTCCTGTGGATGCCCAAGAAAAAAATAAAATGAGACAGTATTCATGCTTAACAAGCTATCATTTGATGTGCAGATATCAAATGGTACCAGGCAAAAGAACACGTGGTAGTCTGCAGAATTAATACAGTATTATATTTTTCTCAATACTTCATTAGTCATGCTGGCTGGTCTATGATAGTTAAAAGTCCCGAATATCTGGGAATTCCCAGACTGGCTTACCTCTTATTTAAAATTTGATTTCTTCTCAGGCAGGCTTTTTCTTTCCAATCGCAAAAAGCTGCAAAATCCCACACTAAGCCATTTCTTTTATTCCCAAAATGGGAAATCAGAACAAACAGTTGAAGATTGAGAAGCAACAAGGGAGAGTCGAGAATAAAAATGAGGTTTTACATGATATACAATTGGCTTGGGTCCTCTTTTTCTCACCCAACCTCAATCAAGAATTTTTCAATGGGAGGAAGATACAGTTTTAGTTTTTATTTTGTTTTAAGAATATTTAAAAGCCAATGGAGTCTGTTGCCTTAGCAAAAAAAAACAGTTGCTGCCGTATCTCTAGGACTAATGTGTCCTTTCTTCTTTTCATTGCCTCTTCTGAACGTTTATAATTTCCACTTAACCGTGGAAACGAAAAATAATGGATAAACTGGACGTCGCCCGTCGAAACCAACAACCCACCCCTCATCATCCGCCTCCTAACCCGGAAGCTAACCTTTCCGTTGCTCTTTTTCGATCTCTATGATACTTCCGGTTTTCTCGATTTCCTCCCACAATTCCTGTGGCTCTTCCTTTCGGAGCTTGTCCTAAGCAGGGTGAGTAGCCGTAGTGTGGGTTTTGGTTGTTATCCGGCTCCATCCGTAGCGGTGGACGTTTTTAGGGCCGGGGTTCCGAGCCATCCCGGCTGTGGGACTGATGTCGCTCACGGAGGGCTGCATGTTTTCGCGCTGACGTTGAAAGATTCCCCATAAGTGGCCGAAATGTTTTTTCTCTCTCTCGCAATGCCGGCCTGCACGCAGGGCCGTTTCGCTTGAATGTGTGAAAATAGAGATGATTGGAAGCAACAGGAATGGCTAATATAAAACAGGCTGGGAGGCAGATATTGATCTATAATATATGTGTATTATTCTAAAGAAGTCCCTAAGAAGATACATAGAAAGTGTCAAAAATCCCAGCCTGTAAGCCACAACATCTAATGCTTTTGGCGTGGGCGAAAATATGATTCCCATCTCTAGTACTAATCAATAAAACTGCATTCAAAAAGTTGTAATTCATAGCCCGAATAAGAATCGTGGATTAGGGTATTCTTGCACGTAGCTGTAGGCTCACTTGTTGCGAATCACTTCCTTGATGGACTGTTTCTCCAGAGCATCAGCCATTTGTGCTCTCCTTTAACTGCTGTGTAAAGAGCCCAGGATGTGCTTTGTAGCTGTAGTAAACCCTAAGTTTTTAATGCCCCCCCCCAAAGTAATACCTCAACATACTGTAGCGAACTGCACCATTGAATGCTATTCTAGAGATTTGCTGAGGTAGGATTTCTTACGCAGTATTTGGGGTCCATAGGATAATACCAATTATCAGTTGTATCTTAGTTGCAACACTGTTATTGATAGACTAATACTCAGTACCCCAAGATTTGAAGGGACTGAATGCAATGCTATGACAAACTCTGCGATGGGCATTGTTAAGCTCTCTAAACTTATTTTGCCACTATTTTTAGTCCCATATCTGTCTTTTCAATTGTTATTGTATGAGCTCCAATCAAATTGTCCCAGCTCCTGCCGACCTAGCATTTTGAGATAAATAAGTATGGTACCACTTCCTTGGGCATCCCCTGGGCAGTGGTGATCTCACCGACTAATCCTTTCAACCTGGAAGTGCCTTGGCAAAGGTACTTCCGACATGATGGTTAGATACTTCATATTCTAATGAAATAATTGTGTAATTGGTATAAATGAAAGTATATTGGACAAAAAAATAGCATTGCTTTACACTTGTTCAAAAGGAATGTTGCCCCAAACTGCTTTTGAGCTATCCAAAAATTTGGGATCAGATTTTGTAGATGACAAATGATTGTACTCTGTGTGCATGCGCGCGTGTGCATGCATTTTGTGAAACTTGATGTTACGCTATTCTACAAAAATCTGTACACTATTCTATTTTTGTTGCATGTTATAAACAGATGGCCCCTGCAAAGAAAGGTGGTGAAAAGAAGAAAGGCCGATCAGCCATCAATGAGGTGGTTACTCGTGAATATACTATAAATATTCACAAAAGGATCCATGGCGTGTGAGTGATTTTTCCTCTATTGGAATTTTGATCAGACTGTTATAGTTTTCAACATTTTGTTAATTCCCTTTTAAAATAACTTTAATTTTTTAGATTCAGAAATAGATCAGTGATTGCTAAGGTTGGTTCATAAGATATACTTGTTGGATTTATTTGAAAAGAAATAAGAATGTAGAATGTCATAGATATTAGAAGCACTTAGTCCCACAGGGCCAGTTAAATTTCTGAAGTGTTATGGACTGGCTCAGTAGAAGCCCTGAAAGGTGGTATTTGGTGTTGTCATAATCTCTCCAGTTTATAGAAACGCCTGAAATGAAAATATTGGCTAGCTAGCTGCAATATTTTTATCAAAATATGACATCACTGCTGTCAAAGTCCTGCTACCAAGATTGCAGTTTGAGAGCCCTCTAGACTAGAGCTTCCTGAATTTGCCCTTTTTTGTCCTAAAATACCTGTTTAAAACACTAAAATTCCTGAATTTTAATTTTTTGAATCCTGCAGATTGTTTTTAAAACATACCAAAAGCATAGTCACAATGCAGGTACCAAAAGTATCATAATGTAGGTGACTAGATTCTGCACACCTGCATTAAAGATTTGCTGAAATCTGAAGAACAATCCATTATAACTATTGTATACAATTTATGCACTAAATCTTTTGATATTACCCTGTTGTGTTTTAGTACCTGATAATTACAGGCCTTCTCAATATGACTAATATTACATTATAGCTTAGTCTTTGCTTTTGTTTACATTCAACTGATAGGCTGCCAAATTATTATTTCAGCATAGATTTTATTTGTTATTTCTTACTATTTTATTCTAGAACTTTTAATTACTCCTTTTTAATTTACTGGTATTTGACTGTAATAAATATTTTAACATACCAAAAGTATATAATAGTGAACATAATAGCTTTTTTAATAGAGCTTTATAGATTTATATCTATTATAGTCAGGCTGAACAAGCATTTTCAAAAACTGATTGGATGTGTTAGAATGAATGAAACACCCTTCACAGCTTTAAAGCCGCCGTGTCTCAGGATGTATAATTGCTTCAAAGTCTGCTTCTGCTTTGTGTGTGTGAAGGCAGTTGTGTGCATTCATAGTGAGAATATTGAACGTGTGCATTCACACATAGCTGTGTGAAGAGGTATGTATGAAACAATCCTTTGAATGTGCATACCTTTTATATTATTTAAAGCTGATGTCTAAATATGAAAGCAGAACCTCTGTCTCAATGGCACAGTCTATTTATTTTTGTACTCTTAGGGGCTTCAAGAAACGGGCTCCTCGTGCTCTTAAGGAGATTCGAAAATTTGCCATGAAAGAAATGGGGACTCCTGATGTACGCATTGATACCCGTTTGAACAAGGCTGTCTGGACGAAAGGAATAAGGTATCATCAGATTGTTTCCTTGATCGAGCTGCTTTCCTTTTCTTTGCTCAATGCAAAGGACTACTCAGTGTTTGCACAAGTAAGAGTGGGTATGATGAGAGGCTAATGTAGTGTTTTAATACATTCAATTACTAAAGTGGCTGGTGAAATTTTTTTAGAACTAGTAAGGAAGAAAGCCATGGCCAACCACTTCTGAAAAAACCTTACCAAGAAAAAGGATTTATCCAGAGAGTCTCTGAATATTGCACTTGATTGAAGGGTAAAAAAATAAAATATTGTTGATTTGGGTCATCCTTTTCACACAAATGCAAGGCTCTCCCTAACATAATACTTTTATTTTTCATTCCCCCCCCTCCCCCCCACAACCTTGTGGAGTAGGGTGGACTGGGAATGACTGGTTCTTCTTAATGTACAGCTAGTCCTCGAGTTACGGCATTTCATTTAGTGACTGTTCAAAGTTAAAGCAGCACTGAAAAAAGTGACTTACGACTGTTTCACACTTACAATCATTACAAGCCTCCCTGTGGTCACATGATCAAATGCTTGACAACTGACTCACATTTATGACAGTTGCAGTGTCCTGGAGTCATGCGATCTGCTTTTGTGACTTTCTGGCAAGCAAAGTCAATGGGGAATCCAGATTCACTTAACAACTATGTTACTAACTTAACAAATGCAATGATTCACTTAACTGTGGCAAGAAAAGTTGTAAAATGGGGCAAAGTTACTTAATAAATGTTTCACTTAGCAACACAAAATTTGGACTTAATTGTGGGTCATAACTCGAGGACTACCTGTTCTAATAATCAGATGCCGTTATAAATCCAAGTGATTGAGGTCATTCTCTTGAATAATATAGGTCACAGGTAGTCCTTGCTTACTGTCCTTTTTAATGACTGCTGGAAATTACAGTAAAGTAAAACAAACATCTTTGCAATCAATCCTTGCATTTATTTGCATCACAGCATTACCACCAGATGGATTTGTAACTGGCTGACAAAATCTACTCAACGAATAGTCCTACATCTATAGGGAGGGAAGGAACCAGTGGGGTACCACAAGGTTCCGTTTTAGGCCCAGTACTCTTCAATGTCTTCATAAATGACTTAGATGACGAAGAAGAACTCATCAAATTTGCAGATAACACTAAGCTGGCAGGAATAGCCAACACCCCAGAAGACAAGCTAAGGATCCAAAAAGACTTCAACAATGAGCCTTATCCAACAACATGAAATTTAATGTGGAGAAAAGCAAGATTTTATACTTCTACCAAAGGTGAAAGCACAGGTTAGGTGAAATCTGACTCAAAAACAGTAACTGTGAGAGGGTCTTTGGAGTCCTAGTGGATGATTACTTAAACATGATCTAGTAGTGTGCTGCGGCAGCCAAAAACGCTAATACAATCCTTGGTTGTGTAAACAGGCATAAAATCAAAACCATGTAAAGTATTAATACCGCTTTATAAATGCTTAGTAAGACCACATTTGGAATACTGCACATTTTGGCCACATTACAAAAAAGATGTTGTGATTTTGGAAACAATACAAACAATGAACGGCTGCAGGAATTGGGTATGGCCAGTCTAGAGAAAGAAGGACATGGGGTGACACAATAGCAGTATTGCAGTATTTGAGGGGTTGCCACAAAGAAGAGGAGTCAACTTATTTTCCAAAGCAGCAGAAGGCAAGACAAGAAACAATGGATTGAAACTAGTCAAGAAGAGAAGCAACCTGGAATTAAGGAGAAAACCTTCTAATAGAATAATTAACCAGTGGAACAGCTTGCTTTCAGAAGTTGTAGGTGCTTCATCACTGGAGGTTTCTAAGAGGAGACTGGATAGCCACTTGTTTTCCTATTTGAGTAGGGGTTTGGACTAGAAGACCTCCAATGTCTCTTCCAGCTCTCTTCTGATTGACTGATCAGTCTGTGGTCATGTTTGCTTCACATCAGGCTTTCTACTAACAGTTATGTGGAAATTACAATTCGGGTTTATAATATGTTTATTGTAATAATTACAATCATGTGATTACTAGCTGATTTTCTGTTTAGCAACAATGCTTAGTGATGGAGTTGCCAATCTAAATTGTAATTAAGCCAGGACTGCTTGTAATTAACATTGCTTTAAATATACACAGCAGCTTTAGAAATAAAGCTAAATTTTTTACATTGGAGTTTTTTAGTTAAAAATAAAAGTAAAAAAATACTATTATACATAACTTGCCTACCTTTTAGAGAGCAAAGTACTAGCATAAAAGAAAAAAACATTCTTCTAAACGTTGCAAATATTTTACAGGAATGTTCCTTATCGTATCCGAGTACGCTTATCCCGAAAGCGCAATGAAGATGAAGATTCACCCAATAAATTGTATACACTGGTTACATATGTGCCAGTCACCACCTTCAAAGGTAAATTGTATTCTATATTAAAAGAGATCCATATTTCTTTAAATGTGATTCTACCTCTGCTTAGAAGTAATTGCGCCATTTTCAAGAACAAGCTACATACATAATTGCATGTTACCCTGTTTCCCCCCAAAATAAGACCTCCCTGGATAATAAGCCCAATTGGACTTGAGCGCATGCGCTAAAATAAGCCCCACTAAAAATATTGCAACACAGCAGCAGCCATGAGGTGACCATGTTCGCCGCCTCCTACATCTCAAACATAAGACCTCCCCGAAAATAAGGCCAAGTGCTTATTTTGGGGGGGGGGGGGTTTCAAAAGAAAATATGAGCCTGACTTATTTTCAGGGAAACATAGTATATTCTATTAGTACAGGTAGCCTTCAATTTAAGACAATTGAGCCCAACTAAGTGAGCATTGCCCCATTTTATGACATTTCTTGCCACTATTGTTAAGTGAATCACTGCAGTTGATAAAGATAATACTATAGTTGTTAAGTGAATCTGGCTTCCACTTTGATTTTGCTTATCAAAAGGTGATCATATGACTTTGTGACACCACAGCGGTCATAAATATGAATTAGTTGCTCAGTACCTGAATTTTGATCACATAATGGGACTGCTACAAAGGTCATAAGTGTGGGAAATGGTCATAAGTCACTTTTTCAGTGTCGTAACTTTGTACGATCACTAAATGGAACTGTTGTAAATTGAGGACTACTTGTATATTCAGCTCCCTCAATAACTCATGATTTGTCTTTTTTTCCTTTGCAGGTCTACAGACTGTTAATGTAGATGAAAACTAAGCTTTTATTACAATAAAAATACTAAATTGGTATTAAAACATGTAGATTGGTATTAAATTGGTATTAAACATTTTGCAATCAGATTACTCTGAGTTACCGATCAACAATTGAATTCCACAATTGCTCAAAAGTGAAACAAGTCTTCCAATTGCCTGGTCGGTCACGGTGTTTCTTGAAAATTCTAATGATATGAAGAAAAACAAGGGTAATCTTGTCTTCTTTCTTGGAATGTCTGATATGTGAGAAGCCAAATTTTATAATGACCTCTTGTCAGGTAGTGAAACAAAGTGAGATCTTTTTCACACTTCCTGTTTGTCTTGCAAAACAACTTCCCTTTGCAAGCGCTGGAATGAAATACATGTATTGGACAATTACAGGACACGTCAAGATTGGAGGAAAATAAATAAATATAATGTCCCCTTTCAGATCAACAATTAAAACTGTGAGAATTTCACAATGAAGATGCTGTTGGCAGGAATTTTCCCCGTTGGGTAGAGAAAAATAGTTTGTGTATACGTTTCTGTACAAGTTCCAATGAGGATTTATTGCTTTATACAATATTTACCTGATCAGGTAGTGCATCAGATTTGCAACGTGGTAGTACCAAGCAAGCATTTTAGTTTTTGGTTTTTTTAAAAATGGGGTATTCTAGAAGTAAACTGAATTCCTTAAGTCATCTATTTTACCCCTTGAAAATGACTGACCCTTGACCAAAACAGGCTTTTTTCCAGTTTTCCTTTGGAGTACACCTGGCATTCCTGTGCTAGATGGGTATTTAAAGGCCTTTTTGGAAGAAAACAAAATGAGCAAGGTAACCACCATACATCATAATTTGAAACGTTTCCAATCATACTCTCTTCTAACCAATTTCATTGTAATTTTATTACAATCTTATTACAATGACAGATAATTATTATTAAATTGCCTAACCCAGGGGGTCTGCAAAGTCGGCTCTTTTAAGACTGGTGGACTTCAACTCCCAGAATTCCCCAGCCAGCTATGCTGGCTGGGGAACTCTGGGAGTTGAAGTCCACCAGTCTTAAAAGAGCTGACTTTGCAGACCCCTGGCCTAACCCATTCACATGACATACTTGAAATGGAGTAATCTGAAAAGCAACAGATACAAAAATCTTTTATTGAAAAGTGCACACAGAAAAAAGAAAGTCATAGTTCATGTACACGGAACATTGAAAGCAAGACATACAAACTTTGATTCAAATATATTAATAGTTTCAATTACCAGCATTGAAACAAGCATTAGTGCAAAAAAGGCAACAATTCATAAAACCTGTAGTTGGCCAAAGTTGTCAACTGGGAGTTGTTTTATTTTTACTTTTTGGTAGAATTGCTTAAATAGCTCGGCATCTTTTTCAAAGTGAAGATGCAAGTTTTAAATTACATTCAAAAAGAAAACAGATGGTCTCCTTACCACGAAACCACATTTTAAGTTGTGTTTTGGCTTTAAAGCTCCCCAAGAGGATTAAATATTTATGTTGGTCCAAAAGCCCTAAAATTACAGTATGCATTTTGGTAGTACATAACCGTTGCTCACTACTGTACATTTGGCTGTTCAGTTTCACCTCGTGATGGCTGGCTTGCGCCACTTGATTTGGAGTTACACTGGGTCAGCTTTGCAGTCTCTAGTTTTGGTTTCAATTCTAAGGATTTCTCAAAGAAATTGACCAGGGATTGTTCAGTTAATAGGGAAGCCAAGATCTGTTCAAAAGAAACAATCCAGTCTCCTGCTGCAGGTGAGGGCATGTTCTTTGAGATCTTCACAGTGTCTGTAAAAACTTGATCCTGCTCTGAAGTAGATGCCTCAGTCTGGAAATCCTCACTGAAATCATCGGAGCCTGAGCTGCTGCTTCTTTGGCCAACTTCTCCAATCTGAAGTAACAATGTAGTCACCGTAGCAATAGCTTGATACAACTCGTTTTCTTCTGGGTCTTCATGGAACATGCTGTACAAGGTCTTACAAAACTGGATAAATTCTTGCTACAAAGGGAGATGAGATCAACATAATGCAATTTTAGTGGCTTGTTTTCCAAAATATGTAGCGTGTTAAAGCTTTTTTAATTTAATGGAAGTACAGTCTTCCATTGTTTGTTTTCCCATCTGCCTAAGAAAAGACTTTAACTTGACTACTTTAGTGTTCATCCTTCATCTTATTGTAAGGAGAGAGAGCATTAAAGAAATATCTTAATATTTTCCTTGGGGTTATAAGAAAGCATTTTAGCTAAGTTGTTATCCAAAGTGTGTGTATGTTGAAGATAAAAGTGTTGAAAGAAAAACCACCCAGGTTGGTGGAAATGGATGTAGCAAAGGGGAAATAGTGCAACATTCTGGGGGGGGGGGGGGGGGGAGAGTAAAGTTGGGAATTGTAACAGTGCAGCTCTTCACCTCTTAGCATATATTAATACTAATGTCTGGCATCTTCTGTTTCACATTTACTAGTAGAAATCTATAGGCTGAGTTAACAATCGTTTGGCTCCTCAGAATCAAAAGTAATGCATATTAAAAATTCATCTTGTACCTGGCTCATTTTAGGTAGTTCTTTTTCAGCCTTTGTATCTTTTTCTTTGGCTAAATCCTTCAGCATCTGTTTCAACTGCTTCTGATAATCTATGCCATCACCTAGGTAATAGATATATATGATGAGGAAGTGAACATAAAGCAACATTGAATGACACTGGACAAATGTTTTTTGCTTTTCTTATTCAGAAATGTCAAGTGTATTGTCTCTGAAATTAATCAGTGAAATTGCTTTTTGAATCTAAATTCATTACAGCCATTATTGCAATGTCTCCATATCTTATGGCAGAAAATGTTACTAATTTGTTAAATTTGGACCCTACATTATGTTCATGAAATTTCCCTCTCATCTTCCCCCATAACAAGAAGTTTGGCTACAGGCTAGTTCCTGAACATGGGTCTCCCCATTCCTATCCCCAGCTTAACCAACACATTACACTATTCATTTTATTATCGTAATTACAGGAAAAAAAATAGTATTTGAAATTAGATTACTTACTGTTTGATTTTCCAATTACTAGTGGCCTTGAAGTTGATAACAAAGAATTCTTTAGTGGTGACTGACTGTCCCTTTCATTTTCTGTGAGGGCTATAAGGGCAAAGTTATGCTATTGTTACATTTTGCAGAATGTATTGAATTCAGATAGATCATAGAACCATCCCTGTAATTTTTAATGGATCTAGGTTTTTTAAGTATAAGAAATCTGATTCAATTCCCCCTCAACTGTCCAAGTGACATTCAGATACACAGCTTTCTTAGGGAAAGTTGCATCAGATGTCTCTACTAATCAGACAAGTGAGTTTGAGAGGATCTTTCCTTTAAAACATAAACATTAAATGCCGCCCTCGGAATCTTGCGTGGCCATGCCACAAGCATAAGATCTCGGGACCTGATTAAAAGGTTTAATACCAATGAGATTTGAAAGGACTGCGAATCCATCCCTAAAAAGCCTGCCTTATATCAGGAAGATGTTTTATAGAGGAAAGAGCACAATGGGAATGCCAAGATTGATCATTTAGCAAAATCACTCCTAAGAGCTAAGTGTACAAAAATTCTGAAGGTCAGGCTAAGAGCAAGAATGAATTTTGAATCCAGGTGTTCAAGAAAGATTTGATAACAATAGATTGGTACTATTTGTTAAACCATAATCAATTTAGCTAATTAATAGGTATTAGAGGAATTTCTGATAACACTGTAAGGTACAGAAGTGGAAGTTAACAGATTAAAGAGTTTTCCCAATCTGCTCCAATGACAGTTATATACAGATGAAGTAAGCTAAACCAAAAGGAAATGAAATTAAATGTAGCTTAAAAATTCTTACCCGGAGGAATATGTAATCTGTACAACAGTTTAATTTTTTCATTCATTTCTCCATTGTACATAATATCTGTAGGAGGAATAAAGTATACCAGAGGCTTGACTTCCTTTCTCTTTAAGCATAACAGCCTTGTAATTTATGTGAAAATTATAATAAGGAAAAGGTCTGTATTTAAACTTCAATTAAAAATTCAATCATTTACAATTCTGTGCTGATAGTATTTGAAAACATCTAAGTTTATTATAGCGCCGTGATGGCGAACCTATGGCACGCGTACCACAGGTGGCACACAGAACCATTTGTTAGGGCACATGAGGCGTTGCCCTATCAGCTCTAGCATTCCATGCACGCACTTACTAGCTAACTTCGGTCTTCTTTTGAGGCCGTTTTTTGCCCTCTGGAGGCTTCCTTGAAGCCTCTGGAGTGTGAAAAACTGGCTCTACGGGCAGACTGGAAGTTCAGAAAAGGACTTCTGGTTTGCTTGTAGGGCCTTTTTTCGCCCTCCCTTCCGGAGGGCTGAAGGCTCTGGAGGGCGAAAAACAACCTTACAGCTAAACCAGAAGTCACTTTTTTCTCTATACAATACAATACAATAGCAGAGTTGGAAGGGACCTTGTGGGTATTCTAGTCCAACCCCCTGCGTGGGCAGGAACCTTATACCATTTCAGACAAATGGCTATCTAACATCTTTTTAAAGACTTCCAGGGTTGGGGCATTCACAACTTCTGGAGGCAAGCTGTTCCAGAGGTTAATTGTTCTGTCAGGAAATTTCTCCTTAGTTCTAAGTTGCTTCTCTCCTTGATTAGTTTCCACCCATTGCTTCTTGTCCTGCCCCCAGGTGCCTTGGAGAATAGTTTGACTCCCTCTTCTTTGTGGCACCCTCTGAGATATCGGAACACTGCTATCATGTCTCCCCTGGTCCTTCTCTTCATCAAACTAGACATACCCAGCTCCTGCAACCGTTTTTCAGGAGCTGGGTATGTCTAGTTTGATGAAGAGAAGGATGGCACATGCATCTTTTGTGCAACAACCCAGTGGCATTTGCACTGTTTAGATACAGTACATAACTTTCCTGAAAACGTGCTGCAGTAAAAAATCAGTACAAATTGAATACCTACCTAAGCAGCTAACAAATGCTTTGAATTCAATCAGATGGTCCATATTTTCATCCAAAAGGCGGAATGTTCTTTCTGCTAAAACCTGAGTATGTTCACCACATATCCAAGGTGAAACAAGTTTTAAGAGGTTGGTAAATTGCTGAGAATCAATTCTATATTGCTCAGCATAGGGTCTACTTGGATCATGACGCTGTATTACAACTGCACTATTCCATTCCCAGTAACAGCTTATTAAATGCTCTTTCTGGGGGAAAAAACAAATATTAGAATGAAAATTTTATCCAGGAAGATTTTAGTAGTGGGCAACTGAATATTCATTTGTTTATATGAACATTTACATATTAATGTCAACATTACATATTGCTCTTAGGTTTAGTGCATACAAACTTATCTGCTCAAAATATATGGTAGACAGGAAAAAATACCTGACTTTATTTTAATTTCAACATTTTTTATAATAAATGTCCTGGAACGCAGGTATTTTTAGTGTAATCTAGTGTAAAAAGTGTAACCAGGTTAGTATTGGTGGTGGCACCCTTCTTTTGCTATTCTATGCTCTTCTTAGCTATTTACTTTTTTCAGAAATAGATTCCTTTTCTGCATCACAATTTGTCAAGAAACATAATTTATTTGCATTATAACAACTTCTAGAAGAACAGACCAATGTATTCCATTAACTTTAACCACTTGAAAAGATCTGATCAAAATCTAATTCAAGAATTCTTAGATTTTTGGAAAAATTAAAATCTAAAGTACCTAGATGCCATTAAAATATTGTAAAACATTACACTTTAATTGATTTTTGAATATAAACTATACACAATATCTATCTGACTATTCAACTCATCTAATCTAATGCAAAACATTACTGAAAAAGGTGCATACCTTAAATAAATCATATAGTTCCTCCAAATCTTCTGGAACAATAGAAACATCTGGAATAACCACTCTGAGCTAAAGAGAAAACAGGAGTATGTTTACCAGAAGTATTAAGGCATACCAAAAAAAACCTGTTGAGCTAAATGCTCCCAAATCTGCCTCATCTGAAGTATTTTTACCTACTTTTCAACGTTTGAGCATAAAGACAAAAGAACACCTTTGCATTCCATTCAATAACATCCGAAGAGCCATAAATTGCACACCTGTGCTTCAGTTGCTTTGTATTTCAAGATGCATTTTTCTGTTTCTTTAGAAATCATTTTTAAATGTCTTTTATACTTCTTTAAAGTTTAAAACTAAGATTTTGAAAACTCTTACCACATTCTGTTTAGTGGTTTCTTCATGACTCTGGAGTACACGGATCCTGTGTTTGTAGCGCATATGCTCAATCTGTTCTACAGAATGGTCTCCAAATTTCTAGAACAAGAAAAGACGTTTTTCATTTTCATTTGAAATGTTAAATACTTCAAAATTCCAAAATTCCTAGTACATCAGGCATTACCTCATATGAATCACGTATTAGATCCGCTATTTCCGTTATAGGACAAGGCTCCATATCATCGCTGAAAAAGGCATGTTGGTTCCCAATTGGTGGCAAAGGGCTTTCTTCATTTTTAACATGATCTAGAAATCTAAAATAGAGATATATTTAAATCTACTGACAAATATGCCACATGATGCAAGCATACTTTTATGCCTCACTGCATACTTGTACATACTCATTTTTCTCACTAAAAAAAATAATACTGAGCTTGTTGCATCTCTCTATACAATAGGACTTAGATTTACTTAATAATGAAGAAGGCTTTATTTTCAAGCTGTGCCAAGAGAGTTTCTAGAAGGAACAGTGTTCGGGGCTGAAAACAGTTCAGCCCAGCAATGAGTTATGACACACATCCTATTAAACATTCATTCTGTTGCTCTATCTTGTTGAAGAAATCTATTAATGTCAATAAAGCAACAGGTGAATTGAACCGGCAGTTTAAACTACTGGGATATCAACCTTAGATAAAACAGTCAGAACATGGAGAGTACCTGCTGAGAATCATCAAAGCATGCCCGTCATCTTTGCTGTTGCACAGTTCCACAGCATTGGCTTCGAGAACAGCTAAGCCCAATTGGAAAATGGCCTTTATCCCATCAAAGAAGAAACAGTCTACAACGTTAACAGCACTTTCAAGGGGCATGATACTAAGGAAAAGTGTTAAGAACCATGACAAAGAGACAGAAGCTAGGGTGGAGAGGTCTTTAAAATGTTCAGCTAATTCAGGAAGTCTCTCTCTGATTAATTCTTCAAATACTGACTGGTCCACTTGAGCACCTGTAAAAATCACAGCAAACCAGGTTACTCCAGGTGGAAAGAATCTGCTACTTTATCTTTATTTAAAATACAATTCACAATGTAAGACAATTAAAAATAAATCTAGCTTACCACTACCTCTACAAAAATGCTGCTTGTATGAATTTAAGCTTGGAACTTCATTTGAGTTCTCAAGCATTTTAGCCTATTACAGGCTTGCGGGGGCGGGGGGGGGGGGGAAGAGAAATATGGTATGCCAAGTACTGGAAGGGAAAGTATTCTGTAGAATTTCTTCACTTCAAACATCACAATATAATTAAATATAATAATTTTTTTAAGATGTCCACTATATGGTAAAGCTGCTCCAAAGAAAAAGACCCCAGAGATCCATTTCATCTCTACTCTGATTATTTTTCAGAAAGCCTTAAAAACTTGGCTATCGTCCCAGGACTTGGACTATAGTGTTTGCGGATACCATATTTCCATGAAAATAAAACCAGGTCTTAGAGTTTAGAGTTTTATTTGATTTATATCCCGCCCTTCTCCAAAAGAAACCAGGGCGGCGCACAGGAATTTAAAATAACATATAAATAATACAAAATACAAAATTTAAAAAGCTATTAAATATTCAAACCTGCGCTAAAACCAATTAAAATCCCCATTTTAAAACTATCTAATACTAATCACAGCGGAGGCTATGTTAGGCCGGCTTGATGAAACAGGTGTGTTTTTAAACACTGGCGGAAGAGGCGGAGGTCGCTGATGGTACGGAGTTCAGGGGGTAGGTCGTTCCACAGGGCAGGGCCCGCCACAGAGAAGGCCCTTCCCCTGGGTGTCGCCAGTCGGCATTGTCCGGCCGACGGCACCCTGAGAAGGCCCTCTCTGTGGGAGCGGATCGGTCTAAGGGATGTATGGGTCTAAGGGATGTATGGGGCAGGAGACGGTCTTGCATGTAACTAGGTCCCGAGGGGGGGGGGCTCCAAAATAAGCATTAGGACTTATTTTGGGGGAAACACGATATCAGGGTGATCAGCTCGGCTGGGTGCCCTGCCCCCGGCACGCACACAAGGGGTAGCAAAGGTGTGGGGACTGATGGTATCTGGGGCTGTGCAGTCCGTACAGCACAGGTGAGTTGATTCCCTGTCCAAGCAGCAGGCAGAGGCAAGTGGGGGAATGCAGGCAATCTGGACAGGCCACACGGTCTGCGGGAAAGCCAAGAGTTGTTGGACCAGAGCGGGAAGGTAGCAATAGGAGCCTAGTCTTTGCATGGTGGCACTGGCAGCAGACGGAGATAGAAATGTGGGAAGAAGTTCCCAATGAACTGCGTGGGCCATAGTCAAGCCAAGAGATGCAAAGATGAGCCTCCCAATGCTGGCCCCCACTCTAGCCCACCAACTCTTGGCTTACTCGCAGCCTGTGTAAAGTATCCAGATCACGTGCCTTCACACCTCTGCCTCCGCCTGCTGCTTGGACAGGTAATCAACTCACCGGAGCTGTGGAGGCTGCAGCTGCTGTTGGACACCATTGGTCCCTGAGCACTCCCTGCCTCCTGTGCTGGCCATACCCAACCCACTTCACTAGGGCTTATAATTAGGAACACAAATGAAGCTAGGCTTATTTTTGGGGTAGGTCTTATTTTTGGGAAAACACAGTATCTTTTCTTAGAGGGAGCGGATTTGTCGAAATGCAGAGTTTTCTGGCTGTTTTTGTTGTTTTAACTTGATGTTAGCCATGCAGAGTAATTTTGGAATTGTGGGACCTCTAAATCTCAGAAATAAATTAATCTCCAAAACAATAATAAATACATAAAAAGATCACTGATGACAAACAGCAATAACAAAGAGAAAGAAAGAGAAAGCAACTCACCAATTACCCGGTGATTAAAATAATCTGGGAGCATCCTTTCACAAACTGATACAAGCAGCCAAAAAGCTTCCTCTTCTTTAGCATATAGCAGTAAAACCGAGGTCAATATATTCATGGACTATTAGGAAGCAAGGGGGGGAAAGAATATAAGTGACTTTGATATTACACATCCTGATTACTATATCATTATGTATTGATTATTAAATATCCTGCATATATTGGTGTGTGATCAAAGATACTCTTTTCCATAGAAAAAACGCAAGTGTGACTAGTAAAACTGAAGTTTGGTTGTGTTTGGGGCATACTGGCAAAACTGTGTTCTAACAGCAGAAAAACCTCTATAAGGCAGAGTTAGGATTAGGATAGGTACAATCCTCAAGCAAAGAAAAGTCATTTAATGTCATAAGAAATCTTTACCTGGCAATACCCAATTTTGGGGTTTCTGTGTGCATAAGCTGTTAAGACCCTTCTCAATGCAGCTATGCCTGTTTCACTTTGGAAGGCGGGATGTTCAGGTAGGGAACGATGCAAGTCACGCTCTATTTCCTCTGTCGCTATGCAATACATACCCATGGACATTTCCACTAAATCTTCATAGTAACCAGGATGTGAATACAGATCAGACATAGCATCTGACCCAGGAATAAATGAAAAATGGATACTTTAGCAATTCAAACAGTGAAATAAATGTTTATTTGTACACAAATATGATGTGATTACTCGTTAACACCTATAAAAAATCAAGTTTAACTGTAGCCCACATGCAACATACTGTGGGGATAAATAAATCACCCTTAATCAGTGTATTGGAAAAATCCTAATTTAAATATTCAAATCTCTCAAGATACAAATCAATTATTTGGGCCAAGTATAACATCTCTGCAGTTTCTAGTGTATAATATAATATTTTGGCATTCAATCTTTAAACCAGTGTTAAACCATATAAATTGTACTGTTATAGCAAATATAGAAATAAACATATTTATTATATTGCAAAAAAGAAATACCTGACATTTAAATGTTTAATACTACTAATTCAATGAAAAAATTAGCATTTTCTTATTCTGAAATGTAATCTCTTTATACATTAGATCAGGGATGCCCGCAGATCCGGCCCATGGGGTGCTTAAATCTGGCCCACAGGACCGGCCTGGAAATATCAAAGGACCAACCCACTATACCTCTGCCGGCCAAAATGGGCCACGGGGAGGGGGGAGCGTGCAGTCCCCCCGTGGCCCGTTTTTGGCCTCCACAGCCGTCTACAGCACTCTGCCAGCCAAAAATGGGCCAGCAGAGAGCTGCTAGAGACTGTGGAGGCCAAAAATGTGTTGCGTGGGGGCCTCATTGGGTGTCCACGCAGCCTGTTTTCGGCTGGCAGAGTGCTGCAGGAGGACTGGACTGGATTACAATTATGTGGCTTTACGTAAATCCCTAATTTGGATAGAAAATAAGCAACATCCTATGTTAATACTACAGTTTAATGCCAGGTTTTACATATTGTAGGTCCATTTAATCTACAATCAACAATCATAATTGACAGCCATTTCTATTTACCCTTGTAGAAATTTGTCTCTGCTTTAGATCTTGCATTATCATGTTATTTATGCTATTGTATTTTTATTACTAGTTGAATAATAAAAATACAATAATGTAAATAGCTTTTCTGCCTGGCAAAACAATTTACTATTAAACAATGTGATGTAAATTTAGAAATAAAAAGTTTAGTGGAGTACGAAGAATTAGTAATAAACATAGTCATATCTGGTAGAAGATAGAGTAACAGGTTTATAATAAAGAACTGGAAAGAAAGAAGAGGAGGGGAAAAAATGTATCTTGAGCCTGTGTTCAAATGCACACCATGACCACGCCCACACATGGCCCTCCAAGGTGAAACACAACCCAGAGGTGGCCCTCAATGAAATCAAATTTGACACCCCTGCCTTAGATGATTGATTCCTTCTTCTTTTTGATC
This sequence comes from Rhabdophis nuchalis, assembly GCA_039707465.1. NCBI lineage: Eukaryota > Metazoa > Chordata > Lepidosauria > Squamata > Natricidae > Rhabdophis > Rhabdophis nuchalis. The sequence goes on along the minus strand of CM077651.1, from coordinate 35,343,526 downwards.
CTATTCTCCTAACCAGCACAGACATCACCTTCTGCTCTCCCTTTCTTATATGATGAAATGACACACTTGGGGGAATAGTGAAATTACTGAATTCTCACCTGAGAAAATGAGCCATAGTTTGCCGCGTAATGATTCTGGGATTCCCATAGCAACCAGTTTCCTAATTTTCTCTGTTCGAAACATGCAAACCGTTCGGCCATACTCAGCAAAATGATCATCCCACAGTCTCTCTTTAATTTGCTCTCTAGACTAAAAGCAAAAAATATACATTCAACCCTTTATTAGAAGCCGTATCGTTGGGAAATAACTTCTCATTCTAAAAAGCAGTTTTATTTAATACAGAAGAAAGTATGAAAAGAAAGTAAATGGATTAAATCCTCTAATTTGATCAAAATATAAGATTATAATGGAATGATATGTAAAATCTGCCTGTCTTTTAGAAAGACTGAAAGGAATCCCCTATCATTTTACATTAGACACAGCTGGCAAAAATCAATTAAACTGTTCCATTTCATTTTTTTCAATACGAGCTTGACAGGAGGAAAACCAATTGATTTTTACAAAGCTAATACATGCAATATAATATTGCTGTAATTAACAGAAAATTACAATCATTAAAATTATTATAAAAATATGAATAAATTGGTTAATAACTATAAATGATTAGAAACATTATCAATTAACTCTTATTTTTAATCTCTAATTTCAATTAATGGATCCATTATATGAATTTGCTAAAGGTTTTGATGAGAGAATGATAAACCACAGTGTGGTTTATAACTAATGCTAAACTTAAAAACTGAGTAAATACTACAGGGGTATTTATTCATACGTATATACCGGTATGTGTCTGTATGTGTATAATTGAGAGGAACAATGAGCACATCATGCCTCTGTGCATGGCTTTCATTGACTACAAAAAGGCATTTGGATTTAGTATTTCCAGAAAGCAATAATTAATGCATTGCTCAACCAAGGGGTATTTAAAGCAGTGGTGGGTTGCAGGCGGTATGCCCCGGTATGGGGGTACTGGAGCCTGCCCAGAGCACCAGGTACCATTCCGGTATGGTGCTCCGGAGGTCCCACCCGCCTGCCCACGTTCCTTACTTATCTTTAAAGTCTTCAGTGTTTCCGCGCACAGCGCATACAGCGCCTGCGTGACCCTCCACTGAGCAGCTGGAGCGTCGCGGATGCTTGTGGAGTGTTGCTGGATAGTAAGACCTATGCACGCGCACTGCGCATATCCATGTGGACACTGTCGGGCCCATTCCAACCGTTCTGGTTGGAACGGGATTCGGAACCCACTACTGGTTTAAAGTGGAATAAGGTGTATGACAAGGTGATACAATATCACCTATCCTTTTCTCAGCCTCCCTCGAAGAAGTATTTCGCAAACTAGACTGGGCAAAAGATGGAATAAAAATCAATGACGTCTATTTAAATCATTTAAGATTTGCAGATGATGTTGTTCTCTTCTCACAAGACCCAGAAGAGCTACAAAGAGTTACAAAGACACATACAAGAGCTGCACAAAATAGAGGAACCATTTGGCTTAAAAATAAACATGACACAGAACAAAGTAATGTTTAATAAATTCATCAAAGAAAGTAAAAAATTATATCTGGAGAAGAAGTAGACATTGGAGACCACTACATATACCTTGGCCAACATATCTCAATAGAAGGTGATACATTAAAGGAAATTAAACAGCATGTTAAATGTGACTGGCAGGCATTCGGCAAGCTAAGCTTAATATTTAAGAACAACCACCCCTATGTCAGAAGAGAAAAGTTTGCAATCATTGTCTGCTTCCTGCTCTAACATATGCCGGTGAAACATGGACATTAACCTCACAATAGATACTAAAGCTATGAGTGGCGCAAAGAGCCATGGAAATATACATGCTCGACATTACAAGACAAGACAGAAAGAAAACCGGGGAGGAATAAAAGAATTTCATCACACCAAAACCTATTCAATGTAATAGAATCATGTTTAAAATATATTAGTAAATATGATAATAAGCAGTAGCTATAACTGATAAATATTCCCCAAAGGTAGCTTCCAAAAATCTTCCAACAACATACCATTCTGAACTCAAGGCCATCCATTCCAGAAGGGTGAAATGCTGAACTCAGAGCTTCTGTATTTGGCAGGTGTCTTCTGTTTCTGTCATTTTCACACTTATCATTACTCTGAGAAGCTGTTCCAAATCCCTCCAATTCATAGTCAGCATGTATTACATGAGAGTTGTGCTACGTAAATATAAAAAATAACAGGCAATTTGGTATCACACCAAACAATCTAACTGAAAATCCAATAAACTAAACTGAAAGCTCCTCATATAGTCATTAATATATTTTCTTGCAATACGAAAGGAATTATACAGTTACTGAATGATAAAGTTAACATTAATTGGATGTTAATGTTAACAACCAATGAATAAACAGTAAACATAAATTTTTTTTCCTAAGTCTGCTATCTTTTTGGGTGTTATTCTCAAATAATGGCTTTCATCAACTGCAGTGTTTTCAATTTTAGGGAATGTTACAATTATATATATTTATAGTGCAATACCAAATCAATATAATGCAATTGCTGAATCACATTAAGATATGATTTGCTTAAGAGACCATAAGAACTAGGTCCATAATAATGTAAGAACAGAACCAAAAAGCTTTTCATGTACCATGCAAATTCTATCAATATGAGCAAATTTAGAGCTCCACTATCAATTATTATTCTAAATATAATCTTAAGTATAATACATTAGTTGGAAATAAATAAAAGATGGAATCATCTTGCAAATTCTTCTCTGATCCCACTTTGAATACTACAGTGGAACCTCCACTCACGACAGTCATTCATTCGAGGACTTCGATTGGCACCCAATTTGGTTGTGACTGGAAGCAAGACTGACTGCGCATGCACGCACACAAAAAAAGGTGCGGAAGGGGAAATCACTGCAGCAGAGAAAATTGCTGCGGCTGTGATTGATCGCCACCTGAGGATATGTTGGTGAACAGTGAAACATTTAGCTGATTTTTTGGTCGGAACCCGATTTGGTTGTGGTCAGAAGCGTTCGTGACCCAAGGTTCCATTGTACACCTGGAAAATCAGCAACTTTAAATTGTAGTATATAATCCTTATTTTAAACAACAATGCTACAACATATTTCTATTACTACTACAACTACAACTACTACAACTACTACTATTAAGGTTTATTTAAACTTTATTAAGTTCTTATCAATGAACCAAATATAGAATAAGTTGAACAAGAACTACCATATCTTTGCTTTTCAAAACATTCTGGAGCACAAGGTTATTTGCCTTCACTTGTTTCAGTCTTAAGCATAGATTTTCCACCAGAATATCCCTGTCCTTCAATTCAATGAACTGAAAAGCTGTCTTGCTTTTTACACTGATAATGATGGGATTGGGTAGAAGACTTGTGTCCTCCATCTTCTCGATACTAGCAACCTGTGAACAAAAAATAACCAAAAAGTGAGGAAAAAGTTCTGATATTGATATGCCAACATCATGATATTGATATGCCAAAGCTATTGTTTCATTCTAGAAATGCAAATGCAAAGATTATTTAAGATTGTAATCTGCCGTATGAACTGAATTTGTTATGCTTTTTTAATGACTAAATAAATCACAACTGATACTAAAATTTTAGTAAAAATGTTTCATCTTCACGATAGTTATTATTTTTTATTTGGAAATCACATTAATGTAAGCAATTGTGAAATGACTCATTACACTGATTGGGATAAATAGATATACCTCTAACATTTTCTCCCTCCTACATCAATACTTTAATTAATGGTCAAAGTATTTCAACTTATGGATCATATTAATCCTTTCAGAGGCATAACAGATTTTAAAACCAAACATATCAGTGAATGGCATACTAACCTCGGTAAGCGGAATAAGAATATTACAGCATCCATCTTCTTTGCTTGCAAAACAAATATAACTATCAGAAGCATACAGCTTCCCAGCTGTGTGACAACGGCTGAAGGGTGTCCATAAGGAGCAATCCACAATTTCATGCAACCTCTCCTTCTTTGGTAACCTAAAAAAGGCTCTGAAGTATTCATTTTGGGCTCTTGTCTCCAAATCCCTATTAAAAAAATAGAGATAGTCATTTACAGACAATTTAAGTGCCCTTTTTAATACAATAGGATCTCCTGAGTAGAAGAAATATATGCAAGAGAAAGAAAATAGATGCTTGTGTGGTTGGTTTCAAATTTAATCATGTTATTTGAAGAAACCCTGCATCACAAGCCTATTAAAACAATTTATTTATAGGTTGGTCTCCACTGCTGAGTGCTGTCTACCTATCTTTGTACATGGCAATACATCAGAAAATAGAATGTTGTTTACTATGTTAAACAACTATATTATATGCATTTCTTGTTGCTAACAACTTCCCTACATACCATTTGAAAATAGTTAACAGAAAGACAGGAATCCATCTTACAGATGGATACACCTGTCAGGGAAGAAGGTTGGTTTTAGCTCATATATAGCCCAAGGTGTCCAATGAGATGGATACAATATGATTAAATATTCTCTTTTTTGTTATTTTAGAACGTAACTGATATAGTTTTAGATATGGCAATTAACTTTGGCAAGGATTCAGTATGAGCAAGTTAGTGGGTAGTATGCATGCCTTCGTAAGATTTTAGCTTACTGCAGTTGTAATTAAGACAATCCGAAATATATTTTCCCAACCCTTAGAAACAACATAATACCAAAAGACTTCTATAAATAGTTCATTACTGAAGTTATGCTATTTATTTCATGATATGTAAGCTTCTCAAATACTATTATTATTTTTATTATACTATCATATTATACTATTATTATTATTATTATTATTATTATTATTATATTTATTTAAAAAAAAAACAAAGAAGTTGTTCCTACTGCACTACTAAAGAATGTAATGTGTGGGTTAGAAAAATCTAAGGACTATCTTCTAGCAATCTATGGTTTCCAAGACTTATAAGTTTTATTTCATTAAAAAACAAACATCCAAAGGAAGAAAACATTAGGTTAATGATATAAATATTCTACTGGAAAATCTGCCATGATTAAGACTGTAATTGACTCAACGTGATATTTTTCATTGCCTCTAACATAGATAAACTAGTAATACACTCTCCAATTTGAAGAGGTCCTTTTGACAAAATGCAAATAGATGTTGGTTGGTTTATGGTTTATGATTTATTTAATTTATATACCGCACCCTTTCCCAAAAGGGACTCGGGGCAGTGCACAGGCAATTTAAAAACATATATAAACAACAATATACAAAATATAAAACCAAATTAAATTAATATCCCTGTGCTAAAAATTTAAATACATTAAAACAATATCCCTAAAACCAATTTAAAACAATTTAACTGCAGACTGTGGGCTAGGTGATGTAAGTTAGGCCAGGCCGGCCTATTGGAAAAAATAAGTTTTAAGGTTCTGGCGGAAGGAGCGGATATCCGTGATCGTTCTCAGTTCGGGGGGTAAGTTGTTCCAGAGAGTTGGACCCTCCACAGAGAAGGCCCTTCCCCTGGGCGTTGCCCGCTGGCATTGCCTAGTGGACGGCACCCGGAGAAGTCCCTTTCTGTGGGAGCGAATCGGCCGAAGGGATGTATGGGGCAGGATGCGATCCCGAAGATAACTAGGTCCCGTGCCATGGAGCGCTTTGAAGATGGTGATCAACACCTTGAGGCGCACCCGAAAGACCACAGGCAGCCAGTGCAGCTCGCGCAAGAGCGGTGTTACATCGGAGCGTCTAGGAGCTCCCATAATTGCCCGTGCGGCTGCGTTCTGGACTAACTGCAGTCTTCGGGTGCACCTCAAGGGAAGCCCCATGTAGAGAGCGTTGCAGTAGTCTATACGGGATGTCATATTAGCCATCAAGTTTTTAAAATGTATGTACAGAGATTTTTAAAAAAAAAACACCTGATGCACCTATTCTTAATGTGTATATAAAAGCAACCTATAGTAGGTTCCATTTAATAAAGATCACATACACCAGAACTGTGCTGCAGCTCAGATTCCATCTCCAAAAAGTACTTTAGAATATTTGGGAATGCAAAATGGTCTAAAATATTTTAATGGAGCCAAAAAATTTCCCTGGGACTATCCAATCCTTAGAATAGGCCAGCTGCTTTAAGGTACAACAGACAAGTGCTATGTTCATGCTCCAGCTTGCAGCATTAAAACAAAATCTGTAATATTGCACTGCCCTAATAAATACTGTTATACTGTTAAATAAAAGCCACAATGTATTTTCAGCTTAGAGATATGTCTATGTTTGAGCATTAAAATTTTATATTCAGTGTGTTCCGAATAGTAGTAACAGTAACTACTGTGCTAATAATTGGTTGCAATGGCCAACATAGATGGCTCCTGATTCCTGTCCATACCTCATTCCTTGGCTAATACAACTTTTACTGTTCTAGCCCTTTTTTCTCTTGCCTTTTAAGTTTGTGGTAATAAAAGATCACAACATCTAAAGAATTGGGTTGGGGGGAACTATAGCTCCAACAAGAACTTTGAGCTCAGACAAAAACCTACATTGTAGAAAAAGTAGAACAGTGAAAGTATGAAATCACTAAGCTCAAGAACAGAACAGAACTTCCAAGACTTTTCTTAAACATGGGACTGAAGGATGTACTTCTTCATACTGTATTTCCAATGTGTTCCTACCACTTCTTTAAACCAGAATCTCCTATGTCCCCGTTAACTTTGAAAAGGATAACTAAAGTTTTAAAGTTGTTCAAAATGCTTCTGAAATGCAGTAGAGCTGCAAGAGATAAGCCCCCTCCATTTCATCCTGTAAAATAAGGAAGGTATATATTTTTTTAAACACATTTCCGGTTTCAGGTTGAAAGCAGATCCAGATAGTCCTTGAGTTATGACCGTAATAGAAAATGCCCATTACAACTATAAATTGTGATGGTCATTAAGTGACTCACCACTTAATTGACTCAATTTTACTATGTTTTTTTTTTGTGGTGGTCATTAAGCAAATTACCATTGTTCTTAAGTGAGTCCAGTGTTATTAACTAAGCACTGTGGTTGTTAAATAAATCCATTGTTCCTTATGGGGCTGTTTTGCCAAAAATTTGACGTAAATAAGTAAATTTTTACTTAGATATGCTGCAGAGAAAAACTGACTGATAAAATGAAAGCTAATTTTAAAGAAACAGTTAAACACAACAATGAGAAGAATAATCGACTAAATCTGTAATAGTTGCACCATGTTAAAATGAAGGAAAATTGGTATAAAACATTCTACTGATGGTATAAAACGCCATCAATAATATCTATGATCGACAAACCATATAGTAATAAATACTGGAAATGCCATAAAACAGAAGGAAAGTTTTAATCATATGCTATACATATTTTAAAAAATCCAAAATACTGGAAAGATATTTATAATAGGATGCAGGAAAATTTGGAATTCAAATTAAATGCGTTTACAATTTTTAATTAGGAATAATCTCAAAAACAATGAAGAATCTTAATTTAATCAGACATGCTTACAGTATCAATACATGGATCGGGTCGCGCCCTTGCGGCCTCTCTTGCGGCAGCGAACCACCCTAGCTCCTTGGTTCACTGAGGGGCTGCGGGTGATGAAGCGCCGCAAGAGATGCCTAGAGAGAAGATGGAGGGCTAGCCGTTCTGAATCTGACCGGACACAGGTAAGAGCCCATTTACGGACTTACATTGTGGCGCTGAGAGTGGCCAAACGTCATCATTGTGCTACTCTCATAGCATCCGCAGAAAACCGCCCTGCCGCCCTGTTTAGGGTGACCCGCTCCCTCCTTCAACAGAGGGAGCGGGAAGCCCCACTACAGGGTAGAGCAGAGGAATTTGTGACTTTTCTGCAGGAGAAAACCGCTCAGATACAGAATGAGCTAGCCCCCATTCTTGGTCCAGTGGGATGCCACGAGAGAGATCTTGTTTGGGAGGAGTTTGACTCCGTTACTTCCGAAGATATGGACAGGTTACGTGGGCGACTGCGAGCCACCACATGTTTATTGGACCCGTGTCCCTCCTGGCTTGTACTGGCATCCTGGGAGGTGACACGAGGCTGGCTCCAAGAGGTTGTCAACGCATCCTTAAGTGAGGGTTCCTTGCCTGCTTCCCTAAAAGAAGCTATGGTGAGGCCCCTCCTTAAGAAGCCCTCTTTGGACCCAGCTCTTTTAAACAACTATCGTCCAGTCTCCAACCTTCCCTTTTTGGCGAAGGTTGTCGAGAGTGTGGTGGCACAACAGTTTCCCCGTCACCTGGAGGAAATTGAGTATCTAGATCCGCGCCAGTCCGGCTTTCGGCCCGGGCATAGCACCGAGACGGCATTGGTCGCGTTGGTAGATGATCTCTGGAGGGCCAGAGATGGGGGATTTTCCTCCATCCTGGTCCTATTAGACCTCTCAGCGGCTTTCGATACCATCGACCATGGTATCCTATTGCATCGGCTGGGGGGGTTGGGGGTGGGAGGCACCGTTTTACGGTGGTTCTCCTCCTACCTCTCTGGCCGATCGCAATTTGTGTTGGCAGGGGAGCAGAGGTCGACCCCGAGACCCCTCACATGTGGGGTGCCTCAGGGGTCGGTCCTCTCGCCTCTCCTGTTCAACACATACATGAAGCCGCTGGGTGAGATCATCCGTGGTTTTGGGGTGGAGTACCATCTTTACGCTGATGATACTCAGTTGTATATTTCCACCCCAAACCACCCCAACGATGCCGTAGCGGTGATGTGCCAGTGCCTGGAAGCCGTACGGATCTGGATGGGAAGGAACGGACTCAGACTCAACCCGACCAAGACCGAGTGGCTGTGGTTTCCGGCTGCCCGATTCAACCAGCTCACTCCATCGCTGGCCATAGGGGGCGAACATCTTGCCCCTGTGGATGGGGCGCGCAATTTGGGTGTCCTCCTGGATACCCGGCTGTCCATGGAAGATCAAGTGACAGCCGTGGCCAGGAGGGCGTTTTACCAGGTTCGCCTGGTTCGCCAATTGCGCCCCCTATTGGATCGGGACGCCCTTCGAACAGTCACTCAAGCTCTCGTGACATCCCGACTGGACTATTGCAACTCTCTCTACATGGGGCTCCCCTTGAGGTGCACCCGGAGGCTTCAGCTAGTCCAGAATGCAGCCGCGCGAGCAATTATGGGGACCACTAGGTCGACCCACATAACACCGCTCTTGCGCGAGCTGCACTGGCTACCTGTCGTCTTCCGGGTGCGCTTCAAGGTGTTAGTCATCATCTTTAAAGCGCTCTATGGCTCGGGACCTAGCTATCTGCGGGATCGGATCCTGCCCCATACATCCTCACGGCCGATCCGCTCCCACAGAGAGGGACTTCTCCGGGTGCCGTCCACTAGACTCTGTCAGCGGGCGACTCCCAGGGGAAGGGCTCTCTCTGTGGCGGGCCCGGCCCTCTGGAACGACCTTCCCCCCGATATCAGGATGACCACTGACCTCCGCTCCTTCCGTCTCAAGCTAAAAACACACTTCTTCTGTCTGGCCGGCCTAGGATAGTCTCTCTGTCTTTGGTTTTTTTTAATGGGGTAGCACATTTTTAGCGAATTTTTAGCACAGGGTTGGTTTAATTGTTTTTTATGAAATGTATGTATTTTTTGACTGTTTTTATTCTGCCTGTGCACCGCCCCGGGTCCCTGTGGGGAGAGGGTGCGGTTTAAAAAATAAAATTATTATTATTATTATTTATTATTTTGCTCAGCACTGGAAGAAAGATACAATTCTGCCAATATCTGATTGGGAATTTACGCATTTAAAATTCCACCAGTGGCAAAATAAACACTATACAGTATATACACAATAGGTCACCAAATTTAATCAAGAATGATTCTTATATGTACATCACACAGGATGTAGAATGCAGTCACTTATCTGATTTCTACACACAGGATGTAAAATGCAGTCATTTATCTGATTTTGCGGGCCTGAAATGTCTACAATGCTATAAATTAACATAGGGACAAAAAGAGGGAAGTAAGAATTTTTTCCTTGTCTTTTTTCCTTCATTTTTAAAACTATTTTAGTACCATATTTTTGCAGTATAAGACGCTCTGGACCATAAGATGCACCTAGCTTTTGGGGAGGAAAACAAGAAAAAAAATATCTGCCTCTGCTGCCCATCGCCGACTCCGCGCATCCCTTTTTCGGCCTCTGCACGCCCCGTTTTCGACCTCCGCGCATCCCATTTTTGGCCTGTTCCAGGCGGCAGGGATAGCCGCTGCCACTGCTTGCTACCATTTGCTGCCACTGCTCGCTACCACTAGTGGTGATAAGCAGTGGTGGCAATCGGTGGCAGTGATCCCCACAGTCTGAACGGGCCAAAAACAGGACGCATTGAAGCTGAAAATGGGGCACATGGAGGCCAAAAATGGGATGCGTGGAGCAGAAAATGGCTGAAGGGTGTGGGCCAGGGATTCAGTGGGACTTTGGCAATGTTCACTTTATAAGATGAACAGACATTTCTACCCACTTTTTTTGGGCGTGTGTGTGCATCATATAGTGCAAAAAAAGGTAATTTAATTCCTATTAAATTTGTTATTTGTAACTATTTTTTCTGTTATTAACATATATACAACACACACACATACACAAAGTAACTTCACAATGTGAAGTTTAACACTAAATAATTAATTCAAGATTGAAACCTTTGTTGTAGTTGTCTTTTTCTTTATGTAATGTTTAATTTTAGATAAAATTGTCAAATCATTTTATGCTTGTAATATTAATATTGACAGAGTATTTTTCTCTTTGCTAATACCCTAAAAATGTCAATAAATGTTATTTAGTATTGTATAAATATCCTTATATCAAAACAATAAAATATATTAAGATTCAAAACAATAGAAAGAAAAGAAACAAGATTAGTTGTAATTTAGTATTATTTTTGCTGAACAGCATTTGATAGAATGAGTGAGGAATAGTTTTTCTATGTAGGCATGGCCACTCTCACTTGTTCAATCAATTTAAAAAATGGAGCTGGGTACTATACAAATCTTAATAGCTATAAAGGTAGAATTAGGATATGAGTCTAATCACCATTAAAATTACTTTCTACTTATGTACACAATATGTATAATAATATTCCAAGTGCACTATAAAGGAACAGTCTCTCTTAAAGCAAATTTGTTAATAATGCATCAAAAGAATAATTCAATTAGGGGAAAAAAGTACTACTGAACTATTTGAAAAACAATATAGTCTGACGCTGAAATACAAAATTTACAACTATTTTAAAATATCTGTACTGATCTAGAACCAGTTGTGGGTATAAAAATAATAGAAAATATTTAAAGACTATTTTTCTTTCATTTGTTGTTTTCTCAGACAGATGATCTTTTATTTAGACATGGTTATTCTACAATAGCATTGAGTGGGAGAAATTCTTCAATAAACAATAAAAACAAGCTTATGTTTTACCTCTTGGTGATTTGAGTAGGCTCCTGCAGACCTGGATCCAGTTCAAAAACCTCATTATCTAGTAACCTGCGGAGAGTTACATCTGCCAACTGTTCCATTATCCTGAACGCCTCATCAATATTAAGAAACATCGAGAAATCTCGTTCTTTATTTTGAGTGGTGATACGGATAATGTCAGTCATAAATATATTGGAGGTTCTTTCCAGTTTCTGAATATCAACCCAGGATATAGTAAGTTTTACTGAAATTAAAAGTAACAAAAGTATTGGTTCAAAAAAATCATCAGAATCCAAAATCACAAAAATACCAATATTTTCTTAATGTTTCGTTAAAAGTGAATCCTACTACAGACATTCTTTGGGATAAAGGAGTATACATAAATCTCCATCCACTGTAACATAGAAGAAACATTAATCTATGTAGTGTATTTTAATTGCTATGCTTTGTTCTTATAGGCAATGTAACAAAACTACTCTAAGCACATTCTGGTTTCTCTTCAAACTGTATAAAACTTTCCTTTTTTTCCTAAAGATTTCTTTGGAGAAAAAAAGTTATTCTAAACAAGGCACATGGCAAAACAAATATGCAATTTCTGAATGTAAAGTTAAAAGTGTTAAATGTTGTGGTGTGTGTATGTAAACATGCTTGTATATGTATATGCGTATATGTAAAATAATATATAGAAAAATCTTTATAGAATTCTTTATAGAATAGAATTCTTTATTGGCCAAGTGTGATCGGACACACCAGGAATTTGTCTCCAATGCATAAGCTCTCAGTGTACATATAAACAGCAAGTAATAGAACATAGGTCATAAATCATAGTTACAACCATTAATCACCTTAGAAACAACAATTGATAAATCATAAGAAACCAACAGGAGAAGATAGTAGGAAATATGAGAAGATGAGAAATGATGAGAAGTGAGATAGAGCTGCAGGGGGGGAATCTTTATGTCTGGTTGTTTTGTAGCGGTATCCTGAGGGGATAAGATGAAATAGATTAAGTCCAGGGTGTGAGAAGTCTGTAGAAATTTTCTCAGCCCTCTTTATCATTTGTGCAGTATTCAGATATTCAATGGAAGGCAGGCTGGTTGTTGATTGGGTTGGGTTTTTTTTGCAGTTCTAACTATCCATTGAAGTCTATACCTGTCTTGTTTGGTTCCTGTGCCAAACCAGACAGTTATTGAGGTACAAATGCCAGATTTAATAATCCCTCTGTAGAACTGTATCAGCAGATTGTTGGGCAATCTGAGCTTTCTGAGATGATGCAGGACGAACATTCTTTGTTGTGCCTTTTTAAAGATGGTTCTAAAGTTAGTTCATCATTTCAACACCTTATAGATAATAGGTATCTTAGATAATAGAACCTAGACACTTGAAGGTTTCTACTGTTGATACTCTGTTACCTAATATTGTAAGAGGCAGTAGAATAGGAGAGTTTCTTCTAAAGTCTACTGTCATCTCTACAGTTTTAAGAGTGTTCAGCTCCAGAATGTTCTGGCTGCACCACAGGGCCAGTTGATCTACCTCTTATCTATATGCAGACTCATCATTGTCTCGAATGAGACCAATGACTTTTGTATCATCTGCAAACATCAGTACTTTAACACAGGGGTCCCCAACCCCCGGGCCGCGGACCGGTGCCGGTCCGTGGCTGGATGGGAGCCGGGCCGCAGGGCTAGAGAGGAGGAGGAGGGAGGAGGAGGCAGACCCCTGAGCACAGCGCGCGGGAGAACGCAGGCGCGGCTGTTCGCGCCGTTGGAGTGTGCCTCTTCCTCCACCCTTGTCGACGGAAGGATTCCTGGACGCCGCCGGACCGGCCACCGATTCCCTCCCCTGCTGGCATGCCGGCCACTCATTTTCTTCCAGGGACTGCGGAGGCTCTGCGGGCTGGGGAGGGAACTGGCGGGTTGCTCCGGCGGCGCACAGGAGTCCCTCCGTCGACGAGGGTGGAGGAAGAGCCCCCACCATCCTCCTGCGTTCTCCCGCGCGCTCTTCCCAATGGGCTGCCCCCCCTCCCTCCTCCTCCTCTCCAGCCCGGCTCCTATCCAGCCACGGAGCCTGAACGAGCGAACGAGCGACCAAGCGTGGCAGGCGGGCTGAGGAGGCTGGGGGCGGGGGGACGGGACGACGATGACGACGACAGACACACATAGAGAGACAGAGAGAGGGAGGGAGAGAAAGATAGACAGAGACACAGAAGGAGTGATTGAATGAATGCAAGACAGACAGACACACGCACACACACACACACAGTGACAGAAATGGGCGGATGAAGGAGAGACACAAAGAGAGAAAGAAAGAAAAAAGTGGGAGAGAGAAAGACAGACAGAGAGAAAGAGACAGAAAGGAAAGAGACAGGAAAAGATACAGAAAGAGGGAAAGAGAAAGAAATAGAGAGAAAGGGAAAGAGAGAAAGAAAGAAATAGCGAGAGAAAAAAAGAGAGACAGAGACAAAGTAAGAGAAAGAAAGAGAGAGAAAGAAAGAAAGAACTTATGACCACAGTTGAGGCCAAAAGTTTGGTTGCTAACCAAGATCATTGTTAAGTGAGTTTCACATTTTCAAAGTTGGCCACGCCCACCCAGTCACATGACTGCTGAGCCCCTCAGCCGGTCCGCAGAATTTTCTTTAAAATGAAACCGGTCCCTGGTGAAAAAAAGGTTGGGGACCCCTGCTTTAACAGATGGATCCTTCAGGATGCAGTCATTGGTATATATGTAATCTATATAAATAAAATTGTAACTATGAGTTTGTTCAAAACAGGTAATCTCTGAAAGTACTGCACCGATTAATGCCAAATTTTCACACGTTCCTTTCAAATACGGCACCAATTATATATATAGATTGTGTAGATGTCACATCTGTGCCAGGTACACACAACGGAAATGTAAAAAATTGTTAAAAAGGTAAGTAGATGGATACAGAGAGAGCAGTGGGCCACAGGTATTATGTCATCCTTTATGACATAAAATACTCTGTCCATAAGATTCAAGGAGAAATACAGTAGGTAGGTAGGAAGCTATAGGGATAGAGAGAGGGAGGGAGAAATGCAGTAGGTAGGTAGGTAGGTAGATAGGTAGGTAAGTAGGTAGAGGGATAGAGAGGGAGAAATACAGTAGGTAGGTAGATAAGTAGGTAGAGGGATAGAGAGAGGGAGAAATACAGTAGGTAGGTAGGTAGGTAGGTAGGTAGGTAGGTAGGTAGGTAGGTAGGTAGGTAGAGGGATATAGAGAGAGAAGGAGAAATACAGTAGGTAGGTAGGTTGGGGGTTATACATATTTATGTGTGCAGGTGTAGATCTACACACAGATTGGTTGGCCATTTAACCAGACTGGGCCACAGCAACGTGTGGCCGGGAACGGCTAGTAATATATAAAGATTAATGCAGGTTGCACACGCACTCCCCATATTAAGAACGTCTGACTTAAAGATAATCCCTAGACATGAACAGGGCTGTCTATAACAAATGCAGACAGTTGACCTGTTATAGTACTTAAATGGTGGATGGCTAACCAGCAACATGATCTGACTCAATGATGGACAGCAATCTCATTCCTTGAGCTGATTAACTGCTGAAGTCACAAAATAATACAATAATACAATAATACAATAATACAATAGCAGAGTTGGAAGGGACCTTGTAGGTCTTCTAGTCCAACCCCCTGCATGGGCAGGAACCTTATACCATTTCAGACAAATGGCTGTCTAACATCTTTTTAAAGACTTCCAGGGTTGGGGCATTCACAACTGCTGGAGGCAAGCTATTCCAGAGGTTAATTGTTCTTACTGTTAGGAAATTTCTCCTTAGTTCTAAGTTGCTTCTCTCCTTGGTTAGTTTCCACCCATTGCTCCTTGTCCTGCCCCCAGGTGCCTTGGAGAAAAGTTTGACTCCCTCTTCTTTGTGGCACCCTCTGAGATATTGGAACACTGCTATCATGTCTCCCCTGGTCCTTCTCTTCATCAAACTAGACATACCCAGCTCCTGCAGCCGTTCTTCATATGTCTTAGTCTCCAGTCCTCTAATCATCTTGGTTGCTCTTCTTTGCACTCTTTCCAGAGTCTCCACGTCTTTTCTACATCGTGGCGACCAAAACTGTATGCAGTATTCCAAGTGTGGCCTTACCAAGGCACTATACAGTGGCATTAACACTTCACGCGATCTAGATTCTATCCCTCTGTTGATGAG
Source organism: Rhabdophis nuchalis (assembly GCA_039707465.1). Lineage (NCBI taxonomy): Eukaryota > Metazoa > Chordata > Lepidosauria > Squamata > Natricidae > Rhabdophis > Rhabdophis nuchalis. The sequence continues at coordinate 35,327,848 of CM077651.1, read as the reverse complement.
CCTAGAACTGTGTTGGCTTTTTTGGCAGCTGCTGCACACTGCTGGCTCATATTTAAATGGTTGTCCACTAGGATTCCGAGATCCCTCTCACAGTTGCTACTATTGAGCAAGGTACCACCTATACTGTACTTGTGCATTTGGTTTTTCTTGCCTATATGTAGGACCTTACTTTTTTCACAATTGAATTTCATTTTATTAGACATTGCCCAATGTTCAAGTTTGTCTAGATCCTTCTGTATCTTAAGCCTATCTTCTGGAGTGTTGGCTATTCCTGCCAGCTTGGTGTCGTCTGCGAATTTGATGAGTTCCCCATTTATCCCCTCATCCAAATCGTTGATGAAGATGTTAAAGAGTACTGGGCCTAAAACAGAGCCTTGGGGGACTCCACTGCATACTTCCTTCCATGTAGATGCAGTTCCATTGAGGACTACACGTTGAGTGCGGTTGGTCAGCCAGTTACGAATCCATTTGGTGGTGCTGCTGTCTAACCCACAATTTTCTACTTTATCTAATAGTAGGTTATGGTCTACTTTATCAAATGCCTTACTGAAGTCCAGGTAAATTATATCAACAGCATTCCTCTGGTCCACTGATTTTGTTACTTTGTCAAAGAATGCAATTAGATTCGTCTGGCATGATCTGTTTTTGACAAACCCATGTTGGCTTTTGGCTATTACTTTGTTTGCTTCTAGGTGTTCACTTATTTGTTGTTTAATTATCTTTTCCAGAATCTTTCCTGGTATTGAGGTCAGGCTGATGGGTCTATAGTTTCCTGGATCTGTTTTTTTTCCTTTTTTGAAGATGGGAACCACATCTGCTCTTTTCCAGTCTTCTGGCAGTTCCCCGGTGCTCCAGGATCTCTGAAAGATATAGTTCAGTGGTTCTGAGATCTCGTCTGCCAGTTCCTTCAGAACCCTGGGGTGTAATCCATCCGGTCCTGGTGATTTGAACTCGTCCAGGGCAGACAGGTGCTCACTTACCATTTTCTTCCCTATGTTTTCAAGAGAGTCACAAAGTAGAGTGTGCAGTTTTAATATAGTTTTAACTTGTTTTCAGCAATTCATGAAAGGAAGAGGTGCAAAAATAATCAAACTGGGAACAAATCAGATGATACCAAGCTGGGAGGAATAGCCAAAACTCTGGAAAGTAGGCTTAAGATACAGAAGGCTCTTCATAGATTTGAACATCTAACTAAATGAAATTTAGTGGTGACAAAAAGTAAGGTTCTACATTTAGCCAAGAAAAACAAAACGCACAGGTACAGTATAGGTGGTACCTTACTCAATAATATTAATTGTGAGAGGAATCTTGGAATCCTAGGGACAATCATTTAAATATGAGCCAGCAGTGTGCAGAAGCTGCCTAAAACAAAGCAGTCCTAGGCTGCATTAACAGAGGGATAGAATCAAGATCACTTTATAATGCCTTGATAAAACCACACTTGGAATACTGCATCTGGTTTTGGTTGCCTGTGTACAATGTAAAAAAGATGTTGAGACTCTAGAAAGAGTGCAGAGAAGAGCAACAAAGATAATTAGGGGCTGGAGGCCAAAACATATGAAGAACTGGAATTGGCTATGTAGAGTTTAATGAAAAGAAGGACTAGGAGAGACATGATAACAGTGTTCCGATATCTCAGTGGTTGCCACAAAGAAGAGGGGGTCAAACTATTCTCCAAAGCACTTGAGGGCAGGACAATAAGCAATGGATGGAAATTAATCTAAGAGAGAAGCAACCTAGAACTAAGGAGAAATTTCCTGACAGTTAGAACAATTAATTAGTGGAACAATTTGCCTTCAGAAGTTGGACATTTTTAAGAAGAGATTGTACAAGCATTTGTTTGAAATGGAATAGGGCTTCCTGCTTGAGCAGAGGGTTGGACTAGAAGACCTCCAATGTCCCTTCCAAATCTGTTATTTTGTTAAAAAAGGAACTGTCTGAGTCAGATCACTTTGTCTTCAGTACAGTTAGAGATTGAATTCCAGTGGGTTTTCCTTGAAATGCATTCTCCTTGCTGGAATTCTCTTTCCCCATTTTACGTGTTAGTTCTCATTTTATGTATAATGAATGTAAAATGCATAGAATTCAGCTCTCTGTATAAAATACCTTTTGCTATTTAAGAGATCCACAAAATCTCATTCTCATTTAACAGTCATTTGTGTCTATGCCTATACTCTTTTCTAAAGAAATTTGAAACTCAGAAAAGCCCTACCGGTTAGCTACATGCTTTCCATTCCAGCCTGTCACTATACAAACATGCTTCCCTTTAACTTTTGCTTTATTTAACAAAACTATTCAGCAGTTTAAAAAGTGTGCTGGCTTTACCACATTATCAGATGTTGATACTTACATTCCTTGCCCAAAAAGAAGGAATAGAAACAGAGGTGATTAATGCTTAGATAAAGCCATCCCTGGCGAGGAACTTTCCCTTTCCAGCAGCAACATGAGTAATACGTAATCAATTTTTCTACTTCAGGGAAGTTAAATCTGGCCTCAAATTTTACTAGTGCTTCTCTGAACTTCTCAGGGTCCTCTTCCTGTTCTGCTAGCTTGCTGCTTGTCTCTTCTGCTATTAATGCCTAAATCAATGAAAAATGAATGTGTTACAGATGTGTAGTTTAATAGTTATGTACAGACAAATGCTTCTAACACTTGTTGCTAGATAAAAAAGGTACAAATTAAAAATAAATACTGCAGTTTTTTGTGTACAAGCCATTCTGTGTTTTAAACTCCTGATGGCTTAGTTAACATTTATTCAAATATTTTACAATACATCAAAATGCACTACAGAACTATAGCAAAATTAGCTGTTCTATTTACTCACTTTCAAAAGAAGTTCAGTCAACTTACCAGTTAATTATATTTCCATGTTTTGACTGTCTTTGCAAATAAGTTATTAAAAAATAAACAAAATTAAAATGAAATAATTCAGTACACACTGTTATACTATTGCTTATTAACTAGCTCATAGGATTAGCTAATAAATGATACCTGTTCATAAATAAAAAAAGACTGGAGTTGGGAAGTCAAATGATTGAACCTAAAACAAACATCTAGTTCCATGCAGTTATTCATTGTCAGTGATTATCTAGACCCGCGCCAGTCCGGCTTTCGGCCCGGGCATAGCACCGAGACGGCATTGGTCGTGTTGGTCGATGATCTCTGGAGGGCCAGAGATGGGGGTTGCTCCTCCATCCTGGTCCTATTAGACCTCTCGGCGGCTTTTGATACCATCGACCATGGTATCCTATTGCATCGGCTGGAGGGCTTGGGGGTGGGAGGCACCGTTTTACGGTGGTTCTCCTCCTACCTCTCTGGCCGATCGCAATTTGTGTTGGCAGGAGAGCAGAGGTCGACCTCGAGACCCCTCACATGTGGGGTTCCTCAGGGGTCGGTCCTCTCGCCTCTCCTGTTCAACACATATATGAAGCCGCTGGGTGAGATCATCCGTGGTTTTGGGGTAGAGTACCATCTCTACGCTGATGATACTCAGCTGTATATATCTACCCCAAACCACCCCAACGATGCCGTAGCGGTGATGTGCCAGTGCCTGGAAGCCGTACGGATCTGGATGAGAAGTAACGGACTCAGACTCAACCCGACCAAGACCGAGTGGCTGTGGTTTCCGGCTGCCCGATTCAACCAGCTGATTCCATCGCTGGCCATAGGAGGCGAACATCTTGCCCCTGTGGATGGGGTGCGCAACTTGGGTGTCCTCCTGGATGCCCGGCTGTCCATGGAAGATCAAGTGACAGCCGTGGCCAGGAGGGCGTTTTACCAGGTTCGCCTGGTTCGCCAGTTGCGCCCCCTATTGGATCGGGACGCCCTTCGCACAGTCACTCATGCTCTCGTGACATCCCGACTGGACTATTGTAACTCTCTCTACATGGGGCTCCCCTTGAGGTGCGCCCGAAGACTTCAGCTGGTCCAGAATGCAGCCGCGCGAGCAATAATGGGTACCGCAAGGTATACCCATGTAACACCGCTCTTGCGCGAGCTGCACTGGCTACCTGTCGTCTTTCGGGTGCGCTTCAAGGTGTTAGTTCTCATCTTTAAAGCGCTCCATGGCTCGGGACCTAGCTATCTGCGGGATCGGATTCTGCCCCATACATCTTCCCAGCCGATTCGCTCCCACAGAGAGGGACTTCTCCGGGTGCCGTCCACTAGACTTTGTCAGCGGGCGACGCCCAGGGGAATGGCCTTCTCTGTGGCGGGCCCAGCCCTCTGGAGCGACCTTCCCCCCGACATTAGAACAACTACGGACCTCCGCTCCTTCCGTCAGAAATTAAAAACTCACTTTTTCTGCTTGGCCGGCCTAGGTTAGTCTCTACCTCAGGGGTTAGGGAATGTTAATTTTAAAATGGGGATTTTAGTGCAGGGACAGTTGATTTAATTTGTTTTTATTGTATTTATTTATGTATATATTTTATGTTGTTTTAATTTTCCCTGTGCACCGCTCCGAGTCCCCCTGGACTCGGAGGAAATGTAGAGGAAAATTTTCAAGGAAATAAAGGCATGATCCCAACACGCATTAACTTTTCTGATAAATTTTGGCTCCTAAATATATCCAGAAAAAATACCTGCAACATTTTTACTTATTTTAACACCAATACAAATGATGGAAAAATAGTGAATATTTTCTTACCTTTATTTTACCTCTGACAAAGCTGACAATATCTTCTTTATTATCAAACACAGACAAGGTATGGAGCAGGTTTTGTTCCAGCCATTCCCAGTGATGGTTTATCTCCTCAACTGTGGCACCTAGCCCAAGAGAGTACACTTGTGGGAGAAAGTTTTCCACAAAGACAACCTTTTTTTTGTATACTTGTTATATTTGTATTATATCAAGTATACTTTTGCTTTCTTTTTCCATAAAGAGAAATCAAAGTCAGATCCTCTTATTTAGTTATAAATGACGATCTTATTGTGATTTTTGCTACAATCACACATTGTCTGCATCATACAGACTCACTAGTCACAAGATTTTTCTGGTGCGTTAAAGCTAAAGCAAATGGAGATTAACATTCCACAACAGCTAAGTTGTTTTGGGCTCAGTTCTGAGAAGAATCAGGACAGTATTCTTTATGGATGTCCAAACTAGCATTTTCTCAGCTAACTTAAATACTAGTTTATCTCTGGCCTGTCCACAAGTGTAACAAAATGAGGTGAAAATCATTCAGGGTATCTTTATATACTATTAAATTTTGCATCCTTTTAATACTTTTAATTTTTTAAAAAACCACAAACAAAATAAAGAACAAAGAAATATATCAGAAAATAAACAGTTCTGATCATTTTCTTTTTTTTTTCTGCCTCCCAAGGAATCTGTCTATCTGTGTGTGACCTGGATATGCAATTCTAAATATTTAAATATGTGAGCTCTTATTTACATTTGCAATTTGAAAGTTCTATATCCTAGTCTGATACATGCATAGATAGACCTCACATACTGTATAGTGCAGGGGTCTGCAAAGTCGGCTCTTTTAAGACTGGCTGGGGAACTCTGGGAGTTGAAGTCCACCAGTCTTAAAAGAGCCGACTTTGCAGACCCCTGGTATAGTGTATCACAAAGTAAATACTTTAAAAATAGGGAAAATGATTTAAATAATCTAGAATGGTGTGTGTGTGTGTGTGTGTGTGTGTGTGTGTGTGTGTGTGTGTGTGTGTCCCAGAAAATAAGACAGGGTCTTATTTTTTTTTGATGCCCTGAAATAACAGCTTGCTCTTATTTTCGGGGAAATCTTATTATATTTGAGGTGCAGGAGGTGGTGAGAGTGGTCACCTCATGGCTGTTGCAATATTTTTAGGGAGGGTTTATTTTTGGGGATGGCTTATTTTAGCGCATGTGCTCAAAAGCTTATTATTGGGCTTATTATCCAGGAGGAAACTATATACAGTCAGGTCCAGAAATATTGGGACAGACACAATTCTAACATTTTGGCTCTATACACCACCACAATGGATTTGGAATGAAACAAACACAATGTGCTTTAACTGCAGACTGTACTGTAAGCAGTACGCTTAGCTTCTACTTCAGTTATGTATGGTTTTCCTAACATATCTCATTAAAAAAACCTCTCAGAAAATAAAGAACTATGTAATGACCTGGAAAGCTCTGTCCCTACTCTTTCTGAAAATAAATCATGAAAAAGAATGCAGTGCCTTCAGTTGGAGGCATCCCTTAATCTCTCATTTCTATCTGGAAGTCAAAAGAAACATTAATCACAGAATGATCCTTCAACCCTTTCTCTAGGTCAAAGGAGGAGGCCAGTAAGAAAATGTGCAACTAATTTTGGATAAAAACTGGTAAAATTTTGTAACTCAGAAATTTTATCATAAGCATAGTTTGAGAGTGTTCTGAGTTCGGACAGCACGTTATGCCTACACTGATAGTTTAATTTCCTTTGTTGTGCAAAAGTGGTCTATAAATTGAAAATAAAAAGAATATGGAAGAATGCTTACAGGTAAATAAACTAAGATTGTTTGGTTTCTTAATCTTGAAATAATGAATCCAATGTCACAAGAGCAAAGACTATTACTTCAGCAAGTGAGTTAAAAACTTTGTGGGTAGAAATACAAAAATAATATAATTCCTATATTGTTTTATATGGAATTATATAGAAATAAGAAAGAGAACAGATTTCCAAATTTTGTTAAGGTGTGATTTGTTAATAATAAGGTAATGAGTACATATGCTTTGCTATAATATGGTAACATGAAGATCTAACAATCATAATGGCTGGGTTCATGGAACATGGCTAATATAACCTTTGAACATGGTCAGTATATGTTAAGAACATGTTTCCTGGAAAGGAAAAAAACCAAGGAAAAAAACCCCCTATTTAATTACTCTTTCCAGTTCTTCACAATGGAGAGAGGAAACCAAGATCAGCAAAAAAAACCTATAAACATACTGCAGTCAAACCTGATGTTGGTATCATTAAAGATACTGCATACTACGTCTTACAAGAGAGAGATAAACATAGCTAAATATGTTTTCCATTTTCAATGGCTAAATTTCCTATACAGAATGCCAACTGCCAGGCAAACTATCCAAGAGTTAACTGTCCTTAACAGGAAGACCTTGTGTATCTTGATAAACACAATTAATCATGATAAGGTCTGTTTCAGCACAATGCACAGATTATTAACTTCATCTCTACTAGAGCTTGAAAACAAGATAGGCTGCAAAATACCCCCACAGGCTGTAAAACCACAGCTGCCCATACTCAGGCATTTTGACTAAGCAATAAAACTGAGGCCAAATTTTAAAAGGTAAAGTTTCTTTCAAGTCAAGTTTGATTCCTGGTGTACAGTACATAAGTGGTTTGTCACTGCCTTCTACTCTGTGTGTGTGTTTTGGGGGGGTTTTGCTTCCCAATCTAGCCTATAGCTCTAGTATTCCTGGCCAAGTGTCATCTACATATCTTTTTTTAAAATACTGCCTCTTGCTCACCTGTTTTATAAACAGCTGTTTATAAAAGAAAGTGGAAGAGACAACTAAACTTTTCTAATGAGTTATTTATGTTACATGAATATTGTTACAGGATATTAATGAAAATGGGAACAAGCACAAAATGACTTCTGAATGTTAAAGGAAGAGAAATGAATGAAAATAACTTGATTACAAGTATAAATATTTATCTTACAGCAATTACTTAATAATCACAAAAAATGATCATTCTAGATTTGGTTTTAATAAAATGGTACAATTGCTTGAGACTTGTAATCTTGTAAATAAACTTGTGACTGGATATATAGCAAGGTATAGATTTGATTTCAAACCTGTTTATACATTTAAACAAAAGGTCCTTGAAGAAAAAAAATACTGGCTTATATATTCCTATAAATATCAGACTTCATTTGTCAATCTTCATTACGTTTTCACTTTATGGGTCAATATTATGAATATTTTGTTTGATCAAAGCTTATAGTACCCACCCAGATACATTTTACTGCATGATTACAAGTCATTGACTTACAACCATTTGTTTAAGGACTGTACAAAGTTACACTGGCACTGAAAAGTTAGTGATGGCTATCGGCTATTACACTTATGACAACTGCAGAGTTTTGGGATTGCCATCTGCAACCTTTCCAGGGGATTTCCAACAAGCAAGGTCAATGGGGAAAGCCAGATTCGTTTAATGACCTGGTGATTCACTTAATGACTATGGCAAAAAGTTGTAAAATTAAGTGCTTATTGACAGTACTGGACTTTCAGTTCCAATTATGGTTATAAGTCAAAAACTACCTGCATTAATGAACATTGAACCACCAAATTAATCATATCTCTTTTTCTCTGATATTAATGTGACAGAAAAATCTCACAAGGTCACAATATGCAGCTTATCATATGTGGCAGTTTTTACCTACAAACCAAATTCTAATTGAGTAAAACCACTGTAGCCTTCATTAGTGTGTCCACCAGACAATATGACTAACAGTAGAAAAACTGACACAGATTTATTGCATGAAAGAGGTTTACTGAAAGTTGATTGCTATAATAGAAAGAATATTGTGTTGGCCACTTTTTAGAATGTGTACTTTCTGAACAAGTATGTTACAAGAACCGTGCAAGATAATCTTAGCATTTTTACCCTTCATTTTCTGCAAGGTCAAAGAAACTGTAGGCAAAAATCAATTGCTGTGACCAAGAGAGAGTCCACCTGTTGTTTTCCTGACTTCTGTTGTCAAGCCTAGAGAATTATTTCCATGCTTTGGCAGCATGCCTTGGAAAGCTAATCTAAATAATTTATTTTTTTCTCTCCAGAGTATGTTATTAATCTTTCTTTATATAGCTATAAAATGCTTCGGTTGCATGCTGCGATTAATATTTTATTATTTAAAACATTTATATAGCAGTCCATTTTGTACCAAACTCTGGCAGCTCACAACAAAAACTGATCCTACAAATATCAATGATCATCCTACTAACTAGACAAAATGATTTATTGTATATATGTCATTCCTCTCTAATTAAAAAAAGGTTTTCAATTCTGAACCAATCAGTATTAAAGTTTGGAAAAGAAAGGAGGCAGACTAAGGAGGAGGATGAAATACAAGGCAGAATTCAATAAGGGGAATGTTTGTACAAGTTTATCAAGCTTTCTAATTGTTCACCCTAAAAAAGAAACGGAATCATATCAATAAACTGGTAATAAAAATCTCACAGCTTTCTCAATACTAGAGAAAACATTATTAACTGCAAAAAAGAAAAATGTAACCATGTAAACAAAGCTGCACTCTGCTAATCAATGAATCTGTTGGGGTGGGGTTTTTTTGGGGGGGTGGGGGGAAATCAGTACTTGAGTTATACATCTACATTTTCTCCATTTTAATGTTACAAACAATACAACTCAATCTACAACTTTCTAAGTACTGACTTTTTAAAGTGTTTACAAATCCTCTACCAAGCAGCAAGAATGTTAAGATCTTTACAATGTTTTTCTCATCTGATTAGAATTAGCTGCCTGTGAACAGAAAAAAATCAAGAAAAAATTTCCTTCCTCACACTTCCAGCAGCAGGGTATCCACCTACTCACATCTTTTAAGGATTGCGGAATTTTATTCACCACCACCACAACAAAGAATGCAGAAGCAACACTATATATACACATAGTGTACTCAGAATTGAAACTGAAAACTGTTACTCTGAAAATCAAAACAGGATCCAGGTGACAATCCCTATGCAGTTTTGTGGAAATGCATCCACTCACATTTCAATTTTGTTTATTCTCAACAATAGACAAAATGTTAATATTTTATTCACACCTATGTACAGCATACGAATAAATGCATACACACATATGTTTTTGCTAAATATTTAAAAGTTGCAACCCCCTCATTTGTAGATCAGGGAAACCATAGTACAGTTTTTTTAATTATTAGAAAAAAACCAAATAATGCATGTCAGCTCCAGTATGAAAAGCCATGCTCGTGTCTTTTAGTTTCCACAATGGCATAATTAGAACATTTAATACTGGGTCATAAACTCTTAATATTATCCAAACCTGGAAACATTACAAAATATGAAAATTGTTAATTGTGGCTTACCCAAACAGTAGTGTTACTTATTTCACACAGTAATATTACCTTCAGCTTTCTTTGACATGCAAATCACAGCATGCTCAAAGTTCAGTTTTCGTGTGATATATGACTCACCAATGGCAATGGCCCAGTAAAGTTCTGATCCGTTCAATAACTCACCACATGCAATGGCAGAATAAGTAGGTGATCCTGGTACTTGTAGCAAAATCCGAAATGGAGCAACACGTGCATTAGAATCAAGTACAGCATCCAGAGCTCCTACCAGACGACCTAGACAAATATACAACAGGAGGAAAAGGATAGTTGAAAAATAGAAGTCAGTCGCAATGTATGTCAATCAACTTACAGTCACCCACTTTCAAACTGCTGGGTCAGCAGAAGCTGGAGTGTGTAGTAGGAGCTCAGCCTGCCCTGCGGCAGCAATGACATCTCGAATGCAAGCCTGCAAGTACAGATGACACAGGCCAATTCCAATGGGCTGAGATGGTTTCTCAACTAGCCTGGATCCATGCCATGAAGGGCTTTAAAGGTGATTACTAACATCTTGAATTGCACCCGGACGTGGACTGACAGCAAATGCAGCTCACAGAGCAGTAGTATTACATGGGCATTCTTGGGGCCCCAAGAACTGCCCATATTATTGCACTCTGCACCAGCTTGGGCTTCAAATGTTCTTCAAGGGTAGCCTCATGTAGAGTGCATTACAGTAGTTCAGCCATGAGATGACTAGGACCTGAATGACTTAGTACAGGGGCTTGTGATCCAAGAAAGCCACAACTGGTACACAAGCTGAAGTTGAGCAAAGACTGCCTGCTCTTTGAAGAGGAATCACAAGTCCAGAAGAACCCCCAAATTGTGGGGAGGGTATATAATTTATTAATTCTATTGCTCATAAGCATTGTTTAATGGAGGAAAAGTGGGAAAGAATTTTTGCAACACAGAGCTTTCCCAAAGAGAGAGGCCCAGATTAAGAGACTTTGTAGTGCTGAGTTGAATATACCTAGTAGGTTAAAAAATTACAGCTTTAGTTTGGCAGGATTCTGTCCACTAGGCGTAAGCAAATAAGAACTGAACTCAGTTGGACTTTCCTGTGGTGTCTCTGGGCTTGGTTTGATACGAAAGTTTTATCTCTAATAAGGATAGGGGTCTGGAATGGGCCAAATATCTAAAATAGGCTTCAATATATAACTAAAAAGAAAATGAATAGCATAGATGAGATGAAGCAATATTGTTGAAAGTATTATTTACTTCAAGAAAATAATACAGCATCTATTACAGGAAATCTTAGTGCCAAACAAGAGTTGTCAATTTATTTAAGTAGGGTAGGAGAATCAGTATCTCAATCTGCATGATCCTAGGACTTGTATATAAAAATGAAATTAAACAACTTTTAACAATGAATCCAATAGAGAATATCACATATGCATACTTCTTGTTTCATACTGTGTTCAATTCCTCTTTTACAACTGAATTTCTGGTCTCATAATCCAGTTCCTTGCTTTGCTTTAACCTTTTCATCGCACTTATTTAATATATAACAAATCAGTACTAAAACAAAAAAATGAGTTCTGCACTGTAAATACTATATAACTCATCTTTAAATTTATTTATTTTATCTATTTTAATATGTCTGTTCTACAATTAATTTCAACAGTGATTTTTTTTAAAAGAGTAATGCAAACTATATATAGAATATCTCAGTTGTTGACAACCACCTGGCTAGTTCCAGCTGGGTTCAGAAGCCAAGTAATGTGGGTTTTTTTTTAGTAATTGGAAATTGTTAAATTTCCGTAATCCACAATGTCAACAGGAGTTGTAACAAAAACATTGTTAAAAATCTTATAACAAAAACCTACATCCTGGTAAATACCAGCCTAATATAGAAACTGATGAAGATACCCCATAACAACCAAGAAATATTAAATCATAAAAGAAAAACAGTGGTAGATGAAAAGCAGTGGAGCCATTCTCCCACATAAACCTGACATCCAATTGCTGTATTATCAGGAAGCCCAACATACAACATACCTACTTACAAAACAGCTTTGACATCTCACAGAGGGGAACAAATATTCTCCCCTTCAGAAAATCAAAGATCCAATAATAAAAGAATTGGGGATTATGGTTTCATTCGATGTCATAGTACTATTTATATTCATAGACACAAAACTACTAAAACAATCCCTGTCAGCAGCACTACACATCTGACCTAATCAAATACACTAAGATTAAAATACTCAGAATCATGGATTTCATCAATTTCTGCCTCACTATCTAGTTTCAGTTTGATATACAAATATGCCAACGGATCAGAGAAACACTCATGGAATGATATTTTTGGGAGTTATAGCAGAGACCATAATACAGCAGGTAGAAATTATAATTCTCCCACTGATACTGCCACAAATATGGATCTGTTGTGTAGATAACTTTGTCTTTATAAAAAAAAAAAAAAACCAGGAACAATGGAATACACATGAAACAATCAACATCTTCACGGGAGTAAAATCCTCAAGGGAAGACGAAAACAACACATTCCCTTCCTGGATATCCTCTTCAGCAGAGGAAATGGTAGCAAATCAGAAACACAAATCTATCAAAAAACCATCCACATTAACCAAATGCTCCATTACCAAAGTAACAACCGAAACTCCCACAAGAGAAGCTGTGTAATAACATTATTCAAATTAGCATTAATGCACTGCAATTGCATTAAGAATACCAGGAAAAAAAGAAATGACTGTCTATACACCATCTTGCAACAAAATGGATACCCATGCAATTTTATCAAAAGGTATCTGATCATTCAAGTCACAACAGCACAACTAACACAAGCTGTTAAAAGGATAATATTGTCATACATTAAAAACATCTCAAAAACAACTAAAAGACTAGTATAACCACAGAGTATCACTGTAGCACAGAAACCAACTAAAACCCTGCAAAACATCTGTAACATTTTAAAGACCCCGTAGCCCAAAAAGAAGAAGAAGAAGAAGAAAAAAGAGCTATCTATAAATACACAATGGAATGATTGTAACAGCCACTACAGGTAGTCCTTGACATACAGTATGATGTAATGGAGCCTGGCCATTGGATTCATATGTCAGAGGGATCATAAAACCCAATCTGATTTTTGCAATGGTCATTAGGCAAACACAACAGTAGTAAAATAAATGCCATGTTTGTTATGAGAGGATTTTGCTGAAAAATGGAGGTATCTTCGATGTTTATCAAAACCATCATAAAATGCAGTCATCTGACTGTGGGACATTACAAATGTCTGTAAATCATGTTGCTGAGCGACTGAAGTGCAGTCATATGACTGTATTCTCTCAACCATCGGAACTGGGTTATAATTCTTTTTCAGATAGGTTGGAACTTTGAGTGGTTGTAGGACAGACAAGCAAGAGACTAGCAGAGCACATCCATGAACACCAACTATCCATCAGAAAACATGATGAAAACTCTTAATTTCATAAGGCATGGACAGACTTAGCTATAGTTTCAACTGAGAAGCTGTGAACATCCTAGATAAAGGTAAATCTAAAAAAAATGCTAGGGATTTCCTGGAAGCCTGACACTCAGACAAATCAGCCATCAACAGGTACATAAAACTAAACAACCTTTACACACCATTTGAATTAGACAATTAAAATATCTAAAAAAGAAACAAAAAAAACCAGAACAAGCTCCTTATCAGAAATCAACACCTAGATGAATAGGATTAACCCAAGATTAACATCAGATCAAGCAGTAAACATCAACCTAATCAAGGACCTACCAAGAAGAAAACAATACACCTACCAATACAGCCAGCTACTGTACCTAGTCTGGTAATGAAATGTCTGCAAGCAAAGGACCAAATTCCGAGAGCACGAAAAATCAAGAAGAGTCAACCCCAACTTGAAGGCAATTTGATTTTATTTACATGAAAAATATAAAATGTAAAGACTCAAAAGAGAAGATTTCATAAAAATTGTTATATAAATTACTATTCTACCAAGGCCAACAGTGGAAGACAAATTAGATGCCAGATGGCATACCCAATATCAAATTCCCTCTAGGAAGTGAAGTAGACAACGCCAGTCTGTTGCCTGGGCTGAAGCAACTGTCAATTGACAGTTTGTGCAACTGAAAGGAAATTTCTGTAAGATGTGCAAATCAGGAAGTAAGTATTGCTAAATTCCCTTAAATACACATGCACAGGATTTTAGCTATGTCTTTCCAGTGTAGCTGCTATATAATAATGCTTGTACAAGTAATTTTTCATAGGTTTAGTCAAATACGGTTTCTAAACTTACTTGTCCTTACTCTCTGGGACATTTGGAATGGAGAGCTGCTGCTGTACTCAGAAAATAAAAAGAATTCTTGAAGTAAGAATGCCCTTTCACTAATATTAAAATGGGAAATGCTATTTGTTTATTTATATACTGCCTTTAATGTTTTTATAAATATCTCAAGGCAATAAGTGTATCTAACACTCCTTCCTCTTCCTATTTTCCTCACAGCAACAAACCTGTGAGGTGGATTAGGCTGAGAGACAATTAAAGGATCCAATTCACCTAGCTGGCTTTTATGCTTAAAGAGAGACTAGAACTCACTTTATATTTGTACAATCTAATCTTTCCTATTACTCTTCCTGAAATAGATTATTTTGTAAGACAGGACATCTCTTTAGAAGATAATGGTCGTGAATCTGAAGGAAAACCTAATTCATAAATAATTTTAGTATGATCGAAAGGTTTTATGTTTTTTTTTTAAAATCAAAATAAAATTTTAAAATCCAAGCTGTTAAGAGAAAATCTGGGAGGTCTCCACTCTTCTGAGTGTGTTGACACATACAAAACAATCTGAATATCTGAGAACTCAATACAAATATTATTTCTGATTTTCAAAAAGGGAATCTAATTTGTATTGCTTACTGGTCCATTCACCTCTCTGCAGCAAAAAAAACACACCCTCTAATATCAAATTTCTTTTTACATACAAACTTTAAAGATTCCTTTAGTATTGAATATCTTTCCATATGCTTATTTTAGCTGCTTTGAGTCGAGCGGTTAGGGAACAGCAATCAAACTCTTATATTTTATATATATATATTTATTCAATTTATACCCCGCCCTTTTCCAAACGGACCCAGGGCGGCGCACAGAAAAATTAAAATACATACAAAACATCATTTAAAATTTAAAAAACTAATTCAATAGATCCTGTGCTAAAACCAGATTAAAATCCCCAAATTTAAAAACTATCTAAAAGTCAGTATAGGGGGCTACGCTAGGCTGGCTAGATGGAACAAATGTGTCTTAAGACACTTGCGGAAGAGGCGGAGGTCAGAGATGGTGCGAAGTTCAGGGGGTAAGTCGTTCCAAAGGGCTGGACCTGCCACAGAGAAGGCTCTCCCCCTGGGTGTCGCCCGTCGGCATTGTCCGGCCGACGACACCCTGAGGAGGCCCTCTCTGTGGGAGCGTATTGGTCTGAGGGATGTATGGGGCAGGAGGCGGTCTCGCATATAACTAGGCCCTGAGCCATGGAGCGCTTTAAAGATGGTTGTCAAAACCTTGAAGCACACCCGAAAGACCACAGGAAGCCAGTGCAGCTCGCGCAGGATAGGTGTTATGTGGGAGTGTCTAGGCGCTCCCGTAATCACCCGCGCGGCTGCATTCTGGACTAACTGCAGCTTTCGAGTGCACCTCAAGGGAAGCCCCATGTAGAGAGCATTACAGTAGTCGAGTCGAGAGGTCACGAGGGCCTGAGTGACTGTGCGAAGGGCAGCCCAGTCCAGTAAGGGGCGTAATTGGCGCATCAGGCGTACCTGATGGAAAGCCCTCCTGGCCACGGCCGCCACATGGTCCTCCATGGACAGCCGGGAATCCAGGAGGACACCCAAATTGCGCGCCCTCTCCACGGGGGCCGGTGTTTCGCCCCCAATGGCCAGAGTTGGAATAATCTGGCTGAACCGGGGTACCGGAAGCCACAGCCACTCAGTCTTGGACGGGTTGAGCCTGAGTTTGTTACTACCCATCCAGATCCGTACGGCCTCCAAACACCGGGACATGACCTCGACGGCATCGTTGGGGTGGTCTGGGGTGGATATGTACAACTGAGTATCATCAGCGTACAGATGATATCCCACCCGAAAACCACGGATGATCTCGCCCAGCGGCTTCATGTATGTGTTGAACAGTAGGGGCGAGAGAACCAACCCCTGAGGTACCCCACATACGAGGGGCCTCGAGGCCGACCTCTGCCCCCCTGCCAACACATATTGCGACCGACCAGAGAGGTAGGACGAGAACCACCGTAGAACGGTGCCTCCCAGCCCCAACCCCCCCAGTCGGCGCAATAGGATACCATGGTCGATGGTATCAAAAGCCGCTGAGAGGTCTAATAGGACTAGGATAGAGGAATATCCTCTATCCCGCGCCCTCCAGAGATCATCAACCAACCTGACCAATGCCGTCTCGGTGTTATGCCCGGGTCGGAAGCCGGACTGGCGTGGGTCTAGATAATCAACTTCCTCCAAGTGTCGCGGAAACTGTTGGGCCACCACACTCTCAACAACCTTCACTAAAAAGTGAAGGTTGGAGACGGGATGATAGTTCTCTAGTAATGCTGGATCCAGGGACGGCTTCTTGAGGAGGGGCCTTACTACCGCCTCTTTCAAGACGGCAGGCAAGGACCCCTCACTCAAAGACAATGCCCTGGAGCCAGCCTCGTGTTGTCTCCCAGGATGCCAGTACAAGCCAGGAGGGACACGGGTCCAATAAACATGTGGTAGCCCTAAGTCTCTTTGACAACTTGTCCATATCCTCGGTAGTAACAAAATCAAACTCCTCCCAAGATAGTGTCTCAAGAGCAACCTCGGACCGCTCAGCTGGACCACTGTCGATGGAGGGCAGCTCGCTCCAAATCCGAGTGATTTTCTCCTGCAGATAAATCCCAAATTCCTCTGCTCGACCCTGTAGAGGGGCTTCCCGCGGCCTCTGTTGAAGGAGGGAGCGGGTCACCCCAAACAGGGCGGCAGGGCGGTTATCTGTGGATGCAATAAGAGTGGCACAATACTCACGTTTGGCCACTCTTATCGCCACCAGGTAAGTCCTAATGTAGGTTCTCACTAGTGTTCGATCGGCTTCGGAGCGAGAGGATCTCCATCTGCTCTCTAGGCGTCTCTTGTGGCGCTTCATCTCCCTAAGCTCCTCGGTGAACCAAGGAGCCCGGGTGGATCGTCGCCGCAAGAGAGGCCACACGGGCGCGACTCGGTCCAAGGCCCCCGTGGCCGCACTTAACCATGCGGCCACTAGGTCCTCAGTCGAGTCGCGGGGCAAGTCCACAGGAATTGGCCCAAGCTCCCTTTGGAACCTTACCGGGTCCATCAGAAGCCTGGGGCGGAACCATATAGGAATATCCGGTTCCGCCTCCCCGCGATGGGGTGCAGCGATCGGAAAGTCGAGCCGAAGGAGAGCGTGATCTGTCCATGACAGGGGTGTGATGACTAAATCCCCTATTCCCAGATCATGACTCCACTGTCCCGAGATGAAGATGAGATCCAGGGTGTGTCCACCCTCGTGGGTAGGGCCTAAAACTACCTGGGTCAGGTCCATGGCTGCCATGGAAGCCATGAACTCCCGAGCTGCACCAGAGGTTTCGCCTACCGACGGCAGGTTAAAGTCCCCCATGACCAAAAGTCTGGGGGTCTCAACCGCGGCCTCGGCTATCACCTCTAGGAGCTCGGGCAGGGCTGTTGTTGCATAGCGAGGAGCTATACAACTACAACTAGGAGGTATACAACTAACACGCCCAACTGCCTCCCTAGGCCCCATTTCACGAGGAGGGACTCGCACCCGGTCGTCTGAGGGATCGTGGTCTCCTTTGGCTCAAGACCTTCCCTAACCATAATCGCCACCCCCCACCCCTCCCTAGGGCCCTAGGTTGATGGAAGGCTCGGTAGCCTGGTGGGCACATTTCTACGAGGGATGACCTCCCTCGTGGCCCAACCAGGTTTCCGTAATGCCCACCAGGTCCGGGTCCCCCTCTGACAAAAGGTCATGGATGAGGGGGGCTTTTTGCACCACAGACCTGGCGTTGCATAGCATCAGCCTAGGGCCCCGGGTCTGTGGTTCTTGCCCTCCTAGCCTGCGATGGGAGTATGGGGGGTTGGAGCGCGTGACCGCCCGTAGCCAGCGGCCACGGTCCTCCAGCTGGTGATGTTCCTCCCGTCTCCCACCGCCTCTGCCCCTCCCCAAGACCAGATTGATGGGAAACACCTCAGTGGAAACGACCCCCCCTTCCCCCTCCTCCGTTTCCCTACTTCTGCTAGCCGGCCCTATAATCTGTCGCCCTCCCACCTGACTATCCCTCCCCCCCACCCTGGGACCCCCTAAAAATCGGATTAAAAATTTACCCAGAAATCCCGAGCTTACATTTTGCCCACCTCTCAGGGTTCAGCATTAGCCAGCTGTCTTACTCCACCTTCCACTCTGTACAGCCTGGTAAATGTCCTACTAATTGAAAATGGTGGAAGAGGTTATTTAGTAGAGAGAAGCTGAACAGCATTATACTATTGATGTGGATTTTTTTTTGGAAAAAGCTGTGATATTTGTTCCATCATTTGCGCTGACTTCTAAAGATGATAGCTGTATCTGCATGTTTATATCTTGACTGAGTATGCACAAAACACCTCTACTGCTCCTTTTGTAACAAACCCAAACTTTTTAACTTAATCAGTTTCCCATTTTTTTTCCTACACTGTAGTTAACTATTAGTGACTTTTGAATAGGTCAATGCACTTCAACATAGCTTCAGATTGGCTTTTTATCTTGCTTGATCCTAAACCATGGCTTCCCAATTTGATTACACTTAATTAAAGTCTTGTTGGGTTATTTGTCTGCTTGCATAAAGGCACGCGTGGCGTGACGTTTTCCCCTTCGTGGAGCTGGAGTGGGTGTGGCCTGTGCGTGATGCATCCGGCCCATGGTCCACCAGTTTGACATCCCTGCATAAAGAGATTGCTGAAACATTTGTCTGAATACAGTGGTGAAATATTGAAAAGATAAGTGTGGCCAGATAAAAATGGATAAGAATTTTCATGCTTTATTTCTGGGTCATATACAGATAGTCCTCGATTTATGATCACTTTTGAACTCAAAATTTCCATTGTTAAAACAAGACAGTTGTTAAGTGAGCTGTGCCCCATTTTACAACCTTTTGGGCATAGTTGTTAAGTGAATCATGTGGTCATTAAGCAAATGTGGCTTTCTCAATTGATTTTGCTTCTCAGAAGCTGTCTGGAAAAGTTGCAAATGGTGATTACGTGACCCCAGGACAGTGCAATCAACTGTAACCATGGAGATGCTGCAACAATTTTAAGTGTAAAAACAGGTCATAAGTCTGTTTTTGTAGTGCTCTTGTAACTTTGAACAGTCACTATTTACAAATGATCATAAGTTGACCTGTATGTTTTATGTACATATATGCATGCATGTTTTTCACATCAGCCAGTAATTGTCCTGTGCCTTGTTTTCATTTGTATATTATCACTCTGAATGGATGGAAAGGAGTTGGGTGTAGAAAACCAAATGACTCTTAAGTTGACATTGTACCTGAGAAGTCTAAAAATACAGAATTCAATTATCTTAAAATAATAATTAGGATGAGAAGTCTGACCTTGCAGGATGATCTGAATTGAGTTGACACTACTTTCATTGCTAAGGATGTGCTAATAATAATAATAACAACAACAGAAACAAAGGCAGAATATAAGGAAAAACAGCTGGATGACAGATTAAATAGATGGAAAACCAAAGCTTTGCATAGACAGCATTTGAAAAACATTGAAGGAAAATGTGATGACAACTTGACATGGACATGGCTTAAGATGGGAACTATCAAGAAAGAAACGGAAGGTTTAATACTGGCCGCTCAAGAACAAGCACTACAAACTAATGCCATGAAAGCGAAGATTCAAAAATCCAATGTTAACCCAAACTGCCGACTTTGCAATAACAAAGTTGAAACTGTTTCACGTTTAATATGTGAATGCAGCAAAATCACATGAACTGATTACAAAGCTAGACACGACCAAGTTGCTAAATTAATCCACTGGTCATTATGTAAAAAATACGATTTACCTGTATCCAGAAAGTCATGGGAACATAAAGTAGAAAAAGTTATCGAAAATGAGAAGGTGAAGATCTTGTGGGACTTTCGAATACAAATGGATCGTCATTTGGAGCACAACACACCAGATATCACAGTTGTAGAGGGCCTAAGTGTACAGTTTATTGATATCGCTGTTCCTGGAGATGCCAGAGTCGAAGAAAAAGAACTAGAAAAAATAATGAGATACCGCAACCTGACCATCGAAACTACATGGCTATGGATGAAGCATGTAACAGTGATACCCATTGTCATCGGGGCACTTGGCACCATGTCCAAAAATTTTACAAGATACATCAACAAATTGCAGTTTCCTACAATAACACCAGTGGAACTGCAAAAAACTGCACTACTTGGAACATCATATATTTTAAGAAGGTACTTGGTTGATACTTAGGATGCTGTCAGCAAACTGTATCAACCATTAGCACCAGTCAATGGTACTTGCAATGCATTTTTAAATGTTTCAGTTGGCTGAGTTTCATGTTTCATGAATAAAGTAAATAATAATAATAAGAAGAAGAACAACAACAACAACAATGGAAAACACTTCCCTAAATGATTGGTTGAAATAATAATGGATTTGTTTACATAAACTTTAAAGATATAACAAAGACATAAAACATTTGCTAGAAAGCTGATAAGCAACAGATTCTAGATATTTGAGCTGCAATATTGTTCTGGTTTTAGAGTCTAGGAGATATTAAACATATGATATTTTTCTGGAAAATGTAAATCTAATTATTAAAGTTTGAAACAATCAGATAATTTCCAGTTAGGATTACTATACTTATTTAAAAGAGCAAAGCATACACTTTAAAAAAATATTATTTAATGATAGCAGCCAAACCTATAATTGTGCAACACAGAAAAACAGTAATAATATGAGTTGTGGATTAGTAAAGTCTTTTCAATTGCCACATTAGAAAAAAAAATCACAGATAAAATAATGAAATTTCATAAGCATATACCACAATTTTATCAAACTTGGTTGGATTTTATGAGTTACATTAATAGCAATAGATTCGCTCCCACAGAGAGGGACTTCTCCGGGTGCCGTCCACTAGACTCTGTCAGCGGGCGACACCCAGGGGAAGGGCTCTCTCTGTGGCGGGCCCAGCCCTCTGGAACGACCTCCCCCCCGACATTAGGACCACCACGGACCTCCGCTCCTTCCGTCTTAAACTAAAGACACACTTCTTCTGCCTTGCCGGCCTGGGATAGTTACTCCTCTGTTTTTGGGTTTATTGGGGATTTTTAGTTTAGTTAGTTTTAATGGGTATTTTAGCGCAGGTATTGTTTAATTTATTTTTAATATGAAATGTTGTATATAGTTATTGTTTTTATCCTCCCTGTGCACCGCCCCGAGTCCCTGTGGGGAGAGGGTGCGGTTTATAAGTATTAAAATTATTATTATTATTATTATTAATAGATACTCCCCATGGTGTACTCCATTTTATATATATAATGAATTTTCACATGTATAGCACCTGCTTTTTTTGTATCTATATATATATTGACATGTATCTTAGAATTACATTAAAGCAGCTATCAGGTGTGTAAAAGAAAAAATAAACTAATTCTACTTTTAAAAAAGTCAATGGAAACCACCTCCATTTTCGTTTTAAGAAAAAGAATAAATATAGTTATCACTAGCTATGTAATGCAATAAATCAATTAAATGCTATAATTTTTTAGCTTTGCTGACTATCATTACAAATATGAATTTGGATCATTTGACTTTTCAAATGCATGTAAATGCCATAACCATTTAACATACTTCATGTACGAGATGCCAGCACTAGATAGTATTCACAATTTGGACCATAGCCATTATTTTCTACATTAACTACTCTCACTATTCCTGATAGTCAAAAGTAGTCAAAAGTTCTGGGTGCTCTAAAAAAGAATTTTGTTTTTTATACAAATGTATATTTGTAGGTAGGAGATTATTAGTAAGAAACTTTTTTTTAGTTTCACACTGCTGAAAACTTGAATTCAGTAGTATAATCACTATTTGTAAATGACACGTAATGATATACTTCTTAATCAAGGGTCATCTTAATTCTAGCAGTTATGAACATTATTTTTAGATCACTCAAAGCAGTAGCTAAACAAAGTCAGTGGTATTTTCCTTTCAACAAAAACTGTATGAGGAGATAAAATGAATAGCCAGCCATTAATCTAATGAGAGAACAATATTTTCTCATTAGTTTATTTTATCATTCTCTCATCATTGAGAACCAGTTTGGTCTACTGGTTAAGATACTGGGCTAGAAAGCAAGAAACTGAGTTCAGGTCCCAGGTTCAGAATGAAAGTCAGCTGTGTGACCTTGGGCCAGTAACTCTTTCTCAGCCCAACTCAGGGTGGTTGTTGTGGGGAAAATAGAAGAAGGAAACTGTGTTGGATATGTTTGTTGCCTTGAGTTATTTGTAAAAAAATAAATAAAGGCAGGATATAAACAAACAAACAAACATTTTGTTGAAAATAGAGAATATTATATTTAAAGGCATTACACTGAAATGGAGACATTATGACAGCTGGTGACATAATGTTGAATGTCTGTTTCAAATGTGTGACATGTCTTACATAAAAGTGGGAATGCAGGCTATCTCTGGTTTGGCTAATGCTTATTTTCAAAAAGTGATGTTTTTAAAACATTAAAGTTTTCACTAGGACAGAATCTTATATATGCTAAATCTTCCTAACATATAAATTTAATCAGGAGCACACCAACAATTCAGTATCAAAATGCAGTCTAATTTTCAATGAAGCCAGTCAAAATATTTTTGAAAAACCTATAAGTTTGATGGGTAGATTTCAAGGATCAAGAATTAGGGCGCATCCTAAGCTTTTAAATCCAATTGATTTTGCTGTGAGATTTTCAACATGTGCATTTATTTCTACAGCACTTATAAATATGTTTTTACAGAGACTGGATATGAAATGTACTCAAAATATGGGAGGCAGAACAAGGAAAACATAAGAAAGGGGAAAAGGAAGCCTTAATAAAAAAGGAAGTATTTTGAGCTTACTTTAATTACACATAAATTAAAGGTAAAGGTAAAGGTTCCCCTTGCACATATGTGCTAGTCATTCCCAATTCTAGGGCGCGGTGCTCATCTCTGTTTCAAAACCGAAACCCAGTGCTGTCCGTGGTCATGTGGTCGTCATGACTGGACGCCGAAGGCACAAGGAATGCTGTTACCTTCCCACCAAAGGTGGTTTCTATTTCCTACTTGCATTTTTACATGCTTTTGAAGTGCTAGATTGGCAGAAGCTGGGACAAGTAATGGGAGCTCACTCCGTTACGTGGCACTAGGGATTCAAACCGCTGAACTGCCAACCTTCTGATCCACAAGCTCAGCGTCTTAGCCACTGAGCTACCACGTCCCTTAATTATACATATTTTGGCATAATAATAGTAAAGAAAAAATGAGCAACCTGGTGCTCCATAAATTTTAGATTATCATGATAGCCTTCTGTTTATGCTAGTAAGGACTAATAATGAAAAAGCAAAATGTCTGTGAAGCACTTACACTTTCAGTAAAGCACAGCAGAATTTGGAAACTTTTAGTCTCTCACTGCTATCATGTGATTGCTAAAACACTGTATTTTTCATGAGATCTCAATGCTAAATTTTCTCACAATTAAAGCAATGTTTTAAAATCTGTAAAGCACGGCTGCTTCATCTGGGTTAAGCAGGAATTCTGCTGCTGAACTATGAACTACAAAAACTAAGGAAATGGATCAACATTTTAAGGAAAAGGGGAATTTTAAGAGAAAATAGTAGTGTTTATGGATGCAATTTGGGAGGCTGTTAACTTTAACTGTGTTATTTCCATAAACTTTGAAGTCTGTAATCTTCCCACACCAGTTTCATAAAAGCAGGACATTCCTTCTTATAGTAATCATAATCAGATATAAAGAATGTCATAATCTCAATCCCCTGTGACAACCTCAAAGACACTTTCATGTTTCATCTCTATAAATCTGTTCAACAGTGTGTTCAAACACCCAGAATTATCCCATAATTGCTACTGGAAAATTAACCAATTTCTTAAAGACTGTGTATGATGTTAATAGTTTAAAATAAAACTCTTCAGAGAGATTAATACATGAAATTAATACAGTACAGGAGTATTGTTAAGATAATAGGCACATTGCATAATACCCTTCAAATTATATCTTCTCAGACTAGATTTATCAGGATTTGATTGGGATAGCAAAAAGGAAATAAATTTCAGTATTTAGTTACTCTTTTTGTCATGTGTTTTATATTTAGCATCATGTTTCATCCAAGCATACAATTTAATAGGTGTTAAATTACCACTGCAAATTATTTTTGTAGACTTCAGACGTTAATATTTCTGGGGTAAATGGTTGTATCCACATATAGCACTAAATCAGAATATTTAACCACTGTTTGTGAAACAAGCCACCTAGTTTGCACAATTTAAACCATAACTTGTGTCTTCATACATCATTCTAAGCCATGTGATGGTACAGGTTAAAGACAGATTAGCCAGTGAATTCTATAAATTAATTATATGATATAAATAATCTGCAGAAAAAATATGACAAACCTGATAATATAAATAAAGAAGTGATGTAGAATATAAAATCTTCAGAAACAGTGAAAGCTGAAAATAAAAAAATTATCACTTCTGTCCCAATGTTAACATTTTCCTATTGCTTAATATCAGCATATGGTATTTATACGTATATTGTTAATATACTCTTTTTGCCACCAGGACAAATAACAGGGATTTCTTTATTAGTAAACATCATAAATAATAGAATAAATAGGAAAGCTGGACAGATGTAGCCAAGTGGGTATTACAAGTGGCTTGAAAGGATCAATAAAACTTGAAAACTTCAGTTTTGAAATCCACTATCACTTCTATATCTGGTATTGTATTTTAATTACAAGGTATGTATAGAGGTAATTTGGCTATTGAAGTATATTGTAGAATTATTATTACTTATATTTGAGAAATAAATTCAAGGTGCAAAATTGTATTTTTAATAATGACAAAATTGACACCTCTAGCTTAGGAATTTCTGGTGTTTTCAGCATAGTTAATTCATAGTGGTACACTGTGTTCAAACATCATTGTTAAATCATAATGAGGCTGGCTTTGACTTATCATATTATATGGATCAAATATTATTAAAATAAAAGCACAGTTTAATAACTGAACCTAACTATAATCTATTTTGAAACTGGTTCATAGATAAAAGAAAATGCAGGTAAGTTAGTGAATAACTTATTTGGATGGCTGTGAGCCAAGTCATTGTGGATTCTTAGTGACCACACAATTATGTGGAAAACTATCATGCCATCATTGTAGTAAAAGAACTGTCAACAATATTAAAAATGATGAAACCCTTTGTTTCTGTAATTAGCATACTGTAGATAGTTTCACCATGACAATTCTGAACCATGACTATTGTAGCAGTTAAATAATAAATATTATTAATACATTATTATTGTTTAAGATGAATGTTTTCAGATATATTTGAACTGCTTTGTTGAAGAATATTTTTGTAATCTCCAAAGTAAAATCGATTAAGAACAAGGGCTTATATACATTTGTTTAAAATAAACTTCTATATCGATAATTATACCTTCAAAACCTATACTAGAAGTTATAGAAATGAATGTAGGATTTACTTAAGTTTAGTATTTAAAAAACTGTATATCTATTGCTCTACTGTATGTGGAGTATAGCAAAGGTGGAGGAGTTTACATATGGTAATTCTTGAAAATGTTTACCTGCTTTGTTCCATGCTACAACCCATCTTAAATACATCTATTATTTCCTTCGAAATAGTTTCAAGTTCAATTTCAAGTTCTCTCTTGTGAACTGTGCTCTTCAAATAAATTTCTCTGATTTCTCCTCGCCCCCCCCTCAACAGCTGTGAGGCACCAAAACAGCCCATCCTAGATTTTATAAGTTTTAGTGCCTTACAAGAATCAGGTTTTCAGAAACCACAAAGGAAGTTTTCTTTTATTGAATATATTCTGTGTTTTTACAAATGGACTTTACACTGCGAGACAGTATAGAAAGACAGAATTAGGTATCTATATACCATCTCCAGCCCACCCGCCTCCTTCGGAGGAAAAGGAGAGCCCCTGTTGGCAGACCAAGCCTAGGAAAAGTATTTCGCTTCGACATTCTTTCGCGGGGCTTCCTGGCGGAGTCTGCCTAAAGAAGGGGCTTCTTTTTCCTCCTGCTCTCCTTTCCCGCTTCGGGCACAGGAGCGGCGGCCTTTCCCTCCTCATCCCCCCGCGGAAGTTCCTGCCTCCCGCCTCCGCCTCGCTGCCCCTCAAGAGGGCGCCGGGATGTACACATGGGGAGGTAGCAGAGGCTCCCTTGCGGCACCTCGAAGTCCAGGAGACCCCTTGGTGGGACAGCAAAGGAAGCCCGATGGGCCTCCCTCTGGACGGGGGCGAAGGATCGGGGTCGTCTCCCCAGGCCAAAGGACCGACCACCACCCGCTCCTCTTGCACCTGAGGGGTTCACAAGCAACTCCTACGCCTTTCCCTGCGGGTTTGTGCGCGGCTGCCTGGAAGGACTCGCCCTCCCTCCGCCTCTCCGCCCAGGGCCCGGTTCTGCCCCTTCCCTCCCCAGTCCGGCGGGATCGGCTGAACGACACCCCCCCACCCCCGCCGGGAGCTCCGTACCGGTGAACCGACCGCTACCGTCGCCGTGCCCCCGCCGGCGCTGCAGTACGAAGTAGCCGCTATTTTTCTGGGTCACCCAGAGCTTGAGGGCGTTTTTCAGGAGCACCTCCTCGGGCTTCAGCCACATCTTCCCGCCGAGCTGTAGCTCGCCCCGCTACCAGGGTCACATCGCCCGCCACCGCTCCAGCCGCGTCCGCGAGAGAGAAAGCGAGAGAGCGGCTCAGTCCCTCTCTCCCTGCCTCCCTCCGCCTCGGGTCCGGGGGAGGAGCCGCCGCTCCGGGTCTTTCCCTCTAGAGGGGATGGACGCTCCTCGCCCGGAAGGCTGCCTGGGAGAGCGAACGAGGCGCTGTTCTGGAGCGATCGGGCTACAGCCGAAGCGGCCCGGTGCCCTCTCCACACACCCACCCCGTAGGTGCGCCTCCGCCTGAGAGAGAGAGAGAGAGAGAAAAGTCTGGCCTCCGCGGAGGGGGAACCACGAAAAGAGGAAATCCACAGCCCGCCTGGGTGGTTCGTCTACTAGCCGACTGAGAATAGGCCAGGCAGAGCTTCCATGCAATCTTGCCTGTTGTCCCAGAGGACAAAGCTCTTGGAAACAAGATTTGGTCGCACCCAGTAAAGAGCGACTCTGAACACGGGTAGAAAACAGCTTCCTTTCCCATCCCTGAGATTCATCTCTTAACGATCGGGAGAAGAGTGGGAGAGCTCTTCTTTTCCAAAGTTAGGAAATGTTTTATCAAATGGTTGTCATACTTCTTGGTTTAGAAATGAACCACTGGAAATAGGAGCATTATAATCAGGAACTTAATTTTGTCACACCTTAAATAGATTTTTGCATATTCATATTAGTGATTCAGATGGATTATCTGTTTGTTGTTTATACTAGAGGAGGAGTAAAAAAAAAAAGAAAAAGAAAGAAACTGTGTCACTAACATATATGGTAAGTCAGCCTCAGAAGTCCCAAATGACCAACCAAACCACATCAAGGAATTGTGTCTGCAATAGATCAATACTTGAACCAAGGTGATAGACAACAAGTATGAATGTTGGAAATAATATGCAAAGTTATTGAAATTATTAGCAGGGAAACATTATAAAAAGAGTTCAACCGGACTACATTTTATATAGTGGGAGAAACACATGATTAGAAATGTAGTGGCAGTTGGAACAGAGTCTTGGAAGTTGGTGACCACTCCATTCTAAGTTCTGTGATCAGTTCAGATTGTACCTGTCAATGCATATACACAAGTATTACATGCAACAGAAGGGGAGACCAGTGACATGCAGATGCAGACAGACACATTAATTTAGTTACATGGAAGAAAACAGAGATCCAATTTGCAGTCATTGCTGGTAAAGGGTTTGGGAAGAAGTTCAGAAGAAGCCAAGCTGGGCATGCTTCTTCCCACTCAAAAGCAGTTCAGAGCTGTATCTGATTGTCTGTCAGCAGGATGATTCTCCAGAAATAGAAAAGAATGAGGCCAAATTTGGGGTGGTGTGTGAAGCCAAAAAAAAGGAAGAATTCAAAAGTTTGCTAGATCCAGGGAAAGATTGCAGAGGGAAAAGATCTTGGGGTGGGGAGGGGGGTCCTTCAGTGCATCTCTATAGAAGTTAGTTGGGGAATTCTTGAAGTTGAAGTCCACACATCATCAAGTTGCCAAGGTTGAGAAACACTGGTAGTATATAGGAATACCTATTCCATTCTGAAGCCCCTTCTTTCCCTGTAACCTAGATTGGAGCTGCTATTAAGAGGTTAAGAATTTCCTACTTTGTTTAAATATAACATTCTATTTAAATAAAAATTCCCCAAATACTGTTAGTATTTTAAATCAACATATACCTAGTTACATATGCACACATTATTTTTACAAACTCCCACCCCCCAAAAAAGATGTTGACATAGTTTATGCAGTACTTTAGACTGTAAGACAAAGGGATGCCTCAAAAGCATAAGGAATTGCAAATGTCCCATCTAACTACTCCTTAAAGCAGTAGGGCCTTTTCCAGACTTGTGGGGGAAGGGGATTTCAAGAATTTTGAGAATATGGAATAAGAACTCAAAATGTCTGCTGAGAGGGCTTGCATTTCACAGCACATTTGCCACTGAAAGACATGATTGGTTATAGATTTTTACCTGCCATTCTCTTCATTGCTTTTTCCATGAGAATCTTCTTACTCCTTACTGTGGCGGGCCTCTGGAACGACCTTCCCCCCGAAATTAGAACAACTACGGACCTCCGCTCCTTCCGTCAAAAACTAAAAACACACTTCTTCTGCTTGGCCGGCCTAGGATAATAGAACTGTTTTTAGGGGTTTAGTTTTAGTTTTAATATGGGATTTTAGCGCAGGGTTTTAGTATAATTCATTTTAATATTGTATTATGTTTGTGGTTTTATATATGTATTTTTAAATTCCCTGTGCACCGCCTCGGGTCCCTTTAGGGAGAGAGAGCGGTTTATAAATTAAATTTATTATTATTATTATTATTACTCGTACTTGTGTTTGTCTTTTTTTCTAGAAAGGGAAATACATTTCCAAATGAAGTATTAAGTTGCAATCATGGGTAATTTGTATGTCTATGTGGGATTAACACTTCAGTAATTTTTGAAAATAAAATTAATTCTGGAAGCTGGACTTCTGCTTTATATCATATTAACTTCCCACTTTTAAAATTTGAAAATATTTATCTGTAAATGTCAGTAGCCTACAATTACTGGGGGTGGTAGCAGTGGGAGAAATCCTTAAAAAAGAATAGGATTTTTGAAATAACATTTATCTCAGTTACTTTCCACCCCCCCCCCCAAATACTTACATAATATTACCTTTTTCATAGATTGTTCTGACCATTGGTAATTTTAATTGTGCTTCTCTTAGCAGCCTTTTGAGCTGCAGTACCTCAAACAATAAACAGTAAATAATCATTTGTTTGTTTGTTTATTATCATATTTAGAAACTGCCCGTATCCTTTAAAGAGAGATCCTGGGTGGTGTACAGATAAAAAAACTATTAAAACATAAAAGCTGAATATAAAACTTTAAAATAGGGCAAGAATAGTTTAAAACCTGACATTAAAAGTTAATTAAAAGGCAGGAGGAAGAGTTTCAGGGGACTAACCAGCCCCAAGGCTGCATTCTCTTCTGTGACCTCCAAGTAAGCTGGCAGAGCCAGATGTTTAGATATGTTTGAAATGCCAAGAATTGGGAGCCTGCCTTGCCTGGGGAGTGGGGGGAGAATATTCTAAATGGTGGGGGCAGAGAAGGCTGTCTTGGACCCTGCCAGTGTGAATAACTTAATTGATAGGTCCGCAGCATATCTCCCCTGCTTGACCACCTGAAATAGGCTGATGTGATAGGGCAAAGTTGGTCCCATAGTAGCCTGATACCACTGCCATGTAGAAATGTAAAGTTCATAACCAACATTTTGAATTGGCCCCAAAAACACACTGCCTCACGTAATAAAGATGTTACATCCATGGAAGATCAAGTGACAGCCGTGGCCAGGAGGGCGTTTTACCAGGTTCGCCTGATTCGCCAGTTGCGCCCCCTATTGGACCGGGATGCCCTTCGCACAGTCACTCATGCTCTCGTGACATCCCGACTGGACTATTGTAACTCTCTCTACATGGGGCTCCCCTTGAGGTGCACCCGGAGGCTGCAGTTGGTCCAGAATGCAGCCGCGCGAGCAATAATGGGTACCACAAGGTACACCCATGTAACACCGCTCTTGCGCGAGCTGCACTGGCTACCTGTAGTTTTTCGGGTGCGCTTCAAGGTGTTAGTCATCATCTTTAAAGCGCTCCATGGCTCGGGACCTAGCTATCTGCGGGATCGGATTCTGCCCCATCCATACTTCCTCACGGCCGATTCGCTCCCACAGAGAGGGACTTCTCCGGGTGCCGTCCACTAGACTTTGTCAGCGGGCGACGCCCAGGGGAAGGGCTCTCTCTGTGGCGGGCCCTGCCCTCTGGAACGACCTCCCCCCCGATATTAGAACTACCACGGACCTCCGTTCCTTCCGTCTGAAATTGAAGACGCACTTTTTCTGCTTGGCCGGCCTAGGGTAGCCTCTTATTACAGTATTATAGGGTTTAGGGTTTTAGTGATTGGTTTTGGGGAATTTTAGCGCAGGGTCTTATGTTTAATCTGTTTTTAACTGTTTTGTATATATTTATTGTCTTAATTTCCCTGTGCACCGCTCCGAGTCCCCTTGGGGAGAGGGATTACATCCGCCATCTTTGGCCACCTAAGATTCCTTGTGCGTCCACATTTTGCACAAGCTAAAGTTTCTGGTTACTTTTCAAGGGTAGTCCCATACATTGCAATAATCCACACTGGAGATGATAATAAATGTCATTGCATCACAGTTGTGAATAAAATGATTATGCTTAGTTTTGATTCTCAACATTACAATACTTTCTACTATTTCAAGTGGCTGGCCTGGCATAGTTTTAATGGGTGTAGTCTTAACTGATTTGGATGTTTTTAACAAAAAATTTAGCACAGACCGTAATTTAATTTATTTTAAATTGTTTTGTATGTATTGCTTTTATATTTCTGTGCAATGCCCTGAGTCCCTTCGGGGAGATAGGGCGGTATACAAATATGAATAAATAAATAAATAAATAAATACTTTTGTCTTTCTTACAACAGCTGCTCCTGGAGTTATTTTACTTGAGATCTCCAAAAACACTCAAGATTAGTTAGGTCCATAACTCCATTGGTGTTTATGTGAAGTGAGGATATTTTTTACACAAATGTGGCATTTTCCCTATCCATTTATTTTTTTCTCTTTTTACTGCTTTAATTAGCAAGCAGCAGGGGGAAATTAAACATGCAGATGGTTGGCCTCATGCTTGGAAGGATCCCGCCTATTTCTTCAGGCAAAAATATTATTATAGTATTCTAAAAGTATAACCAAAGGCTACACATTTTGTGTCCTATGATTTTGATTACATTTTTTCTTAGAACATTAATATGCTATTAAGTTGTTAACTAGAGGCCTTCTACAAACATATTGCATAGTTTTGCAGTAGAAGAGGCTCCAGCAGAGTGATAGCAGTAGTTGGAAGAATATTTCTGAAATATAAGGCTGTGTTAATTTTGCTACTGAGAAGAAAACCTAGTCTTTCCCTCCCCTCAGCCCCGTGATGGCGAACCTATGGCACGGGTGCCACAGGTGGCACGCGGAACCATTTCTTAGGGCATGCGAGGCATTGCCCTGTCAGCTCCAGTGTGCATGTGTGCCCTGGCCAGCTGATTTAGGCCTTCTTTTGAGACTGTTTTTCACCCTCTAGAGGCTTCAGGGAAGCTCCTCAAGCCTCTGGAGGTGGGTGGGAGGCTGTTTTCACCCTCCCCAGGCTCCTAGACAGTCTCTGGAGCCTGGGGAGGGCGAAAAAAGCATGCCAAAAGCAGGGGTTTGCGCACATAGCATTATGGATGTGGCATGCCCACACATGACCCCCCTGCACTCCCCCCGCTTTTGACACGTGAGCCAGAAAAGGTTAGCCATCACTGCCTTAGCCCTTAAGGTGCTTCATTATTCATTTATTTAGTTCTACATTCAATTGTTATGTTACTTTAAGTGACCTTTATTTTGCTAATTCATTATTTAAACAGCATCCTTATCATTCTCCTAAGTTCATATCTAAAAAATATGAAGTGGGTTCATATGTCAAATATGCAGTTTTGGGGCATTTAATCTGCTCAAAGATATTAATAGAAACTGAAAACTGAAAATTTGCTACAATAACTCCTTTCCAATAAAATTTAAAGCACTCTAAATTATGTTTACTTTTGTCTCATAAATTAAAAGTAACTTGTTAAATCATTTTTTTCATATTTCTGCTTACAAAATAAAAGTAATTATTTGAAACACATCCAGACTAGTTGTACCATGATCAATTGATTTCAAAGCTTGTCTTTTTTTCTTTACTTTTTGTATTCATTGTTTGGGATAATTTATACATACATACATACATACATACACATACATACATATATATATATATAACAAATTATATTAGGAAGCATCAATATAGGAAAATGTTGAAAGGAGGTGATTACTTTAATGGCAACTGTAAAAGCCTCATTTCATACAGCCTCGGAAAAGATAATATAAACCATTGTTGTATTTTAGTAGGAAAACCCCATAGACAGATAAGATAAAATGACTGATAATATACTTTTGTATAATGGGCCCCTTGGATAAGATAGACTCAATGTGCTACTGAGGAAGAGCTGGGACTCTTTTAAAGTGCTAAAGGTATTTATGACGTAGTAAGATTAAAACGTTTGGAATGTTTAGTTGTTGAAGTTGCCAAGCAGGAAAGAAATCCAAAGCTGCAGAGAGAGAATTAGAGTGAGAACACAGAATGTAAGAAGCACAAATTCAGGAAAGCACTTTGAAATATGAAATGAATAGACAACAGGTTGACACTTTGAAATATGATATGAACAGACTACATGTTGATATTTTAGACATTAGTGAATCGAAGTGGCCTGGAATTGGACAGTTGTGCCTGTCAATCTCACTCAAGAAATAGAAGGAAGAAGAGAAGGAAGAATAAGGTTGTTTACATAATCAGGAAGGATATAGCAGTAACAGTAACCAGTACTTGGTCACAGTGTAACCAATAACCAAACCATATTAATTAGACTTTGCTGATGATCCTTTAGTTTCACAGTCAGGCTTGGAACTGACAATGAAGATAATGAAGTGGTGAATAAATTCTGCTTCTAGGATCCATCAACTGTAAAAAATCAGAAGTCAAGAAATATTCTACAAACTTCCAGATTATGAATTTATAATTTTATGATTTTTATGAATCAACTGTAGTTGGTTGGTGTTGGCACATATGCTATGTCAAAACCAAGCAAACCACATTATGGTTTCGCCTCGTGTCATACAACCCATTACCTCAACTACAGTCTCCTACTTACAAACCGGTGAAGTAATACTGAGTTGTAAACTGAAGTTATCCCAATATGATACAGCAGGATAGTTGACTCCTCCCTCTCCTTTACAGTTTACATATAGTAAATCATGGGTGCCATTCAGCTTCTTTCTTATACTTCGATTAGGAATAATAATTCTACCCATTTATCTTATTTCAACTGTCTGTTTTAGAATTTAAGTAGCATAAAATGTATATGCTTTAGGCCCATTCGTTGACTAAGAACTGTCTCCCAGATATCATCTCCTACTTTATATACCTTTCATTATAGAATTCAGATGGATTTTGACCGCTTAGAACAGGGGTGTGGGACTCTGGCCTTTTTACAATCTGTGAACTTCAACTCCCAGAATTCTGTGAATTCTGTAAAAGAACCAGAGTTCCCCACCTGCCTTTAGAGAAAAAGCATCATTTTTGTTTTATCAAAATGTACATCCTTCTATTGTTTTCTACAGTAAGAAAATCTAAACTATTCTCTTTAGCCCTATTGATGATAGAGAAAGAATTACCGTGTTACAGGATCAGTATTTAATATAGGTGACATATTATCATCATCAGGTACAGTTTTATATAGATGAAATTGCAGCTGAAAGTTTGTATTTGTGAATGTGACTGAAAGCTTGCTTAAAATTAACAAAAGCTGCATTTAAAGCAGACATTGACTTTTGTGTATATTTTCCTTCCAGGTGATTTAACATTAGGCAGTAATCAACTGACGTCTAAAGCTTGCTTGTCTCCCTGTAAGGGCAATGTTTGAGTTCAACCTGTTTGGCAACTTCCACTACAGTTGTCTGGCATAGGTTCTGCTGAATAGGCTGGATGATAATCAGTAAAGTAGCCTATTACACTTCTATAAATAGGAATACTCGGGTCTGATCTTTTGGAATTCCATCAGTGCTATCAATATACATAAAAAGCAGTCTGGACAGTAATTGACCATTTAGGATTGCTTTTAATCAACCCAGGAGGGACAGTCTATTCTGGCCACCTTGGCAGGTTTTAGCTAGCTGATCAGTCTTGATTCAGCTTCTATCATGGGGGAGGAAGGGGTTTTTTTTTTGCTGAGCATGTAGCTTATACATGTGACTTTCTCATGTTGCTTATGGGATATGGCACTCTAACTGATTCAGAGGAGGTAGAGCCAATCTCCAAAATAAAATAGAATTATGAGATTTGGCTGCTGAAATCAACTGCATTCATCTTTCCTTTAAAATACTTCTTTATTTTGTTGTTATCAGTTGCAGGTTATGGATGATGTGAATGATAGTAACTAACAGGCAGCAACCAGAACTTTCTCTGTTTTAATTTAGCCATGTTAAACTGGGGCTCTGAATTATATAAAAATATGTCTGCTGCTAACTGTACTTATTTATTATCTCCTGAAGTGATGATCGAAACACAAGATTACATCTGTATGTACATAATCCTTTGAGTATAGGTGCTTGTGGTTGATATTTATTTTTACTTAATTGCGTGGTTTTGTTCTTTCTGCTGCTGCCTTCTTGTCTAGATTTACAAATAGGCCACCATGTGAATTGTTCAAATAAATTAATTTTCAGATAAACTTTGGATAGTGAGATGGTTGCATAATGGATAAAAATAATGATATTCTGGTTTCTTAAATATCTTTTAAGTGCATGTTACATCTTCAACCATCATATTCATCTATATCATTTCTCTACCTTGGAACATAGGACAGAGTGTTAATTTGGACAATGAAATCTGGAAGAAAGTATTTCTAATGATTAATGCCTTTTCAGTCCTCTGGACCATGAAATCTGGGGGGATCCCAGAATGATTTTGAAGGATGTATCCACTGGCATGTGTACTTGTTCCTTACTGCAGTGGTCTCAGCTGTATACCCCACTGATCTGCCCACCGATTTCCCAATCTTCCCAGTGTGTTTCTTTCTCTTCTTCTCTCACTTATCTTTGCTTCCCCTCATCCCACACTAAAGCTGATCTTTGAATTTTTAATCTTCTTTCTCCCTTCCACTATCAAATGCATTTTCAGTATGTTTTATAGAAGACATATAGATACCGTTTCTCTGAAAATAAGACTTCCCTGGATAATAAGCCCAATTGGGCTTTTGAGCCCATGTGCTAAAATAAGCTCTCCCCCCAAAATAAGTACTCCCCCAAAATATTGCAATACAGCAGTAGCCATGAGGTGACCACGCTTGGCACTTCCTGCACCTCAAAAATAATAAGACCTCCCTGAAAATAAGGCCAAAGGGTAAAAAGAAAACAAGACCCTGTTTTATTTTTCGGGAAACATGGCATTCCTCTGTTTATATAGGTCCAATACCCTCTTCACCATAATAGCTGATTTCATAGGGATTTTGCCCTGTAATGTTATGGTCAAATACATGAAATATTATCTTCTTATCCATTGTTTTGATACCATTCTTTCTCCATTAAACTGTTTATGTGACTCCTTTTATGAAACATGTTGCATTCACTTACAATTTCTGTATGTTGCTGGT
This sequence comes from Rhabdophis nuchalis, assembly GCA_039707465.1. Taxonomy (NCBI): domain Eukaryota; kingdom Metazoa; phylum Chordata; class Lepidosauria; order Squamata; family Natricidae; genus Rhabdophis; species Rhabdophis nuchalis. Next base: position 35,291,508 of record CM077651.1, on the reverse strand, counting down.
TTCTTTCAAAATGGTAGCATTATGGGTTTAAATTATGGGATGCTGCTAAAGCAAGAAACACACTATATTATATGTATTTAAAAGTTTTGTAAGCAATCTAGAGTTGCCACTTGGTAAGATGGTTGGCATGTAAATTATATATATCTATTGCATAAAAATAAGGGACTTGAAAACAGAGTCCCCTTTTGTGATATTATTAGTTATTTTAGAAACAAAAATTAAGGTTTATATCCATCTACTTCTTCTTTACTACAACACTATGAAATGGTATGTGCTTTTATTCACATTTTAAACAGTGTAGATATTGCACTGTTTCCCTTGGACAACTATTCTGCTTGAAAAAAAAAAGATGAAATCAATCCTGTCACTGCTGTGCTTCAGTCATACAATGAGTTTCAGGAAATATACTATAGATTTTCTGGTGACAACTCTGGAGAGAAATAAACTGAAACATCATGTAGATAAGATTGATGCCTTATAGCTCAGGGTTCTGGTAATCAATAAAATCATCTTAGATGAGATTTTAGTCTTCCATCATGATCAAACTCATGTGAGACAATTTTAATTTCTTCAGCTACACAATATGATCCTAGTATAAATATTGAAAAATATTTTAAAATGGATATAGTATTTAAGGTAAAGGTTCCTGCGCACATGCATGCTAGTCGCACTGCTCATCTCCGTTTCTAAGCTGAGGAGCCAGCGCTGTCCAAAGACATCTCTGTGATCACGTGGCCGGCATCACTAAATGCTGGGTGCACGGAGTGCTATTACCTTCCTACCAAAGTGGTCTCTATTTTTCTATTTGCATTTTTTATGAGCTTTCAATCTGCTAGGTGGGCAAAAGCTGGGACAATTAACAGGAGCTCACTCTGTTATGTGGCACTAGGGATTCAAACCGCTGAACTGCCAACCTTCTGATCGACAAGTTCAGGGTCTAAGCCACTGAGCCACCACATCCCTCACATATAGTACTTAATAACTATTTATTATAACTTTTATACCGTATCTCCCAGAATGTATGAATCCTATGCCTTTGGGATTAAATAGCATTGTGCAAATAGTGAGTAGTGGTAAATAAAAGGGAGTAAAAAAGAAAAGAAAAGACATACAATATTTAATCTTCCCAATTTACAGTATCACACTAGACATTGCAGTTAAATCAATTGGGTTGCAGACTCTTGTTAATTTCCCTATCAAAACCCCCTACCTAGTAAATTTATCAGATAATCCATTTCAGAATTTATATTCAGTTTCACAATGTCTTTTAAAAATTCCCTACTTTGATTTCCCCTCTTTATTTTTATATTTAATTTCACAATGTTTCACAATGTAATTTCCTATTTTGAGTTTCCCTGTTTACTTTCATGTTCACTTTCACATATTATTAGCACATTTTCTAGTTTGATTTTATATGCTTCATTTCTTCCTAACAGTGAAGCAAGTTATATTGTCTTTGAAATGAATTAAACCTGGCAGACGGATGTGATTTTTAATTTGACTTTTTTCAGGTTGATCAAATATAAAACCATCAAATCCACACTTCTGTATCATAGTAGTGACAATGATTATTAGCCAAGATGTAATTATCTCATTCTGAACAGACTAATGTGATTTGTATTTTAATAATTTCAGTTGAATATTATGGGAAAAACCCCTGAAGATATGAAGGGATACATACTTCATCCAGACCCCAAAAGTAGGAAGATGCATACATTAATGCATTAATGAGACATTAAGGCATTCAAAGTATAAATTTTGTTTATTTTTGGATGTTATGCTTATGGGATTTGAAATAATTATGCACTAAAGCACAGAACTAGTTTAAATCTTCCATAAAATCAAATGTGCAGATAACTTATTCAGATCAGATAGCCAGGAAAAAAAATGACTCAGTTTAACTATACATCAGATTTGCTTAATATTAAATGGATAAAATAAGATAAAAACTCAGGATGAAATCAGAGAAATAAACTGTTAAACCTCACAGAATGTACCTGATAACATAAGGAGAAAAGTCTCCTTGAACTGAGTTTGACTTCTGGTGACTTTATAAATACCTCTATGTAGATTTCCTGGTAACACGTCCTGAAGTAGTGTTGTCATTGTCTTCTTGGGGTTTCCCTCCCCAATATTCAGATATAGTCTACAACCTATTTATTTCTTGATAGCCATCCCCAAAAGTACTACCAGGTCTGACCCTTCTTAGTTTTTCAAGATCAAGGAAGATGCCAAATAGAGAGGTAGTTAAACTCACATATTTTACATTGTATGGTGCAATAAAAGTACTTCATTCTTACCTCTAAATATTAAGATGAGATTGACTTGAGTTCCCTACTTTTTATTTAAAGCTCCATTTGGAATTTAAACTTCCAATCTATTAACAAAGCAACGCATTCGTTCCAGATTTCACAAATCAACACACAAGGGAAACAATTTATTCCTTTTGTTTTCCTGAGATGACGTCTTTAAACAGCTAATGAAATAGCTCCTAGTTTCCATTCTTAAACGGCAGCGTTGCATAACCCTTGGCAACTTTTAAGATGTGTAGACTTCAAATCCCGGACATCCCCAGTGAGCCTGGCTGGCTTGGGATTTCTGGGAGTTGAAGTCCATACATCTTAAATTTGCCAAGCTTGAGAAACACTGTCCTATCGATATCCTCCTCCTTCTGTTTCCTTGGCTTTACGGCAGTACTGAAAAAGAGTGATAATTTCAAACGCTACAAATCGCTTTACGGTAGCAGCGGCGGGGCGGGGAAAAAAAAGAAGAATCGGGTGGGTTGGGGAGAGTAGCGGCTCGATGAGGCACGCGCGCGGGGAAGGGAAAACAAAATAATGAGGGGAGGAGTCGCTAGGTAGGTAGAGCGCACGGGCGCGCGCAGAAGGCCGCCGAGAGCGGGAAGGGTGGAGCTGGATGCTCGCGAGCGGGGTCCGCCTCAGTCCCGAGCCTGGCCGTTCTGTGGAAGCGGCGGCAGGTTCGATTCCCGGTGGTGGGGCCGGCGCTGCTTCCGTCGCCGGTTATAGTAGCAGCAGCAGCGGCAACAACAACAGCAGCAGCAGTGAGACCGTCGCCTCGCTGCCGGGAAAGATGAGTCTTTCTCCGAAGGAGCTGACGAGCCTGCTGAGCATCGTGTCTGAGGAGGCCGGAGGCAGCACCTTCGAGGGCCTCTCCACCGCCTTCCACCACTACTTCGGAAAGGCCGAGCATTTCCGCGTGGGCTCCGTCCTGGTGTTGCTGCTGCAGCAGCCGGATCTGCTGCCTACGCCGCCGCAGCGCCTGACTGCCCTCTACCTACTCTGGGAGATGTACCGCACCGAGCCGCTGGCTGCCAACCCCTTCGCCGCCATCTTCGCCCACCTCCTGAATCCGGCGCCCCCGGAGCGCGCCCCCGCCGGCTCGGGCCCCGGAGCGGCAGGGAGCGGCGGCGGCGGGGACGACAACGAAAGGCCGCCGCTCTCAGGTAGCTCCCTCACCTGACGTCCGGTTAGGCCTGGGCGAATAACCATTGGGGTCGTCGGCACCCTTTTGCCATTTCGGTAAAAGCCTGGACCTCCCAGGGTATACTTGAAAAAAGATGAAACTTGTTTTGAATTTGGGTGGGTGGAGTAGGAGGTAACATGGATTCTTTGAAGGCTGGCCCAAAGGTGCTTTTTCTTGAGGCAACTGAAACTTTCTTGGTTTTTTTTTCTTTGAAGACTTCTCATCCAAGAAGCTTCTTCAGCTCAGAGCTTCTCCAGAGCTGAAGAAGCTTCTTGGATGAGAAGCGAAACGTCTTCAAAGAAAAAAACAAACCGAGAAAGTTTCAGTTGCCTCTTGAAGAAGCACCTTTGGGACAACCATGACTACCTGGATGATTGAGAATCTCTATAAGACTCCGAAGGCTGGGTTGTAATGTCTGATGCAACTTGGGGTTTCTTCTCCATCTCTTTTAACCTGAAGGGGCAAACCTGGCTCAGTTGCTTCAACCAGATTGAGAGGAATAATTCCTCCATTATCAGGGGTTCAATATATCCCTCTTGCCTTTTGTTGTGACATAATCCTAAATCTAATTACAATAACTGCTCCTCCTGTAATCCTTCATTAATTTTTTTCAGATATCTCACTTCCCAACCTTTGATTGTTGTTGAGACTGGTATCCCCAGTTTAATGCTAAATGTTATCCTGATGAAAGATTGGAAAACATTCCTATTCTATTCTAATTTAACCATCTATGCTTTAACATAGTTTATTAACCTGCAGGTTTTGGTATAAAACTGTCCACACAAAATGAAAGTAGACAGTTGATGAATAGATATCTTGTATTCTGAGTTTATCAGCATGCTTTTTGTTAACAAGTATTCGTGCAGCAACCTCAGTATACATAAATATCAAATATGACTTTCAGCTATGTAAGTCTCATACTGGAAGTAATGTTTCCTCTGTCCTTTCAATTTAATTGTTGACTAGAAAGTGATTAATAACAGCTACTGATTTGTTTAGATAAATAACAAACTGCCAGTATTTGATTTGGTTTTATCTATGGATAAGATAAATGAATTGGGGCAATAAATGAAGGTAGTGTTTTGTATTTGTTTATATGGAAGTCTTATAATTGGAGCATATGAAAATAGCCAATATATATGCATTATATCCCTTCAAATTGGGAAAGATGATGGTGGACTATTTCCTGCCTTATTTACATTTTGTCATCCATTATTTCTATTGATTCTCTATGCTTCTGGTTTTCTTAGCTGAACAGAAGCTTTGTATTTCATTTTATTGTATGATTTAGCATACAAAAAAAAGGAGATGTCGCTTTGTGAAAAGCTAACCTAGTATTTTCTTAATGGGCACTTCTACTCTGCTTACTTGGTAGTCTTGAAGACAGAAGGAAAAATGTATTTTCACAATTCCCTCAGTCCAGAACCTCACTTTTAGCACTACTAGAGTCTCCTCTCCCAAATTTTTCCGAATGGATTTTGGACAGCCTAGGAAGCCTGGACTATCAGATGGGTGGTTGCATGGTGAGAATCCCCTTCCCCTGCTTTTACCTGCAAGAATACTAATTTCACTGAATTCATACCTTTTCTGGATTGAGCTCATAACAATAGAAATGCTATAACATCTTTGAAAATTGCTGGTACTATAAAATAACTTCTTCTTTTTTAAAGGCTTTTTGCCCGCAATTACTCCACCAGAAAGATTCTTTCTTTCCCAGCTGATGTTGGCCCCTCCTAGAGAACTCTTCAAAAAGACTCCAAGACAGATTGTATCGATGGATGTAGGAAATATGGGCCAATCTGTAGATATAAGCGGTCTTCAGTTAGCATTAGCAGGTAACAAACATTCTTACAGACCTCTGTTTTAATGAAATATAAAATGTGTTTAAACTTGCATGTGAATATTTTTCTTTTTCCTCATAATTCCATAGCACATTTTTAGTTTTGAGTTTCTGTAATGTTAATTACCGGTATGTATAGTTTTGGAGAAATAATTTATGGCATATTAGAAGGTAAAACAAAGATGTCCAATTTGCTATGGAGTCACGTAAAATAAAAAATCCCTATAAAATAAAATATCCTTTTATAGAAATATTGAATCATTGGCAAATACTCTGAAATGCAATGTGCTTCTATAAGAGCTATGATAGTAATTCAAAACATTGCCTTTTTGTATGGTGTGTGTGTGTGTGTGCGTATTTGTGTTGCATTTGTGCTGATAAATAAAGGGAGACTAGTATAGATCTATTTCAAGCTATTTAGCTCTTATCAGCTAGCCATACCCTTACTGGGATTTGAACTTGGGCTGTTTTTTCATGTTAGGCAGTTGTATTGGCCACTAAGCCATAACCTCTCCTCTCTTATCAGCTGAGCCAAGGAATGCTCCCTCTCATAATACACACACACACACACAGAGTCATTTTCTTTACAAGCTTGTTCCTACGCCCCCAGAACTCATTTATATATGGAATTTTATGCTAATATTGTTGACTATAGAAATACTTAATTGGTGCAAAGTGAGATTCACTTCATTTTTCCTGCTTAGAGAAGAGAGAGTTATAATTGAGCTGGTTCTGTATCCATAGTTTTTTTAAAAAAAGAAATAGCTTTTGACTCTTGCTATAAACTTGAAGTTTTTAAAATCTTCCTTGTAGCAAACTGACTTGAAACCCATATCAGTCAATACTATGGGAACACTGAGATTAGAATCTATTCTCATATTTTGTATAAAGGTGAATGAAACTATGAACAACTTTAAATTTTAATCTGATTCTTATATTATTAGTTAGATATTTTTGTAGACCTGGTCATTTGAAAATCAGACACTTTCCCCTTTATTTGTTCTATTTTCTTCCTACTTTCAAAGAGCTCTAGAGAACTTTATAATTTCCATGCTTCTTTTGTGGCCTTAAGGACCTAATAAAAGAAATTGCTCTGATGATTTTGTTTCCTGAAGCCTAACATGGCTACTTTTGCTTTTCACCTAAAGAAAATATAGTATAAGTGGGCTTATTTTTTCTAATCTTTATCAGAAGTTTGAGAAAGGCATGGATAATAGCTTCACGCCATTTATTTCAATAAGCATAGCTCACACATTATAATAGTAAATTAGATTTGATGGACCATTCTATAAGCAGTTATTTGCAATGTACATTATAGGATGAGGGCTAAATTCATTCTTTTTCTTTTGAGATTGAAAAAAGTAACTTTGGTCACTGTATCTTGGGATGAGTGATCTAAGCTTAATATTTAGAACTTAATTCCATAGGAATTAACTTCAAAATAATACATTGAATGTTAGAATGAAACTGACACTATCAAAACCCTTCTTAAAAATTAACCCTGAACATGGACACTACAGAAATTACATGCTTGCATTTTATCTTTTATATTTAAGTCTGACCTTTTAAAAATAAATTTTGTTATAAACAGTAACGGTATATAAGTCTGTCTCCAGACTATAAAAATTAGATTTTTTTTCTATATCTGTCAGCAAATTGGTTACCAATTAACTGCTACAGTGGTACCTCAGTACTTATAATTAATTGGTTCTGAGAGATGCGATTACTACTAAAAACGATGAATACCAAACAATTTTTTCCTGTATGGAATAATGTAGAGAGTCATAAGACAACTGACATTAAAGTTCTAGCTTGTGTGTTGAGTACCAAACAAAGAGTACTGTGATAATCTTTTGCATCAAAATGCCTTGAGTACCAAATTCAATGAGTTTCAAAGCAGTTGGGTACCAAGGTACTGCTTTATTCAGAAACTTTGGCTCTCAGACTGACTGTTTCTCAGGTGCCAAGTTTACAGTTTAAAAAATATAGTGGAAATATTTGATGTTTTATAAATGTAATAGGTGGAGACAAAATGTTTCCTTTTCAGCTATGAAGAATACTGTATGAAGGCTAAGAATAACATTGTTGCTTAATAGGAACCACAGGGTTTTCAGGTCTTAAGAGTTATAAACAAGAGAACAATAGAATTTTACAGAAATGCAGGATGTGTTATGGAACTCGAAATACTAATAGTGATGTGATAATGAATCTTGTTAATTCAAATAACTGAGTGTTTATGGAATACTTTATGTAAATTATTTTGTCCACCAATTATCGCTTGTTGGAAACTCTGCTTTATCTTTAAAAATAATATAGTATGGTCAAAGAGCTGCTAGTGTTTAAGAATTTTGGATTTTAAAAGAAGGAATGATTTGTTTATTTGTGTTTGTAGTTATTTTACAAATATCTCAAGGCGGTAAGCAGACTTGCCTCCTCATAATTTCCCCACAACAACAATCCTGTGAAGTGATGTGGACTGAGAGAGTGACTGGCACAAGGTCCCCCAGCTGGCTTTCATGGCTAAGGTGGGACTAGAATTCACAGTCTCCTACTATCTAGCCTGGTGTCTTTTACAGATAATCCCAATTTCTCATTAACAGAAATAGTGTAGATTTGTCAACAAATTTATTCTTGTTCTTTTGATTCAAGATTTTGGATGCTGAAATTGAATTAATCATTTTTTTTTTCAGAACGTCAGTCTGAGCTGCCAACACAAAGTAAAGCTAGCTTTCCTAGCATTCTCAGTGATCCTGATCCAGATTCTTCAAATTCTGGTTTTGACAGCTCTGTTGCATCCCAGATTACTGAAGCCTTAGTGAGTGGACCAAAACCACCTATTGAAAGTATGCATCATTTTGGGATACCTTTTATAGAGTTACAACATAAGAATTAAATAATCATATTATTTTCCATTCCTTATTTCTGTTCATGTGTATATCTGAAATTGATATTTATAGTTAATGTTGTTCATATGAATGTAATCCTTCAGTTTGAAAAGCAGGGTGTAAGGAAAAGATGGTTGCATGTTTTCCATTATGGCTTTTAAGGTTGAACACGGAATGGTGTCTTAGCTACTATATTGACTTTGCATGAGCCTGCACTATATTATACCATTCATATTTTATATTGTATAATATTTTGTTTAGAATCGTAAGTTGGTTTTTTTAATGGTCATAAATTCTGTTCCTTTCTTTTTCCAAAATATAGCTTTGTTAGACAGAATGGCATGGTGACATATTATTATTTTATTACTATCCCAATTGGCATTGGAAAGTTCTGTAAAACATACCTTTGCAAAATTATGCCGTTTTATATAAAATTAAGTTCAATAGATATGCTGGGCTAGATGCTTGATATTGTCAGTTTATAGAATAGATAAATACGCTATATTACATATTGCAATGTAAACTATAAAGAATAATATAATGTATTATATACAATATAACATATAGAAACAGATCATATACTTGGAAATATTTTCATTGTTGGATAAATATTTTGACTTTTAAGATATTTTTTTTTAAAAGAATGTAATATATTTTTCAGGTCATTTTCGACCAGAATTTATCCGCCCACCACCACCTCTCCATATTTGTGAAGATGAGTTAGCTTGGTTAAATCCAATAGAGCCAGATCACACAATTCAATGGGATAAGTCAATGTGTGTTAAAAATAGCGCTGGAGTGGAAATCAAACGAATCATGGCCAAGGCATTCAAAAGTCCTTTGTCATCACAGCAACAAACACAGGTATGAAGTCAACTGCTGACTTGTTTAATTCTACTATTAAAATAATACCTTAATTTTAACTAAATTCAAGCTAGCTCGTTTACTAGAACCCCAAAATTATGATATAAGATTAACAGTTCAGTAACCACATCAAAAAGTAAAAATATTTCCTACGCAGATCCTCTTTGCAAGATCATTCATGTATTTCATCTCAGTCACTTAGACAACCTAATCACCATCTAGTTCAGGGTTGTCAAACCAGCTTGCATTGCGGGGAGTATTGTGATGTATCACAATGTTTTTTGCCATTGTGGAGCTGGGGTGAGTATGGTCTCTCTGGGCTTGGGGGGGGGGGCAGTTTGACAGGCTAGATCTGGTTGGATTACTGTAATGCAATCTACATGCAGCTGAATTTGATGAATGAATAAACAATTGCAGAAAAGGCCATTTTTTTTGTATCCTGTAAACAGTTTCTAAACATAGGGGCATCTTCAAGAACAGATTTTCTACAGTCCTTCATATCCAGATAGGTTTATAATTGGGAGGTTGTATCTCAGGTTACCAAGCTGTACTGTTTTATGGCTTAATGTCAACATAAAATGTGCCAAAAGAGAAATCCATAGTTGAGATCATGATTCCAGAGCAGCACTATCTTACACTAATTTCTAGGCTAACAGCCACTTTGTGAAGCAATTTCAGTTTTCTAAACTTTTCAGAGTGCTTCTTGCCATAGCTACAACCTGCAAAGCTAGGAGTATACTCTGGCTATAGTGAGCACAATCATCCAGATAAGACTAAGACCCAGTTAATAACTTGAAATGTTTTATTTATTGAAATATATTTTTTATTTATTTAATTTCATACTGACTGAGTTTAAATTCAAAATATCTATGGCACATGTCTCTAAAGCTTCATATGACTTTTATTGGCTTCAGATGGGGGATAGAATAGAATCCTGAGGGACTCTATTTAAATTGCTGACTTGTAGATTTTAGTACTTGCTTAATGTTTGGACCTTGGGTTAATTTTATCAAAAAGAATATGAATGCTTAAACTATTAGCTCAACAGAAATCACCTTTACAAGCAATAGAATTAAAAACCTTTACTAACAATCTCCCTCATTTTTGTACATCATGCCATATTGGCTATCAATAATTACTGTGGTTTTCCTATCATTTTATTTTAACTAGCAATTTAGATAAATAAACTAAGTTGAAAGGTAATCTCTTCATTGTTAATAGTTAAACTGTTTTACATTTTTAAAATGCAGCTTCTTGGAGAATTGGAGAAAGATCCTAAGCTTGTTTACCATATTGGTCTCACTCCTGCCAAATTGCCTGATCTGGTGGAAAACAATCCTTTAGTAGCTATAGAAATGCTGCTTAAATTAATGCAATCAAGTCAGATAACTGAGTACTTTTCAGTATTAGTCAACATGGACATGTCTCTACATTCAATGGAAGTTGTAAATCGGTAAGTAAAATGCTTTTTTACTATATATATATATATATATTGTTAAACAAGCTTGATTTTTCAACATCTACATGAACATTTACTAAATTCCATCACAGTTTTCTCCCATTAGAAAATTATACTTTGAATGATTGTATTAGTGGAGTATGGGTAGTCCTTGACTTGCCACTGGAACCAGAATTTCAGTTGCTAAGCAAGTCGGTTGTTAAGTGAATTTCACCCAATTTTATGATTTTGTTGATCTAGTTGTTAAGTGAATCACATGGTTGTTAAGTGAATATGTTGCTTATTGGAAGCTGGCTAGAAAGTCACAAATGTTGGTATGACCTTGAGATGCTGAAACTATCATAAAAATATGCTGGTTGCTAAGCATCTGAATTTTGATCATATGATCATGGGAATGCTGCATAAGTATGAGGACCAGTTATAAGTCATATTTTTTAGTGTCATTGTAACTTCAAATGGTCACTAAACGAATAGTTGTAAGCCGAAGACTACCTATAATTTGATTTTCACAGGTTGTGTGGAAAGGTAAGTTGCAGTTTAGAATATAATCTAAAATCCTAAACCCTTGATCCTTTGAGATATTAGGACAACTATAGGTTACTTTACTATCCACTCTAGTAACATCCTTGTTTTCCTATATACATGGCTAAATGCGATTATGGGAGGTACTTTATAAATAATAATAATAATAATAATAATAATAATAATAATAATAATAATAATTATTATTATTATTATTATTATTATTATTATTATTATTATTATTATTATTTATTTAATTTATAACCTGCTCTCTCTCCCCAAAGGGACTCGAGGCGGGGCACAGGGAAATTAAAAATACATATAAAAACCATAAACAATACAGTATTAAAAAAGAATTAAACTAAAACCCTGCGCTAAAAACCCTAAAAACAGTTAAGTTATCCCAGGCCGGCCAAGCAGAAGAAATGTGTTTTTAATTTTTGACGGAAGGAGCGGAGGTCCGTGGTTGTTCTGATTTCGGGGGGGAAGGACGTTCCAGAGGGTCGGGCCCGCCACAGAGAAGGCCCTTCCCCTGGGCATCGCCCGCTGGCATAGCCTGGTGGACGGCACCCGGAGAAGTCCCTCTCTGTGGGAGCGGATCGGCCGCAGGGATGTATGGGGCAGGATGCGATCCCGCAGATAGCTAGGTCCCGTGCCATGGAGCGCTTTGAAGATGATGATCAACACCTTGAAGCGCACCCGAAAGACGACAGGCAGCCAATGCAGCTCGCACAGGAGCGGTGTTACATGGGAAAACCTAGAGGTTCCCATAACTGCCCGCACGGCTGCATTCTGGACAATTATGCTTACATTGGTGTTTTAGGTACATTTAACATTTTATATATAATAACATTTAATAATAGTATTGCTAGTCATGCTAGATGCTTTATTTTAAAACAAAAGAGATATGGCAAGTATTTTGAAGGAAATATGAGAACAGTCACATACAATCACTCAGAATTACTTTTCTAGTTGAAAAAACATTTTAAAAGCTTCTTGTGGACTGTATCTAGACCAGTGGTTCTCAATTATTTTCTGTCAGGCCCCCCCTAGGAAGAAGAAAACATTTCGCGCCCCCCGCGCGACTGTAAATAGTATCATTTGTCTATAAAATTGTTATAAGTACACCTCTGCATAACACTGTATCCTTATTAACGTATAAGAGAATAAAAGAAAGAAAGAAATGTGGATCAATTTACAACAAAGAATAGCTTTATTAACTGTAGCAGAAAAGATTTAAAGTGCATTAAATCCTTAATTAAACTATAAACATTTTTTGATTGGACATGTCAAACCATGTGACCGGGTGGGAGTGGCCAATTTGGAAAATGTGAAACTCACTTAACAATGGTCTTGGTTAGCAACCAAACTTTTGGGCTTAATTGTGGTCATAAGTTCTCTCTCTCTCTCTCTCTTTCTTTTTCTTTCTTTCCTTCTGTCTTTCTTTCTCTCTTTCTCTCTCTGTCTCTTTCTTTCCTTCCCTCTTTTTTTCTCTCTCTTTATTTCTTTCTCTTTCTCTCTTTCTTTCTCTCTCATTTTTTCTTTCTTTCCCTCTTTCTCTCTCTCTTTCTTTCTTTCTCTTTCTCTTTCTTTCTTTCCCTCTTTCTCTCTCCCTCTTTCTGTCTCTTTCTTTCTTTCTTTCCCTCTCTTTTTTCTCTTTCCTTTGTCTCTTTCTTTCTCTTTTTCTCTGTCTGTCTTTCTCTCTCTCTCTCCCACTTTCTTTTTCTTTCTCTCTCTTTCTCTCTCTCTTTCTTTCTCTTTCTTTTTCTTTCTTTCTCTTTCTTTCCCTCTTTCCCCCCTCTTTCCCTATTTCTCTTTCTCTCTCTCTCTCTCTCTTTCTTTCTTTCCCTCTTTCTCTCTCCTTCTCTTTCTTTCTTTCTTTCTCTCTCTCTTTCTCTTTCTTTCTGTCTCTTTTCTTTCTCTCTTTCTCTCTCTTTTTTCTCTTTCTTTCCTTTCTGTCTCTCTTTCTTTTTTCTCTTTCTCTCTGTCTGTCTTTCTTTCTCTCTTTCTTTCTCTCTCTCCCACCTTCTTTTTTTTCTTTCTCTCTCTCTGTCTCTCTCTCCTTTGTTTGCCCATCTGTTACTCTGTGTGTGTGTGTGTCTGTCTGTCTGTCTCGCATTCAGGCACTTAAATCACTTATTCTGTGTCTCTGCCTATCTTTCTCTCCCTCCCACTCTCTGTCTCTGTGTGTGTGTCTGTCACTCTCTGGTTCCCCCCTCCCTCCCTGTCTCTCTGTGTGTCTGTGCCTCTCTCTGTCTGTCTGTCTCCCCCCCCCCCCACACACACAAACCTCCTCAGCTCCTGGAAGTAGCCTGACCGGCCCGCCAGCCCGCTGGCTGTATTTACTCGCTCGCTCTCTCACCCATCCACCGGACGAAGGAAGCTGGCGTCCGATGGGTGAGCAAGCGAGCGAGCAACCGCGGCCAGCGGATTGTTGGGCGCTGCCGCAACTTTCCTTACCCGCCCGCCGGCCAGTCGGCCACAGTTACTCACTCGCTCGCTCACCCACCGGACGCCAGCTTCCTTCGTCCGGTGGGTAGGTGAGCGAGCGAGTAACCGCAGGCGGTGGGCCGGCAGGTTGTTGGGCGCTGCTGCAGCAAGTTTCCTTGCCCGCCCGCGCTTGCTTGTTCGCTCGTTCACCGGCGTCCCCGTCCCCGCCCCCCATCCCCGCCCGCCGCCTGCCCCGCCCGCCTGGCTGCGCGCTCTGCCAGGGGGCTGACCCCTCCTCTTCGACCTCACCTTTCCACGCTGATTGGCCCGAAGCGCATCCCCTTCCTTATCCCCGCGTCCGCTTTCTGCCTCGTCCAGCCTAGCGGTGCTCAAGAGGCACGGCTTCCGGCTGCTCCTTCTCTGACGCCTTTCTCAGTCGCCTTCGGGCTTTACCTACAGCCGCTGCTGCCGCCGCCGCAGAGTGGGCCTGGGATGCCAAGACGGCGGCGGCGGCAGTATCGGTTTTTCCGGGTGTGCGGCTCCTGACTATCAAACGCGCCCCCCTTTACGGAGCCTCGCGCCCCCCTGGGGGGGCGCGCCCCACTATTTGAGAAACGCTGATCTAGACTAATAATCTATCATCTTTTTAAAATTAGCACAAATGTTGCTTCTTCTGTCAGGATATCTTAGCAGTGTATTCTATCTATCTCAGGTATAAACCTGCAGTATACAACTGCAGATATAATGGAAAATATTTATAATTTAGCTATAGCTGAATGAAGCACAATGAAGAATGATTAGCTCTTCACTTATTAGGGCCTATAAACTTTTTATGATTATTATGTTTATTGTATAAATTGGGCAAGATAATTGGTGATAGATGAACTCTTTATTAGTGGACAAACATAAGCAGCCCAAAATGGCCTAAAGCACGAGTCCTTAAATTATGGCCCACTGAAGCCATTCATTCAGCCTACATAGACCAAGAATTACTACAAAACTGAGTTTCCCGAAGTGGACCACTAAACTCCTAAACAATCTAAAAAACGATCTAGTAAAAAGAAAAGTCAACCAAAAGAGCAACATGCAAACAAAAGCAAATAAAATAAAACCCCCAGTAGCAAAACTAATTAAAGTTTAATTTCTGTGTATTGTTTAAAGGATTGCTAAATTGGCCACATCCACCCAGTCACATGACCACCTAGCCTAGATACGTCTTAAGACGTATCTATTCCAACAAGCCGGCCTAGGATAGCCCCTACTTCTGACTTTTAAAATTAAAATTAATTTGGTATGGTTTTAAAATGGGTTTTTAGCACGGGTCCAATAATTTAATATATTTTAATCGATTTTATATTTTGTGGTTTTAATAATGCCTGTGCGCCGCCCTGGGTCCTAACAAGGAGAAGGGCGGGGTATAAATTTAATAAAATAAAAATAAATAAATAGCCATGCCTACCCAGCCAATCTGGTCCCCCAACAATGTATATATTAATGAAAAACCAAAAAAAGGGTTTTAGAAAATATGTTTATATCATGCTTTTATTAGTTTTAAAAATAACACAAGATTATGAACATTTCTAATATTCCTTCCTTCTTCTATTTTACCCATAACAACAACCCTGTGAGGTGAGTTAGGTTGAGAGATTAACTGGATCAAAGTCACTCGCTGGCTTTCGTGAGGGATTAGAACTCATAGTCTTATGATTTCTAGGCTGATGCCTTAATCACTATGCAAACTGATTATCTGTTATGACAGAACTGAAATGACAGAGGGATTATTAGCAAAGATGGCCAATTTGAAAATAATTAACTTTTAAATATTCAACAGGCTCACTACAGCAGTTGATCTTCCTCCAGAATTTATTCATCTTTATATATCCAATTGTATTTCTACTTGTGAACAAATTAAGGATAAGTATATGCAGGTAAGTGTCCAAAAAGAAACCATAGTCTTTTAGAATAAAGTAATTGAAAATACAGTAAAAAACTTGGGGAACCAAAAAAATATTGTTGCAGAGTTTTAAGAATTGCAAAACTCTCTTGACTAAAAAAAAGACTATGTTTTTAGCATACAGCATATTATGCATAACATACATATTGTTGCATACATAGAAGACCAAGGGCATAAACAAAAATCACAGAAATAATCATCAGTTTTTTCAAAATGTAAACATAGCAAAATTCTGTTCAACACTAAACTTCAAATACTTCAAATATTTGTCTACAATGAATAGAGCAGAGTATTTCATCACCTCTGTATAAATTTGTTTATTCCTATGCTTGAATATGTTGTTTATTGACAGCTTAAATACAAAAAGTCATTGCTGCAAAGAACTTTCTGGTTGGATAGGAATATTGCTTTGATGGATAAATGTAGCCCTGTAGTTTCTGGATATTTCTAACAACTCAAGGGTCCATAACTGTTGATTCTACATTTGAAGAAGGATTTTAACCTTTTGAAATATTTATATTTGTATTGATATTTATCTCTTCCCGTTTGAAGAAAGGGTGAGCTGTTGAGCCTATTTTCCACTTACATGTCATATTTCATTAATATGCCATTTTCCTGACTTTGATGAATGCAGACATTCCTTAACTGAAGGGAAAAAGGAAGGACTTTGATGGAAACATGCAAAATCCATTGCCTACAGAAAACAGGGTGAAACGTGTTTAAATCCACAATGAGATAACATTCAGGCAGATGCCTCCCGATTTCAAAATTTGTTGCAAGATGTTATAATCTATCTCAATAAAAGTAGCCTACCTCTGGAGTTGATTTCTACCTAGTGGGCTGACACCAGTTGGTATCTATTACAATGACAGTGCTCTCAAGGTGAATCTAGATTGGAAATTGGATGAAAAAACAACTTAATCTATTCTTGCTTTTACCCAATCTTAAAACTTCAGATAATGGTGCAATTGGTGCATTTCATTGTGGTGATAAATGAGTCATTTGCTGGTTTCACCATCTTTATAGGAGTCACTATGTAGATAATTAGTAGCTTTTTGAAATTTCACATAAGAAACTAGTAGATCTATTAAGAGACTTCACTATTAGCTACTATGCTTATCATGGGAGAAACTCGTTTTTGATCATTCCTATTGTACACTAATTCCCTGCTCCAGAGATAACATTTCTGACTAAAGTCAATCAGCACATATTCTTATACAAACCTTCCATTTCGTTAAATAACTTCACCGGGATATAATTTTGGGTCTGAGTACTCTGGAATTACTTCTTTGATTTGTAAACTCTTACAAAAATTTGGGAAAAGGCCATTAGAAATAGCAGCCTTTAATCCTACATTGAGATCATTGGCTCCTATAGGAGGAGAAGCCCTAATGGTGCAGTGATTAGAATGCAGTAATGCAGGCTACTTCTGCTGACTGCCGGCTGCCAGCAGTTTGACCCTGAGTGGCTCAAGGTTGACTCAGCCTTCCGGGGTAGGTAAAATGAGAATCCATATTGTTGTGGGCAATATGCTGACTATGTAAACCACTTATAGAGGGCTGTAAAGTGCTGTGAACTGGTATATCAATCTAAATGCTATGGCTACCTTATCGGTTTCTTTTTTCTTGTCACTTGAGGGAAGAGAAGAAGAAACAAAGTGGGAGATGTAATGCTTTACTGTCGGAATC
This sequence comes from Rhabdophis nuchalis, assembly GCA_039707465.1. Taxonomy (NCBI): domain Eukaryota; kingdom Metazoa; phylum Chordata; class Lepidosauria; order Squamata; family Natricidae; genus Rhabdophis; species Rhabdophis nuchalis. The sequence continues at coordinate 35,274,383 of CM077651.1, read as the reverse complement.
TAGGCAGGAGCACAACTTATTTTCTTTTATAAAAACAGATTTATAAGCTTGTTTACCATAGCCTGGATTATTAGAGTAGAAGGAACAATCCACTATTAAATTGTGAGAAAGCTACTAATGTAGTATTTGCATATATTTAATTATAGTCTTTTGTGGTTGTATGTAGTGAATATAACAAGGGAAATATAAAGGCTTATTTTTGGAACAGTAGAATAAAAATTCTATTTCACTTTGTCTTAATTCCTTTGATGTAAATAGTCCCCAATTTACAATTGAGACCAAAATTCTGTTACACGAGATGATTGAGTCTCACCTTTTATTTTTTCTTGCCATGGTTAAGTGAATCATTGCTATTAAGTGAATCATGGTATCATTAAGCAAATATAGCTTTCCACATTGACTTGGCTTGTTGGAAGCTAGCTAGGAAGGCTGCAAATGGTGACATATGACTTCAAGATGCAGTTGTCCTAAAATACATGCTGTTTACCAAGTGCCTAAATTTTAATCATGTGACTGTGGAGATGCCAAAATGGTTGTAAATATGAAGACTGGCTGCCACTTTTCAGTGGCATACCTTTGAAATAATGACATTTCAGTAAATACTTACGTGCTATTAGGAGTATCAGTTAATTGGAGAATTTAAAATTTGCAAATTTGGATAAATTATGAGATGATTTGGTTTTAAAGATTTTTTTGCCATATCAAGATTAGTCAAACCTATTTTTTTTAATCCATTTTTTTCTGTTTTAGAATCGGCTGGTACGTCTTGTTTGTGTATTCCTGCAATCCTTGATTCGAAACAAAATAATTAATGTACAGGACTTATTTATAGAGGTACAAGCCTTTTGTATTGAATTCAGCCGGATAAGAGAAGCAGCTGGACTTTTTCGATTGCTGAAGACACTCGACACTGGTGAAAATCCTTCAGAAACAAAGACATCCAAATAAGACTGATTTGGAACTTTTTTTTTTTTTTACTTGATTAGTGTGAAAAAAATTCTGTATAGTTTTTTTGTTGCTTGCAATTAAAATGTTTGTGCTTTATTAAATAATGACTTTATGTTGAAGATTTTGTTGATGATGGAACTTGAACTAATTTGAACTTTTAAGTAAATTAACCTGATGTTAAACCTGGAACTAAATGGGTGCCAACCTTCCTAGCAAAATATTTTGTTCTCATCTGTGCCCCAGATAATTTTTATTTTTAATCAATAGATTTAAAAAATAAATTCAAAAACCTGGGAGCTTACATATTGACAGTTAATAGATCACCCACTAAAAATGATAAATTGTGGACCCAAGCCATTCTTGTAAAGGGCTGCTATTGAGCTTTAGAACATGCCAATATCACCCTTTGAAGAGGCTTCTTTTTCAAAGTGCTATTTAAATGCTATGAATGAGACCGCTTTGCTTATTGGAAGTTTTGTAGAGGTATGTTTGATTTCATCAAGTGCTTGATCTAGGATTGTTTTAAGCAAGTTTAAGATCAATGGCATTAAACTCCCAGGAATTTCTAGTCAATATGAAATTACTGAGAATACTGGGAATTTAACTTTATGCATCAGGAAATAGTGGTGTCAGTAATAGATCATGACAGTGATCTTGCTAATGTGAAATACTGTATTTGCTTCTGATAATGAAGTGGCATTTTGAAAGTGATTTCTTATTTCACTGTGCAAGAGTTAAACCTTTTAGTTTTTGAGGAATCTCCTGAATTACTATAGTCCATAATAAAGGTTCCCAAAAAATAAGGTCTCATTTTCAGCCTGTTTTTCACTCATTTCTGCCCTCCCGAGCTCCCAGGAGATTCTGCAAGGCTCCTAAATGCTCTGCATGGCCATTTTGGTGAAAGAGGTGGAATTTCAGGAGGCAAAAAAATGCTGTATTCAGTGTATAAGATGCACCCAGATTTGAGGGAAAAATGTGCGTCTTTTACTCCAAAAAATACAGTAGTTAAAAAATAATTTTCTTGGAAAAAACAATCTTCAACACTTGATTCATATCCTTTATAGAACCCAGGAGTGCAATCAATAGAATCTTTAAAATGGGCTAATGATAAATATAGCAAAAAAACCAAAAAATTTGCAAATACCAGAATCTGTTCCTAGGGAGTTTGTTCTAAAATTGTAGGTAGACAAAAGCATTTAACAATATAGATAAAATAATTTATTTCAATAGTAGTATTAGTCCACTTATTAACAGTGATTTATTGAGATCTCTCTATTCTGGCGGGAGGTGGGGGAGCATCATGGTTTATCTTCTGCCTAAATGCAACAGCTGTTTACTTTGTAAACATTTAGAAAAGGTGCAGAGAGCATAGGCTGTTTTATGGTGCTGCCAAGGTCAGATAAAAAGGTCGCTTCGGGAACTTTGTCATCATGCCTCGAGAGTAAACTGTTAGGCACTGCAATTCGGCCTTTCATTGTCATCACTCCTCAGCAGCACCCAGGGTATAATTTTTTTAATAGACATAATTTGCCATTTATCCAAGATAAATTTCAATTAGTTCCAACTTGTAATTGAATAAATTGTAAAAAAAAATATATTCTAAAATTCTGTCTAAATCCTCAATTAAGAACATAGCCTTTTATCTGTATTGCTGAAGCACATTTAGTTTAGCAACTAAAAATCAACTTAAGGTTTCATAAGGTTCTGGAAAAAAATAGTTGACAATTTCATCATGTTTTCATACATTACTTTCAAAATTCTTCAAAGGATAAACCCAGAGATAAATATGCAAAATAGTTGTTACAGGACAAAATGGCTGGTTCTTAAGACATTGCAAATGCTCCACTTTAAAACAGAATTTTAAGATTGGCTTAAGATTGCGCCAGCTCCTTGACTTTAAAAGAACTGACAAGTAACACCATTTTTTGGAAGGGGCAAACTTGGATTACATACACTGAAGATGTGAGAACTTGTTTTAACCCTGGGATCAAGGTTTCTTGGAAGACAGCTGCAGGCTTAGATATTAACATTGATAAGGTGGCATATATCTGGCTTGTTTTTACCCTGCATGAAGTCTTCAGAACATATATTTTTCAGAATTCTTTAATAAATAAAACATCACTGGAGGCTTTTAAGAAAAGTCTAGACAGTCACTTATCTGAAATGGTATACGCTCTCCTGCTTGAGCAAGGGGTGGACTAGAAGACCTCCAAGCTCCTGTCCTGTCCTATTCATAACTAATGTAATGGCCTGAATTTGATATACCATATCTTTTCGGAGTATAAAATGCATCTTTTCTCCTCAAAATAGGCTGAAAACCTGGGTGCGTTTTATGCACTGAATATAGCATTTTTTGCCTCCCAAAACCCTGCCCTCTTCACCAAAATGGCTGTGCATAGCCTTTAGGAGGATTTCAGAGTGCTCCTGGGGGCTGGGGAATGGCAGAAATGAGAGAAAAACAGGCCATTTTTTGCTCAATTTTGCCCTAGCCCCCAAGCGCACTCTATAAACCTCCTAAAGGCTATGCATGCCCTTGTGTTTTGAAGGAAAAAAACAGGCCCATTTCGCGAAAAATGGTTCATTTTGGTATTTGGTCTGCAGAGTGCAAAAACTTTAAAAAAAAAATTTGCCTCTTCAAAATCTTGGTGCATCTTATACTCTAAAAAATACGGTATATAATTTAGTTGATTTATGCGTAAGGGCATGTGCCTCTCAGTTTCTATATAAAGGTACCCTGATTCTTTTTCTAGCACATTAAACCAATTAAGCAATATTCCAAATACTGAAATAGAAATGTAACTCTACAAGTACCCAGTATAGAATTCTGACAAAGAAAAATCAAGATACATCTAAAATAGAAGACAATTATGTAGCACTACACACACACACATATTCTTTCACTCAGATGTTTATCAAAAGACTTTTAGAACCACTTATATTTTACATGTTTTAAGTTAAGCCATATTTTACAAGAAAGTAATTCTTAATTATGCATATATAACATAACATACCCCATGTAGTTTATTTGTGCTGTGTATACTTATATTAGTCTTCCAAATGTATTTTTGAAATAGTTATAACTTATTTTTTCCTGATAAGATTTTATTTTGTTTCAAACAAGAGGACAAAGGGATAGAAAGATGTAGGAATGTCATTCTATGAAAGGCACCATTTTTTTCTGCAAATAAGAGTAACAACCGGTCACCGTCAGATAATCTTTTTAAAAAGCTGTTTTTTTTCCTCTTCCTCTCTTCTCCTTGTAGATCAAAAACGGAACTAGTGTATTTTATCTTGAATAGAGAAAAGCTCTGTAACCAAGACTAACAGAAAGTATATATTTATTAAGCTAAATTCAAATCCATAAACATTTTTGAAAAACCTTTTTTTACTATCAGTTTAAGTTTCTCAAATTTCATTAAATTTGTAGTGATCCAGAAGACAAATGATCATATTGATTATCTCCACTCTCCAGTTCTATAAAAAGAAATACGAAATTGATGTTGAACTACACTCTAAATGTAAGAATATTACAAGTAATATTTGCTTATAATATGCATTGCATCAGAACTTAATCAAAAATATTAAGTTTAGCATACTTTGAACCACTAAAAACATTCCAACATGACTTATAATCAGCATTAAAGGCAAATGAAATAAATCTCTAAATACATTAGATTTGAATTTTCAAAAGAGTTAAGCGTTTCCTAGAACAAAATATAATTTTTATTCATTGTTTTTTTCCATTCTTTTCCCTAGCCATTTTTAACAGAGTCATTTTGCCTTCCAAGTATCATATTTATTTCTTATGGAACTGTTTGTAATTATTGTTCTGATGAAAGAAAATAGTACAAAATACTACTGTACTGAATTCTAATGATAATTATGTCACAAATTATTTTCTAATCTAGAAAAGACTCAAATTATGTAATTTTGAGATCAATGTTCTATGCAAACAGGAATGATATAAGAGCTTATGTGAATTACGCAGATATTTAAATGATATAAAAGTAAAGGTAAAATATATCCATCACTAAGTCTAAATCTAGTAATACTTTGTTCCTAGAAAAAGAAAAATCTCCAAAATTACCTACCAAGTAAAATTGTTGTTTCGCACAGATTTTCTTTTAAAACATTATTTAATGCAATTGAGCTAGTATTGGATGTTGATAAGCCACTTGGTTCATTATTATCTTCTTCCATAGAAATATTCCCATTTTCAATTGGTATGTTACTCACTGATTCAGGCACTGCAACTTTTTTAGATGCTTCCTTTAAAGTTAAAGAAAAACTCATTAATTACTATGGAAGGGATAGAACAGGACGAAAAGAAGTTTAATTGATAAATTCTAAGAATAAATTTAAAAAATTAAATTTAAATTTGACTGAATCAGACTTTGTAGTATTTGAAACCAGCAAAATAAAAGATCATCTGTGAAGAAAAGTAAGTATTTTAGCAACAAGCATGGTTCAGAGAACCACATACAGTATTACAGAAACACATGCATTATTACATACCAGGGAAGAACAACACTTGAACTTTAGCTCACATGCAGCTCCCAAATTGTGTTTCTATACCTCCACCCAGTGTGCTTTCCAAATCTCAATGGCAAACTTGAAAATCTGAGATCTCTTACTCATTTTGATGGGCTAATAATACACGTCATTTTCTACTTTCTATTTTCCACATGCGAGTTGTAGAAAACAGGTATTACCAAAAACAAATATATTTTATTACATATGTTTGCAACATACCCAATATTCTAGTGCTTTCATGATATCTAATTTACACATTGGACATGTTCTCTGTTCCAGCAACCAGGGATCAATGCACAGTTTATGGAAGATATGCCTAAAAATAGAGACACTACCGTCAAAATCAAGTATTAGGACATTTTAATTTATATTTATAGAATTAGTATTATTAATACAAAATCATATTTATAGAATAAAATCAGATAGTCATAAAGTGATAACAAAAGCTTAATATAGGAAGTCTATTTTTATCTTGGGTTTGACAAACTCTGAAGAAATGCCTCAGTTGCCAATATATTACAATTTCATTGTAATTTTAGTACAATGACAATAAAGATTATTATTAATATGTATATATATATCTTTATCGGCATGTATATATAGGCTCATAATTCATTTACAACATGCTACATACAATAACAGCAAAATTATAAACTAACACAAAAATGTAACATGCAATGAAAGCAATAAGTAACATTCAGAGAGCTGCTGCAGAATACATATTAATTATTCCTTGTTTGTGCAAGGCAAAAGCTATAGATGTGTTGAATTTCTCTTTTATTCAGAAGATTTAAAATACCATGACAGTTTCTGCCTATCCCAGAAGACCAGACAAAAATGATACGCCCCATCACTTAAGCTACATTGGTTAGTAGCTCCTCAGAAATGTCCCTTTTCTATCATGGTACCCATCTTATAGAATTAACCTCCTCTCTGAAATAAACAGTCAACCTAGCTGGTTTCTGCAAATCCATAAAGACCGGGCTATACTGAGGGGCTCATGGTGGCCTCTGAGCTTGTTACCACTAACGTTATCTAGTATGGTAATGAAATGTTTGCAAGAAAATAACCAAACTCAGAGAACACCGAAGACTCCACAGTTCAACGCAATATTATCTTCTATTGGGACTTGGTTATACCTCCAGGCATTGGGGCCCAGATACTACTGGAACTCTTATTTATTTAGCACTAGCTGATAACCGGGCGTTGCCCGGGTATTAATTTTTAGGGGGAAAATGTCCGGACCAAACGTAATTTCTAATGTGGGACTTCCCCCTTACCAGAGGGAGCCCTTGTGGAGAACTGTGAAGCCATTACCCATGGCAACTCCACTGCGCTGTACAGTAAAGCCATTTTACAGCAGTACAATAGAAGCCATTTTAAGGCACAACATGCTGTATCTTAACAGAACACACACTTCAAGGGATATCTTAGCCCCACATAATTTTTTCCAGTCATCTGTGTACCAAGTTTGGTTGAAATTGGTTGAGGCATTCCAGAGTTATGCTGGAATGGCATATATATATATATATAACTCTGGAATGCCTCAACCAATTTCATTGGTTGATATATATATATGCCATTTTTAACCGATATGGACTATGATTATTTTTTGTTGGTTCACTGCCCAAAGTCTTTTGGTAAATTTGTGGCCAAATGTTAAATACAGAGAAATGTAAGTTACATATGTGAAAATAAGCTCTGATCTCCAGATAAATTTCCTAAACAAGAAAACCAAGACAGAGTGATATCTCTTGCAACATGAATTATTGTTGAAATATTTCATGCCCTGAAGACACACTTAATTAATTATCACTTGTTTAAGAAGAATAGATTATCCAATGTGAGACCAATATGGAAAATGAACCACCTCTTCTAAATATATTCCAGCAAGAAATAGGTTTGGTAATGTTAATTTTATAATGTTTGCCTTTAGATATGGTATCTCTAGTCCATAAAATAATTATACAAATGATAATACTTGAGAGTTATAAAAATTTAAAAAGGAGAACTTGTCTTAATATCAATCAAAACATGTTCTCTTAAATTTATTAGATTTACTGCACATCCGTTTTTCTCAGCATGACAAACAACATACTCTTTTTTCCCTAACAGTCACATTGTGAGATAGATTTAGTGACTCCAATCTTTGTACTTGAATGAATTACATATTGGATAATAGCTTTAATGTGTGTACTCCCCTTTAAACATTCTTTTTTCATTGAATATTTTTAATAAATACCCACTGAAACAAAGTTAAGAAGTTTAATAATCTTACTTGCAAGGCAGAAGTCGAACAGTATCTTTGGCTTTATAGTTTTCGATGCATATAGCACAATTTTCTGTATCAGTAGCACAGCACTTAAAAAAAAACAACAACGGTATTTAAGTATATTGTATATTATAACCAATTAGATTACTGTAACCAATTAGATTACTGCTGTGTGACATTTTTTAGATATGTGTTAGATTTTTAATTGGTTCTCTGTCTGGATGATCTCTAGGTTGAGTCGAAGGGCAGAGAGGGATGACGTTAAGTCTCCTCCCCTTAAAGGGACCCTGAACAGGAGCTGTGATAATATTCTCTCATTTAAGAGTCCTGTAAATTGGCTGATGTATCAGGGATACCGGATAGCTCAAGGCATAGAGAAGCCTGCCTCATATGCTGGAAAGCACCGGTTCAAATCCCAGTAGAAGGAGTATGGCCAGCTGAAGAAGGCTAATAAGCCTGAAATGGATCCATCCTGGTCTCTTTATTTTCAGCCCTTAAAAATCTAACACATATATATATATATATAGTTAGTTTTATGAGCTGATCAATAAATTTAAATTTGAGAGACCAAGATAGATCTATTTCGAGCTTATTAGCTCTCATCAGTTGGCCACACCCCATTGGGATTCGAACCGGGGCTGCAGTGCATCCAAGGCAGAAGCCTAGCACTACAGCATAACCAGGTTCCGCATTGCATCAGCTAAGACAGGAGTATTTAGTATAGATAATTGTTTTCACAACTTCCTGTTAGGGCCCCATTAAGGGAGGAGACATACTGTTTCCCTGTCTGCCTTTCGGCTCATCACCAGAGACCATCTAGACAGAGAACCATGAAATTACGTTGTGTAAATTTTTTTTAGATATGTGTGTTAGTTTTATGAGCTGATGAGGGAAACAGTATGTCTCCTCCCTTAATGGGGCCCTAACAGGAAGTTGTGAAAACAATTATCTATACTAAATATTCCTGTCTTAGCTGATGCAATGGGTAGAACCTGGTTAGGCTGTAGTGCTAGGCTTCTGCCTTGGATGCACTGCAGCCCCGGTTCGAATCCCAGTGGGGTGTGGCCAACTGATGAGAGCTAATAAGCTCGAAATAGATCTATCTTGGTCTCTCAAATTTAAATTTATTGATCAGCTCATAAAACTAACACACACATCTAAAAAAATTTTACACAACGTAATTTCATGGTTCTCTGTCTAGATGGTCTCTGGTGATGAGCCGAAAGGCAGACAAGGAAACAGTATGTCTCCTCCCTTAATGGGGCCCTAACAGGAAGTTGTGAAAACAATTATCTATCTATCTATCTATCTATCTATCTATCTATCTATCTATCTATCTATCTATCTATCTATCTATCTATCTATCTATCTATCTATCTATCTATCTATCTATCTATCTATCTATCTATCTATCTATCTATCTATCTATCTAGTATATAGTATAGTATATATACAGTTTGAAGTATATATTATACTCAGGGCCAACTCTGAGAAGATGCAATCAATGTATCCAGTCAGGCAATAGAACTAGAAGTTTTGGAAAAATGAAAGACTAGGATAATTGTGTGCAATGCTGCCACCTTAAACTGTTTTTATTAAAATTCCATTAGTTGGAACTTTGTACAAAGGAAATAGGATTTGAAATTAAATTCTAAGATCCAGAAATAAATAATTGTTAATTGCTTCATTTCAGTAGTCAATTATGTTTGGAAGAGCACCAAGTTGATGGTATTTAAAACCAAGATGGCTAACTACCTGTCATACAAAGATTTACCAGACTTTGTAACTCTGGTACATAGTCTAATAGGACTAGAATATGGCAGATGTATTAGTACTGAAGTAAGTTTTTCTTTTTTTTGAAAATTCATTTAAATCAAATTATTTTGACCTTAGAGAAAAGTGTTAACTCTAAGCCAAGGAAGGCTTGATGCAACTCATTTAACTGTCTACTTAGCAACAGAAATTTGGGGCTCATTATGTTCCTAAGTCAAGAACTATCTGTAGGGAGCTGTCTCCGGGGATCAAATCTGCAATTCATCCAAGATGCAGCGTGAAATACACTGGCAAAGCAGGGTCATTACATTCATATAACAGCCATATAGGTAGCTGTCAATTTACAACTGCACAAAATTATGCCTGACCTACTAAAAGATACTTACAACCCAAATACAAAGTTATAACAGCTGCACCACTATTCCCACCCATGATCATGTGGTCAGATTTGGGGAGCTGGCTGTTTGCAGCCTCCCATAGTCATGTGACTATGATTTTTGCTGGTTCCGCGTGCTTATTACTGGTTTCTGACAAAAAATGCCCATTGGGTAAAATTGAATTGCTTAATGACTGCAGCAAAAACGTTGTAAAAAGATGATAAAATCAGGTCTGGTCATATGGTGACCTGCTTAATGACTTAAAAAACCATAATTCCTTAAAACAGAATAAAGAGTTGAAAGGGAGTCTAGTCAAACCCCTTGCTCAAGCAAGAAACCCTATAACATTTCAGACAAATGTTCAATTACAGTCAAAAGTTGAGGTGTATCAGTAATTCACTGCACTGGTTGCCAATAGGTATCTGGGTACAATTCAAAAATTGATTTTAATCTATAAATCCCTATATGTGTTGTTGATACAAACAGGACCACCTCTTCTGCACAGAAATAATCAGTCTACATTGTCTGGTATGTACACTTCACCTAAATGTTCTAGCATTTGCTTGAGGTGAAAGGGCCTGCAAATAACATTTTTCATTAGTGACACCTATACTTTGGAACATCATTGTCCCAGATTAGGGAAACACCTTTATTTTTGGAGTTCCAAAAACTAATTAAAACTTGATTAGTCTGGAAGGCATTTGGATACAAGGATGCTGTCACTGAGTAAAATGTATTTAGTATATTTTTTTTTATTATACTAGATGCAGCTGTTAGTTTAATTAGTTAGCTGATTAATCTCAAATTGAAAAAAATGTAGTAAGTTAAGATGAAGAGATCTATTAATCCTAATAAACTTCCATTGATAATTTATATGGGGTAGAAAATGCATTCATCTTGAAAGGAATTGCACATATTAAAAAAAACATTATTAGAAAAGTAAAGTTTAATATTTCCAATGCCAAATTTATGTAATTACCTTATCTTCAACTTTCAGAGTATACAGTGGCAGCTGGGCAATTGCACCAATAGTTTCTTCTCTCTGACCCTTAAAAAAAATATTTATTTATTAATCAGATTTCTATACCACCCTTATTTATATAAGATATATAAATATGCGTGTTACGAAGAATCATCTTTCCGAGCAACAAACACTTATCTAAGATCTGTCATAACACAAGTAAGTCTGTACCATGAAAGATCCTTGGTGCTCTCTGAGCTTGGTAGTTTTCTTGCAAATGTTTCGTTGCCAAAATAGGTAACAGCATCAGTGTTTGAAGGGAGTTAGGAGTTAGTTAGGTTTGTTCTTATTTTTATATACTAGTGGTTTGCCTTGTCAGTGTTGCTGGGTGTGTTCTTGGTGGTTCTTTGAGTAGGCTGTTGTTTACTATTAGTACGCTTCTTTGTGTTTGTGATGTGATATATCTGCCAAAAAACCCCAAACAAAAAAACAAAAGGTATCCTGGAAACTTTACAGGCAGTCCAGAACACTGGATTTGTAATTGTAATTGTCTCATTTGACACAGGCCTGTCCAACCTCCGGGCTGCACGCACCCTGGACAGCTAGTAACACAGCCCCACAAGATTGTTAATAAAAATGTACAAAATAAAGTAAGTTTGTTATATATCAGCTATATATTTTATATGCGGTCCAGGACAACTCTTCACTCAATATGGCCCAGATAAGGCAAAGGTTTGGACACTCATGCTCTAGTGGATTCTACCTAGATGAGGGGGTGAGTAAGGTAACTTTGAAGGGCCCTGCAACTCTATGATTTTTTTTGAGTTATACAAGTATGGACAGACAAATAGACTAATATAGACAGACAGACAAAGAAAGGGAAAGAACAAGCAGAAAAAGACAAACATGAGAAAAAAGATAATTTTTAAAAAATCACATTGTTTTCCATCACATAAGAATTTATGTCTAATTTATGTAAATTTGTACTAGAGAAACTGAAGTTGCAAGGACTAAAATCATGAGCTTATTTGACTGTGTTTGCTCAGCAGAGCCATGCAAAGCGTTTGAAATATAATGCATAGAAACATGAACAAAACATTTATTTTAAAAATTTGTTAAAGCAGTTGTGCTGGAAGTAGCTCAGGAGCAGCTGTCTCAACAATTGGAATACTGTTAAGTGTTTGTAAAACACCTGCCTGTTGAAAAACTTTTGACAGTTCTGTACAGCCACACCTTATAGTATATTGTTAAATTAATTAAAGAGGCAGTTCAACTTGGTTACACCTCCACAGATAATAGAAAAATAAGGATAAGTATAACAATTAGTTTCATCATCTGAAAGTAATTTTCATCTGAAAATTACTGATACCTAATTCTAGCTTAAAGTACTAATCTAAACTTTAATTTTCAGGTATATCTAGTTCTGGAAACAAGTTATAACAGATAGAAACAGGCAGCACATTAAGAGAACTTTTCAGGTTAAACAGCATTCAAAGATTGGGCAGAGAAATGCACTTACATTACACAAGGTGAAAAGATAATCAGCACCAGTAATTACCTGGCTTCTAAATTGTGATCCAGCATAGACAAAACGTTGTACATAAAAAAATATAAGCCATGCTAAAGATATAATCATCATTGTGATAAATGCAATTGCTAGAAACACAACTGACTGTCCATTGATAAATTCTTGTACATGTTGTTTACCAACACTAATAGTCATTTTCACTGGAATTCCCCTTAGGACTGGCTCCAGGATCTCCATTCCTTTTGGATACCCAACCATAATTACAACTGTATCAGCAGTACCTATTGAAAAAAAGACAAACAGGAATCAGATGCATTCTTCTACAACTCTTATTTGCTGAAGGAAACTCGAGCCATCTTGCTGATAGTTATAAGTAAATTAAAATTGTTCTTGCCATAGTTTTACTTCCAAGATCTCTTGGTCCCAAGAATATGACTAGGAACTAAAGGAGGGTAGGCAAGAATATTTCCTAGAATGATCACCTCTTGCACTGAAGTATAAAAACTAAATCTGCTCATCTTTTTAAGCAGGATTTTCCCCCTTGTGCAGCCTCCAGCTGCTCTGGAGCATACAGATTGCTACCATACAACAAACATATAAAGCATGAGAATGCAAAACAATAAAAATATAATTCATGTTCAAGATTCATGTTAAAATTAATTGATTTTTTGCAGCATTTTTTCTGCCACATTTGTTCAAAATATTTAAGCTGCTGGTCCATGATCCAGTCCTAGTATTAAAGGCAACAATGGGACAGATTTAAAGAAAAAATCCACTAAGGTCTCAAAGGAACAGGGCAGTGATATAATTTCTACTAAATTGACACTGGGAATTTTTACAGCCCAGTTTATTTGGGCTTCACACTACTGGAATAAAAAATAATTGCATTTAGATGGGTCTGTAGTTTTAAAAAGCATACAACTATAAACATAAAGGCATTTTAATGAGAAAATCCAGTTTCATATTTTAATATTTAACAGTATTTTATCAAGAATGCATTCCAAATGTAGCATATGATTTAACCTTATTTTCCCCAGTTTTTCCCATGATCTCTTCCTCCCACCAATTTCCACATCTTCTCTGGCTTCAGAACTAACAACTGGAAGCTCATATTTTGCTTTTCTGATGGAACAGATATGTTTATCACTAAATAAGCAACATGCAATTCTTCTATTATCATAGCTGCATGTCCTTAACACTATATATAGCAAGTACTGAAAAATCCACAGTAAAGCTACCTGGTGTTTCAACACTTTCACTGTAGCCCAGTGGTATTTTGTATTCCTCTGACTCCAGCATACCCCTCCAGAATACATGTAGCCATTCTGAGATAGATTAGGAATCTCAACAATAAAACAAACAAAACTAAATGAAAAGAAAAGTTATAGAAAAAAAACGTAAAAACATAAAGCCTTTGCAAGTTTTAAAGGAATCATATTTGCTTCAGCAATGAGACCACTGGAAGCAGTTAAGACACTAATCTTCTCATAATCTAATTTGTCAAACCAAAAATTAAAAAGTTTAATAAAATTCAAGAAAAATGGCCTAAAATAGAAAGGGCCCTCCAGATGTTAATGAACTATAACTTCCAGCAGTCCAGACAAACATAAACAATGAGGGTTCAGCAACATCTGCAAGGCCAAAATCCAATTTCATCCATAAACAACTTTAGTTTCTTTCTCAGCAAGAATATCCAAAGTTGAGTTCATATTATATAGAGACAATAAGCAATCCTAGAATTTACACAAAATATTGATCAGAACTTTTACAGTTCTTAGACAATCTGCAGCAATCAATATTAATCCACTTAAAATTGAAAGACATAATCATCAAAACCGAATATAATGGGCATAACAAATTCTTCATACAGAAATTCATTAAATAGCATTAATCTAACTAGCCTAATTTTCTTTGATACTTGAAACAGCATTACTTTTTTTTTCTAGAAAAGAGCCAGTTTCTTGACTCAACCAATAGCTCCTTGTTATTGCATTACAGAAGAAACCTTGTAATTTGCAACCTACTTCTGAATCAGTGTCTTTAAAATGAATTTGCTTCATTTTAAAGAGAAGACTAGGCTCTTGATTTTGCACTGCAGAAATAAAATATTTTCTAGTTTGGGCTTTTACATCCCTATTCAAGGATGAAATATGATGCTTTCCGCGTGGGTTTTTGAGATATTTGGCAGATAACTGGTGGGAAAAGAAGTTTGAATCTACTTTTTTTAAAAAAACCAGCTCCTTACCACCCACCCACCTTCGCAACAAAAATAAGGTAGTTTTCAAATTACTTTCCTTATTTCTCCCCTCACTACACTGACCGAGGTACGACACAGAGGTAAGAGTGGAGTTGCCGAACCGAGGCTCGTTGTAGATGACCACGGCGGCCGCTTTCCTCCTTGCTGCGTTGGCGACTTTGTCCTTCAAGCGGCAGCCTCCGTGGGCCACTAAGGCGATCCAGGACTGAGGCGGCGAGAAAGGCGCTCCAGCCTCCTTGTCTCCAGACGAGCTTCCGGGCGCCGTGGGGATCTCGTATTCCACCTTGGGGTCGCAGCCTTCCATGTGGTGGGCCGTCCCGCCAAAAGGGATGCCCACTAGGCCCTGCGCGCTTTCCTTGGGCGAGCTGTTCCCGTAGCGCCCGCTTTCCGCGCGGTCTCGCACCGTGCGGTTGGTGCCGGGCTCGGTGTACACCGTGCTCACCCAGGCTGTGTACCAGACCAGCGACCAGGAGACCCGCGGCCATCCCCCCGCCGCCAGGAAAAGCAACGGCAGCGTCACGCGGTGCGACAGCAGCCCCATCGCTTCCCGGATGCACAAGGCGAGCGCTCCAGCCGGCGTCTGGGGCGGAATGTCTCGGCCGCTCACCCGGGGCGCGAATTTCGCCGGCTCAAGCAAGTGCTTCTGGATTCCCGCCTCTTCCCAAGAGGCGGCCCACCTGACGGGCAGACCGGCGCCTGAGCCTGGGAGAAAGAGGCGGCGACTGAGCTCGCTCAGGTTGTCTTTTTTCTCCTCCTTCTCCGAGCCAGGTTTTCGCGCGCATCGGCGGCGCGCCTTTACGCGCGACCATTGCTAGCCAAGCTTCCAAAGGCTCGGGGTTTCTTAAGTGCAGTCGGGTGGCTCAAGCATTCCGACCCCGAAACGCTTAACGCCTTGCTTGCAACTCGAGACTCTGGTCGTGCTTTCCATCTCGACGTACGATTCGAGCCTCTTTTAAGTCCCCGTAGAGCCTGGGTGGGGAACCACTATGGCCCTTCTACGGTCTGTGAACTTCAATTCCCAGAATTCCTGAGCCACCCATGCCATTCAATTCAATTCTGGGAGTTGAAGTTCACAGGTCGTAAAAGGGCCATTGTAGTTCCCCACCCCTACCGTAAAGCAAGCCGGCTAGGGAAACAAAAGGGCCTTTTTCTGGAGAAAAAGCGTGGCGCTTGGGAGAGAGGATTTATTATTCCTCTTTTGGTGTCCAGGGTTACAGTTCGATGCGTGAAACAGGCTCTGTTAAAGCTAGCCGTTAAGAAGGCCACACTCGTGAACGTTTTTTGATTCGTTAGCGGGGCTTTTCGGCAGCACATTGAGGATTTAGCTAGTGTTTCTCAAGCTAGGCAAATCTAAATGTATCTGAACTGTTGAATTCTAGGCGTTGAAATCCACACAGATAAACTTGCCGCGGTTGATAATTACTGAATTACGCTAAAATCCCTATTCCTTCCACCCTTTCAGCTTTTGATTGAAAGCTAGATTTTGTAGAAAAGTTGGTTTGCGGCTTAATTGCAGACATAAGAATTAAATCATTTGAAAATCTTGGTACACACGTGACAACATTTTCATCAAGCATACATTTGTTCCTCCCCTCCCAACCCTTATTGAATCTTCACATTCTTAAAGCAACGATAGATTTATTATTATTTTTAACACTGAGAACAGGCCTTGCACTTTCTCTATTGAAACTGAGTGACTTCATCTTGTCACATTAAAAGTTTGTAGTTCGTCTACATTAAAAAGAAGCAAGTACAAATGATTACATATATAAATAAATAAAATACCGTGGGGTTTTTTGCTTTTATGAAAAAAATACCATATAAGGTCATTATAGAAGGTCATTTATTTTCTTGTTTTTACATGTATGCCTGCTTCTGGCACTTAATCTTCTTAACTGTTTTATTTTTCAATGATCTTGAATTGTGATTACAATTCTCAGATTTCCAACCCAATGTTGTTGCATACATTAATCCTGGGAAAAATGATTGGACTTAAAGATAAATAGCTGAATTCATACATTACACCAGGTAATAATTATAATTGCCATTTCCATTAGTACTTTATTAATACTTGATTTTATTAACATTTAATGTTTGATAAGTGTGTTACAATGATCAAATCATTCCATAAGTGCAAATGGACAAGTAGGGCAAAATAAGGAAAATATTTTTATCCAGGTGAGGAAAATATTTTTGAAATACATTCTTTGGTTAAGTAGCAGATAAAACAATGCTTAGTTCTTCTAGAGGTACTATATTACTTATTGTGTAATTGTACCCACTTGAAATTATATTTTAAAATCATTTTTCACCAAAGATATAGTAGATATAAAGTATGGTTATTATGGAACTGTTTTGTTAGGAAGAGAGCTTAATGCCTGCTAGATTTTTGAAATATTAATATCAGAGATAATATGTACCATATTTTTCGGAGTATAAGATGCACTAGAGTATAAGACACACCCAGGTTTTGAAGAGGCAAATTATTTTTAAAAGTAGGTAGGTATATAGAGGGATAGAGAGGGTGTGAGAGAGAGAAATACAGTAGGTAGGGAGAGAGAGTAGGTAAGTAGGTAGGTAGAGGGCGAGAGAGAGAAATACAGTAGGTAGGTAAGTAGAGAGAGAGTGTGTGTGTGTAGATAAGTAGGTAGAGGGATAGAGAGAAATAGAGAGAAATACAGTAGATAGGTAGGGGGGAGAGAGAGTAGGTAGATAGGTAGATAGAGGGAGGAGAGAGAGAAATACAGTAGGTAGGTAGGGAGAGAGTGTAGATAGGTAGGTAGAGGGATAGAGAGAGAAAAATAGAGAAAGATATAGAGAGAGAAATACAGTAGATAGGGAGAGAGAGAGAGTAGGTAGGTAGGTAGGTAGATGTTTCCAGGTGTATTTACCCATGTGCTGGAGAAGGAAATCACTGACCATCTTTGGAACAATCTTTGTTTCTGCAGGCACAGTACTTCACCAACGTAATTCTCATCAATCACGCTAATTAAACAGCTTTCCAAAAGGGGAACCCCCCCTTTTGCACTGTGCAAACCTCCCCCAAACAGCCCGTTTTCACGAAAATGGGCCAGTTTTTTTTTCAAATAAAAGGCATGAATAGCCTTGGGGAGACTTGCAGAGTGCTCCTAGGAGGGTGGGGGGCCCAAAACAAGGAAAACGGTCCTTTTTTTGTGAAAAATAGCATGCATAGCCTTATGGAGGCTTATAGAGTGCTGCTGGGGCTGGGGGGGGGGGGCAAAAACACCCTGTTTTTTACTCATTTCTGCCCTCCCCAGCCCCCAGGAGCTCTCTGGAAGCCTCCATAAGGGTATGCGCACGGCCATTTTGGTGAAGGGGCCGGGTTTCAGGAGGCAAAAAAATGCTGTATTTGCTGTATAAGACGCACCCAGATTTTCAGCCTCTAGAAGAAAATAGGTGCGTGTTATACTCCGAAAAATACGGTATATTAAAATACTGTACAAGTAAAGTCTCTAATTCTTAATAGTACTCCTATTTATGATTAAATACGTAATGATTTTACTTTGCCAGTCAAAATCAACAAGATTAAGATCTCCATAGGAAAATTTATAGGCATCACTAAATCACAACTAAGGAAATGTTTAGCTAAAGAAAACTAAACTGAGGAGTTCAGACATTTATTCTGACTTCTATATTTTAATAGATATTATAAAGCAAAATGGGAATTTTTTTAAGATGGAAAGCTGTATGAAGATGGATGCATCCTTCAATTGAAGTGAGGGAAATGCTCCACCACTGGTCCAGAGAGAATGGCTCTGAGAGATGGGTAGTCGCTAAATCTCTAAATTTGATGAATTAAATTAAAAAATTAATAAATAAGCAAATAGTTCATTAGCAGGTGGCATAGTGGCTCAGAGATTAAGATGCTGAGCTTGTCAAATGGAAAGGTGATAGCTAGATTCGAGACCTGAGGTCCACATGACAGGATGAGCTCTTGCCAATATAACAGTTTGAAAGCATACAAATACAAGTAGATCAATAGGTACCACTTCAGTGGGAAGGTAACTGCTCCAATGATCCTTGACGTCATGCTGGCCACATGACTGCAGTTATGTCTTTTGAGAGCCCTAGTTCCATGGCCTTGAAACAGATGAGCACTGCCCTCTACAATTGACAATGACTAGCAGAGTAAAATTTACAGACTTCTACCTTTAGTAGCTCTTTTATATTTCCTAAAGCTTGCAAAGTAGAAAGGACCCAAACTCTGCATATGGAAAGGTGAGAAAGCAAAATAGATTCTTCACACATTACAGATGTTTAAGGCCCCTATTTATCTTTCAAAACTACTGAAACACCTCCCAAAATACTTCTGGGCATAACTCACTTTGCCATCAACAAACTACATAACTCCTGTGTTGCATGTACTTCCAACAGGTAATTGAAGGCGTGTGTTGCTTTTACCTTGGCACTATGAAAGCTATATTTGTGTGAGATACCAAGACATTTTTACAAAATATGAAGACAACTCAGAACAGTTAAATCATATTAAATTTGGGACCTAAATTAATATTGTGCTATTTACAGTAATTATATCATTGTTAATGATATGTTGTATAATGCTGTATATAAAATAAATGACAAACACAATCTTCTATGCCATGTTAAAGGATTTATGCTGCTCTTCCAAAAGAATATTCTTACTTTGTGATTGTAAATCAGTTATTTAATGCATGATCATGCTCGATTGTTTTTGATTGTTCTAGTGTTTGGTATGATAGATCGGAATGGAATTCTTAAGAGCAACCTGATGATGTCCTTTGTTTATCACTCTAGAAATACATGATGCAACACCAAAGGCACAAAAATGCATCACTTTCAACATAGAGTACTAGTGCAGCACAATCAAACCAACACATATCATTCTGTTTTACTCTGAATGAGTGCATGCACATTACAATATTTTACTTTTCTTCATAAATAAGAATAAAATCTATTGATCCATCTTTTGCTTGCATTTGGCATTTTAAAATAATTCTAGTATAGGAAAGCCATTTAAAATTTACTGTGGGAGTAAGGAAATTACAAGTTTCCATTGAAACTTGCCATTTCCTCTTAGATAAAAGCAAAAATAAAATAGCTAGAATATATAATTTAGAGCATTTCTAGATGTAACATTTCTGATCATCATGAACATAATGTTACAGTATGAAAAGGTGATATAAATGGAGTAAATCACACTATTGGGAGGGTTAGGAGAAACATGCACACTTGAAACTGGCCTGGCTCTAAAAGCAATCCCACATATCAGGTGATTCAGGGATTATAAATTATATTTAAGAGGTTATTTAAGAATGTCTAGTCTGTCTATATCCGTGATGGCTAACCTATGGCATGTGTGCTAGAACTGGCATGCAGAGACATCTCTCAAGGCACGCGAGCTGTCGCTCGTTGCTTTTCCAGGTTCTAGCGCAGAGGTCTCATTCTCGCGGCCCGCGGGCCAATTGCGGCCCGCAGGACGGTATCTTGTGGCCCCCACCATGATATGAAAGTATAATATTAATGCAGCCCGCAGGGGGAGTGGACTTCTGTCGAATCTCTTATGCGGCCCAGCTTTACCCAGACTCTGCCTCCAACGGCCCCCAGGTAAATTGGGTTTGAGACCCCTGTTCTAGCGTGCCAGCCAGCTGGTCTTTACGCACACAGGAGCACTGGAAACTGGAAGAGCAGCTGCCAGAAAGATGATCTTCTGGTTTCTGGCGCATGCATGGGCACTGGCTAGCTGGTCTTCATGCACGCATGCACACCAAAAACCAGGAAACCAGGTGGCTGGTGCACATGTGCGCACTGGGTGGCTGCTCTCCAGTTTCTGGCACGCACTCCCGTTTTGGCAGTCAGTGCCAAAAGGTTTCACCAACACTATTCTATATTAACTGGTCCCAAAATAAAACAAATCCCGTAACTTTTAAAAAGGGGTTGTTTTTTGATATTTTAAAACATCAGCATAAAAAGGAGGACTGCCTTATTGTGGGCTAGTAATATCTTCAATTTGGCTGTGTTGAAGTTACCACATTAAATATATATGTGAGTTTTAGACTGACCTAGTCTATACCCCTTCTCTATTCAGGTCTCTAGGAATTCAATGACAAAGCTTATGCTTCTATAATTATGTGTAGTATCTAATTGTGTCCAAATGACAGGGCTATACTTCCCCGAGAGGGTAGACTTGTAATGTGGGAAGACTTGTTCAGTTTTAGCTGTCTTAAGTTTGATTTAAAACCTGCTTAAGTGAGGAATGACACACTTGTTATGCCAGCCATGACAATTCAAGAGCCACTAGGATTGGAGATGATGTTTCGTGCTTTGATTATGTCCCATCTCAACTACTACAGTACACAATAGTGGGCAATTCTTGAAAAAATAGAACTGCAAATTAAAAAGAGAACTAGTATGCACTGATATAAATATGGTTGCTAGAATGCTGTCAAGATACCAGAATCACACAATGCCTTTAGTGAAAGATCTACATTGGTTGACAATGCTTTGAAGTGTTGAAATTGACCTATAAATTCTAAACAGCTCAGGGCCTTTCTCCCTAATGTAACACTTGTCCTGTTATGTATAAGTGTGCATAAGCGCACCAGCATGTCTAATGTCCCTGTCCTACTGCCCCCATTTATTTGTACCCATTGCCTGTGATCTTATTCATGTTATTTCTTATTCCTGTTATCTTGTACATGAGTGGCAGACTAAATAAATAAATAAAGTTAAAAAAATAATATCACGCTTACAAAAAAGGGACCAGCAGGAATAGCGTCTTGAAGATATTCCCATTAGTTTATCATTCTGGCATGCAGGAAATGGCCTTTTGTTTATTTCCCAGCCCTCGTAAGTTGTGCTTGGCCCCTGCTCCCAGAATTCATATTTCTAATGGTTCATATTTTATCAAAAATTTAACTGATTACAGCTTAACTTTTAGTTCTGGTTTAAATTATCAGCTAGCTAATGCTATCATTTTTAACTTTTCTTGGTCACCTTGAGAACTCACAAATACAAATACAAGTCAACAAATTGATTGATTAATCAATCAATCAATTGATTAAATAAATAAATAAATAAAAACCATTATTTAAAATTCATAGCATATTGTTAATACTCTCTGTAGCTTGTTCAGACTTAAAACAAGAGCAAAAATATAATATTGGAAATGAAGTAAAAACTTCTGATCTCTTTTTTCCTGAAGCAAGGAGTGCAGAACAGTAACTGCCAACTGTATTTGTTGGTCTGAGATAATGAAGTGAAGTAAATTATCGAATCATTTCTGGAAAGTTTCAGATCTTAACTTTTTTCTATTTTTTTCATAATGCTATTTCTAAATCATTCATTTAAAAGATGAATCTGTAGCTATGGAAAAATTAAATCTGTAATATAAATTTAATTAAAGTACAACATATGTAAAATATGCTATTACGTAGATGTTTGATTAAAAGCATTTAGGAACATTAGCATATCAATCATTATACCACTCATTACATATAGGTTTGCCATTTCTGCCGAGTTTTAGATTGTATTATTTAAATAGATCTTGTGAGATTCATATTTATAAAAATCCAAAAGTATTCAAAACATCTTAAGCAATACTTAGTATGATCTGTCTCCAGACTGTTTAACATCTGCAGCTTTTTTTCTAATGTTCAAAAGTAATTCTGCTTCAGTTAAGATGGAGCCACATTCAAAACTGCACAAAAATATTAAATAAATACCTGATAACATAGTATATAAAACTTTTTGTTCTGAATTAAATATGAAAATGCTGAATTCTCATACTTAAAAATTCAATTACGTTTCACTAGGAACTGCTTTGAAATATTCCTCCAAAGTAATAATTGTAATTCCTCCATACCAGTCCTGTAGCCATATATGTTCAATATTCATTTTCATAAAGAACCATTCATAATTGCGAGGCCATTTTCTCATTATGGGGTGCCTGGAAGAACAACCAAACAGCTAGAAATAATTGGCTGACATTATTTTATAGATTTATCTATGACTTAGCAGCAGTTAAGTATTATATTTAGAAAATACAACATTTAAACAGTGATTGTTTGAACTGCAAGATTTGTCAAATTCTATTGGCTAATCATTGCATAATGCCTCTTGAAAACGTATCCTTTTTGCTTTTCATTTTATTCAACTACATAGCCATATATCATCATTTGGAAAGAATGAAGGGAAGGAACTCAAAACAATTATTCTACTTCTATTATAATATGGGATGGATGCAAAGAGAAACTGTAGAATAGACAGAAGTAATGCATGTCACAAGGTTCTAGGAAATTCAATCTTTGGATAGTTTAATTTTGATAATCTTAAAACTGAGCTACTTCAGGGCAAGAAAAATCTATTTAATTTGGTCAGTTACTTTGTTATTTATTATTTCCTCATGCTGAACTTGTGATATCATTAGGAGAACTGAATTTTTGACCAAAGGAATTTAAAAGAGCTTAATAATGGCTGGAATGAATTTTTGCTTTCAATTCTTTTACTTGCAACCATTCGTTTAGTGATTATTCAAAGTTACAATGACGCTGAATCATGCGATCCTCGCACTGATGACCATTGCAGCATCTCCATGGTCACATGATTAAAATTCAGGCACTTGACAACTGGCATGTGTTTACAACGGTTTTGGAGTCACATAATTGCCATTTGAGCTTCAAACAAGCAAAGTCAACGGGAGAAGCCAGTCACTTAGGAATTGGGTGATTCATTTAACAACTGCAATGATTTTCTTAACAACTGTGGCAAAAAAAGGTCATAAAATTGGGTGAAATTCACTTAATGATTGCCTTGCTTAGCAACAAAAATTCTGGGGTCAATTGTAGTCATAAGTTAAGAACTACCTATACAATCTGATTAGTAAGAAATTTCTTCCAAAGACTTTCTGGTATTAAGGAAGACTGTGCTTACATTTCCCAATAATACTCCAACTGCTTATTTTATATTCTCTCCCCCTCTTCCCACCCGACACACTTCAGAGGATAACAATAGATTCATACAGACCTAGAAAACAGAGCTTGCTTGACAGATTCCAGTTCTTCTGGAGGCACTGTAACCATCTTTCCAATAAATGTTAGCCTGGTACACCTTGGGTCATCAGGATCAACAATTGTCTTTCTATAAACATAGACATGTATAATAATTAATATCTTAATAAATCCAAAACAGAACCATTTTTAGTAAAGTCCTTTCCAGAAGAAAGGCATGCTTGCTTACAAATGCGTTTTATTTGCTTAATTGTAGGTGCTCACCTTTAATTGAGAAAAAAAAACCAATATTACAAATATTTTTTAATTCAAATTATATTACGAATTCTTTTTGTCCAAATCTATGCAACAGTAACATTTATGTGTGAAGATAGATTTAAAGAATCAGCTCAAGCTCAAATTTATTTTTCGAGTATTGTTTCAGAATGCTTTGATGAGTCCTGATGCAATCAGAAACTAGACATTTCCAGGCAGAAATTGATGCTGCTCCCAAGTTTTATTTTTGACTCAACTGGGTTCTTTCATTGGGGTTGTTACTTGGAACCCTGACATTGGATATTTTCCAGGATTTTCTTTACATTTTTTGGGGGATATTTTATTGCTTTGCTTGCAGACAGTTTTCCCCCACACAGAAACTTTTATCTTGCTTGTGAATACCAAACCTAGATTGTCTGTAGTGCTTCAAAGTGAACCACTGTCTTGTATAACTAAATAAGATCTATGTGCAAATAATACATTCTCCAGGGATGGAATGTAAAAGGAGGTTGTGCGTGTAGAGCAGAGGTCTCATTCTCGAGGCCCGCAGACGGTATCTTGTGGCCCGCACCGTGTATAATATTAGTATTAATATTAGTATTAATATTAATATAAGGAATCCCTTATGCGGCCCAGCCTCACCCAGACTCTGCCTCCAGCGGCCCCTAGGTAAATTGCGTTTGAGACCCCTGGTGTAGAGCATTCCTAAGCCAGAAAAAGAAACGTGCTTTGTCATATGATCCACTTTTGCTCTGCATTCAGTTTCTTAGGCAGGTTGCTTATATCGTTGCCACTAATTTACTAGTTTGTGAAATGGATGCTTTGTGACCAGCCACATTCACTATAGTAGACATTCAGTGATGGGGCATCAGTTTGGAACCATACTCTTCTTAATCAGTAAGAATCCCAGATATTCTCCTTAATGGAAGATACGGAAATTCCTATAAAATTGCTCCCAGAGGAAAGATGCATTTGTAGACCTCATGTGAAAGCTTATAGATGTTTCCTCTCCTCCCAGCTCTTTTCAATACCATTCAACAGAACAATTTAGTAAAATTAGTAGATAGATTTACAGATAAGCAGAAAATGAATACAGAAGGGCTGAGAACAGGTTACACTGGCAAGGAAAGGAAAAGAGAAGAATATACCTTACTTTTATAGAAAAGGGTTATTTTAATAATTTTTCTAATGTGCTTACCATGCAGAGAGGCTTGGTTCAACAAAAACTGAACTGCCACTGCATAATGTTATTAATATAAATTATATATATTCTACATAATGTAAATTAATAGAAATAAGCTAATAGAAATAAACTCATAAGCTGATACTTGAAAACATATTTATTATAAGCACAGTATATTCTGGCATCTCAAAACAAAATGCTTGTATACAATAAATGGATTGTAGATTATGAGGACACAAAATCTTATGCAATTCCAAGTGACTCATATGCTGATAATTTTTTCATCCAATCTACTTCCTTTTTTCCCCACTCAACAGAAATTCCCGAAATGGCTGAGAGACAAGCAACCCGGTTATTAAAATATATGTCTCTGTAATAATACTGCCAGCATAAAATCTGGGTTAACAATTTTATCTGCTCTCTTTCTCACTCACAGTTGTCAAGAAAATAAAAAGAATTACATTGATGTACTACGCAAACTTTAAGAGTGTAGCTTATCCAACAAGTTGTTTCATAATAAGCTTCACCTGGCATATAGCCTTTAAAAAAACCTCCAAGCTATATATTTCAATCAATGAACTACTATCTCTTAATTGTGGCAGATAAACATCTAATAAATACTTTCATACAGAAACAAATACAAACTCAACTCTGTGGAGTTGAATTCTGAGTGCAAGCTTAATACACCATGAATGTAATATCTCAGGTTTATTTGGCAGAAACCATAACTGCTCAATTGAAATATTTCTACCATGTAGACATGAAATATTGATACTTAATATTAAACAAGGCTAGCAGAAACAAGATTGGTAGTAATGAAAAAATAAAGTATGGTGGTATTTGTCTTTCGGTAAATAGCAATAGCACTTAGACTTATATACTGCTTTACAGTGCGTTACAGCCCTCTCTAAGTGGTACAAAGAGTCAGCATATTGCCCCCAACAATTTGGGTCCTCATTTTACCCACCTCGGAAGGATGGAAGGCTGAGTCAACCTTGAGCCTGATGAGATTTGAACTGCCAAATTGCAGTCAGCAGTCAGTCAGCAGAAGTAGCCTGCAGTACCTCACTATTCACATATTTTGGCTATGAAAAAGGGAATACCATAGATATTAAACAATTTTATAGGATTGGAGACATTTGATACCAATGCCCATCCCCTCACAATAATAAAATAAGCTTAAAAAAAATCTCCATCCCCAAAAGATTCTAAAGTCTAAATTATCCTGAAAATGAACTACAAAAGCTAAAGTGTATTTTAATTTAACTAATTGACTTAAAATTAAAAATCTGGCCCAGTAGGAGTTTTTACTTCATGGTTCTACTGTATAATTACCAATTGGTGGTCATACGTGGAATAGAGCTTGAATTTATTATTTTTCTGATAGCGACCACAAGCTTCAAAGATGGCCATGATTATCTCTTGTGCTCTGTATCATTTGTTTTTAGAAAGGCATTGTTGCAATAAGATCCAGGAAAACTACTAGCGCCTACATTTTTTGGCTATTGTCAAGTAGGTAGCTATTTGATTAAATCTATATAAATAAAAATGTAACTATGAATTTGTTCAAAACAAATTCTCCGAAAGCAATGCACTGATTGCTTCCAAATTTTCACACAACGTTCCTTTCAAATACGTTACCAATTATATATATATATATATATATATGTATGTATGTATGTATGTATGTATGTATGTATGTATGTATGTATATATATATATATATATATATATATATATATATATATATATATATATATATATGTAATTGTTTCACAACAGCCTGTTATTATTAGGCCCCAATTAAAGGGAGGAGACATACTGTTTCCCTTACTGCCCATCGGCTCATCGCTAGAGACCATCCAAACAGCAAGCCAAGAATTACGTTGTATAATATTTTAGATATGTGTGTTAGTTTTATGAGCTGATCAATAAATTAAATTAGAAGAGACCAGGATAGATCTATTTCGAGCTTATTAGCTCTCATCAGCTGGCCATACCCCTTACTGGGATTCGAACCGGGGCTATGTTGCATGCAAGGCGAGGAACCTCACACTTAAGCCAAACCAGTTCCCAAACCAGGCAGTAAGGGAAACAGTATGTCTACTACCTTTAATTGGGGCCTAATAATAACAGGTTGTTGTGAAACAATTACCTATACTAATGTACCCTGTCTAAGCTGATGTAATAGGGGAACTGGTTTGGCTTAAGTGTGAGCCCTCATCCCATACATTAAAGGTACCACAGACAAAATCAGCAAAATTCTCCACAAGCACAACATCAAGACAGCCTTCAACACCGACCAAAAAATAACCAATATCCTAAGGAACCCAAAAGACAAGATCCAGCTAGAAAACCAAGGAGTCTACAAAATTCCATGTAAAAGCTGCCCTGCCACTTACATAGGACAAACCAACAGAAGGATTAGTGCACGTATTGCTGAACATAAAAATGCTTTAAAAAATCATCTTAATACCTCATCTCTCTATCAACATTTCAAAACTACAGGACATGACATTGACTTTCAAGGAACTAAAATGATCTCCAAGGCGGAACAGCTCAACAGGAGAATAATCAGAGAAGCCATTGAAATAGAGAAACAATCTAGCAGCATGAACAGACGTGATGATACCTCCCGCCTACCAGATATCTGGAAGCCAGCATTGACCAGCAGACGAGCCCCACCCTCCAGCCAAGCCGTTGAAATTCAAAACAAGGAGAAACATACAAATGAGACCAATCAGCATCAATCTACCAGTCACGATGCAACTGCACAGCCAATCAACCCACTCACAACAATAGTCAGCACTCCACCCCCCCCCCCACCAAGATTTAAAGAGGGGCGATGCCTCCGCAGTCACACTCACAGACACAAGCTTGCCTGATGATGACAAGTGAGATCTTGTCGAAACGTTGCAACAACTTTTCTATGCCTTATACACGGGAAAATCCCCGAAGCCAGCTATGCCAGCATATATATATATATATATATATATATATATATATATATATATATATATATATATATATATATATATATATATATATATATATATATATATATATATATATATATAGTGTAGATGTCACACCTGTGCCAGGTACACACAACGGAAATGTAAAAAATTGTAAAAAAGGTAGGTAGATGGATACAGAGAGAGCAGTGGGCCACAGAAATTATGCCATCCTTTATGACATAAAATACTGAGGGAGAAATACAGTAGGTAGGTAGGTAGGTAGGTAGGTAGAGGGATAGAGAGAGGGAGAAATACAGTAGGTAGGTAGGTAGGTAGGTAGAGGGAGACAGGAAGAAATACAGTAGGTAGATATGTTGGGGGTTATACGGTGGTTGTGTGTACGTGTTTGTGTGTACAGGTATAGATCCACACACAGATTGGTTGGCCATTTAACCAGATTGGGCCACAGCAACGCGTGGCCAGGAATGGCTAGTATATAATAACAATGCACTTTTCAGAGAGGATGGCTACAAGCAAAAAAGTAATGAGAAAGTTAATGTTTAATTTTCACCTTTGTTGGTCATTACATTTGATATCCTCCCTCTTTGTGTTTTTAACATCCCTGCCTTCAGGTTCTAGATATCCATCTATCATAGGAAAATGGAAATTCAATCTTGGTAAGAGAAAAGCAACTTAAGAAGGTTGTATATGGAATAGAAAACATGTTGGTAGAGAAAGGGCTGAGTATCTCTCTCACTGACTATTTAGGGACACATATTTTTGAAATGGTTGTTTCTTCCAAGAAACAGCTGTTCAATCTTTAGTCTCTATCAGTATTCTCAAACGTGGAGCCTGGGGAACCCCAGCATGGTTGACTGATTCTGTGAGTTGAAATCCAAACATCATAAAGTTGCTAATGTTGAGAAAACTGGTCAATATATCGGCATGTAATTTTGTGTCTAGATAAAGACTCCAGGTTGAGTTCCATCTCCTGCTGACTGCATCCATGCAAAATGGTTTGACAATTTTATGTAATAAAACAGGTTTGATGTTATCTTCTTCCAGAAAATGTTTTTTGACTTCTCAATCTTGCTTTCTGCCCTGAAATGCTCCCTCATCCAACTATTAACCAGATGTGATGCTGCTTATGGTAGTTTCCAAGAAAAGCTAAGTGCTGCCACCTGCTGAGGTAAATATGTTAGTAGAAGTACAAACTGTTTTCCTATTTCATTCCCCCACCCCTCCCTATCAAGATGCACCGAACCTAAGATAAGATTTTGTTATAATAAAAAAAAAAATCCTATACGACTTTCATATCCCTTAGAGCAGGGGTCTCCAACCTTTGCAACTTTAAGTCTGAAGGACTTCAGCTCCCAGACTTCTCCAGCCAGCTTAAGTTGCAAAGGTTGGAGACCCCTGCCTTAGAGCCATGGTCCCCAATCTTTCAGGCTCTGTAGACTGGTGGTGGTGGTGGGGAGGGGATGGTTTGGTGTCCGCACCCACCACTTGCACAAATAGAGCTTTATGTGCTTGACTGCTGGCTTGTCACTTCCGTGGTCCAGTTCCCAAAGGACCCTGGGTCATGGACCCAGGGTTATGTACTCCCACCTTAGAGTACAAATACAATACAATTAAACAGTACAGCATTCTGTTATAACTTCAAACATCAACCAACTGAGGTGGGAAAATGTTTTTCCAGCTTTCTGAACTCTCTGTATTATTGTATTAGCTATAGAACTGTGCATCATTGGTAATATTGGTCTAAGGCAGTATTTTGAACTTTAGCTCAGCAACTGTTAAATAGGTCAAAATGGAGCCCACAAGTCCTATAAATTAGACTTGCATCCTTTTTCCCAGATCACAATTCTTGTATCCTGTTTGGTACAATTTGATTAAAATTTGCAAATTCATCTGCTAGGTGTTCATACCAGAAACTCAAGAAAAAGTATATAGCTTCATTTAAGAAGTCAAATTTGTACTTTACAAACATGTAGTTTTCTGTGTTAGTAAATACATAAGAGACTGCAAAACTAAGTAATTGAATAAATGAACACATAATTAGGTAGCAAAGTTATTTCTAAAGCTACTGAATTGGGAAAAAATTATATTGCCATTTGCTTCTCTTTTGGAAAATATAGATAGCTACAGTATGACTTGCTATTCTAGATACATAACTAAAATGAGATTTTCTGATCTTGTTTCTTTCACATCTTTGGATTAATTTTTGGAGTTGGTGGAGTTCAAACAACCACTTTAAAACAATACCGAAATATGCATGCAACTCATAAAGCAAATGAAAAATAACAACACGTTTATTGCGTTGAATTGCTATCTGGAAAAAGAGTTAACTGTTGAAGTTATGAAAAAGAGTCATTTTCATCTAGTTGTGATTAAGGCACCAGGTTAGAAAGCAGGAGACTCTGAGTTCTAGACTCACTTTAGCCATGAAGGTCAATTGGATGACTTTAGGCCAGTCATTCTTTCTTAGCCCAATCCACCTCCCAGGGTTGTTGTGTGTGGGGAAAAGAGAAGGAGAAAAGTCTGTTGGATATGTTCACTGCCTTTAGTTATTTATAAAAATAATAAAGGTGAGCTACAAAGAAACAAATATCATTATGCAGTAAAAGTTACCAAAATGATTGTACCTGCAAAAATCTCCTTCTGCTTCAGGTAATGTCAATGAAGCAATTGAATTTTTCACCAGATCAGCTACAGTTTTATCCTTTGGAGTCATGTAAAAGTAAGGAATCCCGGTGCTGTTGTCTTTGGGGCCATCACTGATAGATAAACAAGTCCCAAATGGTGCCCCCTGGATCTGAAAAATTTCAAATGATTAGCTCTTATAAAGCATCCTTGGTGCAAATATTTTTGAAGCAAGTTTGAAGTCTAGATATCGGTATTACTTATTCTGAACTTGACTAGATATCAGAACTGATTTGCAATTTATCATATTTAATCTGAAATATTAAGGAGGAAAAAGTATCTATTGAAGAAAACATGAGTTTTATTCTGTCACTCATAGTTTTTTTAAAAACTTTTTGTTCACTGTTTCGGATTAAAATGAGTATTTTTTATCACACACTGTTTAGAAACTAATAAAAAGGAATAGTTGTAGAATTCTGAGCTTTTAAGGAATGTATATTTTTATTTATTTACAAAAGCCAACTACTTTTATTTATGAGTATTATACCCCATTTATTCACTGCAAGTTGAATAAAGCAGAATGTAATTAAAAAGTAATTAAAATCAAATAAGAATGTTTTAAACAACAGGGGTTTTTAATGGCTGATATTTAAATGTTTTAATCCTATAATAGTTTTATTCTGTAATTATGATATTGTATAAATTTCATAGAATCACTTGCTAGAGAGATGGACAGAATAAAATATTTAATGGAGGAAAGGAGGGAAGGGAAGGAAAGAAAAGGAAAGAGAGAGAAAGCTTATTGGGAAACTAATCATGGAATTGTTTTACTAACTTAGAAGCTTTTATGTCCCAACTTTTCACCCAAGTAGCTTTGGACAAAGGCACTTCCAATGCACTAAATATTGCAGACGACCTCTATACAACCTAGAGTCTAATTTTTTTCTTCTAGATATTGGTATTATTTATTTTGAACTTTATTGGATATCAGAAGTGATTTGCAATTTATCATATTTAATCTGAAATGCTAAGAATGAAAAAAATGTATCTATTGAAGAGAATGGGAGTTTTATATATACAGTTTTTGTTCAATGTTTTGAATTAAAATGAGTATTTTTATCACACACTGTTTAGAAACTAATAAAAAGGAATAGTTGTAGTGCAGAAGCAAAAATATTACTGCATACCTCCCTAGTATTCGTGATAATTTTATAAAGTAATACAGTGGTACCTCGGTTCACGAACGCTTCTGTTCACGAACAACTTGGTTCATGAACAGAAAAGTTCATCAAAATATGCTCCGGTTCATGAACTCCGCTTCGGTTCACGAACAGAAGCCGCGGCCATTTTAATGCTATTTCCTGGCTGTCACATGGTTGTGACTTCCTGTAGGAAGATAGTGGAGAGAAGGAGACACAGAAAAAAGTACACCGTGAGTACTTTCAGTATTCAGTATTTACATTAAACCCTATGGGAAACTGTGCCTCGGTTCACGACCAATTCGGTTCGCGACCAGAGTCAGTTCACGAATTAAGTTCGTAAACCGAGGTACCACTGTATTGTTTTGGGAGCATAATTCTAAGCAGAGAGCTAAATATTTCAAGCACAATTTTGAGCAATTTAAGGAAACTATATTTTGATTTATTCACAAAGCCAACTACTTTTATTTATGAGTATTATACCCCTTTTATTCACTGCAAGTTGAATAAAGCAGAATGGCACAAAAATAATTAAAATCAGATAACAATGTTTCAAACAACAGTATACAGGCAGGTACAGATACAAATGCCTTATGTGTGTGTTGTATATTAAGAGCTACTTATAACAAGATCTGAAGGTAACGTTTTACCTTGATCTTTAAGCATGAATGCTTTTAAATGTAACTTTTCAAGATGAAACATTCCCTTGAATTGAGCTTGATCTTTGATGTATGTATGCATATCTCTCTAAGTACAGTTTTTCCCCCTTTGGTGGTGGGACTAACAATAGAGTAGCAGTGGATTATATTATTTTTTGGACTTTCCAAATTAGCTACATCCCTGAGATTTATTGGTGACCCACCAATCAAATATTAATTACTATAGATGCAGTCTTACTTCACCTTCTGAGTTAGCAATCTGCTGTGACTTCAAGGTTATACTTGTTAGAAAGAAAATCAAATTAGGGTTTATTTTGGCATGTATAATGGTGTGTGGTAAGAGTCAGCAATAATAGCTTCCAGTTCTGCATGAATTATAACAATATTGTTGTAAATAACAAAGATATTAATTAGGGCAGTGCAGCACTTCAGTTTAGCTTTAAAAAGTGTTTCAGAGAATAGGGAGGTAATACCACATCATGTTATTTCTCTTTTCCTGGGTTGCACATTGCAGTATGGGGTGACTTTGAAGCAGTGCACAGCCCTAATATTAACTAATGGATTTAAAATTTGAGGGCAAAGTAAATTGCTTATGAATCACACAAACAAAATGCTGACTTGAGCTGTGCCCCGGAGAAATCCTAACTTTTATTTTCTTCTTTGAAGCATAATCCCTATTTTGCCTTGAGCTTTATCCAAAAATGCTGCTATACTTTTCTCACTTTCAAAGAGAGTTTGCTCTGGGACAAAACAGACAGCATTTTTAATAAACATTGGACTTGTTTGGTCCTGTAGGGCTAATTGTGAATTACAGTATGTTCTTTGGCTCTTGACCTATAGCAGAACCTCTGGTCATGAATGCTTCTGACTACGACCAAAAAATTCACAATTTTCCCCCCGCGGCTGATTTCCCCTTCCATGCCATTTTTTTTGTAACCACCAAATTTCCAAAATAAGGTTTGGGTCACAAACAAATTGGTTTGCGACCAAAGTTATGGAATGAATTATGGTTGTGACCAGAGGTTCTACTGTATATGTTACAAAAAGCATACAACAGGCATGTTCATAACATAGTCCTATTAAAAACCTGCAAGGATAGAAGCAATAACAATTAAAACTTCGTCATTCAAGCATGAAATTTATACGGCTGAATTATAAGCTTCCATTGGGCAAAAGAGAAAACATTATCAATTACTTTTGTTAGCAAGCAGACCTCCCCAAACCATTTCCTCACTTCTCTAGACTACAATTTCTATCATTCAGAGCCAGAATGAAAAGGGCTAGCCTGCCTAGCTCTTCATGATCAGGTCAGGTGAGCTGGTTGGTGACACCTGTTCAGAAACCTACATGGAGTGAGTTAGATTACAGGTTGTTGTGGCTGTTGTCCCTTCAATTTCTGTAGCATACTATACTTTGCTTAATTTCTTTAAATCCTCAAAACATGTAATCTCTTATTTTCTTTTTAAATTAAAATTACTCCAGGTCATCTCATTCTTAGCATTAATTTATGCGAGCCAACTTATGAATCATATACTTTACATTGCATTATTAAAATAGTTAAATATGAGCTAGATGGCACAACTGATGACGTCATAACCAGTTGATTGATTCCTATCCAGAGAATACTCATATAAGATTTACTTTGCAGAACAGTATCAAGGGCCCTATGCTATTCAACATTTTAATTAATGACCTATGTGAAGCAATTGAGAGACAATTATCTGATATGCAGATGTCCCCAAACTAAGAGGCTTAATAATTTGGAAGAGATGGAGAAGATTCTAAGTGATCTAGATAACCTTGATATTTGTCATGGAAAGCCAGTATATGAAAAGGCATATTTATAAATTTAAAAGTAGGATCAGATAAAGATTAGAATTATATGCATAAGAGATAAATTCCTTGTACGTTCAATCCCACTTGGCCAATAAAGAATTCTATATGAATTTTAGGTATGCCCAATGTCTATGTAAAAATGAAGTGCATATTTAAAAAATGACATATATTGGAAACTGAAGTCACAACTGACTCTTGTTTCACAATTCAATTACAGGAAGCATCTTGAGCATTGTGGGCATGTGATATTTGATCTCAGAATTAAATGTGTAACTTTATTGAAATCCTATTGTCATATCATTGGATTTTGTGCATTCCAGTCAAGTTTTGACTCCTGTAGGTTTCTTAACACCATTTCAGGAGTGGTTTACCATTGGTTTCTTCCTAGGGCTGAGAAAAGGAATGACTAGTCCAACATCACTCAGATGCCTTTACACCTGAGCTGGGACAAGAACTTCTAGTCTTTGGTTCTTTAACCTTGTGCCTTATAACCACCACAACAAACTGAATCTCATTGTTGAAATAATCATGCATAAAAGCCTCTTCTGGAAAGTTCTTACATATGCCTAGTCTCCAAATTATAAGAAGAGTAAACATGCAAACACATATTTCATTGTTGGAGCAGCAATTTTTAAAAGTGCATTTTAAATTATTTCAAACGTGGCTTTTCTTTCCCCATTTATCACAGCCAGTTTGAAATCAGTACATTACAAGCATCTTCTGGCACCATTGTTAGTGAACTGGAATTATCAGGATTCTTTAAGTTATGGGGTGGGTGGGTGGGTGGGGGAAACACATTTCAATATTAGTGTTGTGCTAGTACATTTTAAGTGAAATACAATAAATAAATGAAAACTTTATGCAACTGTTAATAATTTGGTCCCCATATTTAAATCGTAAAAAAAAACCAAAGAGCAAATTTGAATGTATTATAATTGCAACAATTATCTGACATTATTGGAGATTGGACACCTTCTTCTGATTGATTGGTTTCGGATCCCCCCACTTTTTTTTGTGTATCCACGTTGCAGGTGTCACTAAAGAGGCAAAATTGTCCTCCTGTTTTTTTCAGGACTGGGGAAGGAATCCCATGATTAAAGCATCTCATTCAAGCCACTAATTCAACTGGGCTGGATTTGTCCCCAAATGACAACCGCGTGGCTCAGTAGAGCCAGTGCGTGGCCAGACAGAGCTGAATGGCAGCAACGAGGCTCGAAAAGAGGGAAACACAGCGGCGCCGTTGCAGAGCAGCGCTCGGAGGGAGAAAAGGCGAACGCCTCCTTTCCCGGCTGCTGCCCAGTGAGGCGGCTTACGGGGGTGGCGGTGGTACCTTTTCTTGGGCTGATGTCGTGGCCAAGAAGCCCCAGCCCTGGCGATGCATCAGGAACCGGGCCGTTCTGGCTGCTTGCTCCAGAGGAAGCGCTGGGCTGTCTGCACTTTTGGAGCTCTCCCTCCGGTAGGAAAACATCCGCGACGGCGAAGAGATTTGCTTCGATCTCGCCGTTCCCGCCCGGGTTCGCATCTCCTCCTCTTCTTTGTACACCGAGGCCGGGTAGCTCTGCTTCCAAATGCTGCCGGTGTCTTCAAGGAGGGCGGGGAGAGCCTCTTCGTTGGAGGAGCTGTCCAGCTCTTCTTCCACCTCGTTGGGCACCGACCAGGAGACCGAATTCACGATCACGTAGCCGCAAGCCGGAGCCAGGGCCAAGCTGCCCCAGAGAGCCCAGGAAAGCCAGGAGACGCATAGAGCTCTTCCCCGCAGCTTGATCTCGGAGCAGGACCCGGGCATTTTGGGCCAAGACGCTGAGCTTGGCAATTGAGATGCCGGAAGGTTTTGGCTGTGTGGGAGCGGCGCCCCCCTGTGGCCAACAGTCGCGGAACTCCGAGCCCGTGACGACGGTTTCTTTTCGTTTGCCTGCCTCCGCTGCGTTTTCCTTCCCTTTGGTTAAGGAGCCTTGTGGCGCAATCAGTAACACTTTCTCCCTGATATTTAGAAAAGGTTTACCACGAAAAATAAATTGAAAAACAACAACACACGAGCGTACCTAATATAGGCATTTTTTAAATTGATTATGTGCAGTCAAGACAGCATCCAGCCTTACCGACCACATAATTCCGCTCCCTCAGAATAGTATATGGAGTTTGTGCATATAAATAGTAGGTGGTGCAAGTATGGGATTTTATCTGGACTCTTCTCTCCTGTTTGTGGAGAAGCATGAAGGTTCCTCTATGCCAGGGGTTTCCAAACTCTGAGATGTTCCCGTCTTGTAGTGGTCCAGAGTCCAAAGGAGGTGTAAAGAATCTTCTACAGATAGTCTTCGGTTAATGACCATTTGTTCAGTGATGGTTTAAAGCAGGGGTAGTCAACCTTTTTATACCTACCGCCCACTTTTGTATCTCTGTTAGTAGTAAAATTTTCTAACCGCCCATTGGTTCCACAGTAATGGTGATTTATAAATTAGGGAAGTCAATTATATTAAAAAAAGGAAAGTGCTTCAGTATCAGACAAAACCCCTACCCCCTGCCACGAAAGCTGGAACGCCCACTAGTGGGCGGTAGGGACCAGGTTGACTACCACTGGTTCAAAGTTTTGACAATTCTGAATAGGAAAGGTATAGCTGGTCCTCAAAATTGTGACTGTTGCAGTGTTCAGTGATCACGCAACTATCATTTGTACCTTCTTTGCTAACTGTACCTTCTTTGCTAACTGCCTACAAACAATGTCAATAGAGTTGCACATGGCACTCACGTGATGTCACGCCTAATGACTGCATGGGATTTCCCCAACAATGGCAAGAGGACTGCTGGAATTTCCATCACAAGTCTTCACGTGAAGGCACACTTTATAGCCTTGTCACTTAGTGATGGAATTCCTTGTCCAGTCATTAACCAAGGGGCAACATATGATTACATTCTTACAATAAATCCACCTTTCCTAAAGTTTCATTGTTCATTTGTGTTCACTTTAGTGTTTTGATTTTTAAGGGAGGAGTATACATTAAGATTAATGTACGATGGCAAAATATTTAGGAGCCCCTGCCCTATGTATGTAGGAAAATAAAAATAAAACTGATTATGTGAATGAAGCCAGAGATTCATTGTAGTTAATGACCAAAACGCTCAGCTGAAGCCAAATTGTGCAATATTATCCCATATATCTAACATCAGATGATAAATAAATACTGTTATCTAAAATTCATTCATGTGCGATATAAGATTGTGGTGATAACAACATTTGGTTTCTTTTGCAGGACCTTTGCAAGAGTTCCTAATGACATAATGCATTGAGATGCGCTGTAGAAACATGTTAAATATATTAATACCACATATATCTTTGGCAAGAAAAGACAAGCTGGAGACAGCCTAGGGGATGAAGCATAAAACACAAACACATTTCATGTTTCCACTCTGTAAACAGCACTGCAATCAATAAGACTGTGCAACAATCAAGTTTCTAAGAAAAAAAGATTATTCAAATAACCTGTGGACATTCAGGTGTGCCTGCTGGGAAATTTTGGAACATTCTGTACTTTCTCTTCCCAGGGGAAGATCACAGAAAAAAATGTTTAATTGTGGGTGCCAGAAGATGCTCAAAATAATTTGTTCCCTACCAAATCTGGATTGCTCCATCACTGACTGGTGAACATCAAAGGACTTGCTCTGATTGGATGGATAAAAAGATCATGAATTTTCAAAGCTGTTAAGAACTTTATGAAATGCCTTATAGAAAAAACCTCCTCCCTTGATCCCAATTTAATTGAACAGCTCAAGAATTATTTTCATGCCAAGAGACTAAAAAAAACCCTGGGGAAAACTACTCGAACAATAGAATTAAAAGTGAGAAAAGGATTCAGCAGAAAAGATACAATAATTATAAAAAGAAAAAAAAAAGAAGAAACTAAGATAAATGGGATAAAAGAAGAAAATTAATAAGAAGTAGAATCTTTGAGAGACCAAGAGAAAATGGTTAAAGAGGAGGAGGAAGGGAAATAAGGTACATATTAGTAGATTAGAGGGAATTGTATTAATATTATTAATGGTGGATAGTTAATTAAGATATAAGGAAATTATATCAACATTATTACTTGTGGATAATTAATTGAGTTGAATGTTCTTTATGTAAAAAATTGATTCTGATGGTGTATGTTGCTTACAGCAAAACAGACTAACAATGTGAAATGGCAATTTGGGTTTAACTTTAAAGATAATTTAAATTAAGAGACAATGAAATGTTAAAGAGTGGGATGGGCAATTTGAGAAACATATTTAGCGATGGAGTTGATGTTATTGTAAGTGATTAGAAATTAAGGGTAATTAGTGATATTGTTTATGTACTAAGAAGAAAATAAGTTTAAGATAAAAATATGGAAAGAGAATAATATGGCTGAAAATGGAAACAGATATGATGTAAAATGGATTATGTATATGAGAGGATGTAAAAGAAATGATCCAGACAACACTTTGTTCATAAAATATGTAAAAATCTGCAATCAAAAAGAAAAACGTTGGGGGGGGGGGATTATTTCCATGCCCCTCCTTTTAATTCTTTATTCTTTAGACTGGAGTAGATAGAAAAATAAATCAATATATAAAATTGAGATGGATATTTTATCAGATATAGGTTGTATTTAATGATGTACTAAGAAATTTTTTATTTTTTTATGTGTTTTAAATCTGATATCAATGGTGCCTGATACTTGAGTTGCTGTTTCTATTCCAGCTCAGTCTATTTGAATCTTTTTCATCTTATGAACTTCCCAACAAATTATATATTTTACTGAATTTCTTTGGGGAGAGGCTATTAACAATGTCAAAAGCAGTTTCCCCTTTGATGACCTCCTCCCCCTCCCTCCCCATCTTCCTCCTCCCCCCT
Organism: Rhabdophis nuchalis; assembly: GCA_039707465.1. Lineage (NCBI taxonomy): Eukaryota > Metazoa > Chordata > Lepidosauria > Squamata > Natricidae > Rhabdophis > Rhabdophis nuchalis. The sequence goes on along the minus strand of CM077651.1, from coordinate 35,235,127 downwards.
CGTCCTTTACAGGGCTTATTTATTACCATTATTAGTTACATAGTCAGATAGTCATCCAGTTAGAGTGGATCCATTTATTGAGTCCTTTCTAGGAGAGGCAGATGTTTGATGATATTAAAGACATCATCTCAGAATGTAAGTAAAGCTGCCTTCTGCAACTGATATTTTGTTCAATGCCATTGTTGCTTAAATGATGCTCCAGATGTTTTGGAATTGAACCTGGTGCTATTGCCATTGGCATCTTTGCTTTTTTTTTTTTTTAACCACAGTCATTTTACTTTTATTTGCAGGTCTTTGCATTCTATGGTGATATAGTGGTTAGAATTCAGTGTTGCAGGTAAACTCTGCCTATAGCCTGGAATTTGATCCTGATGGGCTCAAGGTTTACTCAGCCTTCCATCCTTCCAAGGTTGGTAAAATGAGGACCCAAATTGCTGGAGGCCGTATGCTGATATTGTAAACTGCTCAGAGAATATTTTAAAGCACTGTGGAGCAGTATATATAAGTCTAGGTGTTATTGCTTTTGTGTTTTCTAACCATCTTCTAGTTCTTTTACTTCTGATGTCTCCGGGTGCTGCAGTGTCCACTATTCAGAGTTTTTTTGTCTTTCCTGTCAACAATTGTTACTATTATTATTTGCCAATAAAGCTATAGCATGAGTCCTATCTATTTTAAATGCCAGTTTGAGAAGAACACCAGTAGAAGATGAGAAGTGGCAGCAATATTTACCAAGCAGCTACATCAAGGCCAGAAAGCAGACCAGGAGAGTGTGTAGAGCAATAATCTCTTCCTAGGAGAAGAGGTAGGTTTTACATCTCCAATCTTATATTCTATGAGCTCAGCCCTGTCACATCACTGATCTAGTGTGCTTTGTACAAATACTAAACATATAGACCCTATTTAGCATGGCTTCTAATTCATGTATTTATTTCCTGTTCTCTGCAAATCTCTAACCCTTTGGTTCATATTAAGAATGCTTTCTTAAAAGCTTATTAGCATTCCACAGCTACCACTCTTTGGAATTAATCTTAAAAAAAACAATTTATTCAATTCAATTCAATTCAATTCAATTCAATTCAATTCAATTTATTCAATTTATATCCCGCCCTTCTCCGAGAGGACTCAGGGCGGCGCACAGGAATTTAAAACAATATACAAAATAGTACCAATTATAATTTAAAAAACTTATTAAATGACAAAACCTGCGCTAAAACCAGATTAAATCCCCCATTTAAATTGTAAACTATCCCTCCCCTCCTCCCTGGAACCCCCTAAAAGCCAAATTAAGAATTTTGTTCAAACACCCCTAGAACTGCGACCCGCCCACCTCTCTTGATACAGAATCCCTCATCAAGGTGGGCCCTCGTTGACGTGGAGGGCCATACCTGCGAGTAGGGGGACTCCCGCAGTAGAAAAGGTCTGCCTTAGAGTACTTCATGGTGAATGTCATAAATATGATATATATAAATATGTATAAATATATATAAAATATAAGGTCAGAGGAGTTGTTAGACAGGGCATTAAAATTCTAGATGTTATTGAATATTAAAATAGATGTTAAAATATGTAAAGTACAAGTTAAACTCAGGAGACGTCTAGTCCGGCTCTAAAAAGTTCATAAATAGTTCATAAATTCATAAAAATCATGCATGGTTCAAAGATAGTTAATCATGGTTCATAAATAGTTAGTTTGTCATCGAAGGTGGGAGAGTTAGTTCATATGGATATATCAGACTGGGGGTAGAGGGTGGCTTTGGCCTTCCAGTTGTAAATTAGTCCCGGCCTGTAGTCCTCAAGGACTCCTCCAGTCCCACAATACCAGGAGTCTTAAGGGCCTCAGCTGAAGAGTTCTAATAGCTGAGGCCAGTTTTCCTCGGCCTGGAGCCTCCACTGCCACCTTTGTCCCCGGTGGCATCTCCTTCGGCCCCAACGCCTCCAGCGCTCCTGGTATCTTTCGGCCTGCCAGGCCCAGATCTCCTTAGGCCCGGCCCGGCCCAGCCAGGCCTTGCGGCCTCGATGTTACCCTGCCGGCCCATGCCAGTCCAGTTGGTCCTCAGCTAGCCAGGTCCGGCTCTGTCTGGCCTCCCCAGGTCTTTACAGTCGCTGGCCTCTGATGTCCGCTCCAGCGCTGGTCACTTCTCCACCCACTGGCCGTCCCGGCTCCGCTCGCCAGCTCCTACCGGCACCGCTCTTCTCCTCCTCTCCTCCACGCCGCGTGGCTCCACTCCACTCTGTTCCTCCATTCCTCTCCTTCTCTCCTTCTCTCTTCCGCGCCGCGCGCCGCTCCACTCAAGCCTCGGAGCAGCGCGGCGTTTTGGAGCCTCCCCGGCGTTTTGGAGCCTCCGGCCAGCTTCCCTCCGATGGCCCATGCAGAGCCGCCGGATCACCCTGGAAGCTCGTCCTGGCCTCAAAAGGCAGCCAGGGTGAGCGTCTCGCTGGGCCTGGCCCTAAAAGTTTGCAAACGGGCCAGGCGACATGCCCTAGCCGCCCACAACTCCCGCGGCCCTCATAGCGCTCGGTGGCAGACCGCCATCTTCGCGCATGCGCAGTTCATGGCCCTTTAAAGTTCTCAATTACATGAACTGCAGCTGTTCATATATTCCATGCAACTTTACATGCTTGCATAATTGTTGGAGTAACTCTTGATTTCTATTGTTGATTCCTGTGCTCCTCACTACAGTACATCCAACTGACAATTTTTTGTTCCTCTATTGTGGAGGAAGAAGTGGTGGTGCAGCAGGTAGAATTCAGTATTGCAGGCTAAGTCTGCCCATAGCCAGGAGTTCGATCCTGACTGAGTCATGGTTGAATCATGTAGACCTCCATCCTTAAAATGAGACATCTGCATATCACAATGTTGATTCTCATATGATAAGCTATGATAAAAAGAATCCCTTATCAAAATTGCTCAGGATTGATAATTCTTGAACAGTCATGAGTCATATATGAGAATAACTTAGTTGAAAACAGTATGCTGTCCATCTCTCTAACAAGTGATTCTAAGCAATTTATACAATATCATAAATACAGAATAAAACTATTATAGGATTAAAACATTAAAATATCAGTCATTAAAAACTAAGACATTAAAATTAACATTAAAAGGGATAAAAACGATATGTAGACTAGGTGGAGATGTTGTACTAGTCTACAGCCACCTCCAAAATGGGATTCCCTATCAGGGTCACAAGCCAGTTGGCAAAGCTGGGCTTTAGGGCCAAGATGGTGGAAGTAGATCTTACTTTGGGAAACATGATATTCCAAAGGATGGGGGCCATGGTAGAAATGGCCGTCTTTAAGGACCTTGGATAATTGATTTTTGGCATGATAGCAACTTTATGAAACCATCCACTGCATACTAATATGACATGCTATTATGTCTACCCTGCTCTTTTCACATATACTATGATTGAATGACATTGATGCCATTGGAAAACAAATTATTCCTATAAATGTTTTCATTAATCTTGACCCTGAAGAGTTCCTAGAACTTTATTTAGCTTCTCCCTTATACTTTCAAGTAGTTGTGTGCATGGAAGGCAACAGACTTGTAAAGCACATATTCACTGAGATCATAATAACATCAACTACACGGCTCTGTGATTTCTGCCTTTTCTGGTTTATAATATTGAGCTCATGAATATATTTAATAGTCCTTCTTCAGCTTTTAAAAAAGTATCCATATATTCCAGCAATCTGTGGATAATAGACCATCAAATATTTAATTCTGTACATGAAAAATGTGCTATTGAAAGAAGCAAATTTTGAAAATTAAAATGTATTAACCCCCCTGGAAAGAAAAGCGGCATCAGAGAACTAATCCCGCAAAGCAGAGAGAGTGAAATTTTTTATTTTATTTTTATTTATTTTATTTATTTTATTTTATTTATTTTATTAAATTTATATCCCGCCCTTCTCCTTGTTAGGACCCAGGGCGGCGCACAGGGATGTTAAAATACATACAAAATATAGAATATATGAAATTTAAAATACTTATTTTAATAAATAAACCCTGCGCTAAAAACCAAATTAAAATCCCAAGTTTAAAAACTATCTAATGGTCAGTGTGGAGGTTACGCTAGGCCGGCTAGGTGAAATAGGTGTGTCTTCAGACACTTGCGGAAGAGGCGGAGGTCGGAGATGGTGCGGAGTTCAGGGGGTAAGTCGTTCCAGAGGACTGGGCCCGCCACAGAGAAGGCTCTCCCCCTGGGTGTCGCTAGTCGGCATTGTCCAGCCGACGGCACCCTGAGGAGGCCCTCTCTGTGGGAGCGTATCGGTCTAAGAGATGTATGGGGCAGGAGGCGGTCTCGCATATAACTAGGCCCCGAGCCATGGAGCGCTTTAAAGATGGTCGTTAAAACCTTGAAGCGCACCCGAAAGACCACAGGAAGCCAGTGCAGCTCGCGCAGGATAGGTGTTATGTGGGAGTGTCTAGGCGCTCCCGTAATCACCCGCGCGGCTGCGTTCTGGACTAGCTGCAGCTTTCGGGTGCACCTCAAGGGAAGCCCCATGTAGAGAGCATTACAGTAGTCGAGTCGAGAGGTGACGAGTGCTTGAGTGACTGTGCGTAAGGCCCCCCGGTCCAGTAAGGGGCGCAATTGGCGCATCAGGCGAACCTGATGAAACGCCCCCCTGGCCACGGCTGCCACATGATCTTCCATAGACAGCCGGGAATCCAGGAGGACACCCAAATTGCGCGCCCTCTCCACGGGGGCCGGTGTTTCGCCCCCAATGGCCAGAGTTGGAATAATCTGGCTGAACCGAGGCGCCGGAAGCCACAGCCACTCAGTCTTGGACGGGTTGAGCCTGAGTTTGTTACCACCCATCCAGATCCGTACGGCTTCCAAGCACCGGGACATAACCTCGACGGCATCGTTGGGGTGGTCTGGGGTGGATAAGTACAACTGAGTATCATCAGCGTACAGATGATATCCCACCCCAAAACCACGGATGATCTCACCCAGCGGCTTCATATATGTGTTGAATAGGAGGGGCGAGAGGACCGACCCCTGAGGAACCCCACATATGAGGGGTCTCGAGGCCGACCTCTGCCCCCCTGTCAACACATATTGCGACCGACCAGAGAGGTAGGATGAGAACCACCGCAGAACGGTGCCTCCCAACCCCAACCCCCCCAGTCGGCGCAATAGGATACCATGGTCGATGGTATCAAAAGCCGCTGAGAGGTCTAATAGGACTAGGATAGAGGAATATCCTCTATCCCGCGCCCTCCAGAGATCATCAACCAACGCGACCAATGCCGTCTCGGTGCTGTGCCCGGGTCGGAAGCCGGACTGGCGCGGGTCTAGATAATCAACTTCCTCCAAGTGTCGCGGAAACTGTTGAGCCACCACACTCTCAACAACCTTCACTAAAAAGTGGAGGTTGGAGACGGGACGATAGTTCTCTAATAATGCTGGATCCAGGGACGGCTTCTTGAGGAGGGGCCTTACTACCGCCTCTTTCAAGACGGCAGGCAAGGACCCCTCACTCAAAGATGCGTTGACAATGCCCTGGAGCCAGCCTCGTGTCGTCTCCCAGGATGCCAGTACAAGCCAGGAGGGACACGGGTCCAATAAACATGTGGTAGCCCTAAGTCTCTTTGACAACTTGTCCATATCCTCGGTGGTAACAAAATCAAACTCCTCCCAAGATGGTGTCACAAGAACAGCCTCGGCCCGCTCGACTGGGCCACTGTCGATGGAGGGTAACTCGTTCCGAATCCGAGTGATTTTCTCCTGCAGATAAATCCCAAATTCCTCTGCTCGACCCTGTAAAGGGGCTTCCCGCGGCCTCTGTTGAAGGAGGGAGCGGGTCACCCCAAACAGGGCGGCAGGGCGGTTATCTGCGGATGCAATAAGAGTGGCACAATACTCACGTTTGGCCACTCTTATCGCCACTAAGTAAGTCCTAATATGGTCTCTCACTAGTGTTCGGTCGGCTTCGGAGCGAGAAGATCTCCATCTGCTCTCTAGGCGTCTCTTGTGGCGCTTCATCCCCCTAAGCCCCTCGGTAAACCAAGGAGCCCAGGTGACATCCGATGGATTAATTGAAAAAGGAAATGAATTGCCAAATAAGGAATTGCTGTTAAACAATGTATCCTGAGCCTTGCTACATTTAAAATAGACTGTCTTTAAACTTTTACTTTCTTCACCCCTGCCAGCAAGGCGGAAAGATGGCGTTTCTTTGTTCCCAGATGGAACTTTTCCTTTTGAAATCAAGCATTCCTCCATTCTAACAAACTAAATGAGATTAAATTTAAAATATATATAAAAAGACTTGCTCTAGTGACTTTCAGTGTTCTCTTCCTATGTGAAGCCTTCTGTTTTTGTTTGGAAAATTATATTTCACTTTTCTCTCTGGAAACTGCAAACTTAATTTGAACTATTATTGCTTTTGTCTGGGACTTCACGGACTGCCCGCCCTACAGTGCCATTTTTTTCTTCTTTCTTTATATTAACATCTAAAACTTTAATTATGGCATCGAGAAAGCCTCCTTTTGGGAAATCAAGCTCTGCCCCAGCATCTACAAAGCCCAGTCCAACCTCACAACCAAAAATTACAGCTTTACTTCAGAGGGAAACAGAAGCAGAGGACCCCAAGCCAACAACTACAGAGGAGATGTTTCAAAAAATAATGAATGAAATACAACAAATCCGGAAAGACAATTTAAGTACAAGACTGGAACTTTTGGAGGCACAAAGAGAAATAACAAATAATAAGCAAAAGATTGAGGGGCTGGAGGCGGGGGCAGCTGGGATGGGGGAAGAGATAAAAGATTTTAAGAAGGAAATTACAGATATTACTGGCCAGATGTCTAGAATTGATTTTGAACGTATGTATTTCTTTTTAAGATTTCAGAATGTTCCAGAAGTAGATAATGAAAATTTACGAGATCTAATGGCTACAATTTTAGCGGATTATACTAAGAAAAATAAGGAACTTATTTGGGGGACATTGATTTGATTTACAGAATTAATTCAGCATATGCCAGAATAAATGATGTACCCAGAGAGATACATATTAAATTTATAAGAAGGTCAACAAGGGATGAGATACTGGGAGCACAAAGAGGGGGAGCTTTGATATATCAGCAAAACGAGGTGGCCATACTGAAGCAGATCCCTATAAAAATACGAGATTTAAGAAGGAAATATTCCTTCCTATCGAAAAAATTACATAAAAAGGGGGTGTGGTTCAAGTGGTTGATGCCCGAAGGGATGCTGGTATTCTGGGAGGGAGGAAGAGTTAGAATGAAAACAGTGGAAGAGGCGGAAAATTTTCTTTAAAAACATTCCTCAATCCTGGATGATGACGATATGGGAACGGGAGGGGCCACGGCTCTGCCTACTGGAGGGGTGGAGGAGAAAGAAACAATAGCAAAAAGGCTCAGATCACAAAAATATTTTTTTTTCTTTTTTATGTATAGTAATTCCTGTATGGATGCTAATAGAAACAAAGTAATTGAATGTATGAAATTTTACTTTTGATTATGGAACTTATGATTTAAAATGTATGTACCCCTTCCTATTTTTATTATTTTTTAATGGAACTTACTCAAGAAGACTCAAAGGCGGTCACCAACCCTGATGTGGAAGCTCTAAAATATTGTTATAACACTTTACCTACCCGTTTCCTTTTATAAAATGTTAAAACTAATAAAAGTTAATTTCAAAAAAAGAAAAGAAAATTAAAATGTATTATGAGGTCACATATTTTAACTGGTTTGCCAAGATTGCAGAAACGATAAAAACATTGTCTATGAGAAGAAGCTTTCTTGGTCCATCTAAGGATAGATAAACAGGTGTGGTGGGAAGAAATGAAAAAGGCTTAAGGAAGAGTACCAAAGTACTAGGGTATTATGTAATGCAACATTGCAGTGTGGTATATTTAGAGGTTCATATGTTATACAGGATGCAGTAGGTTCAAGTCAACCTCAGTGAAGGAGGCTCTTAAAATCCCTGTGAAGAAGATTAGAGAGAGTGAGAACAATTCCCCTTTTCATTGGGCTATTATGGAGCAAACTGACTGCCACGTATGCCACCTTAAGTCATAGAAATCTAATAAAACAAACAAACAAACAAACAGCAAATATGTTATTCTCTGAGCCTGAAGGAGGCAACTCGCTGAATCATAGAATTGGAAATACTGTTTTGTCCACGTTCCATTAATGCATGAAAATGCTTCTCCTGTATCCTTAAGAAAGGGCCTTCCTTTACAACAGTCAGAGTTGCTGATCTTTAGGAAAATCCATCCCAAAGTTCTCAAATATATAGATGATGGAACTGATGCTGTTGAATTTGATACTTAATCCTGATTTCTTAGTACAGTCATATTTCATGCTATGATTGCATTTATTTTGATACTTTAATCCACTAAAAGCTACCAAGAGTTGCATGTAATTGTGCAACCCTTGAGGTAAATGATAATAACAAAAATGAAAATAATTCAGCAATTATAGAAAAAACAATGTCTTGAGCCAAGCCATCCTGCAGCCATTAACATTCCTGATTACACAAGAAAGTGTAAGCACAGAACTAGCACCTTGAATTCTACCTGGAAACTATCTAGCAGCCAGGACAGCTTGCATAGTACTGATGACTCATAGGAGTAATGTGCTGCACACATACCTCAACATACTCATGGAAAAAGTTCTCCAAGTCCTCCCTACCAAAGAGGGTCGATGTCCCACAAAATAGGGGTGTGGGATAGCATTCTGCAGATACAGTAAAGCTGGAGAAGTACTGACTCTTTACCAACCTTACAACCACAATCAAGTCCTTAATAGCGGTTTTCACTGGTGTTTAGTAGAGTTCATACCTACTGAACACCAGCGATACTCTAAATATCTCTTCTCCGATTTGATCTATCAAATCTTCTGTCAAGCTTGGGGAGTGACAAAAAGGAGAGAGATGGGTGCAATCCAATACAAAGCCTCAGCAACCACTTTATTCCAAGCAACAGTCAAGACCGTGGAAGGAACTTGCGGCAGACCAACAGGGATAGTCCCCATCATCCTCTGAAACAGCTCATCAAGTAGTCATTAAAGCATAACAATTTACAGTATTATAATAAGTTTACCTGTGAGTGTCATGATATTGGAGAATCTCTAAGAAATCAGGCTGTGATTTGATCATGATAATGGGACAGCATAAACACACTTAATTTCAAATCACATTGTCACTGCTGTGACAGAATACTAAATCTGAAGCCAGTCTCATGATGACCTAGTGGACACTCATGGCTGTTATGAAAGCATTGAGCTCCTGAACCACCTCAGACTGCATTCCCAGAGAAAGACGTCCACTACCCATCTGGAGTCAAGGACATCAGTCAAGGAGGTTGCAGTGTAGGAGATAGGTAATTACAATAGCAACAGTCTCAATGGATCCCTAGAGCCCAATGTAATGATCAGATTGTCACAACCTGTGGGTCCCTGGAAGCCACGAGGGATTCTATGATATCACAAACCCAGGAGAGTGAAACATCCAGGGCCATTCAGTCTTCATTGAACTGGTCTCTTCCTCCCCATCCAGATACAAAGGTCTTGAGGTACTGGCTAGTAGATTGACAGCTTCATCTGCACAGCCTGAGGTTGAGATATAGAACTAAGTATATTTCACATACTGATAACAGAAAATCTAGCTGTTTTTCCCACTTAAAAGGCCACATGATCAGAATGTAATTGATAAGGTAAGACCAGAAGATTATAAGTAAGAAGATTCTGGGTTGAATATTTGACATGCAGGGTTTAGATATGTGAGTTTGTTGTTCTGCCCTCAGTGTGTTACACATTAATATTTATTACATCTAGGTGTTTGTGGTGACCAAGGGAAGGCAGAGACATCACTAAAGAATCAACTAACAAACTTCAGGTACTCAATAGGGAGAAAAGCTTTGAAGTGAAATGAAAGATCAAAGTTACACTTTCTATCTACTTGTGTCTTAGAACAAATATTTACCATAATTAGCAAAAGAAGCATTTTTACTCTCTTAGTAGAAGAGTTTGTTATTGCACATTCTGAATTACAACAAATCAGTAAAAGTACACATGAGTATATATATCCCTTATTGTGCAAGTTTAAAGGGAAAACTCTTCGACGTCTCCCATGAATTCTGGGAAGATCTTCTGTTTTGAACTGCTATTTCTAACAAAAGATCAACAAAGTACTTTGAGGGAGAGCCTCTTGCCATAACTATATTTTAAAATGCACCTCATCCCTCTAGGCTCTTCTGGAGATTTGGAATTTTAATATTTTATCTGTAGCCTACTAAAAGCACTGTCTCGAGAGAAGATATTTTGTGATTCTTCTTTGGTATCCAAAAGATAAAGCAAAAAGAGACAGTGACTATCCAAAAAAATGTGTTGCTGTCTAATCCTGAAGAAGGCAACTCATTTAATCATAGAATTAGAAATGCCACCTTCCATTAATGTGTCAAAATGCTTCTCTGAATCCTTAAGAAATGGACTTCCTATGTAACAGTCAGAGTTTGCTGATCTTTGGGAAAATCAGTTCCAAAGCGCCCAAATATTTTATGCTATGATTCCATCTTTCTTGATATTTTAACCCATTAAAAAGTACCAAGTTGTATGTAATTGTGCAACCCTTGAGATAAATGATGATAATAACAAAAATGAAAAGAATTATAGAAAAAACAGTGCCTTCAAGAGCCAAGCCATCATGCAGCATTAATATTCCTGATTACACAGAAAAGTTTAAGCACAGAAACAGCATCTTTTTTTTTTTTATATTGAAAAAGTTTTATTGAGTTTTACAATTTTTTCACATAGGGTAGGGTAAGGTGAAATAAAGAAATATTTTGAGAACTTTCACGTTGGAATCGTTGGCCCCCTCCAGGGCTTCTTGACAAAACATAGAAAATACATATAGCAATAGTACTACAAGATGAAGAGAAGTGCATACATCGTTATAAATTCTATGCTAGCAATCGTGTACAAACATCCAAACAAAAGTTATACTGTATTAAAAAAGTCATTTTTTTGATCTAAGTCTCTTAGCAATTGTATCTTCTTGTTCTCCTCCCTGACCCCCAGTGGGCGAGGCCGTGGCCCCCTCTGCTCCTCCACTTTCATCCTCCAGGATTGAGGAATGTTTTTTAAGAAAGGCTTCCGCCTCAGCAACTGTTTTAATCCTTACTCTTCCTCCTTCCCAGAACACCAACATCCCTTCTGGCATCACCCACTTGAACCAAATCCCCTGTTTAAACAATTTTTTAGATAAGAAGGAATATTTCCTCCTCACCTCTCTAATCTTTTTCGGGATCTGCTTCAAGATAGCGACCTCCTTTTGTTGGTAAATTAACAGACCTTCTCTCTGCGCCCTCAATATTCCCTCCCTAGTAGACCTTCTAACAAATTTAATGTGTATCTCTCTGGGTAGTTCATTTATCCTGGCATATGCTGAATTTATTCTATAGGCCAGGTCAATGTCCCCCCTGATCTCTTCCTTAGTTTTGTGTAAATAGTCTGCTAAAATTGTGCTCATGAGATCAGGAAGGCATTCACCTGAATCTTCAGGAATATTCTGAAATCTTAAAAAATATGACATCCTTTCAAAATCCATCCTAGATATATGACCAGTTAAATCTCCAATTTCAGTATTAACATTTTTAAGCTCCCCCTTTGCCCCAGCCAGCCCCAATTCTAACTCTTCAGTCTTCTGGGTATTCTGCATCAATTTCTTCTGTGTCTCCAAAAGTTCTAATTTGGAACTGCAGTGGTCTTTTCTAAGCTCTTTAATTTCCAGTCCCAAAGAATGTAACACTTCTTCCATAGCTGTTAATCTTGCATCTGTGTCTGGTTTTTCTGGCTGCTTTTTGGAAGCCATGGTGAGCTGCTTAAATCAGTGCCAATAAGATGGCGTTTTTTGGGTGCGGCCGGTGGAGCAAGTCCAGAGACAAAGTTCAGTTCAAAGTTAAAAAAGTTGTGAAATCCAGAGAGAAATTTTTTTTCCAGTCAATTATGAAGACAAAGAAGGCACCCCAGGGAAGGAATCAATTAATCATTTGTCAGAAATCTTCCATTAGTAGAGAGAGACAGTCCAGATCACAAAGGAATGTCGGAAATTTTCCATGAAGAATAGTCAGTTAAGAACAAAGGGACGCCATATTCCCCCGCCCAATCTGGAAGCCAGCAGGAGAAAGCAACAAGGAAATTGTTTCATAATAGCAAGACTTCGATACTATGTAGCTAGAAACAAACCGCAAAAGACTTTCACTTCTTCAGCAAAGTCCGGATGAGAAATATCCGCTTCCTCGCACTCGAGGAGCCATTTCAGATCGCCGCTGCTGTAAATCCGAGGGGGGGTTTAGCAAACACCCCCCTCCGTCGTCTTTTAGTCAAAGCTGCCAGCAAAAAAGAATCAAAGTCACTCACGGTCCACCTCGCCGCCAGAGTCCCGGCAAAGCCATTCGATTCAAACGATCCAGCTCTCTCCAGATCAGCTATTCGCTCCCGTCCTCCGTTGGCAAAGGGAACCAAGCCCCCCGCAGCATGTCTTCTTCCTCCTAGGTCGAAGACAAGGATTTACCCCGGCCGCCGCCAGGCTAGAAAAGGTCCAGGCAAGCTGACCTTACGGAGGGGTCCCTAAAAAGGCACACCCCGCCCCGTTTTGGAGCCGGAAAAAGAACAAAACGGCGGTCGAGTCCCAGGACTCGACCGTCGCCGCCCAAAGCTGGAAGTCCTCCCAGAAACAGCATCTTGAATTGCACCTGGAAACCATCTAAGAGCCAGGACAGCTTGCATAATTATGATGCCTCATGGGAGAAATGAGAAACGTATATTACTTCTGACACCTCTGAAGCATAATCCAACCCATGCCACATAATTACCTCAATATAGCCATGAAAGGTGTTTTCCAAGTCATCCCAACCTAAGAAGGTTAATGTGTCACAAAATAGGGGTGTGGGATAGGATTCTGTAAATACAGTAAGGGTGGAGAAGTACTGACACTTTCCCATCCTTACAACCACAACCAAGACCTTAATAGCAGTTTTCATCTGTGTTCAATAGAATTCATACCTACTAAACACCAGCAATATTCTACAAGCCTCTTCTCCTATTTGACTTCTCAAGTTTTCTGAAAAGCACAAGGAGAGTGATGAAAAGGGGAGAGATGGGTGCAATCCAATCCATGGCCTCAGCAGCCACTTTATTCCAAGCAACAATCAAGACCTTACATGGACCTTGCAGCAGACCTACAGAGATAGTCCCCAGCATCCTCTGAAACAGCTCAAGTAGTCATTAAAGCAGACCAATTTACAGTATTGTATTCAGTTTCCCTGTGGGGGTCATGATATTGGAGAATCCCTAGGCAATCAGGCTGTGATTTGATCATGACAAGAGGACAGCATAAGCTCTCTCAATTCCAAATCACATTGCCACTGCTCTGACAGAATAATAAATCTGAAGTCACACTCTTGATGACTTGGTGGACACTCATGGCTGTTATGAAAGCATTGAGCTCCTGAGTCATCTGAGCTCCTGAGGCATTCCCAGAGAATGTCACTGCCAATCTGGAGTCAAGGAGATCAGGTAAGGAGGTTGAAGTGTAGGAGATAGATAGTTACAATAGCAACAGTCCCAATCGATCCCTAGAGCCCAATGTAATGATCAGATTGTCATAACCAGGAACTTGTGGCGCAGGGTCCCTGAAAGTCAGAAGGGATTCTATGATATCGTAAACCCAGGAGAGTGAAACATTCCAGGCCACTCAGTCTTCATTGAACTGGTCTCTTCCTCCCCATCCAGATACAAAGGTCTTGAAGTACTGACTAATAGATTGACAGCTTCATCAACACAGCCTGGGGTTGAGATATAGAACTAGGTATATTTCGCAAACTGATAACAGAAAATCTTACTGTTTTTCCCACTTAAAAGGTCACAAAGTAAGAATGTGATTGATAAGGTAAGACCAGACGATTAAAGGTAAGAAGATAGTATTCTGGGTGAATATTTGACATGCAGGATTTAGATATGTGAGCTTGCTGTTCTGCCCTCAATGAGTTATACATCAATATTTATTACACCTAAGTATTTGTGCTGACCAAGGGAAGGCAGAGATATCACTAAAGAATCAACTAACAAACTTTAGATAATCAACTCTAACAATATTCTAAAATGCGCCCAGCCTCTTCTGCAGATGTGGAATTTGCATATTTTATCTGTAGCTTATTACGTTTGTGTAAACTATAAAAGCACAGTCTCCAGAGAGAATACTTTCGTGATTCTTCTTTGGAACCCAAAGGACAAGTAAAAAGAAACTGGGACCATCAAAGAAAATGGCAGTGTCTGATTGGGATGGGAAGAAATGAAAAGGACCTGAGGAAGTGGACTCAGGTTGATGGTGTTGTTGTGGGGAAAATTGGGCTACCTTTAGCTGCCTTGAGGGGAGAGGAAGTAAAAAATTAACAAACAAATATGTGACTTTCAGAGCTTTATGTAGGAAATTATGGAAAGATTTGCTTGTCAGATCCATTATGGCAGTGTTGTTTCCGTGGCCAGGGGGGCGTTTTACCAGGTCCGCCTGGTCCGCCAATTGCGCCCCTTACTGGATCGGGAGTTTAGTTTAGTTTATTAGTTTAGTTTATTAAATTTATATACCACGCCCTTTCCCCGAAGGGACTCGGGGCGGTGCACAGGCAATTTAAAACATATATAAATATAACAAAATACAAAATATAAAACCAGATTAAATTCACCCTGTGCTAAAAATTTTAAATATATTAAAACAATATCCCTAAAAACCAATTTAAAACAATTTAAGTGCAGACTATAGGCTGGGTGATGTAAGTTAGGCCAGGCCGGCCTGTTGGAAAAAATAGGTTTTCAGATTCTGACGGAAGGAGTGGAGGTCCATGGTCGTTCTCAGTTCAGGGGGTAAGTCGTTCCAGAGAGTTGGGCCTACCACAGAGAAGGCCCTTCCCCTGGGCGTCGCCCGCTGGCATTGCCTTGTGGACGGCACCCGGAGAAGTCCCTCTCTGTGGGAGCGAATCGGCCGAAGGGATGTATGGGGCAGGATGCGATCCCAAAGATCTTCTTTGAAGATCCCAAAGATCGAAGGAGGCCCTTCGCACAGTCACTCAAGCACTCGTGACTTCTCGTCTGGACTACTGTAACGCTCTCTACATGGGGCTCCCCTTGAGATGCACTCAGAGGTTGCAGTTGGTTTAGAATGTGGACGCACGGGTGATCATGGGAGCCTCAAGGCATTCCCACATAACACCACTCCTGCGCGAGCTTCACTGGCTACCTGTGACCTTCTGGGTGCGTTACAAGGTTTTGATGACCATCTTCAAGGTGCTCCATGGCACGGGGCCTAGCTACCTACGAGACCGTCTGCTGCCCCATACATCCCTACGGCCGACTCGCTCTCACGGAGAGGGTCTTCTCTGGGTGCCGTGGACCAGGCAATGCCGGTTGGCGGCGCCCAGGGGAAGGGCCTTCTCTGTGGTGGGCCCAACCCTCTGGAACGACCTACGTCCCGAACTTCGTATCATCTCGGACCTCCGCTTGTTCCGCCAACACTTAAAAACACACTTCTTTCATCTAGCCAGCCTGGCATGAACTACTCCGCACTGTACTGACTTGTAGCTAATCAAAGTTTTAATTTATGGGTTTTAAATCTATTTTAACACAGGGTTTTGGTTTAATTTAGTTGTTGAATGTTAATATTTTGTATATATGTATATTTATTTTAAGTTTCTGTGCGCCGCCCCGAGTCCCTTTGTGGTGAGATGGGTGTGGGTTACAAATATTAATATTAATAATAATAATAAATAAATAAAAATCATCATCATCATCATCCTTGGTTTTATTAGTTTATTAGATTTTTATCCTGGTGGTGAATCTCTCTCTCTCTCTCTTTCCACACACACATCTTCCTCCTATTTTCCACCCAAAAAAAACCCTTTGAGGTGAGTTTAGCTGAGGGAGAGTGGACATCCCACTTAACAGTCTTAGGGACAAAGCAATAGTAATATAAAGAGAATCAGATGTACATGTAGATGGTTTGTAATTTATTCTTATAATATACATTTTGTAGGTTCTTTGAACATGAAACATTCTAGGCAGTATAAATGGAGAGAAATTGAGCAGCTACCCTGTTCTTTCTTTAACTCCTTAACAGAATTTTCATTTCTAATAAGGACACAGCTGAAGCAGATTTTCGAAAAATAGAGAGGAAATACAATGCTTTCTAAACACTTGCAAAATATTGTTTTCAGTGGTAATTGCACAATATTGTGTTTAGGAAGACAACATGAATGTCTATAGAGGCAGAAGTAGTCAAGGTCAACTCATGGCTTTACTTTTTTAAACAGAATACATAAGAATCTGAAGATGATAATAATTATTAGAGCAGGGGTCCCCAACCTTTTTTGCACCAGGGACTGGTTTAATTTTAAAGAAAGTTTTGTTGAGTGGCTCAGCAGTCATGTGACTGGGTGGGCGTGGCCAACTTGGAAAATGTGAAACTCACTTAACAATGGTCTTGGTTAACAACCAAACTTTTGGGCTCAATTGTGGTCATAAGTTCTTTCTTTCTTTCTTTCTTTCTTTCTTTCTTTCTTTCTTTCTTTCTTTCTTTCTTTCTTTCTTTCTTTCTTTCTTTCTTTCTTTCTTTCTTTCTTCCTTTCTTCCTTTCTTTTTCTTTCTCTTTCTCTCTTTCTTTTCCTCTTTCTCTCTCTCTTTCTCTCTTTCTTTCTCTTTCTTTCCCTTTCTCTTTCTTTCTCTCTCTTTATTTCTCTTTCTCACTTTCTTTCATTCTCTCTTTCTCTTTCTTTCTTTCCCTTTCTTTCTGTCTCTTTTTCTTTCTGTCTCTCTCTTTCTGTCTCTCTCTTTCTTTCCTTTAAAAAACATACAAAATACAAAGATAAATACATAATTTAAAATATAAATTAAACTATCTTGTCCTATGCTAAAAGCCAAATTTTAAAATACCCAATTTAAAACTTTCTAAAAAGTCCCCGTGGGAAGTTAGGCTAGGCCGGCTTGTTGAAACAGGTATGTCTTTAGACATTGGCGGAAGAGGCGGAGGTCGGTGATGGTGCGTAATTCGGGGGGTAGGTCGTTCCAAAGGGCTGGGCGCCTCCACAGAGAAGGCTCTTCCCCTGGGTGTCGCCAGTCGGCATTGTCCGGCCGACAGCACCCTGAGAAGGTCCTCTCTGTGGGAGCGTATCGGTCTAAGGCAGGGGTCTGCAAAGTCGGCTCTTTTAAGACTGGTGGACTTCAACTCCCAGAGTTTAAGACTGGTGGACTTCAACTCCCAGAGTTCCCCAGCCAGCATAGAGCCGACTTTGCAGACCCCTGGTCTAAGGGATGTATGGGGCAAGAGGCGGTGTCGCATATAACTAGGCCCCGAGCCATGGAGCGCTTTAAAGATGGTCGTCAAGACCTTGAAGCGCACCCGAAAGGCCACAGGAAGCCAATGCAGCTTGCGCAGGATCGGTGTTATGTGGGAGCATCTAGTGGCTCCCATAATCACCCGCGCGGCTGCGTTTTGGACTAACTGTAGCTTTTGAGTGCACCTCAAGGGAAGCCCCATGTAGAGAGCATTACAGTAGTCGAGTCGGGACGTCACGAGAGCTTGAGTG
Source organism: Rhabdophis nuchalis (assembly GCA_039707465.1). Lineage (NCBI taxonomy): Eukaryota > Metazoa > Chordata > Lepidosauria > Squamata > Natricidae > Rhabdophis > Rhabdophis nuchalis. Next base: position 35,217,514 of record CM077651.1, on the reverse strand, counting down.
ACTGTGTGAAGGGCAGCCCGGTCCAGTAAGGGGCGCAATTGGCGCATCAGGCGTACCTGATGAAACGCCCCCCTGGCCACGGCCACCACATGGTCTTCCATGGACAGCCGGGAATCCAGGAGGACACCCAAATTGCACGCCCTCTCCACGGGGGCCAGTGTTTCGCCCCCAATGGCCAGAGTTGGAGTAATCTGGCTGAACCGGGGTGCCGGAAACCACAGCCACTCAGTCTTGGCAGGGTTGAGCTTGAGTTTGTTACCACCCATCCAGATCCGTACGGCCTCCAAACACCGGAACAGCACTTCGGCGGCATCGTTGGGGTGGTCTGGGGTGGATATGTACAACTGAGTGTCGTCAGCGTACAGATGGTACTCCACCCCAAAATCACGGATGATCTCACCCAGCGGCTTCATATATGTGTTGAAAAAGAGGGGCGAGAGGACCGACCCCCGAGGAACCCCGCATAAGAGGGGCCTCGAGGTCGACCTCTGCCCTCCCGTCAACACATATTGCGACCGACCAGAGAGGTAGGACGAGAACCACCGCAGAACGGTGCCTCCCAGCCCCAACCCCCCCAGTCGGCGCAATAGGATACCATGGTCGATGGTATCAAAAGCCGCCGAGAGGTCTAATAGGACTAGGATAGAGGGATAACCTCTATCCCGCGCCCTCCAGAGATCATCAACCAACGCGACCAATGCCGTCTCGGTGCTGTGACCAGGTCGGAAGCCGGACTGGCACGGGTGTAGATAATCAACTTCCTCCAGGTGTCGCGGGAACTGTTGGGCTACCACACTCTCAACAACCTTCACCAAAAAGTGAAGGTTGGAGACCGGACGATAGTTCTCTAATAATGCTGGATCAAGGGACGGCTTCTTGAGGAGGGGCCTCACTACCGCCTCTTTCAAGACGGCAGGTAAGGACCCCTCACTCAAAGATGCGTTGACAATGTCCTGGAGCCAGCCTCGTGTCGTCTCCCAGGATGCCAGTACAAGCCAGGAGGGACACGGGTCCAATAAACATGTGGTCGCCCTAAGTTTCCTTGACAACCTGTCCATATCCTCGATGGTAACAAAGTCAAACTCCTCCCAAGAAGGAACCTCAAGACTAGTCTCGGACAATCCCACAGGACCACTGTCGATGGAGGGTAGCTCACTCCGAATCCGAGTGATTTTCTCCTGCAGAAAAATTCCAAATTCCTCTGCTCGCCCTTGTAGAGGGGCTTCCCGCGGCCTCTGGTGAAGGAGGGAGCGGGTCACCCCAAACAGGGCGGCAGGGCGGTTATCTGCGGATGCAATAAGGGTGGCACAATACTCACGTTTGGCACCCTTATCGCCACTAAGTAAGCCCTAATATGGGTTCTCACTAGTGTTCGGTCAGCTTCGGAGCGAGAGGATCTCCATCTGCTCTCTAGGCGTCTCTTGTGGCGCTTCATCCCCCGAAGCTCCTCAGTAAACCAGGGAGCCTGGGTGGTTCGACGCCGCAAGAGAGGCCGCAAAGGCGCGACTCGGTCCAAGGCCCCTGTGGCCGCACTTAACCATGCGGCCACTAGGTGCTCAGTCGAGTCGCGAGGCAGGGTCACATGAATTGGCCCAAGCTCCCTCTGGAACCTTTCCGGGTCCATTAGAAGCCTGGGGCGGAACCATCTAGGAGTATCCGGTTCCGCCTCCCCGCAGTGAGGTGAAGCGATTGGAAAGTCCAGCCGAAGGAGAGCGTGATCTGTCCATGACAAGGGAGTGATGACTAAATACCCTATCCCCAGATCACAACTCCACTGTCCCGAGACAAAGATCAAATCCAGCGTGTTTCCCCCCTCGTGAGTAGGGCCTAAAACTACCTGGGTCAGGTCCATGGCCGCCATGGAGGCCATGAACTCCCGAGCTACTCCAGAGGCTTTTCCCGCCGACGGCAAGTTAAAGTCCCCCATGACTACCAGTCTGGGGGTCTCAACTGCCGCCTCGGCTATCACCTCTAGGAGCTCGGGCAGGGCTGTTGTTGCATAGCGAGGAGCCAGGTATACAACTAACACGCCCAACTGCCTCCCTAGGCCCCATCTCACGCAGAGAGATTCACAAACTCATGGCATCTCAGTGACGTCACGTGACATATTGGAAATTTCCCCCCTTTGCTAAACCAGGCGTGGGTGTGGCCAGCACATGATGTGTCCGGAAGTTTGATAGCCCTGCCTAGAGCAATAGTTATTTATTTTACTTATTTATATATCTACTTCAATTATTTTTTACAAATAACTCAATGTAGCAAACATATCCAACAGACCTCCATTCAGATATTTTCCCCACAACAGCCCTGTGAGTTGAGTTGTGCTGAGAGGAAGTGACCAAGGCGAAACAACTGGCTTTCATGCTGTCATTGTCTTAGCTCAGCTCTGAATAGGATCTAGAAAAGTACAGACCTGTACTCACATTTAAAGTGATGCATTAATGCTCCCTTTTGTACATTTGCCCATGTCTTTCTAGATCGTATTTACTGCAAGTGAACTGGGTGTCTTTGATTTGCTGAGGGAGTCGGGGGAACTGATGTCATCTGCGACTGTGGCCGAGCGCTTGAAGACCAGTCTCACAGGGATGCAGACGCTGCTGGAGGCCTGTGTGGGGTTAAAGGTCCTGAAAGTGGAATGGAAGGAGGGCAAAGGTGATCCTTAGCCAGGAGGTAGCAGCTACAGCTGTTTTATAAAGTAGGCAACAAAATAACCTTTTCCGTGGATTTAGCAGTTTCATTCTTTTCTCCTTCAATTTATTTATCATAAAACATTCCCAGATAGCTAATTATTCCCTTTATAAAACATCCGTCCAGACAGCTCAGCCTCTTTCCCAACCTGCCACTTGTTTCAGGATTGTTAGCAATTCTTTTTGGAGTGCCAGTTCAAATCTGAATCAATTGAAATAAACTGAAGTGCAATCATTTATATTGGACCTTAAGCTTTGCTCTTCCATGGCACGGGACCTAGTTATCTGCGAGATCGCATCCTGCACCTCACATCCCTTCGACCGATTCGCTCCCACAGAGAGGGACTTCTCCGGGTGCTGTCCACTAGGCAATGCCAGCGGGCGATGCCCAGGGAAAGGGCCTTCTCTGTGGTGGGCCCAACTCTCTGGAACGACCTACCCCCCAAATTCAGAACAACCACACACCTCCGCTCCTTCCGCCAAAAGCTAAAGACCCACTTCTTCCATCAGGCCGGCCTGGCCTAATCTACCTTTCCAGCCTTTAGTCTGAATATTTACACTGTTTTAATTGGGTTTTTAAGGGGTTTAGTTTTTAAGGATTTTAGGTTTTTAGCGCAGGGTTATAGTTGGTTTAATTCGATTTTATATATTTATAATGGTTCTATGTTTGTATGCTTTTTAATTTCCTGTGCACCGCCCCGAGTCCCTTTGGGGAGAGGGCGCGGTCTACAAATTAAACTGATTGATTGATATGGAATTCAGCAAAGGGATTTTGAAGTAATTTTGCTTTCATGTATGCTTTCATTTTCAGGTCTTTATGGAAACACAGAGTTTGCTGATCTTTTTCTGGCTAAATCAAGCCCAAAGTCTGAGTATTATTCCATGAAGTTCTATTCAGAAGTTCTATATAAAGGAATGCAATATTTGTCTGAAGCTGTGAGGTAAGAAGGGAGTAAAAGTAAAAACTTCTTCTCAAAGGCAAAATTAGCTACCCCACCCCCACAACTTAATCCCTGTTACTTGTTGGAAAGGAAGCCTACCAGGACTGGTGGGCTTCCTTTCCAACAAGTAACAGGGATTAAGTGTCCTTACTGAGTGATGGTTGTGTTATTGTATCATTCACATGATTATTCACTCAATTACTCTAGAATCCTCATTGCTCAATACAATCTGCCAATTTTCTCAGTTACCTCTCCTGAGATCAAAGAAATAATTATCGCTATACCACTAGATCTATTTAATTCTCTGGTGCTTGCAAAACATGGAGTCTTAGCATTTTAATTTAGAAAGACACTTTGGTGATTGAAGCAGAACTCAGTTAATCAAATATCAGATTTGGGAGAGCCTAATAATCAAGGTGACAAAAAATATCCCGCAAAAGGATTGGCTAAAGGAATTTATTTGCTCTTAATACTATTTAATAATAATAATAAAAAACACCTGGTGAAAAAGAACAGATATAAAGAGTCAGTTTCTGTCAGATTCACTCACTTCCCAGATTTCCAGTACTGTTTAGAGCCTGTGATATTTTCGGAGTACCTTTTGCAAGTAATATTATTATGCTCTTTGAATAGAAGCACTATGTTGATACTAGGGAAGGAAAAGAATATAGTAGCTAATGGTATTTTTGTTGTTTTCAATTAAAAAAAATCTACTACAGAGATGGGACACCTCCGATTTTATCAATATTTGGCAAGTCTTCAAAGGAATTTTATGGGCCTGTATATAGGTAAAATAACATTTTTATGACTTTCTATTGGACAATAAATAGCTCTTTTGCTTTTATTTTTTTCTGATCAAACCAACTAAAACAAAAATACTAGACTAGCACTGATTTTGGCCAATCTGCCACAAACAGGAAAAAAGCCCAGTTTTAGTCTAATGATCGTCCCACTATTCTATCCACGCTACAATCACAAATTAGAAGCCTAGGTTGCAGACCTAGGTCCATCAGTTCATGTATCACCACTGGATTGTTTGCAGGGAGGTCAAGGTACAGAAAGATGTGTTGAATATTATTTTCATAATGTTTGTTTTCTTTGTTATCTTCTGCTTCCCAATCATCAGTTCATTATTCCCTGGTTTTTCATTACGTTTCTCACCTTGGAAAAGAATAGTATGAACAGTACCTATGTTTGGATCTTAGTGAAACATGAATAATATACGGTACACACTTTCACATGTTCTTTCCATCTTATGAATCTATTCCCCCCCTTATTTATGATCAGAAGTTAATCATATTGTATTTCATGTATTTGTTAATCATCTGCCAATGCAAATTTCAATTCTAGTTCAACGGAAGGCATTGAAAGCTTTTGCAGGTTCATGAATGAGACTTGGAGTCTGTACGGAAAAGAAGTGGTCTCTACCTTTGATCTTTCTGGTTTTCAGCTCATTTGTGATCTGGGTGGTAAGTACCTGAAGGTCTTCATCATGCCCCTTACTATCAATTTGATACTGTGTGATATTCTGGTAAAATTGGATTGAAAGATGTCTCTGGCTCTCTTCATCACTGGAGGTTTTTAAGAAGAGACTGGACAGCCATTTGTCTCAAATTGTAATGGGTTAGGGTTAAGGGGTTGGGCTAGAACAGGGGTCTGCAAAGTCGGCTATGCTGGCTGGGGAACTCTGGGAGTTGAGGTCCACCAGTCTTAAAAGAGCCGACTTTGCAGACTCCTGGACTAGAAGACCTCCAAGGTTCCTTCCTGCTCTATTCAGATTGATTGATTAATTCTCTGATTGCAAAAGTATAGTTGTATTATCTTAGCCTGTAATCTGTTTTGCTTTAGAGTTTTGAACCTTATTTTTAAATTCCTAATTTTAGCTGATCAGAATTACTCAATGTCTCACAATAAGTACCAACAATCCTGATATTGTTTGGAAGAGGTGGGGGCATATTTGAAGATGAAAGCACTCTTTTTCTTCACTTTCTCTCCCTTGCTGTGGATAATATTGCCATGATGCATTGAATGAAAACAAAGCCAGCTGGTTTAGTGGTTAAGGCATTCACTCTAGAAATTGGGAGACCAGAAGTTCTAGTCCAGCTCTAGACAGAATCCCAAATGTGTGACCTTGGGCCAGTCATTTTTTCTCAACCTTATGAAGGAAGAAATGACAAACTTGTACTGAAGTCTTTCCAATCCCCCCTACCCCCACCCGTGAGAGTTTAGCAGGCTGGAATGGGACACCTAGCATTGCTATCTGGCCATGGGACAGCTTGTCCTAGGCAATTCACCAAGCAGACAAATTGTCATGAGCCTGGGCCTTCTCTGGTTTCCAAAGCCTGAGGGAGGTGAACACAGACAGATTGAAATACTGGCACATTGACACCAACATAGTCACACCACAGACACAGAGACACAGACACCCCATTCCATACTTGGGAACTTTTATCTGCATCTAAGCTGCCAAGCTGCCAATCACACTTGGGTTTGGGGAGAAAGACTTCTTTGGAGTGCTGTACATGTGATACTGAATCTGTCAGTCACAGAATTCTGACTGGCAGGTTCAAGGAAGAGCCTTTTCTGTCGCTGTTCCTGCTTTGTAGAACATTTCTCCCCCATAGATGAGGAAAGTTGGGACATTAGGGGCCACATATCCATAGGAGAGAATCCATGAGACCCCTTTCCCCCCTCACACTTGCATTCTCTTTAAGTCTCCCCATTTTGGATCTCTCCATCTCTTGTAAATGTATAATATTGTTTTACATTTGTACATTTTAAATCTTAAATTATGCAGTTTTAATGTTTTATTGTATTGAGTGGCGTGGTGGCCTACAGGTGAAGTCTCTTGCCTCCACTCAGAAGGTTGAGAGTTCAATCTTAGGCAGCGATATCCTGTTTGTTTCTCTATCAGGGTGCAAAGAGAAAATATCTCCTGCAAACTCCACATCGGGCATCAGCCAGTAAATGCTCAGCTCCATTCAGTTGCCCTGATTTCCTTTGGATAAAAGGGATTACAGGGTTGTAAAATGTTTACTGATTAATTAAATTAAAACATTTAATAAGTTTGATATATAAACAATCAAACAAACAAGTGTTAATGAATACCCTTCTTTAAATGAGAATATTATGTCTGCTTAGTAAGCTACATAAAAATAAAATAATGAGGTAAGCTAAAAATCATAACAAATGTTCTAATAAATTATTAAAAATGTTGATAAGCAGAATATTACATAGTTCCTTTTTTGCATTGTGTTATTTTCCCAAGGAAGCAGTGGTGGCTTAGCTAAGCAATTGATTTCAGTGTATCCAAATTGTTCCGTGAAACTTTTCGATCTTCCTGGAGTTGTGGAAATATCAAGAAAATATAATGCATTTTCAGATGACTCCCAGATCTCTTTCCAGGAAGGTAATATGCCTCTTGAATTCAAAACAGTAGTTGAAAAAAGCCAATATACTTTTAGAGCAAGTTTTATGAACAGGAGAGTAAATTGTTTCTCTAAGTTGTTATTAGAATTAAGAAATTCCTACCTTATGAAAAAATTGTTTTTGTTACAGGGGATTTTTTTAAAGATCCAATTCCTGAAGCAGATCTTTACATCATTTCAAGAGTCTTGTTTAACTGGAGTGATGAAAAGTGCAGCCAGCTGCTAACAAAAGTGTTTACAGCCTGTAAGCCAGGTAGGTATTGCTAGAAAGAGAAAAATTGACATATGTGAATGGGAAGACAAGCAAGCCAACCAGAGTGATGCATAGCTTTTTTATGTATTCGCGACAAACTGTGAGACGTGAGGTACTGCTCATTTATGACCTAAAAGGGCTCCGAAGTTTGGCTGTAGATCATTACAGTCATTAAGTGATGCAGCTAGTCCTCAATTTGTTACTATTCTTTTAGTGACTGCTCTTTAGTTACCTGGGCATATTATTAAAATTCAGATGCTTGGCAGCTGGTTTCTATTTGTGATGTTTGTGTTGTTCTGGGTTCATGTGACCACCTTTTGCAACCTTCTCACAATCAAAGTCAGTGGGGAAGCCAGATTCACTTTATAACTGTGTTACTAACAACAACTGGAGATATTTATTTAATAACTGTGGCAAGAAAAATCATAAAATGGAGCAAAACTCATTTAACATCTATCTTGCTTAACATCAGGAATTTTAAGCCCAATTTGGTTGTAAGTCAAGGACTACCTGTAAAGTATGTGACCACATTGTTTAATGACCACAATCCTGGGTCTTTCAGTTGAGACCATTAAGCAGTCGTATGGCTCATTAAGAGGGGAGGAGGGGAGGGGCTGAAAAATTGAATGCCAAAAGAGGTCAGGCAATTTCTCTCCATGCATGGAAGGGACCCTTTGCAATAGGAAGCTTTGAAAGAAAGCTTGCATCCCAAAGGACTGAAATGTGATGGAAAGTAGTCGGGCAGGTTCCCAGGAAGGAGGGGGCCTATTCCAGAGAAGCTAAAGACAACTTAGTTCAGGTAGAGAAAGAGGGGGAAGCCAGCTCCTCCCTAACAGTTCCCAGACTTACATGAAGGGAATAGTCTGCTAAGGTTTGGCAAGATTCTGTCTGTACATGTCGAACAATGAAGACATCTGTTTGGAAAAATCACGACATATCTTTCTTGGAGACTGACAGAGCTATCTTTCCCTGATCCACAGCAGGTCTTCCCCTGCCCTCCATGTGCAGAAGGGAACCACTGTGCTGGGCCAGATAAAGGAAGCTCAGTTCTTGATGGCATAGTGGTTAGAGTGCAATGTTGCAGGCTACTTCTACTACCTGCAATTTAGCAGTTCAAATGTCACCAGGCTCAAGGTTGACTCAGCCTTCCATCCCGTGATAAAATTCATTTTTTTACCTACTGGTTCTGTGGGCGTGGTTTGGTGAGTGTGGCAGCGGAAGGATACTGCAAAATCTCCATTCCCACCCCACTTCAGGAGAAGGATACTGCAAAATTACCATCCCTCTCCAGTCCTGGGAGAAGGGTATTGCAAATTCTCAATTCCCACCCCACTCTGGAGCCATCTCCGAGCTACTCCAGTTCTCCGAGCTACTCAAAATTTCCGCTACCGGTTCTCCAGAACTGGTCAGAACCTGCTGAATGTCACTCCTGCTTCCATCCTTCCGAGGTGGGTAAAATGAGGACCCAAATTATTGGGGGCAACAATTGGGAGCTGACTCTGTAAACCGCTTAGAGAGCGCTGTAAAGCACTATATAATCCTTAAGTGCTATTGCTATTGGTATCTGCACTATCCCAATTTCCTTTTTCTAGCCCACACATGAGTTCCCCTCTACTCCATGTATTAGCCTTTCTATCCTTCAGAACATTATGTTTGCTAGCTGTCTGGCAAACATTGGCTTGACATACTTGTCAGCAGCTGCACAAAAAGGTCAATATAGTAGATCAGGAGATGATGGCTTCGAACTTCTAAGTCTGGTGGGGTGGGGAGAACAAGGCAGGGAGCAAACTGAGGCCTCCTGGACCACATCAGCTTTTTGTGCGCTCCCTAACCAACATTGAAGCATTACTGTTATTTAGGGCTCTTTTTCTGTAGACTAAGTCCATGCTCCATTTTAGTTTCCTGAGAGACTAAATATTAATATATAGAAGAGAGGGAAAATGTTGGGAGGAAGGTCACAACCATAAAGATGAATATGAGATGAAGGAGATCATCTCTTTTGTAGGAATCCTATTACTGACTTAATAAATTACTTTGCAACAGGTGGTGGAGTCTTGGCAGTGGACCCAGTTATTGATGACAAAATATCGGGATCGCTTCCTGCTCATTTGTACTGCATCTTGATGTTGGTTATATGTGAAGGAAAAGCACGGAAAGAATCGGAGCATCGAACGCTCTTCCAAACTGCTGGCTTTAAAGATATTCAGTTTAAGAAAGGAAATGTCTTTGATGTCATTTTGGCCAGAAAATAATATAAAACACGCTTAATTCTGACTAAATGTTAAATAATTCAAATAATACAAATGCTTTTACTATTATATTGATTCGAATTTGTGAGTGTATGTATCTATTTATCATGTTAATCTATTGTGTGATGTTACTTTGATTTTCCTCACTGGAAGAAAGTAATTTAGGCTGAATAACTCTTGAGATTTTCCCATTCTGAGGGAACAACCTGTTCCCTCAGAACAGAAAGTCAAAACTGACTTCATAAGAACACAAGAACTATACAGGAGACTATAAAAGCATTCTCTCAGAGAGGAAACATTACCAATTCTTGTAAGGGACAGGATAAAGGGAATGGTGACAATACCCAAAGTGACAGAATCTAATGAGGGGTGGGAAAGAATGAAACGTACTTGATGAAGGGTGCCAACCCACCCTTTATCAAGTATCATGTCCAAGTTAATACAATGGAGTATTATGTACAATACAACACTGCATTGTGAATGGATTTACAGTTGTACCAGATGTTGCAAGTTGAAGTCTCCTTCAGCAAAGGAAGCGCTTAAAAACCACATGAAGAAGGTTGGGCAGAAAGAGTGAGAACAATTCCCCTTTTCACTGAGCTATTATGGAGCAAACTATGTATGCCACTTTGAGTCTAATAACAAATAAACAAACAGCAATTATTTTGTTATCTGTGCCTGAAGGTGGCAACTCAATCAATCATAGAATTGGAACTGGTTTTTTGGGGTCAAACTTATATTAGTGCATTAAAATGCTTCTTCTGCCTCTTTAAGAAATGGCCTTTCCATGTAACAGTCAGAGTTTGCTGACATTTGTCTGGGAAACTCAGTCCCAAAGCGACCGTATATAGTGGTACATCCCTACCTTGTCGTATCCATCTACTGTAATATCCACCCCGGAAGAAAATAATTCAGGTGAAAAGAGAAATTTTGGGATAATATGTGGCTATCAAAAATCAAACAGAACCTAGGCCTCTAGAACACCACATTGGCATTAGGGATTTCTGTTACCTTACAATTTCTAGTTGCACTCCAATATAGCTATAGGCTGGATTTCTTTCTTTCTTTCCTTTCCTTTCCTTTCCTTTCCTTTCCTTTCCTTTCCTTTCCTTTCCTTTCCTTTCCTTTCCTTTCCTTTCCTTTCCTTTCCTTTCCTTTCCTTTCCTTTCCTCCCTCCCTCCCTCCCTCCCTCCCTCCCTTCCTTCCCTTCTTTCTTTTTCTCTTTCTCTTTCTTTTTCTTCCCTTCCCTCCTTCATTATTTTATGCTGTCCATCTCTACGCAATGTGTCATTCTAGGCAATTTGAACAATATCATAAATCTATATAAGACGCTTATAATAAGTTTATGTTTTTGATAATGATATTAGTTTATCTATAGATGGGGAATTATGCTATTTAGATGGTTATAGAAAGTTGATGTGTTAGTAAATGATATATATTTGCTTATCTATAGATGGGGAATTATGTTACTAAGATAGTTATAGAATACTCTTGGTAAATGTCTTTGTTAATGATATATATTTGCTTATCTATAGATGGGGAATTATGTTATTTAGATGGTTATAGAAAGATTATGGGTTAGTGAATGATATATATTGGCTTATCTATTGATGGGGAATTATGCTATTAAGATGGTTATTTATTTATTTATTTATTTATTTATTTATTTATTTATTTATTTATTTATTTATTTATTTATTTATTTATTTATTTATTTATTTATTTATTTATTTATTATTCATATTTGTAACCCGCACCCATCTCACCACAAAGGGACTCGGGGCGGTGAACAGAAATTTAAAATAAATATACATATATACAAAATATTAACAAACAATAAGTAAATTAAATCAAGACCCTGCGTAAAATAAATTTAAAACCCATAAATTAAAACTTTGATTTGCTATAAGACAATAGGGTGCGGAGTAGTTCATGCCAGGCCGGCTAGATAAAAATAGTATGTTTTTAAGTGCTGGCGGAACAAGCGGAGGTCCAAGATGATACGGAGTTCGGGAGGTAGGTCGTTCCAGAGGTTTGGGCCCACCACAGAGAAGGCCCTTATAATAATAATAATAATAATAATAATAATAATAATAATAATAATAATAATAATAATAATAATAATAATAGTAATAGTAATAGTAATAGTAATAGTAGTAATAATAATAATAATAATAATAATAATAATAATAATAATAATAATAATAATAATAATAATAATAATAATAATAATAATAATAATAATAATAATAATAATAATAATAATAATAAAATTAATTTGTAGACCGCTCCCTCTCCCCGAAGGGACTCGGAGCGGTGCACAGGGGAATTAAAAAACATACAAACATAAATACATCATAAATATATATAAAATCAGATTAAACAATTTATCCCTGCGCTAAAAACCCAGAATACTAAAAACTAAATACCTTAAGAACCCAATTAAAACAATAAACAGATGACTAACCTAGGCCAGCCAAGCAGAAAAAGTGCATTTTTAATTTTTGACGGAAGGAGCGGAGGTCCATAGTTGTTCTAATTTCGGGACCGGCACTGCCCGGTCGACGGCACCCGGAGAAGACCCTCTCCGTGGGAGAGAGTCGGCCGTAGGGATGTATGGGGCAGTAGACAGTCTCGTAGGTAGCTAGGCCCCATGCCATGGAGCACCTTGAAGATGGTCATCAAAACCTTGTAACGCACCCAGTAGGTCACAGGTAGACAGTGCAGCTCGCGCAGGAGTGGTGTTATGTGGGAATGCCTTGAGGTTCCCTTGATTACCCGCGCAGCCGCATTCTGAACCAACTGCAACCTCCGAGTGCATCTCAAGGGGAGCCCCATGTAGAGAGTCCAGACGAAAAGTCACGAGTGCTTGAGTGACTGTGCGAAGGGCCTCCCGGTCCAGTAAGGGGCGCAATTGGCGGACCAGGCGGACCTGGTAAAATGCCCCCCTGGCAACGGCCGCCACCTGGTCCTCCAGGGACAGCCGGGAATCCAGGAGGACTCCTAAATTGCGCACTCTCTCCACGGGGGCCAATACTTCACCCCCCATGGCCAGTGATGGTGTCAACTGGCTAAACCGGGAGGCCGGGAACCACAGCCACTCGGTCTTGGACGGGTTGAGTTTGAGTTTGTTACTGCCCATCCAGATCCGTACGGCCTCTAAACACCGGGACATCACCTCAACGGCATTGTTGGGGTGGTCTGGGGTAGAGATGTACAACTGAGTATCATCAGCGTACAGATGGTACTCTACCCCAAAACTACAGATGATCTCACCCAGCGGCTTCATATACGTGTTGAATAGGAGTGGCGAGAGGACTGACCCCTGCGGCACCCCGTATGAAAGGGGCCTAGAAGTCAACCTCTGCCCCCCGTCAACACGAATTGCGACCAACCGGAGAGGAAGGAGGAGAACCACCGCAAAATGGTGCCTCCCACGCCCAACCCCCTCAGTCGGTGCAAAAGGATACGATGGTCGATGGTATCAAAAGCCGCTGAGAGATCTAACAGGACCAGGACAGAGACACAACCCCTATCCCGGGCCCTCCAGAGATCATCTACCAATGCGACCAATGCTATCTCGGTGCTATGACCGGGCCGAAAGCCGGACTGGCACGGGTCTAGATAATCAGTTTCCTCCAGGTGATGAGGAAACTGCTGTGCAACCACACTCTCTACAACCTTCGCTAGAAAGTGAAGGTTGGAGACCGGACGGTAATTAGCCAATAATGCTGGGTCCAGGGAAGGCTTCTTGAGGTGGGGTCTCACCACCGCGTCTTTCAAGGCGGTAGGTAAGAACCCCTCACCCAAAGAAGCGTTCACAATGGCCTGGAGCCAGCCTCGTGTCTCCTCCCAGGATGCCAGTACAAGGCAGGAGGGACACGGGTCCAATAAACATGTGGTGGCCTTTAGTCTCCTCGCCAACCTGTCCATGTCATCGGCGGTAACAAGGTCAAAGTCCTCCCATAAAATTGTCTCAAGGCCTGCATCGGATATTTCCTCTGGACCACTCTGCGCCGCCCTGGGTCCTAACAAGGAGAAGGGCGGGGTATAAATTAAAAAAAAAAATCTGTGGAGGGCAACTCGCTCCGAATCTGAGTGATTTTATCCTGCAGATATTCTCCAAATTCCTCAGCTCGGCCCTGCAAGGAGGACTCCCATGGCCTCTGTTGAAGGAGGGAGCGGGTCACCCCAAACAGGGCCGCCAGGTGGTTCTCTGCGGATGCGATGAGGGTGGCACAATACTTGCATTTGGCCACCCTCATCGCCACTAGATAAGTCCTCAAATGGGCTCTTACCAGTGTTCGATCAGATTCAGACCGAGAGGATCTCCACCTACTCTCTAGGCGTCTCTTGGTTATAGAATACTCTTGGTAAATGATCAATCAATTAACAGTTACATAACATTTTAGATAATTATATGGAATCTATAGAGATATGATGGGATTAAATAAGGGATATTAATAGTTAAATAGGATTTAAAGATATTATTACAGAAAAAATAGATTGAGGCTAGAATACTTGAAAAGACATGTGGATATTGATATTGAATCACAGAATAAATTGTTAGATTTAAAATTAATAAAATGAGACTACTCATGAATAATAACTATTTCTGAAGGGCACAGTTTATGGATACCCGATTAGGTATCTTCTTATATTTAAATTTATTTAAATTTATTTATATTGTTTTTGGTTCTTTTTTGTTTGGTTTGATAAATAGAACGTCATTATACAATTAGGCTTTACTTAAAAGGGTATTAAAACAACTAGCAAGATTTGGGGTTGAGGTATAAGAATTGTAATAATGGATATGAAAAATAAGTGATAAACTTTGAATCTGAAATTATAAATACCATCAACATAAAACAGAGCTGGCTCAGAGGCTGAAATACACCAAGTAAATGAGATGAAGAGTGTGGAGTAGGGGAGACAGGTAAGGGAAAAAGAGAGGGAAAGGAGAGAGGGCAAGGAGGGGGAAGAGGAGGAGAGAAAGGAGGAGTGGAAAGGGGAGAGAGCAGAAGGAGAGAGGAAGGGGAAGTAGAGAAGGGAAGGGTGACAGAGGGAAGAAAGGAGGTAGGGAGGAGAAGCCGAGAGGGGGAAGATGGATAAGGCACAATTATGGTGTATGGAGAGCAGAAGAGCCAATAATTGTCTTTTGGGAGTTGATGGTAAAATGAAATGATGTAAACATTTAATAATATAATATGATGTTGGCTATGTAATAGTATACATGTGGTTATATGTTTTGAAAATGGAAAATAAAAAAAAATTTATAAATCTATATAAATAAAAATGTAACTGTGAGTTTGTTCAAAACCGCTAATCTCAGAAACTACTGCACCGCCACCAAATTTTCACGCAACGTTCCTTACAAGTGCAGCACCAATGATATGTACAGATTGTGTGGATGACACACCAGTGCCAGGTACACACCACACAAATGTAAAACTGCAGCTCTTCTGTGTGTTCCCTCCCCCACTCACTCACCCCCCTCCCCTTCGCGGCCCCTCCCACCCGGCCGCTTTTCAGCTCACGTCACTTGCATGAGTGGTGGAGCATTCTGCATCATATCCACGACGGTCGCCTCCTCAGCGGCCTCTCCTCTGCCAACTCCACCCCCCACAAGGCCGCTCCCGAGTCAGTGGCCTCTCTTGCATCCCCTGCTGCCTGCGCCGCCAACTCTCCCACCCACAAGGCCGCTGTGGAGTCAGCAGCCTCTCTCTCCTCTCTCTCTAGGTAGGTAGGTAAGTAGGTATGTAGGTAGGTAGAGGGATAGAGGAAGAAATACAGTAGGTAGGTAGTTAAGTAGGTAGGTAGGTAGGTAGGTAGAGGGATAGAGAGAGAGAGGGAGAAATACAGTAGATAGCTGGTAGGTAGGTAGAGTAAGAGAGGGAGGGGAGGGAGAGGGAATGGAAACCGAGGCAGAGAAGGAAGAGGGTCACTGAGAGAGTCTATGAGAGGAAACTTTTTCATTTAACCAAACTTGACCACAGCAACACGTGGCGGTTACAGCTAGTACAAAATAAAACTATTATAGGATTAAAACATTAAAATATAAGACATTAAAAACTAAAACATTAAAATTAATATTATAGTGGATAGAAAAACAATGTGTAGACTAGGTGGAGATGTTGTACTAGTCTATGGCTACTTACAAAATGGGATTCTCCATTGGGGTCACAAGCCAGTTGGCAAAACCAGGTTTGAGGGTCTTTGGGAAGGCCAAAATGGTGGAAGCAGATTTTACCTTGGGAAACATGATATTCCAAAGGGTGGGGGTCAGTCCCCCTGGGGAGAGGATGCGGTATACAAATAAAATTATTATTATTATTATTATTATGGCAGAAATGGCCGTCTTCAAGGACCTTGGATAATTGATTTTGGCATGATAGCAATTTTATGAAACTATCTACTACATGCTAATATGACAAGCTATTATGTCTACCCTGCTCTTTTTATGTATACTATGAATGGATGACTATTGCTGCTACTGGAACACATATTCCTATAATTGTTTTCATTAATCTTGACCCTGAGAAGTTTCTAGAAAAGGTGTTGGTTCCTATCTGATACGCCTCTTCTCATAGAGTGGACGTTTCATCCAGACTGGGTTGACATCATCTGCTCACTGATAGGACAGAGACTGATGACAACTGTTAATTCACACCGCTGTCACTAGGCAGACCCAGCTTTTGGTGAAGGAGTTATGTCAGACTCGATGCGTTACCCCTCAATGAAATTTGTGTCCATGCCAAACACCATACTCTTGACAAGACTCCACTGTAATGCCTAACGTCACAGTTAGTCAAAGAAATTTACAGTTACTAGGACCAGTATATATTTGAGAAGGGCTGGATGATACCTCCACCCAATGAGAAGAGGCATATGAGGTAGCTACCAATGTGCTTTCTCCATAGTGGTGGAGGTATCATCCAGACTGGCAGATACCCAAGCTGGCATTGTCCCTCGGGAGGGTTCATAACTGGTCCGAGGACGTCCCCGCTCTATGTATGGCTTGTAGCACCCTGTGGCCAAATGCCACATCAGCTGATGCAAAGAAATCTAATTTATAGTTTCTTATAAAAGGAGACAGAGAAGTCCATGTGGCCGCTCTGCAGATCTCAGCCAAAGATGCTTGTGTGGCCCAAGCAGCAGAGGTTGCTGCACTCCTGGTAGAGTGGGTGGTTATTTTTCCAGGAGGTGTCGCAGATTGAGCCTGATATGCCGTGGCAATACAAGCTCTCAACCATCTACCAATTGTTGAGGCATTCTCCTTCTGCCCCATAGACACCATCTGGAATGATATCAATAGTGCCTCAGATTTCCTGAATGACAATGTCCTTTTCAGGTAGATCTTTAGATCTCTCCTCATGTCCAAGGTGTATACTTCCTCTCTCTGTAGATAGGAATACTCTGCATTGGCGAGTGTCAATCAGGGCCCATAAATTAACCAGCTGGTGGTAGGCATTAAATGGTTCTTGGGATTATTAATTGAAAACCCATAGGCCTGCAAAGTTTGAATAGTGACCCTCAGATCCCTGAGGGCCTGATATTCCGACCTAGATTAAACAAGAATATCATTTATATAGCACTGCAATTTTATAGGTATCTCTCTGAGATACACTGCCAGTGCCACCAACATTTTAGTAAAGACCCTAGGGGCAGAAGAAAGTCCAAAGGGGAAGGCCCTATACCAGTGATGGTGAACATTTTTTGCCTCGGGTGCCAAAACCACGCGCTTGCATACCATTGCACGCACTCGGGTGTCCACCCCCATAATTTAATCCCCCCCATGTCATGCCCCCTGTGCATGTGTGTGTGACACCCCATCCTGCTGCCCCGCGCATGCATGCACAACTTTCTTGGAGCCTGGGGAGGGCAAAGAGGGCTCTCCTGAAGCCTCCAGAGGTAAAAAAAAAACCTGCTGAAAATCAAGGCCGAAAATCAGCTGGCCAGTATGTGCATGCATGCTGGAGCTGACAGGGCAACATCTCGCGTGCCCTCAGAAATGGCTCTGCGTGCCACCTGTGGCACATGTGCCATAGGTTCGCCATCACGGCCCTATACTGATAGTGATGGCCAAGATAATAAAACCTAACATATTGTCTATGAGATCGAGAAATCGGGATATGAAGGTAGGTTTCAGTTAAATCAATGGAGGTGAGATAATCTCCTTGTCTAATGCCTCCCAAGATTGATTGTAAGAAGTGCATCTTGAACCTCCTATATTTTACAAATCGGTTCAATCTCTTCAAGTTAAGAATGACTCTCCAGGCCCCAAGGGTTTGGGAATTATGAACAGTAAAGAACGAAAGCCCAGTCCCTGTTGTTTTTTAGGCACCGACTGAATAGTCCTGATGTCCAGCAGATTGCCTCCTGCATGAGGGCCTGTTTAGCTGGGTTTCTAGAGACCGAGTAAGTTTGGAAAAACCTGGGGGTGGTGGTGGTTGGAGAGAAACTTGAGGGAGAGCCCCTTCCTGATCATTTGCCTGATCCACTCATCAGATGTAATAACATCCCATTGGTCTGCAAAAAAGAACAGCTGACCACCAATGGGTGGGTCAGCCCCCTGGAACCTAGTTACAGTGATAGGAGAGACCTCTGCTGCTGCAGAATGGTTGTTCGACCTGCCTGCCAAACACGGTCAAACTGTTGTCTCTGCCTGGGGGAGTACCTGCTGTCTAAACCCCAAGGATCTGTAGTCAGAGCCTTGAAAGGACGAACCATAGTCCAGGTTCCGAAAGGAAGTGTTGAAGTCTGGGTTGTGAAAGGCAGGGTGTCTCAGTTATGGGGCCATCCAGTATAACCCCTTTCTGGAGGCTGTAGGGAGCACCTTTCTTTTGTCTTTATTTTTGATCAAGAATGCTCTGATGGCCCATGCTGCAGCCTGGTGAGCCCATTGCAAGGTAAGGTCTGCTCTTTTATCTTTCCGACCGCTGCTCCCCTCCGCGGGGAGGCGGAACCGGAGTTACCAATCTGGTTCCGCCCCAGGCGCCTGATGGACCCGGATGGGTTCCAGACAGCGCTTGGGCCATTTCCTGTACCCCTGACCCGTGCCCCGATGGAGGACCTCACGGCCGCATGGAATAGTGCGACCGTGGGAGCCTTGGATCGGGTCGCGCCCTTGCGGCCTCTCTTGCGGCGGTGAACCACCCTGGCTCCTTGGTTTACCGAGGAGCTGCGGGTGATGAAACGCCGCAAGAGATGCCTAGAGAGAAGATGGAGGTCCACCCGATCTGAATCTGACCGGACACAGGTAAGAGCCCATTTACGGACTTACATTGTGGCGCTGAGAGTGGCCAAACGCCATCATTGTGCTACTCTCATAGCATCCGCAGAAAACCGCCCTGCCGCCCTGTTTAGGGTGACCCGCTCCCTACTTCAACAGGGGGTGCGGGAAGCCCCGCTACAGGGTAGAGCAGAGGAATTTGTGATTTTTCTGCAGGAGAAAACCGCTCAGATACAGAACGGGCTACCCTCCATTGATGGCCCAGTGGGATGCCACGAGACAGATCTTGTTTGGGAGGAGTTTGACTCCGTTACTTCCGAAGATATGGACAGGTTACGTGGGCGACTGCAAGCCACCACATGTTTATTGGACCCGTGTCCCTCCTGGCTTGTACTGGCATCCTGGGAGGTGACACGAGGCTGGCTCCAAGAGGTTGTCAACGCATCCTTAAGTGAGGGTTCCTTGCCTGCTTCCCTAAAAGAAGCGATGGTGAGGCCCCTCCTTAAGAAGCCCTCTTTGGATCCAGCTCTATTATACAACTATCGTCCAGTCTCCAACCTTCCCTTTCTGGTGAAGGTTGTTGAGAGTGTGGTGGCACAACAGTTTCCCCGTCACCTGGAGGAAGTTGACTATCTAGATCCGCGCCAGTCCGGCTTTCGGCCCGGGCATAGCACCGAGACGGCATTGGTCGCGTTGGTTGATGATCTCTGGAGGGCCAGAGATGGGGGTTGTTCCTCCATCCTGGTCTTATTAGACCTCTCGGCGGCTTTCGATACCATCGACCATGGTATCCTATTGCATCGGCTGGGGGGGTTGGGGGTGGGAGGCACCGTTTTACGGTGGTTCTCCTCCTACCTCTCTGGCCGATCGCAATTTGTGTTGGCAGGAGAGCAGAGGTCGACCTCGAGACCCCTCACATGTGGGGTGCCTCAGGGGTCGGTCCTCTCGCCTCTCCTGTTTAACACATACATGAAGCCGCTGGGTGAGATCATCCGTGGTTTTGGGGTAGAGTACCATCTTTACGCTGATGATACTCAGCTGTATATATCTACCCCAAACCACCCCAACGATGCCGTAGCGGTGATTTGCCAGTGCCTGGAAGCCGTGCGGATCTGGATGGGAAATAACGGACTCGGGCTCAACCCGACCAAGACCGAGTGGCTGTGGTTTCCGGCTGCCCGATTCAACCAGCTGACTCCATCGCTGGCCATAGGGGGCGAACATCTTGCCCCTGTGGATGGGGCACGCAATTTGGGTGTCCTCCTGGATGCCCGGCTGTCCATGGAAGATCAAGTGACAGCCGTGGCCAGGAGGGCGTTTTACCAGGTTCGCCTGGTTCGCCAATTGCGCCCCCTATTGGATCGGGACGCCCTTCGCACAGTCACTCATGCGCTCGAGACATCCCGACTGGACTATTGTAACTCTCTCTACATGGGGCTCCCCTTGAGGTGCACCCGGAGACTTCAGCTAGTCCAGAACGCAGCCGCGCGAGCAATTATGGGAACCGCCAGGTTTACCCATGTAACACCGCACTTGCGCGAGCTGCACTGGCTACCTGTCGTCTTCCGGGTGCGCTTCAAGGTGTTAATTATCATCTTTAAAGCGCTCCATGGCTCGGGACCTAGCTATCTGCGGGATCGGATCCTGCCTCATACATCCTCACGGCCGATTCGCTCCCACAGAGAGGGACTTCTCCGGGTGCCGTCCACTAGACTTTGTCAGCGGGCGACACCCAGGGGAAGGGCTCTCTCTGTGGTGGGCCCGGCCCTCTGGAACGACCTTCCCCCCGACATTAGGACGACCACGGACCTCCGCTCCTTCCGTCTTAAATTAAAAACACATCTTTTCTGTCTGGCCGGCCTAGGATAGTCTCTCTGTCTCTGGGGTTTTATTGGGAAGTTTTTTAGTATAGCTTAGTTTTAATGGGGAATTTTAGCACAGGTTTAGGTTTAATTTGTTTTTTAAAGAAATGTTTGTATATATTTATTGTTTTTTATTCTTCCTGTGCACCGCCCCGAGTCCCTATGGGGAGAGGGAGCGGTTTACAAATATTAAATTGAATTGAATTGAATTGAATCCTCGACCTTTAGAGCATCCTCCAGGGCCCCTGGAAGGTTATCTGAGGTATACAAAGTGGTAACCGGGGCATCCACAGTTGGGGCCTGTAGGATCTGAGCCAGATCTTTATCCACGTTAACAAATTTTTTGCCCGTGGAAGACATCACGGGTCCAGATGTGGGAGAGGCTTACTGGCGCTGGACTAAATCCACAAATATTTTGGGTGTAGGGACAGGGTCGGCCTCAATAGTGTTCTCTGAAAAAAGAGTCTCAGCTGACATAGCCTGGCTACGTGCAGGGGTGGCAGCCACCTTAGCCCCAAGGTTGGCTGATGTTTTAGCCTTAAACAAAAGGGACTTGAAGAGGGAAGGCTGAAAGAGCCCCAAGAAGGTGGGCAAGTCAGGAGTCATGCCCTCATCCTTGGAGAGGTCAGCCTCCCTAATCTCACTTTCCTCTGGTATTCATGTGATGTCATCTTGGGCAGGAGCAGGTGACAATGAACCAGGATCAGGTCCATTGTCCATTACCTCTGCTGTACATGTGGAGGAACCACGCGCAGGCTCAGGTGCAGTGTCCAATGTCCCCACTGTATGTGTGAAAGACCTACATGCAGGGGCAACCTGTCTTTGTTGTAATCCTGCTGTGATGCCTTTTTCAATGGCAGCTGCTATTATGTCCTGCATATCAGGCATGCACATAGGCATTTACATAGGATTAATAGAATCAGGGTGAAGACCCTGTGATGTAAATGGGAAAGCTAAATCTGCTCTATCGGTCCACAAGGGTAGGTTAAAATTCTCTTGGTGGGGTAAATTATGCAGGTCCTGTAGAGACCCCCAGATTTCAGAGGTATCAATGGGAAGCCTGAGATCTAAGGAAGTTTTCCTGTCATCCCTGCCCTCTGATGATAATTGCAGTGGCTGCCTTGATGAAGAGAGCCTTCTCTCAGTTAATAAGGAAGCAGGAGTTTTCTGGTTACTAGCCTTTGGATACATCTTTTCCAGTTCCTTATCTTTTTGCCTCTCATATCAAGATGCAGATTTGGAGAACTGTTTTTTACCTGGAGGACTTTGCAGTCACCTTGCCACCCTTCCTGTGGGACTTGCTGGCACCCACTCTAGAGGATGCAGAAGTGGAGGATCTCTGGTCAGTCTCTGGGCCCCCTGTCTCATTCTGTGGGCTGCATTCAGGCTCTGAGAAGCCCCCAGCAGGCTCTGAGAAGCCCTCTGAAGGAGACTAGGTTGTAAAATATCACTTCATGCTCTTTTTAATGGCTCCTGAGGCTTCCAAGGCAATCTGAGGGAAAAAGAGCTTAAATGCTGCCCTGTCACTCCACGGCTCTTTCTCTAGCTGTGGATCACTTTAAAACCCTGGGCAGAACAGCTAAATGCTCTGACAAGCCTCCAGTGATGTTAAGTGCTTAAAATCCCGTGTGGGAGCTCCGTGGCATTAATTAAGGCAGCAGTTCGCTGCTCAACCTTAAGAGGACCAATGTTCCAGCACTGTTGCGGCTTGTCTCCCAGCTAACCAAAGGCTCACAAGAAAACAGTAACAGTTCTCGCTGTTTAAACAGTGGTTGCTACTGTCTGCGGCACTGCCAGGTGCCTGAGGTAAAGCGCGAAGCTCTACCAGACAATAATCTTCTCAAGCAAACAAATGCCACCCCCTAGGGGCTGCAGGCATAAAAGGGCCACCCAGCAAGGCTCAGGCCCCTGAACAGGTCTATATGCAGCACAAAAACAGTAACATATATTTTAATCACTTATCTCAATATTTGAAGCAACTGGGTAATGCATCCATCCTCACTGAAGGACTGAGTCAAAAGCTGGGTCTGCCTAGTGACAGGGGCATAGCTTAACAGTTCTCATCAGACTCAGTCCTATCAGTGAGCAAATGATGTCAACCATTATGGAGAACTTTATTTAGCTTCTCCTTTATACTTTCAAGTAGTTATGTGCAAGGACAGGCAACAGACTTGTAAATCACATATTCACTGAGATCATTGTCTATGAGAAGAAGCTTTCTCGGTCCATCTAAGGAGTGGTGTGGTGGGAAGAAATGTAAAAGGCTTAAGGAAGAGTACCAAGGTACTACTAGGCATTATGTAATGCAACACTGCATTGTGATGGATTTAGAGGTTCATATGTTGTACAAGATGTTGTAGGTTCAAGTCTACCTCAGCGAAGGAAGAAGGTTATGAAGAACGTTTTGCTAGAGAGCAAGAACAATTCCCCTTTTCATTGGGTTATTACAGAGCAAACTGACTTATTTATTTTTTATTTATTTTATAAAATTTATACCCCGCCCTTCTCTTTGTTAGGACCCAGGGCGGCGCACAGGCATCATTTAAAAACACAAAATACAATAAATATCAGTTAAAATGTATTAAATTAATAAACCCGTGCTAAAACCCCATATTAAAACCCTTACCAAATTATAAATTTTCTTAAAAAGTCAGAAACGGGGGGCTATCCTAGGCCGGCTTGTTGGAATAAATACATCTTAAGACATTGGCGGAAAAGGCGGAAGTCCAAGATAGTACGAAGGTCGGGGGGTAGGTCGTTCCAGAGGGCTGGGCCCGCCACAGAGAAGGCCCTTCCCCTGGGTGTCGCCAACTGGCATTGCCCCGCCGACGGCACCCGAAGAAGACCCTCTCTGTGGGAGCGGATCGGACGAAGGGATGTATGGGGCAGGAGGCGGTCTCGTATATAGCTAGGCCCCGAGCCATGGAGCGATTTAAAGATGGTCGTCAATACCTTGAAGCGCACTCGAAAGGCCACAGGCAGCCAGTGCAGCTCGCGCAGGAGAGGTGTTACGTGGGTTTGCCTTGAGGCACCCATAATCACCTGCGCGGCCGCATTCTGTACTAACTGTAGCCTTCGAGTGCACCTCAAGGGAAGCCCCATGTAGAGAGCGTTACAGTAATCCAGCCGGGACGTCACAAGCGCTTGAGTGACTGTGCGAAGGGCTCCCCGGTCCAGTAAGGGGCGCAACTGGCATATCAGGCGTACCTGATAGAATGCCCCCCTGGCCACGGCCGCCACATGGTCCTCCATGGACAGCCGGGAATCCAGGAGGACGCCCAAGTTGCGCGCCCTCTCCACGGGGGCCAGTTGTTCGCCCCCAATGGCCAGTGTTGGACTTATCTGGCTGAACCGGGGTGCCGGAAACCACAGCCACTCGGTCTTGGACGGGTTGAGCTTGAGTTTGTTACTACCCATCCAGATCCATACGGCCTCCAGACACCGGGACAGCACCTCGACGGCATCGTCGGGGTGGTTTGGGGTGGATATGTACAACTGAGTGTCATCAGCGTACAGATGGTATTCCACCCCAAAACCACGGATGATCTAACCCAGCGGCTTCATGTAGGTGTTGAACAGGAGTGGCGAGAGGACCGACCCCTGAGGAACCCCACATGTAAGGGGCCTCGGGGACGACCTCTGCCCCCCTGCCAACACCCATTGCGACCGACCAGAGAGGTAGGACGAGAACCACCGTAAGACGGTGCCTCTCAGCGCCAACCCCCCCAATCGGTGCAATGATACCATGGTCGATGGTATCAAAAGCCGCTGAGAGATCTAATAGGACAAGGATAGAGGAACAACCTCTATCCCGTGCCCTCCAGAGATCATCCACCAACGCGACCAATGCCGTCTCAGTGCTGTGACCGGGCCGGAAGCTGGACTGGCACGGGTCTAGATAATCAACTTCCTCCAGATGTCGGGGAAACTGTTGAGCCACCACACTCTCAACAACCTTCACTAAAAAGTGAAGGTTGGAGACGCGACGATAGTTCTCTAATAAAGCTGGGTCCAGGGATGGCTTCTTGAGGAGGGGCCTCACCACCGCCTCTTTCAAGACTGCCACATATGCCACCTTAAGTCATAGAAATCTAATAAAACAAATAAACAAATAGCAAATATGTTGTTCTCTGAGCCTGAAGGAGGCAACTCACTGAATCATAGAACTGAGAATACTGTTTTGTCCATATTCCATTAATGCATGAAAATGCTTCCCCTGCATCCTTAAGAAGAGACCCTCCTTTATAACAGTCAAAGTTTGCTGATCTTTGGGAAAATCCATCCTAAAGTTCTCAAATATATAGTTGATGGAACTGATAGAATTCTGCAGAGACAGTAAAGATGGAGAAGAACCACCTCTTTTCCACCCTTACAACTACAATTAAGTCCTTAATAGTGGTTTTCACCTGTGTTCAGTAGAGTTCATAAACTAATGAACACCAGCAATACTCTAAATATTTCTTCTCCTATTTGACTTATTATTATTATTATTATTATTATTATTATTATTATTATTATTATTATTATTATTATTATTATTATTATTATTATTATTATTATTATTTTGTTAAATTTATAGACTGCCCCCTCTCCCCCATGGGGACTCGGGGCGGTGCACAGGAAATTAAAAATCCAATAAATACAACAATATACAAAATACAAAATATTAAAACCGAATTAAATTACCTCTGTGCTAAAATCAATATTAAAACCCCTTTAATATTAAAACCCCTAAACCCTAACAATTACCCCTTAAAATTCTGATTAAACAATTTCTTTCACCAGGCTGGCCTGATGGGAGAAGTGAGTCTTTAACTTCTGGCGGAAGGAGCGGTGGTCCGTCGTTGTTCTAATTTCGGGGGGTATGTCGTTCCAGAGGGTTGGGCCCACCACAGAGAAGGCCCAAGACTTCTCAAGTCTTCTGTAAAGCATGGGGACTGACAAAAAGGAGAGAGATGGGTGCAATCCAATCCAAGGCCTCAGAAGCCACTTTATTCCAAGCAACAACCAAGACTTTGCATGGACCTTGCAGCAGACCTACAGAGATAGTCCCCAGCATCCTCTGAAACAGCTCATCAAGTAGTCACTAAAGCAGACCAATAGGTAGGTAGGTACAATAGCAACAGACCCAATCGCTCCCTAGAGCCCAATGTAATGATCAGGGTGTCACAATCAGGAACTTTTGGGGCAGGGTCCCTGGAAGTCACAAGGGATTCTATGATATCGTAAACCCAGGAGTGAAACATTCCAGGCCACTCAGTCTTCATTGAACTGGTCTCTTCCTCCCCATCCAGATACAAAGGTCTTGAAGTACTGACTAATAGATTGACAGCTTCATCAACACAGCCTGGGGTTGAGATATAGAACTAGGTATATTTCGCAAACTGATAACAGAAAATCTAGCTGTTTTTCCCACTTAAAAGGTCACAAAGTAAGAATGTGATTGATAAGGTAAGACCAGACGATTAAAGGTAAGAAGATAGTATTCTGGGTGAATATTTGACATGCAGGATTTAGATATGTGAGCTTGCTGTTCTGCCCTCAATGAGTTATACATCAATATTTATTACACCTAAGTATTTGTGCTGACCAAGGGAAGGCAGAGATATCACTAAAGAATCAACTAACAAACTTCAGATAATCAATTCTAACAATATTCTAAAATGCGCCCAGCCTCTTCTGCAGATGTGGAATTTGCATATTTTATCTGTAGCTTACTACGTTTGTGTAAACTATAAAAGCACAGTCTCCAGAGAGAATACTTTTGTGATTCTTCTTTGGAGCCCAAAGGACAGGTAAAAAGAAACTGGGACCATCAAAGAAAATGGCAGTGTCTGATTGGGATGGGAAGAAATGAAAAGGACCTGAGGAAGACGGATCAGGTTGATGGTGTTGTTGTGGGGAAAATTGGGCTATCTTTAGCTGCCTTGAGGGGAGAGGAAGTAAAAAATTAACAAACAAATATGTGACTTCCAGAGCTTTATGAAGGAAATTATGGAAAGATTTGCTTGTCAGATCCTCCATTATGGTAGCGTTGTTTCTCTGGCATCCATGGTTTTATTAATTAGATTTTTATCCTGGTGGTGAATCAATCTCTCTCTCTCTCTCTCTCTCTCTTCTCTCTCTCTCTCTCTCTCTCTCTCTCTCTCTCTCTCTCTCTCTCTCTCTCTCTCTCTCTCTCTCTCTCTCTCTCTCTCTCTCTCTCTCTCTCTCCCCCTCTCTCTCTCGTTCCACACACACATCCCACTTAACAGTCTTAGGGACAAAGCAATAGTAATATTAAGAGAATCAGATGTACATGTAGATGACTTGTAATTTATTCTTATAATATACATTTTGTAGGTTCTTTGAACATGAAACATTCTAGGCAGTATAAATTGAAAGAAATTGAGTAGCTACCTTGTTCTTTCTTTTCCTCCTTAACAGAATTTTCATTTCTAATAACGACACAGCTAAAGCAGATTTTCGAAAAATAGAGAGGAAATACAATGCTTTCTAAACACTTGCAAAATATTGTTTTCAGTGGTAATTTCACAATATTGTGTTTAGGAAGACAACATGAATGTCTATAGAGGCAGAAGTAGTCAAGGTCAACTCATGGCTTTACTTTTTTAAACAGAATACATAAGAATCTGAAGATGATAATAATCATTAGAGCAGAGCTCCCCAATCTTTTTTGCACCAGGGACCGGTTTCATTTTAAAGAAAGTTTTGCTGAGTGGCTTAGCAGTCATGTGACTGGGTGGGCATGGCCAACTTGGAAAATGTGAAACTCACTTAACAATGATCTTGGTTAACAACCAAACTTTTGGGTTCAATTGTGGTCATAAGTTCTTTCTTTCTTTCTTTCTTTCTTTCTTTCTTTCTTTCTTTCTTTCTTTCTTTCTTTCTTTCTTTCTTTCTTTCTTTCTCTCTTTCTTTCCTTCTTTCTCTCTCTCTCTCTTTCTTTCTCTTTCTCTCTTTCTTTCTCTTTCTCTCTTGCTTTCTTTCTTTCTCTTTCTCTCTTTCTGTCTTTTTCTTTCTCTCTTTCTCTCTCTCTTTTTCTCTCTCTTTCTTTCCTTTCTGTCTCTCTCTCTCCCACTTTCTTTTTCTTTCTCTCTCTATCTCTGTCTCTCTCCTTCGTCCGCCCATCTGTCACTCTGTGTGTGTGTATGTGTGTGTGTATTTCTGTCTCGCATTCACGCACTTAATCACTCATTCTGTGTCTCTCTTTCTCTCCATCCCTCCCTCCCTCTGTCTCTGTGTGTGTTTCTGTCACTCTCTGATTCCCCCCTCCCTCCCTGTCTCTCTCTGTGTCTGTGCCTCTCTCTGTCTGTCTGTCGTCGTCTCCGTCCCCGCCCCTCCCGTGCGCTCTGCCAAGGGGGCTGCCCCCTCCTCCCTTCTCCTCTCTCTGGCCCGGTTCCTACCATTCCACTTATCATTGCACTCTAGGCATCTAGGAGAAGGAGAAAGGGAAGAACTGGCCTTGTGAGCTGGAGAGATTTGATTTAATATGGAAAGGAATATTGTGCAACTTCCTGGGGTTACAATGAGTTCACCTGAAGAGGCTGAAAATATTAATATGATGTTTCATCATCAACATTCATTTGTAACTTCAAAGGTAAGACATGTAATACTTACAAGTAGTATATTAAGTATAAAATTTACAAAACAAACTTCTTTCACTTCCTTCTTTTTGTGGTATGACCTGCATTCTGATAACTCCCTGGAGAGATGTCTGTGGATTTTTTGGACATCATGTTTAGGAGTAGTTTGCCCTTGTCTTCTTCCTTGACCAGAGAGAGAATAACTGAGATGGCTTCAGGCACAAGGCAAGGCTGAAACTCAGCTCTCCTATTTTGTAGCCTGGTGCCTTAACCACAACCCCAAACCAGCTTTCACTGTCTTCTTTATGGAAGTGAAAACCACTGAATGCTGAACACATTGATATAATGA
Organism: Rhabdophis nuchalis; assembly: GCA_039707465.1. NCBI lineage: Eukaryota > Metazoa > Chordata > Lepidosauria > Squamata > Natricidae > Rhabdophis > Rhabdophis nuchalis. The sequence goes on along the minus strand of CM077651.1, from coordinate 35,188,927 downwards.
AAGCACACATATAAGTTGTATAAACGCCACAAGGTGTTTTGCTGCACTCGATAAGTGAGCTCCAAAAGATGGTGGATGCATTAAAAAAAGCCCTCCCCTTTATTTTGCTTTCCTATTGATTTATTTCATTGCCAGACATGGTCCCACAATTCTCAACAATCAAATCTTTTTTTAATCTTTCCAGTTGTTTTCCCCCATTAATTTTAAACAAATGCAAGCACTCAAGAGAGAAGTAATCTTACCATCTGTCATGAGTGTTAGTGCACTTAAGGTAATCATTCCAGACTATGTGGATCTGGTTGCACAGAGGAGCAGATCCCTTTACAGTCGATTTCTTCCCTTACTCATCAACAACAGGTGCAACGGACAGGAATAGTTGCCATACGTAATCGTTCTTGATCCTAGAGCAGGATTGTCAAACTCATGGCATCTCAGTGAGGTCACGTGACATATTGGAAATTTCCCCCCTTTGCTAAACCAGGCGTGGGTGTGGCCAGCACATGATGTGTCCGGAAGTTTGATAGCCCTGCCTAGAGCAATAGTTATTTATTTTACTTATTTATATATCTACTTCAATTATTTTTCACAAATAACTCAATGTAGCAAACATATCCAACAGACCTCCATTCTGATATTTTCCCCACAACAACCCTGTGAGGTGAGTTGTGCTGAGAGGAAGTGACCAAGGCGAAACAACTGGCTTTCATGCTATCATTGTCTTAGCTCAGCTCTGAATAGGATCTAGAAAAGCACAAACCTGTACTCACATTTAAAGTGATGCATTAATGGTCCCTTTTGTACATTTGCCCATGTCTTTCCAGATCGTATTTACTGCAAGTGAACTGGGTGTCTTTGATTTGCTGAGGGAGTCGGGGGAACTGATGTCATCTGCGACTGTGGCCGAGCGCTTGAAGACCAGTCTCACAGGGATGCAGACGCTGCTGGAGGCCTGTGTGGGGTTAAAGGTCCTGAAAGTGGAATGGAAGGAGGGCAAAGGTGATCCTTAGCCAGGAGGTAGCAGCTACAGCTGTTTTATAAAGTAGACAACAAAATAACCTTTTCCGTGGATTTAGCCGTTTCACTCTTTTCTCCTTCAATTTATTTATCATAAAATATTCCCAGATAACTAATTATTCCCTTTATAAAACATCCGTCCAGACAGCTCAGCCTCTTTCCCAACCTGCCATTTGTTTCAGGATTGTTAGCAATTCTTTTTGGAGTGCCAGTTCAAATCTGAATCAATTGAAATAAACGGAAGTGCAATCATTTACATTGGACCTTAAGCTTTGCTCATTTCGGAGCTATATGGAATTCAGCAAAGGGATTTTGAAGTAAGTATCTTATGCTTTCATGTATGCTTTCATTTTCAGCTCTTTATGGAAACACAGAGTTTGCTGATCTTTTTCTGGCTAAATCAAGCCCAAAGTCTCAGTATTATTCCATGAAGTTCTATTCAGAAGTTCTATATCCAGGAATGCAATATTTGTCTGAAGCTGTGAGGTAAGAAGGGAGTAAAAGTAAAAACTTCTTCTCAAAGGCAATATTAGATACCAGGACTGGTAGGCTTCGTTTCTAACAAGTAACAGGGATTAAGTGTCATTACTGAGTAATGGTTGTGTTATTGTATCATTTGCATGATATTGTATCACTCAATTACTATAGAATCATCATTGCTCAATACAATCTGCCAATTTTCTCAGTTAACTCTCCTGAGATTAAAGAAATAATGATCTCTGTACCTCTAGATCTATTTAATTCTCTATTGCTTGCAAAACATGGAGGTTCAGCAGATGCAATGGTAGTGAACTGATTACCTACACTCATTTCCTTTTGGGCTTTCAGTGGTGTCTTTGGAAAAGATGCCTTTGCAACCCATAGACATGCCTGCACAGACATAAAAGTAAGTTGACCATCCGTCCCGCTTCTGGCGGGACAGACCCGCTTCACCAGCAGATGTCCCGCGCCCCGCCCCCTCTTCAGAATGTCCCACTTTATGCTGGCAGGCGGCGGGCGCTCTGTATGCGCTCAGAGGCGGCCGCCTCTGAGCACTGGCTCGGGCGGGGAGGGCATTGGAGGGGGGGTGCATGCGCTCCAGCGCATCACGCGCCTGCAGGGGACGTCGGGGCACGCTCCCACCCATGCCCGCAGGGCACTCTTTAAAGGCAGCGGCGGTGGCTCTCAGCGCGTGAGGGATGGCCTTCGGCCCAATGGTCAGGCGTACGGCTGCTGGGTCTGGCAGCGGTGCAGGAGGTGCCGGGCGAGCAGCGTAATGGCTCCGAGTGCGGAAGGCGAGAGTGACACACTGGGATGCGTGGCTCGCAAGGGCCTGGCCCACTCACCTGAGTGCCCTTCCCTGCACCAGGCAGCCCCAGGAGCAGGGCCCAGACGCACTTGCGGACGCCGCGTCCCAGCATGTCACTCTCGCCTTCTGCGCTCGGAGCCATTGCGCTGCTCGGCCGGCACCTCCTGCGCCGCCGCCAGACCCAGCAGCCGCCCCGAAGGCCATCCCTCAAGTGCTGAGAGCTGCCGGATCGGTCCGCCGCAGCCCCCGCGACAGCTGTTGGGAGTGCGCCCCTGCCCCGACGCCCTCTGTACAGGCGCGTGACGTGCCGGAGCTGATGCACGCACACTCCCCCCCCCATCAACGGTGTCCCGCTGTGGGATTTTGAAAATCCGGTCACCTTAATAGAAAGGCAACTGGTAAAAATTAGGGTTAAGGTTTTGTATCTGATTAATAATAGAGTTTTAGCATTCTAATTAAAAAGACACTTTTGTTGCATACGACACCCGCTTGAATTCCCTGGCAACAGCCAGTCGCGTCTGATTGGTTAAGATGCGACTGGCTGCAGCCAAAGCGGGAGACGCGCCGATTGGCCGGTGTTCTGACAGCTCGATATATAAAGAGCTGTCAGAGCGAAGGCGCGCGCTTTTTGTATCTGTTACTTACTGTTGCTGTTTTCTGTACTTCTTTCCAATAAAAAAGAGCCGTTGGATCTGCCGGGTCTGGACCCTTCTTGACAACTTAAAACTGGCGACGAGGACTGGGGCCCGGCGTCAATCCTCCTAACCGTACCTCTTCTCCCTGCGGGAACGAAGAGACGCTTCAACCTCCGTTCCGGAGAACTTTTCTCCTCACGATCTGGGCTCGCATCTCCGCTCGCCCTCATGGCTACCCTTCCGCCATTCGCTACCTATGACCCGTCGGTGGAGTCCTGGGAAGCTTTTCTCTCTCGGTTCGACTGCTTCCTCCTCACCGACGTTCATGGGGACATCACCCCCGCCCAGCGCCTTGGGCTGTTCCTCGGCTGCGGCGGCCGTACCGTTTTCGCCATGGCGCGGAACATCGCCGCCCCAGCCGCAGTACAGGACTTGGAATGGGGGGTCCTACAGGCCCGCCTCAAGGCCCACTTCGCACCGGCGCCCTCAAAAATCTCCCGCCGTTGCGCATTCCGTCAATGCCGGCAGCAGCCCACTCAATCTGTTGCGGACTTTCTCCAGTCTCTACGCGCCGCCGCTCTGCTCTGTGACTTCCCGGCCCCGTTTCTGGATGAGTCGCTGCTCGAGCAGCTTATCACCGGGCTGCGGGACGTCAAGCTCCGCCGCAGGCTCCTGGCCCGCTCGGACGTCACCCTGGAGCAGGCCATTGAGGACGCCAGAGCCGCGGAGCTGGCAGACGCCACTTCCGACCTTTACCTGGGCCAGCAAGCCACTCCGATTCAATCCCCGCGGGCCTGCCTCGTCAACGAGCTGGCCCCTCTTGAGCCGTTCGATGACAGCCCTCCCTTTGACAGTGTGGCGCGCCTACAGGCCTCCAGCCGCGGCGCATCCAGACCGAGCCACCCCCGCCAGGGGTCGACTGCCTGCGCTGGGTGTGGGGGCGCTCATGCTAGAAGCGTGTGCCCTTTCAAGGACACCATCTGTCGTCGGTGCAACAGACGGGGCCACATCGCCTGAGCTTGCCGCGCAGACCTCTCCCGCCAGGCGCCCCAGGCGGCTCCTCACCCTGCGGCGGACACGCCGGCTTCTGCTCCGACCTACGGTAGATGGGTTCCGGGCCGCCGCCAGGCTTCCGAAGCGGCCTGCTATGCCACGATGGATGCCCGGGACACCATCCCCCTCGCAGCGGATGACCGTAGGCGCATTTCAAACTCCCTGACCCTTGAGGGCCAATCCCTATCCATGGAGGTCGACTCGGGGTCGTTCCGGGCCCTCATCTCCTGGCGGCACTTGAAGGCCCTCTGCCCCGGTCTTAACACCGAGGATCTATCTCGCCCGGACGTTTTGCTCCGGGACTACCAGGGCAACCCCATCGCCGTACTGGGCCAGCACCGGGTCCGCGTCAAATACGACGCTTCTCGGGCCCCCTACCCATCCTGGTGGTCGAGCGCCCCCTTTCCGCGCTCATCGGCCTCGACTGGTTCCCCGCCCTGGGCCTCTCCATCCAGCGGGTCCACCGGGTGCCCGCCATCTCGCCCGTGGAGGCGGTCCTCGCCGACTTCAAGGACGTGTTCGACGGCTCTCTGGGCACCTACCGGGGCACCCCGGTCTCCCTCAACCTTGACCCTCAGGTTGCCCCGATTCGGCTCAAGGCCCGCAGGCTGCCGTTCGCTCTGAAGCCACGGGTTGACGCGGAGCTCGATCGTCTCGTGGCGCAGGGCGTACTGGAACCCGTCGACCAGGCGAGATGGGAGACCCCCATTGTGGTCCCCATCAAGCCCGACGGGTCCATACGCATCTGCGCCGACTATAAGTCGACGATCAACCGCGGGCTTCAGGCGAACCCATATCCGGTTCCCGTGGTGCAGCACCTGCTCCATTCCTTGGGGCAGGGTTGCATCTTCGCGAAGCTGGATATGGCTCAGGCCTACCAGCAGTTACCGGTGGATGACGATGCGGCTGACGCTCAGACCATCGTCACTCACCGAGGAGCTTTTCGCTGTCGCCGCCTCCAATTCGGCGTTTCCGTTGCCCCGGGGATCTTCCAGAGCCTCATGGAGCGGTTGCTCCACGGGCTCCCGGGCGTCGTACCGTACTTCGACGATGTCCTGATAGCTGCTTCCAGCCTGTCAGACCTCGCCGAAGTACTCCGGAAGGTCCTCCGTATTTTCAGGGGCGCGGGCCTTAAATTAAAGCTCAGCAAATATAAATTTGCTGTGCCGCGGGTGGAGTTCCTGGGTTTCGTCGTCGATGCCCAGGGCATCCACCCCGCACCGGCCAAGGTCGAGGCCATCCACAAGGCCCCCATGCCTAGCTCCAAAACGGAGCTGCAGGCATTCCTCGGCCTGCTCAATTTTTACGCGCCCTTCATTCCTCACAAGGCGTCACTAGCCGAGCCGCTGCATCGATTACTCGATCGCTCGGCGGTTTGGCGCTGGGGCGGCCGTGAAGCGCATGCGTTCGCGGCTGTCAAAGAGCTGCTGACGTCACGGGCCGTGCTGGTGCAGTATTCTGCCAGCTGGCCCCTGACGTTAGCGGCGGACGCTTCCCCTTTTGGCCTGGGGGCAGTCCTGAGCCATGTCCTGCCCGATGGCTCGGAGGCCCCCATTGCCTTTTACTCCCGGACGCTGACTCCAGCGGAGCGGAACTACAGCCAGATCGACAAGGAGGCTCTGGCTGTGGTCTCCGGGATCAAGAGGTTTCACGAGTACCTGTACGGCCGCTCGTTTACCGTTTTCACTGACCACAAGCCGCTCCTTGAGCTTCTGGCCGGTGACCGGCCCACCCCCCCATCCTCTCGCCCAGGATGACACGGTGGACGGAGTTCCTGGCGGCGTATGAGTACTCGCTGCTCTACCGTCCGGGCAAGCACCTGGGGCACGCAGACGCCCTCAGCCGCTGCCCCCTCCCTCAGGCGGACCAGGAGCCGGTTCCGGCCCTCTGTGTCCTGTCCGTGGCCGACGCCAAACTTCCCATCACGTCATCGGACGTGGCAGCTCGCACCAGAACCGACCCCACCCTCTCCAGGGTCGCCGCCTGGGTCCTGCGGGGGTGGCCCTCGGCTGCCCTGCCCGCCGAGTTCAGGCCGTTCAAGGCCCGCCAGCTGGAGCTGTCGCTCCACTCTGGGTGCTTGCTTTGGGGGGACCGTGTCATCCTTCCCCCGCCCCTGCGCCGACAGGTGCTCGACGCCCTCCATGCCACCCACCCAGGCATAGCTCGCATGAAGGCACTCGCCCGGAGCTATGTCTGGTGGCCACGCATGGACGAGGAGGTGGCTGCCTTCGTTGGCGCTTGCCAAGCATGCCAGGCCTCCCGCCCCGCCCCCCCTGCCAACCCTCCCCGTCCCTGGGACACCCCCAAGTCACCGTGGGCCCGCGTCCACATCGACTTTGCGGGCCCTTTTCACGGCCGGTCCTTCCTGGTGGTGGTGGACGCCTACTCCCGCTGGGTGGAGGTCATTCTCATGGCCTCTACCACAGCGGAGAGCACCGTGCATGCGCTTCGGCGCCTGTTTGCCACGCATGGGTTGCCGGACACCCTAGTCTCCGACAACGGCCCACAATTTCACTCTTCCACCTTCCAGGAATTCCTGGCCTCCCTGGGGATCCGACACGCGCCTACCGCCCCCTACCACCCTGCCGCCAACGGCCGGGCGGAACGGGCCGTCCGCTCGGCCAAGGAGGCCCTCGGCAGGATGGATGGGGGGGATTGGCAAGCAAGGGTGGATGCTTACCTCCTAGGTCAGCATTCCACTCCTTGCCCGGCGTCAGGGAAAAGCCCCGCGGAACTGCTGATGGGCCGCCGCCTGAGAACCGAATTGGACCGGCTGCACCCCCTCTACAAAGAGGTGCAGCCGTGCTACCTAGGGGTTCCCCTTCCCCGTCTCTTCCCCGTGGGTGAAGCCGTCTACGCCCGGAACTTCTCCGGTGACCCCCGATGGGTCCCCGCAACCATTGCCGAACTAACCGGGCCGTGGTCTTATAGGGTTCGAAGACCTGACGGATCCGAGTGGCGGCGCCATGTGGATCAACTAAGGCGCCGCCACCCAGCACCGGACGACCCGCTCCTTCTGCCGACCATCACGGAAAGGGCGACCGACATCCCGCTCAGCGACCTTGAATTACCGGCCGAACCCTGGCCCGCAGCGGGCACCACCTCCATTGCCGGACTCGCCCCGGGGCTGACGGCGCAAGAACAGCCCTGCCTGGGGGAGCCCCGGTCAGCCGGATACCCTCCAAACCGTTCCCTACGTCCTCCACCAAGCATCGCCCAAGCCCTGTCAGGCCCGGCCTACCCGTCCCCTGCACGCCAGGGGCTTGACTCCAACTCCGTCCCGTCCGTCACGCCCCTTCGCCCCCTCCTACCTGAGTCGGAGGCTTCCGGGACTTTGCCAGGCCGCGATGACGCAGTCCGGGGCTACACCCCCGGCAGGGAGGAGCTCACACGGACACGTCCTCCTCCATCGCCTCCTGAAGACAATCTGAGGCGCTCGGGGCGGAGCCGGCGCAGCCCCTCCTACCTCGGCGAGTACGTATGCTAATGGGCCCGCATGCGTACTCGCTGGGGGGGAAGGAGTGTTGCATACGACACCCGCTTGAATTCCCCAGCAACAGCCAGTCGCGTCTGATTGGTTAAGACGCGACTGGCTGCAGCCAAAGCGGGAGACGCGCCGATTGGCTGGCGTTCTGACAGCTCGATATATAAAGAGCTGTCAGAGCGAAGGTGCGCGCTTTTTGTATCTGTTACTTACTGTTGCTGTTTTCTGTACTTCTTTCCAATAAAAAAGAGCCGTTGGATCTGCCGGGTCTGGACCCTTCTTGACAACTTAACAACTTTGGTGATTGAAGCAGAACTCAGTTCATCAAATATCAGAATTGGGAGAGCCTAATAATCAAGGTGACCAAAAATATCCCGCAAAAGGATTGGCTAAAGGAATTTATTTGCTCTTAATACTATTTAATAATAATAAAAAAAAACTTGGTGAAAAAGAACAAATATAAAGAGTCAGTTTCTGTCAGATTCAATCACTTCCCAGGTTTCCAGTACTGTTTAGAGCCTGTGATATTTTCGGAGTACTTTTTGCAAGTAATATTATTATGCTATTTGAATAGATGCACTATGTTGATGCTAGGGAAGGAAAAAAATATAATAGCGAATGGTAATTTTGTTGTTTTCAGTTTAAAAAAAATCTACCTAGCTATCTGCGGGATCGCATTCTGCCTCATACATCCCTGCGACCGATTCGCTCCCACAGAGAGGGACTTCTCCGGGTGCCGTCCACTAGGCTGTGCCAGCGGGCGACGTCCAGGGGAAGGGCCTTCTCTGTGGCGGGCCCGACCCTCTGGAACGACCTTCCCCCCGAAATCAGAACGACCACTGACCTTCGCTCTTTCCGACAGCTTTTAAAAACTCATTTCTTCCGTTTGGCTGGCCTAGGGTAATTTTAATTAGTTATGGTGTTAAGGGGTTTTAGGGACAGTTTTTAGTTTTTATAGATGTTTTTAGCGCAGGATATGTTTAATTGTGTTTTTAAATTTTGTACTCTGTGTTTATTGTTTTTTAATTCCCCTGTGCCCCGCCTTGAGTCCCTCTGGGGAGAGAGAGCGGGTTAGAAATAAAAATTTATTATTATTATTATTACTACAGAGATGGGAAATCTCAGATTCTATCAATATTTGGCAAGTTTTCAAAGGAATTTTATGGGCCTCTATACAGGTAAAGTAACATTTTTATGACTTTCTATTGGACAATAAATAGCTCTTTTGCTTTTATTTTTTTCTGATCAAACCAACTAAAATAAAAATACTAGACTAGCACTACCCACCAACACTGATTTTGGCCAATCTGCTACAAACAGGAAAAAAGCCCAGTTTTATTCTATTGATTGTCCCACTATTCTATCCACGCTACAATCACAAATTAGAAGCCTAGGTTGCAAAACCTAGGTCCATCTGCCCATTTATCACCACTGGACTGTTTGCAGGGAGGTCAAGGTACAGAAAGATGTGTTGAATATTGTTTTCATAATCTTGGGTCATATTTTTTTTCTTTGTTATCTTCTGCTTCCCAATCGTCAGTTCATTATTCCTTGGTTTTTCATTAAGTTTCTCACTCTGGAAAAGAATAGTATGAAAGTACCTATGTTTGGATCTTAGTGAAACATGAATAATATGCGGTACACACTTTCACATGTCTTTTCCATCTTATGATTCTATTCCCTCCTGATTTATGATCAGACGTTAATTGTATTGTATTTCATGTGTTTGTTAATCATTTGCCAATGCAAATTTCAATTCTAGTTCAATGGAAGGCATTGAAAGATTTTTCAGGTTCATGAGTGAGGCTTGGAGTCTGTATGGAAAAGAAGTGGTCTCTGCCTTTGATCTTTCTGGTTTTCAGCTCATTTGTGATCTGGGTGGTAAGTACCTGAAGGTCTTCATCATGCCCCTTGCTATTTATTTGATACTGTGTGATACTTTGGTAAAATTGGATTGAAAGATGTCTCTGGCTCTGTCAAAGACCTTGTAACTAGTGGGACAGTTTGCTTTCAGAGGTTATGGGTCCTTCATCACTGGAGGTTTTTAAGAAGAGCCTGGACACCATTTGTATCAAATTGTAATGGGTTAGGGTTAAGGGGTTGGGCTAGAAGACGTCCAAGGTTCCTTCCTGCTCTATTCAAATTGATTGATTGATTAATTCCCTGATTGCAAAAGTATAGTTGTATTATCTTACCCTGTATTCTGTTTTGCTTTAGAGTTTTGAACCTTATTTTTAAATTCCTAATTTTAAAATGGTTTAGCTGATCAGAAGTCTCAATGTCTCACAATAGGTACCAACAATCCTGAGTTTGTTTGGAAAGAGGTGGGGGAATTTTTGAAGATGAAAACACTCTTTTTCTTCACTTTCTCTTCCTTGCCTGGGATGATATGAAAACAAAGCCACTGGTTTATTGGTTAAAGCATTCACTCTACAAGTTGGGAGTCCAGAAGTTCTAGTCCAGCTCTAGACAGAATCCCAGATGGGTGACCTTGGGCCAGTTATTTTTTCTCAACCTTATGAATGAAGAAATGACAAACTTGTACTGAAGTTTTGCCAACCCCCCCCCCCCCCCCCATGAGAGTTTAGCAGGCTGGAATGGACACCTAGCATTGCTATCTGGCCATGGCACAACTTGTCCTAGGCAATTCACCAAGCAGACAACTTGCTATGAGCCTGGGCCTTCTCTGGTTTCCAAAGCCTGAGGGAGGTGAACACAGACACACTGACGTACCGACACACTGACATCAACATAGTCACACCACCACAGACACCCCATTCCATACTTGGGAACTTTTATCTGCATCTAAGCTGCCAAGCTGCCAATCACAGTTGGGTTTGGGGAGAAAGACTTCTTCGGAGTGCTGTACATGTGATACCGAACCTGTCAGTCACAGAATTCTGACTGGCAGGGTCAAGGAAGAGCCCTTTTGTTGCTGTTCCTGCTTTGTAGAACATTTCTCCCCCATAGATGAGGAAAGCTGGGACATTAGGGGCCACATATCCATAGGAGAAAATCCATGAGACACCCCCCCCCTCACACCTGCATTCTCTTTAAGTGTCCCCATCTTGGATCTCTCCGTCTCTTGCAAATATATAATATTGTTTTACATTTGTACATTTTAAATCTTAAATTATGCAGTTTTAATGTTTTATTGTATTGAGTGGCGTGGTGGCCTACAGGTGAAGTCTCTTGCCTCCGCTCAGAAGGTTGAGAGTTCAATCTTAGGCAGCGATATGTTTCTCTATCAGGGTGCAAAGAGAAAATATCTCCTGCAAACCCCACATAGGGCATCAGCCAGTAAATGCTTAGCTCCATTCAGTTGCCCTGATTTCCTCTGGATAAAAGGGATTACAGGGTTGTAAAATGTTTACTGATTAATTAAATTAAAACATTTAATAAGTGTGATATATAAATAACCAAACAAACTTATGTTAATGAATACCCTTCTTTAAATGACAATATTATGTCTGCTTAGTAAGCTACATAAAAATAAAACAATGAGGTAATCTAAAAATCATAACAAATGTTCTAATAATTTATTAAAAATACTGATAAGCAGAATATTACATAGATCCTTTTTTGTATTGTGTTTTTTTTAAGGAAGCAGTGGTGGCTTAGCTAAGGAATTGGTTTCAGTGTATCCAAATTGTACCGTGAAACTTTTCGATCTTCCTGGAGTTGTGGAAATATCAAAAAAATACAATGCATTTTCAGATGACTCCCAGATCTCTTTCCAGGAAGGTAATATGCACTTTGAATCAATATCTCTGTCATTTCAAAGCTGTAGTTAAAAAAAGCCAGTATACTTTTAGAGCACGTTTTATGAACAGGAAAGTAAATTGTTTCTCTAAGTTGTTAGTAGAATTAAGAAATTCCTACCTTATGAAAAAATTGTTTTTATTACAGGGGATTTTTTTAAAGATCCTATTCCTGAAGCAGACCTTTATGTTGTTTCAAGAGTCTTGTATAACTGGAGTGATGAAAAGTGCATCCAGCTGCTAACAAAGGTGTTTACAGCCTGTAAGCCAGGTAGGCATTGCTAGAAAGAGAAAAATTGACATATGTGAATGGGAAGACAAGCAAGCCAACCAGAGCGATCCATAGCTTTTTTATGTATTTGCAAGAAACTGTGAGATGTGAGATACTGCTCATTTATGACCTAAAAGGGGCTCAGAAGTTTGGCTGTAGATTATTGCAGTCATTAAGTGATGCAGATAGTCCTCAACTTGTAACTATTCTTTTAGTGACTGCTCTTTAGTTACCTGGGCATATTATCAAAATTCAGATGCTTGGCAGCTGGTTTCTATTTGTGATGTTTGTGGTGTTCTGGGGTCATGTGAACACCTTTTGCAACCTTCTCACAATCAAAGTCAATGGGGAAGCCAGAGTCACTTTATAACTGTGTTACTAACTTAACAACTGGAGATATTTATTTAATAACTGTGGCAAGAAAAATCATAAAATAGAGCAAAACTCATTTAACAATGATCTTGCTTAACATCAGGATTTTTGAGCACAAATTGGTTGTAAGTCCAGGACTACCTGTAAAGTATGTGACCGCATTGCTTAATGACCACAATCCTGGGTCTTTCAGTTGAGACTGTTAAGCAGTTATATGGTTCGTTAAGTGAGAGGAGGGGAGGGGCTGAAAAACTGCATGCCAAAAGAGGGCAGTCAATTTCTCTCCATGCATGGAACGGAACCTTTGCACTTGGAAGCTTTGAAAGGAAGCTTGGATCCCAAAGGACTGAAATGTGATGGAAAGTAGTCGGGCAGGTTCCCAGGAAGGAGGGGCCCATTCCAGAGAAGCTAAAGACAACTTAGTTCAGGTAGTTTGTGTAAGAGAAAGAGGATGAAGCCAACTCCTCCTGAACAGTTCCCAGACTTACATGAAGGGAATAGTCTGCTAAAGTTTGGCAAGATTCTGTCTATACATGTTGAACAATGAAGACATCTGTTTGGAAAAATCACGACATATCTTTCTTGGAGACTGACAGGACTTTCTTCCCTGATCCACAGCAGGTCTTCCCCTGCCTTCCATGTGCAGAAGGGAAACAATCTGCTGGGCCAGAAAAAGGAAGCTCAGTTCTTGATGGCATAGTGGTTAGAGTGCAGTGCTGCAGGCTACTTCTACTACCTGCAATTTAGCAGTTCAAATGTCACCAGGCTCAAGGTTGACTCAGCCTTCCATTCAGTGATAAAATTCATTTTTTTACCTACTGGTTCTGTGGGCGTGGCTTGGTAAGTGTGGTAGCGGAAGGATACTCCATTCCCACCCCACTTCAGGGGAAGGATACTGCAAAATTACCACCCCTCTCCACTCCTGGGAGAATGGTATTGCAAATTCTCAATTCCCACCCCACTCTGAAGCCATCCAGCTGTGGTATTTTTGCCAGTTCTCCGAGCTACTCAAAATTTCTGCTACCGGGCGACCGCTTCCAGCTTCCGGAGGCAATGGACGTGTCCCAGACACGTCTGCCACTTGCCTTCTCCAGTGGCCCCTTTGGGGGCACGGGGGTTTCTGCAAAAGAGTCCCCACTGTACGAACGGCTCACGGTGAGCCTCTCCCCCCGACTGTGGTCGGGGGGTCGTTCCCGCCTCGTCCCAGGAGACGGAGAATAGAATGCGGGGGGGGGGGGGGGAAGAGTCCCTCTTGCCGAAGGAGCACCGGAACAGCAACTATTGAAGAAGTGGGCTGAAAGCCGGAGCTGGAGGAAGCCCCGAGGCTCTGTTGCTGCTGAGTGTTGTGTGAGTTGCTTTTGTGATTTTGATGCCTTCAACTCTTTCTAAAGAGAAGAATAGAGGGGGGAGTTTGTAAAAACCCCTCCTCGGAAATAAGCGGCGCTTTAAAATGCTCCCCGGGCTCGGGGAGAAGGAGAAAGTTACTTCCGATTTTTAACCAATTGAAAATGAAAGTTTACTATTACTATACAAGGAATTGCTTTTTGAGACTTTGTATCTCGGACTCGTTAGAGGGGAAATGGAGTTTTTACTAAGTCTTCATGACTGCCAAAGTGGCAGAAAAATGGCACTTCCTTGCTTCCAGCAGAAAACCTTTGAGATCGGAACATTTCTTCAACTCTATAAGATTAAAGTTCCTTTCCTTATATACAGCCAACTCAAGTGACTCCCAGTGTTTCTCACATTGTATGCTTTTCTTTCTTTGGTGGATTGGAGTTCAAAACTGCTCCTCTGGATTTTATACAACATCATTTTGAATTTTGACACAGACTTTGCCTTTACCTGGACCTCACGGACTGTCCACTCACCAGACGCCATCTTTAACAATAAGATTTAAAAATTCATAATAAATAAAAAATTGATGGGTTGGAGGGTGGAATGGTCGAGATGGGGGAAGGGATAAGGAATTTTCAAAAAGAATTTTATAGATAAGGCTGGTTATATGTCTAGAATTGAGTTTGAAAAAATGTTTTACTTTTCAAGGTTGCAAAATGCTTCAGAAAATTTAAAAGATTTAATAAATACAATTTCAGCAGAATGCACCAAAAAAAAGTAAAGAATATATAATTTTAGCATATGCCAGGAGGAATGATATAACCAGAAAGATAGATATTAAAGCTGTAAGAAAGTCAACAAGGGACGGGATACTGAAAGCGCAGGGAGAAGGGCATCTGATGTATCAGTAAGAAAAAAATGGCCATTTTGAAACAGATCCCAGAAAAGAAAATTTCTTCTTCTTTTATTTCTTCTTTTTTAAAAAAATGTACAAACAGGGATCTGTCTCAGATGGATAATGTCTGAAGGAATGCTGGTGCTCCGGGTGGGGGGTAGAGCAAGATTTAAAATAATAAAGAGAGGCGAAAGCCTTTTTTCTTTTTAAAAATAAAATACTCCCCAACCCTGGAGGACGAAGATATGGAAACGGGAGGGACCGTGGCTCCACCCACTGGCGGGATAGAAGAAGAAGAAACTAAAGTAAAGAGACTCTGATAACTAAAATGATTTTTTTTTCTTTTACATATTGTAATTCCTTAATGGATGTTAACAAAAACAAATGATTGAATGCATGAATTCCTGATATAATATGTATGTATACCCTTCCACCTTATATTGAAATGTTTTTATATGAAACCTCGGGAAAGACCACCATCTCCGACCTGAAAGCTCTAGAATGTTTCTATTGTACCCTATATACCCTACCCTAAAAAAATTGTAAAACCAATAAAAAACTTTTACTTTAAAAATAAATAAATTCCGCTACCGGTTCTCCAAAACTGGTCAGAACCTGCTGAATGTCACTCCTGCTTCCATCCTTCCGAGGTGGATAAAATGAGGACCCAAATTATTGGGGGCAACAATTGGGAACTGATTCTGTAAACCGCTTAGAGAGCGCTGTAAAGCACTATATAATCCTTAAGTGCTATTACTATTGGTATCTGCACTATCCCAATTTCCTTTTTCTAGCCCACACATGAGTTCCCCTCTACTCCATGTATTAGCCTTTCTATCCTTCAGAAGATTATGTTTGCTAGCTGTCTGGCAAACATTGGCTTGACATACTTGTCAGCAGCTGCACAAAAAGGTCAATATATAGTAATCATAGAGATGATGAAGTCTTCAAACTTCTAAGTCTGGTGGGGTGGGGAGAACAAGGCAGGGAGCAAACTGAGGCCTCCTGGACCACATCAGCTTTTTGTGTGCTCCCTAACTAACATTGAAACATTACTGTTATTTAGGGTTCTTTTTCTGTAGACTAAGTCCATGCTCCATTTTAGTCTCCTGAGAAACCAAATATTAATATATAGAAGAGAGGGAAAATGTTGGGAGAAAGGTCACAACCATAAAGATGTATATGAGATGAAGGACATCATCTCTTTTGTAGGAATCCTATTACTGACTTAATAAATTACTTTGCAACAGGTGGTGTAGTCTTGGCAGTGGACCCAGTTATTGATGACAAAATATCGGGATCGCTTCCTGCTCATTTGTACTGCATCTTGATGTTGGTTATATGTGAAGGAAAAGCACGGAAAGAATCGGAGCATCGAACGCTCTTCCAAACTGCTGGCTTTAAAGATATTCAGGTTAAGAAAGGAAATGTCTATGATGTCATTTTGGCCAGAAAATAATATAAAACACGCTTAATTCTGACTAAATGTTAAATAATTCAAATAATACAAATGCTTTTACTATTATATTGATTCGAATTTGTGAGAGTATGTATCTATTTATCATGTTATTCTATTGTGTGATGTTACTTTGATTTTCCTCACTGGAAGAAAGTAATTTAGGCTGAATAACTCTTGAGATTTTCCCATTCTGAGGGAACAACCTGTTGCCCAAGAGGTAGATTAGATCAGAAAACTGACTTCATAAGAACACAAGAACTATACAGGAGACTATAAAAAGCATTCTCTCCGAGAGGAACCATTACCAATTCTTGTAAGGGACAGGAAAAAGGTAATGGTGACAATTCCCAAAGTGACAGAATCTAATGAGGGATGGGGAAAAATGAAACGTACTTGATGAAAGGTGCCAACCCACCCTTCGTCAAGTATCATGTCCAAGTTAATACAATGTATTATGTACAATACAACACTGCATTGTGAATGGATTTACAGTTGTACCAGATGTTGCAAGTTCAAGTCTGCTTCAGCAAAGGAAACGCTTAAAAACCACATGAAGAAGGTTGGGCAGAAAGAGTGAGAACAATTCTCTTTTTCACTGAGCTATTATGGACCAAGCTATGTATGCCACTTTAATAAATAAACAAACAGCAATTATGTTGTTATCTGTGCCTGAAGGAGGCAACTCAATCAATCATAGAATTGGAACTGGTTTTTTTGTCAAACTTATATTAGTGCATTAAAATGCTTCTTCTGCCTCTTTAAGAAATGGCCTTTCCATGTAACAGTCAGAGTTTGCTAATATTTGTCTGGGAAACTCAGTCCCAAAGCGACCGTATATAGTGGTACAGCCCTACTTGTCGTATCCATCTATTGTAATATCCACACCGGAAGAAAATAATTCAGGTGAAAAGAGAAATTTTGGGATAATATGTGGCTATCAAAAATCAAACGGAACCTAGGCCTCTAGAACTACACATTGGCATTAGGGATTTCTGTTACCTTACAATTTCTAGTTGCACCAATATAGCTATAGGCTGGATTTCTTTCTTTCTTTCTTTCTTTCTTTCTTTCTTTCTTTCTTTCTTTCTTTCTTTCTTTCTTTCTTTCTTTCTTTCTTTCTTTCTTTCTTTCTTTCTTTCTTTCTTTCTTTCTTTCTTTCTTTCTTTCTTTCTTTCTTTCTTCCTCCCTTCCTTCCTCTCTCTCTTTCTCTCTCTCTCTCTCTCTTTCTTTTCTTCCTACCTACTTTCCTTCCTTCCTTCCTTCCTTCCTTCCTTCCTTCCTTCCTTCCTTCCTTCCTTCCTTCCTTCCTTTCCCTTCCCTTCCCTTCCCTTCCCTTCCCTTCCCTTCTTTCTTTCCCCCCCCTTCCCTTTCCTTCTTTCCTTCATTATTTTATGCTGTCCATCTCTATGCAATGTGTCATTCTAGGCAATTTGCACAATATCATAAATCTATATAAATAAAAATGTAACTATGAGTTTGTTCAAAACCGCTAATCTCAGAAACTACTGCACCAATCGCCACCAAATTTTCACACAACGCTCCTTACAAGTGCAGCACCAATGATATGTACAGATTGTGTGGATGGCACACCAGTGCCAGGTACACACCACACAAATGTAAAACTGCAGCTCTTCTGTGTGTTTCCCTCCCCCATTCACTCGCCCCCATCTCCTTCGCAGCCCCTCCTACCCGGCTGCTTTTCAGCTCACGTCACTTGCATGAGCGGTGGAGCATTCTGCGTCATATCTGCGACGGTCGCCTCCTCAGCAGCCTCTCTCTCCTCTGCCAACTCCGCCCCCCACAAGGCTGCTGCCGAGTCAGCGGCCTCTCTCGCCTCCCCTGTTGCCTGCGCTGCCAACTCTCCCACCCACAAGGCCGCTGCGGAGTCAGCAGCCTCTCCTCTCTCTCTAGGTAGGTAGGTAAGTAGGTAGGTAGGTAGAGGGATAGAGGAAGAAATACAGTAGGTAGGTAGTTAAGTAGGTAGGTAGGTAGGTAGAGGGATAGAGAGAGAGGGAGAAATACAGTAGATAGGTAGATAGGTAGGTAGGTAGGTAGGTAGAGTAAGAGAGGGAGGGGAGGGAGAGGGAGGGGAAACTGAGGCAGAGAAGGAAGGGGGTCACTGAGAGAGTCTATGAGGGGAAACTTTTTCATTTAACCAAACTTGGCCACAGCAACACGTGGCGGTTACAGCTAGTACAAAATAAAACTATTATAGGATTAAAACATTAAAATATAAGACATTAAAAACTAAAACATTAAAATTAATATTATAGTGGATAGAAAAACAATGTGTAGACTAGGTGGAGATGTTGTACTAGTCTATGGCTACCTACAAAATGGGATTCTCCATTGGGGTCACAAGCCAGTCGGCAAAACCAGGTTTGAGGGTCTTTGGGAAGGCCAAAATGGTGGAAGCAGATTTTACTTTGGGAAACATGATATTCCAAAGGGTGGGGGTCATGGCAGAAATAGCCGTCTTCAAGGACCTTGGATAATTGATTTTGGCATGATAGCAATTTTATGAAACTATCTACTACATGCTAATATGACAAGCTATTATGTCTACCCTGCTCTTTTTATGTATACTATGAATGGATGACTATTGCTGCTAATTAAAAAAAATTAAAAGCACACCTTTTCTGCTTGGCCGGCCTAGGGTAGTCTCTTCCTTAGGGTTTTTTAGGGAACATTAGTTTTAATGGGGATTTTAGTGCAGGGACAATTAGTTTAATTTATTTTTATTCTACTGTATTATTGATGTACTTATTTTATGTGTTTTTAGTTTTCCCTGTGCACCGCTCCGAGTCCCTCTGGGGAGAGGACGCGGTATATAAAATAAAAATATTATTATTATTATTATTATTATTACTGGAACACATATTCCTATAATTGTTTTCATTAATCTTGACCCTGAGAAGTTTCTAGAAAAGATGTTGGTTCCTATCTGATACGCCTCTTCTCATAGGGTGGACCTTTCATCCAGACTGGGTTGACATCATCTGCTCACTGATAGGACAGAGACTGATGACAACTGTTAATTCACACCGCTGTCACTAGGCAGACCCAGCTTTTGGTGAAGGAGTTATGTCAGACTCGATGCGTTACCCCTCAATGAAATTTGTGTCCATGCCAAACACCATAGTCTTGACAAGACTCCACTATAATGCCTAACGTCACAGTTAGTCAAAGAAATTTACAGTTACTAGGACCAGTATATATTTGAGAAGGGCTGGATGAAACCTCCACCTAATGAGAAGAGGCATATGAGGTAGGTACCAATGCGCTTTCTCCATAGTGGTGGAGGTATCATCCAGACTGGGAGATACCCAAGCTGGCATTGTCCCTCGGGAGGGTTCATAACTGTTCCGAGGACGTCCCCGCTCTATGTACGGCTTGTAGCACCCTGTAGCCAAATGCCACATCAGCTGATGCAAAGAAATCTAATTTATAGTTTCTTATAAAAGGAGACAGAGAAGTCCATGTGGCCGCTCTGCAGATCTCAGCCGAAGATGCTTGTGTGGCCCAAGCAGCAGAGGTTGCTGCACTCCTGGTAGAGTGGAAAACTTATTAGTCAATAGAGCCAAATATCAACAGTACCACTACTGAAATTTCTTTTGAGAGCCAGAAGGTGTGGCCTTTTTTGTGGGAGTGGCTCAGTTGTCATGTGACCCGTGGCCAACTTGGAAAATGTGGTGAAACTCACTTAACGGTCTTGCTTAGCAACCAAAATTTT
This sequence comes from Rhabdophis nuchalis, assembly GCA_039707465.1. Taxonomy (NCBI): domain Eukaryota; kingdom Metazoa; phylum Chordata; class Lepidosauria; order Squamata; family Natricidae; genus Rhabdophis; species Rhabdophis nuchalis. The sequence continues at coordinate 35,169,627 of CM077651.1, read as the reverse complement.
GGGCTCAATAGTGGTCATAAGTTCTTCCTTCCTTCCTTCCTTCCTTCCTTCCTTCCTTCCTTCCTTCCTTCCTTCCTTCCTTCCTTCCTTCCTTCCTTCCATTTCTGGCTGGTCTTTGGTCTTCTGAAGATGGTAAAAATGGATTTATGGGCACTCGTTATATATAAAGGCAGCCCATGACTCTTTCGGATGCTGGTTTGAATCCAGGAAATGACTCAGAGGATGTGATTCCTTTGAAATGACCACTGGGAGAAAAATAGATCTTTAACCTGGTTAACTAAACAGGTAGCTTGAGGTGGAAGGAAATAGGAAAATAGATTTCTTCCTTTCCTTTCCTTTCCTTTCCTTTCCATTCCTTTCCATTCCATTCCTTTCCATTCCATTCCTTTTCATTCCATTCCTTTCCTTTCCTTTCCATTCCTTTCCATTCCTTTCCTTTCCATTCCTTTCCTTTCCATTCCTTTTCATTCCATTCCTTTCGATTCCCTTCCTTTCCTTTCCATTCCTTTCCATTCCTTTCCATTCCTTTCCTTTCCATTCCTTTCCATTCCTTTCCATTCCTTTCCTTTCCTTTCCTTTCCTTTCCTTTCCTTTCCATTCCTTTCCTTTCCATTCCTTTCCTTTCCATTCCTTTCGATTCCCTTCCTTTCCTTTCCATTCCTTTCCATTCCTTTCCATTCCTTTCCTTTCCTTTCCATTCCTTTTCTTTCCATTCCTTCCCATTCCTTCCCATTCCTTTCCATTCCATTCCTTTCCATTCCTTTCCTTTCCTTTCCTTTCCTTTCCTTTCCTTTCCTTTCCTTTCCTTTCCATTCCTTTCCTTTCCATTTCTTTCCATTCCATTCCTTTCGATTCCCTTCCTTTCCTTTCCTTTCCTTTCCATTCCTCTCCATTCCTCTCCATTCCTTTCCTTTCCTCTCCATTCCTTTCCTTTCCTTTCCATTCCTCTCCATTCCTTTCCATTCCTCTCCTTTCCTTTCCTTTCCTTTCCATTCCTTTCCTTTCCATTCCTTTCCTTTCCATTCCTCTCCATTCCTTTCCTTTCCTTTCCATTCCTTTCCATTCCTTTCCATTCCATTCCTTTCCTTTCCATTCCTCTCTATTCCTTTCCTTTCCATTCCTTTCCTTTCCATTCCTTTCCATTCCTTTCTATTCCATTCCTTTCCATTCCTTTCCATTCCTTTCCATTCCTTTCCTTTCCTTTCCATTCCTTTCCTTTCCATTCCTTTCCATTCCTTTCCTTTCCTTTCCTTTCCATTCCTTTCCATTCCATTCCTTTCCATTCCTTTCCTTTCCTTTCCATTCCTTTCCTTTCCATTCCTTTCCATTCCATTCCTTTCCATTCCCTTCCTTTCCTTTCCATTCCTCTCCATTCCTCTCCATTCCTTTCCTTTCCATTCCTTTCCATTCCTTTCCTTTCCATTCCTCTCCATTCCTCTCCATTCCTTTCCTTTCCATTCCTCTCCATTCCTTTTCATTCCTCTCCATTCCTTTCCTTTCCTTTCCATTCCTTTCCTTTCCATTCCTTTCCTTTCCATTCCTCTCCATTCCTTTCCATTCCTTTCCTTTCCTTCCTTCCATTGCCTCCCTCCCTCCCCCTCCCTTCTTTCCTTCCTTCCCTCTTTCTTTTTCTTTCTTTCCTTCCTTCCTTCTTTCACTGCTCCCTTCCTCCTCCCTCCCCCTTCTTTCTTTCACTCCCTCCCTCCCACCCTCCATTCATCTTTTTTCCTATTTTTCTTTCTTTCTCCTTCTCTGTTTCTCTCTCTCTCTCCTCCCCCCCATCTGTCACTCTGTGTGTGTGTGTGTGTGTGTGTGTGTGTCTGGGTGTGTGTCTGTTTCCCCCTCTCTCTCTTTCTGTCTCTCTAAGTCTGCCTCTCTGTGCGTCTGCCATTCTCTCCCTCCCTCCACCCGGGGAAGCAGCATGTCGGTTGCGGAGGTTATCCCGCAGCGAGCGGACAGAAGACCCAAGCTAGTGCAGGTGAGGAGGAGGGGCCAGCATGTCGACTGGGAAGGTTATCCCGCAGCGGGCGGGCGGGCGGGCGAAGGACCCAAGCTGCGTGCTGCCGAAGCCGTCCGGGGCTGGGCGTGCGGCGCCCGGATGGCTTTGGTGGCATGCAGCTTGGGTCCTTCGCCCGCCCGCTGCGGGATAACCTCCCCAGTCGAGATGCTGGCCCCTCCAGGAAGCCCCGGAAAGTGCAGGGCGCTGAGGTGGCCGTCGGAAGGAGGCGTGGAGGCGCGCTCGCCCATCCTCTGCCCAGGACGCTGCTCCCTCCTCCTCGCCGGCCCTGCGGCCCGGTTCCTATGAAGCCGCGGACCGGCACCGGTCCGCGGACCGGGGGTTGGGGACCCCTGCTGTAGAGACCCCCAGATTTCAGAGGTATCAATGGGAAGCCTGAGATCTAAGGAGGTTTTCCTGTCATCCCTGCCCTCTGGTGATAATTGCAGTGGCTGCCTTGATGAAGAGAGCCTTCTGTCAGTTAATAAGGAAGCAGGAGTTTTCTGGTTACTAGCCTTTTGGTACATCTTTTCCAGTGCCTTATCTTTTTGCCTCTCATATCTAGATGCAGATTTGGAGAACTGTTTTTTACCTGGAGGACTTTGCAGTCACCTTGCCACCCTTCCTGTGGGACTTGCTGGCACCCACTCTAGAGGATGCAGAAGTGAAGGGTCCCTGGTCAGTCTCTGGGCCCCCTGTCTCATTCTGTGGGCTGCATTCAGGCTCTGAGAAGCCCCCAGCAGGCTCTGAGAAGCCCCCTGAAGGAGACTAGGTTGTAAAATATCACTCCATGCTCTTTTTAATGGCTCCTGAGGCTTACAAGGCAAGCTGAGGGAAAAAGAGCTTAAATGCTGCCCTGTCACTCCACGGCTCTTTCTCTAGCTGTGGATCACTTTAAAATCCTGGGCAGAATCCCAGGATTCTGCCCAGGACTTTAAAATCCTGGGCAGAATCCCGCCGCCCTGGGTCCGTTTGGAGAAGGGCGGAGTATAAATTTAATAAAATAAAATAAATAAAATAAAATAGAACAGCTAAATGCTCCGACAAGCCTCCAGTGATGTTAAGTGCTTAAAATCCCATGTGGGAGCTCCGTGGCATTAATTAAGGCAGCAGTTCGCTGCTCAACCTTAAGAGGACCAATGTTCCAGCACTGTTGCGGCTTGTCTCCCAGCTAACCGAAGGCTCACAAGAAAACAGTAAAAGTTCTGGCTGTTTAAACAGTGGTTGCGACTGTCTGCGCCGCTGCCAGGTGCCTGAGGTAAAGCGCGAAGCTCTACCAGACAATAATCTTCTCAAGCAAACAAATGCCACCCCCTAGGGGCTGCAGGCATAAAAGGGCCACCCAGCAAGGCTCAGGCCCCTGAACAGGTCTATATGCAGCACAAAAACAGTAACATATATTTTAATCACTTATCTCAATATTTGAAGCAACTGGGTAATGCATCCATCCTCACTGAAGGACTGAGTCAAAAGCTGGGTCTGCCTAGTGACAGGGGCATGGCTTAACAGTTCTCATCAGACTCAGTCCTATCAGTGAGCGGATGATGTCAACCATTATGGAGAACTTTATTTAGCTTCTCCTTTATACTTTCAAGTAGTTGTGTGCAAGGACAGGCAACAGACTTGTAAATCACATATTCACTGAGATCATTGTCTATGAGAAGAAGCTTTCTCAGTCCATCTAAGGAGTGGTGTGGTGGGAAGAAATGTAAAAGGCTTAAGGAAGAGTACCAAGGTACTACTAGGCATTATGTAATGCAACACTGCATTGTGATGGATTTAGAGGTTCATATGTTGTACAAGATGCTGTAGGTTGAAGTCTACCTCAGCGAAGGAAGAAGGTTATGAAGAACGCTTTGCTAGAGAGCAAGAACAATTCCCCTTTTCATTGGGTTATTACAGAGCAATCTGACTGCCATGTATGCCACCTTAAGTCATAGAAATCTAATAAAACAAATAAACAAATAGCAAATATGTTGTTCTCTGAGCCTGAAGGAGGCAACTCACTGAATCATAGAACTGAAAATACCGTTTTGTTCATATTCCATTAATGCATGAAAATGCTTCCCCTGCATCCTTAAGAAGAGACCCTCCTTTATAACAGTCAAAGTTTGCTGATCTTTGGGAAAATCCATCCTAAAGTTCCCAAATATAGAGTTGATGGAACTGATAGCATTCTGCAGAGACAATAAAGATGGAGAAGAACCGCCTTTTTGCCACCCTTACAACTCCAATTAAGTCCTTAATAGTGGTTTTCACCTGTGTTCAGTAGAGTTCATAAACTAATGAACACCAGTAATACTCTAAATATTTCTTCTCCTATTTGACTTATTAGTATTATTTTTATTATTTTGTTAAATTTATAGACTGCCCCCTCTCCCCCATGGGGACTCGGGGCGGTGCACAGGAAATTAAAAATCCAATAAATACAACAATATACAAAATACAAAATATTAAAACCGAATTAAATTACCCCTGTGCTAAAATCAATATTAAAACCCCCAAACCCTAACATTTACCCCTTAAAATTCTGATTAAACAATTTCTTTCTATGGCTAGGTATATAAAAATTAGGCCAGGCCGGCCTGATGGAAGAAGTGAGTCTTTAACTTCTGGCGTAAGGAGCGGAGGTCAGTTGTTCAAATTTCGGGGGGGGGGGAGGTCATTCCAGAGGATTGGGCCCACCACAGAGAAGGCCCAAGACTTCTCAAGTCTTCTGTAAAGCATGGGGACTAACAAAAAGCATGGGGACTGACCGATTTGTAATGTCATCAGTATATTGGCACCTCTCCATCTTAGCCCTGATTTGCTGTTACCATCACAGTCCCTTGGGGCCGATAGGGACCCTTAGAATGATATCTTATTCAAGGGCCGATCTCCTTTGCCTGCGGGAGTTTCCTCTCTTGCAGGCGTGGCCCCCTGGTCTAACATGGGCCCACCTCAAGGATGGATTGATAGATCCAGAGAGGTGGGTGAAGCGCAAACTTAGGGGTTTTTTATATAAATTTTTAATTTGGCTTTTAGGGGGTTCCAGGGAGGAGGGGGGGATAGTCAGGCGCGGGGGGCGTCAAATTATAGGGCCGGCCGGCAGAAGTAGAGAAACGGAGGAGGGGGAAGGGGGGGTCATTTCCACTGAGGTATTCTCCATCAGTTCGGTCTTGGGGAAGGGCAGGGGCGGTGGGAGACGGGATGGACATTACCTGTTGGAGGCCCGTGGCTGCTGGTTATGGGCAGTCACGCGCTCCAACCCCCCATGCTCCTATCGCAGACTAGATGGGCAAGAACCACAGAACCGGGGCCCTAGGCTGATGTTATGCAACGGCAGGTCCGTGGTACAAAAAGCCCCCATCATCCATGACCTTGTGTCAGAGGGGGACCCGGACCTGGTGGGTATAACGGAAACCTGGTTGGGCCACGGGGGAGGATTACCCCTCGTAGAAATGTGCCCACCAGGCTACCGTGCCTTCCATCAGCCTAGGGCCCTAGGGAGGGGTGGGGTGGGGGGGTGGCGATTATGGTTAGGGAAGGTCTTGAGCCGAAGGAGACCACGATCCCTTAGACGACCGGGTGTGAGTCCCTCCTTGTGAAGTGGGCTTAGGGATGCAGTTGGGCGTGTTAGTTGTATACCTGGCTCCTCGCTATGCAACAACAGCCCTGCCCGAGCTCCTAGAGGTGATAGCTGAGGTGGCGGTTGAGACCCCCAGATTTTTGGTCATGGGGGACTTCAACCTGCCGTCAGTAGGCGAGACCTCTGGAGTAGCTCGGGAGTTCATGGCCTCCATGATGGCCATGGACCTGACCCAGGTAGTTTTAGGCCCTACTCGCGAGGGTGGACACACCCTGGATTTAATCTTCGTCTCGGGACAGTGGAGTTGTTATCTGGGAATAGGGGATTTAGCCTTTACACCCCTGTCATGGACAGATCACACTCTCCTTCGGCTGGACTTTCCAATCGCCGCACCTCACCGTGGGGAGGCGGAGCCTGATATTCCTATATGGTTCTGCCCCAGGCTCCTGATGGACCCGGAAAGGTTCCAGAGGGAGCTTGGGCCAATTCCTGTGGACTTGCCCTGCGACTCGACTGAGGACCTAGTGGCCGCATGGTTAAGTGCTGCCACGGGGGCCTTGGACCGAGTCGCGCCCTTGTGGCCTCTCTTGCGGCGACGAATCACCCAGGCTCCTTGGTTTACCGAGGAGCTTCGGGAGATGAAACGCCACAAGAGACGCCTAGAGAGCAGATGGAGATCCTCTCGCTCCGAAGCCGACCGAACACTAGTGAGAACCTATATTAGGACTTACTTAGTGGCGATAAGGGTGGCCAAACGTGAGTATTGTGCCACCCTTATTGCATCCGCAGATAACCGCCCTGCCGCCCTTTAGGGTGACCCGCTCCCTCCTTCACCAGAGGCCGCGGGAAGCACCTCTACAGGGACGAGCAGAGGAATTTGGGATTTATCTGCAGGATAAAATCACTCGGATTCGGAATGAGCTACCCTCCATCAAGAGTGCTCCGGTCGGATTGTCCGAGGCTGTTCCTGAGGCACCATCCTGGGAGGAGTTTGACTTTGTTACTACCGAAGATATGGACAGGTTGTCAAAGAGACTTTAGGATACCACATTTTTTTTGGACCCATGTCCCTCCTGGCTTGTACTGGCATCCTGGGAGACGACACGAGGCTGGCTCCAGGGCATTGTCAACGCATCTTTGAGTGAGGGGTCCTTGCCTGCCATCTTGAAAGAGGCGGTAATAAGGCCCCTCCTCAAGAAGCCATCCCTGGACCCAGCATTATTAGAAAACTATCGTCCGGTCTCCAACCTTCACTTTTTGGCGAAGGTTGTAGAGAGTGTGGTGGCCCAACAGTTTCCGCGACACCTGGAGGAAATTGATTATCTAGACCCGCGCCAGTCCGGCTTACAACCTGGTCACAGCATCGAGACGGCATTGGTTGCGTTGGTTGATGATCTCTGGAGGGCGCGGGATAGAGGATATTCCTCTATCCTAGTCCTGTTAGACCTCTCAGCAGCTTTTGATACCATTGACCATGGTATCCTATTGCACCGACTGGGGGGGTTTGGGCTGGGAGGTACCATTTTACGGTGGTTCTCGTCCTACCTCTCTGGTCGGTCGCAATATGTGTTGGCAGGAGGGCAGAGGTCGGCCTTGAGACCCCTCCTATGCGGGGTTCCTCAGGGGTCGGTCCTCTCGCCCCTCCTATTCAACACATATATGAAGCCGCTGGGCGAGATCATCTGTGGTTTTGGGGTGGGATATCATCTGTACGCTGATGATACTCAGCTGTACATATCCACCCCAGACCACCCCAACGATGCCGCCGAGGTGTTGTCCCAGTGTTTGGAGGCCGTACGGATCTGGATGGGTAGTAACAAACTCAAGCTCAACCCGTCCAAGACTGAGTGGCTGTGGCTTCCGGCGCCCCGGTTCAGCCAGATCATTCCAACTCTGGCCATTGGGGGCGAAACACCGGCCCCCATGGAGAGGGCGCGCAATTTGGGTGTCCTCCTGGATTCCCGGCTGTCTATGGAAGATCATGTGGCAGCTGTGGCTAGGGGGGCGTTTCATCAGGTACGCCTGATGCGCCAATTGCACCCCTTACTGGACCGGGCTGCCCTTCGCACAGTCACTCAAGCACTCGTGACGTCCCAACTCGACTACTGTAATGCTCTCTACATGGGGCTTCCCTTGAGGTGCACTCGAAAGCTACAGCTAGTTCAGAATGCATTCGCGCGTGTGATTACGGGAGCTCCTAGACACTCCCATATATCACTGATCCTGCGCGAGCTGCACTGGCTTCCTGTGGCCTTTCGAGTGCGCTTCAAGGTTTTGACGACCATCTTTAAAGCGCTCCATGGCTCGGGACCTAGTTATATCCGAGACCGTCTCCTGCCCCATTTATCCCTCCGACCGATCCGCTCCCACAGAGAGGGTCTTCTCAGGGTGCCGTCGGCCGGACAATGCCGGCTGGCGACACCCAGGGGAAGGGCCTTCTCTGTGGCGGGCCCTGTCCTTTGGAACGACCTACCCCCTGAACTTCACACCATCTCAGACCCCCGCCTCTTCCGCCAGTGTCTAAAGACACATTTCTTTCATCAAGCCGGCCTAGCGTAACCTCCGCTGTGACTATTTTAGATATTTTTAATCTGGGGGGATTTTAATTTGGTTTTTAGCGCAGGATGGATATTTAATAAGTTTTTAAATTTTCTATTTGATTTTTGTATGTATCTTTTAATTTCCTGTGCGCTGCCCTGGGTCTTCTTGGAGAAGGGCGGGGTATAAATCTAATAATGATAATGATGATAAACAGGAGAAAGATGGGTGCAATCCAATCCAAGGCCTCAGAAGCCACTTTATTCCAAGTAACAACCAAGACTTTGCATGGACCTTGCAGCAGACCTACAGGGATAGTCCCCAGCATCCTCTGAAACAGCTCATCAAGTAGTCACTAAAGCAGACCTTGCTGTTCTGCCCTCAATGAGTTACACATCAATATTTATTACACCTAAGTATTTGTGCTGACCAAGGGAAGGCAGAGATATCACTAAAGAATCAACTAACAAACTTCAGATAATCAACTCTAACAATATTCTAAAATGTGCCCAGCCTCTTCTGCAGATGTGGAATTTGCATATTTTATCTGTAGCTTACTACGTTTGGGGAAACTATAAAAGCACAGTCTCCAGAGAGAATACTTTCGTGATTCTTCTTTGGAACCCAAAGGACAGGTTAAAAGAAACTGGGACCATCAAAGAAAATGGCAGTGTCTGATTGGGATGGGAAGAAATAAAAAGGACCTGAGGAAGAGGGCTCAGGTTGATGGTGTTGTTGTGGGGAAAGCTGGGCTATCTTTAGCTGCCTTGAGGGCAGAGGAAGTAAAAAATTAACAAACAAATATGTGACTTCCAGAGCTTTATGAAGAAAATTATGGAAAGATTTCTTTGTCAGATCCTCCATTATGGTAGCGTTGTTTCTCTGGCATCCATGGTTTTATTAATTAGATTTTTATCCTGGTGGTGAATCTCTCTCTCTCTCTCTCTCTCTCTCTCTCTCTCTCTCTCTCTCTCTCTCTCTCTCTCTCTCTCTCTCTCTCTCTCTCTCTCTCTCTCTCTCTCTCTCTCTCTCTCTCTCTCTCTCTCTCTCTCTCTCTCTCTCTCTCTCTCTCCACACATCCCACTTAACAGTCTTAGGGACAAAGCAATAGTAATATAAAGAGAATTAGATGTACATATAGATGGTTTGTAATTTATTCTTATAATATACATTTTGTAGGTTCTTTGAACATGAAACATTCTAGGCAGTATAAATTGAAAGAAATCGAGTAGCTACCTTGTTCTTTCTTCTCCTCCTTAACAGAATTTTCATTTCTAATAACGACACAGCTAAAGCAGATTTTCGAAAAATAGAGAGGAAATACAATGCTTTCTAAATACTTGCAAAATATTGTTTTCAGTGGTAATTGCACAATATTGTGTTTAGGAAGACAACATGAATGTCTATAGAGGCAGAAGTAGTCAAGGTCAACTCATGGCTTTACTTTTTTAAACAGAATACATAATAATCTGAAGATGATAATAATTATTAGAGCAGGGGTCCCCAACCTTTTGCACCAGGGACCGGTTTCATTTTAAAGAAAGTTTTGCTGAGTGGCTCAGCAGTCATGTGACTGGGTGGGCGTGGCCAACTTGGAAAATGTAAAACTCACTTAACAATGGTCTTGGTTAACAACCAAACTTTTGGGCTCAATTGTAGTCATAAGTTCTTTCTTTCTTTCTTTCTTTCTTTCTTTCTTTCTTTCTTTCTTTCTTTCTTTCTTTCTTTCTTTCTTTCTTTCTTTCTCTTTCTCTCTTTCTTTCTTTCTTTCTTCCTTCTTCTTTCTTTCTTTCTTTCTCTTTCTTTCTATCTTTCTTTCCCTCTTTCTCTCTCTCTTTCTCTCTTTCTCTTTCTTTCTCTTTCTCTTTCTTTCTCTCTCTTTCTGTTTCTCTCTCGCTTTCTTTCTTTCTTTCCCTCTTTCTCTTTCTTTCTCTTTCTTTCTCTTTCTCTCTTTCTGTCTCTTTTTTTCTCTCTTTCTCTCTCTCTCTTTTTCTCTCTCTTTCTTTCCTTTCTGTCTCTCTCTCTCTCCCACTTTCTTTTTCTTTCTTTCTTTTTCTTTCTCTCTCTATCTCTGTCTCTCTCCTTCGTCCGCCCATCTGTCACTCTATGTGTGTGTGGGTGTGTATGTCTGTCTCGCATTCACGCACTTAATCACTCATTCTGTGTCTCTCTCTTTCTCTCCCTACCTTCCTCCCTCTGTCTCTGTGTGTGTGTCTGTCAGTCTCTGATTCCCCCCTCCCTCCCTGTCTCTCTCTGTGTCTGTGCCTCTCTCTGTCTGTCTGTCGTCGTCCCCGTCCCCGCCCCTCCCGCACGCTCTGCCAAGGGGGCTGCCCCCTCCTCCCTCCTCCTCCTCTCCGGCCCGGTTCCTACCATTCCACTTATCATTGCACTCTAGGCATCTAGGAGAAGGAGAAAGGGAAGAACTGGCCTTGTGAGCTGGAGAGATTTGATTTAATATGGAAAGGAATACTGTACAACTTCCTGGGGTTACAATGAGTTCACCTGAAGAGGCTGAAAATATTAATATGATGTTTCATCACCAACATTCATTTGTAACTTCAAAGGTAAGACATGTAATACTTACAAGTAGTATATTAAGTATAAAATTTACAAAACAAACTTCTTTCACTTCCTTCTTTTTGTGGTATGACCTGCATTCTGATAACTCCCTGGAGAGATGTCTGTGGATTTTTTGGACAACATGTTTAGGAGTAGTTTGCCCTCGTCTTCTTCCTTGACCAGAGAGAGAATAACTGAGATGGCTTCAGGCACAAGGCAAGGCTGAAACTCAGCTCTCCTATTTTGTAGCCTGGTGCCTTAACCACAACCCCAAACCAGCTTTCACTGTCTTCTTTATGGAAGTGAAAACCACTGAATGCTGAACACATTGATATAATGAAAGCACACATATAAGTTGTATAAACGCCACAAGGTGTTTTGCTGCACTCGATAAGTGAGCTCCAAAAGATGGTGGATGTATTAAAAAAAGCCCTGCCCTTTATTTTGCTTTCCTATTGATTTATCACATTGCCAGACATGGTCCCACAATTCTCAACAATCAAATCTTTTTTTAATCTTTCCAGTTGGTTTTCCCCATTAATTTTAAACAAATGCAAGCAGTCAAGAGAGAAGTAATCTTACCATCTGTCATGAGTGTTAGTGCACTTAAGGTAATCATTCCAGACTATGTGGATGTGGTTGCACAGAGGAGCAGATCCCTTTACAGTCGATTTCTTCTCTTACTCATCAACAACAGGTGCAACAGACAGGAATAGTTGCCATACGTAATCGTTCTTGATCCTAGAGCAGGATTGTCAAACTCATGGCATCTCAGTGACGTCACGTGACATATTGGAAATTTCCCCCCTTTGCTAAACCAGGCGTGGGTGTGGCCAGCACATGATGTGTCCGGAAGTTTGATAACTCTGCCTAGAGTGATAGTTATTTATTTTACTTATTTATATATCTACTTCAATTATTTTTTACAAATAACTCAATGTAGCAAACATATCCAACAGAACTCCATTCTGGAATTTCCCCCACAACAGCCCTGTGAGTTGAGTTGTGCTGAGAGGAAGTGACCAAGGCGAAACAACTGACTTTCATGCTGTCATTGTCTTAGCTCAGCTCTGAGTAGGATCTAGAAAAGCACAAATCTGTACTCACATTTAAAGTGATGCATTAATGCTTCCTTTTGTACATTTGCCCATGTGTTTCTAGTTCGTATTTACTGCAAGTGAACTGGGTGTCTTTGATTTGCTGAGGGAGTCGGGGGAACTGATGTCACCTGCGACTGTGGCCGAGCGCTTGAAGACCAGTCTCACAGGGATGCAGACGCTGCTGGAGGTCTGTGTGGGGTTAAAGGTCCTGAAAGTGGAATGGAAGGAGGCAAAGGTGATCCTTAGCCAGGAGGAAGCAGCTACAGCTCTTTTACAAAGTAGACACCAAAATAACCTTTTCCATGGACTTCGCAGTTTCATTCTTTTCTCCTTCAATTTATTTATCACAAAATATTTCCAGATAGCTAATTATTCCCTGCATAAAACATCTTTCTAGACAGCTCAGCCTCTTTCCCAGTCTGCCACTTGTTTCAGGATTGTTAGCCATTCTTTTTGGAGTGCCAGTTCAAATCTGAATCAATCTGAAGTGCACTCATTTATATTGGACCTTAAGCTTTGCTCATATGGAATTCAGCAAAGGGATTTTGAGGTAATTATGCTTTCATGTATGCTTTCATTTTCAGGTCTTTATGGAAACACAGAGTTTGCTGATCTTTTTCTGGCTAAATCAAGCCCAAAATCTGAGTATTATTCCATGAAGTTCTATTCAGAAGTTCTATATCCAGGAATGCAATATTTGTCTGAAGCTGTGAGGTAAGAAGGGAGTAAAAGTAAAAACTTCTTCTCAAAGGCAATATTAGATACCAGGACTGGTAGGCTTCCTTTCCAACAAGTAACAGGGATTAAGTGTCCTTACTGAGTGATGGTTGTGTTATTGTATCATTCACATGATTATTCACTCAATTACTCTAGAATCCTCATTGCTCAATACAATCTGCCAATTTTCTCAGTTACCTCTCCTGAGATCAAAGAAATAATTATCGCTATACCACTAGATCTATTTAATTCTCTGGTGCTTGCAAAACATGGAGTCTTAGCATTTTAATTTAGAAAGACACTTTGGTGATTGAAGCAGAACTCAGTTCATCAAATATCAGATTTGGGAGAGCCTAATGATCAAGTGACAAAAAATATCCCGCAAAAGGATTGGCTAAAGGAATTTATTTGCTCTTCATACTATTTAATAATAATAATAATAAAAAACACTTGGTGAAAAAGAACAGATATAAAGAGTCAGTTTCTGTCAGATTCACTCACTTCCCAGATTTCCAGTACTGTTTAGCACCTGTGATATTTTCGGAGTACCTTTTGCAAGTAATATTATTATACAGTGTATTGGAACTAATTATGGAAAGGAAACTTTCACTACTCCTTTCCCCTTCCTGAGGCGGGACGGCAAAATAGCGTTTTCTTTGTTCCAGTGGAAAAGTTTTTATTGACTTGTTACATTCCCTCAGCTGAGTGAAATTGAAAAGATTTTACTATCAAGGTTCTCTCGTGAAACCCCTGGTGTGCCCAGGGGGAACTTTCCTTATTGATTTCAGATTTACAAGACAATTGCCTCTGGGCTTCCTAAAGTACAGATTAGAACACTGACTTTGTCTCTTCCTGACGCTGCAAATTTTCACAGACTGCTTCTCTTTGACGCCATTTATATGGTAAAAACATAAAGCCACAGAAAGCTACAGATGCCTCACAAAAAGAAGTCTCTGGCCGGGAAGTCCCTCCCAGCTCAAACAACAGCGAGAGCTACCCCACCCCCACAAGGCAGAATTACAACAATGTTACAAGGGGCAACAGGAGGAAAAAAGGAAACAACGCTTGATGACATAATTAAAGAAATACAAGATATGTGGAAAGCTTTGACAAAAGATATAGGAGATCTAAGAACAGACCTACAGGAGACGCAAAAAGCTACAGTGACCAATCAACAGGACATCATTGAATTAAAGGAGAAAGTAGTTGAGATGACAGCAGAAATAAAGGAACTGAAAAAAAGACTCAGTGGAATTTTCCACACATATATCTAAGTTTGAGTTTGAAAGAATGTCTTTCTTCCTTAGGTTTCAGAACATTCCTGAGAAAGAAGGGGAAGATTTGAGAGATTTGATGAGTGAAATTTTAGCAGACTATGTAAAAAACAGCATCGAATATCTTTGGGGAGAAATAGATTTGATTTATAGAATTAACTCAGCATATGCTAGAATAAATGAGGTACCCAGAGAAATCCATATTACATTTTTAAGAAGTCCACACGGGATGCAATACTGAAGGTGCAGCGAGAGGGACCATTGAAGTTTGAACAAAAAGACATTAATATATTAAAACAGATACCAAAAAGAATAAAAGAATTGAGAAGGAAATTTTTCCTCTCTAGGAAGCTATATGAAAATGGCATCTGGTTTAAGTGGTTAATGCCTGAGGGATTGTTGGTATTCTGGGAAGGAGGTAGAATTAAAATCAAAACAACAGGGGGGGCTGAGACCTTTCTTAAAAAAAATCCTCAATCCTGGGTGATAAAGAAGAAGGAACGGGAGGAGCCACGGCCCCGTCCGCCGAGGCGAGGGAAAAAGAGGGTGCAATAGCAAAGAGACTTAGGTCTCAAAAATAAGTAAATTTTGAAATGCTGTAATTCTTGAAATGGATGCTAATCTAAAACTAGAGATTGAATGTATGAATTTAAAACAAAAAATGTGATATATATGTATTTTTGACCATTTTCTACTTAACAAAATAATTGTATGAAGGCCCGCATGACCCCACCACCTGTGACATGGAAGCTCTACAATGTAAAACAAAACCCTTATACCCTTTTCCTAAAATATAATTTGTTAAAAACCAATAAAAAATTTTCTGAAAAAAAACAACAACCCTCATTGCTCAATACAATCTGCCAATTTTCCCAGTTATCTCTTCTGAGATCAAAGAAGTAATTATCTCTGTACCTCTAGATCTACTTAATTCTCTATTGCTTGCAAAACATGGAGTTTCAGTGGATGCAATGGTAGTGAACTGATTTACACACTCCCATTTCCTTTTGGACTTTCCAGTGGTGTTATTCATGCATTTAATCAAAATTTAATTGTTGCTCAATGTCTTTGGAAACGATGCCTTTGCAACCCATAGACATGCCTGCACAGAGACATAGAAAGCCAACTGGTAAAAATTAGAGTTAAGATTTTTAATCTGATTAAAAATACAGTGCTAGCATTTTAATTTAGAAAGACACTTTGATGCAGAACTCAGTTCATCAAATATCAGAATTGAGAGAGTCTAATAATCAAGGTTACAAAAAATATCCTGCAAAAGGATTGGCTAAAGGAATTTATTTGGTTTTCATATTATTTAATAATAAAAATACACTTAAAAGAGACATAAAGAGTAAGTTTCTGCCGGTTCCGCCTTCCAGCGGCGACGGACGAGTCTGGGGACTCCTCCGCCGTTTTGTTCTTTTTTCTGCCCCCCATCGGGGGCGGGGCACCCCTTTTTGGGGTCCCTCCGTAGGGCTGGCTTGCCTGGGTCGGGTTATCCCAGCGGCGGTGGGAAAATGGCCCTTGTCTTTGGTCTAGGCGAGAGGAGACATGCTGCGGGGGGTTTTCCCTTCGCCAATGGAGGATGGCAACGCACGATGAATTTGGAGAGAGCTGAATGTTCGGGTCGGAAGGCTTTCCGGGGCTTTGGCGGCGAGGTGAAGAGTGAGTGGTTTTAATCTTATTTGTGCTGGCAGCCTGGACTGAAGAAACGTGGAGGGGGGTGTTTGTTTGTTAAACCCCCCCTCGGATTTAAAGTGGCGCTTGGAAATGGCTCCTCGGTGCGAGGAAGCGGACATTTCGCATCCGGATTGCTTTGATGCAAGTGAAAGTGGTTTGCGGCTTGTTTCTTTACAATGTATCTAAGTCCGGCTGGCTTGAAACAATTTTTCCTTTGCTACTTTCTCCTGCTGGCTCTCAGACTGGGCGGTGGAAGATGGCTGCCCTTTGTTCCTGAATGACTATTTTTACTTATGGAAAATTACCAACATCTCTTTGTGACTTGGACTCCCTCTCTATTAATGAAGAATTGTCTGGATTAATTGATTCCTTCCCTGGAGTGCCTTCTCTGCTATAATTATTGACTGTGAAAAGTGTTTCTCTTCTGGGTCTTGAACTTTTTTACAACCCTGATTTGAACTGTTTTCTCCTGACCTGCTTCAATGGCCCCACCCTAAAAACGCCATCTTAGTGGCACTGACTTTAACAGCTTACCATGGCATCAAAATCAGAAT
Source organism: Rhabdophis nuchalis (assembly GCA_039707465.1). Classification (NCBI taxonomy): domain Eukaryota; kingdom Metazoa; phylum Chordata; class Lepidosauria; order Squamata; family Natricidae; genus Rhabdophis; species Rhabdophis nuchalis. The sequence goes on along the minus strand of CM077651.1, from coordinate 35,153,641 downwards.
TGGCAGGTTTGGAACAAAGAATTACATCAATGGAATCAGTGTTACAAGCTTTGGTGCAGGAAATTAAAGCTTTGAGAGAAGATAATAGCAGCTTCAAGAAGGATCTTTTGGAAACACGGAAACAAGTGCTGGAGAACACACAGAAGACTGAGGAGCTGGAAGGGGGGCTGGCTGGGGCAAAGGGAGAGTTTAAAAATGTTAACAGTGAGGTTGGAGAATTGACAGGGCATGTGTCTAGGATGGATTTTGAAAGGATGTCATATTTTTTAAGATTTCAGAACATTTCTGAAGAACCTGGTGAATGTCTTCCTGAACTCATGAGCACAATTTTAGCAGACTATTTACATAAACCTAAAGATGAGATCAGGGGGGACATTGACCTAGTCTACAGAATAAACTCGACATATGCCAGGATAAATGAAGTACCCAGAGAGATACATATTAAATTTGTTAGAAGGTCAACCAGAGAGGGAATTTTGAAGGCGCAGAGAGGGGGGCCGTTAATTTACCAACAAAAGGAAGTCGCCATCTTGAAGCAGATCCCAAAAAAGATTAGAGAGATGAGAAGGAGGTATTCCTTCTTATCCAAAAAATTGTTTGACCACGGGACTTGGTTTAAGTGGGCGATGCCGGAAGGGATGTTGATGTTCTGGGAAGGAGGGAGAGTTAGGATTAAAACAGTTGTTGAGGCAGAAGCCTTTCTTAAAAAATATTCCTCTGTCCTGGGGGAAGATTCAGGGGAGGCAGGGGGGGCCACGGCTCCGCCCGCTGGGGGCCAGGAAGGAGAAAAAGAAGATACAATTGCCAAGAAACTTAGATCGAAAAAATAACTTTGCTTTTTTATTAACATTGTATAACCTTTATATCTGGATGTTTACACACGACTGCCAACATAGAATTGAGAATTTAGGTAGCATGTACTTATTTTCATCTCGTAGTATTTTTGAAAAATGTTTTTTTTTCAATGTTTTATTATGAAGCCCTGGAAGGGCCAATGATCCCGACGCGAAAGTTCTCAAAATGTTTCTGTATCCCTTACCCTACCCTTTTGGAAAATTGTAAAAACCAATAAAACTTTTTCAATATAAAAAAAAGAGTAAGTTTCTGATCTCGGCTTCCAGCTTCCGGAGGCAACGGACGGGTCTCTGACTCGTCCGCTGCCTGTTTCTCCAATGGTGCCTTCGGGCGCTCGGGGGCTTTGCAAAAGAGCCCCCTAACCGGACGGACGGCTTGCGGGAGACCCCTACCCAGACAGCTGTTGGTGGGGGGCATACCCGCTTCCTCCCAGGAGTTGGGGAACAAAATGCGGGGGGAAGAGTCCCTTTTGCCTATGGAGCGCCGGAACAACAGAAAATGAAGAAGGCTGAAATCCGGAGCTGCGGGAAGCACCGAGGCTCTGTGGTCTGCTGTATGGTTAGTGAGTTGATTTTCAGATTTTGATGCCTTCAGTTCTTTTAAGAAAAGAAGAATGGAGGGGGGGGTTGGAAAAGAGAGAACCCCCCCTGAGATCAAGCTCTATCTTAAAATCCTCCCCGGGCTCGGGAAGAGGGAAAAAGTAACATCCGATTTTGAATAAGTGAAACTGGAAGTCTATTGAATGTGGATTAGCCATTGTTACTTAGTATCTGAGTTTCGCTGCAAGAGAAATGACTTTCACTAGTTCTGCCTGACCACCAAAGAGCAGGGAAACATGGCGCTTCTTTGCTCCCGGTTGAGAACTTTCTCTTTTCCCTCACTGTTACAAGCTTGGAAAATGTACTGAAAAATCAACGCAAGTGACTTTTGGGGTTTCTCCCAACGTGTGCCTTCTTTTATATCAGAACTGATTATAAAAATCTTTTCTCCCTGGAATTTAAGCGGATTATTTTTAACTTTGGACACTGACTTTTCCTTTTCTTGGACCTCATGAGCTCCTCGCCCTGCGGACGCCATATTAGTGTCAAGAACTTAAAACTCTCACTATGGAAATGCTACAATCAATAGAGGGAATTTTCCAAAGCATAATGGAAGAAATAACAGAGATTCGGAAGGACAGGTTAAGATCGAAATCTGAGCTTTTGGAGATGCAAGGGACACTAGTGGGAAACAAACAAAAAATTGAAGGGGGGAAGGGGGGGTAGCGGAGATGGGGGGGAAAGATAAAGGAGTCACAAAAAGAATTAATAGATTTTGATGGCTGTATGTTTAAAATCGATTTTGAAAGAATGCCTTACAATTTAGCATATGCCAGAACAAATGATTTATCCAGAGAGAGAGATATTAAACATGTAAGAGGGCTGACAAGGGAAGAAACCCCGAGAGCACGGCGCAATAGTTTATTGATATATGAGCTAAAAGAACTTGCCAGTCTGAAACAGGTCTCGGAAAATATACCAGACAATAAGAATTATTCCTTCTTATTGGAAAAAAAATTACTATATAAAAATGGGATCTGCGACAGATGGTTCATGTCTGAAGGAATGTTGGTGCTCTGGGAGGGGGGGAGAGTAAAAATCAAAACAATTGAAGAGGCGCAAGCCTTCTTCTTTTTCAAAAAAATAATATGCCTCAATCCTGGAGGAAGAAAATGGGGGAATGGAAGGAGCCATGGCACCACCCACTGGTGGGAGGGAGGATGAGGATACAATATTTACAAGACTCAGATTACAAAAATGATTTCCTTTAATATACTGTAACTTTTTCTTTCGGATGTTTTGTAGAAACAATTTATTGAATGCATGAATTTTATGAAATGATACATATATAACTCCTGCCACCTTAAATAGAAAAATAATTAATCTTTGTATGAAGCCTTGGAGGCGGCCTGCACCTCCGATATGGATGCCTCTAAAATGTCCTTTTACACCCTATATACCTTTTCCCTGTAAAAAATTGTTAAAACCAATAAAACTTTTTTTGTATAAAAAAAAAGAGTAAGTTTCTGTCAGATACATTTACTTCCCAAGTTTCCAGTACTATTTAGAGTGTGATATTTTCAGAGTACCTTTTGCAAGTAATATTATTATGCTATTTGAATAGAACCACTATTTTTCTGTTGGGGAAGGAAAAGAATATAATAGCTAATGGTATTTTTGTTGTTTTCAATTAAAAAAACCAAAAAATCTGCTACAGGGATGGGAAACCTCAGATTCCATCAATATTTGGCAAGTCTTCAAAAGAATTTTATGGACATCTATACAGGTAAAGTAGCATTTTTATGACTTTCCATTGGATAGTAAATAGCTGTTTTGCTATTATTATTTTCTGATCAAACCAAATAAAACAAAAATACTAGACTAGCACTACCCATCAGCACTTATTTTGGCCAATCTGTCACAAACAGAAGAAAGTTTGTGTTTTATTCAGTTTTTTTTATATTGAAAAAGTTTTATTGAGTTTTACAATTTTTTCACATAGGGTAGGGTAAGGTGTAATAAAGAAATATTTTGAGAACGTTCACGTCGAAATCGTTGGCCCCCTCCGGGGCTTCTTGAAAAAACATATAAAATACACATATCAATAGTACTACAAGGTGAAGAGAAGTGCATACATCGTTATAAATTCTATGCTAGCAATCGTGTACAAACATCCAAACAAAAGTTATACTGTATTAAAAAAGTCATTTTTTAGATCTAAGTCTCTTGGCAATTGTATCTTCTTGTTCTCCTCCCTGGCCCCCAGTGGGCGAGGCCGTGGCCCCCTCTGCTCCTCCACTTTCATCCTCCAGGATTGAGGAATGTTTTTTAAGAAAGGCTTCCGCCTCTGCAACTGTTTTAATCCTTACTCTCCCTCCTTCCCAGAACTCTAACATCCCTTCTGGCATCACCCACTTAAACCAAATCCCCTGTTTAAACATTTTTTTAGATAAGAAGGAATATTTCCTCCTCACCTCTCTAATCTTTTTCGGGATCTGCTTCAAGATAGCGACTTCCTTTTGTTGGTAAATTAACGGACCCTCCCTCTGCGCCCTCAGTATTCCCTCCCTAGTAGACCTTCTAACAAATTTAATATGTATCTCTCTGGGTAGTTCATTTATCCTGGCATATGCTGAATTTATTCTATAAACCAGGTCAATGTCCCCCCTGATCTCTTCTTTAGGTTTATGTAAATAGTCTGCTAAAATTGTGCTCATGAGATCAGGAAGACATTCACCAGATTCTTCAGGAATATTCTGAAATCTTAAAAAATATGACATCCTTTCAAAATCCATCCTAGACATATGACCAGTTAAATCTCCAATTTCAGTGTTAACATTTCTAAGCTCTCCCTTTGCCCCAGCCAGCCCCAATTCTAACTCTTCAGTCTTCTGGGTATTCTGCATCAATTTCTTCTGTGTCTCCAAAAGCTCTAATTTGGAACTGCAGTGATCTTTTCTAAACTCTTTAATTTCCAATACCAAAGAATGTAGCACTTCTTCCATAGCTGTTAATCTTGCATCTGTGTCTAGTTTTTCTGGCTGCTTTATGGAAGCCATGGTGAGCTGTTTAAGTCAGTGCCAATAAAATGGCGTTTTTTGGGTGCGGCCGGTGTGGCAAGTCCAGAGACAAAGTTCAATTCAAAGTTATAAAAGTTGTGAAATCCAGGGAGAAAGACAAATTTTCCAATCAATTATGAAGACAAAGAAGGCACTCCAGGGAAGGAATCAATTAATCATTTGTCAGAAATCTTCCATTAGTAGAGAGAGACAGTCCGGATCACAAAGGAATGTCGGAAATTCTCCATGAAGAATAGTCAATTAAGAACAAAGGGACGCCATATTCCCCCACCCAATCTGGAAGCCAGCAGGAGAAAGCAACAAAGGAAATTGTTTCATAATAGCCAGACTTAGATACTATGTAGCTAGAAACAAGCCGCAAAAGACTTTCACTTCTTCAGCAAAGTCCGGATGAGAAATATCGCAGTCGAGGAGCCATTTCAAATTGCCGCTGCTGTAAATCCGAGGGGGGTTTAGCAAACACCCCCTCCGTCGTCTTTTAGTCAAAGCTGCCAGCAAAAAAGAATCAAAGTCACTCACAGTCCACCTTGCTGCGAGTCCCGGCAAAGCCATTTGATTCAAACGATCCAGCTCTCTCCAGATCAGCTATTTGCTCCCCTCCTCCGTTGGAGAAGGGAACCAAGCCCCCCGCAGCATGTCTTCTTCCTCCTAGGTCGAAGACAAGGACTTCCCCCGGCCGCCGCCAGGCTAGAAAAGGTCCAGGCAAGCCGACCTTACGGGGGGGGGGGTCCCTAAAAAGGCACACCCCGCCCCGTTTGGGGCCGGAAAAAGAACAAAACGGCAGTCAAGTCCCAGGACTCGACCGTCGCCGCCAGAAGCCGGAAGTCCTCTCCTATTCAGTTTTATTCTAATGATCCTCCCACTGTTCTATCCACGCTACAATCAGAAGCCTATGTTGCAAACCTAGGTCCATCAGCCAATTTTTCACGACTGGATTGTGTGCATAGAGAAAAAGATACACAAAGATGTGTTGAATATTGTTTTCATAATCTTGGTATGTGTTTTTTTTCTCTTTGTTATCTTCTGCTTCCCAAATTGTCTGATCATTTTTTCCTGATTTTTCATTAAGTTGCTCACCCTGAAAAAGAATAATATGAAAATTACCTATGTTTGGATCTTAGCGAAGAATGAATAATATACGGTACACACTATCAAATGTCCTGTCTTATGATTCCATCCCCCCCAGTTTTCAGTCTCTCCTTGCTGGAACTGGGATGTTCTTACAACCTGTCTCATGGGTTGAGAATTAATTTTCAAAAGGGAGAACTGGATTCTACAACTAGAGCTAGGTCATCCTCAGATCAACAACAGGAACAAAGGTGCTTTCATTCATTATCCAGAGATTCTCCCAAATCCTTGTCATGTAGTTTCTGTTGCTCAAATGCCAGCCTAAAAGAATGTTGTCTACTTTTTGAGATCCTTTCAGGACACCTGATCCTAATGCAAATATTGGCATACAGTATCCAGCAATTCTGCCCAGGAATTGCTCAGTGTATAAATTGGATGAGATTAATTCACCTGGGTCATATGGATTACTAATGCCATCAATATTCACGACCTATGGTAAATAATCTTCGCTTTAAAACCAGATAATTAACATATGATCAGATGATAATAACAAAAATGAAAAGAATTATAGAAAAAACAGTGCCTTCAAGAGCCAAGCCATCATGCAGCATTAATATTCCTGATTACACAGAAAAGTTTAAGCACAGAAACAGCATCTTGAATTGCACCTGGAAACCATCTAAGAGCCAGGACAGCTTGCATAATTATGATGCCTCATGGGAGAAATGAGAAACGTATATTACTTCTGACACCTCTGAAGCATAATCCAACCCATGCCACACAATTACCTCAATATAGCCATGAAAGGTGTTCTCCAAGTCATCCCAACCTAAGAAGGTTAATGTGTCACAAAATAGGGGTGTGGGATAGGATTCTGTAAATACAGTAAGGGTGGAGAAGTACTGACACTTTCCCATCCTTACAACCACAACCAAGACCTTAATAGCAGTTTTCATCTGTGTTCAATAGAATTCATACCTACTAAACACCAGCAATATTCTACAAGCCTCTTCTCCTATTTGACTTCTCAAGTTTTCTGAAAAGCACAAGGAGAGTGATGAAAAGGGGAGAGATGGGTGCAATCCAATCCATGGCCTCAGCAGCCACTTTATTCCAAGCAACAATCAAGACCTTACATGGACCTTGCAGCAGACCTACAGAGATAGTCCCCAGCATCCTCTGAAACAGCTCAAGTAGTCATTAAAGCAGACCAATTTACAGTATTGTATTCAGTTTCCCTGTGGGGGTCATGATATTGGAGAATCCCTAGGCAATCAGGCTGTGATTTGATCATGACAAGAGGACAGCATAAGCTCTCTCAATTCCAAATCACATTGCCACTGCTCTGACAGAATAATAAATCTGAAGTCACACTCTTTATGACTTGGTGGACACTCATGGCTGTTATGAAAGCATTGAGCTCCTGAGCCATCTGAGCTCCTGAGGCATTCCCAGAGAATGTCACTGCCAATCTGGAGTCAAGGAGATCAGGTAAGGAGGTCGAAGTGTAGGAGATAGATAGTTACAATAGCAACAGTCCCAATCGATCCCTAGAGCCCAATGTAATGATCAGATTGTCATAGCAAGGAACTTGTGGCGCAGGGTCCCTGAAAGTCAGAAGGGATTCAATGATATCGTAAACCCAGGAGAGTGAAACATTCCAGGCCACTCAATCTTCATTGAACTGGTCTCTTCCTCCCCATCCAGATACAAAGGTCTTGAAGTACTGACTAATAGATTGACAGCTTCATCAACACAGCCTGGGGTTGAGATATAGAACTAGGTATATTTCGCAAACTGGTAACAGAAAATCTAGCTGTTTTTCCCACTTAAAAGGTCACAAAGTAAGAATGTGATTGATAAGGTAAGACCAGACGATTAAAGGTAAGAAGATAGTATTCTGGGTGAATATTTGACATGCAGGATTTAGATATGTGAGCTTGCTATTCTGCCCTCAATGAGTTATACATCAATATTTATTACACCTAAGTATTTGTGCTGACCAAGGGAAGGCAGAGATATCACTAAAGAATCAACTAACAAACTTTAGATAATCAACTCTAACAATATTCTAAAATGCGCCCAGCCTCTTCTGCAGATGTGGAATTTGCATATTTTATCTGTAGCTTATTACGTTTGTGTAAACTATAAAAGCACAGTCTCCAGAGAGAATACTTTCGTGATTCTTCTTTGGAACCCAAAGGACAAGTAAAAAGAAACTGGGACCATCAAAGAAAATGGCAGTGTCTGATTGGGATGGGAAGAAATGAAAAGGACCTGAGGAAGTGGACTCAGGTTGATGGTGTTGTTGTGGGGAAAATTGGGCTACCTTTAGCTGCCTTGAGGGGAGAGGAAGTAAAAAATTAACAAACAAATATGTGACTTTCAGAGCTTTATGAAGGAAATTATGGAAAGATTTGCTTGTCAGATCCATTATGGCAGTGTTGTTTCCGTGGCCAGGGGGGCATTTTACCAGGTCCGCCTGGTCCGCCAATTGCGCCCCTTACTGGATCGGGAGTTTACTTTAGTTTATTAGTTTAGTTTATTAAATTTATATACCACGCCCTTTTCCCGAAGGGACTCGGGGCGGTGCACAGGCAATTTAAAACATATATAAATATAACAAAATACAAAATATAAAACCAGATTAAATTCACCCTGTGCTAAAAAATTTAAATATATTAAAACAATATCCCTAAAAACCAATTTAAAACAATTTAAGTGCAGACTATAGGCTGGGTGATGTAAGTTAGGCCAGGCCGGCCTGTTGGAAAAAATAGGTTTTCAGATTCTGACGGAAGGAGTGGAGGTCCATGGTCGTTCTCAGTTCAGGGGGTAAGTCGTTCCAGAGAGTTGGGCCTACCACAGAGAAGGCCCTTCCCCTGGGCGTCGCCCGCTGGCATTGCCTTGTGGACGGCACCCGGAGAAGTCCCTCTCTGTGGGAGCGAATCGGCCGAAGGGATGTATGGGGCAGGATGCGATCCCAAAGATCTTCTTTGAAGATCCCAAAGATCGAAGGAGGCCCTTCGCATAGTCACTCAAGCACTCGTGACTTCTCGTCTGGACTACTGTAACGCTCTCTACATGGGGCTCCCCTTGAGATGCACTCAGAGGTTGCAGTTGGTTTCGAATGTGGACGCACGGGTGATCATGGGAGCCTCAAGGCATTCCCACATAACACCACTCCTGCGCGAGCTTCACTGGCTACCTGTGACCTTCTGGGTGCGTTACAAGGTTTTGATGACCATCTTCAAGGTGCTCCATGGCACGGGGCCTAGCTACCTACGAGACCGTCTGCTGCCCCATACATCCCTATGGCCGACTCGCTCTCAAGGAGAGGGTCTTCTCTGGGTGCTGTGGACCAGGCAATGCCGGTTGGCGGCACCCAGGGGAAGGGCCTTCTCTGTGGTGGGCCCAACCCTCTGGAACGACCTACCTCCCGAACTTCGTATCATCTCGGACCTCCGCTTGTTCCGCCAACACTTAAAAACACACTTCTTTCATCTAGCCAGCCTGGCATGAACTACTCCGCACTGTACTGACTTGTAGCTAATCAAAGTTTTAATTTATGGGTTTTAAATCTATTTTAACACAGGGTTTTGGTTTAATTTAGTTGTTGAATGTTAATATTTTGTATATATGTATATTTATTTTAAATTTCTGTGCGCCGCCCCGAGTCCCTTTGTGGTGAGATGGGTGTGGGTTACAAATATTAATATTAATAATAATAATGAATAAATAAAAATCATCATCATCATCATCCTTGGTTTTATTAGTTTATTAGATTTTTATCCTGGTGGTGAATCTCTCTCTCTCTCTCTTTCCACACACACATCTTCCTCCTATTTTCCACCCAAAAAAAACCCTTTGAGGTGAGTTTAGCTGAGGGAGAGTGGACATCCCACTTAACAGTCTTAGGGACAAAGCAATAGTAATATAAAGAGAATCAGATGTACATGTAGATGGTTTGTAATTTATTCTTATAATATACATTTTGTAGGTTCTTTGAACATGAAACATTCTAGGCAGTATAAATGGAGAGAAATTGAGTAGCTACCCTGTTCTTTCTTTAACTCCTTAACAGAATTTTCATTTCTAATAAGGACACAGCTGAAGCAGATTTTCGAAAAATAGAGAGGAAATACAATGCTTTCTAAACACTTGCAAAATATTGTTTTCAGTGGTAATTGCACAATATTGTGTTTAGGAAGACAACATGAATGTCTATAGAGGCAGAAGTAGTCAAGGTCAACTCATGGCTTTACTTTTTTAAACAGAATACATAAGAATCTGAAGATGATAATAATTATTAGAGCAGGGGTCCCCAACCTTTTTTGCACCAGGGACCGGTTTAATTTTAAAAAAAGTTTTGTTGAGTGGCTCAGCAGTCATGTGACTGGGTGGGCGTGGCCAACTTGGAAAATGTGAAACTCACTTAACAATGGTCTTGGTTAACAACCAAACTTTTGGGCTCAATTGTGGTCATAAGTTCTTTCTTTCTTTCTTTCTTTCTTTCTTTCTTTCTTTCTTTCTTTCTTTCTTTCTTTCTTTCTTTCTTTCTTTCTTTCTTTCTTTCTTTCTTTCTTTCTTTCTTTCTTTTTCTTTCTCTTTCTCTCTTTCTTTTCCTCTTTCTCTCTCTCTTTCTCTCTTTCTTTCTCTTTCTTTCCCTTTCTCTTTCTTTCTCTCTCTTTATTTCTCTTTCTCACTTTCTTTCATTCTCTTTCTCTTTCTTTCTTTCCCTTTCTTTCTGTCTCTTTTTCTTTCTGTCTCTCTCTTTCTGTCTCTCTCTTTCTTTCCTTTCTGTCTCTCTCTCTGTGTCTCCTTCATCTGCCCATCTGTCACTCTATGTGTGCGTGTGTGTGTCTGTATCGCATTCACACACTTAATCACTCATTCTGTGTCTCTCTCTTTCTCTCCCTCCCTCCCTCTGTCTCTCTGTGTGTGTCTGTCACTCTCTGATTCCCCCCTCCCTCCCTGTCTCTCTCTGTGTCTGTGCCTCTCTCTGTCTGTCTGTTGTCGTCTCCGTCCCCGCCCCTCCCGCACGCTCTGTCAAGGGGGCTGCCCCCTCCTCCCTCCTCCTCCTCTCTGGCCCGGTTCCTACCATTCCACTTATCATTGCACTCTAGGCATCTAGGAGAAGGAGAAAGGGAAGAACTGGCCTTGTGAGCTGGAGAGATTTGATTTAATATGGAAAGGAATACTGTACAACTTCCTGGGGTTACAATGAGTTCACCTGAAGAGGCTGAAAATATTAATATGATGTTTCATCACCAACATTCATTTGTAACTTCAAAGGTAAGACATGTAATACTTACAAGTAGTATATTAAGTATAAAATTTACAAAACAAACTTCTTTCACTTCCTTCTTTTTGTGGTATGACCTGCATTCTGATAACTCCCTGGAGAGATGTCTGTGGATTTTTTGGACAACATGTTTAGGAGTAGTTTGCCCTCGTCTTCTTCCTTGACCAGAGAGAGAATAACTGAGATGGCTTCAGGCACAAGGCAAGGCTGAAACTCAGCTCTCCTATTTTGTAGCCTGGTGCCTTAACCACAACCCCAAACCAGCTTTCACTGTCTTCTTTATGGAAGTGAAAACCACTGAATGCTGAACACATTGATATAATGAAAGGATACATATAAGTTGTATAAATGCCACAAGGTGTTTTGCTGCACTCGATAAGTGAGCTCCAAAAGGTGGTGGATGTATTAAAAAAAGCTCTCCCCTTTATTTTGCTTTCCTATTGATTTATCTCATTGCCAGACATGGTCCCACAATTCTCAACAATCAAATCTTTTTTTAATCTTTCCAGTTGTTTTTTCCCATTAATTTTAAACAAATGCAAGCAGTCAAGAGAGAAGTAATCTTACCATCTGTCATGAGTGTTAGTGCACTTAAGGTAATCATTCCAGACTATGTGGATATGGTTGCACAGAGGAGCAGATCCCTTTACCGTCGATTTCTTCTCTTACTCATCAACAACATGTGCAACTGACAAGAATAGTTGTCATACGTAATCGTTCTTGATCCTAGAGCAGGATTGTCAAACTTTTTATTTTTTTTATTTTATTTTATTTATATTTATATCCCGCCCTTCTCCGCAGAGGACCCAGGGCGGCGCACAGGAAATTTAAAAAACATACAAAATACAAAGATAAATACATAATTTAAAATATAAATTAAACTATCTTGTCCTATGCTAAAAGCCAAATTTTAAAATACCCAATTTAAAACTTTCTAAAAAGTCCCCGTGGGAGGTTAGGCTAGGCCGGCTTGTTGAAACAGGTATGTCTTTAGACATTGGCGGAAGAGGCGGAGGTCGGTGATGGTGCGTAATTCGGGGGGTAGGTCGTTCCAAAGGGCTGGGCGCCTCCACAGAGAAGGCTCTTCCCCTGGGTGTCGCCAGTCGGCATTGTCCGGCCGACGGCACCCTGAGAAGGTCCTCTCTGTGGGAGTGTATCGGTCTAAGGCAGGGGTCTGCAAAGTCGGCTCTTTTAAGACTGGTGGACTTCAACTCCCAGAGTTTAAGACTGGTGGACTTCAACTCCCAGAGTTCCCCAGCCGGCATAGAGCCGACTTTGCAGACCCCTGGTCTAAGGGATGTATGGGGCAAGAGGCGGTCTCGCATATAACTAGGCCCCGAGCCATGGAGCGCTTTAAAGATGGTCGTCAAGACCTTGAAGCGCACCCGAAAGGCCACAGGAAGCCAATGCAGCTCGCGCAGGATCGGTGTTATGTGGGAGCATCTAGTGGCTCCCATAATCACCCGCGCGGCTGCGTTTTGGACTAACTGTAGCTTTCGAGTGCACCTCAAGGGAAGCCCCATGTAGAGAGCATTACAGTAGTCGAGTCGGGACGTCACGAGAGCTTGAGTGACTGTGTGAAGGGCAGCCCGGTCCAGTAAGGGGCGCAATTGGTGCATCAGGCGTACCTGATGAAATGCCCCCCTGGCCACGGCCACCACATGGTCTTCCATGGACAGCCGGGAATCCAGGAGGACACCCAAATTGCGCGCCCTCTCCACGGGGGCCAGTGTTTCGCCCCCAATGGCCAGAGTTGGAGTAATCTGGCTGAACCGGGGTGCCGGAAACCACAGCCACTCAGTCTTGGCAGGGTTGAGCTTGAGTTTGTTACCACCCATCCAGATCCGTACGGCCTCCAAACACCGGAACAGCACTTCGGCGGCATCGTTGGGGTGGTCTGGAGTGGATATGTACAACTGAGTGTCGTCAGCGTACAGATGGTACTCCACCCCAAAATCACGGATGATCTCACCCAGCGGCTTCATATATGTGTTGAAAAAGAGGGGCGAGAGGACCGACCCCCGAGGAACCCCGCATAAGAGGGGCCTCGAGGTCGACCTCTGCCCTCCTGTCAACACATATTGCGACCGACCAGAGAGGTAGGACGAGAACCAACGCAGAACGGTGCCTCCCAGCCCCAACCCCCCCAGTCGGCGCAATAGGATACCATGGTCGATGGTATCAAAAGCCGCCGAGAGGTCTAATAGGACTAGGATAGAGGGATAACCTCTATCCCGCGCCCTCCAGAGATCATCAACCAACGCGACCAATGCCGTCTCGGTGCTGTGACCGGGTCGGAAGCCGGACTGGCACGGGTCTAGATAATCAACTTCCTCCAGGTGTCGCGGGAACTGTTGGGCTACCACACTCTCAACAACCTTCACCAAAAAGTGAAGGTTGGAGACCGGACGATAGTTCTCTAATAATGCTGGGTCAAGGGACGGCTTCTTGAGGAGGGGCCTCACTACCGCCTCTTTCAAGATGGCAGGTAAGGACCCCTCACTCAAAGATGCGTTGACAATGCCCTGGAGCCAGCCTCGTGTCGTCTCCCAGGATGCCAGTACAAGGAGGGACACGGGTCCAATAAACATGTGGTCGCCCTAAGTTTCCTTGACAACCTGTCCATATCCTCGATGGTAACAAAGTCAAACTCCTCCCAAGAAGGAACCTCAAGACTAGTCTCGGACAATCCCACAGGACCACTGTTGATGGAGGGTAGCTCACTCCGAATCCGAGTGATTTTCTCCTGCAGAAAAATTCCAAATTCCTCTGCTCGCCCTTGTAGAGGGGCTTCCCGCGGCCTCTGGTGAAGGAGGGAGCGGGTCACCCCAAACAGGGCGGCAGGGCGGTTATCTGCGGATGCAATAAGGGTGGCACAATACTCATGTTTGGCACCCTTATCGCCACTAAGTAAGCCCTAATATGGGTTCTCACTAGTGTTCGGTCGGCTTCGGAGCGAGAGGATCTCCATCTGCTCTCTAGGCGTCTCTTGTGGCGCTTCATCCCCCGAAGCTCCTCAGTAAACCAGGGAGCCTGGGTGGTTCGACGCCGCAAGAGAGGCCGCAAGGGCGCGACTCGGTCCAAGGCCCCTGTGGCCGCACTTAACCATGCGGCCACTAGGTGCTCAGTCGAGTCGCGAGGCAGGGTCACATGAATTGGCCCAAGCTCCCTCTGGAACCTTTCCGGGTCCATTAGAAGCCTGGGGCGGAACCATCTAGGAGTATCCGGTTCCGCCTCCCCGCAGTGAGGTGAAGCGATTGGAAAGTCCAGCCGAAGGAGAGCGTGATCTGTCCATGACAAGGGAGTGATGACTAAATCCCCTATCCCCAGATCACAACTCCACTGTCCCGAGACAAAGATCAAATCCAGCGTGTTTCCCCCCTCGTGAGTAGGGCCTAAAACTACCTGGGTCAGGTCCATGGCCGCCATGGAGGCCATGAACTCCCGAGCTACTCCAGAGGTTTTTCCCGCCGACGGCAAGTTAAAGTCCCCCATGACTACCAGTCTGGGGGTCTCAACTGCCGCCTCGGCTATCACCTCTAGGAGCTCGGGCAGGGCTGTTGTTGCATAGCGAGGAGCCAGGTATACAACTAACACGCCCAACTGCCTCCCTAGGCCCCATCTCACGCAGAGAGATTCACAAACTCATGGCATCTCAGTGACGTCACGTGACATATTGGAAATTTCCCCCCTTTGCTAAACCAGGCGTGGGTGTGGCCAGCACATGATGTGTCCGGAAGTTTGATAGCCCTGCCTAGAGCAATAGTTATTTATTTTACTTATTTATATATCTACTTCAATTATTTTTTACAAATAACTCAATGTAGCAAACATATCCAACAGACCTCCATTCAGATATTTTCCCCACAACAGCCCTGTGAGTTGAGTTGTGCTGAGAGGAAGTGACCAAGGCGAAACAACTGGCTTTCATGCTGTCATTGTCTTAGCTCAGCTCTGAATAGGATCTAGAAAAGCACAGACCTGTACTCACATTTAAAGTGATGCATTAATGCTCCCTTTTGTACATTTGCCCATGTCTTTCTAGATCGTATTTACTGCAAGTGAACTGGGTGTCTTTGATTTGCTGAGGGAGTCGGGGGAACTGATGTCATCTGCGACTGTGGCCGAGCGCTTGAAGACCAGTCTCACAGGGATGCAGACGCTGCTGGAGGCCTGTGTGGGGTTAAAGGTCCTGAAAGTGGAATGGAAGGAGGGCAAAGGTAATCCTTAGCCAGGAGGTAGCAGCTACAGCTGTTTTATAAAGTAGACAACAAAATAACCTTTTCCGTGGATTTAGCAGTTTCATTCTTTTCTCCTTCAATTTATTTATCATAAAACATTCCCAGATAGCTAATTATTCCCTTTATAAAACATCCGTCCAGACAGCTCAGCCTCTTTCCCAACCTGCCACTTGTTTCAGGATTGTTAGCAATTCTTTTTGGAGTGCCAGTTCAAATCTGAATCAATTGAAATAAACTGAAGTGCAATCATTTATATTGGACCTTAAGCTTTGCTCTTCCATGGCACGGGACCTAGTTATCTGCGAGATCGCATCCTGCACCTCACATCCCTTCGACCGATTCGCTCCCACAGAGAGGGACTTCTCCGGGTGCCGTCCACTAGGCAATGCCAGTGGGCGATGCCCAGGGAAAGGGCCTTCTCTGTGGTGGGCCCAACTCTCTGGAACGACCTACCCCCCAAATTCAGAACAACCACACACCTCCGCTCCTTCCGCCAAAAGCTAAAGACCCACTTCTTCCATCAGGCCGGCCTGGCCTAATCTACCTTTCCAGCCTTTAGTCTGAATATTTACACTGTTTTAATTGGGTTTTTAAGGGGTTTAGTTTTTAAGGATTTTAGGTTTTCTAGCGCAGGGTTATAGTTGGTTTAATTCGATTTTATATATTTATAATGGTTCTATGTTTGTATGCTTTTAAATTTCCTGTGCACCGCCCCGAGTCCCTTTGGGGAGAGGGCGCGGTCTACAAATTAAACTGATTGATTGATATGGAATTCAGCAAAGGGATTTTGAAGTAATTTTGCTTTCATGTATGCTTTCATTTTCAGGTCTTTATGGAAACACAGAGTTTGCTGATCTTTTTCTGGCTAAATCAAGCCCAAAGTCTCAGTATTATACCATGAAGTTCTATTCAGAAGTTCTATATAAAGGAATGCAATATTTGTCTGAAGCTGTGAGGTAAGAAGGGAGTAAAAGTAAAAACTTCTTCTCAAAGGCAATATTAGACACCAGGACTGGTAGGCTTCATTTCCAACAAGTAACAGGGATTAAGTGTCCTTACTGAGTAATGGTTGTGTTATTGTATCATTCACATGATTATTCACTCAATTACTATAGAATCCTCATTGCTCAATACAATCTGCCAATTTTCTCATTTACCTTTCCTGAGATCAAAGAAATAATTATCGCTGTACCACTAGATCTATTTAATTCTCTGGTGCTTGCAAAACATGGAGTCTTAGCATTTTAATTTAGAAAGACACTTTGGTGATTGAAGCAGAACTCAGTTCATCAAATATCAGAATTGGGAGAGCCTAATAATCAAGGTGACAAAAAATATCCCGCAAAAGGATTGGCTAAAGGAATTTATTTGCTCTTCATACTATTTAATAATAATAATAATAATAATAAACACTTGGTGAAAAAGAACAGATATAAAGAGTCAGTTTCTGTCAGATTCACTCACTTCCCAGATTTCCAGTACTGTTTAGACTAGAGCCTGATATTTTCGGAGTACCTTTTGCAAGTAATATTATTATGCTCTTTGAATAGAAGCACTATGTTGATGCTAGGGAAGGAAAAGAATATAGTAGCTAATGGTATTTTTGTTGTTTTCAATTAAAAAAAATCTACTACAGAGATGGGAAACCTCCGATTTTATCAATATTTGGCAAGTCTTCAAAGGAATTTTATGGGCCTGTATACAGGTAAAATAACATTTTTATGACTTTCTATTGGACAATAAATAGCTCTTTTGCTTTTATTTTTTTCTGATCAAACCAACTAAAACAAAAATACTAGACTAGCACTACCCACCAACACTGATTTTGGCCAATTTGCCACAAACAGGAAAAAAGCCCAATTTTAGTCTAATGATCGTCCCACTATTCTATCCACGCTACAATCACAAATTAGAAGCCTAGGTTGCAGATCTAGGTCCATCAGTTCATGTATCACCACTGGATTGTTTGCAGGGAGATCAAGGTACAGAAAGATGTGTTGAATATTGTTTTCATAATCTTGGTTCATGTTTGTTTTCTTTGTCATCATCTGCTTCCCAAATCATCTGTTCATTATTCCCTGGTTTTTCATTACGTTTCTCACCTTGGAAAAGAATAGTATGAACAGTACCTATGTTTGGATCTTAGTGAAACATGAATAATATACGGTACACACTTTCACATGTTCTTTCCGTCTTATGATTCTATTCCCCCCCTTATTTATGATCAGAAGTTAATCATATTGTATTTCATGTATTTGTTAATCATCTGCCAATGCAAATTTCAATTCTAGTTCATTGGAAGGCATTGAAAGCTTTTTAAAGTTCATGAATGAGACTTGGAGTCTGTACGGAAAAGAAGTGGTCTCTGCCTTTGATCTTTCTGGTTTTCAGCTCATTTGTGATCTGGGTGGTAAGTACCTGAAGGTCATCACCATGGCCCTTACTATCAATTTGATACTGTGTGATACTCTGGTGAAATCGGATTGAAAGATGCTTCTGGCTCTGTCAAAGACCTTGTAACTAGTGGGACAGTTTGCCTTCAGAAGTGGTGTGTGCTTCATCACTGGAGGTTTTTAAGAAGAGACTGGACAGCCAAATGTCTCAAATTGTAATGGGTTAGGGTTAAGGGGTTGGACTAGAAGTCCTCCAAGGTTTCTTCCAGCTCTTTTCTGATTGATTGATTAATTCCCTGATTGCAATAGTAGAGTTGTATTATCCTACCCCTGTAATCTGTTTTGCTTTAGAGTTTTGAACCTTATTTTTAAATTCCTAATTTTAAAAGGGCTTAGCTGATCAGAATTACTCAATGTCTCACAATAAGTACCAACAATCCTGAGATTGTTTGGAAAGAGGTGGGGGCATATTTGAAGATGAAAGCACTCTTTTTCTTCACTTTCTCTCCCTTGCTGGGGATGATATTGCCATGATGCATTGAATGAAAATAAAGCCAGCTGGTTTAGTGGTTAAGGCATTCACTCTAGAAATTGGGAGACCAGAAGTTCTAGTCCAGCTCTAGACAGAATCCCAAATGTGTGACCTTGGGCCAGTCATTTTTTCTCAACCTTATGAAGGAAGAATGACAAACTTGTACTGAAGTCTTTCCAATCCCCCCTACCCCCACCCGTGAGAGTTTAGCAGGCTGGAATGGGACACCTAGCATTGCTATCTGGCCATGGGACAGCTTGTCCTAGGCAATTCACCAAGCAGACAACTTGTCATGAGCCTGGGCCTTCTCTGGTTTCCAAAGCCTGAGGGAGGTGAACACAGACAGATTGAAATACTGGCACACTGACATCAACATAGTCACACCACCACAGACACAGAGACACAGACACCCCATTCCATACTTGGGAACTTTTATCTGCATCTAAGCTGCCAAGCTGCCAATCACACTTGGGTTTGGGGAGAAAGACTTCTTCGGAGTGCTGTACATGTGATACCAAATCTGTCAGTCACAGAATTCTGACTGGCAGGTTCAAGGAAGAGCCTTTTCTGTCACTGTTCCTGCTTTGTAGAACATCTCGCCCCCATAGATGATGAAAGCTGGGACATTAGGGGCCACATATCCATAGGAGAGAATCCATGAGACCCCTTTCCCCCCTCACACTTGCATTCTCTTTAAGTCTCCCCATTTTGGATCTCTCCGTCTCTTGTAAATGTATAATATTGTTTTACATTTGTACATTTTAAATCTTAAATTATGCAGTTTTAATGTTTTATTGTATTGAATGGCGTGGTGGCCTACATGTGAAGTCTCTTGCCTCCACTCAGAAGGTTGAGAGTTCAATCTTAGGCAGCGATATACTGTTTGTTTCTCTATCAGGGTGCAAAGAGAAAATATCTCCTGCAAACCCCACATAGGGCATCAGCCAGTAAATACTCAGCTCCATTCAGTTGCCCTGATTTCCTCTGGATAAAAGGGATTACAGGGTTGTAAAATGTTTACTGATTAATTAAATTAAAACATTTAATAAGTTTGATATATAAACAATCAAACAAACATGTATTAATGAATACCCTTCTTTAAATGAGAATATTATGTCTGCTTAGTAAGCTACATAAAAATAAAATAATGAGGTAAGCTAAAAATCATAACAAAAGTTCTAATAATTTATTAAAAATACTGATAAGCAGAATATTACATAGATCCTTTTTTGTATTGTGTTATTTTCCCAAGGAAGCAGTGGTGGCTTAGCTAAGGAATTGATTTCAGTGTATCCAAATTGTTCCGTGAAACTTTTTGATCTTCCTGGAGTTGTGGAAATATCAAGAAAATATAATGCATTTTCAGATGACTCCCAGATCTCTTTCCAGGAAGGTAATATGCCCCTTGAATTCAAAACAGTATTTGAAAAAAAGCCAATATACTTTTAGAGCAAGTTTTATGAACAGGAGAGTAAATTGTTTCTCTAAGTTGTTATTAGAATTAAGAAATTTCTACCTTATGAAAAAATTGTTTTTATTACAGGGGATTTTTTTAAAGATCCAATTCCTGAAGCAGATCTTTACATCATTTCAAGAGTCTTGTTTAACTGGAGTGATGAAAAGTGCATCCAGCTGCTAACAAAAGTGTTTACAGCCTGTAAGCCAGGTAGGCATTGCTAGAAAGAGAAAAATTGACATATGTGAATGGGAAGACAAGCAAGCCAACCAGAGTGATGCATAGCTTTTTTATGTATTCGCGACAAACTGTGAGACGTGAGATACTGCTCATTTATGACCTAAAAGGTCTCTGAAGTTTGGCTGTAGATCATTGCAGTCATTAAGTGATGCAGCTAGTCCTCAACTTGTAACCATTCTTTTAGTGATTGCTCTTTAGTTACCTGGGCATATTATTAAAATTCAGATGCTTGGCAGCTGGTTTCTATTTGTGATGTTTGTGGTGTTCTGGGTTCATGTGACCACCTTTTGCAACCTTCTCACAATCAAAGTCAGGGGGGAAGCCAGATTCACTTTATAACTGTGTTACTAACTTAACAACTGGAGATATTTATTTAATAACTGTGGCAAGAAAAATCATTAAATGGAGCAAAACTCATTTAACATCTATCTTGCTTAACATCAGGAATTTTAAGCCCAATTTGGTTGTAAGTCAAGGATTACCTGTAAAGTATGTGACCACATTGGTTAATGACCACAAACTTGGGTCTTTCAGTTGGGACCATTAAGCAGTTGTATGGCTCATTAAGAGGGGAGGAGAGGGGCTGAAAAACTGCATGCCAAAAGAGATCAGGCAATTTCTCTCCATGCATGGAAGGGAACCTTTGCACTTGGAAGCTTTGAAAGGAAGCTTGGATCCCAAAGGACTGAAATGTGATGGAAAGTAGTCGGGCAGGTTCCCAGGAAGGAGGGGGCCTATTCCAGAGAAGCTAAAGACAACTTAGTTCAGGTAGAGAAAGAGGGGGAAGCCAGCTCCTCCCTAACAGTTCCCAGACTTACATGAAGGGAATAGTCTGCTAAGGTTTGGCTAGATTCTGTCTGTACATGTCGAACAATGAAGACATCTGTTTGGAAAAATCACGACATATCTTTCTTGGAGACTGACAGAGCTATCTTTCCCTGATCCACAGCAGGTCTTCCCCTGCCCTCCATGTGCAGAAGGGAACCACTGTGCTGGGCCAGATAAAGTAAGCTCAGTTCTTGATGGCATAGTGGTTAGAGTGCAATGTTGCAGGCTACTTCTACTACCTGCAATTTAGCAGTTCAAATGTCACCAGGCTCAAGGTTGACTCAGCCTTCCATCCTGTGGTGAAATTCAATTTTTTACCTACTGGTTCTGTGGGCGTGGCTTGGTGAGTGTGGCAGCGGAAGGATACTGCAATATCTCCATTCCCACCCCACTTCAGGGGAAAGATACTGCAAAATTACCATCCCTCTCCAGTCCTGGGAGAAGGGTATTGCAAATTCTCAATTCCCACCCCACTCTGGAGCCATCGAGGTGTGGGATTTTTGCCAGTTCTCCGAGCTACTCAAAATTTCCGCTACCGGTTCTCCAGAACTGGTCAGAACCTGCTGAATGCCACTCCTGCTTCCATCCTTCCGAGGTGGGTAAAATGAGGACTCAAATTATTGGGGGCAACAATTGGGAGATGACTCTGTAAACCATTTAGAGAGTGCTGTAAAGCACTATATAATCCTTAAGTGCTATTGCTATTGGTATCTGCACTATCCCAATTTCCTTTTTCTAGCCCACACATGAGTTCCCCTCTACTCCATGTATTAGCCTTTCTATCCTTCAGAAGATTATGTTTGCTAGCTGTCTGGCAAACATTGGCTTGACATACTTGTCAGCAGCTGCACAAAAAAGTCAATATAGTAGATCAGGAGATGATGAAGGCTTCGAACTTCTACGTCTGGGTGGGGAGAACAAGGCAGGGAGCAAACTGAGGCCTCCTGGACCACATCAGCTTTTTGTGCGCTCCCTAACCAACATTGAAACATTACTGTTATTTAGGGCTCTTTTTCTGTAGACTAAGTCCATGCTCCATTTTAGTCTCCTGAGAGACTAAATATTAATATATAGAAGAGAGGGAAAGTGTTGGGAGAAAGGTCACAACCATAAAGATGAATATGAGATGAAGGAGATCATCTCTTTTGTAGGAATCCTATTACTGACTTAATAAATTACTTTGCAACAGGTGGTGGAGTCTTGGCAGTGGACCCAGTTATTGATGACAAAATATCTGGATCGCTTCCTGCTCATTTGTACTGCATCTTGATGTTGGTTATATGTGAAGGAAAAGCACGGAAAGAATCGGAGCATCGAACGCTCTTCCAAACTGCTGGCTTTAAAGATATTCAGTTTAAGAAAGGAAATGTCTTTGATGTCATTTTGGCCAGAAAATAATATAAAACACGCTTAATTCTGACTAAATGTTAAATAATTCAAATAATACAAATGCTTTTACTATTATATTGATTCGAATTTGTGAGTGTATGTATCTATTTATCATGTTAATCTATTGTGTGATGTTACTTTGATTTTCCTCACTGGAAGAAAGTAATTTAGGCTGAATAACTCTTGAGATTTTCCCATTCTGAGGGAACAACCTGTCGCTCAAGAGGTAGATTAGATCAGAAAACTGACTTCATAAGAACACAAGAACTATACAGGAGACTATAAAAGCATTCTGTCTCAGAGAAAACATTACCAATTCTTGTAAGGGACAGGAAAAAGGGAATGGTGACAATACCCAAAGTGACAGAATCCAATGAGGGGTGGGAAAGAATGAAACGTACTTGATGAAGGGTGCCAACCCACCCTTCATCAAGTATCATGTCCAAGTTAATACAATGGAGTATTATGTACAATACAACACTGCATTGTGAATGGATTTACAGTTGTACCAGATGTTGCCAAGTTGAAGTCTCCTTCAGCAAAGGAAGTGCTTAAAAACCACATGAAGAAGGTTGGGCAGAAAGAGTGAGAACAATTCCCCTTTTCACTGAGCTATTATGGAGCAAACTATGTATGCCACTTTAAGTCTAATAACAAATAAACAAACAGCAATTATGTTGTTATCTGTGCCTGAAGGTGGCAACTCAATCAATCATAGAATTGGAACTGGTTTTTTTGGGTCAAACTTATATTAGTGCATTAAAATGCTTCTTCTGCCTCTTTAAGAAATGGCCTTTCCATGTAACAGTCAGAGTTTGCTGACATTTGTCTGGGAAACTCAGTCCCAAAGCGACCGTATATAGTGGTACATCCCTACCTTGTCGTATCCATCTACTGTAATATCCACCCCGGAAGAAAATAATTCAGGTGAAAAGAGAAATTTTGGGATAATATGTGGCTATCAAAAATCAAACAGAACCTAGGCCTCTAGAACACCACATTGGCATTAGGGATTTCTGTTACCTTACAATTTCTAGTTGCACCAATATAGCTATAGGCTGGATTTCTTTCTTTCTTTCCTTTTCTTCCTCCTTCCTTCCTTCCTTCCCTTCTTTCTTTTTCTCTTTCTTTTTCTTCCCTTCCCTCCTTCATTATTTTATGCTGTCCATCTCTATGCAATGTGTCATTCTAGGCAATTTGCACAATATCATAAATCTATATAAGACGCTTATAATAAGATTATGTTTTTGATAATGATATATATTAGTTTATCTATAGATGGGGAATTATGCTATTTAGATGGTTATAGAAAGTTGATGTATTAGTGAATGATATATATTTGCTTATCTATAGATGGGGAATTATGCTACTAAGATGGTTATAGAATGCTCTTGGTAAATGTCTTTTTTAATGATATATATTTGCTTATCTATAGATGGGGAATTATGTTATTTAGATGGTTATGATGTGTTAGTGAATGATATATATTTGTTTATCTATAGATGGGGAATTATGCTACCAAGATGGTTATAGAATACTCTTGGTAAATGTCTTTTTTAATGATATATATTTGCTTATCTATAGATGGGGAGTTATGTTATTTAGATGGTTATGATGTGTTAGTGAATGATATATATTTGTTTATCTATAGATGGGGAATTATGCTACCAAGATGGTTATAGAATACGCTTGGTAAATGTCTTTGTTAATGATATATATTTGCTTATCTATAGATGGGGAATTATGTTATTTAGATGGTTATAGAAAGATTATGTGTTAGTGAATGATATATATTGGCTTATCTATTGATGGGGAATTATGCTATTAAGATGGTTATTTATTTATTTATTTATTATTTATTATTCATATTTGTAACCCGCACCCATCTCACCTCAAAGGGACTCGGGGCGGCGAACAGAAATTTAAAATAAATAAAAAATATACAAAATATTAACAAACAATAAGTAAATTAAATCAAGACCCTGCGTAAAATAAATTTAAAACCCATAAATTAAAACTTTGATTTGCTATACGACAATAGGGTGCAGAGTAGTTCATGCCAGGCCGGCTAGATGAAAATAGTATGTTTTTAAGTGCTGGCGGAACAAGCGGAGGTCCAAGATGATACGGAGTTCGGGAGGTAGGTCGTTCCAGAGGGTTGGGCCCACCACAGAGAAGGCCCTTATAATAATAATAATAATAATAATAATAATAATAATAATAATAATAATAATAATAATAATAATAATAATAATAATAATAATAATAAATTTAATTTGTAGACCACTCCCTCTCCCCGAAGGGACTCGGAGCGGTGCACAGGGGAATTAAAAAACATACAAACATAAATACATCATAAATATATATAAAATCAGATTAAACAATTTATCCCTGCGCTAAAAACCCAGAATACTAAAAACTAAACCCCTTAAGAACCCAATTAAAACAATAAACAGATGACTAACCTAGGCCGGCCAAGCAGAAAAAGTGTGTTTTTAATTTTTGACGGAAGGAGCGGAGGTCCGTAGTTGTTCTAATTTCGGGACCGGCACTGCCCGGTCGACGGCACCCGGAGAAGACCCTCTCCATGGGAGCGAGTCGGCCGTAGGGATGTATGGGGCAGTAGACAGTCTCGTAGGTAGCTAGGCCCCGTGCCATGGAGCACCTTGAAGATGGTCATCAAAACCTTGTAACGCACCCGGTAGGTCACAGGTAGCCAGTGCAGCTCGCGCAGGAGTGGTGTTATGTGGGAATGCCTTGAGGTTCCCATGATTACCCGCGCAGCCGCATTCTGCGCGGGTAACCAACTGCAACCTCCGAGTGCATCTCAAGGGGAGCCCCATGTAGAGAGCGTTACAGTAGTCCAGATGAGAAGTCACGAGTGCTTGAGTGACTGTGCGAAGGGCCTCCCGGTCCAGTAAGGGGCGCAATTGGCCAATCAGGCGAACCTGGTAAAACGCCCCCCTGGCCACGGCTGCCACCTGGTCCTCCAGGGACAGCCGGGAATCCAGGAGGACTCCTAAATTGCGCACTCTCTCCATGGGGGCCAATACTTCACCCCCCATGGCCAGTGATGGTGTCAACTGGCTAAACTGGGAGGCCGGGAACCACAGCCACTCGGTCTTGGACGGGTTGAGTTTGAGTTTGTTACTGCCCATCCAGATCCGTACGGCCTCTAAACACCGGGACATCACCTCAAAGGCATCGTTGGGGTCTGGGGTAGAGATGTACAACTGAGTATCATCAGCATACAGATGGTACTCTACCCCAAAACTACGGATGATCTCACCCAGCGGCTTCATATATGTGTTGAATAGGAGTGGCGAGAGGACTGACCCCTGTGGCACCCCATATGAAAGGGGCCTAGAAGTCGACCTCTGCCCCCCCGTCAACACGAATTGCGACCGACCGGAGAGGAAGGAGGAGAACCATCGCAAAATGGTGCCTCCCACGCCCAACCCCCTCAGTTGGTGCAAAATGATACCATGGTCGATGGTATCAAAAGCCGCTGAGAGATCTAACAGGACCAGGACAGAGGAACAACCCCTATCCTGGGCCCTCCAGAGATCATCTACCAATGCGACCAATGCCGTCTCGGTGCTATGACCGGGCCGAAAGCCGGACTGGCACGGGTCTAGATAATCAGTTTCCTCCAGGTGATGAGGAAACTGCTCCAGGTGATGAGGAAACCACACTCTCTACAACCTTCGCTAGAAAGTGAAGGTTGGAGACCGGAGGGTAATTAGCCAATAATGCTGGGTCCAGGGAAGGCTTCTTGAGGTGGGGTCTCACCACCGCCTCTTTCAAGGCGGTAGGTAAGAACCCCTCACCCAAAGAAGCGTTCACAATAGCCTGGAGCCAGCCTCGTGTCTCCTCCCAGGATGCCAGTACAAGGCAGGAGGGACACGGGTCCAATAAACATGTGGTGGCCTTTAGTCTCCTTGCCAACCTGTCCATGTCATCGGCGGTAACAAGGTCAAAGTCCTCCCATAAAATTGTCTCAAGGCCTGCATCGGATATTTCCTCCGGACCACTATCTGTGGAGGGCAACTCGCTCTGAATCTGAGTGATTTTATCCTGCAGATATTCTCCAAATTCCTCAGCTCGGCCCTGCAAGGAGGACTCCCATGGACTCTGTTGAAGGAGGGAGCGGGTCACCTCAAACAGGGCTGCCGGGTGGTTCTCTGTGGATGCGATGAGGGTGGCACAATACTCGTGTTTGGCCACCCTCATCGCCACTAGATAAGTCCTCAAATGGGCTCTTACCAGTGTTCGATCAGATTCAGACCGAGAGGATCTCCACCTACTCTCTAAGCGTCTCTTGGTTATAGAATACTCTTGGTAAATGATCAATCAATTAACAGTTACATAAAATTTTAGATAATTATATGGAATCTATAGAGATATGATGGGATTAAATAAGGGATATTAATAGTTAAATAGGATTTAAAGATATTATTACAGAAAAAATAGATTGAGGCTAGAATACTTGAAAAGACATGTGGATATTGATATTGAATCACAGAATAAATTGTTAGATTTAAAATTAATAAAATGAGACTACTCATGAATAATAACTATTTCTGAAGGGCACAGAGTTTATGGATACCCGATTAGGTATCTTCTTATATTTAAATTTATTTAAATTTATTTATATTGTTTTTGGTTCTTTTTTGTTTGGTTTGGTAAATAGAACGTCATTATACAATTAGGCTTTACTTAAAAGGGTATTAAAACAACTAGCAAGATTTGGGGTTGAGATATAAGAATTGTAATAATGGATATGAAAAATAAGTGATAAACTTTGAATCTGAAATTATAAATATCATCAACATAAAATAGAGCTGGCTCAGAGGCTGAAATACACCAAGTAAATGAGATGAAGAGTGTGGAGTAGGGGAGACAGGTAAGGGAAAAAGAGAGGGAAAGGAGAGAGGGCAAGGAGGGGGAAGAGGAGGAGAGAAAGGAGGAGTGGAAAGGGGAGAGAGCAGAAGGAGAGAGGAAGGGGAAGTAGAGAAGGGAAGGGTGACAGAGGGAAGAAAGGAGGTAGGGAGGAGAAGCCGAGAGGGGGAAGATGGATAAGGCACAATTATGGTGTATGGAGAGCAGAAGAGCCAATAATTGTCTTTTGGGAGTTGATGGTAAAATGAAATGATGTAAACATTTAATAATATAATATGATGTTGGCTATGTAATAGTATACATGTGGTTATATGTTTTGAAAATGGAAAAAATATATATAAATCTATATAAATAAAAATGTAACTGTGAGTTTGTTCAAAACCGCTAATCTCAGAAACTACTGCACCGCCACCAAATTTTCACACAACGTTCCTTACAAGTGCAGCACCAATGATATGTACAGATTGTGTGGATGACACACCAGTGCCAGGTACACACCACACAAATGTAAAACTGCAGCTCTTCTGTGTGTTTCCCTCCCCCACTCACTCGCCCCCCTCCCCTTCGCGGCCCCTCCCACCCGGCCACTTTTCAGCTCACGTCACTTGCATGAGTGGTGGAGCATTCTGCATCATATCCACGACGGTCGCCTCCTCAGCGGCCTCTCCTCTGCCAACTCCACCCCCCACAAGGCTGCTGCTGAGTCAGTGGCCTCTCTTGCATCCCCTGCTGCCTGCACCACCAACTCTCCCACCCACAAGGCCGCTGCCGAGTCAGCAGCCCCTCTCTCCTCTCTCTAGGTAGGTAGGTAAGTAGGTAGGTAGGTAGAGGGATAGAGGAAGAAATACAGTAGGTAGGTAGGTAAGTAGGTAGGTAGGTAGGTAGAGGGATAGAGAGAGAGAGGGAGAAATACAGTAGGTAGATAGGTAAGTAGGTAGGTAGGTAGGTAGGTAGAGTAAGAGAGGGAGGGGAGGGAGAGGGAGGGGAAACTGAGGCAGAGAAGGAAGGGGGTCACTGAGAGAGTCTATGAGGGGAAACTTTTTCATTTAACCAAACTTGGCCACAGCAACACATGGCGGTTACAGCTAGTACAAAATAAAACTATTATAGGATTAAAACATTAAAAACTAAAACATTAAAATTAATATTATAGTGGATAGAAAAACAATGTGTAGACTAGGTGGAGATGCTGTACTTGTCTATGGCTACCTATAAAATGGGATTCTCCATTGGGGTCACAAGCCAGTTGGCAAAACCAGGTTTGAGGGTCTTTGGGAAGGCCAAAATGGTGGAAGCAGATTTTACTTTGGGAAACATGATATTCCAAAGGGTGGGGGTCATGGCAGAAATGGCCATCTTCAAGGACCTTGGATAATTGATTTTGGCATGATAGCAATTTTATGAAACTATCTACTACATACTAATATGATGAGCTATTATGTCTACCCTGCTCTTTTTATGTATACTATGAATGGATGACTTGCTGCTACTGGAACACATATTATTCCTATAATTGTTTTCATTAATCTTGACCCTGAGAAGTTTCTAGAAAGGGTGTTGGTACCTATCTGATATGCCTCTTCTCATATGGTGGACGTTTCATCCAGACTGGGTTGACATCATCTGCTCACTGATAGGACAGAGTCTGATGACAACTGTTAATTCACATCCCTGTCACTAGGCAGACCCAGCTTTTGGTGAAGGAGTTATGTCAGACTCGATGCGTTACCCCTCAATGAAATTTGTGTCCATGCCAAACACCATACTCTTGACAAGACTCCACTGTAATGCCTAATGTCACAGTTAGTCAAAGAAATTTACAGTTACTAGGACCAGTATATCTTTGAGAAGGCTGGATGATACCTCCACCCAATGAGAAGAGGCATATGAGGTAGGTACCAATGCGCTTTCTCCATAGTGGTGGAGGTATCATCCAGACCGGGAGATACCCAAGCTGGCATTGTCCCTCGGGAGGATTCATAACTGGTCCGAGGACGTCCCCGCTCTATGTACGGCTTGTAGCACCCTGTGGCCAAATGCCACATTAGCTGATGCAAAGAAATCTAATTTATAGTTTCTTATAAAAGGAGACAGAGTAGTCCATGTGGCCGCTCTGCAGATCTCAGCCAAAGATGCTTGTGTGGCCCAAGCAGCAGAGGTTGCTGCACTCCTGGTAGAGTGGGTGGTTATTTTTCCAGGAGGTGTCGCAGATTGAGCCTGATATGCCGTGGCAATACAAGCTCCCAACCATCTACCAATTGTGGAGGCATTCTCCTTCTGCCCCATAGACACCATCTGGAATGATAACAATAGTGCCTCAGATTTTCTGAATGACAATGTCCTTTTCAGGTAGATCTTTAGATCTCTCCTCATGTCCAAGGTGTATACTTCCTCTCTCTGTAGATAGGAATACTCTGCATTGGCGAGTGTCAATCAGGGCCCATAAATGAACCAGCTGGTGGTAGGCATTAAATGGTTCTTGGGATTATTAATTGAAAACCCATAGGCCTGCAAAGTTTCAATAGTGACCCTCAGATCTCTGAGGGCCTGATATTCCGACCTAGATTAAACAAGAATATCATTTATATAGCACTGCAATTTTATAGGTATCTCTCTGAGATACACTGCCAGTGCCACCAACATTTTAGTAAAGACCCTAGGGGCAGAAGAAAGTCCAAAGGGCAAGGCCCTCTACCAGTGATGGTGAACCTTTTTTGCCTCGGGTGCCAAAACCACACGCTTGCACACCTTTCCATGCACTCCGGTGCCCACCCCCATAATTTAATCCCCCTCCATGTCATGCCCCCTGTGCATGTGTGTGTGACACCCCATCCTGCTGCCCCACGCATGCATGCACACCTTTTTTGGAGCCTGGGGAGGGCAAAAGGCGCTCTCCTGAAGTCTCCAGAGGTAAAAAAAAAACCTGCTGAAAATCAAGGCCGAAAATGAGCTGGCCAGTATGTGCATGCATGCTGGAGCTGACAGGGCAACATCTCGCGTGCCCTCAGAAATGGCTCTGCGTGCCACCTGTGGCACATGTGCCATAGGTTCGCCATCACGGCCCTATACTGATAGTGATGGCCAAGGTAATAAAACCTAACATATTGTCTATGAGATCGAGAAATCGGGATATGAAGGTAGGTTTCAGTTAAATCAATGGAGGTGAGATAATCTCCTTGTCTAATGCCTCCCAAGATTGATTGTAAGAAGTGCATCTTGAACCTCCTATATTTTACAAATCGGTTCAATCTCTTCAAGTTAAGAATGGCTCTCCAGGCCCCAAGGGTTTGGGAATTATGAACAGTAAAGAACGAAAGCCCAGTCCCTGTTGTTGTTTAGGCACCGACTGAATAGTCCTGATGTCCAGCAGATGCTAGATTGCCTCCTGCATGAGGGCCTGTTTAGCTGGGTTTCTAGAGACCGAGTTAGTTTGGAAAAACCTGGGGGTGGTGGTGGTTGGAGAGAAACTTGAGAGAGAGCCCCTTCCTGATCATTTGCCTGATCCACTCATCAGATGTAATAACATCCCATTGGTCTGCAAAAAAGAACAGCTGACCACCAATGGGTGGGTCAGCCCCCTGGAACCTAGTTACAGTGATAGGAGAGACCTCTGCTGCCACAGAATGGTTGTTTGGCCTGCCTACCAAACACGGTCAAACTGTTGTCTCTGCCTGGGGGAGTACCTGCTGTCTAAACCCCAAGGATCTGTAGTCAGAGCCTTGAAAGGACGAACCATAGTCCAGGTTCCGAAAGGAAGTGTTGAAGTCTGGGTTGTGAAAGGCAGGACGTCTCGGTTATGGGGCCATCCAGTATAACCCCCTTCTGGAGACTGTAGAGAGCACCTTTCTTTTGTCTTTATTTTTGATCAAGAATGCTCTGATGGCCCATGCTGCAGCCTGGTGAGCCCATTGCAAGGTAAGGTCTGCTCTTTTATCCTCAACCTTTAGAGCATCCTCCAGGGCCCCTGGAAGGTTATCTGAGGTATACAAAGTGGTAACCGGGGCATCCACAGTTGGGGCCTGTAGGATCTGAGCCAGATCTTTATCCACGTTAACAAATTTTTTGCCCGTGGAAGACATCACGGGTCCAGATGTGGGAGAGGCTTACTGGCGCTGGACTAAATCCACAAATATTTTGGGTGTAGGAACAGGGTCGGCCTCAATAGTGTTCTCTGAAAAAAGAGTCTCAGCTGACATAGCCTGGCTACGTGCAGGGGTGGCAGCCACCTTAGCCCCAAGGTTGGCTGATGTTTTAGCCTTAAACAAAAGGGACTTGAAGAGGGAAGGCTGAAAGAGCCCCAAAAAGTGGGCTAGTCAGGAGTCATGCCCTCATCCTTGGAGAGGTCAGCCTCCCTAATCTCACTTTCCTCTGGTATTGATGTGATGTCATCTTGGGCAGGAGCAGGTGACAATGAACCAAGGTCAGGTCCATTGTCCATTACCTCTGCTGTACACGTGGAGGACCCATGCACAGGCTCAGGTGCAGTGTCCAATGTCCCCACTGTATGTGTGAAAGACCTACATGCAGGGGCAACCTATCTTTGTTGTAATCCTGCTGTGATGCCTTTTTCAATGGCAGCTGCTATTATGTCCTGCATATCAGGCATGCACATAGGCATTTACATAGGATTAATAGAATCAGGGTGAAGACCCTGTGATGTAAATGGGAAAGCTAAATCTGCTCTATCGGTCCACAAGGCTAGGTTAAAATTCTCTTGGTGGGGTAAATTATGCAGGTCTTGTAGAGACCCCCAGATTTCAGAGGTATCAATGGGAAGCCTGAGATCTTTTCCTGTCATCCCTGCCCTCTGGTGATAATTGCAGTGGCTGCCTTGATGAAGAGAGCCTTCTGTCAGTTAATAAGGAAGCAGGAGTTTTCTGGTTACTAGCCTTTTGATACATCTTTTCCAGTGCCTTATCTTTTGCCTCTCATATCTAGATGCAGATTTGGAGAACTGTTTTTTACCTGGAGGACTTTGCAGTCACCTTGCCACTCTTCCTGTGGGACTTGCTGGCACCCACTCTAGAGGATGCAGAAGTGGAGGGTCCCTGGTCAGTCTCTGGGCCCCCTGTCTCATTCTGTGGGCTGCATTCAGGCTCTGAGAAGCCCCCAGCAGGCTCTGAGAAGCCCCCTGAAGGAGACTAGGTTGTAAAATATCACTTCATGCTCTTTTTAATGGCTCCTGAGTCTTCCAAGGCAAGCTGAGGGAAAAAGACAGTGAAGGAGCTTAAAATGCTGCCCTGTCACTCCACGGCTCTTCCTCTAGCTGTGGATCACTTTAAAACTCTGGGGAAGAACAGCTAAATGCTCCGACAAGCCTCCGGTGATGTTAAGTGCTTAAAATCCCGTGTGGGAGCTCTGTGGCATTAATTAAGGCAGCAGTTCGCTGCTCAACCTTAAGAGAACCAATGCTCCAGTACTGTTGCGGCTTGTCTCCCAGCTAACCAAAGGCTCACAAGAAAACAGTAACAGTTCTCGCTGTTTAAACAGTGGTTGCGACTGTCTGCGGCGCTGCCAGGTGCCTGAGGTAAAGCGCGAAGCTCTACCAGACAATAATCTTCTCAAGCAAACAAATGCCACCCCCTAGGGGCTGCAGGCATAAAAGGGCCACCAAGCAAGGCTCAGGCCCCTGAACAGGTCTATATGCAGCACAAAAACAGTAACATATATTTTAATCGCTTATCTCAATATTTGAAGCAATTTGCATCCATCCTCACTGAAGGACTGAGTCAAAAGCTGGGTCTGCCTAGTGACAGGGGCATGGCTTAACAGTTCTCATCAGACTCAGTCCTATCAGTGAGCGGATGATGTCAACAATTATGGAGAACT
Source organism: Rhabdophis nuchalis (assembly GCA_039707465.1). Classification (NCBI taxonomy): domain Eukaryota; kingdom Metazoa; phylum Chordata; class Lepidosauria; order Squamata; family Natricidae; genus Rhabdophis; species Rhabdophis nuchalis. The sequence continues at coordinate 35,120,984 of CM077651.1, read as the reverse complement.
TTATTTAACCTCTCCTTTATCCTTTCAAGTAGTTGTGTGCAAGGACAGGCAACAGACTTGTAAATCACATATTCACTGAGATCATAATAACATCAACTCCACGGCCCTGTGATTTCTGCCTTATCTGGTTTATGATGTTGAACCCATGAATATGTTTAGTAGTTTTTTCTTCAACTTTTATAAAAGTATCCATATATTCCTTATTTACGAATAAGGCAATCTGTGGATAATAGACCCTCAAATATTTAATTCTTACATGAGGTGCCACCCAAAGATAAGCCACTTTTGAAAATTAAAATGTATCATGCGTTCACATATTTTAACTGGCTTGCCAGAGCAAACTGACTACCACGTATGCCCCCTTAAGCCATAGAAATCTAATAAAACAAATAAACAAATAGCAAATATGTTGTTCTCTGAGCCTGAAGGAGGCAACTCACTGAATCATAGAACTGAAAATACTGTTTTGTCCATATTCCATTAATGCATGAAAATGCTTCCCCTGCATCCTTAAGAAGAGACCCTCCTTTATAACAGTCAAAGTTTGCTGATCTTTGGGAAAATCCATCTTAAAGTTCCCAAATATATAGTTGATGGAACTGATAGCATTCTGCAGAGACAGTAAAGAGAAGAACTGCCTCTTTGCCACACTTACAACCACAATCAAGTCCTTAATAGTGGTTTTCACCTGTGTTCAGTAGAGTTCATAAACTAATGAACACCAGCAATACTCTAAATATTTCTTCTCCTATTTGACTTATTATTATTATTTTTATTATTTTGTTAAATTTATAGACTGCCCCCTCTCCCCCATGGGGACTCGGGGTGGTGCACAGGAAATTAAAAATCCAATAAATACAACAATATACAAAATACAAAATATTAAAACCGAATTAAATTACCCCTGTGCTAAAATCAATATTAAACTCCCTAAACCCTAACAATTACCCCTTAAAATTCTGATTAAACAATTTCTTTCTGTGGCTAGGTATATAAAAATTAGGCCAGGCCGGCCTGATAGAAGAAGTGAGTCTGGCGGAAGGAGTGGTGGTCCGTCGTTGTTCTAATTTCGGGGGGGGGGGAGGTCGTTCCAGAGGGTTGGGCCCACCACAGAGAAGGCCCAAGACTTCTCAAGTCTTCTGTAAAGCATGGGGACTGACAAAAAGGAGAGAGATGGGTGCAATCCAATCCAAGGCCTCAGAAGCCACTTTATTCCAAGCAACAACCAAGACTTTGCATGGACCTTGCAGCAGACCTACACGGATAGTCCCCAGCATCCTCTGAAACAGCTCATCAAGTAGTCACTAAAGCAGACCAATAGGTAGGTAGATACAATAGCAACAGACCCAATCGCTCCCTAGAGCCCAATGTAATGATCAGGGTGTCACAATCAGGAACTTTTGGGGCAGGGTCCTTGGAAGTCACAAGGGATTCTATGATATCGTAAATCCAGGAGAGTGAAACAGCCAAAGCCAGTCTTGCTTGCATTGAACTGGACTCTTCCTCCACATCCAGATACAAACAGTCTTGAGGTACTGGCTACTAGATTGACAGCTTCATCTGCACAACCTGGGGTTGAGATGTAGAACTAGGTATATTTCACAAACCGATAACAGGAAATCTAGCTGTTTCTCCCACTTAAAAGGCCACAAAGTGAGAATGTAATTGATAAGGTAAGACCAGAAGATTAAAGGTAAACTAAAGGTAAATTCACTAAAGAATCAACTAACAAACTTCAGATAATCAACTCTAACAATATTCTAAAATGCGCCCAGCCTCTTCTGCAGATGTGGAATTTGCATATTTTAATCTGTAGCTTACTACGTTTGGGGAAACTATAAAAGCACAGTCTCCAGAGAGAATACTTTCGTGATTCTTCTTTGGAACCCAAAGGACAGGTAAAAAGAAACTGGGACCATCAAAGAAAATGGCAGTGTCTGATTGGGATGGGAAGAAATGAAAAGGACCTGAGGAAGTGAACTCAGGTTGATGGTGTTGTTGTGGGGAAAGCTGGGCTATCTTTAGCTGCCTTGAGGGGAGAGGAAGTAAAAAATTAACAAACAAATATGTGACTTTCAGAGCTTTATGAAGGAAATTATGGAAAGATTTGCTTGTCAGATCCTCCATTATGGTAGCGTTTTTTCTCTGGCATCCATGGTTTTATTAATTAGATTTTTATCCTGGTGGTGAATCTCTCTCTCTCTCTCTCTCTCTCTCTCTCTCTCTCTCTCTCTCTCTCTCTCTCTCTCTCTCTCTCTCTCTCTCTCTCTCTCTCTCTCTCTCTCTCTCTCTCTCTCTCTCTCTCTCTCTCTCTCTCTCTCTCTCTAGGCAGTATAAATTGAGTAGCTACCTTGTTCTTTCTTTTCCTCCTTAACAGAATTTTCATTTCTAATAAGGACACAGCTAAAGCAGATTTTCGAAAAATAGAGAGGAAACACAATCTAAATAGTTGCAAAATATTGTTTTCAGTGGTAATTGCACAATATTGTGTTTAGGAAGACAACATGAATGTCTATAGAGGCAGAAGTAGTCAAGGTCAACTCATGGCTTTACTTTTTTAAACAGAATACATAAGAATCTGAAGATGATAATAATTATTAGAGCAGGGGTCCCCAACCTTTTTTGCACCAGGGACCGGTTTCATTTTAAAAAAAGTTTTGCGGACCGGCTGAGTGGCTCAGCAGTCATGTAACTGGGCGTGGGGGGGCGTGGGGGCGTGGCCAACTTGGAAAATGTAAAACTCACTTAACAATGGTCTTGGTTAACAGCCAAACTTTTGGGCTCAATTGTGGTCATAAGTTCTTTCTTTCTTTCTTTCTCTCTCTCTCTTTCTCTTTCTTTCCCTCTTTCTCTCTTTTTCTCTTTATTTCTCTCTTTATTTCTCTTTCTTTCTTTCTTTCCCTCTTTCTTTCTTTCTCTCTTTCTGTCTCTTTTTTTGTCTTTCTCTCTCTTTTCTCTCTCTTTCTCCCACTTTCTTTTTCTTTCTCTTTCCCTTTCTCTCTCTCTCTCTCTGTCTCTCTCCTTCGTCCGCCCATCTGTCACTCTGTTTGTGTGTGTGTGTGTGTGTGTCTCGCATTCACACACTTAATCATTCATTGTGTCTCTCTCTTTCCCTCCCTCCCTCTGTCTCTCTGTGTGTGTCTATCACTCTCTGATTCCCCCCTCCCTCCCTGTCTCTCTCTGTGTCTGTGCCTCTCTCTGTCTGTCTGTCGTCGTCTCCATCCCCGCCCCTCCCCCTCCTCCCTCCTCCTCCTCTCCGGTTCCTACCATTCCACTTATCATTGCACTCTAGGCATCTAGGAGAAGGAGAAAGGGAAGAACTGGCCTTGTGAGCTGGAGAGATTTGATTTAATATGGAAAGGAATACTGTACAACTTCCTGGGGTTACAATGAGTTCACCTGAAGAGGCTGAAAATATTAATATGATGTTTCATCATCAACATTCATTTGTAACTTCAAAGGTAAGACCTGTAATACTTACAAGTAGTATATTAAGTATAAAATTTACAAAACAAACTTCTTTCACTTCCTTCTTTTTGTGGTATGACCTGCATTCTGATAACTCCCTGGAGAGATGTCTGTGGATTTTTTGGACAACATGTTTAGGAGTAGTTTGCCCTTGTCTTCTTCCTTGACCAGAGAGAGAATAACTGAGATGGCTTCAGGCACAAGGTAAGGCTGAAACTCAGCTCTCCTATTTTGTAGCCTGGTGCCTTAACCACAACCCCAAACCAGCTTTCACTGTCTTCTTTATGGAAGTGAAAACCACTGAATGCTGAACACATTGATATAATGAAAGCACACATATAAGTTGTATAAACGCCACAAAGTGTTTTGCTGCACTCGATAAGTGAGCTCCAAAAGATGGTGGATGTATTAAAAAAAAGCCCTCCCCTTTATTTTGCTTTCCTATTGATTTATCTCATTGCCAGACATGGTCCCACAATTCTCAACAATCAAATCTTTTTTTAATCTTTCCAGTTGTTTTTCCCCATTAATTTTAAACAAATGCAAGCAGTCAAGAGAGAAGTAATCTTACCATCTGTCATGAGTGTTAGTGCACTTACGGTAATCATTCTAGACTATGTGGATGTGGTTGCACAGAGGAGCAGATCCCTTTACAGTCGATTTCTTCTCTTACTCATCAACAACAGGTGCAACGGACAGGAATAGTTGCCATACGTAATCGTTCTTGATCCTAGAGCAGGATTGTCAAACTCATGGCATCTCAGTGACGTCACGTGACATATTGGAAATTTCCCCCCTTTGCTAAACCAGGCGTGGGTGTGGCCAGCACATGATGTGTCCTGAAGTTTGATAACTCTGTCTAGAGCGATAGTTATTTATTTTACTTATTTATATATCTACTTCAATTATTTTTCACAAATAACTCAATGTAGCAAACATATCCAACAGACCTCCATTCTGGAATTTTCCCCACAACAGTCCTGTGAGGTGAGTTGTGCTGAGAGGAAGTGACCAAGGCGAAACAACTGGCTTTCATGCTGTCATTGTCTTAGCTCAGCTCTGAGTAGGATCTAGAAAAGCACAAATCTGTACTCACATTTAAAGTGATGCATTAATGCTCCCTTTTGTACATTTGCCCATGTCTTTCCAGATCGTATTTACTGCAAGTGAACTGGGTGTCTTTGATTTGCTGAGGGAGTCGGGGGAACTGATGTCATCTGCGACTGTGGCCGAGCGCTTGAAGACCAGTCTCACAGGGATGCAGACGCTGCTGGAGGCCTGTGTGGGGTTAAAGGTCCTGAAAGTGGAATGGAAGGAGGGCAAAGGTGATCCTTAGCCAGGAGGTAGCAGATACAACTGTTTTATAAAGTAGACAACAAAATAACCTTTTCCGTGGATTTAGCAGTTTCATTCTTTTCTCCTTCAATTTATTTATCATAAAATATTCCCAGATAGCTAATTATTCCCTTTATAAAACATCCGTCCAGACAGCTCAGCCTCTTTCCCAACCTGCCACTTGTTTCAGGATTGTTAGCCATTCTTTTTGGAGTGCCAGTTCAAATCTGAATCAATTGAAATAAACTGAAGTGCAATCATTTACATTGGACCTTAAGCTTTGCTCATTTCGGAGCTATATGGAATTCAGCAAAGGGATTTTGAAGTACGTATCTTATGCTTTCATGTATGCTTTCATTTTCAGCTCTTTATGGAAACACAGAGTTTGCTGATCTTTTTCTGGCTAAATCAAGCCCAAAGTCTCAGTATTATTCCATGAAGTTCTATTCAGAAGTTGTATATCCAGGAATGCAATATTTGTCTGAAGCTGTGAGGTAAGAAGGGAGTAAAAGTAAAAACTTCTTCTCAAAGGCAATATTAGATACCAGGACTGGTAGGCTTCGTTTCTAACAAGTAACAGGGATTAAGTGTCTTTACTGAGTAATAGTTGTGTTATTGTATCATTTGCATGATATTGTATCACTCAATTACTATAGAATCATCATTGCTCAATACAATCTGCCAATTTTCTCAGTTAACTCTCCTGAGATTAAAGAAATAATGATCTCTGTACCTCTAGATCTATTTAATTCTCTATTGCTTGCAAAACATGGAGGTTCAGCAGATGCAATGGTAGTGAACTGATTACCTACACTCATTTCCTTTTGGGCTTTCAGTGGTGTCTTTGGAAAAGATGCCTTTGCAACCCATAGACATGCCTGCACAGAGACATAAAAGTAAGTTGACCATCCGTCCCGCTTCTGGCGGGACAGACCCGCTTCACCAGCAGATGTCCCGCGCCCCGCCCCCTCTTCAGAATGTCCCGCTTTTTGCTGGCAGGCGGCGGGCGCTCTGTACGCGCTCAGAGGCGGCCGCCTCTGAGCGCTGGCTCGGGCGGGGAGGGCATTGGAGGGGGGCGCATGCGCTCCAGCGCATCACACGCCTGCAGGGGACGTCAGGGCACGCTCCCACCCACGCCCGCGGGGCACTCTTTAAAGGCAGCGGCGGTGGCTCTCAGCGCGTGAGGGATGGCCTTCGGCCCAATGGTCAGGCGTACGGCTGCTGGGTCTGGCAGCGGTGCAGGAGGTGCCGGGCGAGCAGCGTAATGGCTCCGAGTGCGGAAGGCGAGAGTGACACACTGGGATGCGTGGCTCGCAAGGGCCTGGCCCACTCACCTGAGTGCCCTTCCCTGCACCAGGCAGCCCCAGGAGCAGGGCCCAGACGCACTTGCGGCCGCCGCATCCCAGCATGTCACTATCGCCTTCTGCGCTCGGAGCCATCGCGCTGCTCGGCCGGCACCTCCTGCGCCGCCGCCAGACCCAGCAGCCACCCCGAAGGTCATCCCTCACGTGCTGAGAGCTGCCGGATCGGTCCGCCGCAGCCCCCGCGACAGCTGTTGGGAGTGCGTCCCTGCCCCGACGCCCTCTGTACAGGCGCGTGACGTGCCGGAGCTGATGCACGCACACTCCCCCCCCCATCAACAGTGTCCCGCTGTGGGATTTTGAAAATCCGGTCACCTTAATAGAAAGGCAACTGGTAAAAATTAGGGTTAAGGTTTTGTATCTGATTAATAATAGAGTTTTAGCATTCTAATTTAGAAAGACACTTTGGTGATTGAAGCAGAACTCAGTTCATCAGATATCAGAATTGGGAGAGCCCAATAATCAAGGTGACAAAAAATATCCCGCAAAAGGATTGGCTAAAGGAATTTATTGCTCTTAATACTATTTAATAATAATAATAAAAACACTTGGTAAAAAAGAACAGATATAAAGAGTCAGTTTCTGTCAGATTCAATCACTTCCCAGGTTTCCAGTACTGTTTAGAGCCTGTGATATTTTCGGAGTACTTTTTGCAAGTAATATTATTATGCTATATGAATAGATGCACTATGTTGATGCTAGGGAAGGAAAAAAATATAATAGCGAATGGTAATTTTGTTGTTTTCAATTAAAAAAAAATCTACTACAGAGATGGGAAATCTCAGATTCTATCAATATTTGGCAAGTCTTCAAAGGAATTTTATGGGCCTCTATACAGGTAAAGTAGCATTTTTATGACTTTCTATTGGACAATAAATAGCTCTTTTGCTTTTATTTTTTTCTGATCAAACCAACTAAAATAAAAATACTAGACTAGCACTACCCACCAACACTGATTTTGGCCAATCTGCTACAAACAGGAAAAAAGCCCAGTTTTATTCTATTGATTGTCCCACTATTCTATCCACACTACAATCACAAATTAGAAGCCTAGCTTGCAAAACCTAGGTCCATCTGTCCATTTATCACCACTGGACTGTTTGCAGGGAGGTCAAGGTACAGAAAGATGTGTTGAATATTGTTTTCATAATCTTGGGTCATATTTTTTTTCTTTGTTATCTTCTGCTTCCCAATCGTCAGTTCATTATTCCTTGGTTTTTCATTAAGTTTCTCACTCTGGAAAAGAATAGTATGAAAGTACCTATGTTTGGATCTTAGTGAAACATGAATAATATGCGGTACACACTTTCACATGTCTTTTCCATCTTATGATTCTATTCCCTCCTGATTTATGATCAGACGTTAATTGTATTGTATTTCATGTGTTAATCATTTGCCAATGCAAATTTCAATTCTAGTTCAACGGAAGGCATTGAAAGATTTTTCAGGTTCATGAGTGAGGCTTGGAGTCTGTATGGAAAAGAAGTGGTCTCTGCCTTTGATCTTTCTGGTTTTCAGCTCATTTGTGATCTGGGTGGTAAGTACCTGAAGGTCTTCATCATGCCCCTTACTATTAATTTGATACTGTGTGATACTTTGGTAAAATTGGATTGAAAGATGTCTCTGGCTCTGTCAAAGACCTTGTAACTAGTGGGACAGTTTGCTTTCAGAGGTTATGGGTCCTTCATCACTGGAGGTTTTTAAGAAGAGCCTGGACACCATTTGTATCAAATTGTAATGGGTTAGGTGTTAGGGTTAAGGGGTTGGGCTAGAAGACGTCCAAGGTTCCTTCCTGCTCTATTCAAATTGATTGATTGATTAATTCCCTGATTGCAAAAGTATAGTTGTATTATCTTACCCTGTATTCTGTTTTGCTTTAGAGTTTTGAACCTTATTTTGAAATTCCTAATTTTAAAATGGCTTAGCTGATCAGAAGTCTCAATGTCTCACAATAGGTACCAACAATCCTGAGTTTGTTTGGAAAGAGGTGGGGGAATTTTTGAAGATGAAAACACTCTTTTTCTTCACTTTCTCTCCCTTGCCTGGGATGATATTGCCATGATGAATTGAATGAAAACAAAGCCACTGGTTTATTGGTTAAAGCATTCACTCTACAAGTTGGGAGACCAGAAGTTCTAGTCCAGCTCTAGACAGAATCCCAGATGGGTGACCTTGGGCCAGTCACTTTTTCTCAACCTTATGAAGGAAGAAATGACAAACTTGTACTGAAGTTTTGCCAATCCCCCCCCCCCCCCCCATGAGAGTTTAGCAGGCTGGAATGGACACCTAGCATTGCTATCTGGCCATGGCACAACTTGTCCTCGGCAATTCATCAAGCAGACAACTTGCCATGAGCCTGGGCCTTCTCCTCTGGTTTCCAAAGCCCGAGGGAGGTGAACACAGACACACTGACGTACCGACATACTGACATCAACATAGTCACACCACCACAGACACAGAGACACAGACACCCCATTCCATACTTGGGAACTTTTCTCTGTATCTAAGCTGCCAAGCTGCCAATCACAGTTGGGTTTGGGGAGAAAGACTTCTTCGGAGTGCTGTACATGTGATACCGAATCTGTCAGTCACAGAATTCTGACTGGCAGGGTCAAGGAAGAGCCCTTTTGTTGCTGTTCCTGCTTTGTAGAACATCTCGCCCCCATAGATGATGAAAGCTGGGACATTAGGGGCCACATATCCATAGGAGAGAATCCATGAGACCCCTTTCCCCCTTCACACCTGCATTCTCTTTAAGTGTCCCCATCTTGGATCTCTCCATCTCTTGCAAATGTATAATATTGTTTTACATTTGTACATTTTAAATCTTAAATTATGCAGTTTTAATGTTTTATTGCAGGGGTCCCCAACCTTTTTTGCACCAGGGACCGGTTTCATTTTAAAGAAAATTCCACGGACCGGCTGGCGTAGAGGGGGAGCGGGGGCCAGGAGGAACAGGCAGCGCATGCGCATGCGGTGTGTGTGTGTGAGTTGGCTCACTCGCCCCTCTAGGGCCCCCAACAGCGTGAGTGGCCGCACCTGCGCTCTCCCGCCCCCGGTGCACGCTCTGCCCAGGGGGCTGCCCCATCCTTCCTCCTCCTCCTTTCCAGCCCTGCGGCCCGGTTCCTATCAAGCCACGGACCGGCACCGGTCCACGGACCGGGGGTTGGGGATCCATGTTTTATTGTATTGAATGGCGTGGTGGCCTATAGGTGAAGTCGCTTGCCTCCACTCAGAAGGTTGAGAGTTCAATCTTAGGCAGCGATATACTGTTTGTTTCTCTATCAGGGTGCAAAGAGAAAATATCTCCTGCAAACTCTACATAGGGCAACAGCCAGTAAATACTCAGCTCCATTCAGTTGCCCTGATTTCCTCTGGATAAAAGGGATTACAGGGTTGTAAAATGTTTACTGATTACTTAAATTAAAACATTTAATAAGTGTGATATATAAATAACCAAACAAACATATGTTAATGAATACCCTTCTTTTTTTTTATATTGAAAAAGTTTTATTGGTTTTACAGTTTTTCAATAGGGTGGGGTAAGGGATACAAAGAAATTTTGAGAGCATTCACGTCAAAGTCGTCGGCCCTTCCGGGACATCAAAATAGATCATTAACAAAAAACATTTTTCATACACTACAAAGTGAAAGCAAGTACATATTTCTAAGTTCTCAGTTCTATGCTGTCAGACATTTACAAAAATCCAGATACACATGTTATACAATATTACTCAAAAAATCAAGGCAAAGTTATTTTTTAGATCTAAGTCTCTTGGCAATTGTATCTTCTATCTCTCCTTCCAGACCCCCAGCGGGCGGGGCCGTGGCCCCCCCGCCCCCCCTGGACCTTCCCCCAGGACAGAGGAATGTTTTTTAAGAAAGGCTTCCGCCTCAGCAACTGTTTTAATCCTCACTCTTCCTCCTTCCCAGAACACCAGCATCCCTTCGGGTGTCACCCACCTGAACCAGATCCCGTGATCAAACAATTTTTTGGACAAGAAGGAAAATTTCCTTCTCGCTTCTCTAATCTTTCTTGGGATCTGCTTCAGGATGGGAACCTCCTTTTGTTGGTAAATTAACAGACCTCCTCTTTGCACTTTCAAGATTTCCTCTCTGGTTGACCTTCTAACAAATTTAACATGTATCTCTCTGGGTACTTCATTTATCCTGGCATATGCAGAATTTATTCTGTAGGCTAGGTCAATGTCCCCCCTGATCTCATCCTTAGGTTTATGTAAATAGTCTGCTATAATTGTACTCATGAGTTCAGGGAGACATTCACCAGGTTCCTCAGAAACATTCTGAAATCTCAAAAAATATGTCATCCTTTCCATATCAATCCTAGACACATGCCCATTTATTTCCACAACCTCATTAGTAACATTTTTAATCTCTCCCTTAGCCCCCACCAGCCCCCCTTCCAACTCTTCATTCTTCTGTGTGTTCTCCAGCACTCGTTTCCTTGTGTCCAATAGCTCCTTTTTAAAGTTGATATTTTCTTCTCTCTGGGCCTTGATTTCTTGTACCAAAGTTTGTATAACAGATTCAAGAGAAGCCATCCTTAATTCTAAGCTTGCCAGTGCTGATTCTTGTGCCATGATTAGCTGTTAAAGTCAATGCCACTAAAATGGCGTTTTTTGGGTGGGGCTGTTGAGGCAAATCAGGAGCCAAAAGTTCAAATCAGGATTGTAAAATTCAGGAACCAAGAGAGAAACAGTTTTCCAGATCAATAATTATAATAACGAGGCACTCCAGAAAAGAGATCGCAAATCCCCCCCCCAAAAAATTCTTCTTTAGTAACAAGAGGAAGTCCAAATCACAAAGAGACGCTGGGAATTTTCCATAAGTAAAATAGTCATTCAGGGACAAAGAGAAGCCACCTTCCACCGCCCAAGCTCAAAGCCAGAAGGAGAGAGTGGTAAAAAAAATTGTTTCAAGCCAGCCAGACCTAGAAACTTTGTTGCAAGGCAAACCGCAGATCACTTTCCCTTGTTGCAAACAATCCGGATTGAAGATATCCGCTTCCTCGCAGCGAGGAGCCATTTTCAAGTGCCGCTTTAAATCCGAGGGGGGGTTTAACAAGCAAGCACCCCCCTCCAAGTTCTTTCAGCCAGTCTGACAGCAAAGAAAAAAAAAGTTTTAAATCACTCACTCTCCCCTTCGCAGCCGAAGCCCCGGGAAGCCTTCCGACTCAGCCGATCAGCTCTCTCCATGTTAGTGAATGATGCCGTCTTCCTTTGGCGAAGGGAAAACCCCCCGCAGCATGTCCTCCTCCACCTGAGCTGAAGATAAGGGTCGCTTCCCCACTGCCGTGGGGGGGAGCAACCCAGGCAAGCCGGCCCTACGGGAGACCCCAAAAAATGGGGCGTCTCGCCCCCGTGGGGGGGCAGGAAAAGAAACAAAGCGCGGACGAACCCTAGGCTCGCCCGTCGCCGCTGGAGCCGGAACCGGAAGTCATGAATACCCTTCTTTAAATGACAATATTATGTCTGCTTAGTAAGCTACATAAAAATAAAACAATGAGGTAATCTAAACATCATAACAAATGTTCTAATAATTTATTAAAAATACTGATAAGCAGAATATTACATAGATCCTTTTTTATATTGTGTTTTTTTAAGGAAGCAGTGGTGGCTTAGCTAAGGAATTGGTTTCAGTGTATCCAAATTGTACCGTGAAACTTTTCGATCTTCCTGGAGTTGTGGAAATATCAAAAAAATACAATGCATTTTCAGATGACTCCCAGATCTCTTTCCAGGAAGGTAATATGCACTTTGAATCAATATTTCAGTCATTTCAAAGCTGTAGTTAAAAAAAGCCAGTATACTTTTAGAGAAAGTTTTATGAACAGGAAAGTAAATTGTTTCTCTTAAGTTGTTAGTAGAATTAAGAAATTCCTACCTTATGAAAAAATTGTTTTATTACAGGGGATTTTTTTAAAGATCCTATTCCAGAAGCAGACCTTTATGTTGTTTCAAGAGTCTTGTATAACTGGAGTGATGAAAAGTGCATCCAGCTGCTAACAAAGGTGTTTACAGCCTGTAAGTCAGGTAGGCATTGCTAGAAAGAGAAAAATTGATATTTGTGAATGGGAAGACAAGCAAGCCAACCAGAGCGATCCATAGCTTTTTTATGTATTTGCAAGAAACTGTGAGATGTGAGATACTGCTCATTTATGACCTAAAAGGGGCTCAGAAGTTTGGCTGTAGATCATTGCAGTCATTAAGTGATGCATAGTCCTCAACTTGTAATTATTCTTTTAGTGACTGCTCTTTAGTTACCTGGGCATATTATCAAAATTCAGATGCTTGGCAGCTGGTTTCTATTTGTGATGTTTGTGTTGTTCTGGGTTCATGTGACCACCTTTTGCAACCTTCTCACAATCAAAGTCAGTGGGGAAACCAGATTCACTTTATAACTGTGTTACTAACTTAACAACTGGAGATATTTATTTAATAACTGTGGCAAGAAAAATCATAAAATGGAGCAAAACTCATTTAACAATAATCTTGCTTAACATCAGGATTTTTGAGCACAAATTGGTTGTAAGTCCAGGACTACCTGTAAAGTATGTGACCGCATTGCTTAATGACCACAATCCTGGGTCTTTCAGTTGAGACTGTTAAGCAGTTATATGGTTCGTTAAGTGAGAGGAGTGGAGGGGCTGAAAAACTGCATGCCAAAAGAGGGCAGGCAATTTCTCTCCATGCATGGAAGGGAACCTTTGCACTTGGAAGCTTTGAAAGGAAGCTTGGATCCCAAAGGACTGAAATGTGATGGAAAGTAGTCGGGCAGGTTCCCAGGAAGGAGGGGCCCATTCCAGAGAAGCTAAAGACAACTTAGTTCAGGTAGTTTGTGTAAGAGAAAGAGGATGAAGCCAACTCCTCCTGAACAGTTCCCAGACTTACATGAAGGGAATAGTCTGCTAAAGTTTGGCAAGATTCTGTCTATACATGTTGAACAATGAAGACATCTGTTTGGAAAAATCACGACATATCTTTCTTGGAGACTGACAGGACTTTCTTTCCCTGATCCACAGCAGGTCTTCCCCTGCCTTCCATGTGCAGAAGGGAAACACTCTGCTGGGCCAGAAAAAGGAAGCTCAGATCTTGATGGCGCAGTGGTTAGAGTGCAGTGCTGCAGGCTACTTCTACTACCTGCAATTTAGCAGTTCAAATGTCACCAGGCTCAAGGTTGACTCAGCCTTCCATTCAGTGATAAAATTCATTTTTTTACCTACTGGTTCTGTGGGCGTGGCTTGGTAAGTGTGGTTGCGGAAGGATACTCCATTCCCACCCCACTTCAGGGGAAGGATACTGCAAAATTACCATCCCTCTCCAGTCCTGGGAGAATGGTATTGCAAATTCTCAATTCCCACCCCACTCTGGAGCCATCCAGCTGTGGTATTTTTGCCAGTTCTCCGAGCTACTCAAAATTTCTGCTACTGGGCGACCGCTTCCAGCTTCCGGAGGCAATGGACGTGTCCCAGACACGTCTGCCACTTGCCTTCTCCAGTGGCCCCTTTGGGGGCACGGGGGTTTCTGCAAAAGAGTCCCCACCGTACGAACGGCTCGCGGTGAGCCTCTCCCCCCGACTGTGGTCGGGGGGTCGTTCCCGCCTCGTCCCAGGAGACGGAGAACAGAATGCGGGGGGGGGGGGGGGAAGAGTCCCTCTTGCCGAAGGAGCACCGGAACAGCAACTATTGAAGAAGTGGGCTGAAAGCCGGAGCTGGAGGAAGCCCCGAGGCTCTGTTGCTGCTGAGTGTTGTGTGAGTTGCTTTTGTGATTTTATTTATTTATTTATTTTTTATTTTATTAAATTTATATCCCGCCCTTCTCCAAACGGACCCAGGGCGGCGCACAGGAATGTTAAAATACATACAAAACATATAAAAAACTTATTCTAGTAAAATCTGTGCTAAAAACCGAATTAAAATCCCAAATTTAAAACTGTCTAATAGTCACTACAGGGGGTTACGCTAGGCCGGCTAGATGGAATAAATGTGTCTTCAGACACTTGCGGAAGAGGCGGAGGTCAGAGATGGTGCGGAGTTCAGGGGGTAAGTCGTTCCAGAGGGCTGGCCCAGCCACAGAGAAGGCTCTTCCCCTGGGTGTCGCCAGTCGGCATTGTCCAGCCGACGGCACCCTGAGGAGGCCCTCTCTGTGGGAGCGTATCGGTCTGAGGGATGTATGGGGCAGGAGGCGGTCTCGCATATAACTAGGCCCCGAGCCATGGAGCGCTTTAAAGATGGTCGTCAAAACCTTGAAGCGCACCCGAAAGACCACAGGGAGCCAGTGCAGCTCGCGCAGGATAGGTGTTATGTGGGAGTGTCTAGGCGCTCCCGTAATCACCCGCGCGGCTGCGTTCTGGACTAGCTGCAGCTTTCGGGTGCACCTCAAGGGAAGCCCCATGTGCACCCCCAAGGTGCACCCCCAAGGGAAGGCATTTTCGGGTGCACCCCCAAGGGAAGGCATTTTGATGCCTTCAACTCTTTCTAAAGAGAAGAATAGAGGGGGAGTTTGTAAAAACCCCTCCTCGGAAATAAGCGGCGCTTTAAAATGCTCCCCGGGCTCGGGGAGAAGGAGAAAGTTACTTCTGATTTTTAACCAATTGAAAATGAAAGTTTACTATTACTATACAAGGAATTGCTTTTTGAGACTTTGTATCTCGGACTCGTTAGAGGGGAAATGGAGTTTTTACTAAGTCTTCATGACTGCCAAAGTGGCAGAAAAATGGCACTTCCTTGCTTCCAGCAGAAAACCTTTGAGATCGGAACATTTCTTCAACTCTATAAGATTAAAGTTCCTTTCCTTCTATACAGCCAACTCAAGTGACTCCCAGTGTTTCTCACATTGTGTGCTTTTCTTTCTTTGGTGGATTGGAGTTCAAAACTGCTCCTCTGGATTTTATACAACATCATTTTGAATTTTGACACAGACTTTGCCTTTACCTGGATCTCACGGACTGTCCACTCACCAGACGCCATCTTTAACAATAAGATTTAAAAATTCATAATAAATAAAAAATTGATGGGTTGGAGGGTGGAATGGTCGAGATGGGGGAAGGGATAAGGAATTTTCAAAAAGAATTTTATAGATAAGGCTGGTTATATGTCTAGAATTGAGTTTGAAAAAATGTTTTACTTTTCAAGGTTGCAAAATGCTTCAGAAAATTTAAAAGATTTAATAAATACAATTTCAGCAGAATGCACCAAAAAAAGTAAAGAATATATAATTTTAGCATATGCCAGGAGGAATGATATAACCAGAAAGATAGATATTAAAGCTGTAAGAAAGTCAACAAGGGACGGGATACTGAAAGCGCAGGGAGAAGGGCATCTGATGTATCAGTAAGAAAAAAATGGCCATTTTGAAACAGATCCCAGAAAAGAAAATTTCTTCTTCTTTTATTTCTTCTTTTTTAAAAAAATGTACAAACAGGGATCTGTCTCAGATGGATAATGTCTGAAGGAATGCTGGTGCTCCGGGTGGGGGGTAGACCAAGATTTAAAATAATAAAGAGAGGCGAAAGCCTTTTTTCTTTTTAAAAATAAAATACTCCCCAACCCTGGAGGACGAAGATATGGAAACGGGAGGGACCGTGGCTCCACCCACTGGCGGGAAAGAAGAAGAAGAAACTAAAGTAAAGAGACTCTGATAACTAAAATGATTTTTTCTTTTACATATTATAATTCCTTAATGGATGTTAACAAAAACAAATGATTGAATGCATGAATTCCTGATATAATATGTATGTATACCCTTCCACCTTATATTGAAATGTTTTTATATGAAACCTCGGGAAAGACCACCATCTCCGACCTGAAAGCTCTAAAATGTTTCTATTGTACCCTATATACCCTACCCTAAAAAAATTGTAAAACCAATAAAAAACTTTTACTTTAAAAATAAATAAATTCCGCTACCGGTTCTCCAGAACTGGTCAGAACCTGCTGAATGTCACTCCTGCTTCCATCATTCCGAGGTGGGTAAAATGAGGACCCAAATTATTGGGGGCAACAATTGGGAGCTGACTCTGTAAACCGCTTAGAGAGCGCTGTAAAGCACTATATAATCCTTAAGTGCTATTACTATTGGTATTTGCACTATCCCAATTTCCTTTTTCTAGCCCACACATGAGTTTTCCTCTATTCCATGTATTAGCCTTTCTATCCTTCAGAACATTATATTTGCTAGCTGTCTGGCAAACATTGGCTTGACATACTTGTCAGCAGCTACACAAAAAGGTCAATATATAGTAATCATAGAGATGATGAAGTCTTCAAACTTCTAAGTCTGGTGGGGTGGGGAGAACAAGGCAGGGAGCAAACTGAGGCCTCCTGGACCACATCAGCTTTTTGTGCGCTCCCTAACCAACATTGAAGCATTACTGTTATTTAGGGCTCTTTTTCTGTAGATTAAGTCCATGCTCCATTTTAGTCTCCTGAGAGACTAAATATTAATATATAGAAGAGAGGGAAAGTGTTGGGAGAGAGGTCACAACCATAAAGATGAATATGAGATGAAGGACATCATCTCTTTTGTAGGAATCCTATTACTGATTTAATAAATTACTTTGCAACAGGTGGTGGAGTCTTGGCAGTGGACCCAGTTATTGATGACAACATATCTGGATCGCTTCCTGCTCATTTGTACTGCATCTTGATGTTGGTTATATGTGAAGGAAAAGCACGGAAAGAATCGGAGCATCGAATGCTGTTCCAAACTGCTGGCTTTAAAGATATTCAGTTTAAGAAAGGAAATGTCTATGATGTCATTTTGGCCAGAAAATAATATAAAACACGCTTAATTCTGACTAAATGTTAAATAATTCAAATAATACAAATGCTTTTACTATTATATTGATTCGAATTTGTGAGTGTATGTATCTATTTATCATGTTAATCTAATCTAATCTAATTGTGTGCTGTTACTTTGATTTTCCTCACTGGAAGAAAGTAATTTAGGCTGAATAACTCTTGAGATTTTCCCATTCTGAGGGAACAACCTGTCGCTCAAGAGGTAAATTAGATCAGAAAACTGACTTCATAAGAACACAAGAACTATACAGGAAACTATAAAAGCATTCTGTCTCAGAGAAAACATTACCAATTCTTGTAAGGGACAGGAAAAAGGGAATGGTGACAATACCCAAAATGACAGAATCTAATGAGGGGTGGGAAAGAATGAAACGTACTTGATGAAAGGTGCCAACCACCCTTCATCAAGTATCATGTCCAAGTTAATACAATGTATTATGTACAATACAACACTGTATTGTGAATGGATTTACAGTTGTACCAGATGTTGCAAGTTGAAGTCTCCTTCAGCAAAGGAAACGCTTAAAAACCACATGAAGAAGGTTGGGCAGAAAGAGTGAGAACAATTCCCTTTTTCACTGAGCTATTATGGAGCAAGCTATGTATGCCACTTTAAGTCTAATAACAAATAAACAAACAGCAATTATGTTGTTATCTGTGCCTGAAGGAGGCAACTCAATCAATCATAGAATTGGAACTGGGTTTTTTGTCAAACTTATATTAGTGCATTAAAATGCTGCTTCTGCCTCTTTAAGAAATGGCCTTTCCATGTAACAGTCAGAGTTTGCTGACATTTACCTGGGAAACTCAGTCCCAAAGCGACCGTATATAGTGGTACAGCCCTACCTTGTAGTATCCATCTACTGTAATATCCACACCGGAAGAAAATAATTCAGGTGAAAAGAGACATTTTGGGATAATATGTGGCTATCAAAAATCAAACAGAACCTAGGCCTCTAGAACAACACATTGGCATTAGGGATTTCTGTTATCTTACAATTTCTAGCTGCACTCCAATATAGCTATAGGCTTTTTTTTTCTTTCTTTCTTTCTTTCTTTCTTTCTTTCTTTCTTTCTTTCTTTCTTTCTTTCTTTCTTTCTTTCTTTCTTTCTTTTTCTTTCTTTTTCTTTTTTCTTTTTCCTTGCCTTTCCTATTCCCTTCCCTTCCCTCCTTTCCTTCATTAAATATTTTCGCTATCTATCTCTAGGTAATGTGTGATTATAGCTATAGGCTCTCTCTCTGTCTCTGTCTCTGTCTCTCCCCTCCGTTCTTCCCTTCATTAAATATTTTATGCTGTCCATCTCTCTAACAAGTGACGCTAGGCAATTTATACAATATCATAAATACAAAATAAAACTATTATAGGATTAAAATATTAAAATATCAGACATTAAAAATTAAAATATTAACATTAATATTAAAATGGATTAAAAAACCAATGTGTAGACTAGGTATAGATGTTGTACTAGTCTACGGCCACCTCCAAAATGGGATTCTCCATTGGGGTCACAAGCCAGTTGGCAAAACAAGATTTTAGTGTCTTTGGGAAGGCCAAGATGTTAGAAGCGGATTTTACTTTGGGAAACATGATATTCCAAAGAGTGGGGGCAATGGCAGAAATGACTGTCTTTAAGGACCTTGGATAATTGATTTTGGCATGATAGCAATTTTATGAAAACACCCACTTCAAATAATATGACATGCTATTGTATCTACCCTGCTCTTTCATGTATACGATGAATGGATGACTAATTGATGCCATTGGAACACAAATTATTCCTATAATCATTTTCATGAATCTTGACCCTGAGGAGTTTCTAGAACTTTATTTAGCTTCTCCCTTATACTCTCAAGCAGTTGTATGCATGGGAGACAGCAGACTTGTAAAGCACATATTCACTGAGATTTTAATAACATCAACTACACGGCCCTGTGATTTCTCTCTTTTCTGGTTTGCAATATTGAGCCCATGAATA
Source organism: Rhabdophis nuchalis (assembly GCA_039707465.1). Classification (NCBI taxonomy): domain Eukaryota; kingdom Metazoa; phylum Chordata; class Lepidosauria; order Squamata; family Natricidae; genus Rhabdophis; species Rhabdophis nuchalis. The sequence goes on along the minus strand of CM077651.1, from coordinate 35,102,021 downwards.
TTTAGTAGTTTCTTCTTCAGCTTTTAAAAACGTATCCATATGTTCCATATATGCTCATGAATAAGGCAATCTGTGGACAATAGACCCTTAAATATTTAATTCTATACATGAAATTAGAGAAAAAATTGGAAAATTAAAATGTATCATGAAAATTTGAAAATTAAAATATGTCATGAGTTCACATATTTTAACTGGCTTGCCAGGACTGCAGAGATAATAAAAGCATTGTCTATGAGAAGAAGCTTTCTCGGTCCATCTAAGGAGTGGTGTGGTGGGAAGAAATGAAAAAGGCTTAAGGAAGAGTACCAAGGTACTACTAGGCATTATGTAATGCAACACTGCACTGCGATGGGTTTAGAGGTTCATATGTTATACAAGATGCTATATGTTCAAGTCTACATCAGCGAAGAAAGAAGGTTATGAAGAAGGTTAGGCTAGAACAATTCCCCTTTTCATTGGGTTATTATGGAGCAAACTGACTGCAACATATGCCACCTTAAGTCATAGAAATCTAATAAAACAAATAAACAAATAGCTATTGGAAATACTATTTTGTCAACGTTTCATTAATGCATGAAAATGCTTCTCCTGCATCCTTAAGATGGGGCCTTCCTTTATAACAGTCAGAGTTTGCTGATCTTTGGGAAAATCCATCCCAAAGTTTTCAAATATATAGATGATGGAACTGACACTGTTGAATTTGATACTTGATCCTGATTTCTTAGTGCAGCTATATTTCATGCTATGATTCCATCTATTTTGATACTTTAATTCACTAAAAGCTACCAAGAGTTTTATGTAATTGTGCAATCCTTGAGATAAATGGTGATCATAACAAAATGAAAAGAATTCAGCAATTATAGAAAAAACAATGCCTTCAAGAGCGAAGCCATCTTACAGCCATTAACATTCCAGATTACACAGGAAAGTGTAAACACAGAACTGGCACCTTGAATTGTACCTGGAAACCATCTAGCAGCCAGGACAGCTTGCATAGTACTGATGACTCATGGGAATAATGTGCCGCACACATACCTCAACATACCCATGGAAAAAGTTCTCCAAGTCCTCCCTACCAAAGATGGTCGATGTCCCACAAAATAGGAGTGTGGGATAGCATTCTGCAGATACAGTAAAGGTGGAGAAGTAATGTGTCTTTACCAACCTTACAACCACAAACAAGTCCTTAATAGCGATTTTCACTGGTGTTTAGTGGAGTTCATACCTACTGAATACCAGCGATACTCTAAATTTCCACTTTATTCCAAGCAACAGTCAATACCTTTGAAAGACCTTGCAGCAGACAACAGGGAGAGTCCCCAGCATCCTCTGAAACAGCTCATCAAGTAGTTGTTAAAGCATAACAATTTACAGTATTGTACTAAGTTTACCTGTGAGTGTCATGATATTGGAGAATCTCTAGAAAATCAGGCTGTGATTTGATCATGATAATGGGACAGCATAAATACACTCAATTTCAAATCACATTGCCACTGCTCTGACAGAATACTTAATCTGAAGTCAGGCTCTTGATGACCTAGTGGACACTCATGGCTGTTATGAAAGCATTGAGCTCCTGAGCCATCTCAGTCTGCATTCCCAGAGAAGGACATCCACTGCCCATCTGGAGTTAAGGACATCAGTCAAGGAGGTTGCAGTGTAGGAGATAGATAGTTACAATAGCAACATTTCCAATTAATCCCTAGAGCCCAATGTACTGATCAATTTGTCACAACCTGTGGGTCCTTGGAAGCCATAAGGGATTCTATGACATCACAAACTCAGGAGAGTGAAACATCCAAGGCCATTCAGTCTTCATTGAAGTGATATCTTCCTCCCCATCCAGATACAAAGGTCTTGAGGGACTGGCTAGTAGATTGACAGCTTCATCTGCACAGCCTGGGGTTGAGATATAGAACTAGGTATATTTCACAAACTGAAAATCTTTCTGGTTTTCAGCTCATTTGTGATCTGGGTGGTAAGTACCTGAAGGTCTTCATCATGCCCCTTACTGTCAATTTGATACTGTGTGATATTCTGGTGAAATTGGATTGAAAGATGCCTTTGGCTCTGTCAAAGACCTTGTAACTAGTGGGACAGTTTGCCTTCAGAAGTTGTGTGTGCTTCATCACTGGAGGTTTTAAGAAGAGACTGGACAGCCACTTGTCTCAAATTGCAATGGGTCTCCTGCTTGAACAAGAGTTTGGACTACAAGACCTCCAAAGTTCCTTCCAGCTCTATTGTGACTGATTGATCACAAAAGTAGAGTTGTAGGACCCTATCCTGTGATCTTTTTTGTTCTAGAGTGTTGAACCTTATTTTTAAATACCTAATTAATAATAATAATAATAATCTTTATTGTCATTGTAAAAATTACAATGAAATTGGTTTTAAATTACCTAATTTTAAATGATTTAGCTCCGTGATGGCGAACCTATGGCACACGCGGAGCCATTTGTCAGGGCACGCGAGGGCTGAATTTGCCCTTTTTTGCATGCTCTTTTCACTCTCCCCAGGCTCTAGAGGCTTTTTAAAAAAATATTTACAAATTTTTAAAAGAAAAAGAAAACAAATTTTCCCATTACACATTTACAGACAATATATTGCAACAAGCAAGTCTAAGTATACATCCATTAAACCGATAGCTGCCAGAGAACAATTAGGACTAATTTGGGTTTCCTTTTCTATGTTTCATCCAATTGTACCATAAGCTCCAACAGTTGTAATAATCCAAGTCCTTCTGTAACGAGTATTTTCGTTAAGCGATCTGCTTCCGCGCATTCAATGATTTTCCAGAGCAGTTTACTTTCTGAGGGTAGTAACTTGTTTTTCCAGTCCTGTGCAAAGAGTATTCTGGCTGCTGTAATAATGTGGAGGGTCAGATACCATATGTCTTTGTTTATTTTATCGAGCCTCATTTTTCCAGTCCTGTGCAAAGAGTATTCTGGCTGCTGTAATAATGTGGAGGGTCAGATACCATATGTCTTTGTTTATTTTATCGAGCCTCATTCCCAATAAAAAACTCTCTGGTTTCATCTCGACTGTGTAACCTGTGACCTCTGTGATCCATTTCCTAATTTTTAACCAATATTTGCCTGCTTGGGGACAAGTCCACCATTGATGATAATAAGTCCCTTTTTTATTCCCACACTTCCAACACTCTGGGGACATTCCTGGGTACATTTTGGCAATCCTTATCATGCCAACGATAAACCATTTTGTAAATATTTTCCTTATAGGAGGTTGCCAGTGTGAGCTTCATATTTTTGATCCAAATTTCATTCCACTTATCCAGGTCAGGAGAGGACCCGAGATTTTTCCCCCAGGCGATCATGGAGTCCTTAATTACCTCCTCACCAATCCATCCTTGTATCAAGAACTGGTAGCATCTAGAGATTAGTTTCTCTTCTGATCCCAATAAAATTTTATCCAGTTCCTGGATTCTTCTATATATTCCTCCCTTCTCTTTATCTCTTCTGGTTTTGGATTTTATTTGAGGATAAGCCCACCAATCTATCTCTATGCCTATCTTGGAAATGTCTTCCCGCATTTTTAATTCCCCTAGAGGGTCTAGGAAGTCCTGGTAAGTCAGTTTTATTTTATTATTATATAATGTTGAATGTGTCATGGCCTCCAATGGAACAACCCAGGTCGGAACCATTGAATAATACTTAAACCTCATTCTTTTCCAGGTTTCCAATAAGGTTTTCCTAAGATAGTGGTTCTTAAAGTGGCTACAATTTCCCCCCCTCTCTCTCCACATAAAATGATGCCACTCTTGTGTTAGGTCGTGACCTTCTAATGTGAGTACCCGCTTCCTTCTCAGCAGTGTCCAATCTCTTACCCAAGTCAGGTTTGCTGCCAAATTTTGGCAACCGAAATCCATCTCTGGCTGGCAATTCTTGAAGCATTTTCAATTTGATTCTGGCTTTCTTCTTCTGCCAAATAAATTTCCTCACATAATTGTCTAATAATTTGAAGAAGCTGTTGTCTAATCTCACCAGGGCAGTTTGGAATAGATAGATCCATTTTGGGAGAACATAAGTTTTAATTATTGCTATCTTACCTAATAGAGAGAGTTGTAGGTTTCCCCACTTTTATAGAAGCTTTATAGGAGCCTGGGGAGGGCAAAAAGAGCCTCCCCCCCCGGAGGCCCTCCGGAGGTTTCATGAACTTCCCTGAAGCCTCCAAGCACACAAAATGATGTGCCGCCGAAACCGGAAGTGACGTCCAATTTGCTTGGAGCATCATTTTGAGTGGTCCGGAGGCTTCAGCGACCTTCAGGAGGCTTCCCTGAAGCCTCCGGAGCACTCAAAATGACATGCCGACGAAACCGGAACTGATGTGTGATTTGCTTGGAGCATCATTTTGAGTCATCTGGAGGCTTCAGGGAAGACTCCTGAAGGTCGCTAAAGCCTCCGGAGGGCCTCCGAGGGGGAGGCTGTTTTCGCCCTCCCCAGGCTCCTATAAAGCCTCTGGAGACTGGGGAGAGCGAAAAGAGCATGCAAAAAATGGGGGGGGGGCGTGCCTGTAGTGTGTGCATGTGCACTGGGGAGGTCACACATTGCTTTATGGGTGCGGCACGCCCGTGCATGACCTCCCTGTGCTCCCCCCACTTATGGCACACGAGGCAAAAAAGGTTCGCCATCGCTGATTTAGATTATCATATAAACATATAAAGATAAAGTATTCTGGGTAAAACGTGCGTTTGCTGCTCTGCCCACAATCTGTCAAACATCAACATGTAGTATTCTAAATATTTGTATTGATTAGGAGAAGGTTTAGGTTTATTAGTTTTTTATACCGCCCTACTCCCAAAGGACTCAGGGGGGTGTACAGCCAAAGTAAAACAGATATATAAAAGTTAAAAAACAGTTTTAAAAGCATATTAAACAATTTGGCCTCTCTTAAAATTAAAAAACCAAACAAACCCCGATTAAAATTAACAAAAAATCATATTTAAAAATTCATTTTTATGGCAGCCTGGCTTGTTGAAAAAAAAGGGTTTTGAGAGCACGGTGGAAGGTGTGTAAGTCAGGGATAGTTCTTAATTCCGGGGGCAATTCATTCCAGAGGACAGGTGCTCTCATGGAGAAGGCTCTCCCCCTGGGTGTCACCAGTCGACATTGTTTAGCTGATGGCACCATGAGGAGACCCTCTCTATGGGAGCGTACTGGACGGTGGGAGGCTCTCGGTGGCAGAAGGCGATCTCGTAAGTACCCAGGTCCTAAGCCAGGTAAAGACATCACTAAAGAGTCAGCAAACAAACTCCCAAACTCAATTTCTTCAGCTACCCAATAGGAAGAAAAGCTTTGAAATGAAATGGAAGACCAAATGCAGAGTTTCTATCCAGCTGCTTTTGCAACATGATTTACCATTGTTAGCAAAATAGGTATTTCTACTTCCTCAGTAGAACAGTTTGTTATTGCACAACCTGAGTCGCAACAATTAGTCAAAATGAATGTTTCTCTATATGTGTTATTGGGCAAGTTTAAGGAAGAAATGAATTCTGGAAAGATTTCTATCTGCACATTTGAACAGATATATTTTTAACAGATAGTAAGCATAATTGAGGAAGAGCCCATTGCCAAAAAATATTTTAAAAATGCACCCCATCCTCTTCTGAAGATGTTGCGTTTGCATAATTTAGCTGTGTTTGCCAAGACTGTGGAAAGTATAAAAGCATTGCCTTCAGAGAAGACTTCTTTGTGATTCTTCCTTGGAATCCAAAGGACAGGTAAAAAGGGACAGTGACTCTCCAAGAGAATGGCAGAGTCTCATCTGGGATGGGAAAAATTGAAAAAGTCCTGAGGAAGACTACAAAAGTGTAGTATTTCTTCAGGAAGCTGAAGAAATTGGAGATGAAGGCATAATAATACGATTAGGAGATTCTGCTACATGGGATGGTTGCGAGAAGAGCCAGGAGGGAAAAAATGTTATTTATGCTGTCCTGAAGAGAGATAGAGTACAAATCTAACAATAGCAACAAATATGTGACTCTCAGAGCTTTATGGACGGAATCCTGTATTAGTGCAGCTAATTGCTTCTTTGGCATTCCTGATTGTATTTATTTATTTGATTTTTTTTTATCCTGCCTTGATTGCATTATTAGTAGCTTAAGGTAGAGAATATACATAATGCACCTTTCTCCTATGTTCTGCACAACAACAGTCCTCTGAGGTGAACTGGGCTGAAAGAGAGGATGTATCACTTAACTGCCTTATAGTGGGCAACTAAATGCTGATATAAATAGGATCAGGTAGTACATGTGATTTATTTTAAAAGGGGCTAGATGGAATGAGCTATTCATTTACATTTATGCAATACATTTTGGAGGATCTCTGATTATGAAACATTCTAGACAGCATAAAAGGGCTTTCTAATTTTCAGAAATATGTGATTCATTTCCTTCTTCAAGTAATTTGATTTTGAAAAAAAAGTTGTTAGAATCACTTTGAACATGCCAAATATATTTCTTATACTTTGTTTTTTGTGTTTTAATATTACCATATATTTAATGAAATGTCCCTTTCCTTGTTTCCTTTGCTTTCTTGTATTATTTAAAACAATTTCTTTATGGCTTTCTTTATTTTTGCAACTCTGTCTGATTGTGACATCAACCCATACATATCTGAAGTGCCAAGACATTTGATTTAATATGAAAAGGAGAACTGCAGAACCTTCTAAGGACAAAATGAGTCCAGCTGAAGAAACTGAAAATATTAAAAAATTATTTCATTACCAGAATTCATTTGTAATATCAAAGGTAAGATGTGTAATACTTACAAATATATATTATTTAATCTTTAAAAAAAAAATCTTTTCCCTGTGTAAAATTTCAGTGGATTGAGCCTTGAATTAGGGTTGTAAGTCATTAGGGTTGTAACTGAAGGCTTTCTTGTGACTGACAGTCAATTCCCAGTCTTTTTCATGTTAGTGGTTAAGCAAATGCCACAATCATTAAGTCAATCCCTTCGGCCGATTTGCTCTCACAGAGAGGGACTTCTCCGGGTGCCGTCCACTAGGCAATGCCAGCGGGCGACGCCCAGGGGAAGGGCCTTCTCTGTCATGGGCCCGACCCTTTGGAATGACCTTCCCCCTGACATTAGAACGATCACGGACCTCCGCTCCTTCTGCCAGAAACTCAAAACCCACCTGTTTCATCTAGCTGGCCTGGCCTAATTCCATGCTTCCCGCCTCAGTTTGTAATTTTAAATTATTTTATTCGGTTTTAAGGTTAAGTTTTTAATTTTTATAAATTTGTACAGAGGGTTATTTAATTCGGTTTTAGTTTATATGTATTGTTGATTGTGATAATTTTTAATTTTACCTGTACACCGCCCCGAGTCCCTTCGGAGAGAGGGGGCGGTCTAGAAATCCAATAAATAATAATAATAATAATAATAATAATAATAATAATGCTTTGATCATTAAGTGAATGTCCTAATCACTAAACAAAACCAATTCAAATGAATGTGTAATATTTTACCTGAAATTGGAAAGAGCATCACAAATAGTACTCATGACCCATTTATTCAATGGATTCTAGCCCTGATAAAATTTGCTACTCATGAGAAAATTGCCTAAATTGCCTAAATATAGAATGTGCATGGAGAACTGTAATGAAATATGGTACACATTTATAGAAAATATGATAAAAATGGTAGTCATATAAATGTATAAGAAATATATATATATATAAATTGCATAGTATATGTTATGGATACTGTAAGTATGTATAGAATTGTAACTGTTTACTGTTTTAATGAAACAAACCATACAATTTTTGGGGGTCATAAATCTTTCTCAGAGAAAGAGAAGATAAATTCTCTCCCCTCCCCTCCCCTCCCCTCCCCTCCCCTCCCCTCCCCTCCCCTCCCCTCCCCTCCCCTCCCCTCCCCTCCCCTCTCCCCTCCCCTCCCCTCCCCTCTCCTCTCCTCTCCCCTCCCCTCCCCTCCCCTCTCCCCTCCCCTCCCCTCCCCTCCCCTCTCCTCTCCCCTCCCCTCCCCTCCCCTCCCCTCCCCTCTCCTCTCCTCTCCTCTCCCCTCCCCTCCCCTCCCCTCTCCTCTCCCCTCCCCTCCCCTCCCCTCTCCTCTCCTCTCCTCTCCTCTCCCCTCCCCTCCCCTCCCCTCTCCTCTCCCCTCCCCTCCCCTCCCCTCCCCTCCTCTCCTCTCCTCTCCTCTTTTTTCTTTTCTTTTCTCTTTCTGGCAAAGTAAGCATCTCCATAATTATTGTTTTTGTGTTTTGCTCCTTTGCTCCTTTTATTGTTATTAATTAGAATGCAATAAATATTAAATAAAAAAGACAACTCCTGAAAGGCTTCTTTTTTAAAATACAAATGTGGCTCCTTCCAGCAATTTTCCCAACAAACACACCAAACAAATCAAGCTCACTAGAGGGATATAATTTTAATAGCTACCATCTGTATTGTAATTTTTTTTCATTTATGCACCATCCATCTTCCTTTTTGGAAATATTCTAGCTGAGTGGATGAGTGGATGTAATTGTACTGGCTCCATTTCTTCTACTCCTTATCAAGAAGGGTACAATATTAGCTGTCATAAACAATCATGCTCCAAAACACATAGTTCTCTAGAGTCCAAATATGATTCTTCGCATAATCTGGCACATTAAGAAGCTTAAAACTGTACTCACGCCTTCTCCTTTTGTAAATGTTGTGCATTTATTTCCAGGTCATGTTTACTGCAACTGAGCTGGGTGTCTTTGATTTGCTGAAGGAATCGGGGGAATTGCTATCTTCTGTGACTGTGGCCGAGCGATTGAACACCAGTCTCATTGGGATGCAGGCACTGCTGGGGGCTTGTGTGGGGTTAAAGATCCTGAAAGTGGAATGGAAGGATGGCAAAGGTGATCCTGCAAGCAGGAGAAAGCAGTTACAGTTTGCTTAAAATAATCACATAACATTATTTCCCCAAATGTTAGCACTTTCTGGTCGTTCTTTTCTCACTCTTCTTTTGATTTAGTCATTGTAAAGGAATTATACACAGCTAATGAGTTTTGCTTACTAATTTGTTTTCTTATAAAGGCTATATCCAGAGAACTCCGCCAGTCTGTCAGTCTGTAGCTTATTTCAACATTATCAGTAGCCCCTTTTGGAATGCCAGATCAAATGTTTTGGGTTTCATGACTGAAACAAACTGGAATAAACTACAGCTCAATTACAATGAATGTTGTGCTTTGCTAATCTCAAATGTCTACAGAATTCAGAAATGGTGTTTTGAAGCAATTTATAATATGCTTTCATTTTCAGACCTTTATGGAAACACAGAGTTTGCTGATCTCTTTCTGGCTAAATCAAGTCCAAAGCCTCAGTATCATTCCATGAAGTTCTATTCGGAATTCATTTATCGAGCAGTGCAATACTTGCCTGAAATTGTGAGGTAAGGAGAGAATATTGGTGGAATCAAAATCTTTTCACTAAGGACACTTTAGTGGCCAGTTTTCCTTTTCTACAAGAATCGGGAACTTGAGTCCTCACTCAGGAATAATTTTCCTGATTATTCGCTCGTTCATTTGTAGAATCATCATCACTCAACATAATTTGCCTGTTTTCTTAGTTGTCTCTCTTGAGATCAAGGGACTAATAATCCCTGCATTAATGGATTTCTTGAAGTGCAATTCTGTGCTGTACAAGAGATGGATTTCAATAGATGGTAGTGAGCTGATTACCCACACCCATTTCCATTTGGACTTTCCAGTGTGTATGTTGCAAACTCACTTAATGAAAATTTAATTCTTGAGAAATGTTTCTGGAAAATGTCTCCACTCACGAAAAAGTGTGCCTGCACACACACACACATACAAAGCTAACTTGAAAAAGGGTGCATTGAAAATTTTAATTTGATTAAAAACTTTACATTGTTTCAGCATTTCTATGTAGAAATATACTTTGAATACGAAAACAAAACCCAAAATTCAGAACGTAATGATCTATGTGAAAAAAAATCCTTCAAAAGATAACGATCTGCTCTCTACTACCAAGAGGAAAACAATCTTGGTTAAAGGAATTTGTTTGATCATCACACTAATTAATAATTTTAAAAAACACAGTGAAACAAGAAGGACATCAAGATCTCTGTTCAATTTACTCTCTTCCTAGCTTTCCATTAGTATTTACAGCTTGTGATATTTTTGGAGTAACTGCAAATGATATTATTTGCTATTTGAAAACAAGCACTATTTGATGCTGAATATAATAGAAGAACATAGAAGAATATAATCACTAATGTCATTTCTTTTACTTTCAATTCTTTTTAAAACAAAAAACTCTGCTACAGGGATGGAAACAATGAAATTCTGTCCAAACATGGCCTTTCTGCAAAAGATCTTTTTGAATCTATGTACAGGTAAAACTAGCATTTTTATAATTTTCCTATATAAAGATTGGACAGTAAATTGCTGTTTTCCTTTGTTTTTCTTAACCTATCTCAATTTTGCAGTCCTGCAAATATTTCCATAAGACCGAAAGACTAAATTAGCAATACTACTCCCCTGAAATGATTTTGGCCATCATGTCACAAGCAGAACCAAAACTGAGATTTGCTCTTATTTCTCACATTATTTCACCCAATCTATAGTCAAAATTTGGGGACTAGGTTGCAAACCACACCATCAAGCAATTTATGAAAATTAAAGAAGAATGGGTTGTTTGCAAGAAAATAAAGAAGTGAAGCGAGGATTTTTCCTCTCCATATCTTCTGCTTTCAAATTCTTCTGTTCATTATTTCCTGGGCTTTACATAAAGTTGTTCATCATGAAAAAGGAATAATATGAGAAGTAGCTATGTTTGGATTCTAGTGAAGCATGGATACCATACTTACTGTCCATGCCTTTTCTGTCTTATGATTTTTTCAAGTTTTCAATCTTTCCTTTTTGGCATTAGGATATTCTAACAATCCGTCTCATTGACCAAGAATTACTTTTCAAAGAGACCACAACTAGACCTGAGTCAACAACATCTCAATTGCTAGAATGTGCAGTATAGGAGCAAAGATGCTTTCATTCATTACCCAGAGAGTCTCCCAAATCCTTGCCCTGTGTTTTCTGTTGCTCAAATGTTGGACTATTTTTGAGATTCTTCAAGGACAGCTGATCTTGATGCACATATTTAGGAGTTCTGGCTAGGAATTGCTCAGTGTATAAAACAAGCATATATAGAATAGTTAGGAATAATTCATCTAGGTGCATATGGACTAATAATGCCATCAAATTCAGACCAGATATTTAACAACCTGCTGTTTTAAACCAGATAATTAACAGAAAAGCCTGCAGAAATCATGGCCACATAATGAAAAGTGTAATTCCAGCTTTATGGCCAGATGGTAATCAAATTGTATTTCATTTAGTTGTATGTATGTTGTTCATCTGCAAATGTTAATTCTAGAACAAACGAAGGCGCTGAAACCCTTTTCAGACACACGGATGAGATTTGGAGTTTGTTTGGAAAAGAACTTGTATCTTTATTTGATCTTTCTGGTTTTCAGCTCATTTATAATCTGGAAGGTAAGTACTAGAAGGTCTTAATCATGTTCCTTATTAGCAATTTAATGTAATATGATACTCAGGTTCTGTCAAAACATGTAATTTATAACAACAACAACAACAACAACAACAACAACAACAACAATAATACTAATAATTTAATTTGTAAACCGCTCTCTCCCCCCGAAGGGACTCGAGGCGGTGTACAGGGAATTTAAAAATACATATATAAAACCAACAGACATTATAATACAAATTTAAAATGAATTAAACCTAGACCCTGTGCTAAAATCCCAGACTATCTAAAACTAATACCCCTAAAAATCCCTAATAAAACAGTTTGAGTATTCAGCTTGAGGTAGATGGGTCAATTACCCCAAGCCGGCCAGGCAGAAGAAGTGAGTTTTTAGTTTTTGACGGAAGGAGCGGAGGTCCATAGTTGTTCTAATTTCGGGGGGAAGGTCGTTCCAGAGGGTCGGGCCCGCCACAGAGAAGGCCCTTCCCCCACTGGCATAGCCTAGTGGACGGCACCTGGAGAAGTCCCTCTCTATGGGAGCGGATCGGCCGAACGGATGTATGGGGCAGGATGCGATCCCACAGATAGCTAGGTCCAGAGCCATGGAGCGCTTTAAAGATGATAATCAACACCTTCCTAATTGTAAAAGGTAGAGTGAAGGATCTATTTGTGTGTCTTCCCTCCCCAAAATTTAAACATTGATTGTTAATATCAATTTTAAAATAAATTATTATCATTTAATAATATATAATTATTTTATCATGATCCACAAAAGAGCTTTGTGTTGGGGTTAAGGGGAGCAGGCTAAAAACTGGAAAACCAGGAGCTGTAGTCTGGCTTCAGGCAGAAACCCATCTGGGTGACCTTGGGCCAGTTATTTTCTCAAATCTAGGAGGAGACTTTGGCAAATCAGTTCTGAAATCTTGACAAGAAAAAAGGAAGAACTTGTCTAGGCAGTTGACAGGAATCAAAACTTAGTTGAAGGCACACACAGAGAAAAAAAATGTAAAACATAATAGTATGTAGCATAGATCTATATTTACTGTAGTGGAGTTTTTAGGAAAAAAGATACTTGAATAGCTGGTATTAAGTTTGGAAAATGTTTTCATAGGCAGAATGGAAAAAAAACCCTCGTAACTTATAAAACAGATGCATTGCATACAGGAGTGGGTTTCTGCAGGTTCGCACCTACTCGCGAGAACCGGTTGGTGAAATTTAGAGAACCGGTGAGAGGGGGTTCCACCGGCGTACCTGGAAGTAAATCGGGCCCAACCGCTGCCAGTGACCCAACGGGAAGGAAAGGAAAGGAAGGAAAAAAGGAAGGAAGAAAGGAAAGAAGAAAGAAAGAAAGAAAGAAATTTTGTGGGCTGTCAAGCCACGCCCACAAAATAGACCACACCTACAGAGTAGGTTCTAAAAAATTTGAAACCCACCCCTGATTGCATAGGACCATAAGTAATAGAGGAACAAAGAAGATTTGATTAATTTCTGTTCAGATTTTATAATAGACACTTAGAATAAACATAAGATCTTTAGTTTTGATACAGCAAAGTAATCAGAGAAGAAATGATGGATGGGAGTGGAATGAAAATTAAAAATAACATCTAGTAGGATAGATTTTAAAATAAATGAACTCCTTAGAGATAGTAAAAAGGTAGTGACAAAAATATAACAGTGTAGGACAATGAATCAGACAACATATTTAATGAATATATTTGGTTAAATCATAATATTATGTAGCTGCTTAGCCCAGCTACATAACACTTAAAGTGTAAGAGATAACTAAGAAATCTTAATCAATGTTATAATAAATCTTTATAAATGTTGACATACATAATGTTTTCCTTAGTTCCTTTTTTGCATTTTGTTTTTCTTTAAGGGAACACTGGTACCTTAGCCAAGGAATTAATTTCAAAGTATCCAAATTGTACTGTGAAACTTTATGACCTTCCTGAAGTTGTGGAAAAAACAAAAAAATACAATGTACTTTCAGATGATTCCCGCATCTCTTTCCATGAAGGTAATATATGTTTTGAATCAATATCTCTGCCACTAAAAAACACTTCTGAAAGAAGCTAGTAGTATTGCAGAGACAATCTTTATGAAAGGGCAAATCAATTCGTTTTCCAAGATGAGGCTCTGACAGAGTCCTACTTTATTAAAAGGATTATTCTTTTTACAGGTGATTGTTTTAAAGACCCAATTCCTGAAGCAGATCTATATATATTATCAAAAGTGATGTATAAATGGAGTGATGAAAAGTGCATCCAGCTGCTAACAAAATTATTTATGGCCTGTAAGCCAGGTAGGCATATTTACATTTCTAGAAAGAGAAAAAAATGGCATTTGTGAATGGGAAGAAAAGCAAGCCAATCGGGGACCTACATAGCTGTTTCATGTGCTAACAACTAGCTTTGGCAATATACAAGTACTATGGTTCAGAATTTTGATTGTAGATGGTTGAAGTCATTATAGGACTGCTTCGCTCAGCAACTACAATTCCCGTCTCCTACCCCATTTCCCTGAAAATAAGAGCTCCCTGGATAATAAGCCCAATTGGGCTTTTGCGCGCATGTGCTAAAATAAGCCCTCCCCAAAAATAAGCCCTCCTCAAAAATAAGCCCTCTTCAAAAAATATTGCAACACAGCAGCAGACATGAGGTGACCATGCTTGACGCCTCCTGCACCTCAAAAATAATAAGACCTCCCCAAAAATAAGATCAAGTGCTTATTTCAGGGATCAAAAGAAAATAAGACCCCTGTCTTATTTTCTTAGAAGTCTGGGAGCTGAAGTCCTTCAGACTTAAAGTTGCAAAGGTTGGAGACCCCTGCTCTAGAACGCTGTCCCATCTGCCAATGTGCAATTGGCAACCCATACACAGGTGCAGTAAGTTAAAATACTGTCTATGGTGCAGCGGTAGATGGTCACCAGCAGTTTTTCATTCAGTTGTTGTTTCCTGAGAAGTCTCAGGTAATATAATTTCTGCTGGGTCCTTTTGACCAGTGCTGCAATGTGAGTGCCTCAGGCCAGGTCCTCTTTATAATAACATCCAGAAACTTAAAGCTGACCACTTTCTCCACTCAGTCTACATTGATAAATAAGGGCTGGATGTCTGATCCATTCCTTCTATAGTCCACTATAAGCTCCTTGGTCTTATTGGTGTTAAGGACCAAGGTCTATGATGAGGCTCTAATGGGTCACATTCACAGGAGAGAGCTGATGTGTTCTAGAGATGTAAGAGACAACACATTTCAGATAGTTTGTGTAAGAGAAAGATGGTGAAGACAGCCTGCCTAATAGTTCCAAAGTATATGATTGATCTACTTCATTTTGGCAAGATTCTGTCTATAGGTGTAGAAAAATAAAGAATTCTGCTTGGATGGATAATTACTTGTGTTTCTTAGGTTTTGGAATCTGACAGAATTTTATTTCTTTGGCCTTTCCCTATCTTTCATGAATGGAAAAGAACCAATGTGCAGGGCCAGAGAAAGGAAGCTCAGATGTACAGGAACAAAGTTTCCTTTCTCCAGCCCATGCAAGAGTTCCCTCTGCTCCATGTGCTAGCCTTTTTACTCTTCAGAAACATCATGATTGTTAGCTGTTCAGCTCCTCCTGGCATCGGCTTGG
The DNA here is from genome assembly GCA_039707465.1 of Rhabdophis nuchalis. Taxonomy (NCBI): domain Eukaryota; kingdom Metazoa; phylum Chordata; class Lepidosauria; order Squamata; family Natricidae; genus Rhabdophis; species Rhabdophis nuchalis. The sequence continues at coordinate 35,086,875 of CM077651.1, read as the reverse complement.
GATAACTATCAATAGCTGCAGAAAAAAAAAGCAAATGTAATAAGTAAGGGCATGTGGGGGCAAGGAGAAGGTCTCGGCCTTCTGGATGTGATGCAGTGGGGAGAGGTAGGGAGGAACAGGCTGAGGCCTCCTGGGCCATGGCAGTTTTGTATGTACTAGAGGGCTAGGTAGGACGGTGGGGATAGATAAATAGGTGGGAAGGAGTTGTTTTAATTTAGTTTCTGAATGTTTCATTACCCTTCATCATCCCTTTATTATTAAATTAATTAGCAAACACCCACCCACCCAGTCACCATCATGGATACTCTGTAGTGCGCATGCGCACGCTCCCAGGTCCGAACCGGTATTGAAGATAAGAGGATTTCATGCCTGGTGGGGAAGAAATAATGTTGATTCTAGATTGTGTTGCCAAAATAGGTTATAGCAGATTTGGAGATAGAAAGGTGGACCTTGGACCTTTTCTACCTAATAAATTTGAAATGGATCCAGTTGCACATAAAATATATGCTATAACACTTTTCTAAATTTATAATCTCCTGGAGTCAAACTTGATATTTTTAAAGCATAAACAATATTTCTTAGCTATTAAATATGAACTCTGAGAAGGAATTTTATAATTACATTTTGGGTCACATTCTCTAACCAATACTGAATCATCAATCAGTACACTGTGGAAACCACTTCCTCCCATAGGTGGCTAACCCTGTATATGTTATGAAACCTATTTCTTTCTTACCTTTTTAAGGCAGTGAGGTGCCATTTATCATTGAATGTAAGCAAAGCCGAGTTGAGAAAAGATTGCTTAGAATTTCCATGATGGTTCAGTCATGACGTAGAGGCAGTGCCAGAAGCAGTCCCGAGTTAAGTGGGCTAAAATAGTATGTGTTAGGAGTTAGACAATGCTGAAGGAGCTGTGACTTGGGATAACATTACAATATCTTTTGGGACCCAAGGAGGTTAAAATAGACTATGAATTTAGCCTAGGAAAAAAGAGCCCAAAACAATGTTGTTAGAAGAGGGGCAAAGTTGTGGGGAAAAGGTCACAATCTCAGCAATGAAAATGAGGTGGTAAGAAAACCCCTCCTTTTCTAGGCGACTTGTTCCTGAATTAATCAAATTCCTTTTGCAACAGGTGGTGGAGTTTTAGTGATGGAACCAACTGTTGATGAAGAAATATCAGCGGAATCTCTTTCTGCTCATTTATACTGCGTTATAATGTTGCTTAACATTGAAGCAAAAACACGGAAAGCTTCAGACCATCGTATGCTCTTCAACACAGCTGGCTTTAAAGATGTTCAGTTCAAAAAAGGAAATTTCTTTGATGCTATTTTAGCCAGAAAATAATATTCAGCTTGAGTGTCCTTCAGTTTGACACTCCTACTGAGTGTCAAAATACAACTCCAATAATAAAATTGCTTTTACCATTGATTCTAACCTGTGAGTTTATAGCTGTATCAATTTACTATAGTAACCCTATTATCTAACCACTAGCCCAACTTTGTATGTACTTTAAAGGAAGGTACTGTGTTTCCCCAAAAATACGACCTATTCAAAAAGAAAGGCCTAGCCCAATTTTGGGGGATAAACCTAATATAAGCCCTATACGTCCATTTTTGCTCCCAGCAGGAGCAAAAGGCCTGCTAAGCCAAAAACAGGGGGTGTGGTGGGGAGATTCTGTTTTTACTCCCAGCAGGCTTCCCTGCTGTTACAACGCTACTTAAAAAGTTACTTATGACAGTTTTTTGCACTTATGACTGTTGCAGCGTTCCCAGTCATGTGATCAAAATTCATGCAAATTGCTTGGCAATTGATTCATATAACCACACTTGGAATACTGCATTCAGTTTTGGTTGCCACAATGTAAAAAAGATGTTGGGACTGTAGAACAGGGGTGTCAAACTCACAGCCCACAGGCCGGGTGTGCCACGTGTTGGCCATGCCCACCCCAGTTTAGTGAAGGAGGAAAAAGCCCCAATACATCCCGTGATGATGACAAGATGATGTGAGTTTGACACCCCTGCTCTAGAAAGAATGCAGAGAAGAGCAACAAAGAGGATTAAGGAACTGGAGGCTAAAACATAATGGTTGCTGGAATTGGTAGTTAATGAAAAGAGTAGGAATGACATGATAGCAGTGTTCCAATATCTCAGGGGTTGTCACAAACAAGAGAGGGAGGGTCAAGCAATTTTCAAAAGCACCTGAAGGCAGGAGAAGAATCAACGGATGGAAACTAATCAAGGAGAGAAGCAACCTAGAACCAAGAAGACATTTCCTGACAGTTAGAACAATTAATCAGTTGAACACCTTGCCTCCAGAAGTTGTGAATGCACCAACACTGAAAGTTTTAAAGAATATGTTGGATAACCATTTTAAGAAGAGATTGGACAACCAACCTGAGCAGGGGGTTGGACTAGAAGACTTCTAAGGTCCCTTCCAAATCTTTTATTCCATTCCATTCCATTCTATTCATGACTGTTGCTGTATCCTGTGGTCATGTGATAAGTTTTTGCGACCTTCTGAGAAGCAAAGTCAGCAGGGAATGTAGATTCACTGAACAACCATGTTACTTAACAATGGCAGTGATTCACTTACAGCTGCGTGAAGAAAGTTTGTAGAATGAGACAAAACTCGCTTAAAAACTGGCATGATGGGCAGAATCATCCTGATATGATATACTATGATATACTACTATGTCTACCCTGCTATGCTTATATGTGCTATGAATTGCTTCAGGCATTTTGATTATGCCACTGGAGCACAATTAATTTCTACAATTGCTTTCACTAGCCTTGATCCTCAGGAGTTCCTGAACTTGTATGTACCCCCCACCTTATATTTTCAAGTAGTTGTGTAAATGAATAGGCAACAGACTTGTAGTCAAAATATTCATTAAGTCCACAATAAAATGAGGTCCCTGTGGTTTCTGCATTTATTGCTTTGTGTTACTGGGTCCATAGTTCCATAGTTTTGACCTCAGCTTTTTAAGAAGTATCCAAATACCTCATTTATATTCATGGATAAATCTATCCATGGGGAAAAAATCCTGAAATATTTATCTGGGCCACGATGGGTCAGCAGTTTGCTAAGCTTATCTGATGGGAAGTTGACAGTCTGGATTTGAGACCGGAGTGCGGAATGATGGGATGAGCTCCTGTTACTTGCCCCAGCTCCTGCCCACCTAGCAATTTGAAAGCAAACAAATGTGAGTAGATAAATAGTACCACTTTGGTGGGAAGGTAACAGCATTCTGTGACCCTTGGTAGGTAGCTCTGCTAACCATATGACTATGGAAATGTCTTCAGACAATGCTGGCTCCCTTGGCTAAGAAACAGAGATGAACACCGCCCCCCTAGAGTTGGATACAATTGGACAGGGGAAACTTTTATCTTTACTTTTAAAATATTTAAATCCAATACTGCGAAAAACATGCCACTCACAGATAATCTAATTGTGAAAATGAAACTATATTAACATTTTGAGGGTCTGCTTACCTGTAGGTGAACTTAACCACAAGCTTCTATAGGAGTAACAAATTACTCAGAATATATTGCTAAAAGTCTTTAAAGATTCTCAGTCGTCCAGGTCATGGTTGTCCTAAAGGTGCTTTTTTCAGGAGGCGTGGACTTTCTTGTTTTTTCTTTTGAAGGCATTTCGCTTTTTATCCAAGAAGCTTCTTCAGCTCTGACAGGATAGTGGGGAATGGAAGGATTTATATTCTTGCGGACAGCTGGTAATTTGCATCCAAGTGCTTCAACAACCCTCTAAGGATGCAAATTTCCTGGCTGTCATGGAAGCCATGAACTACTGAATCACCTCAGATTCTATTTCTAGAGAAGGTAGGTTAAAATCCGCTAAAACTATAGGCCAAGGGAAGTCCACTGTTAATCTGGAATCAGCACATAATACTTCTGGCTGCCTCCATTTCCCAAAGAGTAACTCTATCCCCGTATTTAAGTCCTTCAATTCCCAGGACTGGGACCTGATCTTATCAAATATACTTGATAAACATCCTTTTGACGAAATCAAGGTATAAGTGACCACCTAACGGGTCTTCCATTGAGGATGTAGCTAGTACATAAGATGAACCTGGGAAAAGGTTCTCCTGCAACAGCTGCTACCTCCTCATTGACCAGTAGCAGCAAATGCAGGAGTACCCCCATATTGCGTATCAGTCCTGAATCAGAAACTGTGCAATTGAGAGGCTTGAATGTGGTGGTCAATGCTGGAAATATAGTAAATTGGGAGAGGTAACAACTAGCCACTCAGTTTTGCTTGCACTGAATTGGTCTCTTCTTCCCATCAGATTCAAGGCCTTAAGGTACTGGGTTAGTAGATTGAGAGCTTTATTTGCACAGTCTTGGGTTGATAAGTAAAGCTGCATATCGTTCACATATTAATACTTTATTTTTTAGAGTATAAGACACACCTTTTCCCTCAAAAAAGAGGCTGAAAATCTGGGTGCGTCTCATACACTTAACACAGCATTTTTTGCCTCCTGAAATTCTGTCCCCTTCACCAAAATGCCCGTGCATAGCCTTTAGGAGGCTTTCAGAGTGCTCCTGGGGGCTGGGGGGGGGGGGGGGCAAAAACAAGCAAAAAACAAGCCATTTTTTTTGCACAATTTTGCCCCCCCCCTATCAGGAGCCTCCTAAAGGCTATGCATGCCCTTTTGGGGGGCAAAAATGGCCCGTTTTCATGAAAAACATGCTGCTTTTTGCTTGTTTTTGCCTCCCCAGCCCCCAGGAGCACTCTACAAGCCTCCTAAAGGCTATGCATGCCTTTTATTTGACAAATAAATGGCCCATTTTTATATAAAAAAGGGGGGGGCATTTTGGCAGGTTTGCAGAGTGCAAAAACTTTTTTTTTTTAAATTGCCTCTTCAAAATCTTGGTGTGTCTTATACTCAGGTGAGTCTTATGTCCTAAAAATATGGTAATATACATTTCTAGCTTTTTTTTACTTAAAAGGTTACACGGTCATAAGATAAGATCAGAAGGCTTCAGGTAAGAAAGAAGATAAAGTATTTTGCCTAAAAGGTTACTTGACATGAAGGTCCAGTTATGTGTATTGTCAACATAGTAAACTACAGTACATTGTGGGAGAGCCCTTTGCCACAAGAATATTTTAAAAATGCACTCCAGCCTCTTCTGAAGACATGGGGTTTGCATAGTTAATTGTGGTTTACCAAGATTGCAGAAATTATAAAACATTATCTCCAGAGAAGACTCCTTTGGGATTTTTCTTGGAGTCTAAAGGGCAGGTAAAAAGGGAAATGAAAAGGACCTGAGGAAGGCTAACAATGTGTTCAGAAGTGAACACATAATAATATAACTGAGGAGACTCAGATTCATAGGGTTACTGTGGGAAGAGCCAGAGGAGAAAAAGTGTTGTCTATGCTGTCTTGAGGGGAGATGACATAGAAAATTAACAATATGTAGAAACAAACATTTGGCTGTCAGAACTTTAAAGAGGAAATTCACACAATGATGGAAAGATTACCGTATTTTTGGAGTATAAGACGCACCATTTTCCTCTAAAAAGCGGCTGAAAATATGGGTGCATCTTATACACTGAATACAGCATTTTTGCCTCCCGAAATCCCCCCCCTCACCCAAATGGCTGTGCATAGCCTTATGGAGGCTTTCAGACAGCTCCTGGGTGCTGGGGAGGGCAGAAATGAGCAAAAAAGAGCCTAATTTTGTCCCCCAGCCCCCAGCAGCACTCTATAAGCCTCATAAGGCTATGCATGCAAATTTTTTGGCAAAAAATGGTCCATTTTCATGAAAAATGCTCAGTTTTGCCCCCCCCCCCCACCTCCCAGGAGCACTCTCAGCCCCCCCCCAGGCTATTCATGCTTCTCTCTTTTTTTTTTGAAAAAAAGGGCCCGTTTTTGCGAAAAACGAGCCATTTTGGGGAGGTTTGCAGAGTGCAATTTCCCCCCCCCCTTTCAGGAAGCTGTTTAGTTAGAGGGATTAATGAGAATTACATTGGTCAAGTGCTGTGCCAGCACAAACAAAGTTTTAGGTGCTACAATTTCTCAGCAATTTCCTTCTCCAGCACTTGGATAAATACACCTGGAAACATCTACCTACCTACCTACCTACTCTCTCTGCCCCTACCTATCTACTGTATTTCCCTCTCTATATTTCTCTCTCTCTATCCATCTACCTACTTATCTACACACTCACTCCCTCTCTCCCCCTTCCTACCTACTGTGTTTCTCTCTCTATTACAATACAATACAATAGCAGAGTTGGAAGGGACCTTGTAGGTCTTCTAGTCCAACCCCCTGCATGGGCAGGAACCTTATACCATTTCAGACAAATGGCTATCTAACATCTTTTTAAAGACCATAACTGAATGTCAGTTATGTTTCCTGAATACAGAAATTATCAAACAAAGGAGTACTTGAAACAGTAACCCGCTCAGGAAATCGAAGTTGAGGGTGAGGGATCCTCTAAAGCAGGGGTCCCCAACCCCCGGTCCGCGGACCAGTGCCGGTCCGCGGCTTCATAAGAACCGGGCCACAGGGCCAGAGAGGAGGAGGAGGGAGCAGCCGAGAGGGCCTCCAACAGCTCCTTCCGACGGCCACCGCGGCACACTTTCCGGGGAGGATGGCCGAGAGGGCCTCCAACAGCTCCTTCCGACGGCCACCGCGGCACACTTTCCGGGGCTTCCCAGAGGGGCCAGCATGTCAGTGAGGAGGTTACGGCTGCCTCATCCCGGGCAGGCGGGCGGAGGACCCGAGCTGCGGCTACCTTAAGCACCATCCGGGCGCGCACGCCCACCTCTCTTCCAGCCGTGTGTGGCTTAAGGTAGCAGCAGCTCGGGTCCTCCGTCCGCTCGCTCGCCCGTTGCGGGATAACCTCCCCTCTGCTGCTTGGGGGGGGGAGGGAGGGAGAGAATGACAGACACACAGAGCGACAGACTTAGAGAGGCAGAAATAGAGAGAGAGAGGGAGAGAGGTAATCACACACACACACACAGAGTGACAGAGGTGGGTGGAGGGAGGAGAGCGACAGATACAGAGAGAGAGAGAGAGAGAGAGAGAGAGAGAAACAGAGAAAGAGAAAGAAAGAAAAATAGAAAAAGATGAATGGTGGGAGGGAGGGAGTGAAGGAAAGAAGGGGGAGGGAGGAGGAAGGAAAGGGTGAAAGGAGAAAGAAAGAAAGAAAGAAAGAAAGAAGGAAGGAAGGAAGGAAGGAGGGAGGGAGGGAGGGAGGGAGGGCAGGAGGGAAGGAGGGAGGGAAGGAAGGAAGGAAGGGGATGGAGGGTAGGAGGGAGGGAGGGAAGGAAGGAAGGAAGGAAGGAAAGGGATGGAGGGTAGGAGGGAGAGAAGGAAGGAAGGGAGGAAGGGGGAGGGAGGCAATGGAAGGAAGGAAGGAAAGGAAAGGAAATAATCTATTTTCCTATTTCCTTCCACCTCAAGCTACCTTTTTGGTTAACCAGGTTAAAGATCTATTTTTCTCCCAGTGGTCATTTCAAAGGAATCACATCCTCTGAGTCATTTCCTCGATTCAAACCAGCATCCCAAAGAGTCATGGGCTGCCTTTATATATAACGAGTGCCCATAAATCCATTTTTACCATCTTCAGAAGACCAAAGACCAGCCAGAAATGGAAGAAAGAAAGGATGAAAAATTGTATAAAAAGGAAGAAGACAAAATATGGATATTCAAAAAATGGGAAGAAAGTTGGGGATTGAATGATAATGGGGAGGTCAAATTTGAAATTGTTTGGGATACAATGAAAGCAATATTTAGGGGAGAAAGTATTAAATTGTCAAGTAGAAAATATAAGGAATATAAAACTAAAATAGAACAGGATACAAGACAAATTAAGATATTGGAGAACCAATTCTCACTTACGAAAGATAAAAAATGTTTGGAGGAATTGAACTTATTAAAAACTAAATTGATAGAAGAAGATATTGAATTAGTTAAAAAAAATTTAAGATATTTAAATAGGGATTTTTTTGAATTTAGTAATAAAAATTCTAGGTTATTGGCAAAGATGGCGAAAAATAAAACTCAAAAGAGAGAAATTGGTTCTCTGATAGATGAAAAAGGTACAAGGTGCTATAAGAGGTTGGAGAAATGTGAAATAGCTAGGAATTTTTTTCAAAAATTATATTTAAAGAAACCAATCGATTTAGAAAAATTGAAGAATCATCTTGGAAAATATGCTATAAAAATAGATCCAATATATAAAGATTTGATGGAAAAAGATATAACACAGGAGGAGATCAACGAAATAATACAAGAGTTAAAACTAGGGAAGACCCCAGGAGAAGATGGATTACCTGCTGAATTCTATAAAGAATTTAAAGAACTAATAATACCAAGACTGCAAAAATTATTTAATGGAATTTTACATGGTGGAGAAGTCCCGATGTCATGGAATAAGACAGTAATATCTATAATTCCTAAACCTGATAAAGATCTTGAGAGGATCGAGTCCTACCGACCCATTTCTTTAATCAACCAGGATGCAAAAATATTTACAGCTATTATAAGTAATAGATTAAATAGTTTTATAGATAAATATATAAGTTATAATCAAGTAGGTTTTGTTAAAGGTAGATATATGAGTGATATAATTAGAAGAGTATTGAACATTATAGACGTTGCTGAAAATAATGGTGATGAAATAGGTATAATATCGTTAGATATTTTCAAAGCCTTTGATTCTGTACAATGGGAAACTATTAAGGTAATTATTGAGGCATTAGGCTTTGGTAATAAATTTATACATGTTATTTCAAAATTGTATCAAAAAAGTAGTGCAAAAGTAAAGGTGAATGGAACAATGACAGGAGAGATTAAATTGGAAGCAGGTACGAGACAGGGATGTCCCTTGTCCCCAACATTATTCCTGTTAGTTATGGAGGTTTTGACTAAATTGATAGAAGAAGATGAAGGATTGGAAGGGTACAAGGGATATAAGATAAATTTGTATGCGGATGATACCTTGATTATTTTGAAAGATATAGAGAAAGATTTAAAGAGGATAAATAAACATTTGATAGAATTTGAAGAAATGACAGGATTAAAGGTAAATTGGTCAAAATCTGAACTACTAATGAATAAAGATGGTAAGGAGTGGGAAAATATGCAAGAACAATTTGGGATAAGAGTTAAGAATACATTGAAATATTTGGGGATAACACTTTCACTTAAAGTTAGAGAATTGAAAAAAATTAATTATGAGGTGATGTTGAAGGAAGTAGAGAGAAAGATAGATAAGTATAAAGAGATAAAGCTGTCTTGGTTTGGTAGAATTGCAATGTGTAAAATGATGTTGTTACCAAAGTTCAATTTTTTGTTTGAGATGCTACCACTAAATTTGTTAGAGAAGGATATAGAAGAATATCAGAAGAAATTGGATAAATTTTGTAATGGTGGGAAAAAACCAAGAATAATGAAGAAAATGTGGTATCAAAATCAAAAAGAGGGTGGATTGGGAATTCCCAATCTACTTAATTATTATCGGGCGTATAATATTCGAACCGTGATAAAAATACTTAAAGGTGGAGATGGTCATTGGGGTGATCTGGAGCTAAAAGATATTAAGAGATTTGGGTCTATATGGTTTCTAGATAGAGCAAAAACAAAGGCAATTAATAGTTATTGGTTAAAGGGGCTGAGCAAAATTTGGAATAAATTTGTTAAAAAATTGATCCCGGATATAGCTTTTCTGGGGAAGACAACTGAAAGTTGGCCGATTAAAACTAATATAAGTCGGGATAAAGTAATTGAGGATGAAAATATAGGAAATATAGTAAATTGGTTAAGAGCTCTAGGAATTGAGAGTAGGAAAAAAAAAGTAATCCAAAGATTGGAGTTGAATTGGTTCGAAAAAATACAGGTAGAAAAATGGACTATGAAAGTAAAGGGAATATGTAAAATAGATAGAAATAAAACTAAATTTGAAAGTTTAGTATCTCAAATTATTAAAGATGAAATTGGGTTAAAAGGACTCGTTAGTAAGATATATAAGATTATAAATTTTGATGGAAATCCACAAATGGTAATGAAAAGGAACTGGGAGGAAGACCTTAAGATTAAAATATTGGATTTGGATTGGAATGAGAACTGGAAGAGTCGAATCATGAGAACTTTGTCTATAAGGATTAAAGAGCATAATTTTAAGGTTGTTTGGAAATGGTATTGGACCCCATTAAGATTATCATTGATAGATAAAAAAATGAGCGATAAATGTTGGAGATGTAATATGGAAGTGGGAACTTATGAACATATGTGGTATAAATGTGTGAAAATTAAAAAGTTTTGGCAGCAATTAGAAAAAATGATGGGTGAAATGATGAAAAGAATAATAATATTGAGATCAGAAACTATATTGTTATTGATAATTAATGAACCTGAGTTAACAAAACAGGAGAAAGAATTGATTAGAATTATGATTATAATGGGTAGGATTGTAATAGCAAGATATTGGAAAATAGAGGTAAATATTAAAATAGAAGAATGGTTCTGTGAAATGTGGAAATTAGCCTTAAATGATAAAATGACGTGTGATATTAAATTCAGAGAGGGGGTCTATAAAAAAGACATTTTCTGGAAGACTTGGAACCCATTTGTGGACTATGCACTTGGAACTTTGGATGCCTCGACACCTGTACCCAGGGAACGCGGATTTTGGAGATCTTAAAGACAATTGAAGATATCCAAAGAACCAACTCTTCCTTTTGTTTTGTATAGCACCGGGTGGATTATTGATTATTGTTAAAAAAAAAAAAGTAAATTTTATGTGTAGATGTATAATTTGTTGAAAATTATAATAAAAATAATAATTTTTAAAAAAAAAAAGAAAGAAAGGACGGAAGGAAGGAAGGAAGGAAGGAAGGAAGAAAGAAAGAAAGAAAGAAAGAAAGAACTTATGACCACAATTGAGCCCAAAATTTTGGTTGCTAAGCATTAAGTGAGTTTCACCACATTTTCCAAGTTGCCCACGCCCACCGGGTCACATGACAACTGAGCCACTCCCATAAAACAGGCCACACCTTTTGGCTCTCAAAAGAAATTTCAGTAGTGGTACTGTTGATATTTGGCTCTATTGACTAATAGGTTTGCCCACCACTGCCCTAGAGGGCCAAGTGAGCCGACTCCCCTCCCCCCGCGTGCGCTTGCGCCGCCTGTTCCCCCTCCCCTCCTCCTCTAGACCAGCCGGTCCGCAGAATTTTCTTTAAAATGAAACCGGTCCCTGGTGCAAAAAAGGTTGGGGACCCCTGCTCTAAAGCATGGGTCTCCAACCTTTGCAACTTTAAGTCTGAAGGGCTTCAGCTCCCAGACTTCTTCAGCCAGCTTTGCTGGCTGGAGAATTCTGGCAGCTGAAGTCCTTCAGACTTAAAGTTGCAAAGGTTGGAGACCCATGCTCTAAAGCCATCAAGAGATACTCATTTTGGAGAGGAGAGGAGAAGTAGTGAATTACTTTATTTACAGAAATATTAGTACAGGAAATATATTTGCCATATTTATCCATCCAGGTTTATCTGATCCCATTTAAATCATGCCATATAAATTACTTGATAATTGTAATATCTGCTGCGGGTTTCTATTTAGACCAGACCGGAGCACTCACAAAATAGGGAGTTTTGGTAGGCTTTCAATTAATTATTAATTAATATTTAATTGAATTAATATTTCAATTTTCCCCAGAGGTAAGGCAAGCACTTGCTCTCCTGCCCTTCCAGAAATGCCTCAAATCTCTGCTGACTCATTTGGGGATAACAGAAATGCAAACTAGCTAGTGCTTTGAAGGCCCTCTCCCATCTTTTAACTGTGAATTTTAAATAATTTATTCTTGTTTTAATCCACTTTGTATTATAATACTCCATTTTTATGTCTTATTTTTACAATGCCAAGAGTCACTCTGTAAGATGAACAGTTTCTAAATGTAATAAATAAAATAAATAAATAACTATAGCCAAACTAAGCCTGGTGATCAATTATCAGTTTCACAGCACGGAAGGTTTTTTTACCCTGTTATTCTGATACTAGTACCCAAGGGCAATTTTAATTAGCATAGTTCTACTTGGATTTTGGGAAAGGCAGTGACTCAAAATGGAGGCAATAAAAGTAAGATGAGCATCATCAATAAAACAGCAGATTTTGTACTGATATAGTTTACTGACAGCTCAAGAATAGGTGGAGAGCAGTTTAGCTTGTAGCACATTCCAGACAGCCCGTTTCAAATCTGTGTTAAGTTTGTTGTAAGTGTAAGGGAGAGAATAGAAAACAAAGCTCCAGAAGAGAGAAGAGATTACTGAGAGGGAAAGAGGAAAGGAACTCTGATGTTACACCTAAGATATGCTCTGAAAGTTGAAAGCAGAAACAAGCCAAAAGAGCATGAACTGGAATTCTTGGGACAAATCATGTTGTCTGAATTTAGGCAAAATGGCAAAAATGAATAAGACTTGCGGATTTATATTCTCATGTGATTGATAGAGGTAGGGGGGTTGCCACCAAATAGCAGCCCATCTAAGAGCTGCCCTGATGTGAGATGAATGGTAAACAATTTAACAAAGTGTTAAACAAATACATGTATTAAACAAAGAAAGAAAGAAAGACCTCCCATTGTCCAGATCCTCAGCCACATTAGATGTGATCTCAGATATGGCACTAAAACTGCTATGGTGGAAGGTCACTTACAAAGATTTATCTATTTATTTATTTATTTGTTATTTGTCAAATTTATTTGCCACCTATCTTGCTGTAGGATGCAGGAGGAACATTTTCATGCACTAATGGACGGTAGATAAAGAATATTTCCAATAGTATAATACAGTGAATTACTTATTCCAAGCATAGACATTGACATATTTATTTGTTTGTTTAAAGTGACATACATACCCATAATGAAAATGACCTTTCTAGATACTAAGCCCAATTGGGCTGTTGCGTGCATGCGCTAAAGTAAGTCCTCCCTGAAAATATTGCAACACAGCAGCAGCCATGAGGTGACCACACTCACCGCCTCCTGTATCTCAAAAATAATGAGACTGCCCTGAAAATAAGGCCAAATGCTTATTTCGGGGGTCAAAAGAAAATAAAATTATTATTTAATAATAAATAAATAACCCTGTCTTATTTTGGGGAAAACACAGTAGCAGTCAGTTTGGTCTATAACAACCTACTGAAAAACTTCTAAATTCCTAAATAAAATTCCAGGTGAAGACTAGTGAAAGAAACTGTAGAAATTAATTATCTCCAATGGCATCAACAGTCATCCATGCATAGCATGTATAAGAAGAGCAGATATACATAGTAGCATACAGGATGGCCTAATAGCATGCAGGGGATGATTCCATGAAATTGCCATGATGCCAAAATCAATTAAACACTGGGAGGAAATGGATTCCACAGAATAGCAATCGTTCAAGATTGTTTACTTTAGTTTATTGTCATTGTACGTATATACACAGTTTACATAATACCCAGCGACCAGGCCCAACACCCATAACAATCCCCAAAACACACCCCACCCACCAAAAAATCCCGCCCCTAAACCATCCAAACATCTACACAACAGACCAAGAAGTGCTGTCCAACAGCTCACTGATGGTGACCTTTAGTTCATTGTTGAGTGCAATTATAGCTCTGGGATAAAAGCTATTCATAAGATGTGTGGTCCTAGTTTTAATTGTTCTGTATCTTCTGCCAGAAGGCAATTGTCTAAAAAGATTGTAAGCAGGATGGGAAGAGTCTCTGAGAATATTATGCCGTTTAGGGAGTGTGATTCTAAGTGTAATGATCCTATTTCTTCTGGTGACTCCTGGTGACTCCTGGTGACTGGTGACTGGTGACCAGTGACCGGTGACTGGTGACTGGTGACTGGACAAGTTCCTGCAGTTTTCGTGGCAAGACTTCAGAACTGGTTTGCCATTTCCCCTTCCTAAGACTGAGAGAGAATGACTGGTCCAAAGTCATCCAGCTGGTTTTATGTCTAAGGCAGGACTACAACTCACAGTGTCCCAGTTTCTAGCCTGATATATTAGCCACTGCTTGAATCTAACTTCTTTATAGTATGCATCATGAAAATATCTCCCCCAGGCAATGGAGGAAATTGGAGAGGAAAAGACTGTTTTTATCTTTAAAAATGCTCCTACCTTTTTCCAAGCAGTTGCTAGTTACTGTGAGACATCCAATAATTCTGATAAACTAAACCAGTTTAAAATTAGGTATTTACAAGTAAAATTCAAAACTCTAGGAAAGAGAAGATTACAGAGTAAGATCCAGCAATCCTACTTTTGAATCAGGGAACTCCAAGGTCTTGACATATTCTGAAAAGTCTGTCAATCCAATTTCCCCAGAGTATCATATAGTATCAAATTGCTAGTAATGTGCATGATGAAGACCTTCAAGAACTTACCACCCAGATCACAAATGAGCTGAAAACCAGAAAGATCAAAGGCAGAGACCACGTCTTTTCTATGCAGACTCCAAGCTTCATCCATGTTCCTGAAAAACCTTTCAATGCCTTCCATTGAACTAGGATTTTAAAGTTGCACTGGCAGTTGATTAAACAGAGCCACAACTAAATAAAATACAATAAATTAAATGCAATATGATTAACACCTGACTATAAAGATTTTACATAGAATTACACTCTTAATTCTGTGCAGGCTTTTTTGTTAATACTATGATTTTAAAGAGCAGGTTGCTCAATATCTGGATTGAAGTTAAATGACATTTTAAATTGCCAGATGAATTATTCTCACTTCCATTCAGTTTATGGTCTGAGTACTGTACTTTTCAGAGTTTAAGATGCACCGGACTATAAGATGCGCCTAGATTTTAGAGGAGGAAAACAAGAAAAATGTATTCTGAACCAAATGGTGTAGTAATATATTACTTAATAAAATACCAGTATAGCAGAATAATTTTTACAACCATGTATACTTTTTACAACTATGTATACTTTTTACAACTCTTCAACTCTGGTATTTGAAGTGCACAAGTCTTAAAGCTGTCAGGTTACAAGACCCTTGCTCCCTTAACCCTTTACAAAAAAAACAACAACCCAGGAGTGTTCAAACCTGACAGCTTTAAGACTTGTGCACTTCGACTTCCGGTTCCGGCTCCAGCGGTGACGGGCGAGCCTAGGGCTCGCTCGCCGCTTTGTTTCTTTTCCTGCCCCCCCACGGGGGCGAGACGCCCCGTTTTTGGGGGTCTCCCGTAAAGCCAGCTTGCCTGGGTCGTCCTCCCCCAGCGGCAGCTGGGAAGCGACCCTTGTCTTCGGCTTAGGTGGAGGAGGACATGCTGCGGGGGGTTTCCCCTTCGCCAATGGCGGGCGGCATCGTTTTGAAACCATGGACAGAGCTGGCCGTCTGAGTCGGAAGGCTTCCCGGGGCTTCGGCTGCGAGGGGGAAAGTGAATGGTTTTAAACATTTTTTTTTCTGCTGTCAGCCTGGGCTGAAAGAACTTGGAGGGGGGTGTCTGCTTGTTAAACCCCCCCTCGGACTAAAGCGGCACTTAAGAATGGCTCCTCGCTGCGAGGAAGTGGATATCTTTAATCTGGACTGTTTGAAACAAGGGAAAGTGATCTGCGGTTTGTCTTTGAAACAAAGTATCTAGGTCTGGCTGACTTGAAACATTTTTTTTAACCACTCTCTCCTTCTGGCTCTAAGTCTGGGCGGTGGAAAATGGCTTCTCTTTGTCCCTGAATGACTATTTTACTTATGGAAAATTTCCAGCGTCTCTTTGTGATTTGGACTCCCTCTGGTTACTAAAGAAGATTTTTTTTTTTGGATTTGTGATTTCTTTTCTGGAGTACCTTCGTTACTATAATTATTGATCTGGAAAACTGTTTCTCTCTTGGTTCCTGAACTTTACAACCCTGAACTGAACTTTTGGCTCCTGACTTGCCTCAACAGCCCCACCCAAAAAACGCCATTTTAGTGGCACTGATTTTAACAGCTAATCATGGCACAAGAATCAGCACTGGCAAGCTTAGAACTAAGGATGGCCTCTCTAGAATCTGTTATACAAACTTTGGTACAAGAAATCCAGGCCCAGAGGGCAGAAAATATCAACTTTAAAAAGGAATTATTGGACACACGGAAACAAGTGCTGGAGAACACGCAGAAGAATGAAGAACTGGAAGGGGGGCTGGCGGGGGCTAAGGGAGAGATTAAAAATGTTACTAATGAGGTTGTGGAAATAAATGGGCATGTGTCTAGGATTGATATGGAAAGGATGACATATTTTTTGAGATTTCAGAATGTTTCTGAGGAAACTGGTGAATGTCTCCCTGAACTCATGAGCACAATTATAGCAGACTATTTACATAAACCTAAGGATGAGATCAGGGGGGACATTGACCTAGCCTACAGAATTAACTCTGCATATGCCAGGATAAATGAAGTACCCAGAGAGATACATGTTAAATTTGTTAGAAGGTCAATCAGAGAGGAAATCTTGAAAGTGCAAAGAGGAGGTCCGTTAATTTACCAACAAAAGGAGGTTGCCATCCTGAAGCAGATCCCAAGAAAGATTAGAGAAGCAAGAAGGAAATTTTCCTTCTTGTCCAAAAAATTGTTTGACCACGGGATCTGGTTCAGGTGGGTGACGCCCGAAGGGATGCTGGTGTTCTGGGAAGGAGGAAGAGTGAGGATTAAAACAGTTGCTGAGGCGGAAGCCTTTCTTAAAAAACATTCCTCTTTCCTGGGGGAAGATCCAGGGGGGGCAGGGGGGGCCACGGCCCCGCCCGCTGGGGGCCTGGAAGGAGAGATAAAAGATACAATTGCCAAGAGACTTAGATCTAAAAAATAACTTTGCCTTGATTTTTTGAATAATATTGTATAACATGTGCATCGGGATTTTGGTAAATGACTGACAGCATAGAACTGAGAACTTAGAACTATGTACTTGCTTTCACTTTGTAGTGTACGGAAAATGTTTTTTGTTAATGATCTATTTTGATGTCCCGGTAGGGCCGACAACTTTGACGTGAATGCTCTTAAAATTTCTTTGTATCCCTTACCCTATCCTATTGAAAATCTGTAAAACCAATAAAACTTTTTCAATAAAAAAAAAAAAAAAGACTTGTGCACTTCAATTCCCAGAATTTCTCCTCCAGTCATGTTGGCTCAGGAACTCTGGCATTCGAAGTGTGCAAGTCTTAAAGCTGTCAAGTTACAAGATCATTGCACCTCTAACCCTTTACAACCCCTCCCCAAAAAACCCCTAAAACTTTATTTTTTAAAGCATTTTGTACCCAGAGAAAGTCGGAACAAGGCACACCAGCCACATACCACTTCCACTGACCTTGAAGTCTTTCTCTCGCACTGCCAAAACCCCTTGCTGGTCTTCACCTGTGGTTGCTCCTTCAACCTCCCACCCATTGAGGATGTGCAGTGGTCCTCCTGGAGGGGTAGCTGAGGGGCACTTCCCCCCCCCCCGAATAGCGCATAGGCGGAGGAAAGTGAGAGGGGAGCGTCAGAAGAAGGCAAGGCAGCCTCAGAGGCATCCCTTATCGGCCTGAAAACAAAGCGGCAGCAAGGAAGGAGTCTCTGGTGGCTGCAGCAGCAGTAGAAGCACTAAAGCACAATCCTGGGCAGTCAGCTCTGGCTCTCCCTTCCCTGAGCATGTCCTGCTGCTGTTGGCACCACTTTTGGTGAATCTGGCTTGGTGGCAGAGCTCTTGCCATCATTGCTGCTCTCCGGTGCAGCAAAATGCCAATTCAAATGAGTGGGTTTGCTTAATGACTTGGGCATTTAAAACTGCAGTGTTGACATAATAAATGTGGTGTTTGCTTAACTGCCATGAAAACGATTCTGGTCACCAAAGATGCATTGACTTAAAACCATAATGACGTAAGTAATTCAGGGCTTAATTATAGTTTAATATTAGGATTAATTCTACACATTCCTGAAAAATTGTTTAATTGACACTTTGGATCATTGGATTTTACAAAGAATATAATGTTTTAATATCTGATACATTATTTATAAGTATTACATATCTTACCTTTGAATTTACAAATGAATGCTGGTAAAGAAATAACATTTTAATATTTTCAGTTTCTTCTAGTAAACTCATTGTGTTCTTCGGTAGCTCTTTTCATATTAAATCGAATATCTCCAGTTCTCAAGGACAGAGCTTCAGGTATTTATGGTTTGCTTCCACAATTAGAAAGTCAAAGTTGCAAAAATAATTAAAGTAATTGTTTCAAAAAAAATACGAGAAAACAAAAGAAAAGAGGGTGGTGAAATTTCATCAAATACATGGCAATAAGAATTACCACTATTCACAGAAGCACAAATACAGGAAATATATTTGGAATATTCGCATTTATTCATTCCATCCAGGTTTATCTAGCCCCATGTAAATTATACCACATACTGGTATAAATTATACTCACCTCAGAGAGTTGTGCAGAACATAGGAGAACAGTGTATCACGTATGTTCACCACCTTGATTTCCTTTTAATACAGGGAGGATAAAAATCTAATAAATAAATAAAATCAGAGATATCACAGAAGCAACTTAACACACTAAGGAAAGTTCTAGCAACATACTGTATTTTTGGGAGTATAAAATGCACCGGAGTATAAGACGCACCCAGGTTTTGAAGAGTCAATTGTTTTTAAAAAGTAGGTAGGTAGATAGGTAGGTAGGGAGGGAGGGAGGGAGAGAGAGAGAGAGAGAGAGAGAGAGAGAGAGAGAGAGAGAGAGAGAGAGAGAGAGAGAGAGAATACAGTAGGTAGGTAGGGAGAGAGAGAAAGTAGGTAGGTAGGTAGGTAGGTAGGTAGGTAGGTAGGAAGGTAGGTAGGTAGGTAGGTAAAGGGATAGAGAGAGAAAAATAGAAAGAGAGAGTGGTACCTTGCTCAATAGTAGCAACTGTGAGAGGGATCTAGGAATCCTAGTGGACAACCATTTAAATATGAGCCAGCAGTGTGCAGCAGCTGCCAAAAAAGCCAACACAGTTCTAGGCTGCATAAACAGAGGGATAGAATCTAGATCACGTGAAGTGTTAATGCCACTGTATAGTGCCTTGGTAAGGCCACACTTGGAATACTGCATACAGTTTTGGTCGCCACGATGTAGAAAAGACGTGGAGACTCTGGAAAGAGTGCAGAGAAGAGCAACCAAGATGATTAGGGGACTGGAGGCTAAAACATATGAAGAACAGTTGCAGGAACTGGGTATGTCTAGTTTGATGAAGAGAAGGACCAGGGGAGACATTATAGCAGTGTTCCGATATCTCAGAGGGTGCCACAAAGAAGAGGGAGTCAAACTATTCTCCAAGGCACCTGGGGGCAGGACAAGAAGCAATGGGTGGAAACTAATCAAGGAGAGAAGCAACTTAGAACTAAGGAGAAATTTCCTGACAGTTAGAACAATTAACCTCTGGAACAGCTTGCCTCCAGAAGTTGTGAATGCCCCAACCCTGGAAGTCTTTAAGAAGATGTTAGATAGCCATTTGTCTGAAATGGTATAAAGTTCCTGCCCACGCAGGGGGTTGGACTGGAAGACCTACAAGGTCCCTTCCAACTCTGCTATTGTATTGTATTGTTTGAAATAAACTGTATATTTTAAATTTTTATTTTATATAGTTCTTTCTTTTAATTTTGTCCTTTTTAAAGGAAGCTGTGGTGCCTTATCTAAGGAACTGATTGGAACATATCCAAATTGTACTGTGACACTGTTTGACCTCCCTGAAGTAGTGGAAATATCAAAGAAATATCATGTCTTCTCAGAAGCATCGCGGATTACTTTCCATGGAGGTAAACTGGGGTTTATTCTAGCATTTCTGCCAATGTCAGAACATGATGAGATGGAAGAACTTAATTTGCATTAAATGATAGATTGGAGAAAAAAGCATTTCCCCACAATGATATTTTAAAATATATCTTAATTATTTCATTTCAGGGGATTTTTTTAAGGATCCAATTCCCGAAGCAGATTTGTACATTTTGGCCAGGATCCTGTTTGATTGGAATGATGAAAAGTGCCTGCAGCTTCTAAACAAAATGTTTAATGCCTGTAAGCCTGGTATGTACCTATATTGCTGTATTCATGAAAACTGTAGACTATGGCAGGGGAGCCAATCCTCTATACTTTTGTATACTATTTTGCATACTTCTACTGTTGAGCGAACAAAGGAATTTAGAAATGAACCACTGGCTCACGGATTAGTGCTGCCAAGATTTGGATTCCTTTGGATTCCTAAACCATGGTCTCCATTACCTCCATGAAGGGCTTCTGGCAAGGGATGGGCTGCACCTCCCAAAAACTAGGAAGAATATATTTTGTTAAACAACTAGCTAAACATGTCAGGATCATAAACTAAAAATGAGGGTTGGAAGATTTGATCAATCTTGAGGATCTCTGAGACTTAATTTCAAACATAAACCTCAACATAGCCAAACCACATAATGATTACCTTGCTTAACAATTGCATTGTTTAACTACTGTTACTGCTTGAAGTGAGAGTCAGGAAAGAGAAATAGTGGGAGAAGTTGTAAACAGCAAAAGATAGTGTAGGCAGGATGAAGAATTAGATCTGTTATCTGGACTCGATTGTATCCACCAATTGACTTGGGAAGATGCCTGATATGAGAGAAATAATGTTAAAAGAAAGGAAAATAAAATTGTTGCAGAATATTTACTTAATCTCATCCCCCAAAAGTAACAGGGAGGAGGCTTTTTTTTGCATGCAAAAAGTGTTTTATATTGTATGAAGCCAGAAATCTTTTCTCTCAAACTTGCTTTACATGGAGCAATTTGGCATCTGTTTATTTTTCTTCATGATATAATATGTACTCCATTCAGATATACCAGGACTGCTCAATATATTTCCCCTTTTATGAAATGTAGAACATCATCTGTCTTAATTTTCCTACCCTAAATTTCTTTGGATTAAGGATTGTATACAAGTTGCATTTTTCCAGTGAGGGAAATCACAGAATGAAGAACAGCATCCCAATACATTCACCTATTGAAAAACTTCTTATATTTTGAAGAAATTGCTTGTTTTCTAGGGGAATATTTTCTTTGAGTAAGGGATGCACATGGCAGCTGGACTAGGAGGAGCCATCCTGCATTTTCCCAGTCAAAGAAAGTGCAAGGTAGCCAACAATATGGAAAGGAAGGGAGAAGATTGTGGCAGTGGACAGAGCTTTGGGGTGCATTTTATCTTCATAAGTATCAGCAAAAATGAGGATACACCTGCAATGACTTCATAGCTGCCTTAGAATATAAACCATATCCAACATGCAAAGGTACCTTGCTTACAAAATGGCCTTTCTCTCAGAGGTGGTATTTAGCCAGTTCTGACGGGTTCTGGAGAACCAGTAGTGGAAATTTTGAGAGTGGGGAGGGAATAGGGATTTTGTGGTATCCTTCTCCTGCCATGCCCACAAAGCCACCCACAGAACTGGTAGTAAAAAAAATTGAATCCCACCACTGCTTTCTCTATATAACTTAATGCTACTCTAGTTAAACTTACGTCATTTACATTATTGATCTTAGTAGTCAAGGAAACATGATGTATGATATTATAACTGCAACATAGTCACATCTGAAGTGTATATTATTATTATTATTATTATTATTATTATTATTATTATTATTATTATTATTATTATTATTATTATTATTATTATTATTATTATTATTATTATTATTATGTGGTTAATCTTTGGTGAGATTCACAGCCTTTGGGGCTGGTTGGTAGCTCAACAGCTCGAATCCTAACCAAGGACCTAGGAACTGTCAAGGTAACGTCGGAGGATATAAGCTGTTCCAAGCAGGGTGGCCCTTTGTAGAGTCAGAATGCTCAAGTCCGGCAAACCTAGAACCTCCACATAGCGAGGCAGTCCCCTAGGTATTGCTCCAATCACAATTGGGACAACACGCGACTTTCTCTTCCACAGGCACTCAACTTCAATTTACAAGTCCCGGTATTTTGTGATTTTTTCTTGCTGCTTATTTTCAATTCGGTATTGCAATGTCAACGAACCATACTTTTTTCTTTTCAATTATTGTTATATCAGGTGTGTTGTAAGACAAGTGCCTGTTCCACAAGATCTTGACTTTCTCATTCTCTAAAACTTTCTCAACCTGATGTTCCCAGTGATTTTTGCTGTACTCAAATCCAATCTTCTGGCACAGTTCCCAGTGAATGATGATATTATCATTATTGTTGTTGTTGTTGTTGTTATTATTATTATTATTAACACTTTGACAGGTGGTGGAGTATTAATAGTGGAACCAACATTAGATAAAGATAAGACTCTGCCTTTTCCTATTGCCATGTACTCAATCATACTGCTGCTTATTACTGAAGGAAAAATGTGGACCCCATCAGAGTATCATTCATTCCTCAGCACAGCTGGCTTCAGAGATATACAGCTAAAGAAAGGAAATATATTTGATGTTATTTTGGCCAGAAAATAATTTTGCTAAAGTTGCTTCATGCCTGCCAAGTGTTGACAGAAAATTATTCCAATATACTGTACAGTGTTTACTGACTTTGATTATATAGTGATACAACTGTTTACTCTCACCTTGCCTGAAGTTATCGAAGTAAATTGGAGATCCCTGTCTTAGATGTTGTATCTGGAGGTTTGATTGTATAAAAACATTCAGCTTGAGCATTTCTAATAGGAATTTATTCTGACTCTTGTAATATTGTCAGGAATATGAAGTGTGATGTTTGGAATTTTGACTTCACTTTCACAACAATCTCTGGAATTTCACACTCTATTATCTTTTGGTTTTTGCCTTAGACAAGGAATGGCATTTTTGGCAGGAGATGTCCAGAATTAGAAAAGTTGACATCAAAGCAATAGTTGACATTTTTTAAAAGTATTTATTTCATATGCATTCAATGATAATATTTCAGGAAGCATTTGATACAATTCGATCGGTCTTGGGGAGGGGCAGGGGCGGCAGGAGACAGGATGTCCACCGTGGGTCGGGAGATCGTTGCCGTTGGTTGTGAGAGGTCACTTGCCCCAACCCCCTGTGCTCCGGGGCCCCCGGCTGATGTTTTGTAATGCCAGGTCCGTTGTGAACAAAGCCCCCTTATTCATGACCTTGTGTCAGAGGGGGACCCGGACCTGGTGGGAATCACAGAGACCTGGTTGGGCCCCGAGGGGGGTGCACCCCTCGTGGATATGTGCGCACCGGGCTACCGTGCATTTCATCAGCCCTGGGCCCTGGGTAGGGGTGGAGGGGTGGCGGTTATTGTTAAGGAAGGTCTTGAGCCGAGAGAGACCACTGTCCCTCAGATGACCGGTTGTGAGTCCCTCTACATGAAGTGGGGCCTAAGGAGGCAGTTGGGCTTGCTGCCTGTATACCTGGCTCCCCGCTATGTAACAGCAGCCCTGCCCGAGTTGCTCGAGGTGATCGCCGAGATGGCGGTGGAGACCCCAGACTGATATTCATGGGGGACTTTAACTTGCCATAGGCGGGTGAAACATCTGAGGCGGCTCGGGAGTTCATGGCTTCCATGACGGCTATGGACCTGACCCAATTAGTTCAGGGCCCCACTCACGAGGGAGGACACACACTGGATCTGATTTTTGTCTCTGGGCAATGGAGTAGTGATCTTGGAACAGGGGATTTAGCCATCTCACCCTTGTCATGGATAGATCACTCTCTCCTTCGGATTGACTTTCCAACCGTCACACCCCACCGCGGGGAGGCGGAACTGGAAACACCCAGGTGGTTCCGCCCCAGGCTCCTGATGGACCTGGAAAGGTTCCAGAGGGAGCTTGGGCCAATACCTGTGTCCTTGACCCACGACTCGACTGAGGACCTTGTGGCCTCTCAAGCGGTGTCGAATCACCCAGGCCCCCTGGTTTACCAAGGGGCTGCGGAAGATGAAACGCCGCAAGAGACGCCAGGTAAGTCCAACACTGGCCATCGGGGGCGAACATCTAGCACCCGTGGAGAGGGCGCGCAACTTGGGTGTCCTCCTGGATTCCCGGCTGACCATGGAGGACCATGTGATGGCCGTGGCCAGGGGAGCATTTTATCAGGTACGCCTGATATGCCAGTTGCACCCCTTACTGGACCGGGGAGCCCTTCGCACAGTCTCTCAGGCATTAGTGACATCCCAGCTGGACTACTTGATGGAAGATCAAGTGACAGCCGTGGCCAGGAGGGCGTTTTACCAGGTTCGCCTGGTTCGCCAATTGCGCCCCCTATTGGATCGGGACGCCCTTCGCACAGTCACTCATGCTCTCGTGACATCCCGACTGGACTATTGTAACTCTCTCTACATGGGGCTGCCCCTGAGGTGCACCCGGAGGCTTCAGCTAGTCCAGAATGCAGCCGCGCGAGCAATTATGGGGACCGCAAGGTCTACCCATGTAACACCGCTCTTGCGCGAGCTGCACTGGCTGCCTGTCGTCTTCCGGGTGCGCTTCAAGGTGCTAATCATCATCTTTAAAGCGCTCCATGGCTCGGGACCTAGCTATCTGCAGGATCGGATCCTGCCTCATACATCCTCACGGCCGATTCGCTCCCACAGAGAGGGGCTTCTCCGGGTGCCGTCCACTAGACTGTGTCAGCGGGCGACACCCAGGGGAAGGGCGCTCTCTGTGGCGGGCCCGGCCCTCTGGAACGACCTTCC
Source organism: Rhabdophis nuchalis (assembly GCA_039707465.1). Taxonomy (NCBI): domain Eukaryota; kingdom Metazoa; phylum Chordata; class Lepidosauria; order Squamata; family Natricidae; genus Rhabdophis; species Rhabdophis nuchalis. The sequence continues at coordinate 35,062,266 of CM077651.1, read as the reverse complement.
CCCCGACATCAGGACAACTACGGACCTCCGCTCCTTCCGTCTTAAATTAAAAACTTACTTTTTCCGTCTGGCCGGCCTGGGATAGCCTCCTTGCCTTGGGATTTTATAGAATAGGTTTTAGTTTAATTGGGATTTTAGCACAGGGTTTATTTAATTGGTTCTTAAATTTTGTTGGTATATTTATTGTTGTTTGTTATTTATTGCTTTTATGCTACCTGTGCACCGCCCCGAGTCCCCATGGGGAGAGGGGGCGGTCTAGAAATAATAAATTTCATTTTCATTTCATTTCACTACTGCAATGCTCTCTACGTGGGGCTCCCCTTGAGGTGCACTCGAAGGTTGCAGTTAGTCCAGAATGCGGCCGTGCGGGTGATTATGGGTGCCTCAAGGCAATCCCACATAACACCTCTCCTGTGTGAGCTGCACTGGCTACCTGTGGCCTTTCGGGTGCGCTTCAAGGTGCTGATGACCATCTTCAAAGCGCTCCATGGCTCGGGGCCTAGCTATATATGCGACCGCCTCCTGCCCCATACATCCCTTCGACCGATCTGCTCCCACAGAGAGGGCCTTCTCCGGGTACCGTCGGCCAGGCAATGCTGGTTGGCGATGCCCAGGGGAAGAGCCTTCTCTGTGGCGGGCCCAGCCCTCTGGAACGACCTACGCATCATCGGGGACCTCTGCCTTTTCCGCCAACGTCTTAAAACCTATTTATTCCAACAAGCCGGCCTAGCAAAAACCCCGTTTCTGACTTTTATAGGGAAAATTTTAAATTGTAGAGTCTTATTAGTTTTAGCACAGGGATAGTTTAATAGTTTTTAATAATTATGTATTTTTGTATTTTTGTATTTTGTATGGTTTTAATAAAGCCTGTGCGCCGCTCCTTTTTTTAGGAGAAGGGCGGGGTATAAATTTAAATAAATAAATAAAATAAAATAAAATAAATAAATCTACTATTTGAAATTTGGAAAGGCTACTGGCCTAATTGACTTCATATAGATTGATGTAAAAACACACAGAGCTCAATCTTCCTTGTCCCTCTCCTCTTCTCCCCTTTCTTTCCCTTGGTAGGATTTTGACTCCTGGCATCTGTCTGGAGAATCCCCTGGGTTTGCACCTGAGATGGGACTAGGACTCAGGGTCTTCAGTTTCTGATCTTCATGACTTAACCGTTGCTCGCTCCGATATACAGTGGTACCTCGGTTCACGAACTTAATTCGTGAAACGACTCTGGTCGTGAACCGAATTGGTCGTGAACCGAGGCACAATTTCCCATAGGGTTCAATGTAAATCCGGTTAATCCGTTCTGACCTTGTTTTTTGGTTTTTGAAGCACCCAAAATATGAAAAAAATTACAAGACACATTTGTACAGTTCTCACCTTGTACTGTATTTTGGTTTTTGAAGCATCCAAAATATGAAAAAAAATTACACATTTGTACAGTTCTGCCCTGGTTTTTAGGTTATGGAAGCACCCAAAATATGAAACAAATTACAAAACACATTTGTACATTTCTGCCCTGGTTTTTAGGTTATGGAAGCACCCAAAATATGAAACAAATTACAAGACACATTTGTACATTTCTGACCTGGTTTTTAGGTTATGGAAGCACCCAAAATATGAAACAAATTACAAGACACCTTTGTACATTTCTGCCCTGGTTTTTAGGTTATGGAAGCACCCAAAATATGAAACAAATTACACATTTGTACATTTCTGACCTGGTTTTTAGGTTATGGAAGCACCCAAAATATGAAACAAATTACAAAACACATTTGTACAGTGTGGTAATGTACAGTATACAGTAAAGAGAGAACACCAAGCTTGCTTGAGATGACTTCTGGCATGGATGAAGGCAGGTGGGAGGTGGTTATTGTTTGTAGGGAGAGTCCCCCTCCATAAGGACATCAAGGGGATCTTCTTCAGGGCTTTCCTCTCTCCTTTGTCTCTTAGCTGCAGGCTCAGTTTTGCTGAAAAATCTGTCCAATGTCACTTGTCTTTTCCTGCGCTGCAAAACCTTCCGGAAATGAGAGACCACATTATCATCCATGAGATTTAACACTCTGTTCATGACAGTTATGTTGGGGTGGTACTTTTCAAAAAAAATCATGGCACTCATGCCATTTTAGCATAATGGATTTTATGGCATCACTGGTAACCTCCTCCCTCTCTTCCTCCTCCTCTGTTGAATGCTCCTCAAGAAGTGCCTTTCGCTGCTCACTGTGGCGTTCAGAAAGTTCCTCAGTGGTCAGCTCCTCCCTATGTTCCTCAACAAGGTCTTCCACATCAGCACCGTCAATGTCCAGACCCATACTCTTGCCCATGGACACAATTTCATCCACTACCTCTGTGTCAGACCCTTCTAGGTCTATGTCATGTTCATGTTCCTGTTCAGTGGCACATTCTGGCCACAGTTTCCTCCAGGCTGAAGTTAGGGTTCGGGGAGTGACCTCTTGCCAGGCTTTGTCAATGAGGTTAATGCAGTGGACAACATTGAAATGTTTCTTCCAGAACTCTTTTAAAGTCAAGGACGTCTCTTCAGTGACATTATAGCACCTAGTGAAGAGCGCCTTTGTGTACAGCTTCTTGAAGTTGCAGATGACTTGCTGGTCCATTGGTTGCAGAAGTGGTGTTGTGTTGGGGGGGAGGAACTTGACCCTGATGAAGTCATACTCAGCATCCATATCATCCAGCAAGACTGGAGGGTGTGCTGGGGCATTGTCCATTAGAAGAAGGCACCTTTCAGGCAGCTGGTTATCAGAGAGATACTTTTTGACGGTGGGTGCGAACACCTCGTGCAGCCATTCCATGAACAATTGCCTTGTCACCCAAGCTTTGGCATTGGATCTCCACATGACGGGCAGTCTGGCCTTGTTGACATTTTGTTGCCTAAATGCACAAGGGGTCTGTGAATGGTACACCAATAGTGGTTTAATTTTCAGATCGCCGCTTGCGTTGGCACACAGCAAAAGGGTCAATCTGTCCTTCATGGGCTTGTGCCCTGGTAGTGCCTTTTCCTCCTGCGTGATATAGGTTCTGTTTGGCATTTTTTTCCAGAAGAGCCCTGTTTCATCACAGTTGAAGACTTGTTGAGCGACGTATCCTTCTGTCGCCATGAATTCTGCAAATTCTAACTTGTAGGCTTCTGCTGCGGCCTTGTCAGAGCTGGAAGCCTCACCATGTCTAATCATACTGTGGATGCCACTTCTCCTGCGGAATTTTTCAAACCATCCCCTACTGGCTTTAAATTCGTCACTTGTGGCACTTGTAGAGGGGCTTCTTTGCACTAAATCACTGTGCAATCTCCTGGCTTTCTCACAGATCATAGTTTCACTAACGCTATCACCTGCCAGCTGTTTCTCATTCACCCACACCAACAAAAGTTTTTCCACCTCTTCCAGCACTTGCGTCCTCTGCTTGGTTAATCTTGTTACTCCTTTTGCAACATCAGCTACTTTGATGGCGGCTTTGTTTTTCAAAATAGTCGAGATTGTTGACTTTGGCATCTTGTACTCCGAGGCCAGATCAGTCACACGAATACCACGGTCATGCTTTTCTACAATTTCCTTCTTCAGCTCAATGGTTATTTTCTTCACAGCCTTGCTGTCACTTTCATTGCTCCTCCGCACTCTCTTCTTTCCACCATGCTTGCGCTGCATATCCTTGTCACCTGCATTCCCAGGTTGCACATCATCTCCTGCATTTCCAGGTTGCACATCATCTCCTGCATTCCCAGGTTGCAAATCATCTCCTGCATTTCCAGGTTGCACATCATCTCCTGCATTCCCAGGTTGCACATCATCTCCTGCATTTCCAGGTTGCACATCATCTCCTGCATTCCCAGGTTGCACATCAAGTCCTGCATTCCCAGGTTGCACATCATCTCCTGCATTCCCAGGTTGCACATCAAGTCCTGCATTCCCAGGTTGCACATCACCACTTGCAATTCCAGGTTGCACATCAAGTCCTGCATTCCCAGGTTGCACATCACCACTTGCAATTCCAGGTTGCACATCAAGTCCTGCATTCCCAGTTTGCACAACATCACCACTTGCATTCCCAGTTTGCACACTGCATTGCTGCTCCGCACTTTCTTCTTTCCACCATGCTTCCTGGGCGCCATTTTGCAGTCAGCTTCTCTGTGTCGTTTTCTGTGTCTCTCTCCACGAACGTTCGTACAGGAAGGAAGTCGCAACCATGTGACAAAAAGGAAATACGTTCGTAGATAAAATGTCCGCGGCTCCGGTTCGTGAAGCGAGGCGGAGTTCGTGAACCCGAGCATTTTTACGAACTTTTCTGTTCGTGAAGCGAGGGCGGAGTTCGTGAAGCAAGGCAGAGTTCGTGAAGCGAGGCGGAGTTCGTGAAGCGGAGCATATTTTTACGAACTTTTCCGTTCATGAACCGAAACGGTGTTCGTGAACCGGAGCACATTTTTTGGAAAATTTCTGGTCGTAAACCGAATTGGTCGTGAACAGAGGCGTTCATGAACCGAGGTACCACTGTAATTAGAATATGTAATGAGCCTTTGGGAAAGGGGACTGTTCCCACGTCATTTGTGAGGCTTATGTAATGATGTTTTTAAAGTTAGTTCTTAACTCATAGACTGCATATGTTATTGCTTGCTATCCTAAATATAGATGAAATGATCTTAACTGCAATTCTCACAGGAGGATTAAATAAGAGATTATCAACAAAAATAATTTATGTATGTTCTTTTTCTCTCTAACAGATGCCAAGTTTCTGTTAACATGGACTATTTAGAGTTATGTTAGCAATATCTTCTGTATAATATGAAATAACTCTGGTGGCCTTGGTTATAGGAAAAGCTTTTGATATGATGGTAAAATAAAAGATAAAAATCAATAAAATAAAAAATTAAAATCAATTTGGATCCTGTTTAATTTTATTTAATTTTTTTGGGATTAAAATTTATTATTCCAGTCCCATTTGAATATCTACTAATAGTATTTTTGATATACAGAGGAACTCATAAAATATGGCATCTATCTTCTTTTATATTTAATTTGAATTTGGAACCTTATTAAGCAATCTTGTAATATTCAAGGTATATAAGGAATTGACCTTCTGTTTTTACTGTAGTTCTCTATTGTGGTTTGTGGAACCTGCCCAGCAATAGAGGAAATATTGTGGGTATATATTAAATTGATATAAACCTAATACTTTACAAGGTTTTGTTAGAATTTGGATTTTGAAAAAAACAGCAAAAAAGCCATACACACTATTATTATCTTAATTTGCAGTTTTTAGAGACAGCTAAAACTGAATTTATGATATAAATGCTGGCTCAAACTATTTGAGTCTAACCATGAAATACCAGAATAAAAATAATGTCAATTTATATTGTATCACAAAAAATATGTGAAAACAAACAACTTCTATGTTATTTTTTCAAAATAAGTTTCAAGTTTGTCAACGAACCATACTTTTTTCTTTTCAATTATTGTTATATCAGGTGTGTTGTGCCTGTCCCACAAGATCTTGACTTTCTCATTCTCTAAAACTTTCTCAACCTGATGTTCCCAGTGATTTTTGCTGTACTCAAATCCAATCTTCTGGTACAGTTCCCAGTGAATGATGATATTATTGTTGTTGTTGTTGTTGTTGTTGTTGTTGTTGTTGTTGTTATTATTATTATTATTATTATTATTATTATTATTATTAACATTTTGTCAGGTGGTGGAGTATTAATAGTGGAACCCGTCTCCAACCTTCACTTTTTAGTGAAGGTTGTAGAGAGTGTGGTGGCTCAACAGTTTCCGCGACACTTGGAGGAAGTTGATTATCTAGACCCGTGCCAGTCCGGCTTCTGACCCGGTTACAGCACCGAGATGGCATTGGTTGCGTTGGTTGATGATCTCTGGAGGGTGCGGGATAGAGGATATTCCTCTATCCTAGTCCTATTAGACCTCTCAGCGGCTTTTGATACCATTGACCATGGTATCCTATTGCGCCGACTGGGGGGGTTGGGGCTGGGAGGCACCGTTCTGCGGGGGTTCTCGTCCAACCTCTCTGGTCGGTCGCAATATGTGTTGGCAAGGGGGCAGAGGTTGGCCTCGAGGCCCCTCATATGTGGGGTTCCTCAAGGGTCGGTCCTCTTGCCCCTACTGTTCAACACATATATGAAGCCGCTGGGCGAGATCATCCGTGGTTTTGGGGTGGGATATCATCTGTACGCTGACGATACTCAGCTGTACATATCCACCCCAGACCACCCCAACGATGCCGTCGAGGTCATGTCCCGGTGTTTGGAGGCCGTACGGATCTGGATGGGTAGTAACAAACTCAAGCTCAACCCGTCCAAGACTGAGTGGCTGTGGCTTCCGGCACCCCGGTTCAGCCAGATTACTCCAACTCTGGCCATTGGGGGCGAAACACCAGCCCCGTGGAGAGGGCACGCAATTTGGGTGTCCTCCAGGATTCCCGGCTGTCCATGGAGGACCATGTGGAGGCCGTGGCCAGGGGGGCGTTTCATCAGGTACGCCTGATGCGCCAATTGCACCCCTTACTGGACCGGGATGCCTTACGCACAGTCACTCAAGCACTCGGACCTCTCAACTCGACTACTGTAATGCTCTCTACATGGGGCTTTCCTTGAGGTGCACTCGAAAGCTGCAGTTAGTCCAGAATGCAGCCGCGTGGGTGATTACGGGAGCGCCTAGACACTCCCATATAACACCAATCCTGCGCGAGCTGCACTGGCTTCCTGTGGTCTTTCGGGTGCGCTTCAAGGTTCTGACGACCATCTTCAAAGCGCTCCATGGTTCGGGGCCTAGTTATATGCGAGACCGCCTCCTGCCCCATACATCCCTTAGACCGATACGCTCCCACAGAGAGGGCCTTCTCAGGGTGCCGTCGGCCGGGCAATGCCGACTGGCGACACCCAGGGGAAGAGCCTTCTCTGTGGTGGGCCCAGCCCTTTGGAATGACCTACCCCCTGAACTTCGCACCATCTCTGACCTCCGCCTCTTCCGCAAGTGTCTAAAGACACATTTGGTCCATCTAGCCGGCCTAGCGTAACCTCCACAACTGACTTTTAGATAGTTTTAAATTTGGGGATTTTAATTTGGTTTTAGCGCAGGATTTCATTGAATATGTTTTTAAAAATTTTATATGGTTTTGTATGTATTTTTAATATTCCTGTGCGCCGCCCTGAGTCCGTTGGAGAAAGGCGGGGTATAAATTGAATAAATGAAATGAAATGAAAATGAACAAACATTAGATAAAGATAAGACTCTGCCTTTTCCTATTGCCATGTACTCCATCATACTGCTGCTTATTACTGAAGGAAAAATGCGGACCCCATCAGAGTATCATTCATTCCTCAGCACAGCTGGCTTCAGAGATATACAGCTAAAGAAAGGAAATATATTTGATGTTATTTTGGCCAGAAAATAATTTTGCTAAAGTTGCTTCATGCTTGCCAAGTGTTGACAGAAAATTATTCCAATATACTGTACAGTGTTTACTGACTTTGATTATATAGTGATACAACTGTTTACTCTCACCTTGCCTGAAGTTATCGAAGTAAATTGGAGATCCCTGTCTTAGATGTTGTATCTGGAGGTTTGATTGTATAAAAACATTCAGCTTGAGCATTTCTAATAGGAATTTATTCTGACTCTTGTAATATTGTCAGGAATATGAAGTGTAATGTTTGGAATTTTGACTTCACTTTCACAACAATCTTTGGTCTGGAATTTCACACTCTATTATCTTTTGGTTTTTGCCTTAGACAAGGAATGGCATTTTTGGCAGGAGATGTCCAGAATTAGAAAAGTTGACATCAAAGCAATAGTTGACATTTTTAAAAAGTATTTATTTCATATGCATTCAATGATAATATTTCAGGAGGCATTTGATACAATTCGATCGGTCTTGGGGAGGGGCAGGGGCGGCAGGAGACAGGATGTCCACCGTGGGTCGGGAGATCGTTGCCGTTGGTTGTGAGAGGTCACTTGCCCCAACCCCCTGTGCTCCGCTCGCGGGCTAGGCGGTCAAGGATCACAGCATGGGGGCCCCCGGCTGACGTTTTGTAATGCCAGGTCCGTGGTGAACAAAGCCCCACTTATTCATGACCTTGTGTCAGAGGGGGATCCGGACCTGGTGGGAATCACAGAGACCTGGTTGGGCCCCGAGGGGGTGCACCCCTCGTGGATATGTGCGCACCGGGCTACCATGCATTTCATCAGCCCCGGGCCCTGGGTAGGGGTGGAGGGGTGGCGGTTATTGTTAAGGAAGGTCTTGAGCCGAGGGAGACCACTGTCCCTCAGATGACCAGTTGTGAGTCCCTCTACGTGAAGTGGGGCCTAAGGAGGCAGTTGGGCTTGCTGCTTGTATACCTGGCTCGCCGCTATGTAACAGCAGCCCTGCCCGAGTTGCTCGAGGTGATCGCCGAGATGGCGGTGGAGACCCCCAGACTGATATTCATGGGGGACTTTAACTTGCCATTGGCGGGCGAAACATCCGAGGCGGCTCGGGAGTTCATGGCTTCCATGACGGCTATGGACCTGACCCAATTAGTTCAGGGCCCCACTCATGAGGGAGGACATACACTGGATCTGATTTTTGTCTCTGGGCAATGGAGTAGTGATCTTGGAACAGGGGATTTAGCCATCTCACCCTTGTCATGGATAGATCACTCTCTCCTTCGGATTGACTTTCCAACCGTCACACCCCACCGCGGGGAGGCGGAACTGGAAACACCCAGGTGGTTCCGCCCCAGGCTCCTGATGGACCTGGAAAGGTTCCAGAGGGAGCTTGGGCCAATACCTGTGTCCTTGACCCACGACTTGACTGAGGACCTTGCGGCCTCTCAAGCGGTGTCGAATCACCCAGGCCCCCTGGTTTACCAAGGGTCTGCGGGAGATGAAACGCCGCAAGAGACGCCAGATAAGTCCAACACTGGCCATCGGGGGCGAACAACTAGCACCCGTGGAGAGGGCGCGCAACTTGGGTGTCCTCCTGGATTCCCGGCTGACCATGGAGGACCATGTGATGGCCGTGGCCAGGGGAGCATTTTATCAGGTACGCCTGATACGCCAGTTGCGCCCCTTACTGGACCGGGGAGCCCTTCGCACAGTCTCTCAGGCATTAGTGACATCCCAGCTGGACTACTGCAATGCTCTCTACGTGGGGCTCCCCTTGAGGTGCACTCGAAGGTTGCAGTTAGTCCAGAATGCGGCCGTGCGGGTGATTATGGGTGCCTCAAGGCAATCCCACATAACACCTCTCCTGTGTGAGCTGCACTGGCTACCTGTGGCCTTTCGGGTGCGCTTCAAGGTGCTGATGACCATCTTCAAAGCGCTCCATGGCTCGGGGCCTAGCTATATATGCGACCGCCTCTTGCCCCATACATCCCTTTGACCGATCTGCTCCCACAGAGAGGGCCTTCTCTGGGTACCGTCGGCCAGGCAATGCTGGTTGGCGACGCCCAGGGGAAGAGCCTTCTCTGTGGCGGGCCCAGCCCTCTGGAACGACCTACCCTCTGATCTACGCATCATCGGGGACCTCCGCCTTTTCCGCCAACGTCTTAAAACTTATTTATTCCAACAAGCCGGCCTAGCAAAAACCCCGTTTCTGACTTTTATAGGGAAAATTTTAAATTGTAGAGTCTTATTAGTTTTAGCACAGGGATAGTTTAATAGTTTTTAATAATTATGTATTTTTGTATTTTGTATGGTTTTAATAAAGCCTGTGCGCCGCTCCTTTTTTTAGGAGAAGGGCGGGGTATAAATTTAAATAAATAAATAAAATAAAATAAATAAATCTACTATTTGAAATTTGGAAAGGCTACTGGCCTAATTGACTTCATATAGATTGATGTAAAAACACACAGAGCTCAATCTTCCTTGTCCCTCTCCTCTTCTCCCCTTTCTTTCCCTTGGTAGGATTTTGACTCCTGGCATCTGTCTGGAGAATCCCCTGGGTTTGCACCTGAGATGGGACTAGGACTCAGGGTCTTCAGCTTCTGACCTTCATGACTTAACCATTGCTCGCTCCGATATAATTAGAATTTGTAATGAGCCTTTGGGAAAGGGGACTGTTCCCATGTCATTTGTGAGGCTTATATAATGATGTTTTTAAAGTTAGTTCTTAACTCATAGACTGCATATGTTATTGCTTGCTATCCTAAATATAGATGAAATGATCTTAACTGCAATTCTCACAGGAGGATTAAATAAGAGATTATCAACAAAAATAATAAATGTATGTTCTTTTTCTCTCTAACAGATGCCAAGTTTCTGTTAACATGGACTATTTAGAGTTATGTTAGCAATATCTTCTGTATAATATGAAATAACTCTGGTGGCCTTGGTTATAGGAAAAGCTTTTGATATGATGGTAAAATAAAAGATAAAAATCAATAAAATAAAAAATTAAAATCAATTTGGATCCTGTTTAATTTTATTTAATTTTTTTGGGATTAAAATTTATTATTCCAGTCCCATTTGAATATCTACTAATAGTATTTTTGATATACAGAGGAACTCATAAAATATGGCATCTATCTTCTTTTATATTTAATTTGAATTTGGAACCTTATTAAGCAATCTTGTAATATTCAAGGTATATAAGGAATTGACCTTCTGTTTTTACTGTAGTTCTCTATTGTGGTTTGTGGAACCTGCCCAGCAATAGAGGAAATATTGTGGGTATATATTAAATTGATATAAACCTAATACTTTACAAGGTTTTGTTAGAATTTGGATTTTGAAAAAAACAGCAAAAAAGCCATACACACTATTATTATCTTAATTTGCAGTTTTTAGAGACAGCTAAAACTGAATTTATGATATAAATGCTGGCTCAAACTATTTGAGTCTAACCATGAAATACCAGAATAAAAATAAGGAGATGAAATGCCGCAAGAGACGCCAGGTAAGTCCAACACTGGCCATCGGGGGCGAACAACTAGCACCCGTGGAGAGGGCGCGCAACTTGGGTGTCCTCCTGGATTCCCGGCTGACCATGGAGGACCATGTGACGGCCGTGGCCAGGGGAGCATTTTATCAGGTACGCCTGATACGCCAGTTGCGCCCCTTACTGGACCGGGGAGCCCTTCGCACAGTCTCTCAGGCATTAGTGACATCCCAGCTGGACTACTGCAATGCTCTCTACGTGGGGCTCCCCTTGAGGTGCACTCGAAGGTTGCAGTTAGTCCAGAATGCGGCCGTGCGGGTGATTATGGGTGCCTCAAGGCAATCCCACATAACACCTCTCCTGTGTGAGCTGCACTGGCTACCTGTGGCCTTTCGGGTGCGCTTCAAGGTGCTGATGACCATCTTCAAAGCGCTCCATGGCTCGGGGCCTAGCTATATATGCGACCGCCTCTTGCCCCATACATCCCTTTGACCGATCTGCTCCCACAGAGAGGGCCTTCTCCGGGTACCGTCGGCCAGGCAATGCTGGTTGGCGACGCCCAGGGGAAGAGCCTTCTCTGTGGCGGGCCCAGCCCTCTGGAACGACCTACCCTCTGATCTACGCATCATCGGGGACCTCCGCCTTTTCCGCCAACGTCTTAAAACTTATTTATTCCAACAAGCCGGCCTAGCAAAAACCCCGTTTCTGACTTTTATAGGGAAAATTTTAAATTGTAGAGTTTTATTAGTTTTAGCACAGGGATAGTTTAATAGTTTTTAATAATTATGTATTTTTGTATTTTTGTATGGTTTTAATAACGCCTGTGCACTGCCCTGGGTCCTTTTTTAGGAGAAGGGCGGGGTATAAATTTAAATAAATAAATAAAATAAAATAAAATAAATAAATCTACTATTTGAAATTTGGAAAGGCTACTGGCCTAATTGACTTCATATAGATTGATGTAAAAACACACAGAGCTCAATCTTCCTTGTCCCTCTCCTCTTCTCCCCTTTCTTTCCCTTGGTAGGATTTTGACTCCTGGCATCTGTCTGGAGAATCCCCTGGGTTTGCACCTGAGATGGGACTAGGACTCAGGGTCTTCAGTTTCTGACCTTCATGACTTAACCATTGCTCGCTCCGATATAATTAGAATTTGTAATGAGCCTTTGGGAAAGGGGACTGTTCCCATGTCATTTGTGAGGCTTATATAATGATGTTTTTAAAGTTAGTTCTTAACTCATAGACTGCATATGTTATTGCTTGCTATCCTAAATATAGATGAAATGATCTTAACTGCAATTCTCACAGGAGGATTAAATAAGAAATTATCAACAAAAATAATATATGTATGTTCTTTTTCTCTCTAACAGATGCCAAGTTTCTGTTAACATGGACTATTTAGAGTTATGTTAGCAATATCTTCTGTATAATATGAAATAACTCTGGTGGCCTTGGTTATAGGAAAAGCTTTTGATATGATGGTAAAATAAAAGATAAAAATCAATAAAATAAAAAATTAAAATCAATTTGGATCCTGTTTAATTTTATTTAATTTTTTTGGGATTAAAATTTATTATTCCAGTCCCATTTGAATATCTACTAATAGTATTTTTGATATACAGAGGAACTCATAAAATATGGCATCTATCTTCCTTTATATTTAATTTGAATTTGGAACCTTATTAAGCAATCTTGTAATATTCAAGGTATATAAGGAATTGACCTTCTGTTTTTACTGTAGTTCTCTATTGTGGTTTGTGGAACCTGCCCAGCAATAGAGGAAATATTGTGGGTATATATTAAATTGATATAAACCTAATACTTTACAAGGTTTTGTTAGAATTTGGATTTTGAAAAAAACAGCAAAAAAGCCATACACACTATTATTATCTTAATTTGCAGTTTTTAGAGACAGCTAAAACTGAATTTATGATATAAATGCTGGCTCAAACTATTTGAGTCTAACCATGAAATACCAGAATAAAAATAATGTCAATTTATATTGTATCACAAAAAATATGTGAAAACAAACAACTTCTATGTTATTTTTTCAAAATAAGTTTCAAGATTGTTTTAGCACCTTTAAATTAATTTAAAGGTGCTAAAACAATCTTGAAACTTATTTTGAAAAAGTAAAGCATGGCTTTGGTACACAATAATAATAATAATAATAATAATAATAATAATAATAATAATAATAATAATAATAATAATAATAATAATAATAATAATAATAATAATAATAATAATAACAACAATAACAATAACCACTCTTTTGTAGTCCCTCTAGATCTTCCAGAAAAGATACTGCTAATGGAAAGGAGCTTCAGTAACCAAACTGAAGTGTTTCTAAAGCAAATATCCTTTTTCTCCCTGAACATTGGACCTTGACTTCATTTCACTTTGTCTCTTGCATCTTGTTCAGATTAAGGTCTGATATCTGCAGCTCCTTTGAAAAAGTATTAAAATGTGACAGGACAGTTTGAATCTTGGTGTAACCTGACGAAATGATAATAGACTATGCTAATTCCATGGTGTCCTTTCAATGGGTTTCTGACAAGCTGAAGAGTCATAATGCAGCCTTTTTTTCTTTTCCTCTTTTCCTCTCTTAATCTAGAATCAAAAATAATCTCTCTCTTTCAGTAAAATCTCTTTAGGAATCAGCAGCCTTCAATTAGTAGAATTTACTGTATCAACTATTGGCTGGGGGTTGGTGCAAATATAAATGACATTCCCATTTCTTTCTTTTTGTTTTCTGATTAATACATAGTGAAATTAGCCAAATTAAACAAGCAGGCATAATAGATGCTGGTGAGACAAAGCTATCAAAAAGAATATGAAAGAAAACATAATCGATAGAGGATAAAATGCCAGGCAATTGCTAGAAGGAAGCCGGCGTAGAAGCATGAAAGTTAAGCATGAAAGCCTACAGAACTCTGGAAACAAAGCAATATTTCGCAATGCTTTTTTTTTTTAACTGTAAGTATTTGCCAAGGGGAATTAGTTTAATTTGAACACATGCTGTTCCTGAATCTGTAATGACAATATGACAGGTTCAGAATTGTTCTGGCAGATTGATTAGGTAACATTTGGGGGACACACCTATGCTCTGCAAATATATACCCCCTCTCTTACTTTTTTGGAAGTTGTATACAGATGAGATTTAGCCTGAGCATCTCACAAATTTATCATTGAAAGACCAACTTGTAACCTTCACTTCTCAGTTATCATGTGGAGAAGACTTCAACCGCTAAAGTAAGAAGTACCTGTGAAGAACTGCCTGCATTACCTGTAAGAAGCTATTAATCCAGTTTTTCTGGAATTTTTCTATATTGAGTTTTAGACAAGTTTTCCAAAGGGCTTCAGAGAAATTTATAGTAATTGCAACGTTCAAATAAGATTGAAGGAGTCTATACTTTTTTAAAGTACACAATAAAAACACTTGAAAAGTATAATGATGAATGCATCTTCCTAAAACAAGGGCTGTGGATAGTTAATTGATGGTAGTTTTCTGATTAATATCTTTCATTAATTCTTCACTTGCTTTTTTATCTATATTTTAAATATATCTATAATTTAGAAAGAAAGAAGATTTGAAAAGGCAAAAGCATGATTTTTAAATTTAAATTTTTAAATTTAAATTTTTATTATTTTAATCAGGGTTAGTTTGGGTTTTTTTCCACGTTTCGGCCAATATTTTAATTATGTCTTTTAAAAGCTTTCTTTTTAACTTTTATATATTTGTTTTTAATTTGGCTGTACACTGCCCTGAGTCCTTCGGGAGTAGGGCAGTATAAAAAAACCAATATATTCTAAACTCTAAAACTACAAAAATGGGACTATTTTATGTAAATGCAGAATAATTCAATTCTTCTTTATTATTTCTTTTATTTTATCTTGATTACTAAATCCCTTACACTGAAACATAGGTTTGAATTTTTGGGGGGAGGGAGAAGAAGGAAGCAAGGAAAATAGACCAGTTTTCTGTTTCTTGGACTAGACAGAGAAAGTTATACAATTTCATTCAATTTCATGAGGGAGACAGAAAGAATTAAAAAGAGAGAGAGGGAGAGAGGGAGAGAGAGAGAGAGAGAGAGAGAGAGAGAGAGAGAGAAGGGGGTCCATATTTCACTATTATATAATTGTCAGTGAACTTGTAATAAGATAATTGTCAGGCCTGAAAGACCAGATCGAAACATAAATTTTAATTAAATTGACTTATTACTAAAAGCCTAGCCACATGAATCTTTTCAACTAATGATCAGCTCCTGCTTAGAAAAAAAAAGGGGAGTGGGATTTATTTCCCTATACTCTTTTGGAAGGAATTACTTAAAAGATCTAATGCCAACCAGAAGAGCTAGACATCCTAAGACAAATTTTGTGACTAGTTTGTCCCAGGTAACCATAAGGCAACCCAATTTCTGGGGTTTGTTCTGTAACCCACTTTGTCAAATTCCGTAAATCTTCCACAATATTTTTGTCTCACAAGGAATTGTCAGCTAGATTAAAACAGCACATTTTTCAGAGCTTTTAAATAACACAATGTCAATGCCAAGTGTGCTTTGCAAGATTGCTGTTCTTCCTGTACCTACTCCTCCTCCTGATTTAGGAGAACTATAGCATTTGAATTCTTATTTATAATTTTGTATAAATACAGGTCATTTTTTTGGATATTTTTTTTTTAAATTTTTTAAATTTTATTGAATCCTTAAAAAACAAAAACTTACAGAGTAAGACATTAAATGATACAAAGCGATTGCAGAGAGTATTACAATATAACTAGAGTTGTAACACTGTAACTAACATTTACCACTTATTAATTTAATACATATCTCTAATAAGAAAGGCGGAAAAAAGGAAGAAAAAAAAAAGAATATATGAAAGAGACCAGGACAAAGTGAAGGAGTGTAATCAAAGCATATAGAGATTCTAAATCAGCAATGTTAAGTCCGCTTCTTTGAATTCCTTTGTAGCCAAGCGTACCAGCGATCCCAGCACGCATAGAATAGCGAATCTTGTTTGTCTCTCAATAGGCTGGTAAGCTTGTCTGCTTCTGCACAGTCCATAATTTTAGCGATTAATATTTTCTCTGATGGAATGTCACTGGATTTCCATTTTTGGGCAAAAGCAATTCTAGCTGCAATAATGATGTGGATAGTTAAATACCAATTAGATTTGTTTAAATTATCTGGTTTCATGCCTAGTAAGAACGTTTCCGGGATCAACTTAATTCTACAGCCAGTAATTTCGAAAAGCCAATTTCGGATTCTGCTCCAATATAATCCTGCTCGAGGGCAAGTCCACCAAGTATGGAAATAAGTTCCCAGAGCTACCTTACATTTCCAACAGATCGGAGAGGTCTCTGGGAACATCTTCGATAATCTAGCTGGAGGAAGATGCCACCTATATAACATTTTGTATATGTTTTCCTTATATGCAATTGACATTGTTAATTTTAGAGTTTTTCCCCAAATTTCTTCCCATTTCTCGAGATCAATTGAGTGTTCCAAATTTCTCCCCCAGGCAATCATTGAATCCTTAATCACTTCCTCTCCGATCCAACGCTCTAATAGGAATTTATAAAATTTGGATAAGAGCTTCTCATCGTTCCCTGTAAATATTTTGTCTAATTCTTGCAGAGAGTTATAGATTCCCCCCTTATTTCTATCCTTATCTGCTCTAGATTGAATCAAATTGTAAGACCACCAGTCTAGGTCACAGCCTAAGGCTGTCAATTCACTTCGGGATTTCAATCTCCCTGCAGAATCCAACAGTTCTTGGTAAGTTAGGGGTGTAGTTCTGTTATAAAGAGTTGGGTACATCATCGCCTCAAGAGGCGATAGCCACCTCGGGGCCATCGAATAAAATGCATTTCTGACTCATTCCCAAGTACTCATCAAAATTCTACGGAGGTAGTGATCCGTGAAATGTTTATATTTTTGGGGGTTCTCCTGACTCAAAAAGAAATGCCACCCCCGTTGCAGATTATGGCCCTCAAGTATGAGGATTCTCCTCCTTCTTAACAAAGCCCAATCTCTAATCCAGGATAGACTAGCTGCTTGATAATAAAGATCCCACTTTGGTAGACCAAAACCTCCCCTAGCTGAAGATTCCTGGAGCATTTTCAGTTTTATCCTGGGTTTCTTATTCTGCCAAATAAATCTGCGTACGCAGTGGTCCAGAGACTGAAAAAACTTGGTATCTAATAGGGCTGGAGCGGTCTGGAAGAGAAAGATCTATTTAGGTAGAATATATGTCTTGACTGCTGCCATCCTGCCTAATAACGATAATTGTAGTCCCTTCCAGTTTTCTAGCCTCTCTCTAGTTTGGGTGAGGAGTTTTGAGTAATTGTCTTCTTTAATAGTGGAACACTTAGGGGAGAGCCAAATACTTAAGTATTTCACTTTTTTGGCTATCTGAATTTCTAATGTTTCTTCCAACTGCATCTTTTTAGTCATCAGCAAATTTTTAGCTAAGATCTTAGTTTTTTCTTTATTTATTTTTAGCCCTGCTACCTTCCCATATGCCTCCAGCTCTTGCAGTAAAATCGGTCCTGATTCCAATGGATCTTCCAACACAAATATCAGGTCATCAGCAAAGGCTTGCAATTTATACTCCTCCTTTCTAAACCTTAGTCCTTTAATTCCTTGATTTCTTCTAATTTATTTATTTATTTATTTATTTTATTTATTTTTCATATTTATAACCCGCTCCCATCTCACCACAAAGGGACTCGGGGCGGCGAACATAGAATTAAATCAATATATACAAAATACAGAGATATTAGGTACCTGTGTTATAACCATTTTAAATCCCCATTTACAACTGGCAGTATTGGGGTTACGCAAGGCCGGCTAGTTGGAAGAGGTGAGTCTTAAGACATTTGCGAAAGAGGCGGAGGTCAGGAATGGTGCGGATTTCAGGAGGTAGGTCGTTCCACAGGGTTGGTCCTGCCACAGAGAAGGCTCTCCCCCTGGGTGCCGTCAGTCGACATTGCCCGATCGACGGCACCCTGAGGAGACCCTCTCTTTGGGAGCGTGTCGGTCCCAGGGATGTATGGGGCATGAGGCGGTCTTGCATATAGCTAGGTCCCGAGCCATGGAGCGCTTTGAAGATGGTCGTTAGGACCTTGAAGCGCACCCGAAAGACCACAGGAAGCCAGTGGAGCTCGCGTAGGACAGGTGTTATATGGGAGTGTTTGGGCGCTCCCGTAATTATCCGTGCGGCCGCATTCTGGACTAACTGTAGTCTTCGGGTGCACCTCAAGGGAAGCCCCATGTAGAGAGCATTGCAGTAGTCAAGTCGAGATGTGACGAGTGCTTGGGTGACTGTGCGTAAGGCTCCCCGGTCCAGTAAGGGACGCAATTGGCGCATCAGGCGTACCTGATGAAACGCCCCCCTGGCCACGGCCTCCACATGGTCATCCATAGTCAGCCGAGAGTCCAGGAGGACACCCAAATTGCGTGCTCTCTCCACGGGGGCTGGTGTTTCGCCCCCAATGGCCAGAGTTGGAATAATCTGGCTGAAACGGGGTGCCGGAAGCCACAGCCACTCAGTCTTGGACGGGTTGAGCTTGAGTTTGTTACTACCCATCCAGATCCGTACGGCTTCCAAGCACCGGGACATAACCTCGATAGCATCATTGGGGTGGTCTGGGGTGGATATGTACAGCTGGGTATCATCGGCGTACAGATGATATCCCACCCCGAAACCACGGATGATCTCACCCAGCGGCTTCATATATATGTTAAACAATAGGGGCGAGAGGACCGACCCCTGAGGGACCCCACATAAGAGGGGTCTCGAAGTCGACCTCTGCCCCCCTGTCAACACATATTGTGACCAACCGGAGAGGTAGGATGCGAACCACCGCAACACGGTGCCTCTCAGTCCCAACCCCTCCAGTCGGCTTAATAGGATACCATGGTCGATGGTATCAAAAGCCGCTGAGAGGTCTAATAGGACTAGGATAGAGGAGAGTCCTCTATCCCGTGCCCTCCAGAGATCATCGACCAATGCGACCAATGCCATCTCGGTGCTGTGCCCGGGTCGGAAGCCGGACTGGCGCGGATCTAGATAGTCAACTTCATCCAAGTGTCGCGGAAACTGTTGGGCCACCACACTCTCAACAACCTTCACTAGAAAGTGGAGGTTGGAGACGGGACGATAGTTTTCTAATAATGCTGGATCCAGGGACGGCTTCTTGAGGAGGGGCCTCACCACCGCCTCTTTCAAGACGGTAGGTAAGGACCCCTCACTCAATGATGCGTTGACAATGCCCTGAAGCCAGCCTCGTGTCGTCTCCCAGGATTCCAGTATAAGCCAGGAGGGACACGGGTCTAATAAACATGTGGTGGCCCTGAGTCTCTTAGACAACTTGTCCATATCTTTGATAGTAACAAAATCAAACTCCTCCCACAATGGTGTCACAAGAGCTGCTTCGGCACTCTCGACTGGGCTACTGACAATGGAGGGTAACTCGCTCCGAATCCGAGAGATTTTCTCCTGCAGATAAATCCCAAATTCCTCTGCTCGACCCTGCAAGGAGGCTTCCTGTGGCCTCTGTTGGAGGAGGGAGCGGGTTACCTTAAACAGGGCGGCAGGGCGGTTATCTGCGGATGCAATAAGTGTGGCACAGTACTCACGTTTGGCCAGTCTTATTGCCACTAAGTAAGTCCTAATGTGGTCTCTTACTAGTGTTCGGTCGGCTTCAGAGTGAGATGATCTCCATCTGCTCTCTAGACGTCTCTTGCGACGTTTCATCCCTCTGAGCTCCTCGGTAAACCAAGGGGCCCAGGTGGCTCGTCGTCGCAAGAGAGGCCGCAAGGGCGCGACTCGGTCCAAGGCCCCCGCGGCTGCACTTAACCATGCGGTCACTAGGTCCCTGGCCGAGTCGCGGAGCAAGTCCACAGGAATTGGCCCAAGCTCCTTCTGGAACCTTAATGGGTCCATCAGGAGCCTGGGGCGGAACCATATAGGGATGTTTGGTTCCGCCTCCCCACAGTGAGGTGTAGCGGTCGGAAAGTCGAGCCGAAGGAGAGCGTGATCTGTCCATGACAGGGGTGTGATGACTAAATCCCCTATTCCCAGATCACTACTCCACTGGCCCGAGACGAAGATGAGATCCAAGGTGTGTCCGCCCTCGTGAGTAGGGCCTAGAACTACCTGAGTCAGGTCCATGGCTGTCATGGAAGCCATGAACTCCCGAGCTACACCAGAGATCTCACCTGCTGATGGCAGGTTAAAGTCCCCCATGACTATAAGTCTGGGGGTTTCAACCGCCACCCCGGCTATAACCTCGAGCAGCACGGGCAGGGCTGTTGTTGCATGGCGAGGAGCCAGGTATACAACTAACACGCCCAACTGCTTCCCCAGGCCCCACTTCACAAGGAGAGATTCACACCCGGTCGTCTGAGGGACTGTGGTCTCCCTTGGCTCAAGACCTTCCCTAACCATGATCGCTACTCCCCCACCCCTCCCTGAGGCCCTGGGCTGATGGAAGGCTCGGTATCCTGGTGGGCACATTTCTACGAGGGGATGTCCTCCCTCGTGGCCCAACCAGGCTTCCGTGATGCCTAACAGGTCCGGGTAATCACATCCAGTAATGGTTCAAGTGTTAAAATAAATAATAATGGAGATAAGGGGCACCCTTGTCTAGTGCCTTTTCCTATATGTATCTTTTGGGACTCCTCACCATTAACAAGTATTTTCGCTACCTGTTTTGAATATATAGTTTGAATTGCCTTGATAAAATTTTCTCCAAATTCCATTTTACTTAGTTGTGCAAACAAAAATCTCCAACTCACTCTATCAAAAGCTTTTTGTGCGTCTACGAAAACCAGAGCTGCCTCCCTTTTGGAGTTACAATCATAATATTCCAATATGTTTAATATAATTCTCACATTGTCTTTAAGTTGTCTATGAGGTAGGAAGCCATTCTGGTCTCCGTGAATGTACTCATTAAGAAAGAATTTTAAACTCTTTGCTAAAATTGCAGAGAGTAATTTGTAGTCTGCATTAAGCAGGGAAATCGGCCTATAATTGCTTATCAGGGATAGATCTGTGCCTTCCTTTAAAATTAGTGTAATATAAGCTTCAGACCATGAGACTGGCATTTGACCAAGAGACAGCACTTCGTTACATACTTCAGTCAGGAATTTACCTAAGGTGTTGAAAAGAATTTTATACAATTCTACCGGCAGTCCATCTGTGCCTGGGGTCTTCCCCCCTTTTTGTTCCCCTAAAACCAACTCTACCTCCTTCAGAGTAATCTCTGCATTCAATATTTCTTTGATAGCGAGGGGCACTTTCTGGGGGTCAACTTTGTCTAAATAATCTCCATGGTGTCCTTTCAATGGGTTTCTGACAAGCTGAAGAGTCATAATGCAGCCTTTTTTTCTTTTCCTCTTTTCCTCTCTTAATCTAGAATCAAAAATAATCTCTCTCTTTCAGTAAAATCTCTTTAGGAATCAGCAGCCTTCAATTAGTAGAATTTACTGTATCAACTATTGGCTGGGGGTTGGTGCAAATATAAATGACATTCCCATTTCTTTCTTTTTGTTTTCTGATTAATACATAGTGAAATTAGCCAAATTAAATAAGCAGGCATAATAGATGCTGGAAGGACAAAGCTATCAAAAAGAATATGAAAGAAAACATAATCGATAGAGGATAAAATGCCAGGCAATTGCTAGAAGGAAGCCGGCGTAGAAGCATGAAAGTTAAGCATGAAAGCCTACAGAACTCTGGAAACAAAGCAATATTTCGCAATGCTTTTTTTTTTTAACTGTAAGTATTTGCCAAGGGGAATTAGTTTAATTTGAACACATGCTGTTCCTGAATCTGTAATGACAATATGACAGGTTCAGAATTGTTCTGGCAGATTGATTAGGTAACATTTGGGGGACACACCTATGCTCTGCAAATATATATCCCCTCTCTTGCTTTTTTGGAAGTTGTATACAGATGAGATTTAGCCTGAGCATCTCACAAATTTATCATTGAAAGACCAACTTGTAACCTTCACTTCTCAGTTATCATGTGGAGAAGACTTCAACCGCTAAAATAAGAAGTACCTGTGAAGAACTGCCTGCATTACCTGTAAGAAGCTATTAATCCAGTTTTTCTGGAATTTTTCTATATTGAGTATTAGACAAGTTTTCCAAAGGGCTTCAGAGAAATTTATAGTAATTGCAACGTTCAAATAAGATAGAAGGAGTCTATACTTTTTTAAAGTACACAATAAAAACACTAGAAAAGTATAATGATGAATGCATCTTCCTAAAACAAGGGCTGTGGATAGTTAATTGATGGTATTTTTCTGATTAATATCTTTCATTAATTCTTCACTTGCTTTTTATCTATATTCTAAATATATCTATAATTTAGAAAGAAAGAAGATTTGAAAAGGCAAAAGCATGATTTTTAAATTTAAATTTTTAAATTTAAATTTTTATTATTTTAATCAGGGTTAGTTTGGGTATTTTTCCACGTTTCGGCCAATATTTTAATTATGTCTTTTAAAAGCTTTCTTTTTAACTTTTATATATTTGTTTTTAATTTGGCTGTACGCTGCCCTGAGTCCTTCGGGAGTAGGGCAGTATAAAAAACCAATAAACTCTAAACTCTAAAACTACAAAAATGGGACTATTTTATGTAAATGCAGAATAATTCAATTCTTCTTTATTTCTTCTTTTATTTTATCTTGATTACTAAATCCCTTACACTGAAACATAGGTTTGAATTTTTGGGGGGAGGGAGAAGAAGGAAGGAAGGAAAATAGACCAGTTTTCTGTTTCTTGGACTAGACAGAGAAAGTTATACAATTTCATTCAATTTCATGAGGGAGACAGAAAGAATTAAAAAGAAAGAGAGGGAGAGAGAGAGAGAGAGAGAGAAGGGGGTCCATATTTCACTATTATATAATTGTCAGTGAACTTGTAATAAGATAATGGTCAGGCCTGAAAGACCAGGTCGAAACATAAATTTTAATTAAATTTACTTATTACTAAAAGCCTAGGCACAGGAATCTTTTCAACTAATGATCAGCTCCTGCTTAGAAAAAAAAAGGGGTGGGTGGGTGGATTTATTTCCCTATATTCTTTTGGAAGCAATTACTTAAAAGACCTAATGCCAACCAGAAGAGTTAGACATCCTAAGACAAATTTTGTGACTAGTTTGTCCCAGGTAACCATAAGGCAACCCAATTTCTGGGGTTTGTTCTGTAACCCACTTTGTCAAATTCCGTAAATCTTCCACAATATTTTTGTCTCACAAGGAATTGTCAGCTAGATTAAAACAGCACATTTTTCAGTGCTTTTAAATAACACAATGTCAATGCCAAGTGTGCTTTGCAAGATTGCTGTTCTTCCTGTACCTACTCCTCCTCCTGATTTAGGAGAACTATAGCATTTGAATTCTTATTTATAATTTTGTATAAATACAGGTCATTTTTTTGGATATTTTTTTTTTAAATTTTTTAAATTTTATTGAATCCTTAAAAAACAAAAACTTACAGAGTAAGACATTAAATGATACAAAGCGATTGCAGAGAGTATTACAATATAACTAGAGTTGTAACACTGTAACTAACATTTACCACTTATTAATTTAATACATATCTCTAATAAGAAAGGCGGAAAAAAGGAAGAAAAAAAAAGAATATATGAAAGAGACCAGGACAAAGTGAAGGAGTGTAATCAAAGCATATAGAGATTCTAAATCAGCAATGTTAAGTCCGCTTCTTTGAATTCCTTTGTAGCCAAGCGTACCAGCGATCCCAGCACGCATAGAATAGCGAATCTTGTTTGTCTCTCAATAGGCTGGTAAGCTTGTCTGCTTCTGCACAGTCCATAATTTTAGCGATTAATATTTTCTCTGATGGAATGTCACTGGATTTCCATTTTTGGGCAAAAGCAATTCTAGCTGCAATAATGATGTGGATAGTTAAATACCAATTAGATTTGTTTAAATTATCTGGTTTCATGCCTAGTAAGAACGTTTCCGGGATCAACTTAATTCTACAGCCAGTAATTTCGAAAAGCCAATTTCGGATTCTGCTCCAATATATTCCTGCTCGAGGGCAAGTCCACCAAGTATGGAAATAAGTTCCCAGAGCTACCTTACATTTCCAACAGATCGGAGAGGTCTCTGGGAACATCTTCGATAATCTAGCTGGAGGAAGATGCCACCTATATAACATTTTGTATATGTTTTCCTTATATGCAATTGACATTGTTAATTTTAGAGTTTTTTCCCAAATTTCTTCCCATTTCTCGAGATCAATTGAGTGTTCCAAATTTCTCCCCCAGGGCAATCATTGAATCCTTAATCACTTCCTCTCCGATCCAACGCTCTAATAGGAATTTATAAAATTTGGATAAGAGCTTCTCATCGTTCCCTGTAAATATTTTGTCTAATTCTTGCAGAGAGTTATAGATTCCCCCCTTATTTCTATCCTTATCTGCTCTAGATTGAATCAAATTGTAAGACCACCAGTCTAGGTCACAGCCTAAGGCTGTCAATTCCCTTCGGGATTTCAATCTCCCTGCAGAATCCAACAGTTCTTGGTAAGTTAGAGGTGTAGTTCTGTTATAAAGAGTTGGGTACATCATCGCCTCAAGAGGCGATAGCCACCTCGGGGCCATCGAATAAAATGCATTTCTGACTCATTCCCAAGTACTCATCAAAATTCTACGGAGGTAGTGATCCGTGAAATGTTTATATTTTTGGGGGTTCTCCTGACTCAAAAAGAAATGCCACCCCCGTTGCAGATTATGGCCCTCAAGTATGAGGATTCTCCTCCTTCTTAACAAAGCCCAATCTCTAATCCAGGATAGACTAGCTGCTTGATAATAAAGATCCCACTTTGGTAGACCAAAACCTCCCCTATCTGAAGATTCCTGGAGCATTTTCAGTTTTATCCTGGGTTTCTTATTCTGCCAAATAAATCTGCGTACGCAGTGGTCCAGAGACTGAAAAAACTTGGTATCTAATAGGGCGGAGCGGTCTGGAAGAGAAAGATCTATTTAGGTAGAATATATGTCTTGACTGCTGCCATCCTGCCTAATAACGATAATTGTAGTCCCTTCCAGTTTTCTAGCCTCTCTCTAGTTTGGGTGAGGAGTTTTGAGTAATTGTCTTCTTTAATAGTGGAACACTTAGGGGAGAGCCAAATACCTAAGTATTTCACTTTTTTGGCTATCTGAATTTCTAATGTTTCTTCCAACTGCATCTTTTTAGTCATCAGCAAATTTTTAGCTAAGATCTTAGTTTTTTCTTTATTTATTTTTAGCCCTGCTACCTTCCCATATGCCTCCAGCTCTTGCAGTAAAATCGGTCCTGATTCCAATGGATCTTCCAACACAAATATCAGGTCATCAGCAAAGGCTTGCAATTTATACTCCTCCTTTCTAAACCTTAGTCCTTTAATTCCTTGATTTCTTCTAATCACATCCAGTAATGGTTCAAGTGTTAAAATAAATAATAATGGAGATAAGGGGCACCCTTGTCTAGTGCCTTTTCCTATATGTATCTTTTGGGACTCCTCACCATTAACAAGTATTTTCGCTACCTGTTTTGAATATATAGTTTGAATTGCCTTGATAAAATTTTCTCCAAATTCCATTTTACTTAGTTGTGCAAACAAAAATCTCCAACTCACTCTATCAAAAGCTTTTTGTGCGTCTACGAAAACCAGAGCTGCCTCCCTTTTGGAGTTACAATCATAATATTCCAATATGTTTAATATAATTCTCACATTGTCTTTAAGTTGTCTATGAGGTAGGAAGCCATTCTGGTCTCCGTGAATGTACTCATTAAGAAAGAATTTTAATCTCTTTGCTAAAATTGCGGAGAGTAATTTGTAGTCTGCATTAAGCAGGGAAATCGGCCTATAATTGCTTATTTATTTATTTTATTTTATTTATTTAAATTTATATCCCGCCCTTCTCCACGAAGGACCCAGGGCGGCGCACAGGAAAATTTAGAAACATACAAAATACAATAAATATAATTTAAAAACTATTAAATAACCTATCCTGCGCTAAAACCAAATTTTAAAAACCCAATTTAAAACTACCTAAAAGTCCCCATGGGAGGTTAGGCTAGGCCGGCTTGTTGAAACAAATATGTCTTAAGACATTGGCGGAAGAGGCGGAGGTCGGTGATGGTACGTAATTCAGGGATGGATCTGTGCCTTCCTTTAAAATTAGTGTAATATAAGCTTCAGACCATGAGACTGGCATTTGACCAAGAGACAGCACTTCATTACATACTTCAGTCAGGAATTTACCTAAGGTGTTGAAAAGAATTTTATACAATTCTACCGGCAGTCCATCTGTGCCTGGGGTCTTCCCCCCTTTTTGTTCCCCTAAAACCAACTCTACCTCCTTCAGAGTAATCTCTGCATTCAATATTTCTTTGATAGCGAGGGGCACTTTCTGGGGGTCAACTTTGTCTAAATAATCTCCATGGTGTCCTTTCAATGGGTTTCTGACAAGCTGAAGAGTCATAATGCAGCCTTTTTTTCTTTTCCTCTTTTCCTCTCTTAATCTAGAATCAAAAATAATCTCTCCCTTTCAGTAAAATCTCTTTAGGAATCAGCAGCCTTCAATTAGTAGAATTTAGTGTATCAACTATTGGCTGGGGGTTGGTGCAAATATAAATGACATTCCCATTTCTTTCTTTTTGTTTTCTGATTAATACATAGTGAAATTAGCCAAATTAAATAAGCAGGCATAATAGATGCTGGTGAGACAAAGCTATCAAAAAGAATATGAAAGAAAACATAATCGATAGAGGATAAAATGCCAGGCAATTGCTAGAAGGAAGCCGGCGTAGAAGCATGAAAGTTAAGCATGAAAGCCTACAGAACTCTGGAAACAAAGCAATATTTCGCAATGCTTTTTTTTAAAACTGTAAGTATTTGCCAAGGGGAATTAGTTTAATTTGAACACATGCTGTTCCTGAATCTGTAATGACAATATGACAGGTTCAGAATTGTTCTGGCAGATTGATTAGGTAACATTTGGGGGACACACCTATGCTCTGCAAATATATACCCCCTCTCTTACTTTTTTGGAAGTTGTATACAGATGAGATTTAGCCTGAGCATCTCACAAATTTATCATTGAAAGACCAACTTGTAACCTTCACTTCTCAGTTATCATGTGGAGAAGACTTCAACCGCTAAAGTAAGAAGTACCTGTGAAGAACTGCCTGCATTACCTGTAAGAAGCTATTAATCCAGTTTTTCTGGAATTTTTCCATATTGAGTATTAGACAAGTTTTCCAAAGGGCTTCAGAGAAATTTATAGTAATTGCAACGTTCAAATAAGATAGAAGGAGTCTATACTTTTTTAAAGTACACAATAAAAACACTTGAAAAGTATAATGATGAATGCATCTTCCTAAAACAAGGGCTGTGGATAGTTAATTGATGGTAGTTTTCTGATTAATATCTTTCATTAATTCTTCACTTGCTTTTTTATCTATATTTTAAATATATCTATAATTTAGAAAGAAAGAAGATTTGAAAAGGCAAAAGCATGATTTTTAAATTTAAATTTTTAAATTTAAATTTTTATTATTTTAATCAGGGTTAGTTTGGGGTTTTTTCCACGTTTCGGCCAATATTTTAATTATGTCTTTTAAAAGCTTTCTTTTTAACTTTTATATATTTGTTTTTAATTTGGCTGTACACTGCCCTGAGTCCTTCGGGAGTAGGGCAGAATAAAAAACCAATAAACTCTAAACTCTAAACTCTAAACCTACAAAAATGGGACTATTTTATGTAAATGCAGAATAATTCAATTCTTCTTTATTTCTTCTTTTATTTTATCTTGATTACTAAATCCCTTACACTGAAACATAGGTTTGAATTTTGGCGGGGAGGGAGAAGAAAGAAGGAAGGAAAATAGACCAGTTTTCTGTTTCTTGGACTAGACAGAGAAACTTATAGAATTTCATTCAATTTCATGAGGGAGACAGAAAGAATTAAAAAGAGAGAGAGGGCGAGAGATTGAGAGAGAGAGAGAGAAAGGGGGGTCCATCTTTCACTATTTTATAATTGTCAGTGAACTTGTAATAAGATAATTGTCAGGCCTGAAAGACCAGATCGAAACATAAATTTTAATTAAATTGACTTATTACTAAAAGCCTAGGCACAGGAATCTTTTCAACTAATGATCAGCTCCTGCTTAGAAAAAAAAAGGGGAGTGGGATTTATTTCCCTATACTCTTTTGGAAGCAATTACTTAAAAGATCTAATGCCAACCAGAAGAGCTAGACATCCTAAGACAAATTTTGTGACTAGTTTGTCCCAGGTAACCATAAGGCAACCCAATTTCTGGGATTTGTTCTGTAACCCACTTTGTCAAATTCCGTAAATCTTCCACAATATTTTTGTCTCACAAGGAATTGTCAGCTAGATTAAAACAGCACATTTTTCAGAGCTTTTAAATAACACAATGTCAATGCCAAGTGTGCTTTGCAAGATTGCTGTTCTTCCTGTACCTATTCCTCCTCCTGATTTAGGAGAACTATAGCATTTGAATTCTTATTTATAATTTTGTATAAATACAGGTCATTTTTTTGGATATTGAAGTAGGTATGGGCTGCAAAGGCTGCTGTGCCAATTATGCAGATAGCGAGCCCATAAATATCTCTAGAATTTAACAGTCTTATGTAGCCATCATAGCTAGTGTCTGGTGGGAGTCATTCCATAACTTCTGTGGAGTTGTGATGAGTGTAGTTTTGGACAACTGCTACTCCAGGAAATGAGGTTAAATAGCCAATTGCACAGGGATCTCTGCAGGCATGTCCTGGTATGTATAAAACAAGCATAATTTCCACTCAACAAATGCTAACTCTTTGTTAAATATCAGAGAGTTTGTAAAGTGCCTAGTTCTGTGTGCAATTTTAAACTCTGTGACAATGAAGAGTTGTGGGCTGGCAAAACTGCCCATGGCTGGCATCTATATAATGTTTGGTTTGTCCACTGGTACTTGCTGGATGTAATCTCAATATACAAGAAGGGTTGCTCTTTGTGATCAAGGCTGATCGCTGTATGCATTGGAGGCAGTTTATGGAGTAACACCAAAAATTGCTCTGGTACTTCTATAAAGCATATTTGTTCCCTCAAAAGTACAGAAACAAATTATGGAGTAAATAAAAGTTTTTGGTAGGTATATAGGTCCAGTGGCTGTTGTATCCTATTTGTTCATAATTGCTTTTAGACCACACTTTCCAACACAAATACAGTTTTTAGCAGAACATTACTTTGCTGTAAGCAAGGAGAGAAAAGAAAGAATAACTGTACGATTAAATAAACTAAATAATTGTTGCAGGAGCAAAATGTTGCAGTGAAACTGCTCTGAGGACTATTTCTCTCAAAAATATATTAGAACTTATCTTCAGAGCTTTTCAGGGTTTCTTAGTCAGAACTTCACAATTCTTTTTTCGTCTGCTCTCTTTCCAAAAGCCTAGAACAATGTCTTTAGTAGAGGTTGCTTCTGAGGTTTCTGGAGCTGGAGCTGAGGTAACAGAGGTGGAATCCATGAGGTCAGACTGTCAAATTTGCACTGCTGTGTCTTTCCACCTTGGAGAGAGACAGTCTTTTCTCTGATGCACTTTGTGATACATCCAATATCCTGCTTGCAATTGATTATATGGTATAGTCTGTTATAGCCTGTTTTGATTACAATGTAGTCTCACTCACCCTTTCGGTTTGGCGCTGCTCCTGTTGAACTGATTGTATAACACATGCAGTGTAATTAAGTTAACACTGAATCTGGATGAAACACCTTTTGGGATTAAGATCAATTCAAAGCCTAAAGGCCTTGATTGTCCATATGCAATTTCATAGGGAGATATTTTTAATTCTTTTAAAGGTGAGCTTTTTGTAACCAGGGATACCATAGGAAATACAAGATCAAAGTCAATTGCATCATCTGAAAAGGGTACCTCACTGTGTGTTATGAGGAGGAATGTGGCCTTAGTCCCCTTCCCTTAGAGTGGGCTAAACAACCTGCACAGTTGCCAACTATCTCCTCTGCCTTTATATGAATTCCATTACCCTATCAACTAATTATTCTGTTTCTTCATGGCTTTAGTTGTGTAGTTGTATAGTTGTGTAGCTAATTGAGTGGAAACCCGGAGTGGGGTCAGTGCCTCTATCATCTTGTATGACAGAACGTCCTGTTCTTTGAGGACTGCATGTTCTGCCTTGCATCAGGCACTCTCTGCTGCCTCCTCACCCTGCTAATGAAGCTAGTATCATCCCAGTAAAATTTAAAGTATGCATTAAAATTGAGTGTATCTTTTAAACCGTCTCTTAGCTTCATTGCTACTATTGTGGAAAAACAGGCAGTCTTCATCTGCCCAGTTTTCCAAGAACAGATCTGAATTGCCTTAGTTCGCAGGGGGATGCAACTGCACAGATAGCTTTAGCCTATGCTGAGTCAATAGTTTATTGGCCCATTTACCATATTTGCCGGCGTATAAGACGACTGGGCGTATAAGACGACCCCCCATCATTTCCACTCAAAATATAGAGTTTGTTATATACTTGCTGTATAAGACTACCCCCTCTTCCGCACACCTTCCACACACAATGTCTCTGTGGCTCTTTGTCACCTTCCCTCCCTCCCTCCCTGTCTCTCTCTGTTTCTCCCTCCCTGTGTGTACCTGACAGACTCTGATTCCCTCCCTCCGTCTCTCTCTCTCTCGCTCTGGGCCTCTCTCTCTCTCTGTCACTGTCACTGCACTTCAGACCAGCGGTGGAAACTTGCCTTGTAATTGCACGCATGGAAAAGCGGCAAGTCTCTGCGTGGCTGCGGATGGTTTCCTCCTCCCCCCCTGTCTCTTTCCCCTCTTGCGCGATGGTTTCCTCCTTCCCCCCCTGTCTCTTTCCGTGCAAGTCTCTCTCTCCGTGCAAGTCTTGCGCGGAGGGGAAAGAGACGGGGAAAGAGGAAACCATCGCGCGCGAGAGAGACTTGCGCGGAGGAGAAAGAGACAGGGGGAAAGAGGAAACCATCGCGTGAGAGACTTGCGCGGAGGAGAAAGAGGAAACCATCGCACGTAGACTTGCAAGAAGGGGACCTCGCGGATGACCCGGCGTATAAGACGACCCCCCCACTTGGAGGCATGTTTTTCAGGGCAAAAAAGTCGTCTTATACGCCGGCAGATACGGTAATTAAACCTTAGCAAACTATAATTTGTTCTGATTTACTCATCTTCTTCCTCAGCTGCAATCCGCAGATCATCAGCATACAGATTTTTGTAAGAGGAATTCAATTGTCAATGCCTGGCAGGTCCCTCCACTGTTACATGCTATCAAAAGTTGAATGATAAGAGACCCAGGTCAGCCTGTCTCAGTTTAGGAAAGAAAGCAAAGGTCTGCTGAGATCAGACATATAGAAGACCGAATGTCACACAAATTCCTCCATATACCCCTGAAAGATATTCACCGAGTCCTCCTTACCCAGGAGGGTCCATGTCACAAACAAACATAGTTACCAAATTGGTACTTTGTTTTCCCTTAGCACAAGTTTGGTATTGCACAATTTAAGTCACAACCAATTAGTCAAAGTGCATGTGCGTATGTATGCATGATAAAAGTCACAGACCTCTTCATATGAGTTCTGGAAAGATTTCTGTCTGTACCGCCCTGAGTCCGCTGGGGAGATAGGAGCGGTATAGAAATTGAATAAAACTAAAACTAAAACTGAACTACTTTTGAACCCACATTTTAACAAAAGATCAACACAGAAAACTACAATGTAGAACTACTCTTATCAAGAAATATTTGAAAAATCAACCCAATTTCCTCTGAAGATGTAGAGGTTTACCTGCAATTTTAAAAGCTTTGTCTCCCTAAAGTACACTTTTGCAATTCTTCTTTGGATTCCAAAGGAGAGAGAAAAAGGGACTGTGAACATCCAAGAAAATGGCAGTGTCTCACTTGGGATGGGGAGAAATGAAAAGGAGCTGAGGAAGGCTGACAAAGAGTTTGGAAATGAACATGTAATAATATGACTGAGGAGACTCAGATTCATGGGGCTGTTGCGGGAAGAGCCAGTGGGGAGAATGTGCTATCTATGCTATCTTGAGGAGAGATGAACTAGAAATCTAACAATATGAAGAAATAAATATGAGTCTGTCTGAATTTTAATGAAGAAATTCACAATATCATGGAAGGTTATGTTACCAGTTCCTTCGTTAGTGCATTAAATTGCTTCTTTGACATCTCTGATTTTATTTATTTGTCAGAATCTTTATTACTCCTCCTCTTTATTACTCAACTATTACTCAAGGACAATGAACATGCTTAATAGCAATAGCACTTAGACTTATACACCACTGTACAGTGCTTTACAGCTTCCTCTAAGTGGTTTACAGATTCAGCATATAATGCATCTTTCTCCTCCTATTTTCTGCACAACAATAATCTCTGAGATGAGTTGCACTGAAAGAGCGGACATACCACATAATTGCCTTAAAGTTGACAACTAAATACTAATATAATAAATGTAATATAGTTGGGGGTCAAATAAATGTGGATCGGATGAGCTGTTCATTTATAAAATATAGTTTGGAGGATCTCTGAATATAAACGCACTAGAGCCGTGATGGCATGCAGAGCCATTTCTTGGGGCACATGAGGCATTGTCCTATATCAGTTCTAGCCACATGTGCGCGTTGGCCAGCTGATTTTTAGCCTTCATTTTGGGCGGTTTTTCAGCATTTGGAGGCTTCAAGAAAGCCTCCTGAAGCCTCCGGAGCACAAAACGGAAGTTGCACATCATCCCAGCACAGCTATGGCCCTCTTGGAGAAGTAAGTTCGGAGGCGCGAAAAGCCCAGGGCGAGGCGTTTTTACTTTAAATTGGCATGAGGGGCCTCAGCGCAGATTGCGCTCACTGCCTGACTCCTGCTTTCACCAATGGTCCCACAGAAAGGGTGCGAACGCCATTTTGAGGCACTAAGGAGGCGCAGCCGCCATTTTGCCTGCAGCTTGTCATCGGAATGGCTGAAATTTCATCGAACGTGCCTGTTGAGGGAGCAACAGAAGGCCAGGGACAGACCACAGAACCTTCTGCCTTTCCCATCTCAACCCCTCCAGTGCGGTCTTCAGTTCCTCATAATAAAGAGGACTCAAAGTCCCACAAGGCTTCAAAATCTGGCAAGTCAAAGAAATCCCTAAAGGCAGTGGAGAAGACCAAACATATTGCTATGGAGGGGAATCACCCCCCATTGGCTCCTCAGGGGCAGCTGGGCCCCAGCAGGTATGGGGGATCCCTGTTTTCAAGACCTCAGTTCAGGCCCCTTTAGCCCTATCCTGCCATTGATACTTCGGGGCTATGTGGCTCCGCCTCGTGTGCCTTATCAGCTCCGCAGCCGCAGCTGCACCCGCAATTTAGAGGCTTTGGGCCTTATCCTCCTCAGCCTGCCCTGGGGCAACAATTTGACTGGGTCGGCTGTCAGGCTGCAGGTACCCCACCCATGCCACATGGGGGGATTGATTTCCACAATATTATCTCTGAGGCCATCAAGCACGGCATTGCTGCGGGC
The DNA here is from genome assembly GCA_039707465.1 of Rhabdophis nuchalis. NCBI lineage: Eukaryota > Metazoa > Chordata > Lepidosauria > Squamata > Natricidae > Rhabdophis > Rhabdophis nuchalis. The sequence continues at coordinate 35,028,818 of CM077651.1, read as the reverse complement.
TTGCAAGAGTGTGGACAACAGTCCTCAGGGGCATGGCAGGCAGTCCCACAGAAGGTGGCCACTTCCACAGCTGAATCTCCAGACAATCCTTCACATGGCTCTGAGGATGGCGAGATCAGGGAGGCTGAACTCTCAGAGGAGGAAGGTGCCACCCCAGATAAGCCTCAGTCTGCAGGCCTGTTCCCTCCTGACCTTTTTAAACCCCTGCTGGCAAAGGCCAAAGTGGTGTCGGCTCTGGGCGACAAGGCATCGACCTCTGCAACCCCGGCTCTTTCCACCTCGACCAGCACGTGGTTCAAGGAGCACATGTGGCCAGCAGATGTCATCCTGGCTCCTCAGCTCTTCATAGACACGGTGCAGAGACAGTGGGCCACCCCCACTGCTGCTCCTGCCCCCTCAGCATCGGACAAGCACTACTATAACGTGGTGGAAGGTCTGGATAAGCTCCTTCAGTGGCACTCAATCGAACCTGCAATCTCAGCGCTCCACTCCAGTACCACTCTACCAGGGTTGCAGGAAGAGGTCCTCAAGCCCGATGACAAGAGGGCTGACCAGACCCTCCAGAGAGGCCATCAGGTGGTGGCATGGGCAGTGCAGGCCTTAACGGCCACCTCTTTTTTCTCCTGCTCCAGTTTGTCCTGGCTTCAACATCTCCAGGAGAAGATTCCTCCTACCGACCTGAGGGCGCACCAGGGTGGTGCAGTTTTCTGCTGACGCTACCCTAAGCACCACGAGATTTGCCTCTCAGGCCATGGCATCGGCTGTCACCTCGCGCCGTCTACTGTGGCTCCGGCAATGGCAAATGGACATGTGGCACAAGTGGAAGCTGACTGCTGAAACTTATACAGGGGGAAGGAAGGGAGGCCCTGACACCCTTACTTGTGGAGGGGAAGGACAAACGTAAGGTTTTACTGTCCACAATCAAAAAGGGTTTCACCTGCACCAACCCCTACCCTAGAAGGCAACAGTTCAGGCAGCAGGACTTTGGAGGCTCCTACAGGGGGTTTGAATACAATCAATCAGGCTTTTGTTCCCAAGGCTCGTTTGGCCAATGCCAATGCCAACCGGCCTATAGGCAGCAGAGGGGCAACCAGGGTAGGCAGCCCTTTCGAGGTCAAGGGAACTGATTTAACCGTAGGCAGTGATCGATTGGAGGATCGGTTCCCCATTAGAGCCTGCTTACTGCATTTCGTGGACAAGTGGGACACTACCACCTCGGATGGCTAGGTTAGAGCCACAACCAGAGATGGTTTAGCGCTTGAATTTCTTGTTTCCCCCCCAAGTTTTTTCATCCGCTCCGCTGTTTCCTGTAACCTGCAGAATCACCTTCTGATGAAGGCAGCTATCCAGCACCTTCTGGAAATTGAGGCCATCTAGGACAGTGGTGGGCAAACTCATTAGTCAACAGAGCCAAATATCAACAATACCACGATTGAAATTTCTTTTGAGAGCCGGAAGGTGTGGCCTGTTTTGTGGGAGTGGCTCAGCGGTCATGTGACTGGGTGGGTGTGGCCAACTTGGAAAATGTGGTGAAACTCACTTAACAATGGTCTTGGTTTGCAACCAAACTTTTAGGCTCATTTGTGATCATAAGTTCTTTCTTTCTTTCTTTCTTTCTTTCTTTCTTTCTTTCTTTCTTTCTTTCTTTCTTTCTTTCTTTCTTTCTTTCTTTCTTTCTTTCTTTCTTTCTCTCTCTCTCTCTCTCTCTCTCTCTCTTTCTTCCTCCCTCACGGGCCGATTCGCTCCCACAGAGAGGGACTTCTCCGGGTGCCGTCCACTAGACTTTGTCAGCGGGCGACGCCCAGGGGAAGGGCCTTCTCTGTGGCTGGCCCAGCCCTCTGGAATGACCTTCCCCCCGATATCAGGACAACCACGGACCTCCGCTCCTTCCGCTTAAAATTAAAGACGCACTTTTTTCGTCTGGCCGGCCTTGGGTAGTCTCTTTTTAGGTCAGGGTTTTTTAGGGGTAATTTTTAGTTTAGTTATGGGTTTTAGCGCAGGATCTATTTAATCTATTTTTAACTCTGTATTTTGTATTTGTTTGTGGTTTATTTGTATTTTTAATTGCCTGTGCCCCGCCTCGAGTCCCCTTGGGGAGAGAGAGCGGGATATAAATTAAAATTATTATTATTATTATCCCTCTCTCTCTCTCTCTCTCCATTTCTCTCTTTCTTTCTTTCTCTCTCTTTTTCTCTTTCTTTCTGTCTCTCTTTCTGTCTCTTTCACTCTTTCTTTCTTTCCCTCTTTCTATCTTTCTTTCCCTTTGTCTCTCTTTCTCTCTTTCTCTCTCTCTTTCTTTCTCTCTCTTTCCATCTCTGTCTCTCTCTCCTTCGTCTGTCCATCTCTGTCACTCTGTGTGTGTGTGTGTCTGTCTGTCTCTCACTCACTTAATCAGTCTCTATCTATCTGTCTCTCCCTCCCTCTCTCTGTCTCTCCCTCCCTCTCTCTGTCTTTCCCTGTCTCTGTGTGTGTCACTCACTCTGATTCTCTCCCTCCCTCTCTGTCTCTGTGTGTCTGTCTCTCCCTCTTTCCCCCTGTCTGTCTCTGATTCAATCCCTCCCTGTGTCATTCTCTATCTGTGTCTCTCTCTGTCTCTCTCCCTCCCTCTCTTTCTCTCTGTCTCTGTCTGTCTCTCTGTCTTTCCCTCCCTTCCCCTCTTTCTCTCTCTGTGTCTGTCAGGCATTCCCTCTCTTCCCTCTCCTCCCCCTCCAACCCGGGAAGCAGTAGAAGGGCTGGCATGCCGGAGGTTACGGACGCCTCCTCCCGCAGCGGCTACCGGCATCTTAAGACCACCAAGGCTGTCGCCCAGCAGGTCGTCCGGCAGGGAAGCCGGTCGCGTCTCCATAGCGGTTCCCTCTCGCAGTCTCTGAGACTGTAATTGAGCGGAGCATGCGCGCGCCTATCTTTTCCACAGAAAAGAGAGGCGCATGCATGCTCCGCTCAATTACAAGCTCGGAGACTTTGTAGCGTGCACGTCCCGCGGAATTACAGCACATCTTCCCACTGCTATGAAGTCTCCAAGTCTGTAATTGAGTGGAGCATGTGCGCGCCTATCTTTTCCACAGAAAAGAGACTTCATAGCGGTGGGAAGTTGTGCTGTAATTCCGCGGGACGTGCACGCGCCAATCTTTTCCTGTATGTGGAAAAGTGGCGAGCTGCTTCACTGCTGCTGCTTCTGCTACCCCCGAGCCTTGCGCCCGGCAGGGGCATCAGGCAAGGAAGCCGCGCGCATCTCCACCGGCTCCCTCCGACAGCCACCACGGCACACGTTCTGGGGCTGCGTGGCTGGGAGGGAGATGGACGTGCGGCCCCAGAACGTGCGCCGTGGTGGCTGTCGGAGGGAGCCGGTGGAGATGCGTGCGGCAGCGGAGGGCCCAGCATATTGGTTGGGGGGGGCTCTGGCTGCCTCCCCCTGGAACAAGCAAACGGGCGGGGAGAGCGAGCGGGTGGGGGGAGCTGGGCCTGTGGAATCGCCAGGAAGCCACACTCGCCATCAACTTACTTGAACTACAAGCCATTCGACTTGCCCTATCCAAATTCGAACCTTATATCAGGCATCAGCATGTCCTAGTGCTCACAGACAACATGATGGCCAAAGCGCATGTCAATAGACAAAGGGGCACGTGATCATGGCAACTTATGCAGGAAGCAAGGGAGTTGGCTGGCTGGTCTGAAATTAATTTGCTGTCCATCTCAGCTGAGCACATTTCAGGGGTGTACAATCTACAGGCTGAGTGGCTCAGCAGGGCCACAGTTGACCAGGCTGAGTGGCAATTACACCCTTCTCTCTTTCAGGAGATCACTTGGCGGTTCAGTGTTCCATTTATGGACCTGTTTGCCTCCCCAGCCAACTCGCAGCTTCCCAGGTTCATCTCCAGGTTCCGCTCACCAGGAGCAGAGGGGGTGGATGCACTATGGCAGTGGTGTCCAAACTTTTTTCAAAGAGGGCCAGATTGGATGAAGTGAACATGGTGGAGGGTCGAACATTTTTCCGAACATTCTTTGAACCATTACAATTAAATGCAAATAAATTATTTTATGCCAAGTTAATTGCAAATGACATACTTTTCATTTCATAACATTAAGATCAACTGACAGTTGAGTTTTCACAATGTATTGAAAATAAATTTAAAAAAAACTTACCTACCTCTTTCTCTCTTTCTCTCTTTCTTCCTCTCTCTCTCTCCATTTCTCTCGCTCTTTCTCTCTTTCTTTCTTTCTCTCTCTCTCTTTTTCTCTTTCTTTCTGTCTCTCTTTCTTTCTCTCTCTCTCTCTCTTTCTTCCTCTCTCTCTCTCTCCATTTCTCTCGCTCTTTCTCTCTTTCTCTCTCTCTCTTTTTCTCTTTCTTTCTGTCTCCCTTTCTCTCTCACTCTCTCTCTCTTTCTCTCTCTTTCTTCCTCTCTCTCTCCATTTCTTTCTCTTTCTCTCTTTCTTTCTCTCACTCTCTCTTTCTCTTTCTTTCTGTCTCTCTTTCTCTCTCTCTCTTTCTTCCTCTCTCTCTTTTTCTCTTTCTTTCTTTCTTTCTTTCTTTCTTTCTTTCTTTCTTTCTCTTTCTTTCTCTCTCTCTTTCTTTTTCTTTCTCTTTCTTTCTCTCTTTCTCTTTCTCTCTTTCTCTCTTTCTCTCTGTCACTCTGTGTGTGTGTGTGTGTGTGTGTCTGTCTCTCACTCACTTAATCAGTCTCTATCTATCTATCTCTCCCTCCCTCTCTCTGTCTCTCCCTGTCTCTGTGTGTGTCACTCTCTGATTCTCTCCCTCCCTCCCTCTCTCTGTATGTCTGTCTCTCCCTCTTTCCCCGTCTTTCTCCGATTCAATCCGATTCCGATTCATTCTCTATCTGTGTCTCTCTCCGTCTCTCTCCCTTCCTCTCTTTCTCTCTGTCTCTGTCTGTCTCTCTGCCTTTCCCTCCCTCCCCTTCTGTCTCTCTCTGTGTCTGTCAGTCACTCCCTCGCCACTCGCAGCGGGCGAGGGAGCAGGCGGGGTGAGCACCCAAGGCTACCGTCATGTTAAGCACTACCAAGGCTGTCGCCTGGCAGGGGCGTCAGGCACGGAAGCCGGTCGCGTCTCCATCGCGGCTCCCTCCGGCAGGCACCACGGCTTACATTCTGAGGCTGCGCGTCCGTCTTCCCTGCCTGACACCCCTGCCGGGCGACGTTGTGCGGTGGGAGCTGCATGTTCTGGGGCTGCGTGGCTGGGAGGGAGGTGAACGTGCCAAGGGGACTTTCTGGGGCCACGCGTTCACCTCCCTCCCAGCTTCGCAGCCCCAGAACGTGCAGCGATGGAGGCGCGACCGGCTTCCCTGCCTGACGCCCCTGCCGGGCGACAGCCTGGGTGGTGCTTAAGATGACGGTAGCCTTGGGTGCTCACCCCGCCTGCTCCCTTGCCCGCTGCAGGAGGAGGCGTCCGTAACCTCCATCCACCTCCCTCCCAGCCACACAGCCCCAGAGACAGAGGGAGGAAGGGAGGGCCACATTTTATACAGAGCAGGGAGGGCTGTTGGAGGGCCGTATTAAACCGACCCCCGGGCCGCAAATGGCACCCGGGCCGGACTTTGGACATGCCTGCGCTATGGCATCCTTGGCCTCAGGGGCTCCTATATGCCTTCCTCCCGCCACCTCTGTTAGCCAGGGTAGTTCGTCACATCATCTATTCCAGGGCAGACATTGTTCTTGTAGCACCACATTGGCCTCGACATCCTTGGTTTGCGGACCTTACGGCGTTGTCGGTGGTGGCTCCATGGAGGATACCTCCGGACAGGATCTCCTTGGTCCAGGGGTCTCTCCAATATCCAGATCCTCAGTAGCTGCAGCTAACCACCTGGAGGTTGAGAGGGGGGGGCTAATCAGGGAGCAGTTCTCCACCAGGGTGGTAGATACTATTCAGGCATCTAGATGGCCCTCCACAGTTCACATCTACAATGCCACCTGGCAAATTTTCTGTTCATGGTGTTCCACCAGGCATATTGCTCCTACCCAGGCCTCTGTTCCCAATGTACTGGATTTCCTTAGGATGGGTTGGATAAGGGGTTGTCACCAAATACTATTAGGTGACAGGTGGCAGCGTTGGCTTCTGTCTTGACTTGGAGTGGGGGTCTTCCTCTTTCTCAACATCCTATGGTGAAGAGGTTTATGAAGGGAGCTTCAAACCTTAAGCCACCTGTGGTACATAGGTACCCCATGTGGGACCTGTCCAAGGTGCTTTCGGCCCTCACTGATCCCCCGTTTGAACCAATAGATACCATTTCCCTACAGTTCCTTATGCTGAAGGGGCATTCCTGGTGGTGATCACCTTCTCCAGGAGGATTTCGAGTTGCATGCCCTGTCCATCAGGGAGGGTTTATGTACTTTTCACGGGGATAGGGTGGTGCTCCGACTGGATCCTGCATTCACACTTAAGGTAGGGTCTTGGTTCCACAGGGCACAAGAGGTGGTCCTACCTGATTTTTGCCCAGCACCCATGTGTGCATTAGAACACACATGGCACAAACTGGACGTGCGGAGAGCTCTGCAGACCTACATCATCCGGACTTCCGACTTCTGGCAGTCGGAATCTCTATTTATTTCTTTTCAGGAAGCTTCATTGGGGCAGACTGGGGGGTGAGAATCATTGTTTCCATTTGTTTTGATCTGGAATCAATTCCCCAGGTTCCACTTTAGAACTCTTGGGAAGCTTTGAAACTGAAAGATAAATGCAGCAAGGGTGTGTGTCTGTGTGTGATATTTGTGGCTGCAATGTTCTCTCCAAACATTCCTGAGTATTTCTACAGGTAGGTGGGATTTTGCCTTTTGCTAACTCATTTGAGCTCTCTTTCCCTACCTCTCCCCCACCTTTTTCTCCTGCTTGCAACGCTGGGACGTTTGGCAGAGTGGAGGGGGTGGGAGAGCATTGCTTCCATTTGTTTTGACTGGAGTCAATTCCCCAGGTTTCACTTTAGAACTCTTGGAAAGCTTGCTTGGAAAGAGCCAAACTTAGGGTGTTTTCTTGTAGAATGGAGCTGGGCTTTATAAGTGATCTTGCCCTGGGTTTTTGTTTCCTTTTTCTTTTTGCTGGGGGCTGCATGGGGGCCTCTTGGAACTACAGCTTCTTCCTCCTCAGCATTGGAAACTTGTGAGTTTCTGATAGAAATAGCCACCTTATTCAACTGGCCTCTTGCAGGACATTCCCAGGCTGATATGGGGCCTACTTGGAGCCATCTCCAAGACATCTTAATTATTTCCCCCAAGAAGCAGAGGGGCTCAAGCCTTCCGAGATGGTGGTCCTCCCCCAAAACACCTAACACCAGTGCTAGTTAAATACTTGTAAAATATTATTTTTAATAGTAATTGTGCAATACGGCATCCAGGAGGAGAACATGAATATCCATGGTCTCAGAAGGAGCCAAGGTCAACTCATGTCTTTATTTTATTAAATGGAATATCAGAAGACTCTGAAGAATACCATAATTAGTTCACATTGAAATCTTCCTGATTAATATTATTATTAGATTTCCCTCCCCCTTTGCTATCATTACAGTCTAGGGATCTAGGAGAAGAAAAAGGCAATAGCTTGTCTTGCAAACTGATTTCATTTGAAACTACAGTATTCTAAATAGTTAAATAAGCTTTTTGTAAATTTCTATGATTAAAACTCTTTTAATTTTCTGAAATATATGATTACATTCCTTCTTAAGGAAATTTTATTTTATTTTTAAGAACATTCTTAGAATCAATGAGAATATTTCAAATACTTACTTGTGTTTCTGTGAATAGTGGTGATTCTCATTGCCATAAATTTAATGAAATTTCCCTTCCCTCTTTCCTTTTGCTTTATTTAAAACAATTCCTTTAAGGTTTTATTTATTTTTGCAACTTTCTGATTGTGGCATCAAATCATAAAAATCTAAAGTGTTGGCCTAGAGAACTGAAGATTTAATATTTTTGATTTAATATGAAGAGGGCTATTGCAGAACTTCCTAAGAACACAATGCATTCATCTGAAGAAACTGAAAATATAAAAATGTTCTTTCATCACCAGCATTCATTTATAATTTCAAAGGTGAGATTTGTAATACTTACAAATAATGTATCAGATAATTCAAACTTACAAAAACATTTTCTTTGTCTGTGTAAAATTCCAATGGTTATAAATATCAATTTAATTTTTAAAAAATTATATACAGGCAATTCTCGTCTTACGATCATTATTGAGCCTTGACATATGGTTGGAATCAGGGTTATAAGTGAAAGTACTTGCATGACTGGAAGTAAAGTTAAGGCCTTTTTTATGGCAGTCAATGCTACATATATTAAGTGAATGCCCGAAGTCATTAAGTAAATCAGGGTTGGTATTCACTTACCTTTCCTACCGGTTCGCAAATGTGAGGGCATGCACACATGTGGGCATGTCCGCACATGTGCACCACCTTTTGTGCATGCGCTTTGCCTAAAAAAAGGGCCTAAATGGGATACCGTAGAGCCACGGTGGGTGGGCATGGCCACCTGCGATTTCCGCTACTGGTTCAGGCGAACCAATCGCCTTTGGGACAACCATGACCTGGATGACTGAAAATCTCCATAGACATTTTACAGTCCTACACTTACCAAATTTTGGGAGTAAGTAGTGAATTATATAAATATGATTGCACAATAAAAGCTAAAACTTTCACAGAATATTATCTTGAAGCGCAAACCTGGCAAATGGAATTTGTGAAAAGGACAAAATTCTAGCCCTATAATGGCCAAAAATCTAATACACAGCATTGGGAAGATACAGTAAATGTATGGGCTCATTTATTCAATGGATTGAAGACCTGATAGTACTCTCCACTTATTGAAGATTGAAGAAGACATGGATTTTGCATGAACAAGTATAATGAAATATGGGATAAATTAATTCAAAATAATTTATATAAAAGTAGGTTAAAAACATAGACATATAAATGTATTCAAAGGCTATGCACACATTATAATATTTGCATTAGATAAATGTATATGGATTTTTAATTCTTTACAGTTTTACTGAAATATACTATTTTTGGATGTATTTCACAAATTTTCACAAATTTTGGTTGTATTTCACAAATACTGCCCTCCTTTTTTTGACAAAGTATATATTTTTTATCATTATTATGTTTGTTTTTTGCCTGTTTTCTTTCTCTCTTTGGTTTATCAATTAAAAACCAATAAAAATACAAAAATAATAAATATTCGCACAATCCTTAATCACTGAACTTTTTTTCTTATTTATTTATTTATTTATCTATCTATCTATCTATCTATCTATCTATCTATCTATCTATCTATCTATCTATCTATCTATCTATCTATCTATCTATCTATCTATCTATTTATTTATTTATTTATTAAATTTATACCCCGCCCTTCTCCAAACGGATTCAGGGCGGCGCACAGGAATATTAAAAATACATACAAAACCGTATAAAATTTTAAAAAACTTATTCAATAAAATCCTGTGCTAAAACCAAATTAAAATCCCCTAATTTAAAACTATCTAAAAGTCAGTAATGGAGGTTACGCTAGGCCGGCTAGATGGAACAAATGTGTCTTTAGACACTTGCGGAAGAGGCAGAGGTCGGAGATGGTGCGAAGTTCAGGGGGTAAGTCGTTCCAAAGGGCTGGGCCCGCCACAGAGAAGGCTCTTCCCCTGGGTGTCGCCAGCCGGCACTGTCCGGCCGACGGCACCCTGAGGAGGCCCTCTCTGTGGGAGCGTATCGGTCTGAGGGATGTATGGGGCAGGAGGTGGTCTCGCATATAACTAGGCCCCTCGCATATAACTAGGCCACATTTCTAATGCAAATGTGGCTCCTACCAGCTGTTTCCCCACAAAAAAGTTAAACAAACCCAGCACTCAAGAGGGATCTTACTAGTTCCAATAATGTTGCCCCATTTAATTTTTATTTATTTATAACATTTATAAAACATACATCTTGTTGTTGAGTGCCTCTAGGCTGTTAATCACTCCATTCTGAAGGGAGATAGTGGGACAAATAAATCAATCAATCTATGAGCCCATTTTTTTCTCTCTTACTCATTAACTGTAGCAGTGGGACAGGTTGTTTGCAGAGGTGGTATTCAGCATGTTCTGGCCAGTTCTGGAGAACTGGTAGTGGAAATTTTGAGTAGTTTGGAGAACCGTAAATGCCCTCTCTGACTGGCCCCATCACCATATATTCTCTGTCTCCCGAGTCCCAGCTGATTAGGAGGAAATGGCGATTTTGCAGTATCCTTCCCCTGGGGTGGGGAGGGAATGGAGATTTAACAGTATCCTTCCCTTGCCACACCCACCAAGATATGCCCACCAAGACATGCCACGCCCACCAGGCATGCCCACAGAACCGATAGTAAAATGTTTTGAATCCCACCACTGTTGGCTGCCATATATAATAATTCCTGATTCCTAGAGTGTATCATTCTCTGGCGTAAGTATTGTTCTCTGTGTTATCAGAAACCCTAAAAAGCTTAAATCTGTATTCACACTTTCCTTTTTGTACATCTGTCCATTTCTTTCAAGGTCATATTTACTGCCAGTCAGTTGGGTGTCTTCGATCTTCTGAGAGAGTCAGGGAAATTGCTGTCATCTGCGACTGTGGCCGAGCGCTTGAAGACCAGTCTCACCGGGATGCAGACGCTGCTGGGGGCCTGTGTAGAGTTAAAGGTCCTGAAAGTGGAATGGAAGGAGGGCAAAGGTGATTCCGTTAGCAGGGAGAAGCAATTACAGTTGTTTCAACATTATAACATAGCATTATTTTTCATGGAGTTAGCATTTCTAGCCATTCTTTTCCCATTCGTCTTTTAATTTTAAAATGGTTATTCATAGTTATGAGTTTTGCTCACTAATTTGTTACATTATAAAGCTTATGTCCAGATAACTCAGCCACTTTACCAGCCTGTGACTTATTTCAACATCATCAGGAACACTTTTTGGAATGCCAGATCAAATGGTTTGGGTTTTCTGACTGAAATAAACTGAAATGTAATATTTTATAATGTCCCTTTGCTCATCTCAAAAGTACCGTACATGGAATTCAGCAATGGCGTTTTGAAGCAATTGTTTTATGCTTTCATTTTCAGATCTTTATGGAAACACAGAGTTTGCTGATCTCTTTCTGGCTAAATCAAGCCCAAAGTCTCAATATTATACCATGAAGTTTTTCTCAGAATGTGCATATTCATCACTGCAATACTTGCCTGAAGCTGTACGGTAAGGAGGGAACATTGGTGAAATAACAATCTTTTTACAAAGAGCATGTTAGAGAAATATCAGAATTCAGAGAGCAGAATAGAATAGAATAGAATAGAATAGAATAGAGTTGGAAGGGATCTTGGAGGTCTTCTAGTCCAACTCCCTGTCCAGGCAGGAAACCCTACACCACTTCAGACAAATGGTTATCCAACATCTTAAAAACTTCTAGTGTTGGAGCATTCACAACTACTGGAGGCAAGTTGTTCCACTGATTAATTGTTCTAACTGTCAGGACATTTCTTAGTTCTAAGTTGCTTCTCTCCTTGATTAGTTTCCATCCATTGCTTCTTGTCCTACCCTCAGGGGCTTTGGAATAGCTTGACCCCCTCTTCTTTGTGGCAGCCCCTGAGATATTGGAACACTGCTATCATGTCTCCCCTAGTTCTTCTTTTAACTAAACTAGACATACCCAGTTCCAGCAACCATTCTCATATGTTTTAGCCTTCAGTCCCCTAATCATCTTTGTTGCTCTTCTCTGCACTCTTTCTAGAGTCTTACCATCTTTTTTACATTGTGGCAACCAAAACTGGAGGCAGTATTCCAAGTGTGGCCTTCCCAAGGCATTCTAAAGTGGAATTAACACTTCACGTGATCTTGATTCTATCCCTGGGTTTATGCAGCCTAGAACTGTGTTGGCTATTTTGGCAGCTGCTGCACACTGCTGGCTCATATTTAAATGGTTGTCCACTAGGACTCCAAGATCTCTCTCACAGTTAATATTATTGACCAAGCTACCACATATACTGTACTTGTGCATTTTGTTTTTCTTGCTTAACTGTAGAACTTTATTTTTTCACCCTTGAATTTAATTTTATTATATAGCGCCTAATGTTCAAGTCTGTCAAGATCCTTCTGTATCTTAAACCTATCTTTTGGAGTGTTGGCTATTCCTGCCAGCTTGGTGTCATCTGCAAATTTAATGAGTTCCCCTTCTATCCCCTCATCCAAGCCATTGAGGTACTCCATTGCATACTTTCTTCCATGTAGATGCAGTTCCATTGAGGACCATACTTTGAGTGTGGTTGGTCAGCCAGTTACGAATCCATCTGGTGGTGATGCTCTCTAACCCATATTTTTCTACTTTATCTAGTAGTAGGTTACGGTCTACTTTATCAAATGCCTTACTGAAGTCCAAGTAAATTTTATCAACAGCATTCCTCTGGTCTGCTAATTTTGTCAATTTGTCAAAGAATGCAATAAAATTAGTCTGGTGTGATCTGTTTTTGACAAGCCCTTGTTAGCTTTTGGTTATTACTTTATTTGCTTCTAGGTGTTCACTGATTCATTTTTTAATTATTTTTTTCCAGAATCTTCCCTGGAATTGAGGTCAGGTTGATAGGTCTATAGTTTCCTGGATCTATTTTTTTTCCTGGAACTATTTTTTTATTCAAAATAAAAAAAAGCCTTCAAAAGAATTGGTTAAAGGAATTTATTTGATCTTCATACTATTTAATAATAAAAAAGTAGTGAAACTAGATGGACATAAAGATTTAATTTCAGTTCACCCACTTCACAGGATTCTAGTACTATTTAGAGCCTGTGCTATTTTTACAGTAATTTTTGCAGGTAATATGATTCACTATTTAAATATAAGTACTATTTGATGCTGGAGACAAAGAAAAAATGTAATAACTAATGGTATTTTTGTTGCTTTCAATTAAAAAAAAACGGCTACAGGGATGGGAAATCTCAGATTCTATCAATATATGGCATTCATTCAAAGGAATTTTATGGACCTGTGTACAGGTAAAAGCATTTTTATAACTTTCATGAAAGTTTTTAATAAGACAGAAAGAATACATAAGCAATGCTACCAACCAACACTGATTTTGGCCAATGTGCCGTAAGCAGCACCAAAGCCCAGCTTTGCTCTAACTAAGCTCATGTTACATCCAAGCTACAATCAGAAATTTGGAGACTAGGCTGCAAACTGTCTACTGGGCAATTTATTGCCAGTTAATGGAAATTGTGGAAGACGGTTTGCAAGGAGAAAAAGATGTGGAGATATGTGCTGAATAGGATGGTCATAATCTTGTCCTTTTTCTCATCATCTTCTGCTCCAAAACTCATCTGATTATTATTTCCTAGCTTGGAAATAATTGAAATTTTCTGAAGTTTGGGTTAATTTTGAGATTCTTCAAAAACAGCTGATTCTGACGCACATATCAGCAGTTCTGGACAGGAATTACTCAGGGCATAAACTGAATGGAAGTAGGAATAATTCATCCAGCCTCCAAACAGACACCTAATGCCATTTCACTGCAATCACATATATTAAGCAACCTGCTCTTTAAAACCAGAATACTAACATAAAAAATGCAAAAAATGAATAAAATAATGAAGAGTGCAATACTAGCTTCATGGTCAGATGCTGTTCATGTTGTATTTAGTTGTAGCTCTGTTAATCATCTGCCTGTACAAATTTCCATTATAGATCAAAGGAAGGCGTTGATACCTTTTTCAGATACATGGATGAGGCTTGGAGTCTGCATGGAAAAGAAGTGGTCTCCGCCTTTGATCTTTCTGGTTTTCAGCTCATTTGTGATCTGGGTGGTAAGTACCTGAAGGTCATCATCATGCATATTACAGCAACTTAATACCATGCGATACTCTGGAGATCTTATAATTCTCTAATTGCAAAAGTAGAATTGCAAGATTCCATCTTGTTTTTTCTAGAGGTTTGAATTTTATTTATAAATAACTATTTTTAAATTGTGTATCGGAATTACTGGATGTCACAAAGTAACTAGCAACAGTCCTGAGGCTGTTTGGAAGAGGTGGGAGAAAATGTAAAGATGAAAGCATTCTTCTCCTTCTTTTTTCCTTCCTGGACTGGTTGAGTATTGCCACGATGCATAATATGAAAAGAGAACCAGGTGGGATAGTGACTAGAAACCAGGACACTGGGAGTACTAATTCTGCATTAGGCAGAAAGCCAGCTGGGTGACCTTGGGCCAGTCTCTCAGTCCTAGGAAGGGGGCAATGGCAAACCAGTTCTGAAATCTTGACAAGAAAACAGCAGGAACTTGTCCAGGCAGTTTCCAGGATTCAAGACTTTATTGAAGGCACACACAAGTATGAAAACAATTACAGAATGCATCACAGTTCTACATTTACTGTCGTGGAGTTTTTAAGGTAAAAGATGCTCGAACAAAATACCGGATGTGCATACAATGGGCTTTAGTTGCACTTTTACAGATACAATATTTACTTTGCTAACCACGTATCATTATGTGGCAAAGTAGTTACTCCCTAGCAATCTCCAGTGAACACATTGAAAAACTGAGCTGCTTTTGAAGAAATTTTGGAAAATTCTCACAATTGGACCTGGGATAACCATAACAATATGAAAATTCTAATTACTATCTTTCCCAAGATCATGCTCTGAAATTATGTTGGATTAGCATTATTATCCTCACCATCAGTTATCCTATTTTATATAACGTATTAAGTTTTGAAAATGGTTTCATAGGATAGAAAAAGGCAAAAGCTGATTTAAAACAGATACCATTGCATGGAATTATAAGCAATGGTGTAGAAAAAAGATTGGATGAACTACACTAATTTCGCTGCAGCCACTTAGAATAAAATGGTGGTCTTTAGTTTTGATAAAGCAAAGTAAAAAAGGAAAAAGTGATGCAAAGAGTCGCTGGATAGGAGTGGAATTAGAAGTAATATTTAGTAAATAGGGTTTCAAAGAAATGAAAAAAATGTGCATGGTAAAAGGACAGCAATAAAAATACAACAATGTAGGAGAAGAAATCAGATAATTCTTGATGAATGTATTTGTTTAAATCACAATATTATATGCCTGATTAGCCCAGATGTATAAAAAAATAAAACAATGACCTAAGTTATTTTTTAAAAAAGTAATCATATATATTATAGTAAATTGTTAAAAATGTTGACATGAATGTTATTTTTACTTACATGGTTCTTTTCTTTGTATTTTGTTCTTTTTTCAAGGAAGTAGTGGTGGCTTAGCTAAAGAACTGATTTCAAAATACCCAAATTGTACTGTGAAACTTTTTGATCTTCTTGAAGTTGTGGAAATATCTAAAAAATTTAATGCATTTTCAGATGACTCCCAAATCACTTTCCATGCAGGTAATATATGTTTGGAATCAATATTTCTGCCATTTCAAAAAGCACTATTGAAAGAAGCCAGTGGCATTGTCAAACCAAACTTTGTGAAAGGGGGAATAAATTCTGTTTCCAAAGTGATAATAGACCACCTTATTAAAGGAATTATTCTTCTTGCAGGGGATTTCTTTAAAGATCCAATTCCTGAAGCAGATCTTTACATCTTATCAAGAGTCCTGTTTAATTGGAGTGATGAAAAATGTATCCAGTTACTAACAAAAGTATTTACGGTCTGTAAGCCAGGTAGGTATATTTGCATTGCCAGAAAGAGAAAAAACTGCCATTTTGAATGGGAAGAGAAGCAAGCCAAACAGGGTTCTCCATGGCTTTTTTCTTTGCAACAACCTTTGACAAAATATAGAAAGAAAGAGATGAGAGATAAATGTGTGTGTGTGTGAGAGAGAGAGGGAGAGAGATATATATATATAAATGGGTGACTGGGCGTGTGACTGACAGTTGGCTTCCAGTGCCAGAGACTGAGCAAATATTTAACTACCAGTTAGTATATTGAACTAGTGTGAACTGGCTGAATCCCACCACTGGAGAAAGGCCACAGCCAGGGGAATGAAAATGAGATGAATGGATACTTTTTCTTTTTTAGGGAACGTACTGTATTCCTGAGTTAACAAATTACTTTTGCAACAGGTGGTGGAGTCTTAGTAGTGGAACCAACTATTGATGAAGAAATATCTGGGTCTTTTGCTGCTCATATGTACCGCATCATAATGTTGCTTCATTCTGAAGGAAAAGCACGGACCACATCAGAGCATCGTATACTCTTCAACACAGCTGGCTTTAAAAATATTCAGTTCAAGAAAGGAAATATCTTTGATGTCCTTTTGGTCAGAAAATAGTATTCAACGTGCTTCATTCCTAGTGAGTGTTAAAAAATTATAATAATAAAGTTGCTCTTACTATTGTATTATAACTCTTGAGAGTTATAAATTATCTATTTACAATGCAAAGAACCATGCAAAACTATTTATGAGTTACCTTCTCTCTCCTATATCCCATTTAATCAAGGAGGAGTCATGCCAAGTCTCATTTCTCAGGGTTTAAGGGATGTTCCTGGTCTTGGTGTTTCTGTTAACAGCTTCTAAATATTCTCTTCCAGGCCAATCCACCACTTTCTACAATTTCCCAGATCTTGCTTGCAGATTAGAATTCAAGACAACCACGATTCTCCAGAGTTTGTTCCAAGGCTGTGTAACCTAGGCCTCTAGAACTACACATTTGGCATTAGGGATCTCTATTACCTTACAACTTCCAGCTGCGCTCCAATACAGCTATAGGTGGTAACTGAGCTTGGCATGATGGCAATTTCATTGAGTCCTTCAATATGCTACTATGTTTACCCTGCTCTTCTTATTCATGTTATGCATGAATGATTACTAATTCCTATAATTGCTTTCACTTGACCCTCAAGAGTTCCAAGAATTTTATTTAGCTTCTCAAGTACTTTTGTTAGTGGGTTGATATGGAGCAAATTGACTGCTATGTATGCCACCTTAATGTATTGAAATCAAATAAAAGAAACAAACAAATAAATAAATATGTTGCTGCCCAATCACTGTATCATAGAATTGAAATCCTGTTTTATCAACCGTCCAATGAGGATACACCTACAACGACTTTATGGCTGTTTTAGAATGTAAACCATATCCAGCATAAGCTACACTACCTTGCTTACAAAGTTGCCTTTCCCTGTAAAACTTCATACCACTCTTGCTAAAATTATTTCATTTACCTTATTGATCTTGATAGTATAGGAGTTATGCTATTGTAATTGTAGCATATTTATTTTTATTTATTTTATTTATTAAATTTATACCCCGCCCTTCTCCAAGAGGACCCAGGGCGGCGCACAGGAATTTAAAAGATACATACAAAAATCAAATAGAAAATTAAAAAATTTATTAAATATCCATCCTGCGCTAAAAACCAAATTAAATCCCCAAAATTAAAAACTGTCTAAAATAGGCTGGCTTGATGAAAGAAATGTGTCTTTAGACACTGGTGGAAGAGGCGGAGGTCTGAGATGGTGCGAAGTTCAGGGGGTAGGTCGTTCCAAAGGGCAGGGCCTGCCACAGAGAAGGCCCTTCCCCTGGGTGTCGCCAGTCGGCATTGTCCGGCCGATGACCCTGAGAAGGCCCTCTCTGTGGGAGCGTATCGGCCGAAGGGATGTATGGGGCAGGAGACGGTCTCACATATAACTAGGTCCCGAGCCATGGAGCGCTTTGAAGATGGTTGTCAAAACCTTGATGACCATAGTTACACCTGGAGAGTTATTTAAATAATAATGGTATATTATTATCCCTAAATTATATTCAATTATATTTTTACAGGTGGTTGAATATTAATAGTGGAATCAATATTAGATGAAGACTAAGACTCCAACTTTTCCTGTTGCCATGTACTCCGTATTGCTGCTTCATTCTGAAGAAAAAGTATGGACCCCATCAGAGTACTGTTCACTCCTCAGCATATCAAACATATAGAGCTTGACTTCCGTTCCCCTTTCCCCTTTCCCCTTTCCTTTTCCAAGTAAATCATCTTGGAAAAGTCCCTGGCTTTGGACCTGAGGTGGGACTAGTACTAATGATGGCCGAGCTTCTAACCTGACTTCTTAACTATTGCACCGAACTGGCTTTCTCCTATATAATTAGAATATCTAACGAGCCTTTTTTTTTTGTAAAAAGTGTTTTTTATTTTTTATTAAACACAGAACACAACACAGAAAAACCACAACAAAATCATCCTTCATTACATATTGTAGAAAGTGTATCAATTGGTTACAAAAAGCTTTCATGCATCTCTTCCACAGTCATTACTTACAATTCATGTCGAATTATATATTTTAAATCAAACATCTTTATATATCTTTCTATCATTATACCTTGATTTTCATTTAACTATAATTGTTTTTACGTCTTTTTACATAAAATATTTCAAAATTAAAAATACAGCCACATAATGAGATTTCATTAGCTCTTTCTAATATCATCCAGTAACATTACACCTTTATGACATGTTCTAAATAAGAATTAGTTATATTGCAGTAGTCCAGTCGGGATGTCACGAGGGCATGAGTGACTGTGCAAAGGGCATCCCGATCCAATAGGGGACATAACTGGCGTACCAGGCGAACCTGGTAGAATGCCCTCCTGGCCACAGCTGTCACTTGATCTTCCATGGACAGCCGGGTATCCAGGAGGACGCCCAAGTTGCGTGCCCCATCCACAGGGGTAAGGTGATCGCCCCCTATGGCCAGTGATGGAGTCAACTGGTTGTACCGGGATGCCCCGAACCACAGCCACTCGGTCTTGGACGGGTTGAGTCTGAGTCTGTTACTTCCCATCCAGGCCCGCACGGCTTCCAGGCACTGGCACATCACCGCTACGGCATCGTTGGGGTGGTTTGGGGTATATATATACAGCTGCGTGTCATCAGCGTACCCTAAAACCACGGATGATCTCGCCCAGCGGCTTCATATATGTGTTGAACAGGAGAGGTGAGAGGACCAACCCCTGAGGCACCCCACAAGTGAGGGCTCTCGAGATCGACCTCTGCTCTCCTGCCAACACAAATTGCGATCGACCGGAGAGGTAGGAGGAGAACCACCGTAAAACGGTGCCCCTCACCCCCAGCCCCTCCAGCCGATGCAATAGGATACCATGGTCGATGGTATCAAAAGCCGCTGAGAGGTCTAATAGGACCAGGATGGAGGAACAGCCCCAGAGATCATCCACCAACGCGACCAATGCCGTCTCGGTGCTGTGCCCGGGCCGGAAGCCAGACTGGCACGGGTCCAGATAATCAACTTCCTCCAGATGACGCGGAAACTGTTGTGCCACCACACTTCTAACTCTGGGATGTTCTGAAACCTTAAAAAAAAAGACATTCTTTCAAATTCCATCCTTGACATATGTTCTGAAATATCTGTGTGATCTTTTCATAATTCCCTTATCTCTTCTTTCACCTTAACTGCTCCCCCCTCCACCACCTCAATCTTTTGTTTATTATCTGTTACAGTTTTTTGTGTCTTCAACAATTCTAGTCTGGAGCTTATCATGTCTTTCCACATTTCTTTTATTTCTTTCATTATGCTTTGAAGCATTTCATCTGTTGTTAATCCTTGAGTGTCCTCTCCTGCCGCTTCTTTTTGTAACATTGTAGAAATCTTTGTCTGCTGCAGAGTAGGACTGGCTCTAGTTGAAGTTGGAGCAGAAAGAGACTTTCCAGTTGGAGGCTTTCTTGAGGTCATTGCTGTAGTTTTAAGGTTTTATGCGAAAAAGATGGCGTCGGTGAGCAAGCAGTCAGTGAAATCCGAGATGTCAGGAAAAGTCTGTATCAGAGTTCAGAACATGTATTTTATAAAATCCAGAGAGATAGTTGTATTATCAATTCCAAAAAAAAAATAAGAAGAATCCACAAATTGGGAGAAACACCAAGAGCTCCTTAGGGGGGCATTTAATATAGGTTTTTAACTTCTGGTCTTATAAGGTTGAAGGAACGATCATAGTTCAAAAAAAGGTTTTCAGCTGGGAACAAAGAAACTCCATTTTCCCGCCTCAGTGCTGGAAGAGAAGAAGAAGTGAAAGTTCCATTTTATTTAGAACTAGCTATACCCGGCCACGCGTTGCTGTGGCCCAGTCTGGTTAAATAGCCAACCAAACTGTGTGTAGATCTACACCTGCACACATACACACAACCACCATATAACCCCCAACCTACCTACCTACTGTATTTCTTTCTTTCTCCCTCTATATACCTACCTACTGTATTTCCCCCTCTTTATCCCTCCACCTACCTACCTACTGTATTTCTCCCTCTTTCTCTATTCACCTGTGCACATCGCCCCTGCACTCCCCCTGCTTTTGACACATGAGCCAAAAAAGGTTAGCCATCACTGCCCTATACCATTTCAGACAAATGGCTATCCAACATCTTCTTGAAGACTTCCAGTGTTGGGGCATTCACAACTTCTGGAGGCAACTTCTGTTCCACTGGTTAATTGTTCTAACTGTCAGAAAATTTCTCCTCAGATCTAAGTTGCTTCTCTCCTTGATTAGTTTCCATCCATTGCTTCTTGTTCTACCCTCAGGTGCTTTGGAGAATAGCTTGACTCCCTCTTCTTTGTGGCAGCCTCTGAGATATTGGAAGGCTGCTATCATGTCACCCTTAGTCCTTTTTGTTAAACTGTATTTCTGCCTCTCTCTCTCTCTATGGGCCACCTGGGAGTTTGCTATCTCAGTGCCTTTTTGGCCGTAAGAGGCCTCCATACAGTCTTTTTGAGGAAATGACTGTTGGAAATGCCAGGTGGGAGGAGTTACAGGGAGGTGAAAAAATGTTCAGTGGTACATTTTACATTTGTGTACTGTGTACATGACACACGTGTGCTAGGCACAAAATGAGTTGGTATTCTATTATCCGAAGTCCTTGTGAACATTATGTGAAAAATTGAGGTAAATCGGTCCAGTAGTTTTTGAGATTAATGGATTCGTACAAACTATTTTACATTTTTATTTATATAGATGAGCCTCAGATACAAAGTTGCAATTCCATATATGGAAAAAGATTTCCTTTTAGATAGTAATAAGTTGGATGTTAACAATCTTCTCTCTCCCCAGCCAGGGGAGCATTTTGAAACGCCGCTTTTACGAGAGTTTTTTTTTTGCAAACAAACTGGCCCCTCTATTCTTCTTTCCATAAATGAATGAATGTAAATAGCAAAGTAAAACTCACAATCCACACTGTCAATACCAGAACCCCGGTGCGTTTCTCCGACTCCAGCAATTGAGCCCGATTTTCATCTTCCGCATCTTCTGGCTTTCATCGGCGAGAGGGCAATCCCCCCCCCCCCGCTGTCAACCCTCCAGCTGCTGGGGCGAGGCAGGAGAGACGTCCAGCCGACTACCATCAAGTTGGGGTTCTCCTCCAGCCGCCCGTATGGTTGGGGAATCGCTCCGGACCCCCCAATGCCCCCGAAGGCGACCACCAGAGCGGCAAAGCGGCGGACATGCCGGAAGACATGTCCGTCGTGTCTGACAATCAGAAACCCAGCCTGGTGAGCTTTTTGAATAGCTTCAAAGTAGTGTGGGTTATAAACAACAGGAATTGTTCTTGAAACTCAACATCTGACTATGTGGCTTAATGAGACATGGGGAAATCTGGTGGGTTATTTTGAATTATAAATAGAACATTTTAGGAGGCAATAGAAGAAAAACAAGCCCTACAAATTTGGATAATTGGCTAATAGAGCAAATTGGGAGATCTTGAGGATTATAAATATTGCATACTTTGAAGAACACTTCCGGGATTAAGTAAATTCTTCTAATATTGGTTTTTTGGTGTGATGGACAATTGGGACATTGGGATTTTGGTGTATTATTGAGTAGCCTTTAGTAATGAGTAACATTAAATTAAAGTAAAATGTTACAATAGGGAAAAAACAAATGCATTTAAAAAAGAAATAATACTGATGCTTCAATGCATTCAGGAAGCTATGACAAGAAACCATAGGGAGATGAAGGAACTGATACATGATACAGATGTGAAACCAGGAAACTCTCAACAAATGACAATGAAAAATGAACAGGAAACCAGGAAATAGAGGAGGAAGTAGAAAGAGGAGAGGAAAGAATAGAGGACACAAATCAACAAATGATACAAACAGATATTGCCTGGTGCACCAGTTGCCCTCCCCTATTGGACCGGGACGCCCTTCGCACAGTCACTCATGCACTTGTGACGTCCCATCTAGATTACTGTAACGCTCTCTACATGGGGCTCCCCTTGAAATGCATCCGAAGGCTGCAGCTGGTCCAGAATGCGGCCGCGCGGGCAGTTCTGGGAGTCACTAGATACTCCCACGTAACACCTCTCCTGCGCGGGCTACACTGGCTGCCTGTGGCCTTTCGGGTGCGTTTCAAGGTGTTGGTTATTATCTTCAAAGCGCTCCATGGCACAGGACCTAGTTATTTGCGGGATCGTATCCTGCCCCATACATCCCTTTGGCCGATTCGCTCTCACAGAGAGGGACTTCTCCAGGTGCCGTCCACTAGGCAATGCCAGCGGGCGATGCCCAGGGGAAGGGCCTTCTCTGTGATGGGCCCGACCCTCTGGAATGACCTTCCCCCTGACATTAGAACGACCACAGACCTCCGCTCCTTCCGCCAGAAACTCAAAACCCACCTGTTTCAACTAGCCGGCCTGGGCTAATTCCATGCTTCCTGCCTCAGTTTGTAATTTTAAATTATGTGATTAGGTTTTAAGGTCAAGTTTTTAATTTTTATAAATTTGTACAGGGGATTATTTAATTGGATTTTAGTTTATATGTAATGTTGATGTCTCTTTTTAATTTTTTACCTGTACACCGCCCCGAGTCCCCTCGGGGAGAGGGGGCGGTCTAGAAATCAAATCAAATCAAATCAAATCAAATAAAGATGAGGAAGAGATAGTAAAAATTCTTGAAACAAACCGGCAGATTACACATTAAGAGCGCAAAATATAGAAGAGGACAAAGAGAAAGATCTGCCAGAAGTGACCTAAGAGTCGTTGATGGGTTTCTTGGAAATTCAACAGTGAGAGGTAGATGTTGAGTTAGATGAAATACTTAGATTAAATATGAGTGATGTAAGAAGATATAAGTTCCCAAGGGAAAAACATGGAAGATTTGGCAAAAAGTCAATAAGAGTTGAAATACTAAAAAGGGCAAGAGATGACAGATAGATATAAAATACTTTTTAATATACCATTTGCTTGATTAAGAATGAGAAAATAGAGGCAGAAATTAGAAATGGGGAAAATATCCCCATGTACACTGCTATATAAAATTTAAATGTAAATGTTAGAAGTTGAAAGATTATTACCATGTTGACTTGAATAGTATTACTATTGTTATTAGTACTGTATATAAAGTAAATTGACCCAGACAATACACTGTTCGCTAAGCACTTACGTATGTTAAAGAAAAAACGATAAATAAAATTATTTTTAAAAAAGAAAAGAAAAGATCTTGACTCCAATTCTCACATGAATATTAAAGAGATTATCAACAAAAAATACTCTGCATGATCTCTCTCTCTCTAGCAGGTGCCAGGTTTCTGTTTACATTGGATTATTGGATTATTCAGTTATTTTAATAATACAATCTGAATAATTTGAAATAACTATGCACACCTTGGTATAGGAAAAACCTTTGATATGGTGATGAAGAATTAAAAAAAGCAGAGATAAAAAGCAATTTATTTCCAAATTTATTTAGAATAAAAAGCAATTTAAAAAGCAAATTCAACATTCAAAAGGCCATATGCCCTGACTTGCAGTCTTTATACACAGCTGAAATTATATTTATGATGTAATCACTAGCTCAAACTATTTGTCTATAAGCCTCATATACCATAGTAAGAATGCTGCTAATGGAAAGAAGCTTCAGTAACCAAACTGAAATGCTTCTAAAGCAAATATCTCTTTTCTCCCTGAACATTGGACCTGACTTCATTTCACTTTGTCTCTTGCATCTTGTTCAGATTAAGGTCTGATATCTGCAGCTCCTTTGAAAAAGTATTAAAATGTGACAGGACAGTTTGAATCTTGGTGTAACCTGACGAAATGATAATAGACTATGCTAATTCCATGGTGTCCTTTCAAAGGATTTCTGACAAGCTGAAGGGTCATAATGCAGTCTTTTTTTCTTTTCCTCTTTTCGTCTCTTAATCTAGAATCAAAAATAATCTCTCTCTTTCAGTAAAATCTCTTTAGGAATCAGCGGCCTTCAAATAGTAGAATTTACTGTATCAACTATTGGCTGGGCGTTGGTGCAAATATAAATGACATTCCCATTTCTTTCTTTTTGTTTTCTGATTAATACATAGTGAAATTAGCCAAATTAAATAAGCAGGCATAATAGATGCTGGTGAGACAAAGCTATCAAAAAGAATATGAAAGAAAACATAATCGATAGAGGATAAAATGCCAGGCAATTGCTAGAAGGAAGCCGGCTTAGAAGAATGAAAGTTAAGCATGAAAGCCTACAGAACTCTGGAAACAAATTCCTTAGAATTTGTAATGAGCCTTTGGGAAAGGGGACTGTTCCCACGTCATTTGTGAGGCTTATGTAATGATGTTTTTAAAGTTAGTTCTTAACTCATAGACTGCAAATGTTATTGCTTGCTATCCTAAATATAGATGAAATCATCTTAACTGCAATTCTCACAGGAGGATTAAATAAGAGATTATCAACAAAAATAATTTATGTATGTTCTTTTTCTCTCTAACAGATGCCAAGTTTCTGTTAACATGGACTATTTAGAGTTATGTTAGCAATATCTTCTGTATAATATGAAATAACTCTGGTGGCCTTGGTTATAGGAAAAGCTTTTGATATGATGGTAAAATAAAAGATAAAAATCAATAAAATAAAAAATTAAAATCAATTTGGATCCTGTTTAATTTTATTTAATTTTTTTGGGATTAAAATTTATTATTCCAGTCCCATTTGAATATCTACTAATAGTATTTTTGATATACAAAGGAACTCATAAAATATGGCATCTATCTTCTTTTATATTTAATTTGAATTTGGAACCTTATTAAGCAATCTTGTAATATTCAAGGTATATAAGGAATTGACCTTCTGTTTTTACTGTAGTTCTCTATTGTGGTTTGTGGAACCTGCCCAGCAATAGAGGAAATATTGTGGGTATATATTAAATTGATATAAACCTAATACTTTACAAGGTTTTGTTAGAATTTGGATTTTGAAAAAAACAGCAAAAAAGCCATACACACTATTATTATCTTAATTTGCAGTTTTTAGAGACAGCCAAAACTGAATTTATGATATAAATGCTGGCTCAAACTATTTGAGTCTAACCATGAAATACCAGAATAAAAATAATGTCAATTTATATTGTATCACAAAAAATATGTGAAAACAAACAACTTCTATGTTATTTTTTCAAAATAATTTTCAAGATTGTTTTAGCACCTTTAAATTAATTTAAAGGTGCTAAAACAATCTTGAAACTTATTTTGAAAAAGTAAAGCATGGCTTTGGTACACAATAATAATAATAATAATAATAATAATAATAATAATAATAATAATAATAATAATAATAATAATAATAATAATAATAACCACTCTTTTGTAGTCCCTCTAGATCTTCCAGAAAAGATGCTGCTAATGGAAAGGAGCTTCAGTAACCAAACTGAAGTGTTTCTAAAGCAAATATCCTTTTTCTCCCTGAACATTGGACCTTGACTTCATTTCACTTTGTCTCTTGCATCTTGTTCAGATTAAGGTCTGATATCTGCAGCTCCTTTGAAAAAGTATTAAAATGTGACAGGACAGTTTGAATCTTGGTGTAACCTGACGAAATGATAATAGACTATGCTAATTCCATGGTGTCCTTTCAATGGGTTTCTGACAAGCTGAAGAGTCATAATGCAGCCTTTTTTTCTTTTCCTCTTTTCCTCTCTTAATCTAGAATCAAAAATAATCTCTCTCTTTCAGTAAAATCTCTTTAGGAATCAGCAGCCTTCAATTAGTAGAATTTACTGTATCAACTATTGGCTGGGGGTTGGTGCAAATATAAATGACATTCCCATTTCTTTCTTTTTGTGTTCTGATTAATACATAGTGAAATTAGCCAAATTAAACAAGCAGGCATAATAGATGCTGGTGAGACAAAGCTATCAAAAAGAATATGAAAGAAAACATAATCGATAGAGGATAAAATGCCAGGCAATTGCTAGAAGGAAGCCGGCGTAGAAGCATGAAAGTTAAGCATGAAAGCCTACAGAACTCTGGAAACAAAGCAATATTTCGCAATGCTTTTTTTAAAAAACTGTAAGTATTTGCCAAAGGGAATTAGTTTAATTTGAACATATGCTATTCCTGAATCTGTAATGACAATATGACAGGTTCAGAATTGTTCTGGCAGATTGATTAGGTAACATTTGGGGGACACACCTATGCTCTGCAAATATATACCCCCTCTCTTACTTTTTTGGAAGTTGTATACAGATGAGATTTAGCCTGAGCATCTCACAAATTTATCATTGAAAGACCAACTTGTAACCTTCACTTCTCAGTTATCATGTGGAGAAGACTTCAACCGCTAAAGTAAGAAGTACCTGTGAAGAACTGCCTGCATTACCTGTAAGAAGCTATTAATCCAGTTTTTCTGGAATTTTTCTATATTGAGTATTAGACAAGTTTTCCAAAGGGCTTCAGAGAAATTTATAGTAATTGCAACGTTCAAATAAGATTGAAGGAGTCTATACTTTTTTAAAGTACACAATAAAAACACTAGAAAAGTATAATGATGAATGCATCTTCCTAAAATAAGGGCTATGGATAGTTAATTGATGGTAGTTTTCTGATTATCTTTCATTAATTCTTCACTTGCTTTTTTATCTATATTTTAAATATATCTATAATTTAGAAAGAAAGAAGATTTGAAAAGGCAAAAGAATGATTTTTAAATTTAAATTTTTATTATTTTAATCAGGGTTAGTTTGGTTTTTTTTCCACGTTTCAGCCAATATTTTAATTATGTCTTTTAAAAGCTTTCTTTTTAACTTTTATATATTTGTTTTTAATTTGGCTGTACACTGCCCTGAGTAGGGCAGTATAAAAAAACCAATAAACTCTAAACTCTAAAACTACAAAAATGGGACTATTTTATGTAAATGCAGAATAATTCAATTCTTCTTTATTTCTTCTTTTATTTTATCTTGATTATTAAATCCCTTACACTGAAACATAGGTTTGAATTTTTGGGGGGAGGGAGAAGAAGGAAGGAAGGAAAATAGACCAGTTTTCTGTTTCTTGGACTAGACAGAGAAAGTTATACAATTTCATTCAATTTCATGAGGGAGACAGAAAGAATTAAAAAGAAAGAGAGGGAGAGAGAGAGAGAGAGAGAGAGAGAGAGAGAAGGGGGTCCATCTTTCACTATTTTATAATTGTCAGTGAACTTGTAATAAGATAATTGTCAGGCCTGAAAGACCAGGTCGAAACATAAATTTTAATTAAATTGACTTATTACTAAAAGCCTAGGCACAGGAATCTTTTCAATTAATGATCAGCTCCTGCTTAGAAAAAAAAAGGGGAGTGGGATTTATTTCCCTATACTCTTTTGGAAGCAATTACTTAAAAGACCTAATGCCAACCAGAAGAGCTAGACATCCTAAGACAAATTTTGTGACTAGTTTGTCCCAGGTAACCATAAGGCAACCCAATTTCTGGGGTTTGTTCTGTAACCCACTTTGTTAAATTCTGTAAATCTTCCACAATATTTTTGTCTCACAAGAAATTGTCAGCTAGATTAAAACAGCACATTTTTCAGAGCTTTTAAATAACACAATGTCAATGCCAAGTGTGCTTTGCAAGATTGCTGTTCTTCCTGTACCTACTCCTCCTCCTGATTTAGGAGAACTATAGCATTTGAATTCTTATTTATAATTTTGTATAAATACAGGTCATTTTTTTTGGATATTGAAGTAGGTATGGGCTGCAAAGGCTGCTGTGCCAATTATGCAGATAGCGAGCCCATAAATATCTCTAGAATTTAACAGTCTTATGTAGCCATCATAGCTAGCGTCTGGTGGAAGTCATTCCATAACTTCTGTGGAGTTGTGATGAGTGTAGTTTTGGACAACTGCTACTCCAGGAAATGAGGTTAATTAGCCAATTGCACAGGTATCTCTGCAGGCATGTGCTGGTATGTATAAAACAAGCATAATTTCCACTCAACAAATACTAACTCTTTGTTAAGTATCAGAGAGTTTGTAAAGTGCCTAGTTCTGTGTGCAATTTTAAACTCTGTGACAATGAAGAGTTGTGGGCTGGCAAAACTGCCCATGGCTGGCATCTATATAATGCTTGGTTTGTCCACTGGTACTTGCTGGATGTAATCTCAATATACAAGAAGGGTTGCTCTTTGTGATCAAGGCTGATCGGTGTATGCATTGGAGGCAGTTTATGGAGTAACACCAAAAATTGCTCTGGTACTTCAATAAAGCATATTTATTTATTTATTTATTTATTTAATTTATTTTATTAAATTTATATACCGCGCCACTCTCCCCGAAGGGACTCGTGGCGGTGTTCCCTCAAAAGTACAGAAACAAATTATGGAGTAAATAAAAGTTTTTGGTAGGTATATAGGTCCAGTGGCTGTTGTATCCTATTTGTTCATAATTGCTTTTAGACCACACTTACCAACATTTGATTTTTAGCAGAACATTACTTTGCTGTAAGCAAGGAGAGAAAAGAAAGAATAACTGTACGATTAAATAAACTAAATAATTGTTGCAGGAGCAAAATGTTATAGTGAAACTGCTCTGAGGACTATTTCTCTCAAAAATATATTAGAACTTATCTTCAGAGCTTTTCAGGTTTTCTTAGTCAGAACTTCACAATTCTTTTTTCCTCTGCTCACTTTCCAAAAGCCTAAAACAATGTCTTTAGTAGAGGTTGCTTCTGGGGTTTCTGGAGCTGGAGCTGAGGTAACAGAGGTGGAATCCATGAGGTCAGACTGTCAAATTTGCACTGCTGTGTCTTTCCACCTTGGAGAGAGACAGTCTTTTCTCTGATGCACTTTGTGATACATCCAATATCCTGCTTGCAATTGATTATGTGGTATAGTCTGTTATAGCCTGTTTTGATTACAATGTAGTCTGACTCACCCTTTCGGTTTGGCGCTGCTCCTGTTGAACTTATTATATAACACATGCAGTGTAATTAAATTAACACTGAATCTGCATGAAACACCTTTTGGCATTAATATCAATTCAAAGCCTAAAGACCTTGATTGTCCATATCCAATTTCATAGGGAGATATTTTTAATTCTTTTAAAGGTGAGCTTAGTTGTGTAGTTGTATAGTTGTGTAGCTAATTGAGTGGAAACCCGGAGCGGGGTCAGTGCCTCTATCATCTTGTATGACAGAACGTCCTGTTCTGTGAGGACTGCATGTTCTGCCTTGCATCAGGCACTCTCCGCTGCCTCCTCACCCTGCTAATGAAGCTAGTATCATCCCAGTAAAATTTAAAGTATGCATTAAAATTGAGTGTATCTTTTAAACCGTCTCTTAGCTTCATTGCTACTATTGTGGAAAAACAGGCAGTCTTCATCTGCCCAGTTTTCCAAGAACAGATCTGAATTGCCTTAGTTCGCAGGGGGATGCAACTGCACAGATAGCTTTAGCCTATGCTGAGTCAATAGTTTATTGGCCCATTTAATTAAACCTTAGCAAACTATAATTTGTTCTGATTTACTCATCTTCTTCCTCAGCTGCAATCCGCAGATCATCAGCATACAGATTTTTGTAAGAGGCATTCAATTGTCAATGCCTGGCAGGTCCCTCCACTGTTACATGCTATCAAAGGTTGAATGATAAGAGACCCAGGTCAGCCTGTCTCAGTTTAGGAAAGAAAGCAAAGGTCTGCTGAGATCAGACATATAGAAGACCGAATGCCACACAAATTCCTCCATATACCCCTGAAAGATATTCACCGAGTCTTCCTTACCCAGGAGGGTCCATGTCACAAACAAACATAGTTACCAAATTGGTACTTTGTTTTCCCTTAGCACAAGTTTGGTATTGCACAATTTAAGTCACAACCAATTAGTCAAAGTGCATTTGCGTATGTATGCATGATAAAAGTCACAGACCTCTTCATATGAGTTCTGGAAAGATTTCTGTCTGTCCGCCCTGAGTCCGCTGGGGAGATAGGAGCGGTATAGAAATTGAATAAAACTAAAACTAAACTACTTTTGAACCCACATTTTAACAAAAGATCAACACAGAAAACTACAATATACAACTACTCTTATCAAGAAATATTTGAAAAATGAACCCAATTTCCTCTGAAGATGTAGAGGTTTACCTGCAATTTTAAAAGCTTTGTCTCCCTAAAGTACACTTTTGCAATTCTTCTTTGGATTCCAAAGGAGAGAGAAAAAGGGACTGTGAACATCCAAGAAAATGGCAGTGTCTCACTTGGGATGGGGAGAAATGAAAAGGAGCTGAGGAAGGCTGACAAAGAGTTTGGAAATGAACATGTAATAATATGACTGAGGAGACTCAGATTCATGGGGCTGTTGCGGGAAGAGCCAGTGGGGAGAATGTGCTATCTATGCTATCTTGAGGAGAGATGAACTAGAAATCTAACAATATGAAGAAATAAATATGAGTCTGTCTGAATTTTAATGAAGAAATTCACAATATCATTTAATTTATTTTCATTTATTAAATTTATACCCCGCCCTTCTCCAAACGGACTCAGGGCGGCACACAGGAATATTAAAAATACATACAAAACCATATAAAATTTTAAAAAACTTATTCAATAAAATCCTGCGCTAAAACCAAATTAAAATCCCCAAATTTAAAACTATCTAAAAGTCAGTAATGGAGGTTACGCTAGGCCGGCTAGATGGAACAAATGTGTCTTTAGACACTTGCGGAAGAGGCGGAGGTCGGAGATGGTGCGAAGTTCAGGGGGTAAGTCATTCCAAAGGGATGGGCCCGTCACAGAGAAGGCTCTTCCCCTGGGTGTCGCCAGTCGGCACTGTCCGGCCGACGGCACCCTGAGGAGGCCCTCTCTGTGGGAGCGTATTGGTCTGAGGGATGTATGGGGCAGGAGGCGGTCTCGCATATAACTAGGCCCCGAGCCATGGAGAGCTTTGAAGATGGTCGTCAGAACCTTGAAGTGCACCCGAAAGACCACAGGAAGCCAGTGCAGCTCGCGCAGGATTGGTGTTATATGGGAGTGTCTAGGCGCTCCGGTAATCACCCGCGCGGCTGAATCCTGGACTAACTGCAGCTTTCGAGTGCACCTCAAGGGAAGCCCCATGTAGAGAGCATTACAGTAGTCGAGTCGAGAGGTGACGAGTGCTTGAGTGACTGTGCGTAAGGCATCCTGGTCCAGTAAGGGGTGCAATTGGCGCATCAGGTATACCTGATGAAACGCCCCCCTGGCCACAGCCGCCACATGGTCCTCCATGGACAGCCGGGAGTCCAAGAGGACACCCAAATTGCGCGCCCTCTCTACGGGGGCCGGTGTTTCGCCCCCAATGGCCAGAGTTGGAATAATCTGGCTGAACCGGGTTGCCGGAAGTCACAGCCACTCAGTCTTGGATGGATTGAGCTTGAGTTTGTTACTACCCATCCAGATCCGTACGGCCTCCAAATACCGGGACATAACCTCGACGGCATCGTTGGGGTGGTCTGGGATGGATATGTACAGCTGAGTATCATCAGCGTACAGATGATATCCCACCCCAAAACCACGGATGATTTCACCCAGCGGCTTCATATATGTGTTGAACAGTAGGGGTGAGAGGACCGACCCCTGAGGAACCCCACATACAAGGGGCATCGAGGCCGACCTCTGCCCCCCTGCCAACACATATTGCGACCGACCAGAGAGGTAGGACGAGAACCACCGCAGAACGGTGCCTCCCAGCCCCAACCCCCCCAGTCGGCGCAATAGGATACCATGGTCGATGGTATCAAAAGCCGCTGAGACATCTAATAGGACTAGGATAGAGGAATATCCTCTATCTTGCGCCCTCCAGAGATCATCAACCAACGCGACCAATGCCGTCTCGGTGCTGTGCCCAGGTCGGAAGCCGGACTGGCGTGGGTCTAGATAATCAACTTCCTCCAAGTGTCGTGGAAACTGTTGAGCCACCACACTCTCTACAACCTTCACTAAAAAGTGAAGGTTGGATACGGGATGATAGTTCTCTAATAATGCTGGATCCAGGGACGGCTTCTTGAGGAGGGGCCTTACTACCGCCTCTTTCAAGATGGCAGGCAAGGACCCCTCACTCAAAGATGCGTTGACAATGCCCTGGAGCCAGCCTCGTGTCGTCTCCCAGGATGCCAGTACAAGCCAGGAGGGTACAAGCCAATAAACATGAGTACAAGCCAATAAATATGTGGTAGCCCTAAGTCTCTTTGACAACTTGTCCATATCCTCGGTAGTAACAAAATCAAACTCCTCCCAAGATGGTGTCTCAAGAGCAGCCTCGGACGGCTCAACTAGACCACTGTTGATGGAGGGTAGCTCGCTCCGAATCCGAGTGATTTTCTCCTGCAGATAAATCCCAAATTCCTCTGCTCGACCCTGTAAAGGGGCTTCCCGCGGCCTCTGTTGAAGGAGGGAGCGGGTCACCCCAAACAGGGCGGCAGGGCGGTTATCTGCGGATGCAATAAGAGTGACACAATACTCATGTTTGGCCACTCTTATCGCCACCAAGTAAGTCCAAATATAGGTTCTCACTAGTGTTCGGTCGGCTTCGGAGCGAGAGGCTCTCCATCTGCTCTCTAGGCATCTCTTGTGGCGCTTCATCTCCCTAAGCTCCTTGGTGAACCAAGGAGCCCGGGTGATTCGTCGCCGCAAGAGAGGCCGCAAGGGCGCGACTCGGTCCAAGGCCCCAGTGGCCACACTTAACCATGCGGCCACTAGGTCCTCAGTCGAGTCACGGGGCAAGTCCACAGGAATTGGCCCAAGCTCCATTTGGAACCTTACCGGGTCCATCAGGAGCTTGGGGCAGGACGATATAGGAATGTCCGGTTCCGTCTCCCTGTGGTGAGGTGCGGCGATCGGAAAGTCGAGCCGAAGGAGAGCGTGATCTGTCCATGACAGGGGTGTGATGACTAAATCTCCTATTCCCAGATCACTACTCCACTGTCCCGAGACGAAGATTAAGTCCAGGGTGTGTCCACCCTCGTGAGTAGGGCCTAAAACTACTTGGGTCAGGTCCATGGCTGTCATGGAAGCCATGAACTCCCGAGCTACACCAGAGGTTTCGCCTGCTGACGGCAGGTTAAAGTCCCCCATGACCAAAAGTCTGGGGGTCTCAACCGCCGCCTCGGCTATCACCCCTAGGAGCTCGGGCAGGGCTGTTGTTGCATAGCGAGGAGCCAGGTATACAACTAACACGCCCAACTGCCTCCCTAGGCCCCACTTCACAAGGAGGGACTCACACCCGGTCGTCTGAGGGATCATGGTCTCCTTTGGCTCAAGACCTTCCCTAACCATAATCGCCACCCCCCACCCCTCCCTAGGGCCCTAGGCTGATGGAAGGCTCGGTATCCTGGTGGGCACATTTCTACGAGGGGAAGTCCTCCCTCGTGGCCCAACCAAGTTTCCCTATTACCCACCAGGTCCGGGTCCCCCTCTGACACAAGGTCATGAATGAGGGTTTTTTTTTGTATCACGGACCTGCATAGCATCAGCCTAGGGCCCCGGGTCTGTGGTTCTTGCCCACCTAGTCTGCGATGGGAGCAAGGGGAGTTGGAGCGCGTGACCACACGTAGCCAGCGGCCACGGTCCTTCAACTGGTAATGTCCATCCCCTCTCCCACCGCTCCTGCCCCTCCCCAAGACCGAATTGATGGAAAATACCTCAGTGGAAATATAATGGAAGGTTATGTTACCAGTTCCTTCATTAGTGCATTAAATCGCTTCTCTGAAATCTCTGGTTTTATTTATTTGTCAGAATCTTTATTACTCCTCCTCTTTATTACTCAACTATTACTCAAGGACAATGAACATGCTTAATAGCAATAGCACTTAGACTTATACACCACTGTACAGTGCTTTACAGCTTCCTCTAAGTGGTTTACAGATTCAGCATATAATGCATCTTTCTCCTCCTATTTTCTGCACAACAATAATCTCTGAGATGAGTTGCACTGAAAGAGCGGACATACCACATAATTGCCTTAAAGTTGACAACTAAATACTAATATAATAAATGTAATGTAGTTGGGGTCAAATAAATGTGGATCGGATGAGCTGTTCATTTATAAAATATAGTTTGGAGGATCTCTGAATATAAACGCACTAGAGCCATGATGGCATGCAGAGCCATTTCTTGGGGCACATGAGGCATTGTCCTATATCAGTTCTAGCCACATGTGTGCGTTGGCCAGCTGATTTTAGCCTTCATTTTGGGCGGTTTTTCAGCATTTGGAGGCTTCAAGAAAGCCTCCTGAAGCCTCTGGAGCACAAAACGGAAGTTGCACATCATCCCAGCACAGCTATGGCCCTCTTGGACAAGTAAGTTCGGAGGCGCGAAAAGCCCGGGGCGAGGCGTTTTTACTTTAAATTGGCATGAGGGGCCTCAGCGCAGATTGCGCTCACTGCCTGACTCCT
Source organism: Rhabdophis nuchalis (assembly GCA_039707465.1). NCBI lineage: Eukaryota > Metazoa > Chordata > Lepidosauria > Squamata > Natricidae > Rhabdophis > Rhabdophis nuchalis. Next base: position 34,994,251 of record CM077651.1, on the reverse strand, counting down.
GCTTTCATCAATGGTCCCACAGAAAGGGTGCGAACGCCATTTTGAGGCACTAAGGAGGCGCAGCCGCCATTTTGCCTGCAGCTTGTCATCGGAATGGCTGAAATTTCATCAAATGTGCCTGTTGAGGGAGCAACGGAAGGCCAGGGACAGACCACAGAGGCTTCTGCCTTTCCCATCTCACCCCCTCCAGTGCGGCCTTCAGTTCCTTATAATAAAGGGGACTCAAAGTCCCACAAGGCTTCAAAATCTGGCAAGTCAAAGAAATCCCTAAAGGCAGTGGAGAAGACCAAACATATTGCTATGGAGGGGAATCACCCCCCATTGGCTCCTCAGGGGCAGCTGGGTCACAGCAGGTATGGGGGATCCCTGGTTTCAAGACCTCAGTTCAGGCCCCCTTAGCCCTATCCTACCATTGATACTTCGGGGCTATGGGGCTCCGCCTGGTGTGCCTTATCAGCTCCGCAGCCGCAGCCACACCCACACCCGCAATTTAGAGGCTTTGGGCCTTATCCTCCTCAGCCTGCCCTGGGGCAACAATCTGACTGGGTCGGCTGTCAGGCTGCAGGTACCCCACCTATGCTACATGGGGGGATTGATTTCCACAATATTATCTCTGAGGTCATCAAGCACGGCATTGCCGCAGGCTTGCCAGAGTGTGGACAACAGTCCTCAGGGGCATGGCAGGCAGTCCCACAGAAGGTGGCCACTTCCACAGGGGCAGATGGCCCGGTCCCAGCTGAATCTCCAGACAATCCTTCACATGGCTCTGAGGATGGCGAGATCAGGGAGGCCGAACTCTCAGAGGAGGAAGGTGCCACCCCAGATAAGCCTCAGTCTGCAGGCCTGTTCCCACCTGACCTTTTTAAACCCCTGCTGGCAAAGGCCAAAGTGGTGTCAGGTCTGGGCGACAAGGCATCGACCTCCGCAACCCCGGCTCTTTCCACCTCGACCAGCACGTGGTTCAAGGAGCACACGTGGCCAGCAGATGTCATCATGGCTCTTCAGCTCTTCATAGACACGGTGCAGAGACAGTGGGCCACCCCCACTGCTGGTCCAGCCCCCTCAGCATCGGACAAGCTCGTTCAGTGGCCCTCAATCGAACTTGCAATCTCAGCGCTCCACTCCAGTACCACTCTACCAGGGTTGCAGGAAGAGGTCCTTAAGCCTGATGACAAGAGGGCTGACAAGACCCTCCAGAGAGGCCATCAGGTGGTGGCATGGGTGGTGCAGGCCTTAATGGCCGCTTCTTTTTTCTCCCGCTCCAGTTTGTCCTGGCTTCAACATCTCCAGGAGAAGATTCCTCCTACTGACCTGAGGTCGGACCAGGGTGGTGCAGTTTTCTGCTGATGCTACCCTAAGCACCACGAGATTTGCCTCTCAGGCCATGGCATCGGCTGTCACCTCACGCCATCTACTGTGGCTCCGGCAATGGCAAACGGACATGCGGCACAAGTGGAAGCTGACTGCTGAAACTTATACAGGGGGAAGGAAGTTTGGGGAGGCCCTGACACCCTTACTTGTGGAGGGGAAGGACAAACTTAAGGTTTTACCATCCACAATCAAAAAGGGTTTCACCTGCACCAACCCCTACCCTAGAAGGCAACAGTTCAGGCAGCAGGACTTTGGAGGCTCCTACAGGGGGTTTGAATACAATCAATCAGGCTTTTGTTCCCAAGGCTTGTTTGACCAACGCCAATGCCAACCGGCCTATAGGCAGCAGAGGGGCAACCAGGGTAGGCAGCCCTTTTGAGGTCAGGGGAACTGATTCAACCTTAGGCAGTGATCGATTGGAGGATCGGTTCCCCATTAGAGCCTGCTTACTGAATTTCGTGGACAAGTGGGACACTACCACCTCAGATGGCTGGGTTAGAGCCACAATCAGAGCTGGTTTAGCGATTGAATTTCTTGTTTCTCCCCCAAGTTTTTTCATCCGCTCCGCTGTTTCCTGTAACCTACAGAATCATCTTCTGATGAAGGCGGCTATCCAGCACCTTCTAGAAATTGAGGCCATCCAGGAGGTGCCGGATGACCAACGCCATCAGGGATTTTATTCTATACTTTTCGTTATTCCCAAGTCCTCTGGTGGTTAGAGGGCTATTTTGGACCTAAAGAGGTTAAATCATTACTTAAAGTTTAGAAAGTTTAAAATGCATTCTCTTCTCACAATTTTGGAATATTTAAGGCGGGAGGATTTCCTTATGTCAGTTGATTTGACTGAAGCATATTTACATGTGCCTATCTTAGAGAATCATCATCAATACTTGCGTTCTTGTTATGATGGTTTACACCACCAATATAGGGTGTTGCCATTTGGCCTTTCTTCGGCTCTCCGTGTTTTTACTAAGATTGTGGCAGCTCTGGCCGCTCATCTCAGGAGTATCCTGGTAGGGGTACATTGCTACCCAGATGATATCTTGGTACAATCTGCATCAAGGGAGGAGGTTGTTTGTCACCTGACACTGACTATTCAGGCCTTACAATCACATGGTTTTTCCATTAATGTTCCAAAAAGCCACCTTACACCAACTACTAGAATTCTCCACCTGGGAGTGTGGGTGGATACAGAGGGGGAACAGGTATTCTTGTCAGAGGAGCATATTCTCAGCATTCGACAACTGGTAACACAGGTACTGGGTGAGAGCAGGGTTGCATTGGCCACCTTGTCCAAGCTTCTGGGGAAGATGGTCTTGACAATCTCTATTGTGCCTTGGGCATTGTTACATACCAGGGATCTTCAATGGTTCCTCCTTCCCTACCAGAGATGGAAAATGAGCAATTCTCTGTCACGAGTCTCTCTCCACACCACATACGGTGTCTCTGGGCTGGTGGAAGTCTCTGGCCATTGAGAAGGGTTGTCATTTCAGAGTGGAAAGCAGGGTCACCATTACCACGTATACTAGCCTGGTGGGCTGGGGTGCACACTTAGACCAGCATATGACTCAGGGCCTGTGGACTTGCCAGGAAGCCACACTCGCCATCAACTTACTTGAACTACAAGCCATTCGACTTGACCTATCCAAATTCGAATCTTATATCAGGCATCAGCATATCCTAGTGCTCACAGACAACATGATGGCCAAAGCGTATGTCAATAGACAAGGGGGCACGTGATCATGGATCTGAAACTAATTTGCTGTCCATCTCAGCTGAGCACATTTCAATCTACAGGCTGATTGGCTCAGCAGGGCCACAGTTGACCAGGCTGAGTGGCAATTACACCCTTCTCTCTTTTAGGAGATCACTTGGTGGTTCAGTGTTCCAGTTATGGACCTGTTTGCCTCCCCAGCCAACTCGCAGCCCCCCAGGTTCATCTCCAGGTTCCGCTCACCAGGAGCAGAGGGGGTGGATGTGCTATGTCATTCTTGGCCTCAGGGGCTCCTATATCCCTTCCCCTCGCCACCTCTGTTAGCCAGGGTAGTTCGTTGAATCATCTATTCCAGGGTAGACATTGTTCTTGTAGCACCACATTGGCCTCGACATCCTTGGTTTGCGGACCTTAGGGCGTTGTCGGTGGGGGCTCCATGGAGGATACCTCCGGACAGGATCTCCTTGGTCCACGGGTCTCTCCAACATCCAGATCCTCAGTAGCTGCAGCTAACTGCCTGGAGGTTGAGAGGGGGGGCGCTAATCAGGGAGCAGTTCTCCACCAGGGTGGTAGATACTATTCAAGCATCTAGATGGCCCTCCACATTTCACATATACAATGCCACCTGGTGAATTTTCTGTTCATGGTGTTCCACCAGGCATATTGCTCCTACCCAGGCCTCTGTTCCCAATGTACTGGATTTCCTTCAGGATGGGTTGGATAAGGGGTTGTCACCAAATACTATTAGGTGACAGGTGGCAGCGTTGGCTTCTGTCTTGACTTGGAGTGGGGGTCTCCCTCTTTCTCAACATTCTATGGTGAAGAGGTTTATGAAGGGAGCTTCGAACCTTAAGCCACCTGTGGTACATAGGTACCCCATGTGCGACCTGTCTAAGGTGCTTTCGGCCCTCACTGATCCCCCGTTTGAACCAATAGATACCATTTCCCTACAGTTCCTTATGCTGAAGGGGCATTCCTGGTGGTGATCACCTTCTCCAGGAGGATTTCGGAGTTGCATGCCCTGTCCATTAGGGAGGGTTTATGTACCTTTCACGGGGATAGGGTGGTGCTCCGACTGGACCCTGCATTCACACTTAAGGTAGGGTCTTGGTTCCACAGGGCACAAGAGGTGGTCCTACCTGATTTTTGCCCGACACCCATGTGTGCATTAGAACACACATGGCACAAACTGGATGTGCGGAGAGCTCTGCAGACCTACATCATCTGGACTTCCGACTTCAGGCAGTCAGAATCTCTATTTATTTCTTTTCAGGAAGCTTCACTGGGACAGAGTAGGGGTGAGAATCATTGTTTCCATTTGTTTTGATCTGGAATCAATTCCCCAGGTTCCACTTTAGAACTCTTGGGAAGCTTTGAAACTGAAAGATAAACGCAGCAAGGGTGTGTGTCTGTGTGTGATATGCCAAACGTCCCAGCAACGCTGGGACGTTTGGCAGAGTGGAGGGGGTGGGAGAGCATTGCTTCCATTTGTTTTGACTGGAGTCAATTCCCCAGGTTTCACTTTAGAACTCTTGGAAAGCTTCCTTGGAAAGAGCCAAACTTAGGGTGTTTTCTTGTAGAATGGAGCTGGGCTTTATAAGTGATCTTGCCCTGGGTTTTTGTTTCCTTTTTCTTTTTGCTGGGGGCTGCACGGGGGCCTCTTGGAACTACAGCTTCTCCCTCCTCAGCATTGGAAACTTGTGAGTTTCTGATAGAAATAGCCACCTTATTCAACTGGCCTCTTGCAGGGCATTCCCAGGCTGATGTGGGGCCTACTTGGGGCCATCTCCAAGACATCTTAATTATTTCCCCCAAGAAGCAGAGGGGCTCAAGCCTTCCGAGGTGGTGGTCCTCCCCAAAACACTTAGCTCTCCTTCCGGAACCTCGGTCTTAGAACAAACTAAGGAGAAATCTGACTTACCTTGCAAGGCCTGGCCTGGTTTCAACCCTCCCAAGGTCATGTGTGCATGTGCAGGGGGCACAGCTTTGGGTGGGTGGGGGATTAAGTTATGAGGTGGGCACGTGAGCACGCACGACAGCACGCATGCTCATGCTTTTGGCACCCGAGGCAAAAAAGGTTCACCATCACTGTACTAGAGAGTATCAAAGGATACAGGTTCAGCAGTTACTCTATTCTTTCTTTTCCTCCATAACAAATTTTTCTTTTCCAACAAGGAGAAAGCTGCAGCAGATTTATTTCCAATGGGTGGAATTACAGTGCTAGTTAAATACTTGTAAAATATTATTTTTAATGGTAATTGTGCAATACTGCATCCAGGAGGAGAACATGAATATCCATGGTCTCAGAAGGAGTCAAGGTCAACTCATGTCTTTACTTTATTAAATGGAATATCAGAAGACTCTGAAGAATATCATAATTAGTTCTCATTGAAATCTTCCTGATTAATATGATTATTAGATTTCCCTCCCCCCCTTGCTACATTTATCATTACAGTCTAGGGATCTAGGAGAAGAAAAAAGGCAATAGCTTGTCTTGCAAACTGATTTCATTTGAAACTATTCTAAATAGTTAAATAAGCTTTTTGTAAATTTCTATGATTAAAACTCTTTTAATTTTCTGAAATATGTGATTACATTCCTTCTTAAGGAAATTTTATTTCATTTTTAAGAACATTCTTAGAATCAATGAGAATATTTCAAATACTTACTTGTGTTTCTATGAATAGTGGTGATTCTCATTGCCATAAATTTAATGAAATTTCCCTTCCCTCTTTCCTTTTGCTTTATTTAAAACAATTCCTTTAAGGTTTTATTTATTTTTGCAACTTTCTGATTGTGGCATCAAATCATAAAAATCTAAAGTGGCCTAGAGAACTGAAGATTTAATATTTTTGATTTAATATGAAGAGGGCTATTGCAGAACTTCCTAAGAACACAATGCATTCATCTGAAGAAACTGAAAATATAAAAATGTTCTTTCATCACCAGCATTCATTTATAATTTCAAAGGTGAGATTTGTAATACTTACAAATAATGTATCAGATAATTCAAACTTACAAAAACATTTTCTTTCTCTGTGTAAAATTTCAATGGCTATAAACATCAATTTAATTTTTTTTAAAATTATATACAGGCAATTCTCGTCTTACGATCATTATTGAGCCTTGACATATGGTTGGAATCATTAGGGTTGTAAGTGAAAGTACTTGCATGACTGGAAGTAAAGTTAAGGCCTTTTTTATGGCAGTCAATGCTACATATATTAAGTGAATGCCCGAAGTCATTAAGTAAATCAGGGTTGGTATTCACTTACCTTTCCTACCGGTTCGCAAATGTGAGGGCATGCACACATGTGGGCATGTCCGCACATGTGCACCACCTTTTGTGCATGCGCTTTGCCTAAAAAAAGGGCCTAAACGGGATACCGTAGAGCAGTGGTGTCCAAACTTTTTTCAAAGAGGGCCAGATTGGATGAAGTGAACATGGTGGAGGGCCGAACATTTTTCCGAACATTCTTTGAACCATTACAATTAATTGCAAATAAATTATTTTATGCCAAGTTAATTGCAAATGACATACTTTTCATTTCATAACATTAAGATCAACTGACAGTTGAGTTTTCACAATGTATTGAAAATAAATTTAAAAAAAAACTTACCTACCTCTTTCTCTCTTTCTCTCTTTCTTCCTCTCTCTCTCCATTTGTCTCGCTCTTTCTCTCTTTCTTTCTCTCTCTCTCTCTTTTTCTCTTTCTTTCTCTCTCTTTCTCTCTCTCTCTTTCTTCCTCTCTCTCTCCATTTCTCTCTCTTTCTCTCTCTCTCTCTTTTTCTCTTTCTTTCTGTCTCCCTTTCTCTCTCACTCTCTCTCTCTTTCTCTCTCTTTCTCTCTCCATTTCTCTCTCTCTTTCTCTCTCTCTCTCTCTCTCTTTCTCTCTTTCTTTCTCTTTCTCTTTCTTTCTTTCTCTTTCTCTTTCTCTCTTTCTCTCTGTCACTCTGTGTGTGTGTGTCTGTCTGTCTGTCTGTCTGTCTCTCACTCACTTAATCAGTCTCTATCTGTCTCTCCCTCCCTCTCTCTGTCTCTCCCTGTCTCTGTCTGTGTCACTCTCTCTGATTCTCTCCCTCCCTCTCTCTGTATGTCTGTCTCTCCCTCTTTCCCTGTCTGTCTCCGATTCAATCCCTCCCGGTGTCATTCTCTATCTATGTCTCTCTCCGTCTCTCTCCCTCCCTCTCTTTCTCTCTGTCTCTGTCTGTCTCTCTGTCTTTCCCTCCCTCCCCTTCTGTCTCTCTCTATGTCTGTCAGTCACTCCCTCTCTCCCCTCTCCTCCCCTCCCCCACCCCGGGAAGCAGCAGAAGGGCCAGTATGCCGGAGGTTACGGACGCCTCCTCCCGCAGCGGGCGAGGGAGCAGGCTGGGTGAGCACCCAAGGCTACAGTCATCTTAAGCACCACCAAGGCTGTCGCCCAGCAGGGGCGTCAGGCAGGGAAGCCGGTCGCGTCTCCATCGCGGCTCCCTCCAGCAGGCACCATGGCTTACGTTCTGAGGCCGCGCGTCCGTTTTTCCTGCCTGACGCCCCTGCCGGGCGACCTTGTGTGGCGGGAGCTGCACGTTCTGGGGCTGCGTGGCTGGGAGGGAGGTGAACGCGCGGCCCCAGAACGTAAGCCGTGGTGCCCGCCGGAGGGAGCCGCGATGGAGACGCGACCGGCTTCCCTGCCTGACACAGGCAGGGAAGCCGGTCACGGCTCCATCGCGGCTCCCTCCGGCAGGCACCAAGCGGACGTTCTGGGGCCGCGCGTTCACCTCCCTCCCAGCTTCGCAGCCCCAGAACGTGCAGCGATGGAGGCACGACCGGCTTCCCTGCCTGATGCCCCTGCCGGGCGACAGCCTCGGTGGTGCTTAAGATGACGGTAGCCTTGGGTGCTCACCCCGCCTGCTCCCTCGCCCGCTGCGGGAGGAGGAGTCCGTAACCTCCGTCCACCTCCCTCCCAGCCACACAGCCCCAGAGACAGAGGGAGGAAGGGAGGGCCACATTTACACAGAGCAGGGAGGGCTGTTGGAGGGCCGTATTAAACTGACCCCCGGGCCGCAAATGGCCCCCAGGCCGGACTTTGGACATGCCTGCCGTAGAGCCACGGTGGGTGGGCATGGCCACCTGCGATTTCCGCTACTGGTTAAGGCAAACCAATCGCCTTTGGGACAACCATAACCTGGATGACTGAAAATCTCCATAGACATTTTACAGTCCTACACTTACCAAATTTTGGGAGAAAGTAGTGAATTATATAAATATGATTGCACAACAAAAGCTAAAACTTTCACAGAATATTATCTTGAACCGCAAACCTGGCAAATGGAATTTGTGAAAAGGACAAAATTCTAGCCCTATAATGGCCAAATATCTAATACACAGCATTGGGAAGATATAGTAAATGTATGGGCTCATTTATTCAATGGATTGAAGACCTGATAGTACTCTCCACTTATTGAAGATTGAAGAAGACATGGATTTTGCATGAACAAGTATAATGAAATATGGGATAAATTAATTCAAAACAATTTATATAAAAGTAGGTTAATAACATAGACATATAAATGTATTCAAAGGCTATGCACACATTATAATATTTGCATTAGATAAATGTATATGGATTTTTAATTCTTTACAGTTTTACTGAAATATACTATTTTTGGATGTATTTCCCAAATTTTGGTTGTATTTCACAAATACTGCCCTCCTTTTTTGACAAAGTATATATTTTTTATCATTATTATGTTTGTCTTTTGCCTGTTTTCTTTCTCTCTTTGGTTTATCAATTAAAAAACAATACAAAATACAAAAATAATAAATATTCGCACAATCCTTAATCACTGAACGTTTTTTCTAATGCAAATGTGGCTCCTACCAGCTGTTCCCCCACAAATAAGTTAAATAAATCCAGCACTCAAGAGGGATCTTACTAGCTGCAATAATGTTGCCCCATTTAATTTTTATTTATTTATAACATTTATAAGACATACATAATGCTGTTGAATGCCTCTAGGCCAGAGGTTCCCAAACTTGGCAACTTGAAGACTCGTGGACTTCAACTCTGCTGGCTGGATAATTCTGGGAGTTGAAGTCGACGAGTCTTCAAGTTGCCAAGTTTGGGAACCCCTGGTCTAGGCTGTTAATCACTCCATTCTGAGGTGAGATAGTGGTGCAGATAAATAGATCTATGAGCCCATCTTTTCTCTCTTACTCATTAACAGTAGAAGCGGGACAGCTTGTTTGCAGAGGTGGTATTCAGCATGTTCTGACCAGTTCTGGAGAACTGGTAGTGGAAATTTTGAGTAGTTTGGAGAACCTTAAATGCTGTCTCTGACTGGCCCCACCCCCATCTATTCTCTGTCTCCCGAGTCCCAGCTGATTAGGAGGAAATGGCGATTTTGCAGTAACCTTCCCCTGGGGTGGGGAGGGAATGGAGATTTAACAGTATCCTTCCCTTGCCACACCCACCAAGATATGCCCACCAAGACATGCCACGCCCACCAGGCATGCCCACAGAACCGATAGTAAAATGTTTTGAATCCCACCACTGGTTGGCTGCCATATATAATAATTTCTGATTCCTAGAGTGTATCATTCTCTGGCGTAAGTATTGTTCTCTGTGTTATCAGAAACCCTAAAAAGCTTAAATCTGTATTTACACTTTCCTTTTTGTGCATCTGTCCATTTCTTTCAAGATCATATTTACTGCCAGTCAGTTGGGTGTCTTCGATCTTCTGAGAGAGTCAGGAAAATTGCTGTCATCTGCAACTGTGGCCGAGCGCTTGAAGACCAGTCTCAACGGGATGCAGACGCTGCTGGGGGCCTGTGTGGAGTTAAAGGTCCTGAAAGTGGAATGGAAGGAGGGCAAAGGTGATTCCGTTAGCAGGGAGAAGCAATTACAGTTGTTTCAACATTATAACATAGCATTATTTTTCACGGAGTTAGCATTTCTGGCCATTCTTTTCTCATTCGTCTTTTAATTTTAAAATGGTTATTCATAGTTATGAGTTTTGCTCACTAATTTGTTACATTATAAAGCTTATGTCCAGAGAACTCAGCCACTTTACCAGCCTGTGACTTATTTCAACATCATCAGGAACACTTTTTGGAATGCCAGATCAAATGGTTTGGGTTTTCTGACTGAAATAAACTGAAATGTAATATTTTATAATGTCCCTTTGCTCATCTCAAAAGTACCGTACATGGATTCAGCAATGGCGTTTTGAAGCAATTGTTTTATGCTTTCATTTTCAGATCTTTATGGAAACACAGAGTTTGCTGATCTCTTTCTGGCTAAATCAAGCCCAAAGTCTCAGTATTATACCATGAAGTGTTTCTCAGAATATGCATACTGATCACTGCAATACTTGCCTGAAGCTGTAAGGTAAAGAGGGAACATTGGTGAAATAACAATCTTTTTACAAAGAGCATGTTAGAGAAATATCAGAATTCAGAGAGCAGAATAGAATAGAATAGAATAGAATAGAATAGGATAGAATAGAATAGAATAGAGTTGGAAGGGATCTTGGAGGTCTTCTAGTCCAACTCCCTGTCCAGGCAGAGAACCCTACACCACTTCAGACAAATGGTTATCCAACATCTTAAACACTTCTAGTGTTGGAGCATTCACAACTACTGGAGGCAAGTTGTTCCACTGATTAATTGTTCTAACTGTCAGGACATTTCTTAGTTCTAAGTTGCTTCTCTCCTTGATTAGTTTCCATCCATTGCTTCTTGTCCTACCCTCAGGGGCTTTGGAATAGCTTGACCCCCTCTTCTTTGTGGCAGCCCCTGAGATATTGGAACACTGCTATCATGTCTCCCGTAGTTCTTCTTGTAATTAAACTAGATATAGGGCCGGCTGGCGGAAGTAGGATAAAGGAGGGGTCCACTAGGGAGGGGGGATTGGGGGTTGTCTCCGTTGAGGGCCGTCCTATTCGTTTGGTCTTGGGGAGGGGCAGGGGCGGTGGGAGACAGGATGTCCATCGTGGGTTGGAGGCTCGTGGTCGCTGGTTACGAGCGGTCGCTTGCCCCAACCCCCGGTACTCCACTCGTGGGCTAGGCGGTCAGGGACTACAGAGCCGGGGCCCCAGGCTGATGTTCTGCAACGCCAGGTCCGTGGTGAACAAAGCCCCCCTCATAAATGACCTTGTGTCAGAGGGGGACCCGGACCTGGTGGGAATTACGGAGACCTGGTTGGGCCCCGAGGGGGGTTTACCCCTCGTGGAAATGTGCCCACCAGGCTACCGTGCATTTCATCGGCCTAGGGCCCTAGGCAGGGGTGGGGGGGTGGCGGTTATTGTTAAGGAAAGTCTGGAGCCGAAGGAGACCACTGTGCCTCAGACGACTGGCTGTGAGTCCCTCTTCGTGAAATGGGGCCTAGGGAGGCAGTTGGGCTTGCTGCTTGTATACCTGGCTCCCCGCTATGTAACAGCAGCCCTGCCCGAGCTACTCGAGGTGATCGCCGCGATGGCGGTGGAGACCCCCAGACTTATAGTCATGGGGGACTTTAACCTGCCATCGGCGGGTGAAACATCCGAGGCAGCTCGGGAGTTCATGGCTTCCATGACGGCCATGGACCTGACCCAAGTAGTTCAGGGCCCCACTCACGAGGGAGGACACACGCTGGATCTGATTTTTGTCTCTGGACACTGGATTAGTGATCTCGGAACAGGGGATTTAGTCATCTTACCCTTGTCATGGACAGATCACTCTCTCCTTCGGATAGACTTTCCAACCGTCACACCTCACCGCGGGGAGGCGGAACCGGAAACACCAAGTTGGTTCCGCCCCAGGCGCCTGATGGACCTGGAAAGGTTCCAGAGGGAGCTTGGGCCAGTACCTGTATCCCTGCCCCGCGGCTCGACTGAGGACCTAGTCGCCGCGTGGTATAGTGCGGCCACGGGGGCCTTGGACCGAGTCGCGCCCTTGCGGCCTCTCATGCGGCGTCGAGTCACCCAGGCTCCTTGGTTTACCGAGGAGCTTCGGGAGATGAAACGCCTAGAGAGTAGGTGGAAATCTCGATCCGAAGCTGACCGAACACTAGTGAGAGACCATATTAGGACTTACTTAGTGGCGCTAAGAGTGGCCAAACATGAGTATTGTGCCACCCTTATCGCGTCCGCGGAAAACCGCCCTGTCACCCTCTTTGGGGTGACCCGCTACCTCCTTCATTTGAGGCTGCGGGAAGCCCCTCTGCAGGGTCAAGCAGAGGAATTTGGAGTATTTCTGCAGGACAAAATCACTTAGATTCGGAATGAGTTGCCCTCCACTAGTGGCCCAGTCGGGGCGTCCGGTGCTGGTCTTGAGATAACACCTTGGGAGGAGTTCGACTTTGTTACTACCAAGGATATGGACAGGTTGCGGAGGAACCTTAGAGCCACCACATGTTTATTGGACCCGTGCCCCTCCTGGCTTGTACTGGCATCCTGGGAGGTGACACGAGGCTGGCTCCAGGGCATTGTGAATTCATCTCTGAGTGAGGGGTACTTGCCCACCGTTTTGAAAGAGGCGGTGGTGAGGCCCCTCCTCAAGAAGCCATCCCTGGACCCAGCTTTATTAGAGAACTATCGTCCCGTCTCCAACCTTCACTTTTTAGTGAAGGTTGTTGAGAGTGTGGTGGCTCAACAGTTTCCCCGACATCTGGAGGAAGTTGATTATCTAGACCCGCGCCAGTCCGGCTTCCGGCCCGGTCACAGCACCGAGACGGCATTGGTCGCGTTGGTTGATGATCTCTGGAGGGCACGGGATAGAGGTTGTTCCTCTATCCTTGTCCTATTAGACCTCTCAGCGGCTTTTGATACCATCGACCATGGTATCTTATTGCACCGATTGGGGGGGTTGGGGCTGGGAGGCACCGTTCTACGGTGGTTCTCATCCTACCTCTCTGGTCGGTCGCAATGGGTGTTGGCAGGAGGGCAGAGGTCGTCCCCGAGGCCCCTCATATGTGGGGTCCCTCAGGGGTCGGTCCTCTCTCCCCTTCTGTTCAACACCTATATGACGCCGCTGGGCGAGATCATCCGTGGTTTTGGGGTGGAATACCATCTGTACGCTGATGAAACTCAGTTGTACATATCCACCCCAAACCACCCCAACGATGCCGTCGAAGTGCTGTCCCGGTGTCTAGAGGCCGTACGGATCTGGATGGGTAGTAACAAATTCAAACTCAACCCGTCCAAGACCGAGTGGCTGTGGTTTCCGGCACCCCGGTTCAGCCAGTTAAGTCCAACACTGGCCATTGGGGGCGAACAACTGGCCCCCGTGGAGAGGGCGCGCAAGTTGGGTGTCCTCCTGGATTCCCGGCTGTCCATGGAGGACCATGTGGCGGCCGTGGCCAGGGGGGCGTTCTATCAGGTACGCCTGATACGCCAGTTGCGCCCCTTACTGGACCGGGGAGCCCTTCGCACAGTCACTCAAGCGCTTGTGACATCCCGGCTGGATTACTGCAACGCTCTCTACATGGGGCTCCCCTTGAGGTGCACTCGAAAGCTACAGTTAGTACAGAATGCGGCCGCGCGGGTGATTATGGGTGCCTCAAGGCAAACCCACGTAACACCTCTCCTGCGCGAGCTGCACTGGCTGCCTGTGGCCTTTCGAGTGCGCTTCAAGGTGTTGACAACCATCTTTAAATCGCTCCATGGCTCGGGGCCTAGCTATATATGAGACCGCCTCCTGCCCCATACATCCCTTCGTCCGATCCGCTCCCACAGAGAGGGCCTTCTCCGGGTGCCATCGGCGGGGCAATGCCGGTTGGCGACACCCAGGGGAAGGGCCTTCTCTGTGGCGGGCCCGGCCCTCTGGAACGACCTACCCCCCGACCTTCGCACTATCTCGGACCTCCGCCTCTTCCGCCAACGTCTTAAGACGTATTTATTTCAACAAGCCGGCCTAGGATAGCCCCCCGTTTCTGACTTTTTAAAAATAAATTATAATTTCGGAAGGTTTTTAACATGGGTTTTAGCACGGGTTAACTAATTTAATATATTTTAAATTGATATTTATTGTATTTTTGTGGTTTTAATAATGCCTGTGCGCCGCCCTGGGTCCTAACAAGGAGAAGGGCGGGGTATAAATTTAATAAAATAAATAAATACCCAGTTCCAGCAACCATTCTCATATGTTTTAGCCTTCAGTCCCCTAATCATCTTTGTTGCTCTTCTCTGCACTCTTTCTAGAGTCTTAACATCTTTTTTACATTGTGGCAACCAAAACTGGATGTAGTATTCCAAGTGTGGCCTTCCCAAGGCATTCTAAAGTGGAATTAACACTTCACGTGATCTTGATTCTATCCCTGGGTTTATGCAGCCTAGAACTGTGTTGGCTATTTTGGCAGCTGCTGCACACTGCTGGCTCATATTTAAATGGTTGTCCACTAGGACTCCAAGATCTCTCTCACAGTTAATATTATTGACCAGGCTACCACATATACTGTACTTGTGCATTTTGTTTTTCTTGCTTAACTGTAGAACTTTATTTTTTCACCCTTAAATTTCATTTTATTGTATAGCGCCTAATGTTCAAGTCTGTCAAGATCCTTCTGTATCTTAAGCCTATCTTTTGGAGTGTTGGCTATTCCTGCCAGCTTGGTGTCATCTGCAAATTTAATGAGTTCCCCTTCTATCCCCTCATCCAAGCCATTGAGGTACTCCACTGCATACTTTCTTCCATGTAGATGCAGTTCCATTGAGGACCATACTTTGAGTGTGGTTGGTCAGCCAGTTACGAATCCATCTGGTGGTGATGCTCTCTAACCCATATTTTTCTACTTTATCTAGTAGTAGGTTACGGTCTACTTTATCAAATGCCTTACTGAAGTCCAAGTAAATTTTATCAACAGCATTCCTCTGGTCTGCTAATTTTGTCAATTTGTCAAAGAATGCAATAAAATTAGTCTGGTGTGATCTGTTTTTGACAAGCCCTTGTTAGCTTTTGGTTATTACTTTATTTGCTTCTAGGTGTTCGCTGATTCATTTTTTAATTATTTTTTTCCAGAATCTTCCCTGGTATTGAGGTCAGGTTGATAGGTCTATAGTTTCCTGGATCTATTTTTTTTCCTGGAACTATTTTTTTATTCAAAATAAAAAAAAGCCTTCAAAAGAATTGGTTAAAGGAATTTATTTGATCTTCATGCTATTTAATAATAAAAAAGTAGTGAAACTAGATGGACATAAAGATTTAATTTCAGTTCACCCACTTCACAGGATTCTAGTACTGTTTAGAGCCTGTGCTATTTTTAAAGTAATTTTTGCAGGTAATATGATTCACTATTTAAATATAAGTGCTATTTGTTGCTGGAGACAAAGAAAAAATGCAATCACTAATGGTATTTTTGTTGCTTTCAATTAAAAAAAAACGGCTACAGGGATGGGAAATCTCAGATTCTATCAATATATGGCATTCATTCAAAGGAATTTTATGGACCTGTGTACAGGTAAAAGCATTTTTATAACTTTCATGAAAGTTTTTAATAAGACAGAAAGAATACATAAGCAATGCTACCAACCAACACTGATTTTGGCCAATGTGCCGTAAGCAGCACCAAAGCCCAGCTTTGCTCTAACTAAGCTCATGTTACATCCAAGCTACAATCAGAAATTTGGAGACTAGGCTGCAAACTGTCTACTGGGCAATTTATTGCCAGTTAATGGAAATTGTGGAAGATGGTTTGCAAGGAGAAAAAGATGCGGAGATATGTGCTGAATAGGATGCTCATAATCTTGTCCTTTTTCTCATCATCTTCTGCTCCAAAACTCATCTGATTATTATTTCCTAGTGTTAGATCAGACAAAGGATTCCGACTCAGGCATGGTCAAAACAACAGGAACGTTTATTCACACTATTTACAACACACACAAGATTCAACTGGCAAGGTTTCTTCTCTGGCAACCTCTTATATAGAGTTACCAGGCAGGAAACTCCTAGCAATGCACTTGCAACATTGTAACTCCTTTCCAGACAGATTCCAGACAGCTTGTCTCTGTTAATCACTGCAGCTGCTGGCTGAGTTCCGGAATGCGGTGACTCATAGGTTACCAGACGAGCTGTCTGGGACATAGGCTTGGGGACTCAACACTCCTTCCCCCATAGTCAGTGCGCATGTGTCTAGGTTCTCTGTCCAACACAGTACATGCGCACGCGTAGTCGTTCAGATAGGCGGGGCGGTGTCGGGTCCGCCCTGACCGCCTTAGTTCTTGAGGAGGCTCCTCCCTGTGGGACACGGAGCCTTCGCCTACGTCATCGCGGCCTGCCCTCGGAGGTGGAGTCGCCGTAGGCGGCAATGGCGACCCTAGCAAGTCCGGGTGAGGGGGCGTGGCGACCGGGCTTGAGGTAGTTGGCATTTGCTGGCGAGTATTATTCTGGTAGGGTGGTTCCCCGATGGGCGAGGCCCCCAGCTGAGAGTCAGATTGGGCTGTGAGGTCCTGGCGGTCTCCCCGTGCTGTTCCCGCCGATACGAGGTCTGGACCGGCTAGGGACTCCGGGGTTCCAAACAACTGCTCGGCTTGAGCAGAGAACAACGGCCCAACGGGGGCCAACGGGCAGGAACGGCCTGGCGTGGTGACTGCTGTTTCGGGCAGGCGGCGCCTCAGTTGATCCAGGTGGCGCCGCCACTCGGATCCATCCTGAAGGCCAACTCTGTAAGAACAGGGTCCGGTTACGTCCAAAATGGTTGCGGCAATCCATCGCGGCTCCCCTGAAAAGTTCCTTGCCCAAACCAGGTCCCCAATTTCAAATAAACGAGGAGTGGGAATCTGCAGGTTGCCCCTCTGCAACCCGTCGTAATCGGGGTGCAGTCTGTCCAGAGTGGTCCGCAAGCGTCGGCCCATCAAGAGCTCCGCGGGGCTTTTCCCTGTGGCTGGGCAAGGTGTGACATGCTGTCCCAAAAGGTACGCGGCCACCCTTGCCTGCCAGTCCCCTTTATCCAAACGGGCCAAGGCTTCCTTGGCTGAGCGCACGGCTCGTTCCGCGCGTCCATTAGACGCCGGGTGATAAGGGGCGACTGGCGCGTGGCGGATCCCTTGGGTGGCCAGAAAGTCCAAGAAGGTGGAGGATTGAAATTGGGGTCCGTTGTCGGACACAACGACGTCCGGCAACCCGTGGGTCGCGAACAGACGGCGCAAGGCACGCACCGTGCTCTCCGCTGTGGTGGAAGCCATGAGAATCACCTCCAACAGCGTGAGAACGCATCCACCACCACGAGGAAATTCTGGCCATGGAAGGGACCCGCGAAATCCAAGTGGAGCCTGGACCATGGGCACCTGGGGGCGTCCCACTCCCTCGGCGGGGAGACCGGCGGGGCCGGCCGGGACGATTGGCAGGAGGAGCAGGCGGCCACCCATTCCGCCACTTCAGCGTCCATGCCGGGCCACCAGACATAGCTCCGGGCCAATGCCTTCATACGGACGATGCCTGGGTGGTTGGCATGGAGCGACTGAAGAACCATGTGCCGGAGAGGGGAAGGGACGATGACCCGATCTCCCCAACACAAGCACCCGCAATGGAGCGAGAGCTCCAGCTGGCGTGACTTGTAAGGCCGAAAGTTTTCAGCCACACTGCCCGAAGGCCAGCCCCTCAGCACCCATCGGCAGACCTGGGCTAGGACGGGGTCTGCGCGGGTGTGAGCGGCAACGGCGGAAGAGGACAGGGGCAAGTCCGACTCCGCGACCATCAGGACAGAGAGAGCAGGCACAGGGGCCGGATCCGGCCCCGGGAGAGGGCAGCGGCTTAGGGCATCAGCATGCCCTATCTGCTTGCCAGGACGGTATAGCAGCGTATAGTCATACGCTGCCAGGAATTCCGTCCAGCGGGTCATCCTGGGCGACAGGATGGGGGGTGTCGGACGGTCACCGGCCAATAGCCCAAGGAGCGGCTTATGGTCCGTGACAACAGAAAAGGTCCGCCCATAGAGGTAATTGTGGAACTTCTTAATCCCGGACACTACAGCCAAAGCCTCCTTGTCGATTTGGCTGTAGTTTCTCTCCGTTTGAGACATTGTCCGGGAGTAAAAAGCAATGGGGGCTTCCGAGCTGTCTGGAAAGAAGTGGCTAAGGACAACCCCCAGGCCAAAAGGGGAGGCATCGCACGCAAGCGTCAGAGGAAGCCTGTCATGGTACTGGACTAGTACCGCATCTGACGTGAGCATGGCTTTGACAGCCGCGAACGCGTGTGCTTCGCGGCTGCCCCAGTGCCAGGCCGCGGATCGGTCGAGCAACCGATGCAGCGGCTCGGCTAGCGATGCCTTATGGGGAATAAACGGCGCGTAGAAATTCAAAAGGCCGAGGAATGCCTGCAGCTCCGTTTTGGAGGCAGGAGTGGGGGCCTTTTGGATGGCCTCGACCTTGGAGGGGGTTGGGTGAATTCCTTGGGCGTCAATCATGAAACCCAGGAATTCCACCCTAGGCGCAGCAAACGTACATTTGCTGCGTTTCAACTTTAAACCCGCGCCCCTGAAAACTCTGAGGACCTTCCGTAACGTTTTGGCGAGTTCTGATATGCTGGAAGCAGCAATCAGGACGTCGTCAAAATACGGTACAACGCCAGGGAGCCCATGGAGCAGTCGCTCCATGAGGCTCTGGAAGATCCCCGGGGCTACGGACACGCCGAATTGGAGACGGCGACAGCGGAAAGCCCCACGGTGGGTCACGATGGTCTGCGCTTCCGCAGCCTCGTCATCCACCGGGAGCTGTTGGTAGGCCTGCGCCATATCCAGTTTCGCGAACACTCGACCTCGTCCCAATGAGTGGAGTAGGTCTTGCACCACCGGAACCGGGTATGGGTTCGCCTGAAGCCCGAGGTTGATCGTCGACTTATAGTCGGCGCAGATCCTCACGGACCCGTCGGGCTTAATGGGGACCACAATTGGGGTCTCCCATTTCGCCTGATCGACGGGTTCGAGCACGCCCTGCGCCACCAATCGATCCAATTCCGCTTCAACCTTGGGCTTCAGTGCGAACGGCAGCCTGCGGGCCTTCAAGCGGACTGGAGCAACCTGGGGGTCCAAATTTAGGGAAACTGGAGTGCCTTTGTACGTTCCTAAGCTGCCATCAAAGACGTCGTTGAACTCTCTGATTACTTCGTCTACCGGAGAACTGGCTGGCACGCTGTGTACTCCTTGGACTGACAGTCCCAAGGCTGGAAACCAGTCCAATCCGATCAAGGCAGCTAGGGGTTTGGCCACTACCAGGATGGGAAGGGATCCGTGGAAGGGGCCGTAGTCTACTCTCACTCTGTGCAGACCTAGAATGGGAATTTGTGAGCCCTGGTAATCTTTCAGGATCGTCGCTGTGGGGCCGAGATCCCGCTTCCTGAGCTTGGGGCAAAGCTTAACTAAATGCGCCCAGGACATGAGTGATCTAGAGGACCCTGAATCTATTTCCATTTTTACCCCCACCCCCTCTAAGCAAACCACTGTTGACAGTCTCCTACTCTCTGCCTGGTCGTAGCTTAGAGCTGGGGGCATCTCCGCCAGCGCGAAGCAGTCAGTCGGCTGTGGCTGGTAGCGTCCTGAACACATCTGCGACCCTCGTTGTCCTGGTGGAACGGTTCTGGAGGCGGCAGCTGGCGTTGTCACTGGAGTGGCAGCACGGCACACAGCTGCTAGGTGTCCTTTCCTGCCACATCTGCGGCACACCGATGCCTTGAATGGGCACTCTGGTCTCTGGTGGGCCCCTCCGCAGCCTAGGCAGTTCCCGGACTTCTGCTGCGGTGTGAATGCGCGATTCAGCACGCGCCCGGTCACCCTCATGCAGTCCCCACGGTCTTCCTCCTCCAGCTCATCCAGCGGCGCTATTTCGTCTACCAGACACGCTCGTGGAGTGGGGAAAAGAGGAGGGCGCGCGCGGCCCATGTCGGATGTGGAGATCTCTGACAATTCTGTCGCGCGTGCTTCTTCCACCGCTTGCTCGAGAGTCAGGACAGTTTTTGAAAGCAAGCGGCGCTTTAGGCGGATGTCTCTTACGCCGCATACAAACTGCTCCAGTAGGGATTCCTCCAGGAAGCCAGCAGGGAACTCGCAGGGGATTGCGGTCGCTCTCAATTTCTGCAGGAACTCGGCTACCGACTGTTGCGGCTGTTGCACACATTGCCTGAATGCATAGCGATGCGCTATGCGGGAAGGCGCCGGCACGTAGTGTGCTCTCAGGCGGCCCAGGAGATCGTCCCACGGCACTTCGTGCACCGCTGCGGGTGCTGCTATGGTTCGGGCGGTAGCAAACAATTCAGGGCCGCCGCACTGGAGGAATAGGCTCAGCTTCCTGGCAGGCGCGAGTTCGCCGTAGTCGCTGGCTATCAAGAAGCACTCGAACCGGGCTAAGAAGGAAGCCCATTGTTCCTTCATCGGGTCGAACGGTGCAAACGGAGGCATTGTCGCCGTAGCCATGGTGAGGCTGTGCGTCGCGCTACGCTCTGTTGTTGAAGTATTCGTTACCCGTTGCGTTCTAAGGCCACGGCCTGAATCCCACCTTCGTCGCCAGTGTTAGATCAGACAAAGGATTCCGACTCAGGCATGGTCAAAACAACAGGAACGTTTATTCACACTATTTACAACACACACAAGATTCAACTGGCAAGGTTTCTTCTCTGGCAACCTCTTATATAGAGTTACCAGGCAGGAAACTCCTAGCAATGCACTTGCAACATTGTAACTCCTTTCCAGACAGATTCCAGACAGCTTGTCTCTGTTAATCACTGCAGCTGCTGGCTCAGTTCCGGAATGCGGTGACTCATAGGTTACCAGACGAGCTGTCTGGGACATAGGCTTGGGGACTCAACACCTAGCTTTTCTGAAGTTTGGGTTAATTTTGAGATTCTTCAAAAACAGCTGATTCTGACGCACATATCAGCAGTTCTGGACAGGAATTACTCAGGGCATAAACTGAATGGAAGTAGGAATAATTCATCCAGCCTCCAAACAGACACCTAATGCCATTTCACTGCAATCACAGATATTAAGCAACCTGCTCTTTAAAACCAGAATACTAACATAAAAAATGCAAAAAATGAATAAAATAATGAAGAGTGCAATACTAACTTCATGGTCAGATGCTGTTCATGTTGTATTTAGTTGTAGCTCTGTTAATCATCTGCCTGTACAAATTTCCATTATAGATCAAAGGAAGGCGTTGATACCTTTTTCAGATACATGGATGAGGCTTGGAGTCTGCATGGAAAAGAAGTGGTCTCCGCCTTTGATCTTTCTGGTTTTCAGCTCATTTGTGATCTGGGTGGTAAGTACCTGAAGGTCATCATCATGCATATTACAGCAACTTAATACCATGCGATACTCTGGAGATCTTATAATTCTCTAATTGCAAAAGTAGAATTGCAAGATTCCATCTTGTTTTTTCTAGAGGTTTGAATTTTATTTATAAATAACTATTTTTAAATTGTGTTTCGGA
Source organism: Rhabdophis nuchalis (assembly GCA_039707465.1). Classification (NCBI taxonomy): domain Eukaryota; kingdom Metazoa; phylum Chordata; class Lepidosauria; order Squamata; family Natricidae; genus Rhabdophis; species Rhabdophis nuchalis. The sequence continues at coordinate 34,972,788 of CM077651.1, read as the reverse complement.
ATTACTGGATGTCACAAAGTAACTAGCAACAGTCCTGAGGCTGTTTGGAAGAGGTGGGAGAAAATGTAAAGATGAAAGCATTCTTCTCCTTCTTTTTCCTTCCTGGACTGGTTGAGTATTGCCACGATGCATAATATGAAAAGAGAACCAGGTGGGATAGTGACTAGAAACCAGGACACTGGGAGTACTAATTCTGCATTAGGCAGAAAGCCAGCTGGGTGACCTTGGGCCAGTCTCTCAGTCCTAGGAAGGGGGCAATGGCAAACCAGTTCTGAAATCTTGACAAGAAAACAGCAGGAACTTGTCCAGGCAGTTTCCAGGATTCAAGACTTTATTGAAGGCACACACGAGTATGAAAACAATTACAGAATGCATCACAGTTCTACATTTACTGTCGTGGAATTTTTAAGGTAAAAGATGCTCGAACAAAATACCGGATGTGCATACAATGGGCTTTAGTTGCACTTTTACAGATACAATATTTACTTTGCTAACCACGTATCATTATGTGGCAAAGTAGTTACTCCCTAGCAATCTCCAGTGAACACATTGAAAAACTGAGCTGCTTTTGAAGAAATTTTGGAAAATTCTCACAATTGGACCTGGGATAACCATAACAATATGAAAATTCTAATTACTATCTTTCCCAAGATCATGCTCTGAAATTATGTTGGATTAGCATTATTATCCTCACCATCAGTTATCCTATTTTATATAACGTATTAAGTTTTGAAAATGGTTTCATAGGATAGAAAAAGGCAAAAGCTGATTTAAAACAGATACCATTGCATGGAATTATAAGCAATGGTGTAGAAAAAAGATTGGATGAACTACACTAATTTCGCTGCAGCCACTTAGAATACAATGGTGGTCTTTAGTTTTGATAAAGCAAAGTAAAAAAGGAAAAAGTGATGCAAAGAGTCGCTGGATAGGAGTGGAATTAGAAGTAATATTTAGTAAATAGGGTTTCAAAGAAATGAAAAAAATGTGCATGGTAAAAGGACAGCAATAAAAATACAACAATGTAGGAGAAGAAATCAGATAATTCTTAATGAATGTATTTGTTTAAATCACAATATTATATGCCTGATTAGCCCAGATGGATAAAAAATAAAACAATGACCTAAGTTATTTTTTAAAAAAGTAATCATATATATTATAGTAAATTGTTAAAAATGTTGACATGAATGTTATTTTTACTTACATAGTTCTTTTTTTTGTATTTTGTTCTTTTTTCAAGGAAGTAGTGGTGGCTTAGCTAAAGAACTGATTTCAAAATACCCAAATTGTACTGTGAAACTTTTTGATCTTCTTGAAGTTGTGGAAATATCTAAAAAATTTAATGCATTTTCAGATGACTCCCAAATCACTTTCCATGCAGGTAATATATGTTTGGAATCAATATTTCTGCCATTTCAAAAAGCACTATTGAAAGAAGCCAGTGGCATTGTCAAACCAAACTTTGTGAAAGGGGGAATAAATTTTGTTTCCAAAGTGATAATAGACCACCTTATTAAAGGAATTATTCTTCTTGCAGGGGATTTCTTTAAAGATCCAATTCCTGAAGCAGATCTTTATATCTTATCAAGAGTCCTGTTTAATTGGAGTGATGAAAAATGTATCCAGTTACTAACAAAAGTATTTACGGTCTGTAAGCCAGGTAGGCATATTTGCATTGCCAGAAAGAGAAGAAATTGCCATTTTGGGAAGAGAAGGAAGCCAAACAGGGTTCTCCATGGCTTTTTTCTTTGCAACAACCTTTGACAAAATATAGAAAGAAAGAGATGAGAGATAAATGTGTGCGTGTGAGAGAGAGAGGGAGAGAGAGATATATATAAATGGGTGATTGGGCGTGTGACTGACAGTTGGCTTCCAGTGCCAGAGACTGAGCAAATATTTAACTACCAGTTAGTATATTGAACTGGTGTGAACTGGCTGAATCCCACCACTGGAGAAAGGCCACAGCCAGCGGAATGAAAATGAGATGAATGGATACTTTTTCTTTTCTAGGGAACGTATTCCTGAGTTAACAAATTACTTTTGCAACAGGTGGTGGAGTCTTAGTAGTGGAACCAACTATTGATGAAGAAATATCTGGGTCTTTTCCTGCTCATATGTACTGCATCATAACGTTGCTTCATTCTGAAGGAAAAGCACGCACAATATCAGAGCATCGTATACTCTTCAACACAGCTGGCTTTAAAAATATTCAGTTCAAGAAAGGAAATATCTTTGATGTCCTTTTGGTCAGAAAATAGTATTCAACGTGCTTCATTCCTAGTGAGTGTTAAAAAATTATAATAATAAAGTTGCTCTTACTATTGTATTATAACTCTTGAGAGTTATATATTATCTATTTACAATGCAAAGAACCATGCAAAACTATTTATGAGTTACCTTCTCTCTCCTATATCCCATTTAATCAAGGAGGAGTCATGCCAAGTCTCATTTCTCAGGGTTTAAGGGATGTTCCTGGTCTTGGTGTTTCTGTTAACAGCTTCTAAATATTCTCTTCCAGGCCAATCCACCACTTTCTACAATTTCCCAGATCTTGCTTGCAGATTAGAATTCAAGACAACCACGATTCTCCAGAGTTTGTTCCAAGGCTGTGTAACCTAGGCCTCTAGAACTACACATTTGGCATTAGGGATCTCTATTACCTTACAACTTCCAGCTGCGCTCCAATACAGCTATAGGTGGTAACTGAGCTTGGCATGATGGCAATTTCATTGAGTCCTTCTAGATGCTACTATGTCTACCCTGCTCTTCTTATTCATGTTATGCATGAATGATTACTAATTCCTATAATTGCTTTCACTTGACCCTCAAGAGTTCCAAGAATTTTATTTAGCTTCTCCCTTATTCTTTCAAGTACTTTTGTTAGTGGGTTGATAATGAGCAAATTGACTGCTATGTATGCCACCTTAATGTATTGAAATCAAATAAAAGAAACAAATAAATAAATATGTTGCTGCCCAATCACTGTATCATAGAATTGAAATCCTGTTTTATCAACCGTCCAATGAGGATACACCTACAACGACTTTATGGCTGTTTTAGAATGTAAACCATATCCAGCATAAGGTACACTACCTTGCTTACAAAGTTGCCTTTCCCTGTATAACTTCATACCACTCTTGCTAAAATTATTTCATTTACCTTATTGATCTTGATAGTATAGGAGTTATGCTATTGTAATTGTAGCATATTTATTTTTATTTATTTTATTTATTAAATTTATACCCCGCCCTTCTCCAAGAGGATAGGAGAACTGCGCATGCGCGAAGATGGCGGTCTGCCACCGAGCGCTATGAGGGCCGCGGGAGTTGTGGGTGGCTAGGGCATGTCGCCTGGCCCGTTTGCCAACTTTTAGGGCCAGGCCCAGCGAGACGCTCACCCTGGCTGCCTTTTGAGGCCAGGACGAGCTTCCAGGGTGATCCGGCGGCTCTGCATGGGCCATCGGAGGGAAGCTGACCGGAGGCTCCAAAACGCCGGGGAGGCTCCAAAACGCCGCGCTGCTCCGAGGCTTGAGTGGAGCGGCGCGTGGCGCGGAAGAGAGAAGGAAAGAAGGAGAGGAATGGAGGAACAGAGTGGAGTGGAGCCGCGCGGCATGGAGGAGAGGAGGAGAAGAGCGGTGCCGGTATGAGCTGACGAGCGGAGCCGGGACGGCCAGTGGGCGGAGAAGTGACCAGCGCTGGAGCGGACATCAGAGGCCAGCGACTGTAAAGACCTGGGGAGGCCAGACAGAGCCGGACCTGGCTAGCTGAGGACCAACTGGACTGGCATGGGCCGGCAGGGTAACATCGAGGCCGCAAGGCCTGGCTGGGCCGGGCCGGGCCTAAGGAGATCTGGGCCTGGCAGGCCGAAAGATACCAGGAGCGCTGGAGGCGTTGGGGCCGAAGGAGATGCCACCGGGGACAAAGGTGGGCAGTGGAGGCTCCAGGCCGAGAAAAACTGGCCTCAGCTATTAGAACTCTTCAGCTGAGGCCCTTAAGACTCCTGGTATTGTGGGACTGGAGGAGTCCTTGAGGACTACAGGCCGGGACTAATTTACAACTGGAAGGCCAAAGCCACCCTCTACCCCCAGTCTGATATATCTATATGAACTAACTCTCCCACCTTCGATGACAAACTAACTATTTATGAACTATGATTAACTATCTTTGAACCATGCATGATTTTCATGAATTTATGAACTATTTATGAACTTTTTAGAGCCGGTCTAGACGTCTCCTGAGTTTAACTTGTACTATACATATTTTAACATCTATTTTAATATTTAATAACATCTAGAATTTTAATGCCCTGTCTAACAATTCCTCTGACCTTATATTTTATATATATTTATACATATTTATATATATCATATTTATGACATTCACCATGAAGTACTCTAAGGCAGACCTTTTCTACTGCGGGAGTCCCCCTACTCGCAGGTATGGCCCTCCGCGTCAACGAGGGCCCACCTTGATGAGGGATTCTGTATCAAGAGAGGTGGGCGGGTCGCAGTTCTAGGGGTGTTTGAACAAAATTCTTAATTTGGCTTTTAGGGGGTTCCAGGGAGGAGGGGAGGGATAGTTTACAATTTAAATGGGGGATTTAATCTGGTTTTAGCGCAGGTTTTGTCATTTAATAAGTTTTTTAAATTATAATTGGTACTATTTTGTATATTGTTTTAAATTCCTGTGCACCGCCCTGGGTCCTCTCGGAGAAGGGCGGGATATAAATTGAATAAATTGAATTGAATTGAATTGAATTGACCCAGGGCGGCGCACAGGAATTTAAAAGATACATACAAAAATCAAATAGAAAATTAAAAAATTTATTAAATATCCATCCTGCGCTAAAAACCAAATTAAATCCCCAAAATTAAAAACTGTCTAAAATAGTCACAGCGGAGGTTATGCTAGGCCAGCTTGATGAAAGAAATGTGTCTTTAGACACTGGCGGAAGAGGCGGAGGTCTGAGATGGTGCGAAGTTCAGGGGGTAGGTCGTTCCAAAGGGCAGGGCCTGCCACAGAGAAGGCCCTTCCCCTGGGTGTCGCCAGTCGGCATTGTCCGGCCGACGGCACCCTGAGAAGGCCCTCTCTGTGGGAGCGTATCGGCCGAAGGGATGTATGGGGCAGGAGACAGTCTCGCATAGAACTAGGTCCCGAGCCATGGAGCGCTTTGAAGATGGTTGTCAAAACCTTGATGACCATAGTTACACCTGGAGAGTTATTTAAATAATAATGGTATAATATTATCCCTAAATTATATTCAATTATATTTTTACAGGTGGTTGAATATTAATAGTGGAATCAATATTAGATGAAGACTAAGACTCCAACTTTTCCTGTTGCCATGTACTCCATATTGCTGCTTCATTCTGAAGAAAAAGTATGGACCCCATCAGAGTACTGTTCACTCCTCAGCATATCAAACATATAGAGCTTGACTTCCGTTCCCCTTTCTCATTTCCCCTTTCCTTTCCCAAGTAAATCATCTTGGAAAAGTCCCTGGCTTTGGACCTGAGGTGGGACTAGTACTAATGATGGCCGAGCTTCTAATCTGACTTCTTAACTATTGCACCGAACTGGCTTTCTCCCATATAATTAGAATATCTAACGAGCCTTTTTTTTTGTAAAAAGTTTTTTTTTATTTTTTATTAAACACAGAACACAACCCAGAAAAACCACAATAAAATCATCCTTCCTTACATATAGTAGAAAGTGTATCAATTGGTTACAAAAAGCTTTCGTGCATCTCTTCCACAGTCATTACTTACAATTCATGTCGAATTATATATTTTAAATCAAACATCTTTATATATCTTTCTATCATTATACCTCGATTTTCATTTGACTATAATTGTTTTTACGTCTTTTTACATAAAATATTTCAAAATTAAAAATACAGCCACATAATGAGATTTCATTAGCTCTTTCTAATATCATCCAGTAACATTACACCTTTATGACATGTTCTAAATAAGAATTAGTTATATTTGATAACAAAATTTCTAAACCTCTTTTCCAAATCACTGTTTACAATTTGTATCCAATTTCCTTTTATTAAACCAGTACATGTATATATTGTTAACTATATCCATTGTCATTTCATTGTTATTATTATTATTAACAAAAAACCATTTGCTATTTAGATCAAATTTCCTCTCATCAAACCAAGACATGTGTATACATTATTGTCATTATCAATTATTTATTTAACTATATCCTTTATCACTTCATTTTTAACATAGCACTTTAAATTCTACTAAATTTAACTAATTTCTTATTATCAGCTTTCATATATCAACCTGTATCTTTCCAATAATAATACAGTCTTATTTCTTTTGCCTTTTGTGGAATTAACCTTCTGTTTATTTCCTTAATAGAATTTTTGTGGACTTCTCTTTGCACCTTATTGCTTGTTGCATCTCTTATATAATCGTGATACCCTCCATCTGCTTCTTTCATCAGCTTTGATTATCAATAGTGCTTTTGTCAAAGTTTCTCTCCTTAAATCCACCATTTCTTCTCTTTCTTCTTCTTCTGTACCTTGAAATTTGGGGTAGAGTTCCTGTCCCTCTAATTCCCTTTTCCATACTCGACTCTTTCCACTTTCAACCATGCTCACTCCACTGCTAAAATCACCCGTTGTCTGACTTTGTATTCATTTTTCCCTTTGATTTTTGGGACTCTAACCTCCACTTTTTCCTTTTGATGGGCATCTTCAAATTTTCCATACAACGTAGGTATTGTTCCAAAACGGAATTGGCCCTCTCACAAGCACCGTTCGTCTGCGGATGGTAGGAGGAGCTTAGGCCCTGGGAGGAGCCTATCAATTTCAAAAATTCCTTCCAAAAGCGCGATGTAAATTGAGTACCTCTATCCGAGATGATACGCTTAGGGACACCGTGGAAACAGTAAATATGGTTCAGGAACAATTTAGCCAGCGATTTGGAGGACGGAATTTTGGAACAAGGTACAAAGTGGACTTGCTTGGAGAAAAGATCCGTAACCACCCAAATGACGGTATAGCCCTGGCTGCTCGGAAGGTCAACAATAAAGTCCATCGAAATCTCCTTCCAAGGAGCTTCCGGCTTCGCCACAGATTGTAGGAGGCCTTGGGGCTTCCCAGGAGCACGTTTCGAAGCAGTACAAACCGGACAACTGGCGATATATGACTCAACGTCCTTCTTGAGGGAAGGCCACCAAAACTGGCGTTTAACTAGATGTATAGTCTTAACAAATCCGAAGTGTCCCGCCAATCGCGAGTCGTGTGCCCGTTGCAACACAAAAGGCCGTATGGTGGCAGGGACATAAATCTTTGAACCAATCCAAGGGAGATCATCCCTGATAGTGCAATCACCAGAGTGTGCGGAATACCATTAATCAGTAAGTAGTTCAGACTTAATTCGAGCAATCAGTTCAATGGGAGGGTTAGCCTGTACAGCGGATTGACTTCTGGTTGAAACAGGAGAAGCTGGTAAAGTAAGTGGAATCATGGGTTGCACAACTGTAAGTTTAGACACATCATATTGGGGTAGCCTGGAGAGTGCATCAGCCATGAAATTGTTTCCTCCAGGAATATATTTGAGACGAAAGTTGAACCGATGGAAGTAATGTGCCCAACGTAGTTGCCTCGGGGATAATTTGCGGGATGTAGTGAGAGCTTCCAAGTTTTTGTGGTCCATCCAAACCTCAAATGGATGTGGGGCACCCCCAAGAAAATGATGCCAAGTCATGAGGGCCCAACGGACAGCAAATGCTTCCTTCTCCCAAATAGCCCATCCACGTTCAGTAGTGGATAACTTACGAGAATTGTAGGCACACGGTTGTAGTTGGCCCTGTTGGTTGAGTTGTAGCAAAACAGCTCCCACAGCGACATCGCTGGCATCAGCCTGAACTACAAAAGGGGAGTTGACATCGGGATGCTTGAGGACGGGCTCGGCCGCAAATAAACGTTTAAGTTTCTCGAAAGCAGCCTGGCACTCCATAGTCCAGTTCAGGGGGGTACTAGGTCGAGGTTTACCCTCACCCTTCGTTTTGAGAAGATTTGTAATGGGCAGCGCAATACTAGCGAATGAAGGTATAAATTGACGGTAAAAGTTGGCGAAACCCAAAAAACTTTGTAGTTGTCTACGAGTGCGTGGGGGTGCCCATTCCGTGACAGCTTTCACTTTAGCAGGATCCATTTCAATTCCTTCCGAGCAAATACGATAACCCAAATAATCAATCTTGTCCTGGTGAAACTCACATTTAGATAATTTAGCGTAAAGCTCGGCGGAGCGGAGCTTTTGAAGAACGGAACGACAAGCTTAACATGTTCATCACGTGTTTGCGAATACACAACTATGTCATCAAGATAAACGATGACTCCCTTGTACAGGTGTTCATGGAGAACTTCATTGATTAGTTGCATAAATACAGAAGGAGCCCCCTGAAGACCAAAAGGCAAAACTTTAAACTGGAAACATCCCAGTGGACAGTTGAAAGCCATCTTCCATTCGTCACCCTCTTTAATTCTTACCCTATAATAAGCTTCACGTAAATCCAGTTTAGTAAAAATTTTGCCCGTAGCAAGGTGAGCTAGCATGTCTTTCATAAGTGGAAGTGGGTAGACATTGTGTTCACAAATAGTGTTAAGGTAAGAGTAGTCCTGAACTAAGCGCAGGGTGCCATCTTTCTTTTCCCTAAACATCACCGGTGCGGCCACGCGTGGCCTAGCAGGTTCAATGAACCCCCGTTTTAGATTCTTATCAATGAATTTGCGTAGCTCATCCATTTCACGTGGTGTCATAGAATAAAGGCGAGGGATTTTCTCCAGGGAGAAAATCGATCGAGCAATCAGTAGCTCTGTGAGGAGGAAGTGAATCACAAGACCTTTCGCTAAAAGTGTCTTTTAGGTCCCAATATTCGTCAGGAATCTTGTCCTCCCCAGGAATGATTTCGGGCGGAGGAAGAGCTAATGTGGGGCCTGCAGGCTCTCTAACAGGAGTTAGATTAAGGGGAGAATCATGATTGTGATTTGAAAGTGTAAAGGCATGTTCTGGCAGTAGTAAAGGTATTCGCACCCATCCCTCTTTCCAGTTAATAAGAGGATTCCATTTACGAAGCCAGTTGATTCCCAAAATGATAGCATTATCAGCTATGGGAGCCACGATAAAATTTATAGTTTCATTATGTGTCTCACCAATAGAAACTTGAAGGGGCTCAGTAACAAAAGATGCAGGAATTCCCCCCGCTACAGAGCCATCCATTTGGCAAAAAGCGATAGGTATTTTCAAATTCTTTAAGTGAAATCCCATGGCGTAAACAAGATCTTGACTGATCAGACAACGGGAGCAACCGGAATCAATGAGAGCTTGCGCCTTGCAGCTACGGCAACTAGATGGAGCTATAAGCTTTAAATGAATATAAAGAGGCCCGGAGCGGCGACTTACCAAATTATCGTCAGAGGAGGCGGAGTCTCCCTCCCAGTCATCGGGCTGGGCCTCAGGTTGGTCAGCGGAAAGGTGAAGTGGCTCCACCCCAGTCATCACTGGTCTACTGCGCACGCTTGGAGTTTTAGTTGGCCTTCTAGCCTCAGTAGAAGAATGTGGGCATGGCGGTTGCTTTGATCTGCAGTTGTTCACCCAGTGCCCCTCCTTCCCACAGCGAAAACAAGAGCCTGGGTGCGCTGGAGTCGATCTGCGCCGGCCTCTCTGCTTGTGGGAATCTTTATCAGGGGATCGGGGCCTGGGGCTTTCAAATATTTTCTTCTTCTCAAAACGGGCTGGATCCTGTGAATGGGCCTGGTCCAGCTCCACATCTCCGGCTAACTGAATCCAATCATCTAGGGAATCAGGGCGGTATCTGTTCACTGATGTTTGATAAATATCCTTATTTAGCCCCTCTGTGTAAAGATCCATCAACGCCCTGTCGCTATAGCCCACCATAAAAACAGAAAGTTCTTGAAAAATTTGGGTGTATTCCTGCACAGACATATCACCCTGGCGCAAATCTCTCATCTTTATTGTAGCCTTTCTTTCAATTCGGGGGTCTTCGAATCGTCTTCTAAGCGCAGTCATAAAGCGTTCAAAGTCCCGTAACAAGGGTGAGTGAGTATTATGCAGAGAAACCAGCCATTTGGCAGCTTTGTTCTCCAAGGCCAAAGAGACAATCCTAATTTTAACATCGTCTTCAAAATCATCCGTGTACTGCTTAACAAAATTACTAACGTGAAGTAGAAAAAATCCTAAACTTTCAGGGTCACCATCAAACTTAATGCCCAAGGGAGGGAGTTTAGCAGGTCGGCGGGGGGTGGGGGCGGGCTGAATTTCCCTCTGTAACTCTCTGCTGGCTTGTGCAGGAGGGGGAGGGGTTGTTCGTCTGATCTCCTGGGCAGCAGCCATTTCTTTTAACTGTTCGCCTTCCAGATAATGCCCCCCCCCGAGTTTATCCAGGGCTTCCCTCTTGTCGCTTGCCTGGCGGAGTAATTCATCAGCCATCTCCTTTAATTCCCTTTCTTCTCTTAAAAGCTCCGATATGGATGGCTTGGGAGAGGAGCGGCGGCGTCTGGTGGTATTGACCCCCGAGCCTATGTCTCCCGTCATCCCCACCCCTTCTGACCAGCGATAAGGTTTAGCTGATTCTTCGGCTGCCAGGTTTAAATCTAGGCCGGCTAAAAAATCCATCACCGACCTCGAGTCGTCTTTTGGAGCAGGTATATTGGATGCAGTCTCTCCCATAATTTGGGCTGGCAAATCCTCTGAAGCCGGAGGCTCCTCTTTGGCAAGTTCCGACATCAGGTTGTGGTTTTTAATGACTTCCTGCTTAATGTCAGGGTCCGTTTCTTAAAGTACTCAAGAAAGACCACACTTAAACATTGTTTGGAATGAATAAGGTTACTTTTACTGAATACCCAAGATTAACACACCAAAGTGAAGCAGGAAGTAACTAGTTTAGGCATGAACAATGAGTATTAAAGCTTAAGCCCACTCCAATAGCCCTAACCCCCCCTAACAGTGTCCAATGTACTTTCTTCTCATTGTGCCATCCTCATAGCATCCGCAGAAAACCGCCCTGCCGCCCTGTTTAGGGTGACCCGCTCCCTCCTTCAACAGAGGGTGAGGGAAGCCCCGTTACAGGGTAGAGCAGAGGAATTTGTGACTTTTCTGCAGGAGAAAATCGCTCAGATACAGAACGAGTTAGCCCCCATTGATGGCCCAGTGGGATGCCACGAGACAGATCTTGTTTGGGAGGAGTTTGACTCCGTTACTTCCGAGGATATGGACAGGTTACGTGGGCGACTGCGAGCCACCACATGTTTATTGGACCCGTGTCCCTCCTGGCTTGTACTGGCATCCTGGGAGGTGACACGAGGCTGGCTCCAAGAGGTTGTCAACGCATCCTTAAGTGAGGGTTCCTTGCCTGCTTCCCTAAAAGAGGCTATGGTGAGGCCCCTCCTTAAGAAGCCCTCTTTGGATCCAGCTTTATTAACCAACTATCGTCCAGTCTCCAACCTTCCCTTCTTGGCGAAGGTTGTTGAGAGTGTGGTGGCACAACAGTTTCCCCATCACCTGGAGGAAGTTGATTATCTAGACCCGCGCCAGTCCGGCTTTCGGCCCGGGCATAGCAACGAGACGGCATTGGTCGTGTTGGTCGATGATCTCTGGAGGGCCAGAGATGGGGGTTGTTCCTCCATCCTGGTCCTATTAGACCTCTCGGCGGCTTTCGATACCATCGACCATGGTATCCTATTGCATCGGCTGGGGGCGTTGGGGGTGGGAGGCACCGTTTTACGGTGGTTCTCATCCTACATCTATGGCCGATCGCAATTTGTGTTGACAGGAGAGCAGAGGTCGACCGCGAGACCCCTCACATGTGGGGTGCCTCAGGGGTTGGTCCTCTCGCCTCTCCTGTTCAACACATATATGAAGCCGCTGGGTGAGATCATCCGTGGTTTTGGGGTAGAGTACCACCTCTACGCTGATGATACACAGCTGTATATATCTACCCCAAACCACCCCAACGATGCCGTAGCGGTGATGTGCCAGTGCCTGGAAGCCGTGCGGATCTGGATGGGAAGTAACGGACTCAGGCTCAACCCGACCAAGACCGAGTGGCTGTGGTTTCCGGCTGCCCGATTCAACCAGCTGACTCCATCGCTGGCCATAGGGGGCGAACATCTTGCCCCTGTGGATGGGGCGCGCAACTTGGGTGTCCTCCTGGATGCCCGGCTGTCCATGGAAGATCAAGTGACAGCCGTGGCCAGGAGGGCGTTTTACCAGGTTCGCCTGGTTCGCCAGTTGTGCCCCCTATTGGATCGGGACGCCCTTCGCACAGTCACTCATGCCCTCGTGACATCCCGACTGGACTATTGTAACTCTCTCTACATGGGGCTTCCCTTGAGGTGCACCCGGAGACTTCAGATGGTCCAGAACGCAGCCGCGCGGGCAATTCTGGGAACCTCCAGGTTTACCCACATAACACTGCTCTTGCGCGAGCTGCACTGGCTGCCTGTCGTCTTCCGGGTGCGCTTCAAGGTATTAGTCATCATTTTTAAAGCGCTCCATGGCTCGGGACCTAGCTATTTGCGGGATCGGATCCTGCCTCATACATCCTCACAGCCAATTCGCTCCCACAGAGAGGGACTTCTCCGGGTGCCGTCTGCTAGACTCTGTCAGCGGGCGACGCCCAGGGGAAGGGCTCTCTCTGTGGCAGGCCCAGCCCTCTGGAACGACCTTCCCCCCGACATTAGAACGACCACGGACTTCCGCTCCTTCCGTCTAAAACTAAAAACACATCTTTTCTGCTTGGCCGGCCTAGGGTAGTCTCTCTCTATGGGGTTTTAGTTGTTATAACTGGAAATTTTAGTATTTCAATGGGGTATTTTAGCACAGGTATATGTTTAATTTGTTTTTAATGTATTTGTATATTTATCGTTTTAGTTTTCCCTGTGCACCGCTCCGAGTCCCTGTGGGGAGAGGAGCGGTCAACAAATTAAAAAATTATTATTATTATTATTATTATTCTCTGACATCAGGTGGGAAGGTTATCACCAGCATGGAATGTGAGACCGTTAGACCAAAGATAACACCGGCCGGCAACATCTTCCACCAATCTTCCACCAGCTTTCATAATTGAAACCCCAGCGCCCCACCCTCCCCGTTTCCATGGCAGCCAAGCAGCATAAGAAGAAACAAGAAGCGAAGGCTGACAATGGGCATCTTCAAATTTTCCATCATATTTTACTGTTAAAAACTCTATGTTTTCCATTCTCTTCTCAATTTTCTCTGTTATTCTAATAAATTTTGAATTCGAAACATAATTTTTTTGCAATGTTAAGGTTTCTTTTTGGTGTTGTGCCATTCTTCCAACTGGTAGGCACTACCACTCTGGCTTTCAAAGCTTTTTATTTTAGGTTAGATTAAGCACAAGTTCATTTATGATCTTCAAAAACAAGGTTCTGTTTTTATTTCTCTCCCACTGCCCGTAAGGCTCCCAAAGAGCACCTGTATAAACAATTCATGCTCTTTTCTCTTATCACTCTCTGTAAACAAGTTGCAGAACCTTGAAATGCAAAGTCAATGAGATCAAAAGAAAAAGATAAAGTACAATGTTTCAAAAAAAAATCAAGCCTCCAGCCTCCAAGTGGCAGTGTTGCTTCCTTTCACTCTGATGTTACAACCCTCTTTGTACTCCTTTTATATTTTCTTTATATTCTAGGCTTAAATGGAACTTAATAAAAAGAAATAAAGACTCTTGTTGAAATAAAAAAGAAAAATTAACTGTATAACTTTTCATTGCTTGCTATTGTTCCTAAACAAAGATGAAAAGATCTTGATTTGGACTTCTGGTTTGGTGTAGCAGCAGGACAATCAAGGGTAGCAGGGCTCCATGAATCCCAGCCGAATCTTCCTCGTTGGGGGGCCCTAGGTGACTAATGTCACCATGAGGGGGTGATGAAAAAAGGAGGGATCCCTTGGTGATCACTGGAGAGCAGAGGCTCTTCCACTTGATCCAAGGCACCCTTCCCAATGAAGAAGCAAGATGGCCATTATGATGATTGAAGTTGGGGCAACCAAAGAAAGAGATGAGCTAGAACGTTTTGTGAAAAGTGGATTGGAACTGGGTGAGGTGATTTTCAACTTCTATATTCTACTATAGAATATATATTAGATATATATTGACCTAACCCCAAATAAAAGAATTTCTGAAAGAAAGATTCTCTAAAGCAGGGGTCCCCAACCCCCGGTCCGCGGACCGGTGCCGGTCCGCGGCTTCATAGGAACCGGGCCGCAGGGCCGGCGAGGAGGAGGGAGCAGCGTGGGCGAGCGCGCCTCCACACCTCCTTCCGACGGCCACCTCAGCGCCCTGCACTTTCCGGGGCTTCCTGGAGGGGCCAGCATCTCAACTGGGGAGGTTATCCCGCAGCAGGCGGGCGGGCGAAGGACCCAAGCTGCGTGCCGCCAAAGCCATCCGGGCGCCGCACGCCCAGCCCCGGACGGCTTCGGCAGCACACAGCTTGGGTCCTTCGCCCGCCCGCCCGCTGCGGGATAACCTTCCCAGTCGACATGCTGGCCCCTCCTCCTCGCCTGCACTAGCCGCAGCTTGGGTCCTCTGTCCGCTCGCTGCGGGATAACCTCTGCAACCGACATGCTGCTTCCCCGGGTGGAGAGAGGGAGAGAATGGCAGACACACAGAGAGGCAGACTTAGAGAGACAGAAAGAGAGAGAGGGGGAAACAGACACACACACAGACACACACACACACAGAGTGACAGATGGGGGGAGGGGAGAGAGAGAGAGAGAGAGAGAGAGAGAGAGAGAGAAGGAGAAAGAAAGAAAAATAGGAAAAAAGATGAATGGAGGGTGGGAGGGAGGGAGTGAAAGAAAGAAGGGGGAGGGAGGAGGAAGGGAGGAGTGAAAGAAGGAAGGAAAGAAAGAAAGAAAAAGAAAGAGGGATGGAGGGTAAGAGGGAAGGGAGGAAAGAAGGGAGGGAGGGGGAGGGAGGCAATGGAAGGAAGGAAAGGAATGGAAAGGAATGGAATGGAAAGGAAAGGAATGGAGAGGAATGGAAAGGAATGGAATGGAATGGAAAGGAAAGGAATGGAATGGAAAGGAATGGAATGGAATGGAAAGGAAAGGAAAGGAAAGGAAAGGAAAGGAATGGAAAGGAATGGAAAGGAATGGAATGGAAAGGAAAGGAATGGAAAGGAAAGGAATGGAAAGGAATGGAATGGAAAGGAAAGGAATGGAAAGGAATGGAATGGAAAGGAATGGAAGGGAATCGAAAGGAATGGAATGGAAAGGAAAGGAATGGAAAGGAAAGGAAAGGAATGGAAAGGAATGGAAAGGAATGGAATGGAAAGGAATGGAAAGGAATGGAAAGGAAAGGAAGGGAATCGAAAGGAATGGAATGGAATGGAAAGGAAAGGAATGGAAAGGAATGGAATGGAATGGAATGGAAAGGAATGGAAAGGAATGGAAAGGAAAGGAATGGAAAGGAATGGAATGGAAAGGAATGGAAAGGAATGGAATGGAAAGGAAAGGAATGGAAAGGAAAGGAATGGAATGGAAAGGAATGGAAAGGAAAGGAATGGAATGGAATGGAAAGGAAAGGAATGGAAAGGAATGGAATGGAAAGGAAGAAATCTATTTTCCTATTTCCTTCCACCTCAAGCTACCTGTTTAGTTAACCAGGTTAAAGATCTATTTTTCTCCCAGCGGTCATTTCAAAGGAATCACATCCTCTGAGTCATTTCCTGGATTCAAACCAGCATCCCAAAGAGTCATGGGCTGCCTTTATATATAACGAGTGCCCATAAATCCATTTTTACCATCTTCAGAAGACCAAAGACCAGCCAGAAATGGAAGGAAGGAAGGAAGAACTTATGACCACTATTGAGCCCAAAATTTTGGTTCCTAAGCAAGACCGTTAAGTGAGTTTCACCACATTTTCCAAGTTGGCCACGGGTCACATGACAACTGAGCCACTCCCACAAAAAAGGCCACACCTTCTGGCTCTCAAAAGAAATTTCAGTAGTGGTGCTGTTGATATTTGGCTCTATTGACTAATAAGTTTGCCCACCACTGCCTTAGAGGGCCAAGTGAGCCGACTCCCCCCCCCACTTGCGCATGCTCCCCCTCCCCCTCTCCTCCTCTAGGCCAGCCGGTCTGCAGAATTTTCTTTAAAATGAAACCGGTCCCTGGTGCAAAAAAGGTTGGGGACCCCTGCTCTAAAGCACTGAGAAAGCAGCGAGTTAGCACATAGAGAGAGATTATAAACCCGAAAGAGAAATGAAATTTTAATGGGAGTGTATGAACCTCTAAAATAGAGAAAGACCAGATTGGCGTTTGCAGCATCGTGATAAGTGATTTTAATTTGTTGATAATATTGCTTGATTATGGGAAGAAATTGTATAAAGAAAATGGATTCTGTGATTATTTGGCAATCAGCTGTTATATGTTCTGCTTTGTTTTAATGCTGGAACTTTTGGCTGGGCTACCATCTACTGGTGGAAAAAAGATACTACATTGTACCGAAAAGATCTTGGCAGAAAACCAGAAATGTAGGATTGATAAGAAAAGGAGAAACAAAGTGAAGGCAAGCAACACCTAGAAGGCTTTTTCTTTTTTCATGTTTGATATCTATTTGCTTTTTGGCTGGTTGGTGAGCTTTTTTTAAATTTTTATAAAAACAATTTTATTGGTTTTACATATATAAAAGGGAAAAGGGTATATAGGGTATTTTTTTACATTTTAGGACTTCCATTCCAGGGGCGGTGACTGCCCCCGAGGCTTCATACAAAATATAATTCATTAAATGGTGGTTAGAGGTACATATATATCATATCATAAAATTCATACATTCAATCGTTTGTTTCATGTAAACATCCGTTCTGGAATTACAATAATAATTTCAAAAAACAAAATTTATTTTTGTGATCTGAGTCTCTTTGCTATTGTTTCTTCTTCCTCCTTTCCGCCAGTGGGCACGGCCGTGGCCCCTCCCGTTCCCTCTTCTTCACCTCCCAGGATTAGGGAATGTTTCTTTTAAAAAGGCCTCCGCCTCTTCTACTATTTTAATTCTAACTCTCCCCCCATCCCAGAATACCAACATTCCTTCAGGCATCAACCATTTGAACCATATTCCTTTTTTATATAATTTTTTTGACGAGAAGGAATAATTCCTTCTTATCTCTCGAATTTTTTTTGGAATCTGCTTCAATATGGCTACTTCTTTTTGTTGATATGTCAAAGGCCCCCTTTGTTCCGCCCCTAGAATCTCATCCCTTGTGGATCTTCTTACAAATTTAATGTGTATCTCTCTAGGTACATCATTTATTCTGGCATATGCTGAATTAATTCTGTAAATCAGGTCTATGTCCCCCCAGATATATTCTTTACTCTTTTTATATATTCTGCTAAAATTGTACTCATTAAACCCTTCAGATCCTCTGCTTCTAACTCTGGGAGGTTCTGAAACCTTAAAAAAAAGACATTCTTTCAAATTCCATCCTTGACATATGCCCTGAAATATCTGTGTGATCTTTTCATAATTCCCTTATCTCTTCTTTCATCTTAACTGCTCCCCCTCCACCACCTCAATCTTTTGTTTATTATCTGTTACAGTTCTTTGTGTGTCCAACAGTTCTAGTCTGGAGCTTATCATGTCTTTCCACATTTCTTTTATTTCTTTCATTATGCTTTGAAGCATTTCATCTGTTGTTAATCCTTGAGTGTCCTCTCCTGCCGCTTCTTTTTGTAACATTGTAGAAATCTTTGTCTGCTGCAGAGTAGGACTGGCTCTAGTTGAAGTTGGAACAGAAAGAGACTTTCCAGTTGGAGGCTTTCTTGAGGTCATTGCTGTAGTTTTAAGGTTTTATGCCAAAAAGATGGCGTCGGTGAGCAAGCAGTCAGTGAAATCCGAGATGTCAGGAAAAGTCTGTATCAGAGTTCAGAACATGTATTTTATAAAATCCAGAGAGATAGTTGTATTATCAATTCCCAAAAAAATAAGAAGAATCCACAAATTGGGAGAAACACCAAGAGCTCCTTAGGGGGGCATTTAATATAGGTTTTTAACTTCTGGTCTTATAAAGTTGAAGGAATGCTCATAGTTCAAAAAAAGGTTTTCAGCTGGGAACAAAGAAACTCCATTTTCCCGCCTCAGTGCTGGAAGAGAAGAAGAAGTGAAAGTTCCATTTTATTTAGAACTAGCTATACCCGGCCACACGTTGCTGTGGCCCAGTCTGGTTAAATAGCCAACCAAACTGTGTGTAGATCTACATCTGCACACATACACACAACCACCATATAACCCCCAACCTACCTACCTACTGTATTTCTCCCTCTCTATATCCCTCTACCTACCTACCTACTGTATTTCTTTCTTTCTCCCTCTATATACCTACCTACTGTATTTCCCCCTCTCTATCCCTCTACCTACCTACCTACTGTATTTCTCCCTCTTTCTCTATTCACCTGTGCACATCGCCCCTGCACTCCCCCTGCTTTTGGCACATGAGCCAAAAAAGGTTAGCCATCACTGCCCTATACCATTTCAGACAAATGGCTATCCAACATCTTCTTGAAGACTTCCAGTGTTGGGGCATTCACAACTTCTGGAGGCAACTCCTGTTCCACTGGTTAATTGTTCTAACTGTCAGGAAATTTCTCCTCAGATCTAAGTTGCTTCTCTCCTTGATTAGTTTCCACCCATTGCTTCTTGTTCTACCCTCAGGTACTTTGGAGAATAGCTTGACTCCCTCTTCTTTGTGGCAGCCTCTGAGATATTGGAAGGCTGCTATCAGGTCACCCTTAGTCCTTTTTGTTAAACTGTATTTCTTCCTCTCTCTCTCTCTATGGGCCACCTGGGAGTTTGCTATCTCAGTGCCTTTTTGGCCGTAAGAGGCCTCCGTACAGTCTTTTTGAGGAAATGACTGTTGGAAATGCCAGGTGGGAGGAGTTACAGGGAGGTGAAAAAATTTTCAGTGGTACATTTTACATTTGTGTACTGTGTACATGACACACGTGTGCTAGGCACAAAATGAGTTGGTATTCCATTATCCGAAGTCCTTGTGAACATTATGTGAAAAATTGAGGTAAATCGGTCCAGTAGTTTTTTTTTTTTTATATTGAAAAAGTTTTATTGGTTTTACATTTTTCTATAGGGTAGGGTAAGGGATACAAAGAAATTTTGAGAGCATTCACGTCAGAGTCGTCGGCCCTTCCGAGACCTCAAAATACACAATAAAAAGATAACAAAAAAAAAGCATTTTTCATAACACTACAAGGTAAAAGCAAGTACATATACCTAAATTCTCAATTCCATGCTGTCAGACATTTACAAAAAATCCAGATACAGATATTATGCAAAATTGTTCAGAAAAATCAAGGCAAAGTTATTTTTTCGATCTAAGTCTCTTGGCTATTGTATCTTCTTTTTCTCCTCCCTGGCCCCGAGCGGGCGGGGCCGTGGCCCCCTCCGTCCCCCCTGGATCTTCCCCCAGGGCAGAGGAATATTTTTTAAGAAAGGCTTCCGCCTCAGCAACTGTTTTAATCCTCACTCTTCCTCCTTCCCAGAACACCAGCATCCCTTCGGGTGTCACCCACTTGAACCAAATCCCATGATCAAATAAAATTTTAGACAAGAAGGAAAATTTCCTCCTTGCTTCTCGAATCTTTCTAGGAATCTGCTTCAAGATAGTGACCGTTTTTTGTTGGTAAATTAAAGGGTTCTCTCTCTGCGCCCTCAGGATTTCCTCTCTGGTTGACCTTCTAACAAATTTCACATGTATCTCTCTAGGCACTTCATTTATCCTGGCATATGCTGAGTTAATTCTATAGGCTAGGTCAATGTCCCCCCTGATCTCATCTTTAGGTTTTTGTAAATAGTCTGCTAAAATTGTGCTCATAAGATCAGGGAGGCATTCACCAGATTCCTCAAGAACGTTCTGAAATCTCAAAAAATATGTCATTCTTTCCATATCTATCCTAGACACATGCCCATTTGTTTCCCCAACCTCGGGCATTTTAAAACCCCGCTTTTACGAGAGTTTTTTTTTGCAAACAAACTGCCCCCTCTATTCTTCTTTCCATAAATGAATGAATGTAAATAGCAAAGTAAAACTCACAATCCACACTGTCAATACCAGAGCCCCGGTGCGTTTCTCCGACTCCAGCAATTGAGCCCGATCTTCATCTTCCGCATCTTCTGGCTTTCATCGGCGAGAGGGCAATCCCCCCCCCCCGCTGTCAACCCTCCAGCTGCTGGGGCGAGGCAGGAGAGATGCCCAGCCGACCGCCATCAAGTTGGGGTTCTCCTCCAGCCGCCCGTATGGTTGGGGAATCGCTCCGGACCCCCCAATGCCCCCGAAGGCGACCACCAGAGCGGCAAAGCGGGGGACATGTCGGAAGACATGTCCGTCATGTCTGAAAATCAGAAACCCAGCCTGGTGAGCTTTTTGAATAGCTTCAAAGTAGTGTGGGTTATAAACAACAGGAATTGTTCTTGAAACTCAACATCTGACTATGTGGCTTAATGAGACATGGGGAAATCTGGTGGGTTATTTTGAATTATAAATAGAACATTTTAGGAGGCAATAGAAGAAAAGTTAAACAAGCCCTACAAATTTGGATAATTGGATAGTAGAGCAAATTGGCAGATCTTGAGGATTATAAATATTGCATACTTTGAAGAACACTTCCGGGATTAAGTAAATTCTTCTAATATTGGTTTTTTGGTGTGATGGACAATTGGGACATTGGGATTTTGGTGTATTATTGAGTAGCCTTTAGTACTGAGTAACATTAAATTAAAGTAAAATGTTACAATAGGGAAAAACAAATGCATTTAAAAAAGAAATAATACTGATGCTTCAATGCATTCAGGAAGCTATGACAAGGAACCATAGGGAGATGAAGGAACTGATACATGATACAGATGTGAAACCAGGAAACTCTCAACAAATGACAATGAAAAATGAACAGGAAACCAGGAAATAGAGGAGGAAGGAGAAAGAGGAGAGGAAAAAATAGAGGACACAAATCAACAAATGATACAAACTGATATTGCCTGGTGCGCCAGTTGCGTCCCCTATTGGACCGGGACGCCCTTCGCACAGTCACTCATGCGCTTGTGACGTCCCGTCTAGACTACTGTAACGCTCTCTACATGGGGCTCCCCTTGAGATGCATCCGAAGGCTGCAGCTGGTCCAGAATGTGGCCGCGCGGGCAGTTCTGGGAGTCAGTAGATACTCCCACGTAACACCACTCCTGCGCGAGCTGCATTGGCTGCCTGTCGTCTTTCGGGTGCGCTTCAAGGTGTTGGTTATCATCTTCAAAGCGCTCCATGGCACAGGACCTAGTTATTTGCGGGATCGTATCCTGCCCCAAACATCCCTTTGGCCGATTCGCTCTCACAGAGAGGGACTTCTCCGGGTGCTGTCCACTAGGCAATGCCAGCAGGCGATGCCCAGGGGAAGGGCCTTCTCTGTGATGGGCCCGACCCTCTGGAATGATCTTCCCCCTGACATTAGAACGACCACAGACCTCCGCTCCTTCCGCCAGAAACTCAAAACCCACCTGTTTCAACTAGCCGGCCTGTGCTAATTCCATGCTTCCTGCCTCAGTTTGTAATTTTAAATTATGTGATTAGGTTTTAAGGTCAAGTTTTTAATTTTTATAAATTTGTACAGGGGATTATTTAATTGGATTTTAGTTTATATGTAATGTTGATGTCTCTTTTTAATTTTTTACCTGTACACCGCCCCGAGTCCCTTCGGGGAGAGGGGGCGGTCTAGAAATCGAATAAAATCAAATCAAATCAAATAAAGATGAGGAAGAGATAGTAAAAATTCTTGAAACAAACCGGCAGATTACACATTAAGAGCGCAAAATATAGAAGAGGAGAAAGAGAAAGATCTGCCAGAAGTGATCTAAGAATCGTTGATGGGTTTATTGGAAATTCAACAGTGAGAGGTAGATGTTGAGTTAGATGAAATACTTAGATTAAATATGAGTGATGTAAGAAGATATAAGTTCCCAAGGGAAAAACATGGAAGATTTGGCACAAAGTCAGTAAGTGTTGAAATACTAAAAAGGGCAAGAGATGGCAGATAGATATAAAATACTTTTTAATATACCATTTGCTTGATTAAGAATGAGAAAATAGAGGCAGAAATTAGAAATGGGGAAAATATCCCCATGTACACTGCTATATAAAATTTAAATGTAAATGTTAGAAGTTGAAAGATTATTACCATGTTGACTTGAATAGTATTACTATTGTTATTAGTATTGTATATAAAGTAAATTGACTCAGACAATACACTGTTCGCTAAGCACTTACGTATGTTAAAGAAAAAACGATAAATAAAATAATTTTTAAAAAAGAAAAGAAAAGATCTTGACTCCAATTCTCACATGAATATTAAAGAGATTATCAACAAAAAATACTCTGCATGATCTCTCTCTCTCTAGCAGGTGCCAGGTTTCTGTTTACATTGGATTATTGGATTATTCAGTTATTTTAATAATACAATCTGAATAATTTGAAATAACTATGCACACCTTGGTATAGGAAAAACCTTTGATATGGTGATGAAGAATTTAAAAAAGCAGAGATAAAAAGTAATTTATTTCCAAATTTATTTAGAATAAAAAGCAATTTAAAAAGCAAATTCAACATTCAAAAGGCCATATGCCCTGACTTGCAGTCTTTATACACAGCTGAAATTATATTTATGATATAATCACTAGCTCAAACTATTTGTCTATAAGCCTCATATACCATAGTAAGAATGCTGCTAATGGAAAGGAGCTTCAGTAACCAAACTGAAGTGCTTCTAAAGCAAATATCCTTTTTCTCCCTGAACATTGGACCTTGACTTCATTTCACTTTGTCTCTTGCATCTTGTTCAGATTAAGGTCTGATATCTGCAGCTCCTTTGAAAAAGTATTAAAATGTGACAGGACAGTTTGAATCTTGGTGTAACCTGACGAAATGATAATAGACTATGCTAATTCCATGGTGTCCTTTCAAAGGATTTCTGACAAACTGAAGGGTCATAATGCAGCCTTTTTTTCTTTTCCTCTTTTCCTCTCTTAATCTAGAATCAAAAATAATCTCTCTCTTTCAGTAAAATCTCTTTAGGAATCAACGGCCTTCAAATAGTAGAATTTACTGTATCAACTATTGGCTGGGCGTTGGTGCAAATATAAATGACATTCCCATTTCTTTCTTTTTGTTTTCTGATTAATACATAGTGAAATTAGCCAAATTAAATAAGCAGGCATAATAGATGCTGGTGAGACAAAGCTATCAAAAAGAATGTGAAAGAAAACATAATCGATAGAGGATAAAATGCCAGGCGGAACCGGAATGTCCAAGATGGTTTCGCCCCAGGCGCCTGATGGAACCTGATAGGTTCCAGACGGAGCTTGGGCCATTTCCTGTAGCCCTGACCCGCACCCGGATGGAGAACCTAGTGGCTGCATGGAATAGTGTGGCCACTGGGGCCTTGGACCGGGTTGCGCCTTTGCGGCCTCTCTTGCGGCAGCGAACCACCCAGGCTCTTTGGTTTACCGAGGAGCTGAGGGTGATGAAGCGCCACAAGAGACGCCTAGAGAACAGGTGGAGATCGTCACGCTCTGAATCTGACCGAACACAGGTGAGAGCCCATTTACGGACTTACCTTGTGGCGTTAAGAGTGGCCAAGCGTCAGTATTGTGCCACTCTTATTGCATCCGCAGATAACCGCCCTGCCGCCCTGTTTGGGGTAACCCGCTCCCTCCTTCAACAGAGGCCGCGGGAAGCCCCTTTGCAGGGTAGAGCAGAGGAATTTGGGGAGTATCTGCAGGACAAAATTGCTCAGATTCGAAGCGAGTTGGTCCCCACTAGTGGTCTGGAGGGGACGTCGGAGGCGGGTTTTGAGGTTCCACTCTGGGAGGAGTTTGACTCTGTTACTTCCGACGATATGGACAGGTTGCGTAGGCGACTGCGAGCTACCACATGTTTACTGGACCTGTGTCCCTCCTGGCTTGTACTGGCATCCTGGGAGGTCACATGAGGCTGGCTCCAGGAGTTAGTCAACGCTTCTTTGAGTGAGGGGTTCTTGCCGGCCGTCTTGAAAGAGGCGGTGGTGAGGCCCCTCCTCAAGAAGCCTTCCCTGGACCCAGCTTTGTTAGTCAACTACCGTCCCATCTCCAACCTTTGCTTTCTGGTGAAGGTTGTAGAGAGTGTGGTGGCACAACAGTTTCCACGCCACTTGGAGGAAATTGACTATCTGGACCCGCGCCAGTCCGGCTTCCGGCCCGGCCACAGCATGGAGACGGCATTGGTCGCGTTGGTGGATGATCTCTGGAGGGCCAGAGATGGGGATTGTTCCTCCATCCTGGTCCTATTAGACCTCTCGGCAGCTTTTGATACCATCAACCATGATATCCTATTACATCGACTGGAGGGGTTGGGGGTGAGGGGCACCGTTTTGCGGTGGTTCTCCTCCTACCTCTCTGGTCGAGCGCAATTTGTATTGGCAGGAGGGCAGAGGTTGACCTCGAGGCCGCTCACTTGTGGGGTGCCACAAGGGTCGGTCCTCTCGCCTCTCCTGTTCAATGCATATATGAAGCCGCTGGGCGAGATCATACGTGGGTTTGGGGTAGATTACCATCTGTACACGGATGACACCCAGTTGTACATCTCTACCCCAAACCACCCCAACGATGCTGTCGAAGTGATGTCCCGGTGTCTGGAAGCCGTACAGATCTGGATGGGAAGTAACAGACTCAAGCTCAACCCGTCCAAGACTGAGTAGCTGTAGCTACCGGCGCCCCGGTTCAACCAGCTGATTCCATCGCTGGTCATTGGGGGCGAACATCTGGCCCCCGTGGATCGGGTACGCAATTTGGGCGTCCTTCTAGATGTCCGGCTGTCAATGGACGACCATGTGACAGCCGTGGCAAGGTGGGCGTTTCACCAGGTTCATCTGGTGCACCAGTTGAGTCCCCTATTGGACCGGGATGCCCTTCGCACAGTCACTCATGCGCTTGTGATGTCCCGGCTAGACTACTGCAACACTCTCTACATGGGGCTCCCCTTGAGATGCACCCGAAGGCTGCAGTTGGTTCAGAATGTGGCCGCGTGGGCAGTTTCGGCAGTCTCTAGATACTCCCACGTAACACCTCTCCTGCGCGGGCTGCACTGGCTGCCTTTTCAGGTGCGTTTCAAGGTGTTGATTATCACCTTCAAAGCGCTCCATGGCACAGGACCTAGTTATTTGCGGGATTGTATCCTGCCCCACACATCCCTTCGGCCGATTCGCTCACACAGAGAGGGACTTCTCCGGGTGCCATCCACTAGGCTGTGCCAGCGGGCGACGCCCAGGGGAAGGGCCTTCTCTGTGGCGGGCCCGACCCTCTGGAATGACCTTCCCCCTGACATTAGAACGACCACGGACCTCCGCTCCTTCCGCCAGAAACTCAAAACCCACTTGTTTCATCTAGCCGGCCTGGCCTAATTCCAGCTTTCCCACCTCAGTTTGTATTTTTAAATTTTGTGATTTGGTTTTAAGGTTAAGTTTTTAATTTTTATAAATTTGTACAGGGGTTTATTTAATTCGATTTTAGTTATATGTATTATTGATTGTAGGGTTTTAATTTGTACCTTTACACCACCCCGAGTCACTTCGGGGAGAGGGGGTGGTCTAGAAGTCCAATATATAATAATAATAATAATAATAATAATAATAATAATAATAATAATAATAATAATAATAATAATAATAATAATAATAATAATAATAATAATAATAATAATAATTGCTAGAAGGAAGCCGGCTTAGAAGCATGAAAGTTAAGCATGAAAGCCTACAGAACTCTGGAAACAAAGCAATATTTCGCAATGCTTTTTTTAAAAACTGTATTTGCCAAGGGGAATTAGTTTAATTTGAGCACATGCTGTTCCTGAATCTGTAATGACAATATGACAGGTTCAGAATTGTTCTGGCAGATTGATTAGGTAACATTTGGGGGACACACCTATGCTCTGCAAATATATACCCCCTCTCTTACTTTTTTGGAAGTTGTATACAGATGAGAATTAGCCTGAGCATCTCACAAATTTATCATTGAAAGACCAACTTGTAACCTTCACTTCTCAGTTATCATGTGGAGAAGACTTCAACCGCTAAAGTAAGAAGTACCTGTGAAGAACTGCCTGCATTACTTGTAAGAAGCTACTAATCCAGTTTTTCTGGAATTTTTCTATATTGAGCATTAGACAAGTTTTCCAAAGGGCTTCAGAGAAATTTATAGTAATTGCAACGTTCAAATAAGATTAAAGGAGTCTATACTTTTTTAAAGTACAGAATAAAAACACTTGAAAAGTATAATGATGAATGCATCTTCCTAAAACAAGGGCTATGGATAGTTAATTGATGGTAGTTTTCTGATTAATATCTTTCATTAATTCTTCACTTGCTTTTTTATCTATATTTTAAATATATCTATAATTTAGAAAGAAAGAAGATTTGAAAAGGCAAAAGCATGGTTTTTACATTTAAATTTTTAAATTTAAATTTTTATTATTTTAATCAGGGTTAGTTTCGGTTTTTTTCCACGTTTCAGCCAATATTTTAATTATGTCTTTTAAAAGCTTTCTTTTTAACTTTTATATATTTGTTTTTAATTTGGCTGTACACTGCCCTGAGTCCTTCGGGAGTAGGGCAGTATAAAAAAACCAATATATTCTAAACTCTAAAACTACAAAAATGGGACTATTTTATGTAAATGCAGAATAATTCAATTCTTCTTTATTTCTTCTTTTATTTTATCTTGATTACTAAATCCCTTACACTGAAACATAGGTTTGAATTTTTGGGGGGAGGGAGAAGAAGGAAGGAAGGAAAATAGACCAGTTTTCTGTTTCTTGGACTAGACAGAGAAAGTTATACAATTTCATTCAATTTCATGAGGGAGACAGAAAGAATTAAAAAGAAAGAGAGGGAGAGAGAGAGAGAGAGAGAAGGGGGTCCATCTTTCACTATTTTATAATTGTCAGTGAACTTGTAATAAGATAATTGTCAGGCCTGAAAGACCAGGTCGAAACATAAATTTTAATTAAATTGACTTATTACTAAAAGCCTAGGCACAGGAATCTTTTCAACTAATGATCAGCTCCTGCTTAGAAAAAAAAAGGGGTGGGTGGGTGGATTTATTTCCCTATACTCTTTTGGAAGCAATTACTTAAAAGATCTAATGCCAACCAGAAGAGCTAGACATCCTAAGACAAATTTTGTGACTAGTTTGTCCCAGGTAACCATAAGGCAACCCAATTTCTGGGATTTGTTCTGTAACCCACTTTGTCAAATTCTATAAATCTTCCACAATATTTTTGTCTCACAAGAAATTGTCAGCTAGATTAAAACAGCACATTTTTCAGAGCTTTTAAATAACACAATGTCAATGCCAAGTATGCTTTGCAAGATTGCTGTTCTTCCTGTACCTATTCCTCCTCCTGATTTAGGAGAACTATAGCATTTGAATTCTTATTTATAATTTTGTATAAATACAGGTCATTTTTTTGGATATTGAAGTAGGTATGGGCTGCAAAGGCTGCTGTGCCAATTATGCAGATAGCGAGCCCATAAATATCTCTAGAATTTAACAGTCTTATGGAGCCATCATAGCTAGCGTCTGGTGGGAGTCATTCCATAACTTCTGTGGAGTTGTGATGAGTGTAGTTTTGGACAACTGCTACTCCAGGAAATGAGGTTAAATAGCCAATTGCACAGGGATCTCTGCAGGCATGTGCTGGTATGTATAAAACAAGCATAATTTCCACTCAACAAATGCTAACTCTTTGTTAAGTATCAGAGAGTTTGTAAAGTGCCTAGTTCTGTGTGCAATTTTAAGCTCTGTGACAATGAAGAGTTGTGGGCTGACAAAACTGCCCATGGCTGGCATCTATATAATGCTTGGTTTGTTCACTGGTACTTGCTGGATGTAATCTCAATATACAAAAAGGCAACAGTTCAGGCAGCAGGACTTTGGAGGCTCCTACAGGGGGTTTGAATACAATCAATCAGGCTTTTGTTCCCAAGGCTTGTTTGGCCAACGCCAATGCCAACCAGCCTATAGGCAGCAGAGGGGCAACCAGCCCTTTCGAGGTCAGGGGAACTGATTCAACCGTAGGCAGTGATCGATTGGAGGATCGGTTCCCCATTAGAGCCTGCTTACTGCATTTCACGGACAAGTGGGACACTACCACCTTGGATGGCTGGGTTAGAGCCACAATCAGACCTGGTTTAGCGCTTGAATTTTTGTTTCCCCCCCAAGTTTTTTCATCCGCTACGCTGTTTCCTGTAACTTGCAGAATCATCTTCTGATGAAGGCGGCTATCCAGCAACTTCTGGAAATTGAGGTCATCCAGGAGGTGCCGGATGATCAACGCCATCAGGGATTTTATTCTATACTTTTCATTATTCCCAAGTCCTCTGGTGGTTAGAGCGCTATTTTGGACCTAAAGAGGTTAAATCATTACTTAAAGTTTAGAAAGTTTAAAATGCATTCTCTTCTCACAAGCCAGCGTTGTCTTCCTTTTTTGAAAGTGGAATCTAAGAATAGCCCGAAAAAAATGACCCGATCATTGGCATGTCCCCTCCCCCACACTCTTTATACAGAGGCGAAACCCGAATGAGGATGTGGGGGACGAAGATTAATTGTTATTTGTTGTTGTCGTGTTTTATGTTTGTCTTTGTTTTTTTTAATTTGGTGTTGGGATTGGAGCACGGAAAGGAAGAAGAGGGGTTAAGATTAGGAAAGTTACAGTTTAAATGCGGTTTATAAAAATAATGACATGGAACGTGAAGGGAACAGGGAATCAGATTAAGAGGAGGAGGTTGGAGCTCAAAATTAAAAGAGACCGACCAGATATACTATTTTTGCAAGAAACTCATCAAAAATCTGAAGGTTTAAATAGAATGAATATAAAGGGTATGCAAATCTATGAAAAATCTTTTGGGACTTCCAAAGCAAGAGGTGTTGCAACATTGATATCAGACAAGGTATATTTTGAAAAAAAACAAGTAATAAGGGACGAAGAAGGAAGATATTTAATAATTGTGGGAAATATCAACGAGCAAAAAGTGACACTGGTTAACTTATATTTACCGAATGATAAACAAAAAGAATTTCTTGGAAAAATAACTAAAATTTTGGAAACTGAAAGGGTAGGGAAAGTTATTGTGGCTGGAGACTTTAACCTAATTAGGGACAAATTAGATAGTACAAACCCTACTCGTTATAGAGAGACAAATAAAGGAGAAATTTTAAATAAATGGATGTTTCGAAATAACGTTGTAGATGTTTGGAGGGAGTTGAAAGGCACGGAAAGGGTATACACTTTTTGCTCTAAGATATATAACACATATTCAAGAATTGACTATTTTTTTGTTTCTAAAGATTTGTTAAATAACATAGATAAAATAGATGTGGGAATTTTTAAGGATTCTGATCATGCAGAGATAAAGATGGAAATAGATTTTAATTTTGAGAAGAAAGGAAGAAGTTGGAGATATGATGAGAAACTATATAAAAATGAGGAGGATAAAATATGGATACTTAAAAAATGGGAAGAAAGCTGGAGACTGATTGATAATGGAGAGGTTAAATTTGAAATTGTCTGGGATGCTATGAAAGCAGTTTTTAGAGGGGAAAGTATTAAGTTATCAAGTAGGAAATATAGAGAATATAGAAGTAAAACGGAACAGGATATAAGACAGATTAAGGCGATGGAGAGTCAATTCTTACTTACGAAGGATAAAAAATGCTTGGAGGAATTAAATTTATTAAAAAATAAATCGATAAAAGATGATATAGAGCTGGTCAAAAAATATAAGATATTTAAACAGAAATTTTTTTGAATTTAGTAATAAAAATTCTAAGCTATTGGCAAGGATGGCGAAAAATAAAAGTGAGAAGAGGGAAATCGGCTCTTTGATAGATGAAAATGGTACAAGATGTTATAAGATAGCGGAGAAATGTGAAGTAGTTAGGACTTTCTTTCAAAAATTATATTCAAAAAAAACAATTGATTTGGAAAAATTGGAAAATCATCTTGAAAAGTATGTAGTGAAAATAGACCAAACCTATAAGGATTTGATGGAAGGGGATATAACACAGGATGAGATTAAGGAAATAATACAAGAGATAAAACTAGGAAAGGCTCCAGGCGAAGATGGACTTCCCGCTGAGTTTTATAAAGATTTTAAAGAAATAATAGTACCAAAATTACAAACATTATTCAATGGAATTTTATATGGAGGTGAAGCTCCGACCTCATGGAATAGAACAGTAATATCTATAATTCCTAAGCCAGATAAAGATGTGGAGCGGATCGAGTCCTATCGACCCATTTCTTTAATTAATCAAGATGCAAAAATATTTACTGCCATTATAAGTGATTAAGTAGGTTTATAGATAAATATATAAGCTATAATCAAGTAGGTTTTGTTAAAGATAGATATATGAGCGACATAATTAAAAGAGTATTAAATATTATAGATGTAGCTGAACATAATGGTGATAAAATAGGTATAGTATCACTAGATATTTTTAAAGCCTTTGATTCTGTACAATGGGAAACTATTAAAGTAATTACTGAGGCATTAGGCTTTGGTAACAGATTTATACATGTTATTTCAAAATTGTATCAAAAAAGTAGTGCAAAAGTGAAGGTAAATGGAATAATGACGGGAGAGATTACTCTGGATGCAGGTACAAGACAAGGATGTCCCTTGTCTCCAACATTATTTTTATTAGTTATGGAAGTATTGACTAAAATGATAGAAGAAGATGAAAAATTGGAAGGGTACAAGGGATATAAGATAAATTTGTATGCAGATGATACTTTGATTATTTTGAAGGATATAGAGAAAGATCTGAGGAAGATAAATAAACACTTGAAAGAATTTGAGGAAATGACAGGTTTGAAAGTAAATTGGTCAAAATCTGAACTATTAATGGATAAAAGCGGTAAGGAGTGGGAGAATATGCAAGAACAATTCGGGATAAGAATTAAAAATACATTGAAATATTTGGGAATAACACTTTCACTTAAAGTTAAGGAATTGAAAAAAATTAATTATGATGTGATGTTGAATGAAGTAGAGAAGAAGATAGACAAATATAAAGAGATAAAGTTGTCTTGGTTTGGCAGAATCGCAATGTGTAAGATGATGTTGCTACCAAAGTTCAATTTTTTATTTGAGATGCTACCATTAAATTTGACAGAGAAAGATATGGAAGGATATCAGAAGAAATTAGACAAATTCTGTAATGGTGGGAAAAGACCTAGGTTGATGAAGAAAATGTGGTATCGACTTCCGGTATCCGGCTCCAGCGGCGACGGGCGAGCCTAGGGCTCGCTCGCCGCTTTGTTGCCTTTTCTGCCCCCCCACGGGGGCGAAACTCTCCGGTTACCGGAGGTTTCCCGTAGGGTCGGCTCAGAGGGAGCGTCCCTCGTCACGGCGGTGGGGAGAGCGCTCCTCTCTGCGACCTAGGTGGAGAGGAACATGCTGCGGGTTTTTTTTTCCTTCGCCAACGGCTGTCGGCGCCATTCGCTTTAATGGAGAGGGCTGAACGGAGAGACCGGGCGGATCACCGAGGCTTCAGCTGCGAGGGAGAGTGAGTTTAAAAGAACACCTTTTTTTTCCCTTGCTGCCAGCCAGGCTGAACGGACTGGGAGGGGGGTGTTTATTTCTAAAAAAAAACCCCTCGGATTTAAGCGGCACGTTAAAATGGAATGCGATTCTTTGCAACATTGTTTCTAGGTCTGGCTGGTTAAAAAAAATTCTTATTTTGCTACTCTCTCCCTCTGGCTCTGAGATGGGCGGTGGAAGTGGCTTTTCTTTGTCCCTGCCTGACTATTTCAACTAAGGAAAATTTCCAGCGTCTCTTTGAAAGCAGGACTCTCTCTGGATTTTTGAAAAAAAATTTCTTTTGATGGATTTGTGATTTCTTCTCTGGAATACCTTCGTTATTACTATTTGCTGACCTGGGAAACTGTGTCTCTTTTGGTTTCTGAATTGTTTGCAACTTCACAGCCCTGAACTGAACTGAGCTCCTGATCTGCCCCACCAGCCCCACCCGGAAAACGCCATCTTGGTGGCAGTGACTCTAACTTTTAACCATGGCACAACAAGCAGCACTTGTAAATTTGGAACAAAGGATGGCTTCTCTTGAAACCTCTATGCAAACTTTGATATCAGAAATAAAGGCCCAGAGGGCTGAAAATATTACCTTCAAGAAGGAGCTACTGGATACCCGGAAGCAGGGGTGGGTTTCTGGGGGTTCGCCTGGGATCGGGCGAACCCTTTCGTAAAATTTCCGGATCCCGAGCGATCCCTTTGGATCGTGGACCCGGAAGTAAGTCGCCGCTGCTAACTGCTGCTCCCAGCTGGGGCGGGCAGGCAGGAAAGCAAGCAAGGCGACTGCGCTGTCTTCTTTTTCCCTCAGCGAAGCGCCGCCTCCTCCTCGCCCATGCTTCGCTGAGAGAAAAAGAAGACAGCCAGGCCGGCTCTCCGAAGGGGTCCTCCTTTCCCCTTCTCCATGGGGGTGGGTGGTGGGGGTGGGCCGCTCACCTCGTCGCCCCACAACCTGCTGCCGCTGCTGCCGTGACAACTCCGAAGAGCAGCGCTCGGGCCAGGAGCCGCCGGCCAAAAAAAAAGAAAGCACACACACACACACAACCTACTTCAGGCGGCGGGAAACACGCAAGGAGAATCCACTCCCAGCTGTCTTCTTTTTCCTTCTGCGAAGGGTACTGGCCGCTGGCAAAGCGGGAGGCTCGGGAAGGCGGCGGGAGCGCCTTTCCCCCCCCCCTTCCCTTTGCTCAGCCACCTCTTCCCCCCTACGCCTAGCCGCGAGTGGATTCTCCTTGCGTGTTTCCCGCCGCCTGAAGTAGGTTGTGTGTGTGTGTGTGCCGCCTTCCCGAGCCTCCCGCTTTGCCAGCGGCCAGTACCCTTCGCAGAAGGAAAAAGAAGACAGCTGGGAGTGGATTCTCCTTGCGTGTTTCCCGCCGCGGGTAAGGAAAGTTGCTGCGTGCCCCAAAAATCCTCTGGCCCGCTGGCCGCGGTTGCTCGCTCGCTCGCTTGCTCGCTCACCCATCGGACACCAGGTTCCTTCGTCCGGTGGATGGGTGAGAGAGAGAGTAAATACAGCCAGCGGGTTCTCTGGCTCTCTGGTTCCCCCCTCCCTCCCTGTCTCTCTGTGTGTCTGTCTCCCCTCCCCCCCAAACCTCCTCAGCTCCTGGAAGTAGCCTGACCGGCTACTCTCGCTCTCTCTCTCACCCATCCACCGGACGAAGGAACCTGGTGTCCGATGGGTGAGCAAGCGACCGAGCAAAGGCTTTTGAAGCAAAGGCTTCAAAGGCTGCCGGCTAGGAACAGCGCGCTACGCTGCGCGAACCCCCGCCCCACCCCCTGCCAGTCGCGCTAACAGGGAAAGTTTTGCCGCGACTGGGGGGGGGGTTCGCGCAGCGTAGCGCGCTGTTCCTAGCCGGCAGCCTTTGAAGCCTTTGCTTCAAAAGCCTTTGCTCGCTCGCTTGCTCACCCATCGGACACCAGGTTCCTTCGTCCGGTGTATGGGTGAGAGAGGCTGAGGAGGCTTGGGTGGGTGGGGGGAGACAGACAGAGAGAGAGAGGCACAGACACACAGAGAGACAGGGAGGGAGGGGGGAACCAGAGAGTGACAGACACACACAGAGAGACAGAGAGTGGGAGGGAGAGAAAGATAGACAGACAGAGAGAAAGAGAGAAAAAGAAAGAGAGACAGAAAGGAAAGAAAGAGAAAAAAGAGAGAGAGAAAGAGAGAAAGAAAAGAGACAGAAAGAGAGAAAGAGAAAGAAAGAGAGAGAGAGAAAGAGAGAAAGAAAGACAGAAGGAAAGAAAGAAAAAGAAAGAGAGAGAGAGAGAGAGAGAGAGAGAGAGAGAGAGAACTTATGACCACAATTAAGCCCAAAAGTTTGGTTGCTAACCAAGACCATTGTTAAGTGAATTTCACATTTTCCAAATTGGCCACTCCCACCCGGTCACATGGCTGGCAAGCCACTCCTACCCGGTCACATGGCCGGCAAGCCACTCCCACAAAGCAGGCCACACCCACAGAACCTGTTCCAAAAATTTTGAAACCCACCCCTGCCCGGAAGCAAGTGTTGGAGAACACACAGAAGAATGAAGAACTGGAAGGGGGGTTGGAGGGGGCTAAGGGAGAGATTTAAAATGTTTCTAATGAGGTGGGGGAAATAAATGGGCATGTGTCTAGGATAGATATGGAAAGAATGACATACTTTTTGAGATTTCAGAATGTTCTTGAGGAATCTGGTGAATGCCTGCCTGATCTTATGAGTACAATTTTAGCAGACTATTTACATAAACCTAAGGATGAGATCAGGGGGGACATTGACCTAGCCTATAGAATTAATTCTGCATATGCCAGGATAAATGAAGTGCCTAGAGAGATACATGTGAAATTTGTTAGAAGGTCAACCAGAGAGGAAATCCTGAAAGCGCAGAGAGAGAAACTTCTAACTCACCAACAAAAAACGGTCACTATCTTGAAGCAGATCCCTAGAAAAATTAGAGATGCAAGAAGGAATTTTTCCTTCTTGTCTAAAACCTTGTCTAAAACCTTGTTTGATCACGGGATTTGGTTCAAGTGGATGACACCTGAAGGGATGCTGGTGTTCTGGGAAGGAGGAAGAGTGAGGATTAAAACAGTTGCTGAGGCGGAAGCCTTTCTTAAAAAAATATTCCTCTGTCCTGGGGGAAGATCCAGGGGGGACGGAGGGGGCCACGGCCCCGCCTACGGGGGGCCAGGGAGGAGAGAAAGAAGATACAATAGCCAAAAGACTTAGATCAAAAAAATAACTTTGCCTTGATTTTTCTTGAACAATTTTGCATAATATTTCTATCTGGACTTTTTGTAAATGTCTGACAGCATGGAACGGAGAATTTAGGTAAATGTACTTGCTTTCATCTTGTAGTGGTATGGAAAATGTTTTCTATGTTAACTTTTTTATTGTGTATTTTGAGGTCTCGGAAGGTCCTACGACTCTAACGTGAATGCTCTCAAAATTTCTTTGTAACCATTACCCTATCCTGTTAAAAAATGTAAAACCAATAAAACTTTTTCAATATAAAAAAAAGAAAAGAAAATGTGGTATCAAAACCAAAAGGAAGGTGGATTGGGAATTCCCAATCTACTTAATTATTATCGGGCTTATAGTATTCGAACCGTGGTAAAAATACTTAAAGGAGGAGATGGGCATTGGGGAGATTTAGAGTTAAAAGACATTAAGAGATTTGGTCCTACATGGTTTTTAGATAAAGCAAAATCAAAAAAGGTAATTAATAGTTATTGGTTAAAGGGATTGAGTAAAATTTGGAATAAATTCGTTAAAACATTAATTCCAGATATAATCTTTTTGGGAAAGACAATTGGAAATTGGCCGATCAAAACCAACACAACCCGTGAGAAAGTAATTGAAGAGGAAAATATAGAAAGTATAATAGATTGGTTGAAAGCCTCAGGAAATGAAAGCAGAAGAAAAGAAATAATGGAAAAATTGGGGTTAATTGGTTTGAAAAAATACAGATAGAAAAATGGACTATGAATGTAAGGGGAATATGTAAAATAAGTAGAAACGAAACTGAATTTGAAAACTTAGTATCTCAAATCATTAAAGACGAAATTGGGTTAAAGGGACTCGTTAGCAAGATATACAAGATTATAAATTTTAATGAGAAACCACAAATGGCAATGAGGATGAACTGGGAGGAAGAATTTAAGATTAAAATATCAGATTTGGATTGGAATGTGAATTGGAAGAGTCGAATTATGAGGATTTTATCTATAAGGATTAAAGAGCATAATTTTAAAGTTGTTTGGAAATGGTATCTGACTCCATTGAGGTTATCATTGATGGATAAAAAAATAAGTAATAAATGTTGGAGATGTAAAATGGAATTGGGGCCATTTGTGGACTATGCACTTGGGACTTTGGATGCTTCAATACCTGTACCCAGAGAACGTGGATTTTGGAGAACTTAATGATATTTGAAGATACCTGAAGAACCAAACTTTCCTTTCCATTGTATAGCACTGGGTGAAACATGGTATTGTATTGTACATGTAATTTTGGTTATAGTGTTTATAAAAATAAAAAAAATTATTGTAAAAAAAAATACATTTGGATTAAAAAAAATGCATTCTCTTCTCACAATTTTGGAATGTTTAAGGCGGGGGGATTTCCTTATGTCAGTTGACTTGACTGAAGCATATTTACATGTACCTATCTTAGAGAATCATCATCAATACTTGCATTCTTGTTATGATGGTTTACACCACCAATATAGGGTGTTGCCATTTGGCCTTTCTTCGGCTCTCTGTGTTTTTACTAAGATTGTGGCAGCTCTGGCCGCTCATCTCAGGGGTATTCTGGTAGGGGTACATTGCTACTCGGATGATATCTTGGTACAATCCGCATCAAGGGGGGAGGTTGTTCGTCACCTGACACTGACTATTCAGGCCTTCCAATCATATGGTTTTTCCATTAATGTTCCAAAAAGCCACCTTACACCAACTACTAGAATTCTCCACCTGGGAGTGTGGGTGGATACAGAGGGGGAACAGGCATTCTTGTCAAAGGAGCATATTCTCAGCATTCGACAACTGGTAACACAGGTACTGGGTGAGAGCAGAGTTGCATTGGCCACCTTGTCCAAGCTTCTGGGGAAGATGGTCTTGACAATCTCTATTGTGCCTTGGGCATGGTTACATACCAGGGATCTTCAATGGTTCCTACCAGAACTTCAATGGTTCCTCCTTCCCTACCAGAGACGGAAAATGAGCACTTCTCCTCACGAGTCTCTCTCCCACACCACATACGATGTCTCTGGGCTGGTGGAAGTCTCTGGCCATTGAGAAGGGTTGTCATTTCAGAGTGGAAAGCAGGGTCACCATTACCACGGATGCTAGTCTGGTGGGCTGGGGTGCACACTTAGACCAGCATATGGCTCAGGGCCTGTGGACTCGCCAGGAAGCCACACTCACCATCAACTTACTTGAACTACAAGCCATTTGACTTGCCCTATCCAAATTTGAACCTTATATCAGGCATCAGCATGTCCTAGCGCTCACAGACAACATGACGGCCAAAGCGCATGTCAATAGACAAAGGGGCACATGATCATGGCAACTTATGCAGGAAGCAAGGGAGTTGGGTGGCTGGTCTGAAACTAATTTGCTGTCCATCTCAGCTGAGCATTTCAGGGGTGGACAATCTACAGGCTGACTGGCTCAGCAGGGCCACAGTTGACCAGGCTGAGTGGCAATTACATCCTTCTCTCTTTCAGGAGATCACTTGGCGGTTCAGTGTTCCAGTTATGGACCTGTTTGCCTCCCCAGCCAACTCGCAGCTTCCCAGGTTCATCTCCAGGTTCCGCTCACCAGGAGCAGAGGGGATGGATGCGCTATGGCATCCTTGGCCTCAGGGGCTCCTATATGCCTTCCCCCTGCCACCTCTGTTAGCCAGGGTAGTTCGTCACATCATCTATTCCAGGGCAGACATTGTTCTTGTAGCACCACATTGGCCTCGACATCCTTGGTATGCGGACCTTAGGGCGTTGTCGGTGGTGGCTCCATGGAGGATACATCCGGACAGGATCTCCTTGGTCCAGGGATCTCTCCAACATCCAGATCCACAGTAGCTGCAGCTAACCGCCTGGAGGTTGAGAGGGGGGCCCTAATCAGGGAACGGTTCTCCACCAGGGTGGTAGATACTATTCAGGCATCTAGATGGCCCTCCACAGTTCACATATACAATGTCACCTGTCGAATTTTCTGTTCATGGTGTTCCAGCAGGCATATTGCTCCTACCCAGGCCTCTGTTCCCAATGTACTGGATTCCCTTCAGGATGGGTTGGATAAGGGGTTGTCAACAAATACTATTAGGTGACAGGTGGCAGCGTTGGTTTCTGTCTTGACTTGGAGTGGAGGTCTTCCTCTTTCTCAACATCCTATGGTGAAGAGGTTTATGAAGGGAGCTTCGAACCTTAAGCCACCTGTGGTACATAGGTACCCCATGTGTGACCTGTTCAAGGTGCTTTCGGCCCTCACTGATCCCCCGTTTCAACCAATAAATACCATTTCCCTACAGTTCCTTATGCTGAAGGGGCATTCCTGGTGGTGATCACCTTCTCCAGGAGGATTTTGGAGTTGCATGCCCTGTTCATCAGGGAGGGTTTATGTACTTTTCACGGGGATAGGGTGGTGCTCCGACTGGACCCTGCATTCACACTTAAGGTAGGGTCTTGGTTCCACAGGGCACAAGAGGTGGTCCTACCTGATTTTTGCCCGACACCCATGTGTGCATTAGAACACACATGGCATGAACTGGACATGCGGAGAGCTCTGCAGACCTACATCAGTTGGACTTCCGACTTCAGGCAGTCAGAATCTCTATTTATTTCTTTTCAGGAAGCTTCATTGGGACAGAGTGGGGGTGAGAATCATTGTTTCCATTTGTTTTGATCTGGAATCAATTCCCCAGGTTCCACTTTAGAACTCTTGGGAAGCTTTGAAACTGAAAGATAAACGCAGCAAGGGTGTGTGTCTGTGTGTGATATTTGTGGCTGCAATGTTCTCTCCTAACATTCCTGAGTATTTCTACAGGTAGGTGGGATTTTGCCTTTTGCTAACTCATTTGAGCTCTCTTTCCCTCCCTCCCCGCCACCTTTTTCTCCTGCTTGCAACGCTGGAACGTTTGGCAGAGTAGAGGGGGTGGGAGAGCATTGCTTCCATTTGTTTTGACTGGAGTCAATTCCCCAGGTTTCACTTTAGAACTCTTGGAAAGCTTCCTTGGAAAGAGCCAAACTTAGGGTGTTTTCTTGTAGAATGGAGCTAGGCTGGGATCTTGCTTTTTATAAGTGATCTTGCCCTGGATTTTTGTTTCCTTTTTCTTTTTGCTGGGGGCTGCATGGGGGCCTCTTGGAACTACAGCTTCTCCCTCCTCAGCATTGGAAACTTGTGAGTTTCTGATAGAAATAGCCACCTTATTCAACTGGCCTCTTGCAGGGCATTCCCAGGCTGATATGGGGCCTACTTGGGGCCATCTCCAAGACATCTTAATTATTTCCCCCAAGAAACAGAGGGGCTCAAGCCTTCTGAGGAGGTGGTCCTCCCCCAAAACACTTAGCTCTCCTTCCGGAACCTCGGTCTTAGAACAAACTAAGGAGAAATCTGACTTACCTTGAAAGGCCTGGCGTGGTTTCAACTCTCCCAAGGTCATGTGTGCATGTGCAGGGGGCACAGCTTTGGGTGGGTGGGGGATTAAGTTATGGGGTGGGCACGTGAGCACACACGACAGCACGCATGCTCCTGCTTTTGGCACCCGAGGCAAAAAAGGTTCACCATCACTGTACTAGAGAGTATCAAAGGATACAGGTTCAGCAGTTACTCTATTCTTTCTTTTCCTCCATAACAGATTTTTCTTTTCCAACAAGGAGAAAGCTGCAGCAGATTTATTTCCAATGGGTGGAATTACAGTGCTAGTTAAATACTTGTAAAATATTATTTTTAATGGTAATTGTGCAATACTGCATCCAGGAGGAGAACATGAATATCCATGGTCTCAGAAGGAGTCAAGGTCAACTCATGTCTTTACTTTATTAAATGGAATATCAGAAGACTCTGAAGAATACCATAATTACTTCTCATTGAAATCTTCCTGATTAATATGATTATTAGATTTCCCTCCCCCCCTTGCTACATTTATTATTACAGTCTAGGGATCTAGGAGAAGAAAAAGGCTATAGCTTGTCTTGCAAACTGATTTCATTTGAAACTATTCTAAATAGTTAAATAAGCTTTTTCTAAATTTCTATGATTAAAACTCTTTTAATTTTCTGAAATATGTGATTACATTCCTTCTTAAGGAAATTTTATTTCATTTTTAAGAACATTCTTAGAATCAATGAGAATATTTCAAATACTTACTTGTGTTTCTATGAATAGTGGTGATCCTCATTGCCATAAATTTAATGAAATTTCCCTTCCCTCTTTCCTTTTGCTTTATTTAAAACAATTCCTTTAAGGTTTTATTTATTTTTGCAATTTTCTGATTGTGGCATCAAATAATAAAAATCTAAAGTGTTGGCCTAGAGAACTGAAGATTTACTATTTTTGATTTAATATGAAGAGGACTATTGCAGAACTTCCTAAGAACACAATGCATTCATCTGAAGAAACTGAAAATATAAAAATGTTCTTTCATTACCAGCATTCATTTATAATTTCAAAGGTGAGATTTGTAATACTTACAAATAATGTATCAGATAATTCAAACTTACAAAAACATTTTCTTTGTCTGTGTAAAATTCCAATGGCTATAAATATCAATGTAATTTTTAAAAAATTATATACAGGCAATTCTCGTCTTACGATCATTATTGAGCCTTGACATATGGTTGGAATCATTAGGGTTGTAAGTGAAAGTACTTGCATGACTGGAAGTAAAGTTAAGGCCTTTTTTATGGCAGTCAATGCCACAAATATTAAGTGAATGCCCGAAGTCATTAAGTAAATCAGGGTTGGTATTCACTTACCTTTCCTACCGGTTCGCAAATGTGAGGGCATGCACACATGTGAGCATGTCCGCACATGTGCACCACCTTTTGTGCATGCGCTTTGTCTAAAAAAAGGGCCTAAATGGGATACCGTAGAGCCACGGTGGGTGGGCATGGCCACCTGCGGTTCCCGCTACTGGTTCAGGCGAACCAATCGTCTTTGGGACAACCATGACCTGGATGACTGAAAATCTCCATAGACATTTTACAGTCCTACACTTACCAAATTTTGGGAGAAAGTAGTGAATTATATAAATATGATTGCACAACAAAAGCTAAAACTTTCACAGAATATTATCTTGAACCGCAAACCTGGCAAATGGAATTTGTGAAAAGGACAAAATTCTAGCCCTATAATGGCCAAAAATCTAATACACAGCATTGGGAAGATACAGTAAATGTATGGGCTCATTTATTCAATGGATTGAAGACCTGATAGTACTCTCCACTTATTGAAGATTGAAGAAGACATGGATTTTGCATGAACAAGTATAATGAGATATGGGATAAATTAATTCAAAACAATTTATATAAAAGTAGGTTAATAACATAGACATATAAATGTATTCAAAGGCTATGCACACATAATATTTGCATTAGATAAATGTATATGGATTTTTAATTCTTTACGGTTTTACTGAAATATACTATTTTGGGATGTATTTCACAAATTTTGGTTGTATTTCACAAATACTGCCCTCCTTTTTTGACAAAGTATATATTTTTTATCATTATTATGTTTGTCTTTTGCCTGTTTTCTTTCTCTCTTTGGTTTATCAATTAAAAAACAATACAAAATACAAAAATAATAAATATTCGCACAATCCTTAATCACTGAACTTTTTTTCTAATGCAAATGTGGCTCCTACCAGCTGTTCCCCCACAAATAAGTTAAATAAATCCAGCACTCAAGAGGGATCTTACTAGTTGCAATAATGTTGCCCCATTTAATTTTTATTTATTTATAACATTTATAAGATATACATAATGCTGTTGAATGCCTCTAGGCCAGAGGTTCCCAAACTTGGCAACTTGAAGACTCGTGGACTTCAACTCTGCTGGCTGGAGAATTCTGGGAGTTGAAGTCGATGAGTCTTCAAGTTGCC
This sequence comes from Rhabdophis nuchalis, assembly GCA_039707465.1. NCBI lineage: Eukaryota > Metazoa > Chordata > Lepidosauria > Squamata > Natricidae > Rhabdophis > Rhabdophis nuchalis. Next base: position 34,931,028 of record CM077651.1, on the reverse strand, counting down.
AAGTTTGGGAACCCCTGCTCTAGGCTGTTAATCACTCCATTCTGAGGTGAGATAGTGGTGCAGATAAATAGCCCATCTTTTCTCTCTTACTCATTAACAGTAGAAGCGGGACAGGTTGTTTGCAGAGGTGGTATTCAGCATGTTCTGACCAGTTCTGGAGAACTGGTAGTGGAAATTTTGAGTAGTTTGGAGAACCTTAAATGCTGTCTCTGACTGGCCCCATCCCCATCTATTCTCTGTCTCCCGAGTACCAGCTGATTAGGAGGAAATGGCGATTTTGCAGTAACCTTTCCCTGGGGTGGGGAGGGAATGGAGATTTAACAGTATCCTTCCCTTGCCACACCCACCAAGATATGCCCACCAAGACATGCCACGCACACCAGGCATGCCCACAGAACCGATAGTAAAATGTTTTGAATCCCACCACTGGTTGGCTGCCATATATATAATAATTTCTGATTCCTAGAGTGTATCATTCTCTGGCGTAAGTATTGTTCTCTGTGTTATCAGAAACCCTAAAAAGCTTAAATCTGTATTCACACTTTCCTTTTTGTACATCTGTCCATTTCTTTCAAGATCATATTTACTGCCAGTCAGTTGGGTGTCTTCGATCTTCTGAGAGAGTCAGGGAAATTGCTGTCATCTGCGACTGTGGCCGAGCGCTTGAAGACCAGTCTCACCGGGATGCAGACGCTGCTGGGGGCCTGTGTGGAGTTAAAGGTCCTGAAAGTGGAATGGAAGGAGGGCAAAGGTGATTCCGTTAGCAGGGAGAAGCAATTACAGTTGTTTCAACATTATAACATAGCATTATTTTTCATGGAGTTAGCATTTCTGGCCATTCTTTTCTCATTCGTCTTTTAATTTAAAATGGTTATTCATAGTTATGAGTTTTGCTCACTAATTTATTACATTATAAAGCTTATGTCCAGAGAACTCAGCCACTTTACCAGCCTGTGACTTATTTCAACATCATCAGGAACACTTTTTGGGATGCCAGATCAAATGGTTTGGGTTTTCTGACTGAAATAAACTGAAATGTAATAATTTATAATGTCCCTTTGCTCATCTCAAAAGTACTGTACATGGAATTCAGCAATGGTGTTTTGAAGCAATTGTTTTATGCTTTCATTTTCAGATCTTTATGGAAACACAGAGTTTGCTGATCTCTTTCTGGCTAAATCTAGCCCAAAGTCTCAGTATTATACTATGAAGTTTTTCTCAGAATGTGCATACTCATCACTGCAATACTTGCCTGAAGCTGTAAGGTAAGGAGGGAACATTGGTGAAATAACAATCTTTTTAAAAGAGCATGTTAGAGAAATATCAGAATTCAGAGAGCAGAATAGAATAGAATAAAATGGAATAGAATAGAATAGAATAGAGTTGGAAGGGATCTTGGAGGTCTTCTAGTCCAACTCTCTGCCTAGGCAGGAAACCCTACACCACTTCAGACAAATGGTTATCCAACATCTTAAAAACTGGAGGCAAGTTGTTCCACTGATTAATTGTTCTGTCAGGACATTTCTTAGTTCTAAGTTGCTTCTCTCCTTGATTAGTTTCCATCCATTGCTTCTTGTCCTACCCTCAGGGGCTTTAGAATAGCTTGACCCCCTCTTTGTGGCAGCCCCTGAGATATTGGAACACTGCTATCATGTCTCCCCTAGTTCTTCTTTTAATTAAACTAGACATACCCAGTTCCAGCAACCATTCTCATATGTTTTAGCCTTCAGTCCCCTAATCATCTTTGCTGCTCTTCTCTGCACTCTTTCTAGAGTCTTAACATCTTTTTTTACATTGTGGCAACCAAAACTGGATGCAGTATTCCAAGTGTGGCCTTCCCAAGCCATTCTAAAGTGGAATTAATACTTCACGTGATCTTGATTCTATCCCTGTGTTTATGCAGCCTAGAACTGTGTTGGCTGTTTTCGCAGCTGCTGCACACTGCTGGCTCATATTTAAATGGTTGTCCACTAGGACTCCAAGATCTCTCTCACAGTTAATATTATTGACCAAGGTACCACATATACTGTACCTGTGCATTTTGTTTTTCTTGCTTAACTGTAGAACTTTATTTTTTCACAATTGAATTTCATTTTATTATATAGCGCCCAATGTTCAAGTCTGTCAAGATCCTTCTGTATCTTAAGCCTATCTTTTGGAGTGTTGGCTATTCCTGCCAGCTTGGTGTCATCTGCAAATTTAATGAGTTCCCCTTCTATCCCCTCATCCAAGCCATTGAGGTACTCCACTGCATACTTTCTTTCATATAGATGCAGTTCCATTGAGGACCATACTTTGAGTGTGGTTGGTCAGCCAGTTATGAATCCATCTGGTGGTGATGCTCCCTAACCCATATTTTTCTACTTTATCTAGTAGTAGGTTACAGTCTACCTTATCAAATGCCTTACTGAAGTCCAAGTAAATTATATCAACAGAATCGTCTGGTCTACTAATTTTGTCACTTTGTCAAAGAATGCAATAAGATTAGTCTGGTGTGATCTGTTTTTGACAAACCCATGTTGGCTTTTGGTTATTACTTTATTTGCTTCTAGGTGTTTTTTGATTATTTTTTTCCAGAATCTTCCATGGTATTAAGGTCAGGTTGATAGGTCTGTAGTTTCCTGGATCTATTTTTCTCCTGGAACTATTTTTTTACTCAAAATAAAAAAAAAGCCTTCAAAAGAATTGGTTAAAGGAATTTATTTGATTTTCATACTATTTAATAATAAAAAGTAGTGAAACTAAATGGACATAAAGATTTAATTTCAGTTCACCCACTTCACAGGATTCTAGTACTGTTTAGAGCCTGTGCTATTTTTACAGTAATTTTTGCAGGTAATATGATTCACTATTTAAATATAAGTACTATTTGATGCTGGAGACAAAGAAAAAATGTAATCACTAATGGTATTTTTGTTGCTTTCAATTTAAAAAAAACGGCTACAGGGATGGGAAATCTCAGATTCTATCAATATATGGCATTCATTCAAAGGAATTTTATGGACCTGTGTACAGGTAAAAGCATTTGTATAACTTTCATGAAAGTTTTTAATAAGACAGAAAGAATACATAAGCAATGCTACCAACCAACACTGATTTTGGCCAATGTGCCGTAAGCAACATCAAAGCCCAGCTTTGCTCTAACTAAGCTCATGTTACATCCAAGCTATAATCAGAAATTTGGAGATGAGGCTGCAAACTGTCTACTGGGCAATTTATTGCCAGTTAATGGAAATTGTGGAAGATGGTTTGCAAGGAGAAAAAGATGTGGAGATATGTGCTGAATAGGATGGTCATAATCTTGTCCTTTTTCTCATCATCTTCTGCTCCAAAACTCATCTGATTATTATTTCCTAGCTTGGAAATGATTCAAATTTTCTGAAGTTTGGGTTATTTTTGAGATTCTTCAAAAACAGAGCCTGATGCACATATCAGCAGTTTTGGACAGGAATTACTCAGGGCATAAACTGAATGGAAGTAGGAATAATTCATCCAGCCTCCAAACAGACACCTAATGCCATTTCACTGCAATCACAGATATTAAGCAACCTGCTCTTTAAAACCAGAATACTAACACAAAAAATGCAAAAAACGAATAAAATAATGAAGAGTGCAATACTAGCTTCATGGTCAGATGCTGTTCATATTGTATTGTATTTAATTGTAGCTCTGTTAATCATCTGCCTGTACAAATTTCCATTATAGATCAAAGGAAGGCGTTGATACCTTTTTCAGATACATGGATGAGGCTTGGAGTCTGCATGGAAAAGTAGTGGTCTCCGCCTTTGATCTTTCTGGTTTTCAGCTCATTTGTGATCTGGGTGGTAAGTACCTGAAGGTCATCATCATGCATATTACAGCAACTTAATACCATGCGATACTTTGGAGATCTTATAATTCTCTAATTGCAAAAGTAGAATTGCAAGATTCCATCCTGTGGTCTTGTTTTTTCTAGAGGTTTGAATTTTATTTATAAACTAGCTATACCCAGCCACGTGTTGCTGTGGCCCAATCTGGTTAAATGGCTAACCAATCTGTGTGTAGATCTACACCTGCACACATACACCCAACCACCATATAAGCCCCAACCTACCTACCTACTGTATTTCTCCCTCTCTGTCTATCCCTCTACCTACCTATGTACCTACCTACTTACCTACCTACCTACCTACCTACCTACCTACCTACCTACCTACCTACTATATTTCTTCCTTTCTCCCTCTACCTACCTACCTACCTACCTACCTACCTACCTACCTACCTACCTACCTACCTACCGTCTCTTTCTTTCTTTCTTTCTTTCTTTCTTTCTTTCTTTCTTTCTTTCTTTCTTTCTTTCTTTCTTTGTATCTATCTATCTATCTATCTATCTATCTATCTATCTATCTATCTATCTATCTATCTATCTATCTATCTATCTATCTATCTATCTATCTATCCACCCACCCACCCACCCACCCACCCACCCACCCACCCACCCACCCACATACATACATACATATATACATACATACATACATACATACATACATACATATTATTTCTGCCTCTCTATCTATCCCTTGGGGGTCATCTAGTCCAACTCCCTGCTAGGCAGGAAGCCCTATACCCATGATGGCGAACCTATGGCACGGGTGCCACAGGTGGCACACGGAACCATTTCTTAGGCCACTCGAGGCATTGCCCTGTCAGCTTCAGTTTGTATGTGTGCCCTGGCCAGCTGATTTAGGCCTTCTTTTGAGGCCATTTTTTGCCCTCTGGAGGTGGGGGAAGGCTGTTTTCACCCTCCCCAGGCTCCTATAAACCCTCTGGAGCCTGGGGATGACGTAAAAAGCATGCCAAATGCAGGGGGTCATGCACATAGCATTATGGATGTGGCACACCTCTGCACATCGCCCCTGCACTCCCCCTGCAATTGGCAAGTGAGCCAAAAAAGGTTAGCCATCACTGCCCTATACCATTTCAGACTAATGGCTATCCAACATCTTCTTGAAGACTTCCAGTGTTGGGGCATTCACAACTTCTGGAGGAAAGCTGTTCCACTGATTAATTGTTCTAACTGTCAGGAAATTTCTCCTCAGATCTAAGTTGCTTCTCTCCTTGATTAGTTTCCACCCATTGCTTCTTGTCCTGCCCCCAGGTGCCTTGGAGAATAGCTTGACTCCCTCTTCTTTGTGGCAACCCCTGAGATATTGGAAGGCTGCTATCCTGTCTCCCCTAGTCCCTCTTTTATTAAACTGTAGTTCTCCCTGTCTCTCTATTCCCCTATCCACCTACCTACTGTAATACAATAATACAATAGCAGAGTTGGAAGGGACCTTGGAGGTCATCTAGTCCAACCCCTCTGCTCAAGCAGGAGACCCTATGCCGTTTCAGACAAATGGTTTTCCAGTCTCTTCTCTCTTCAGTGTTAGGGCATCCATAACTTCTGGTGGCAAGATGTTCCACTGGTTAATAGTTCTCACTGCCAGGAAATTTGCCCTCAGTTCTAGGTTGCTTCTCTCCTTGATTAGTTTCCACCCATTGCTTCTTGTTCTGCCCTCAGGTGCCTTGGTGAATAGCTTGACTCCCTCTTCTTTGTGGCAACCCCTGAGATATTGGAAGGCTGCTATCCTGTCTCCCCTAGTCCCTCTTTTATTAAACTGTATTTCTCCCTGTCTCTCTATTCCCCTATCTACCTACCTACTGTAATACAATACTACAATAGCAGAGTTGGAAGGGACCTTGGAGGTCATCTAGTCCAACCCTGCTGCTCAAGCAGGAGACCCTATGCCGTTTCAGACAAATGGTTTTCCAGTCTCTTCTCTCTTCAGTGTTGGGGCATCCATAACTTCTGGTGGCAAGATGTTCCACTGGTTAATAGTTCTCACTGCCAGGAAATTTGCCCTCAGTTCTAGGTTGCTTCTCTCCTTGATTAGTTTCCACCCATTGCTTCTTGTTCTGCCCCCAGGTGCCTTGGTGAATAGCTTGACTCCCTCTTCTTTGTGGCAACCCCTGAGATATTGGAAGGCTGCTATCATGTCTTCCCTAGTCTTTCTTTTCATTAAACTGTATTTGCTGTCAGATGGGTGATTCTTTGTTACAGTTTGGTTCAGTTCGTATTAAACAGTTTAAAGCAGCTGCCTGTCTCTGTTTTTTTTACCTCAGAGAACAGTCATGAGCAGAATTCCCCCCCCCTCTATGGGCCACCTGGGGGTTTGCTGTCCTCTGTGCCTTTTTGGCCCCAAGAGGCCGCCGTATGAGGCCTTTTCCAACACTGGCAGTTGAAAAGCAGTTTGATGGGCGTGGCTACAGGGTTGTTTACACACATTCAGTGGGTACATTTTTTGTGTGTAATTTGTACACAACTCATGCGTGCTAGGCACAAAATGATTTGGTATTCTATTATCCGAAGTGCTTCGCTACATTGTGTGAAAGTTTGGTTTAAATCGGTCCGGTACTTTTTGAGATTAGTGGATTCGTACAAACTATTTTACATTTTTATTTATATAGATAACTATTTTTAAATTGTCTATCAAAATTACTGGATGTTACAAAGTAACTAGCAACAGTCCTGAGGCTGTTTGGAAGAGGTGGGAGAAAATGTAAAGATGAAAGCATTCTTCTCCTTCTTTTTTCCTTCCTGGACTGGTTGTGTATTGCCATGATGCATAATATGAAAAGAGAACCAGGTGGGATAGTGACTAGAAACCAGGACACTGGGAGTACTAATCCTGCATTAGGCAGAAAGCCAGCTGGGTGACCTTGGGCCAGTCTCTCAGTCCTAGGAAGGGGGCAATGGCAAACCAGTTCTGAAATCTTGACAAGAAAACAGCAGGAACTTGTCCAGGCAGTTTCCAGGATTCAAGACATTATTGAAGGCACACACACACACACACACAAGTATGAAAACAATTACAGAATGCATCACAGTTCTACATTTACTGTCGTGGAGTTTTTAAGGTAAAAGATGCTCCAACAAAATACCTGATGTGCATACAATGGGCTTTAGTTGCACTTTTACAGATACAATATTTACTTTGCTAACCACGTATCATAATGTGGCAAAGTAGTTATTCCCTAGCAATCTCCAGTGAACACATTGAAAAACTGAGCTGCTTTTGAAGAAATTTTGGAAAATTCTCACAATTGGACCTGGGATAACCATAACAATATGAAAATTCTAATTACTATCTTTCCCAAGATCATGCTCTGAAATTATGTTGGATTAGCATTATTATCCTCACCATCAAACAGTTATCCTATTTTATAGAACGTATTAAGTTTTGAAAATGGTTTCGTAGGATAGAAAAAGGCAAAAGCTGATTTAAAACAGATACCATTGCATGGAATTATAAGCAATGATGTAGAAAAAAGATTGGATGAACTACACTAATTTCGCTGCAGCCACTTAGAATAAAATGGTGGTCGTTAGTTTTGATAAAGCAAAGTAAAAAAGGAAAAAGTGATGAAAAGAGTCACTGGATAGGAGTGGAATTAGAAGTAATATTTAGTAAATAGGGTTTCAAAGAAATGAAAAAAATGTGCATGGTAAAAGGACAGCAATAAAAATACAACAATGTAGGAGAAGAAATCAGATAATTCTTAATGAATGTATTTGTTTAAATCACAATATTATATGCCTGATTAGCCCAGATGGATAAAAAATAAAACAATGACCTAAGTTATTTTTTAAAAAAGTAATCATATATATTATAGTAAATTGTTAAAAATGTTGACATGAATGTTATTTTTACTTACATAGTTCTTTTTTTTGTATTTTGTTCTTTTTTCAAGGAAGTAGTGGTGGCTTAGCTAAAGAACTGATTTCAAAATACCCAAATTGTACTGTGAAACTTTTTGATCTTCTTGAAGTTGTGGAAATATCTAAAAAATTTAATGCATTTTCAGATGACTCCCAAATCACTTTCCATGCAGGTAATATATGTTTGGAATCAATATTTCTGCCATTTCAAAAAGCACTATTGAAAGAAGCCAGTGGCATTGTCAAACCAAACTTTGTGAAAAGGGGAATAAATTCTGTTTCCAGAGTGATAATAGACCACCTTATTAAAGGAATTATTCTTCTTGCAGGGGATTTCTTTAAAGATCCAATTCCTGAAGCAGATCTTTACATCTTATCAAGAGTCCTGTTTAATTGGAGTGATGAAAAATGTATCCAGTTACTAACAAAAGTATTTACGGTCTGTAAGCCAGGTAGGCATATTTGCATTGCCAGAAAGAGAAAAAACTGCCATTTTGAATGGGAAGAGAAGCAAGCCAAACAGGGTTCTCCATGGCTTTTTTCTTTGCAACAACCTTTGACAAAATATAGAAAGAAAGAGATGAGAGATAAATGTGTGTGTGTGAGAGAGAGAGGGAGAGAGAGATATATATAAATGGGTGATTGGGCGTGTGACTGACAGTTGGCTTCCAGTGCCAGAGACTGAGCAAATATTTAACTACCAGTTAGTATATTGAACTGGTGTGAACTGGCTGAATCCCACCACTGGAGAAAGGCCACAGCCAGGGGAATGAAAATGAGATGAATGGATACTTTTTCTTTTCTAGGGAACGTATTCCTGAGTTAACAAATTACTTTTGCAACAGGTGGTGGAGTCTTAGTAGTGGAACCAACTATTGATGAAGAAATATCTGGGTCTTTTCCTGCTCATATGTACTGCATCATAACGTTGCTTCATTCTGAAGGAAAAGCACGCACAATATCAGAGCATCGTATACTCTTCAACACAGCTGGCTTTAAAAATATTCAGTTCAAGAAAGGAAATATCTTTGATGTCCTTTTGGTCAGAAAATAGTATTCAACGTGCTTCATTCCTAGTGAGTGTTAAAAAATTATAATAATAAAGTTGCTCTTACTATTGTATTATAACTCTTGAGAGTTATATATTATCTATTTACAATGCAAAGAACCATGCAAAACTATTTATGAGTTACCTTCTCTCTCCTATATCCCATTTAATCAAGGAGGAGTCATGCCAAGTCTCATTTCTCAGGGTTTAAGGGATGTTCCTGGTCTTGGTGTTTCTGTTAACAGCTTCTAAATATTCTCTTCCAGGCCAATCCACCACTTTCTACAATTTCCCAGATCTTGCTTGCAGATTAGAATTCAAGAGAACCACGATTCTCCAGAGTTTGTTCCAAGGCTGTGTAACCTAGGCCTCTAGAACTACACATTTGGCATTAGGGATCTCTATTACCTTACAACTTCCAGCTGCGCTCCAATACAGCTATAGGTGGTAACTGAGCTTGGCATGATGGCAATTTCATTGAGTCCTTCTATATGCTACTATGTCTACCCTGCTCTTCTTATTCATGTTATGCATGAATGATTATTAATTCCTATAATTGCTTTCACTTGACCCTCAAGAGTTCCAAGAATTTTATTTAGCTTCTCCCTTATTCTTTCAAATACTTTTGTTAGTGGGTTGATAATGAGCAAATTGACTGCTATGTATGCCACCTTAATGTATTGAAATCAAATAAAAGAAACAAATAAATAAATATGTTGCTGCCCAATCACTGTATCATAGAATTGAAATCCTGTTTTATCAACCGTCCAATGAGGATACACCTACAACGACTTTATGGCTGTTTTAGAATGTAAACCATATCCAGCATAAGGTACACTACCTTGCTTACAAAGTTGCCTTTCCCTGTATAACTTCATACCACTCTTGCTAAAATTATTTCATTTACCTTATTGATCTTGATAGTATAGGAGTTATGCTATTGTAATTGTAGCATATTTATTTTTATTTATTTTATTTATTAAATTTATACCCCGCCCTTCTCCAAGAGGACCCAGGGCGGCGCACAGGAATTTAAAAGATACCTACAAAAATCAAATAGAAAATTAAAAAATTTATTAAATATCCATCCTGCGCTAAAAACCAAATTAAATCCCCAAAATTAAAAACTGTCTAAAATAGTCACAGCGGAGGTTATGCTAGGCCAGCTTGATGAAAGAAATGTGTCTTTAGACACTGGCGGAAGAGGCGGAGGTCTGAGATGGTGCGAAGTTCAGGGGGTAGGTCGTTCCAAAGGGCAGGGCCTGCCACAGAGAAGGCCCTTCCCCTGGGTGTCGCCAGTCGGCATTGTCCGGCCGACGGCACCCTGAGAAGGCCCTCTCTGTGGGAGCGTATCGGCCGAAGGGATGTATGGGGCAGGAGACGGTCTCGCATATAACTAGGTCCCGAGCCATGGAGCGCTTTGAAGATGGTTGTCAAAACCTTGATGACCATAGTTACACCTGGAGAGTTATTTAAATAATAATGGTATAATGTTATCCCTAAATTATATTCAATTATATTTTTACAGGTGGTTGAATATTAATAGTGGAATCAATATTAGATGAAGACTAAGACTCCAACTTTTCCTGTTGCCATGTACTCCATATTGCTGCTTCATTCTGAAGAAAAAGTATGGACCCCATCAGAGTACTGTTCACTCCTCAGCATATCAAACATATAGAGCTTGACTTCCGTTCCCCTTTCTCATTTCCCCTTTCCTTTCCCAAGTAAATCATCTTGGAAAAGTCCCTGGCTTTGGACCTGAGGTGGGACTAGTACTAATGATCGCCGAGCTTCTAATCTGACTTCTTAACTATTGCACCGAACTGGCTTTCTCCCATATAATTAGAATATCTAACGAGCCTTTTTTTTTTGTAAAAAGTTTTTTTTTATTTTTTATTAAACACAGAACACAACCCAGAAAAACCACAATAAAATCATCCTTCCTTACATATTGTAGAAAGTGTATCAATTGGTTACAAAAAGCTTTCGTGCATCTCTTCCACAGTCATTACTTACAATTCATGTCGAATTATATATTTTAAATCAAACATCTTTATATATCTTTCTATCATTATACCTCGATTTTCATTTGACTATAATTGTTTTTACGTCTTTTTAAGAATTAGTTATATTTGATAACAAAATTTCTAAACCTCTTTTCCAAATCACTGTTTACAATTTGTATCCAATTTCCTTTTATTAAACCAGTACATGTATATATTGTTAACTATATCCATTGTCATTTCATTGTTATTATTATTATTAACAAAAAACCATTTGCTATTTAGATCAAATTTCCTCTCATCAAACCAAGACATGTGTATACATTATTGTCATTATCAATTATTTATTTAACTATATCCTTTATCACTTCATTTTTAACATAGCACTTTAAATTCTACTAAATTTAACTAATTTCTTATTATCAGCTTTCATATATCAACCTGTATCTTTCCAATAATAATACAGTCTTATTTCTTTTGCCTTTTGTGGAATTAACCTTCTGTTTATTTCCTTAATAGAATTTTTGTGGACTTCTCTTTGCACCTTATTGCTTGTTGCATCTCTTATATAATCGTGATACCCTCCATCTGCTTCTTTCATCAGCTTTGATTATCAATAGTGCTTTTGTCAAAGTTTCTGTCCTTAAATCCACCATTTCTTCTCTTTTTTCTTCTTCTGTACCTTGAAATTTGGGGTAGAGTTCCTGTCCCTCTAATTCCCTTTTCCATACTCGACTCTTTCCACTTTCAACCATGCTCACTCCACTGCTAAAATCACCCGTTGTCTGACTTTGTATTCATTTTTCCCTTTGATTTTTGGGACTCTAACCTCCACTTTTTCCTTTTGATGGGCATCTTCAAATTTTCCATACAACGTAGGTATTGTTCCAAAACGGAATTGGCCCTCTCACAAGCACCGTTCGTCTGCGGATGGTAGGAGGAGCTTAGGCCCTGGGAGGAGCCTATCAATTTCAAAAATTCCTTCCAAAAGCGCGATGTAAATTGAGTACCTCTATCCGAGATGATACGCTTAGGGACACCGTGGAAACAGTAAATATGGTTCAGGAACAATTTAGCCAGCGATTTGGAGGACGGAATTTTGGAACAAGGTACAAAGTGGACTTGCTTGGAGAAAAGATCCGTAACCACCCAAATGACGGTATAGCCCTGGCTGCTCGGAAGGTCAACAATAAAGTCCATCGAAATCTCCTTCCAAGGAGCTTCCGGCTTCGCCACAGATTGTAGGAGGCCTTGGGGCTTCCCAGGAGCACGTTTCGAAGCAGTACAAACCGGACAACTGGCGATATATGACTCAACGTCCTTCTTGAGGGAAGGCCACCAAAACTGGCGTTTAACTAGATGTATAGTCTTAACAAATCCGAAGTGTCCCGCCAATCACGAGTCGTGTGCCCGTTGCAACACAAAAGGCCGTATGGTGGCAGGGACATAAATCTTTGAACCAATCCAAGGGAGATCATCCCTGATAGTGCAATCACCGGAGTGTGCGGAATACCATTAATCAGTAAGTAGTTCAGACTTAATTCGAGCAATCAGTTCAATGGGAGGGTTAGCCTGTACAGCGGATTGACTTCTGGTTGAAACAGGAGAAGCTGGTAAAGTAAGTGGAATCATGGGTTGCACAACTGTAAGTTTAGACACATCATATTGGGGTAGCCTGGAGAGTGCATCAGCCATGAAATTTTTTCCTCCAGGAATATATTTGAGACGAAAGTTGAACCGATGGAAGTAATGTGCTCAACGTAGTTGCCTCAGGGATAATTTGCGGGATGTAGTGAGAGCTTCCAAGTTTTTGTGGTCCATCCAAACCTCAAATGGATGTGGGGCACCCTCAAGAAAATGACGCCAAGTCATGAGGGCCCAACGGACAGCAAATGCTTCCTTCTCCCAAATAGCCCATCCACGTTCAGTAGTGGATAACTTACGAGAATTGTAGGCACACGGTTGTAGTTGGCCCTGTTGGTTGAGTTGTAGCAAAACAGCTCCCACAGCGACATCGCTGGCATCAGCCTGAACTACAAAAGGGGAGTTGACATCGGGATGCTTGAGGACGGGCTCGGCCGCAAATAAACGTTTAAGTTTCTCAAAAGCAGCCTGGCACTCCATGGTCCAGTTCAGGGGGGTACTAGGTCGAGGTTTACCCTCACCCTTCGTTTTGAGAAGATTTGTAATGGGCAGCGCAATACTAGCGAATGAAGGTATAAATTGACGGTAAAAGTTGGCGAAACCCAAAAAACTTTGTAGTTGTCTACGAGTGCGTGGGGGTGCCCATTCCGTGACAGCTTTCACTTTAGCAGGATCCATTTCAATTCCTTCCGAGGAAATACGATAACCCAAATAATCAATCTTGTTCTGGTGAAACTCACATTTAGATAATTTAGCGTAAAGCTCGGCAGAGCGGAGCTTTTGAAGAACGGAACGACAAGCTTAACATGTTCATCACGTGTTTGCGAATACACAACTATGTCATCAAGATAAACGATGACTCCCTTGTACAGGTGTTCATGGAGAACTTCATTGATTAGTTGCATAAATACAGAAGGAGCCCCCTGAAGACCAAAAGGCAAAACTTTAAACTGGAAACATCCCAGTGGACAGTTGAAAGCCGTCTTCCATTCGTCACCCTCTTTAATTCTTACCCTATAATAAGCTTCACGTAAATCCAGTTTAGTAAAAATTTTGCCCGTAGCAAGGTGAGCTAGCATGTCTTTCATAAGTGGAAGTGTGTAGACATTGTGTTCACAAATAGTGTTAAGGTAAGAGTAGTCCTGAACTAAGCGCAGGGTGCCATCTTTCTTTTCCCTAAACATCACCAGTGCGGCCACGCGTGGCCTAGCAGGTTCAATGAACCCCCGTTTTAGATTCTTATCAATGAATTTGCGTAGCTCATCCATTTCACGTGGTGTCATAGAGTAAAGGCGAGGGATTTTCTCCAGGGAGAAAATCGATCGAGCAATCTGTAGCTCTGTAAGGAGGAAGTGAATCACAAGACCTTTCGCTAAAAGTGTCTTTTAGGTCCCAATATTCGTCAGGAATCTTGTCCTCCCCAGGAATGATTTCGGGCGGAGGAAGAGCTAATGTGGGGCCTGCAGGCTCTCTAACAGGAGTTAGATTAAGGGGAGAATCATGATTGTGATTTGAAAGTGTAAAGGCATGTTCTGGCAGTAGTAAAGGTATTCGCACCCATCCCTCTTTCCAGTTAATAAGAGGATTCCATTTACGAAGCCAGTTGATTCCCAAAATGATAGCATTATCAGCTATGGGAGCCACGATAAAATTTATAGTTTCATTATGTGTCTCACCAATAGAAACTTGAAGGGGCTCAGTAACAAAAGATGCAGGAATTCCCCCCGCTACAGAGCCATCCATTTGGCAAAAAGCGATAGGTACTTTCAAATTCTTTAAGTGAAATCCCATGGCGTAAACAAGATCTTGACTGATCAGACAACGGGAGCAACTGGAATCAATGAGAGCTTGCGCCTTGCAGCTACGGCAACTAGATGGAGCTATAAGCTTTAAATGAATATAAAGAGGCCCGGAGCGGCGACTTACCAAATTATCGTCAGAGGAGGCGGAGTCTCCCTCCCAGTCATCGGGCTGGGCCTCAGGTTGGTCAGCGGAAAGGTGAAGTGGCTCCACCCCAGTCATCACTGGTCTACTGCGCACGCTTGGAGTTTTAGTTGGCCTTCTAGCCTCAGTAGAAGAATGTGGGCATGGCGGTTGCTTTGATCTGCAGTTGTTCGCCCAGTGCCCCTCCTTCCCACAGCGAAAACAAGAGCCTGGGTGCGCTGGAGTCGATCTGCGCCCGCCCCTCTGCTTGTGGGAATCTTTATCAGGGGATCGGGGCCTGGGGCTTTCAAATATTTTCTTCTTCTCAAAACGGGCTGGATCCTATGAATGGGCCTGGTCCAGCTCCACATCTCCGGCTAACTGAATCCAATCATCTAGGGAATCAGGGCGGTATCTGTTCACTGATGTTTGATAAATATCCTTATTTGGCCCCTCTGTGTAAAGATCCATCAACGCCCTGTCGCTATAGCCCACCATAAAAACAGAAAGTTCTTGAAAAATTTGGGTGTATTCCTGCACAGACATATCACCCTGGCGCAAATCTCTCATCTTTATTGTAGCCTTTCTTTCAATTCGGGGGTCTTCGAATCGTCTTCTAAGCGCAGTCATAAAGCGTTCAAAGTCCCGTAACAAGGGTGAGTGAGTATTATGCAGAGAAACCAGCCATTTGGCAGCTTTGTTCTCCAAGGCCAAAGAGACAATCCTAATTTTAACATCGTCTTCAAAATCATCCGTGTACTGCTTAACAAAATTACTAACGTGAAGTAGAAAAAATCCTAAACTTCCAGGGTCACCGTCAAACTTAATGCCCAAGGGAGGGAGTTTAGCAGGTCGGCGGGGGGTGGGGGCGGGCTGAATTTCCCTCTGTAACTCTCTGCTGGCTTGTGCAGGAGGGGGAGGGGTTGTTCGTCTGATCTCCTGGGCAGCAGCCATTTCTTTTAACTGTTCGCCTTCCAGATAATGCCCCCCCCCGAGTTTATCCAGGGCTTCCCTCTTGTCGCTTGCCTGGCGGAGTAATTCATCAGCCATCTCCTTTAATTCCCTTTCTTCTCTTAAAAGCTCCGATATGGATGGCTTGGGAGAGGAGCGGCGGCGTCTGGTGGTATTGACCCCCGAGCCTATGTCTCCCGTCATCCCCACCCCTTCTGACCAGCGATAAGGTTTAGCTGATTCTTCGGCTGCCAGGTTTAAATCTAGGCCGGCTAAAAAATCCATCACTGACCTCGAGTCGTCTTTTGGAGCAGGTATATTGGATGCAGTCTCTCCCATAACTTGGGCTGGCAAATCCTCTGAAGCCGGAGGCTCCTCTTTGGCAAGTTCCGACATCAGGTTGTGGTTTTTAATGACTTCCTGCTTAATGTCAGGGTCCGTTTCTTAAAGTACTCAAGAAAGACCACACTTAAACATTGTTTGGAATGAATAAGGTTACTTTTACTGAATACCCAAGATTAACAGACCAAAGTGAAGCAGGAAGTAACTAGTTTAGGCGTGAACAATGAGTATTAAAGCTTAAGCCCACCCCAATAGCCCTAACCCCCCCTAACAGTGTCCAATGTACTTTCTTCTCATTGTGCCATCCTCATAGCATCCGCAGAAAACCGCCCTGCCGCCCTGTTTAGGGTGACCCGCTCCCTCCTTCAACAGAGGGTGAGGGAAGCCCCGTTACAGGGTAGAGCAGAGGAATTTGTGACTTTTCTGCAGGAGAAAATCGCTCAGATACAGAACGAGTTAGCCCCCATTGATGGCCCAGTGGGATGCCATGAGACAGATCTTGTTTGGGAGGAGTTTGACTCAGTTACTTCCGAGGATATGGACAGGTTACGTGGGCGACTGCGAGCCACCACATGTTTATTGGACCCGTGTCCCTCCTGGCTTGTACTGGCATCCTGGGAGGTGACACGAGGCTGGCTCCAAGAGGTTGTCAACGCATCCTTAAGTGAGGGTTCCTTGCCTGCTTCCCTAAAAGAGGCTATGGTGAGCCCCCTCCTTAAGAAGCCCTCTTTGGATCCAGCTTTATTAACCAACTATCGTCCAGTCTCCAACCTTCCCTTCTTGGCGAAGGTTGTTGAGAGTGTGGTGGCACAACAGTTTCCCCATCACCTGGAGGAAGTTGATTATCTAGACCCGCGCCAGTCCGGCTTTCGGCCCGGGCATAGCAACGAGACGGCATTGGTCGTGTTGGTCGATGATCTCTGGAGGGCCAGAGATGGGGGTTGTTCCTCCATCCTGGTCCTATTAGACCTCTCGGCGGCTTTCGATACCATCGACCATGGTATCCTATTGCATCGGCTGGGGGCGTTGGGGGTGGGAGGCGCCGTTTTACGGTGGTTCTCCTCCTACCTCTCTGGCCGATCACAATTTGTGTTGACAGGAGAGCAGAGGTCGACCGCGAGACCCCTCACATGTGGGGTGCCTCAGGGGTTGGTCCTCTTGCCTCTCCTGTTCAACACATATATGAAGCCGCTGGGTGAGATCATCCGTGGTTTTGGGGTAGAGTACCACCTCTACGCTGATGATACACAGCTGTATATATCTACCCCAAACCACCCCAACGATGCCGTAGCAGTGATGTGCCAGTGCCTGGAAGCCGTGTGGATCTGGATGGGAAGTAACGGACTCAGGCTCAACCCGACCAAGACCGAGTGGCTGTGGTTTCCGGCTGCCCGATTCAACCAGCTGACTCCATCGCTGGCCATAGGGGGCGAACATCTTGCCCCTGTGGATGGGGCGCGCAACTTGGGTGTCCTCCTGGATGCCCGGCTGTCCATGGAAGATCAAGTGACAGCCGTGGCCAGGAGGGCGTTTTACCAGGTTCGCCTGGTTCGCCAGTTGCGCCCCCTATTTAATCGGGACGCCCTTCGCACAGTCACTCATGCCCTCGTGACATCCCGACTGGACTATTGTAACTCTCTCTACATGGGGCTTCCCTTGAGGTGCACCCGGAGACTTCAGATGGTCCAGAACGCAGCCGCGCGGGCAATTCTGGGAACCTCCAGGTTTACCCACATAACACTGCTCTTGCGCGAGCTGCACTGGCTGCCTGTCGTCTTCCGGGTGCGCTTCAAGGTATTAGTCATCATTTTTAAAGCGCTCCATGGCTCGGGACCTAGCTATTTGCGGGATCGGATCCTGCCTCATACATCCTCACAGCCAATTCGCTCCCACAGAGAGGGACTTCTCCGGGTGCCGTCCGCTAGACTCTGTCAGCGGGCGACGCCCAGGGGAAGGGCTCTCTCTGTGGCAGGCCCAGCCCTCTGGAACGACCTTCCCCCCGACATTAGAACGACCACGGACTTCCGCTCCTTCCATCTAAAACTAAAAACACATCTTTTCTGCTTGGCCGGCCTAGGGTAGTCTCTCTCTATGGGGTTTTAGTTGTTATAACTGGAAATTTTAGTATTTCAATGGGGTATTTTAGCACAGGTATATGTTTAATTTGTTTTTAATGTATTTGTATATTTATCGTTTTAGTTTTCCCTGTGCACCGCTCCGAGTCCCTGTGGGGAGAGGAGCGGTCAACAAATTAAAAAATTATTATTATTATTATTATTATTATTATTCTCTGACATCAGGTGGGAAGGTCATCACCAGCATGGAATGTGAGACCGTTAGACCAAAGATAACACCGGCCGGCAACATCTCCCACCAATCTTCCACCAGCTTTCATAATTGAAACCCCAGCGCCCCACCCTCCCCCTTTCCATGGCAGCCAAGCAGCATAAGAAGAAACAAGAAGCGAAGGCTGACAATGGGCATCTTCAAATTTTCCATCATATTTTACTGTTAAAAACTCTATGCTTGCCATTCTCTTCTCAATTTTCTCTGTTATTCTAATAAATTTTGAATTCCAAACATAATTTTTTTGCAATGTTAAGGTTTCTTTTTGGTGTTGTGCCATTCTTCCAACTGGTAGGCACTACCACTCTGGCTTTCAAAGCTTTTTATTTTAGGTTAGATTAAGCACAAGTTCATTTATGATCTTCAAAAACAAGGTTCTGTTTTTATTTCTCTCCCACTGCCCGTAAGGCTCCCAAAGAGCACCTGTATAAACAATTCATGCTCTTTTCTCTTATCACTCTCTGTAAACAAGTTGCAGAACCTTGAAATGCAAAGTCAATGAGATCAAAAGAAAAAGATAAAGTACAATGTTTCAAAAAAAAAAATCAAGCCTCCAGCCTCCAAGTGGCAGTGTTGCTTCCTTTCACTCTGATGTTACAACCCTCTTTGTACTCCTTTTATATTTTCTTTATATTCTAGGCTTAAATGGAACTTAATAAAAAGAAATAAAGACCCTTGTTGAAATAAAAAAGAAAAATTAACTGTATAACTTTTCATTGCTTGCTATTGTTCCTAAACAAAGATGAAAAGATCTTGATTTGGACTTCTGGTTTGGTGTAGCAGCAGGACAGTCAAGGGTAGCAGGGCTCCATGAATCCCAGCCAATTCTTCCTCGTTGGGGGGCCCTAGGTGACTAATGTCACCCTGAGGGGGTGATGAAAAAAGGAGGGATCCCTTGGTGATCACTGGAGAGCAGAGGCTCTTCCACTTGATCCAAGGCACCCTTCCCAACGAAGAAGCAAGATGGCCATTATGATGATTGAAGCTGGGGCAACCAAAGAAAGAGATGAGCTAGAACGTTTTGTGAAAAGTGGATTGGAACTGGGTGAGGTGATTTTCAACTTCTATATTCTACTATAGAATATATATTAGATATATATTGACCTAACCCCAAATAAAAGCATTTCTGAAAGAAAGATTCTCTAAAGCACTGAGAAAGCAGCGAGTTAGCACATAGAGAGAGATTATAAACCCGAAAGAGAAATGAAATTTTAATGGGAGTGTATGAACCTCTAAAATAGAGAAAGACCAGACTGGCGTTTGCAGCATCGTGATAAGTGATTTTAATTTGTTGATAATATTGCTTGATTATGGGAAGAAATTGTATAAAGAAAATGGATTCTGTGATTATTTGGCAATCAGCTGTTATATGTTCTGCTTTGTTTTAATGCTGGAACTTTTGGCTGGGCTACCATCTACTGGTGGAAAAAAGATACTACATTGTACCGAAAAGATCTTGACAGAAAACCAGAAATGTAGGATTGATAAGAAAAGGAGAAACAAAGTGAAGGCAAGCAACACCTAGAAGGCTTTTTCTTTTTTCATGTTTGATATCTATTTGCTTTTTGGCTGGTTGGTGAGCTTTTTAAAAAATTTTATAAAAACAATTTTATTGGTTTTACATATATAAAAGGGAAAAGGGTATATAGGGTATTTTTTTACATTTTAGGACTTCCATTCCAGGGGCGGTGACTGCCCCCGAGGCTTCATACAAAATATAATTCATTAAATGGTGGTTAGAGGTACATATATATCATATCATAAAATTCATACATTCAATCGTTTGTTTCATGTAAACATCCGTTCTGGAATTACAATAATAATTTCAAAAAACAAAATTTATTTTTGTGATCTGAGTCTCTTTGCTATTGTTTCTTCTTCCTCCTTCCCACCAGTGGGCACGGCCGTGGCCCCTCCCGTTCCCTCTTCTTCACCTCCCAGGATTAGGGAATGTTTCTTTTAAAAAGGCCTCCGCCTCTTCTACTATTTTAATTCTAACTCTCCCCCCATCCCAGAATACCAACATTACTTCAGGCATCAACCATTTGAACCATATTCCTTTTTTATATAATTTTTTTGACGAGAAGGAATAATTCCTTCTTATCTCTCGAATTTTTTTTGGAATCTGCTTCAATATGGCTACTTCTTTTTGTTGATATGTCAAAGGCCCCCTTTGTTCCGCCCCTAGAATCTCATCCCTTGTGGATCTTCTTACAAATTTAATGTGTATCTCTCTAGGTACATCATTTATTCTGGCATATGCTGAATTAATTCTGTAAATCAGGTCTATGTCCCCCCAGATATATTCTTTACTCTTTTTATATATTCTGCTAAAATTGTACTCATTAAACCCTTCAGATCCTCTGCTTCTAACTCTGGGACGTTCTGAAACCTTAAAAAAAAAGACATTCTTTCAAATTCCATCCTTGACATATGCCCTGAAATATCTGTGTGATCTTTTCATAATTCCCTTATCTCTTCTTTCATCTTAACTGCTCCCCCTCCACCACCTCAATCTTTTGTTTATTATCTGTTACAGTTATTTGTGTGTCCAACAGTTCTAGTCTGGAGCTTATCATGTCTTTCCACATTTCTTTTATTTCTTTCATTATGCTTTGAAGCATTTCATCTGTTGTTAATCCTTGAGTGTCCTCTCCTGCCGCTTCTTTTTGTAACATTGTAGAAATCTTTGTCTGCTGCAGAGTAGGACTGGCTCTAGTTGAAGTTGGAACAGAAAGAGACTTTCCAGTTGGAGGCTTTCTTGAGGTCATTGCTGTAGTTTTAAGGTTTTATGCCAAAAAGGTGGCGTCGGTGAGCAAGCAGTCAGTGAAATCCGAGATGTCAGGAAAAGTCTGTGTCAGAGTTCAGAACATGTATTTTATAAAATCCAGAGAGATAGTTGTATTATCAATTCCCAAAAAAATAAGAAGAATCCACAAATTGGGAGAAACACCAAGAGCTCCTTAGGGGGGCATTTAATATAGGTTTTTAACTTCTGGTCTTATAAAGTTGAAGGAATGCTCATAGTTCAAAAAAAGGTTTTCAGCTGGGAACAAAGAAACTCCATTTTCCCGCCTCAGTGCTGGAAGAGAAGAAGAAGTGAAAGTTCCATTTTATTTAGAACTAGCTATACCCAGCCACACGTTGCTGTGGCCCAGTCTGGTTAAATAGCCAACCAAACTGTGTGTAGATCTACACCTGCACACATACACACAACCACCATATAACCCCCAACCTACCTACCTACTGTATTTCTCCCTCTCTATATCCCTCTACCTACCTACCTACTGTATTTCTTTCTTTCTCCCTCTATATACCTACCTACTGTATTTCCCCCTCTCTATCCCTCTACCTACCTACCTACTGTATTTCTCCCTCTTTCTCTATTCACCTGTGCACATCGCCCCTGCACTCCCCCTGCTTTTGGCACATGAGCCAAAAAAGGTTAGCCATCACTGCCCTATACCATTTCAGACAAATGGCTATCCAACATCTTCTTGAAGACTTCCAGTGTTGGGGCATTCACAACTTCTGGAGGCAACTCCTGTTCCACTGGTTAATTGTTCTAACTGTCAGGAAATTTCTCCTCAGATCTAAGTTGCTTCTCTCCTTGATTAGTTTCCACCCATTGCTTCTTGTTCTACCCTCAGGTACTTTGGAGAATAGCTTGACTCCCTCTTCTTTGTGGCAGCCTCTGAGATATTGGAAGGCTGCTATCAGGTCACCCTTAGTCCTTTTTGTTAAACTGTATTTCTTCCTCTCTCTCTCTCTATGGGCCACCTGGGAGTTTGCTATCTCAGTGCCTTTTTGGCCGTAAGAGGCCTCCGTACAGTCTTTTTGAGGAAATGACTGTTGGAAATGCCAGGTGGGAGGAGTTACAGGGAGGTGAAAAAATTTTCAGTGGTACATTTTACATTTGTGTACTGTGTACATGACACACGTGTGCTAGGCACAAAATGAGTTGGTATTCCATTATCCGAAGTCCTTGTGAACATTATGTGAAAAATTGAGGTAAATCGGTCCAGTAGTTTTTTTTTTTATATTGAAAAAGTTTTATTGGTTTTACATTTTTCTATAGGGTAGGGTAAGGGATACAAAGAAATTTTGAGAGCATTCACGTCAGAGTCGTCGGCCCTTCCGAGACCTCAAAATACACAATAAAAAGATAACAAAAAAAAAGCATTTTTCATAACACTACAAGGTAAAAGCAAGTACATATACCTAAATTCTCAATTCCATGCTGTCAGACATTTACAAAAAATCCAGATACAGATATTATGCAAAATTGTTCAGAAAAATCAAGGCAAAGTTATTTTTTCGATCTAAGTCTCTTGGCTATTGTATCTTCTTTTTCTCCTCCCTGGCCCCGAGCGGGCGGGGCCGTGGCCCCCTCCGTCCCCCCTGGATCTTCCCCCAGGGCAGAGGAATATTTTTTAAGAAAGGCTTCCGCCTCAGCAACTGTTTTAATCCTCACTCTTCCTCCTTCCCAGAACACCAGCATCCCTTCGGGTGTCACCCACTTGAACCAAATCCCATGATCAAATAAAATTTTAGACAAGAAGGAAAATTTCCTCCTTGCTTCTCGAATCTTTCTAGGAATCTGCTTCAAGATAGTGACCGTTTTTTGTTGGTAAATTAAAGGGTTCTCTCTCTGCGCCCTCAGGATTTCCTCTCTGGTTGACCTTCTAACAAATTTCACATGTATCTCTCTAGGCACTTCATTTATCCTGGCATATGCTGAGTTAATTCTATAGGCTAGGTCAATGTCCCCCCTGATCTCATCTTTAGGTTTTTGTAAATAGTCTGCTAAAATTGTGCTCATAAGATCAGGGAGGCATTCACCAGATTCCTCAAGAACGTTCTGAAATCTCAAAAAATATGTCATTCTTTCCATATCTATCCTAGACACATGCCCATTTGTTTCCCCAACCTCGGGCATTTAAAAACCCCGCTTTTACGAGAGTTTTTTTTTGCAAACAAACTGCCCCCTCTATTCTTCTTTCCATAAATGAATGAATGTAAATAGCAAAGTAAAACTCACAATCCACACTGTCAATACCAGAGCCCCAGTGCGTTTCTCCGACTCCAGCAATTGAGCCCGATATTCATCTTCCGCATCTTCTGGCTTTCATCGGCGAGAGGGCAATCCCCCCCCCGCTGTCAACCCTCCAGCTGCTGGGGCGAGGCAGGAGAGATGCCCAGCCGACCGCCATCAAGTTGGGGTTCTCCTCCAGCAGCCCGTATGGTTGGGGAATCGCTCCGGACCCCCCAATGCCCCCGAAGGCGACCACCAGAGCGGCAAAGCGGTGGACATGTCGGAAGACATGTCCGTCATGTCTGAAAATCAGAAACCCAGCCTGGTGAGCTTTTTGAATAGCTTCAAAGTAGTGTGGGTTATAAACAACAGGAATTGTTCTTGAAACTCAACATCTGACTATGTGGCTTAATGAGACATGGGGAAATCTGGTGGGTTATTTTGAATTATAAATAGAACATTTTAGGAGGCAATAGAAGAAAAGTTAAACAAGCCCTACAAATTTGGATAATTGGATAGTAGAGCAAATTGGCAGATCTTGAGGATTATAAATATTGCATACTTTGAAGAACACTTCCGGGATTAAGTAAATTCTTCTAATATTGGTTTTTTGGTGTGATGGACAATTGGGACATTGGGATTTTGGTGTATTATTGAGTAGCCTTTAGTACTGAGTAACATTAAATTAAAGTAAAATGTTACAATAGGGAAAAACAAATGCATTTAAAAAAGAAATAATACTGATGCTTCAATGCATTCAGGAAGCTATGACAAGGAACCATAGGGAGATGAAGGAACTGATACATGATACAGATGTGAAACCAGGAAACTCTCAACAAATGACAATGAAAAATGAACAGGAAACCAGGAAATAGAGGAGGAAGGAGAAAGAGGAGAGGAAAAAATAGAGGACACAAATCAACAAATGATACAAACAGATATTGCCTGGTGCGCCAGTTGCGTCCCCTATTGGACCGGGACGCCCTTCGCACAGTCACTCATGCGCTTGTGACGTCCCGTCTAGACTACTGTAACGCTCTCTACATGGGGCTCCCCTTGAGATGCATCCGAAGGCTGCAGCTGGTCCAGAATGCGGCCGCGCGGGCAGTTCTGGGAGTCAGTAGATACTCCCACGTAACACCACTCCTGCGCGAGCTGCATTGGCTGCCTGTCGTCTTTCGGGTGCGCTTCAAGGTGTTGGTTATCATCTTCAAAGCGCTCCATGGCACAGGACCTAGTTATTTGCGGGATCGTATCCTGCCCCAAACATCCCTTTGGCCGATTCGCTCTCACAGAGAGGGACTTCTCCGGGTGCCGTCCACTAGGCAATGCCAGCAGGCGACGCCCAGGGGAAGGGCCTTCTCTGTGATGGGCCCGACCCTCTGGAATGATCTTCCCCCTGACATTAGAACGACCACAGACCTCCGCTCCTTCCGCCAGAAACTCAAAACCCACCTGTTTCAACTAGCCGGCCTGTGCTAATTCCATGCTTCCTGCCTCAGTTTGTAATTTTAAATTATGTGATTAGGTTTTAAGGTCAAGTTTTTAATTTTTATAAATTTGTACAGGGGATTATTTAATTGGATTTTAGTTTATATGTAATGTTGATGTCTCTTTTTAATTTTTTACCTGTACACCGCCCCGAGTCCCTTCGGGGAGAGGGGGCGGTCTAGAAATCGAATAAAATCAAATCAAATCAAATAAAGATGAGGAAGAGATAGTAAAAATTCTTGAAACAAACCGGCAGATTACACATTAAGAGCGCAAAATATAGAAGAGGACAAAGAGAAAGATCTGCCAGAAGAGATCTAAGAGTCGTTGATGGGTTTCTTGGAAAATCAACAGTGAGAGGTAGATGTTGAGTTAGATGAAATACTTAGATTAAATATGAGTGATGTAAGAAGATATAAGTTCCCAAGGGAAAAACATGGAAGATTTGGCACAAAGTCAGTAAGTGTTGAAATACTAAAAAGGGCAAGAGATGACAGATAGATATAAAATACTTTTTAATATACCATTTGCTTGATTAAGAATGAGAAAATAGAGGCAGAAATTAGAAATGGGGAAAATATCCCCATGTACACTGCTATATAAAATTTAAATGTAAATGTTAGAAGTTGAAAGATTATTACCATGTTGACTTGAATAGTATTACTATTGTTATTAGTATTGTATATAAAGTAAATTGACTCAGACAATACACTGTTCGCTAAGCACTTACGTATGTTAAAGAAAAAACGATAAATAAAATAATTTTTAAAAAAGAAAAGAAAAGATCTTGACTCCAATTCTCACATGAATATTAAAGAGATTATCAACAAAAAATACTCTGCATGATCTCTCTCTCTCTAGCAGGTGCCAGGTTTCTGTTTACATTGGATTATTGGATTATTCAGTTATTTTAATAATACAATCTGAATAATTTGAAATAACTATGCACACCTTGGTATAGGAAAAACCTTTGATATGGTGATGAAGAATTAAAAAAAGCAGAGATAAAAAGCAATTTATTTCCAAATTTATTTAGAATAAAAAGCAATTTAAAAAGCAAATTCAACATTCAAAAGGCCATATGCCCTGACTTGCAGTCTTTATACACAGCTGAAATTATATTTATGATATAATCACTAGCTCAAACTATTTGTCTATAAGCCTCATATACCATAGTAAGAATGCTGCTAATGGAAAGGAGCTTCAGTAACCAAACTGAAGTGCTTCTAAAGCAAATATCCTTTTTCTCCCTGAACATTGGACCTTGACTTCATTTCACTTTGTCTCTTGCATCTTGTTCAGATTAAGGTCTGATATCTGCAGCTCCTTTGAAAAAGTATTAAAATGTGACAGGACAGTTTGAATCTTGGTGTAACCTGACGAAATGATAATAGACTATGCTAATTCCATGGTGTCCTTTCAAAGGATTTCTGACAAACTGAAGGGTCATAATGCAGCCTTTTTTTCTTTTCCTCTTTTCCTCTCTTAATCTAGAATCAAAAATAATCTCTCTCTTTCAGTAAAATCTCTTTAGGAATCAACGGCCTTCAAATAGTAGAATTTACTGTATCAACTATTGGCTGGGCGTTGGTGCAAATATAAATGACATTCCCATTTCTTTCTTTTTGTTTTCTGATTAATACATAGTGAAATTAGCCAAATTAAATAAGCAGGCATAATAGATGCTGGTGAGACAAAGCTATCAAAAAGAATATGAAAGAAAACATAATCGATAGAGGATAAAATGCTAGGCGGAACCGGAATGTCCAAGATGGTTTCGCCCCAGGCGCCTGATGGAACCTGATAGGTTCCAGACGGAGCTTGGGCCATTTCCTGTAGCCCTGACCCGCACCCGGATGGAGAACCTAGTGGCTGCATGGAATAGTGTGGCCACTGGGGCCTTGGACCGGGTTGCGCCTTTGCGGCCTCTCTTGCGGCAGCGAACCACCCAGGCTCTTTGGTTTACCGAGGAGCTGAGGGTGATGAAGCGCCACAAGAGACGCCTAGAGAACAGGTGGAGATCGTCACGCTCTGAATCTGACCGAACACAGGTGAGAGCCCATTTACGGACTTACCTTGTGGCGTTAAGAGTGGCCAAGCGTCAGTATTGTGCCACTCTTATTGCGTCCGCAGATAACCGCCCTGCCGCCCTGTTTGGGGTAACCCGCTCCCTCCTTCAACAGAGGCCGCGGGAAGCCCCTTTGCAGGGTAGAGCAGAGGAATTTGGGGAGTATCTGCAGGACAAAATTGCTCAGATTCGAAGCGAGTTGGTCCCCACTAGTGGTCTGGAGGGGACGTCGGAGGCGGGTTTTGAGGTTCCACTCTGGGAGGAGTTTGACTCTGTTACTTCCGACGATATGGACAGGTTGCGTAGGCGACTGCGAGCTACCACATGTTTACTGGACCTGTGTCCCTCCTGGCTTGTACTGGCATCCTGGGAGGTCACATGAGGCTGGCTCCAGGAGTTAGTCAACGCTTCTTTGAGTGAGGGGTTCTTGCCGGCCGTCTTGAAAGAGGCGGTGGTGAGGCCCCTCCTCAAGAAGCCTTCCCTGGACCCAGCTTTGTTAGTCAACTACCGTCCCATCTCCAACCTTTGCTTTCTGGTGAAGGTTGTAGAGAGTGTGGTGGCACAACAGTTTCCACGCCACTTGGAGGAAATTGACTATCTGGACCCGCGCCAGTCCGGCTTCCGGCCCGGCCACAGCATGGAGACGGCATTGGTCGCATTGGTGGATGATCTCTGGAGGGCCAGAGATGGGGATTGTTCCTCCATCCTGGTCCTATTAGACCTCTCGGCAGCTTTTGATACCATCAACCATTATATTCTGTTACATCGACTGGAGGGGTTGGGGGTGAGGGGCACCGTTTTGCGGTGGTTCTCCTCCTACCTCTCTGGTCGAGCGCAATTTGTATTGGCAGGAGGGCAGAGGTTGACCTCGAGGCCGCTCACTTGTGGGGTGCCACAAGGGTCGGTCCTCTCGCCTCTCCTGTTCAATGCATATATGAAGCCGCTGGGCGAGATCATACGTGGGTTTGGGGTAGATTACCATCTGTACACGGATGACACCCAGTTGTACATCTCTACCCCAAACCACCCCAACGATGCTGTCGAAGTGATGTCCCAGTGTCTGGAAGCCGTACAGATCTGGATGGGAAGTAACAGACTCAAGCTCAACCCGTCCAAGACTGAGTAGCTGTAGCTACCGGCGCCCCGGTTCAACCAGCTGATTCCATCGCTGGTCATTGGGGGCGAACATCTGGCCCCCGTGGATCGGGTACGCAATTTGGGCGTCCTTCTAGATGTCCGGCTGTCAATGGACGACCATGTGACAGCCGTGGCAAGGTGGGCGTTTCACCAGGTTCATCTGGTGCACCAGTTGCGTCCCCTATTGGACCGGGATGCCCTTTGCACAGTCACTCATGCGCTTGTGATGTCCCGGCTAGACTACTGCAACACTCTCTACATGGGGCTCCCCTTGAGATGCACCCGAAGGCTGCAGTTGGTTCAGAATGTGGCCGCGTGGGCAGTTTCGGCAGTCTCTAGATACTCCCACGTAACACCTCTCCTGCGCGGGCTGCACTGGCTGCCTTTTCAGGTGCGTTTCAAGGTGTTGATTATCACCTTCAAAGCGCTCCATGGCACAGGACCTAGTTATTTGCGGGATTGTATCCTGCCCCACACATCCCTTCGGCCGATTCGCTCACACAGAGAGGGACTTCTCCAGGTGCCATCCACTAGGCTGTGCCAGCGGGCGACGCCCAGGGGAAGGGCCTTCTCTGTGGCGGGCCCGACCCTCTGGAATGACCTTCCCCCTGACATTAGAACGACCACGGACCTCCGCTCCTTCCGCCAGAAACTCAAAACCCACTTGTTTCATCTAGCCGGCCTGGCCTAATTCCAGCTTTCCCACCTCAGTTTGTATTTTTAAATTTTGTGATTTGGTTTTAAGGTTAAGTTTTTAATTTTTATAAATTTGTACAGGGGTTTATTTAATTCGATTTTAGTTATATGTATTATTGATTGTATGGTTTTAATTTGTACCTTTACACCACCCCGAGTCACTTCGGGGAGAGGGGGTGGTCTAGAAGTCCAATATATAATAATAATAATAATAATAATAATAATAATAATAATAATAATAATAATAATAATAATAATAATAATAATAATAATAATAATAATAATAATAATAATAATTGCTAGAAGGAAGCCGGCTTAGAAGCATGAAAGTTAAGCATGAAAGCCTACAGAACTCTGGAAACAAAGCAATATTTCGCAATGCTTTTTTTAAAAACTGTATTTGCCAAGGGGAATTAGTTTAATTTGAGCACATGCTGTTCCTGAATCTGTAATGACAATATGACAGGTTCAGAATTGTTCTGGCAGATTGATTAGGTAACATTTGGGGGACACACCTATGCTCTGCAAATATATACCCCCTCTCTTACTTTTTTGGAAGTTGTATACAGATGAGAATTAGCCTGAGCATCTCACAAATTTATCATTGAAAGACCAACTTGTAACCTTCACTTCTCAGTTATCATGTGGAGAAGACTTCAACCGCTAAAGTAAGAAGTACCTGTGAAGAACTGCCTGCATTACTTGTAAGAAGCTACTAATCCAGTTTTTCTGGAATTTTTCTATATTGAGCATTAGACAAGTTTTCCAAAGGGCTTCAGAGAAATTTATAGTAATTGCAACGTTCAAATAAGATTAAAGGAGTCTATACTTTTTTAAAGTACAGAATAAAAACACTTGAAAAGTATAATGATGAATGCATCTTCCTAAAACAAGGGCTATGGATAGTTAATTGATGGTAGTTTTCTGATTAACATCTTTCATTAATTCTTCACTTGCTTTTTTATCTATATTTTAAATATATCTATAATTTAGAAAGAAAGAAGATTTGAAAAGGCAAAAGCATGGTTTTTACATTTAAATTTTTAAATTTAAATTTTTATTATTTTAATCAGGGTTAATTTCGGTTTTTTTCCACGTTTCAGCCAATATTTTAATTATGTCTTTTAAAAGCTTTCTTTTTAACTTTTATATATTTGTTTTTAATTTGGCTGTACACTGCCCTGAGTCCTTCGGGAGTAGGGCAGTATAAAAAAACCAATATATTCTAAACTCTAAAACTACAAAAATGGGACTATTTTATGTAAATGCAGAATAATTCAATTCTTCTTTATTTCTTCTTTTATTTTATCTTGATTACTAAATCCCTTACACTGAAACATAGGTTTGAATTTTTGGGGGGAGGGAGAAGAAGGAAGGAAGGAAAATAGACCAGTTTTCTGTTTCTTGGACTAGACAGAGAAAGTTATACAATTTCATTCAATTTCATGAGGGAGACAGAAAGAATTAAAAAGAAAGAGAGGGAGAGAGAGAGAGAGAGAGAAGGGGGTCCATCTTTCACTATTTTATAATTGTCAGTGAACTTGTAATAAGATAATTGTCAGGCCTGAAAGACCAGGTCGAAACATAAATTTTAATTAAATTGACTTATTACTAAAAGCCTAGGCACAGGAATCTTTTCAACTAATGATCAGCTCCTGCTTAGAAAAAAAAAGGGGTGGGTGGGTGGATTTATTTCCCTATACTCTTTTGGAAGCAATTACTTAAAAGATCTAATGCCAACCAGAAGAGCTAGACATCCTAAGACAAATTTTGTGACTAGTTTGTCCCAGGTAACCATAAGGCAACCCAATTTCTGGGATTTGTTCTGTAACCCACTTTGTCAAATTCTATAAATCTTCCACAATATTTTTGTCTCACAAGAAATTGTCAGCTAGATTAAAACAGCACATTTTTCAGAGCTTTTAAATAACACAATGTCAATGCCAAGTGTGCTTTGCAAGATTGCTGTTCTTCCTGTACCTATTCCTCCTCCTGATTTAGGAGAACTATAGCATTTGAATTCTTATTTATAATTTTGTATAAATACAGGTCATTTTTTTGGATATTGAAGTAGGTATGGGCTGCAAAGGCTGCTGTGCCAATTATGCAGATAGCGAGCCCATAAATATCTCTAGAATTTAACAGTCTTATGGAGCCATCATAGCTAGCGCCTGGTGGGAGTCATTCCATAACTTCTGTGGAGTTGTGATGAGTGTAGTTTTGGACAACTGCTACTCCAGGAAATGAGGTTAAATAGCCAATTGCACAGGGATCTCTGCAGGCATGTGCTGGTATGTATAAAACAAGCATAATTTCCACTCAACAAATGCTAACTCTTTGTTAAGTATCAGAGAGTTTGTAAAGTGCCTAGTTCTGTGTGCAATTTTAAGCTCTGTGACAATGAAGAGTTGTGGGCTGACAAAACTGCCCATGGCTGGCATCTATATAATGCTTGGTTTGTTCACTGGTACTTGCTGGATGTAATCTCAATATACAAAAAGGCAACAGTTCAGGCAGCAGGACTTTGGAGGCTCCTACAGGGGGTTTGAATACAATCAATCAGGCTTTTGTTCCCAAGGCTTGTTTGGCCAACGCCAATGCCAACCAGCCTATAGGCAGCAGAGGGGCAACCAGGGTAGGCAGCCCTTTCGAGGTCAGGGGAACTGATTCAACCGTAGGCAGTGATCGATTGGAGGATCGGTTCCCCATTAGAGCCTGCTTACTGCATTTCACGGACAAGTGGGACACTACCACCTTGGATGGCTGGGTTAGAGCCACAATCAGAGCTGGTTTAGCGCTTGAATTTTTGTTTCCCCCCCAAGTTTTTTCATCCGCTACGCTGTTTCCTGTAACTTGCAGAATCATCTTCTGATGAAGGCGGCTATCCAGCAACTTCTGGAAATTGAGGTCATCCAGGAGGTGCTGGATGATCAACGCCATCAGGGATTTTATTCTATACTTTTCATTATTCCCAAGTCCTCTGGTGGTTAGAGCGCTATTTTGGACCTAAAGAGGTTAAATCATTACTTAAAGTTTAGAAAGTTTAAAATGCATTCTCTTCTCACAAGCCAGCGTTGTCTTCCTTTTTTGAAAGTGGAATCTAAGAATAGCCCGAAAAAAATGACCCGATCATTGGCATGTCCCCTCCCCCACACTCTTTATACAGAGGCGAAACCCGAATGAGGATGTGGGGGATGAAGATTAATTGTTATTTGTTGTTGTCGTGTTTTATGTTTGTCTTTGTTTTTTTTAATTTGGTGTTGGGATTGGAGCACGGAAAGGAAGAAGAGGGGTTAAGATTAGGAAAGTTACAGTTTAAATGCGATTTATAAAAATAATGACATGGAACGTGAAGGGAACAGGGAATCAGATTAAGAGGAGGAGGTTGGAGCTCAAAATTAAAAGAGACCGACCAGATATACTATTTTTGCAAGAAACTCATCAAAAATCTGAAGGTTTAAATAGAATGAATATAAAGGGTATGCAAATCTATGAAAAATCTTTTGGGACTTCCAAAGCAAGAGGTGTTGCAACATTGATATCAGACAAGGTATATTTTGAAAAAAAACAAGTAATAAGGGACGAAGAAGGAAGATATTTAATAATTGTGGGAAATATCAACGAGCAAAAAGTGACACTGGTTAACTTATATTTACCGAATGATAAAGAAAAAGAATTTCTTGGAAAAATAACTAAAATTTTGGAAACTGAAAGGGTAGGGAAAGTTATTGTGGCTGGAGACTTTAACCTAATTAGGGACAAATTAGATAGTACAAACCCTACTCGTTATAGAGAGACAAATAAAGGAGAAATTTTAAATAAATGGATGTTTCGAAATAACGTTGTAGATGTTTGGAGGGAGTTGAAAGGCACGGAAAGGGTATACACTTTTTGCTCTAAGATATATAACACATATTCAAGAATTGACTATTTTTTTGTTTCTAAAGATTTGTTAAATAACATAGATAAAATAGATGTGGGAATTTTTAAGGATTCTGATCATGCAGAGATAAAGATGGAAATAGATTTTAATTTTGAGAAGAAAGGAAGAAGTTGGAGATATGATGAGAAACTATATAAAAACGAGGAGGATAAAATATGGATACTTAAAAAATGGGAAGAAAGCTGGAGACTGAATGATAATGGAGAGGTTAAATTTGAAATTGTCTGGGATGCTATGAAAGCAGTTTTTAGAGGGGAAAGTATTAAGTTATCAAGTAGGAAATATAGAGAATATAGAAGTAAAACGGAACAGGATATAAGACAGATTAAGGCGATGGAGAGTCAATTCTTACTTACGAAGGATAAAAAATGCTTGGAGGAATTAAATTTATTAAAAAATAAATCGATAAAAGATGATATAGAGCTGGTCAAAAAAATATAAGATATTTAAACAGAAATTTTTTTGAATTTAGTAATAAAAATTCTAAGCTATTGGCAAGGATGGCGAAAAATAAAAGTGAGAAGAGGGAAATCGGCTCTTTGATAGATGAAAATGGTACAAGATGTTATAAGATAACGGAGAAATGTGAAGTAGTTAGGACTTTCTTTCAAAAATTATATTCAAAAAAAACAATTGATTTGGAAAAATTGGAAAATCATCTTGAAAAGTATGTAGTGAAAATAGACCAAACCTATAAGGATTTGATGGAAGGGGATATAACACAGGATGAGATTAAGGAAATAATACAAGAGATAAAACTAGGAAAGGCTCCAGGCGAAGATGGACTTCCCGCTGAGTTTTATAAAGATTTTAAAGAAATAATAGTACCAAAATTACAAACATTATTCAATGGAATTTTATATGGAGGTGAAGCTCCGACCTCATGGAATAGAACAGTAATATCTATAATTCCTAAGCCAGATAAAGATGTGGAGCGGATCGAGTCCTATCGACCCATTTCTTTAATTAATCAAGATGCAAAAATATTTACTGCCATTATAAGTGATTAAGTAGGTTTATAGATAAATATATAAGCTATAATCAAGTAGGTTTTGTTAAAGGTAGATATATGAGCGACATAATTAAAAGAGTATTAAATATTATAGATGTAGCTGAACATAATGGTGATAAAATAGGTATAGTATCACTAGATATTTTTAAAGCCTTTGATTCTGTACAATGGGAAACTATTAAAGTAATTACTGAGGCATTAGGCTTTGGTAACAGATTTATACATGTTATTTCAAAATTGTATCAAAAAAGTAGTGCAAAAGTGAAGGTAAATGGAATAATGACGGGAGAGATTACTCTGGAAGCAGATACGAGACAAGGATGTCCCTTGTCTCCAACATTATTTTTATTAGTTATGGAAGTATTGACTAAAATGATAGAAGAAGATGAAAAATTGGAAGGGTACAAGGGATATAAGATAAATTTGTATGCAGATGATACTTTGATTATTTTGAAGGATATAGAGAAAGATCTGAGGAAGATAAATAAACACTTGAAAGAATTTGAGGAAATGACAGGTTTGAAAGTAAATTGGTCAAAATCTGAACTATTAATGGATAAAAGCGGTAAGGAGTGGGAGAATATGCAAGAACAATTCGGGATAAGAATTAAAAATACATTGAAATATTTGGGAATAACACTTTCACTTAAAGTTAAGGAATTGAAAAAAATTAATTATGATGTGATGTTGAATGAAGTAGAGAAGAAGATAGACAAATATAAAGAGATAAAGTTGTCTTGGTTTGGCAGAATCGCAATGTGTAAGATGATGTTGCTACCAAAGTTCAATTTTTTATTTGAGATGCTACCATTAAATTTGACAGAGAAAGATATGGAAGGATATCAGAAGAAATTAGACTAATTCTGTAATGGTGGGAAAAGACCTAGGTTGATGAAGAAAATGTGGTATCGACTTCCGGTATCCGGCTCCAGCGGCGACGGGCGAGCCTAGGGCTCGCTCGCCGCTTTGTTGCCTTTTCTGCCCCCCCACGGGGGCGAAACTCTCCGGTTACCGGAGGTTTCCCGTAGGGTCGGCTCAGAGGGAGCGTCCCTCGTCACGGCGGTGGGGAGAGCGCTCCTCTCTGCGACCTAGGTGGAGAGGAACATGCTGCGGGGTTTTTTTTTCCTTCGCCAACGGCTGTTGGCGCCATTCGCTTTAATGGAGAGGTCTGGCTGGTTAAAAAAAAATTCTTATTTTGCTACTCTCTCCCTCTGGCTCTGAGATGGGCGGTGGAAGTGGCTTTTCTTTGTCCCTGCCTGACTATTTCAACTAAGGAAAATTTCCAGCGTCTCTTTGAAAGCAGGACTCTCTCTGGATTTTTGAAAAAAAATTTCTTTTGATGGATTTGTGATTTCTTCTCTGGAATACCTTCGTTATTACTATTTGCTGACCTGGGAAACTGTGTCTCTTTTGGTTTCTGAATTGTTTGCAACTTCACAGCCCTGAACTGAACTGAGCTCCTGATTTGCCCCACCAGCCCCACCCGGAAAACGCCATCTTGGTGGCAGTGACTCTAACTTTTAACCATGGCACAAGAAGCAGCACTTGTAAATTTGGAACAAAGGATGGCTTCTCTTGAAACCTCTATGCAAACTTTGATATCAGAAATAAAGGCCCAGAGGGCTGAAAATATTACCTTCAAGAAGGAGCTACTGGATACCCGGAAGCAAGTGTTGGAGAACACACAGAAGAATGAAGAACTGGAAGGGGGGTTGGAGGGGGCTAAGGGAGAGATTTAAAATGTTTCTAATGAGGTGGGGGAAATAAATGGGCATGTGTCTAGGATAGATATGGAAAGAATGACATATTTTTTGAGATTTCAGAATGTTCTTGAGGAATCTGGTGAATGCCTGCCTGATCTTATGAGTACAATTTTAGCAGACTATTTACATAAACCTAAGGATGAGATCAGGGGGGACATTGACCTAGCCTATAGAATTAATTCTGCATATGCCAGGATAAATGAAGTGCCTAGAGAGATACATGTGAAATTTGTTAGAAGGTCAACCAGAGAGGAAATCCTGAAAGCGCAGAGAGAGAAACCTCTAACTCACCAACAAAAAACGGTCACTATCTTGAAGCAGATCCCTAGAAAAATTAGAGATGCAAGAAGGAATTTTTCCTTCTTGTCTAAAACCTTGTCTAAAACCTTGTTTGATCACGGGATTTGGTTCAAGTGGATGACACCTGAAGGGATGCTGGTGTTCTGGGAAGGAGGAAGAGTGAGGATTAAAACAGTTGCAGAGGCGGAAGCCTTTCTTAAAAAATATTCCTCTGTCCTGGGGGAAGATCCAGGGGGGACAGAGGGGGCCATGGCCCCGCCTACGGGGGGCCAGGGAGGAGAGAAAGAAGATACAATAGCCAAAAGACTTAGATCAAAAAAATAACTTTGCCTTGATTTTTCTTGAACAATTTTGCATAATATTTCTATCTGGACTTTTTGTAAATGTCTGACAGCATGGAACGGAGAATTTAGGTAAATGTACTTGCTTTCATCTTGTAGTGGTATGGAAAATGTTTTCTATGTTAACTTTTTTATTGTGTATTTTGAGGTCTCGGAAGGTCCGACGACTCTAACGTGAATGCTCTCAAAATTTCTTTGTAACCATTACCCTATCCTGTTAAAAAATGTAAAACCAATAAAACTTTTTCAATATAAAAAGAAAAAAGAAAATGTGGTATCAAAACCAAAAGGAAGGTGGATTGGGAATTCCCAATCTACTTAATTATTATCGGGCTTATAGTATTCGAACCGTGGTAAAAATACTTAAAGGAGGAGATGGGCATTGGGGAGATTTAGAGTTAAAAGACATTAAGAGATTTGGTCCTACATGGTTTTTAGATAAAGCAAAATCAAAAAAGGTAATTAATAGTTATTGGTTAAAGGGATTGAGTAAAATTTGGAATAAATTCGTTAAAACATTAATTCCAGATATAATCTTTTTGGGAAAGACAATTGGAAATTGGCCGATCAAAACCAACACAACCCGTGAGAAAGTAATTGAAGAGGAAAATATAGAAAGTATAATAGATTGGTTGAAAGCCTCAGGAAATGAAAGCAGAAGAAAAGAAATAATGGAAAAATTGGGGTTAATTGGTTTGAAAAAATACAGATAGAAAAATGGACTATGAATGTAAGGGGAATATGTAAAATAAGTAGAAACGAAACTGAATTTGAAAACTTAGTATCTCAAATCATTAAAGACGAAATTGGGTTAAAGGGACTCGTTAGCAAGATATACAAGATTATAAATTTTAATGAGAAACCACAAATGGCAATGAGGATGAACTGGGAGGAAGAACTTAAGATTAAAATATCAGATTTGGATTGGAATGTGAATTGGAAGAGTCGAATTATGAGGATTTTATCTATAAGGATTAAAGAGCATAATTTTAAAGTTGTTTGGAAATGGTATCTGACTCCATTGAGGTTATCATTGATGGATAAAAAAAATAAGTAATAAATGTTGGAGATGTAAAATGGAATTGGGGCCATTTGTGGACTATGCACTTGGGACTTTGGATGCTTCGATACCTGTACCCAGAGAACGTGGATTTTGGAGAACTTAATGATATTTGAAGATACCTGAAGAACCAAACTTTCCTTTCCATTGTATAGCACTGGGTGAAACATGGTATTGTATTGTACATGTAATTTTGGTTATGGTGTTTATAAAAATAAAAAAAATTATTATAAAAAAAATACATTTGGATTAAAAAAAATGCATTCTCTTCTCACAATTTTGGAATGTTTAAGGCGGGGGGATTTCCTTATGTCAGTTGACTTGACTGAAGCATATTTACATGTACCTATCTTAGAGAATCATCATCAATACTTGCATTCTTGTTATGATGGTTTACACCACCAATATAGGGTGTTGCCATTTGGCCTTTCTTCGGCTCTCTGTGTTTTTACTAAGATTGTGGCAGCTCTGGCCGCTCATCTCAGGGGTATTCTGGTAGGGGTACATTGCTACTCGGATGATATCTTGGTACAATCCGCATCAAGGGGGGAGGTTGTTCGTCACCTGACACTGACTATTCAGGCCTTCCAATCACATGGTTTTTCCATTAATGTTCCAAAAAGCCACCTTACACCAACTACTAGAATTCTCCACCTGGGAGTGTGGGTGGATACAGAGGGGGAACAGGCATTCTTGTCAGAGGAGCATATTCTCAGCATTCGACAACTGGTAACACAGGTACTGGGTGAGAGCAGGGTTGCATTGGCCACCTTGTCCAAGCTTCTGGGGAAGATGGTCTTGACAATCTCTATTGTGCCTTGGGCATGGTTACATACCAGGGATCTTCAATGGTTCCTACCAGAACTTCAATGGTTCCTCCTTCCCTACCAGAGACGGAAAATGAGCACTTCTCCTCACGAGTCTCTCTCCCACACCACATACAATGTCTCTGGGCTGGTGGAAGTCTCTGGCCATTGAGAAGGGTTGTCATTTCAGAGTGGAAAGCAGGGTCACCATTACCACGGATGCTAGTCTGGTGGGCTGGGGTGCACACTTAGACCAGCATATGGCTCAGGGCCTGTGGACTCGCCCGGA
Source organism: Rhabdophis nuchalis (assembly GCA_039707465.1). Classification (NCBI taxonomy): domain Eukaryota; kingdom Metazoa; phylum Chordata; class Lepidosauria; order Squamata; family Natricidae; genus Rhabdophis; species Rhabdophis nuchalis. The sequence goes on along the minus strand of CM077651.1, from coordinate 34,893,083 downwards.
AGCCACACTCACCATCAACTTACTTGAACTACAAGCCATTCGACTTGCCCTATCCAAATTTGAACCTTATATCAGGCATCAGCATGTCCTAGCGCTCACAGACAACATGACGGCCAAAGCGCATGTCAATAGACAAAGGGGCACGTGATCATGGCAACTTATGCAGGAAGCAAGGGAGTTGGGTGGCTGGTCTGAAACTAATTTGCTGTCCATCTCAGCTGAGCATTTCAGGGGTGGACAATCTACAGGCTGACTGGCTCAGCAGGGCCACAGTTGACCAGGCTGAGTGGCAATTACATCCTTCTCTCTTTCAGGAGATCACTTGGCGGTTCAGTGTTCCAGTTATGGACCTGTTTGCCTCCCCAGCCAACTCGCAGCTTCCCAGGTTCATCTCCAGGTTCCGCTCACCAGGAGCAGAGGGGATGGATGCGCTATGGCATCCTTGGCCTCAGGGGCTCCTATATGCCTTCCCCCTGCCACCTCTGTTAGCCAGGGTAGTTCGTCGCATCATCTATTCCAGGGCAGACATTGTTCTTGTAGCACCACATTGGCCTCGACATCCTTGGTTTGCGGACCTTAGGGCGTTGTCGGTGGTGGCTCCATGGAGGATACATCCGGACAGGATCTCCTTGGTCCAGGGATCTCTCCAACATCCAGATCCACAGTAGCTGCAGCTAACCGCCTGGAGGTTGAGAGGGGGGCCCTAATCAGGGAACGGTTCTCCACCAGGGTGGTAGATACTATTCAGGCATCTAGATGGCCCTCCACAGTTCACATATACAATGTCACCTGTCGAATTTTCTGTTCATGGTGTTCCAGCAGGCATATTGCTCCTACCCAGGCCTCTGTTCCCAATGTACTGGATTCCCTTCAGGATGGGTTGGATAAGGGGTTGTCAACAAATACTATTAGGTGACAGGTGGCAGCGTTGGTTTCTGTCTTGACTTGGAGTGGAGGTCTTCCTCTTTCTCAACATCCTATGGTGAAGAGGTTTATGAAGGGAGCTTCGAACCTTAAGCCACCTGTGGTACATAGGTACCCCATGTGTGACCTGTTCAAGGTGCTTTCGGCCCTCACTGATCCCCCGTTTCAACCAATAAATACCATTTCCCTACAGTTCCTTATGCTGAAGGGGCATTCCTGGTGGTGATCACCTTCTCCAGGAGGATTTTGGAGTTGCATGCCCTGTCCATCAGGGAGGGTTTATGTACTTTTCACGGGGATAGGGTGGTGCTCCGACTGGACCCTGCATTCACACTTAAGGTAGGGTCTTGGTTCCACAGGGCGCAAGAGGTGGTCCTACCTGATTTTTGCCCGACACCCATGTGTGCATTAGAACACACATGGCATGAACTGGACATGCGGAGAGCTCTGCAGACCTACATCAGTTGGACTTCCGACTTCAGGCAGTCAGAATCTCTATTTATTTCTTTTCAGGAAGCTTCACTGGGACAGAGTGGGGGTGAGAATCATTGTTTCCATTTGTTTTGATCTGGAATCAATTCCCCAGGTTCCACTTTAGAACTCTTGGGAAGCTTTGAAACTGAAAGATAAACACAGCAAGGGTGTGTGTCTGTGTGTGATATTTGTGGCTGCAATGTTCTCTCCTAACATTCCTGAGTATTTCTACAGGTAGTTGGGATTTTGCCTTTTGCTAACTCATTTGAGCTCTCTTTCCCTCCCTCCCCGCCACCTTTTTCTCCTGCTTGCAACGCTGGAACGTTTGGCAGAGTAGAGGGGGTGGGAGAGCATTGCTTCCATTTGTTTTGACTGGAGTCAATTCCCCAGGTTTCACTTTAGAACTCTTGGAAAGCTTCCTTGGAAAGAGCCAAACTTAGGGTGTTTTCTTGTAGAATGGAGCTAGGCTGGGATCTTGCTTTTTATAAGTGATCTTGCCCTGGATTTTTGTTTCCTTTTTCTTTTTGCTGGGGGCTGCATGGGGGCCTCTTGGAACTACAGCTTCTCCCTCCTCAGCATTGGAAACTTGTGAGTTTCTGATAGAAATAGCCACCTTATTCAACTGGCCTCTTGCAGGGCATTCCCAGGCTGATATGGGGCCTACTTGGGGCCATCTCCAAGACATCTTAATTATTTCCCCCAAGAAACAGAGGGGCTCAAGCCTTCTGAGGGGGTGGTCCTCCCCCAAAACACTTAGCTCTCCTTCCGGAACCTCGGTCTTAGAACAAACTAAGGAGAAATCTGACTTACCTTGAAAGGCCTGGCGTGGTTTCAACTCTCCCAAGGTCATGTGTGCATGTGCAGGGGGCACAGCTTTGGGTGGGTGGGGGATTAAGTTATGGGGTGGGCACGTGAGCACACACGACAGCACGCATGCTCATGCTTTTGGCACCCGAGGCAAAAAAGGTTCACCATCACTGTACTAGAGAGTATCAAAGGATACAGGTTCAGCAGTTACTCTATTCTTTCTTTTCCTCCATAACAGATTTTTCTTTTCCAACAAGGAGAAAGCTGCAGCAGATTTATTTCCAATGGGTGGAATTACAGTGCTAGTTAAATACTTGTAAAATATTATTTTTAATGGTAATTGTGCAATACTGCATCCAGGAGGAGAACATGAATATCCATGGTCTCAGAAGGAGTCAAGGTCAACTCATGTCTTTACTTTATTAAATGGAATATCAGAAGACTCTGAAGAATACCATAATTACTTCTCATTGAAATCTTCCTGATTAATATGATTATTAGATTTCCCTACCCCCCTTGCTACATTTATCATTACAGTCTAGGGATCTAGGAGAAGAAAAAGGCTATAGCTTGTCTTGCAAACTGATTTCATTTGAAACTATTCTAAATAGTTAAATAAGCTTTTTCTAAATTTCTATGATTAAAACTCTTTTAATTTTCTGAAATATGTGATTACATTCCTTCTTAAGGAAATTTTATTTCATTTTTAAGAACATTCTTAGAATCAATGAGAATATTTCAAATACTTACTTGTGTTTCTATGAATAGTGGTGATCCTCATTGCCATAAATTTAATGAAATTTCCCTTCCCTCTTTCCTTTTGCTTTATTTAAAACAATTCCTTTAAGGTTTTATTTATTTTTGCAATTTTCTGATTGTGGCATCAAATAATAAAAATCTAAAGTGTTGGCCTAGAGAACTGAAGATTTACTATTTTTGATTTAATATGAAGAGGACTATTGCAGAACTTCCTAAGAACACAATGCATTCATCTGAAGAAACTGAAAATATAAAAATGTTCTTTCATTACCAGCATTCATTTATAATTTCAAAGGTGAGATTTGTAATACTTACAAATAATGTATCAGATAATTCAAACTTACAAAAACATTTTCTTTGTCTGTGTAAAATTCCAATGGCTATAAATATCAATGTAATTTTTAAAAAATTATATACAGGCAATTCTCGTCTTACGATCATTATTGAGCCTTGACATATGGTTGGAATCATTAGGGTTGTAAGTGAAAGTACTTGCATGACTGGAAGTAAAGTTAAGGCCTTTTTTATGGCAGTCAATGCCACAAATATTAAGTGAATGCCTGAAGTCATTAAGTAAATCAGGGTTGGTATTCACTTACCTTTCCTACCGGTTCGCAAATGTGAGGGCATGCATACATGTGAGCATGTCCGCACATGTGCACCACCTTTTGTGCATGCGTTTTGTCTAAAAAAAGGGCCTAAATGGGATACCATAGAGCCACGGTGGGTGGGCATGGCCACCTGCGGTTCCCGCTACTGGTTCAGGCGAACCAATCGTCTTTGGGACAACCATGACCTGGATGACTGAAAATCTCCATAGACATTTTACAGTCCTACACTTACCAAATTTTGGGAGAATGTAGTGACATATAAATATGATTGCACAACAAAAGCTAAAACTTTCACAGAATATTATCTTGAACCGCAAACCTGGCAAATGGAATTTGTGAAAAGGACAAAATTCTAGCCCTATAATGGCCAAAAATCTAATACACAGCATTGGGAAGATACAGTAAATGTATGGGCTCATTTATTCAATGGATTGAAGACCTGATAGTACTCTCCACTTATTGAAGATTGAAGAAGACATGGATTTTGCATGAACAAGTATAATGAAATATGGGATAAATTAATTCAAAACAATTTATATAAAAGTAGGTTAATAACATAGACATATAAATGTATTCAAAGGCTATGCACACATAATATTTGCATTAGATAAATGTATATGGATTTTTAATTCTTTACGGTTTTACTGAAATATACTATTTTGGGATGTATTTCACAAATTTTGGTTGTATTTCACAAATACTGCCCTCCTTTTTTTGACAAAGTATATATTTTTTATCATTATTATGTTTGTCTTTTGCCTGTTTTCTTTCTCTCTTTGGTTTATCAATTAAAAAATACAAAATACAAAAATAATAAATATTTGCACAATCCTTAATCACTGAACTTTTTTTCTAATGCAAATGTGGCTCCTACCAGCTGTTCCCCCACAAATAAGTTAAATAAATCCAGCACTCAAGAGGGATCTTACTAGTTGCAATAATGTTGCCCCATTTAATTTTTATTTATTTATAACATTTATAAGACATACATAATGCTGTTGAATGCCTCTAGGCCAGAGGTTCCCAAACTTGGCAACTTGAAGACTCGTGGACTTCAACTCTGCTGGCTGGAGAATTCTGGGAGTTGAAGTCGACGAGTCTTCAAGTTGCCAAGTTTGGGAACCCCTGCTCTAGGCTGTTAATCACTCCATTCTGAGGTGAGATAGTGGTGCAGATAAATAGATCTATGAGCCCATCTTTTCTCTCTTACTCATTAACAGTAGAAGCGGGACAGGTTGTTTGCAGAGGTGGTATTCAGCATGTTCTGACCAGTTCTGGAGAACTGGTAGTGGAAATTTTGAGTAGTTTGGAGAACCTTAAATGCTGTCTCTGACTGGCCCCATCCCCATCTATTCTCTGTCTCCCGAGTACCAGCTGATTAGGAGGAAATGGCGATTTTGCAGTAACCTTTCCCTGGGGTGGGGAGGGAATGGAGATTTAACAGTATCCTTCCCTTGCCACACCCACCAAGATATGCCCACCAAGACATGCCACGCACACCAGACATGCCCACAGAACCGATAGTAAAATGTTTTGAATCCCACCACTGGTTGGCTGCCATATATAATAATTTCTGATTCCTAGAGTGTATCATTCTCTGGCGTAAGTATTGTTCTCTGTGTTATCAGAAACCCTAAAAAGCTTAAATCTGTATTCACACTTTCCTTTTTGTACATCTGTCCATTTCTTTCAAGATCATATTTACTGCCAGTCAGTTGGGTGTCTTCGATCTTCTGAGAGAGTCAGGGAAATTGCTGTCATCTGCGACTGTGGCCGAGCGCTTGAAGACCAGTCTCACCGGGATGCAGACGCTGCTGGGGGCCTGTGTGGAGTTAAAGGTCCTGAAAGTGGAATGGAAGGAGGGCAAAGGTGATTCCGTTAGCAGGGAGAAGCAATTACAGTTGTTTCAACATTATAACATAGCATTATTTTTCATAGAGTTAGCATTTCTGGCCATTCTTTTCTCATTCGTCTTTTAATTTAAAATGGTTATTCATAGTTATGAGTTTTGCTCACTAATTTATTACATTATAAAGCTTATGTCCAGAGAACTCAGCCACTTTACCAGCCTGTGACTTATTTCAACATCATCAGGAACACTTTTTGGGATGCCAGATCAAATGGTTTGGGTTTTCTGACTGAAATAAACTGAAATGTAATAATTTATAATGTCCCTTTGCTCATCTCAAAAGTACTGTACATGGAATTCAGCAATGGTGTTTTGAAGCAATTGTTTTATGCTTTCATTTTCAGATCTTTATGGAAACACAGAGTTTGCTGATCTCTTTCTGGCTAAATCTAGCCCAAAGTCTCAGTATTATACTATGAAGTTTTTCTCAGAATGTGCATACTCATCACTGCAATACTTGCCTGAAGCTGTAAGGTAAGGAGGGAACATTGGTGAAATAACAATCTTTTTAAAAGAGCATGTTAGAGAAATATCAGAATTCAGAGAGCAGAATAGAATAGAATAAAATGGAATAGAATAGAATAGAATAGAATAGAGTTGGAAGGGATCTTGGAGGTCTTCTAGTCCAACTCTCTGCCTAGGCAGGAAACCCTACACCACTTCAGACAAATGGTTATCCAACATCTTAAAAACTGGAGGCAAGTTGTTCCACTGATTAATTGTTCTGTCAGGACATTTCTTAGTTCTAAGTTGCTTCTCTCCTTGATTAGTTTCCATCCATTGCTTCTTGTCCTACCCTCAGGGGCTTTAGAATAGCTTGACCCCCTCTTTGTGGCAGCCCCTGAGATATTGGAACACTGCTATCATGTCTCCCCTAGTTCTTCTTTTAATTAAACTAGACATACCCAGTTCCAGCAACCATTCTCATATGTTTTAGCCTTCAGTCCCCTAATCATCTTTGCTGCTCTTCTCTGCACTCTTTCTAGAGTCTTAACATCTTTTTTTACATTGTGGCAACCAAAACTGGATGCAGTATTCCAAGTGTGGCCTTCCCAAGCCATTCTAAAGTGGAATTAATACTTCACGTGATCTTGATTCTATCCCTGTGTTTATGCAGCCTAGAACTGTGTTGGCTGTTTTCGCAGCTGCTGCACACTGCTGGCTCATATTTAAATGGTTGTCCACTAGGACTCCAAGATCTCTCTCACAGTTAATATTATTGACCAAGGTACCACATATACTGTACCTGTGCATTTTGTTTTTCTTGCTTAACTGTAGAACTTTATTTTTTCACAATTGAATTTCATTTTATTATATAGCGCCCAATGTTCAAGTCTGTCAAGATCCTTCTGTATCTTAAGCCTATCTTTTGGAGTGTTGGCTATTCCTGCCAGCTTGGTGTCATCTGCAAATTTAATGAGTTCCCCTTCTATCCCCTCATCCAAGCCATTGAGGTACTCCACTGCATACTTTCTTTCATATAGATGCAGTTCCATTGAGGACCATACTTTGAGTGTGGTTGGTCAGCCAGTTATGAATCCATCTGGTGGTGATGCTCCCTAACCCATATTTTTCTACTTTATCTAGTAGTAGGTTACAGTCTACCTTATCAAATGCCTTACTGAAGTCCAAGTAAATTATATCAACAGAATCGTCTGGTCTACTAATTTTGTCACTTTGTCAAAGAATGCAATAAGATTAGTCTGGTGTGATCTGTTTTTGACAAACCCATGTTGGCTTTTGGTTATTACTTTATTTGCTTCTAGGTGTTTTTTGATTATTTTTTTCCAGAATCTTCCATGGTATTAAGGTCAGGTTGATAGGTCTGTAGTTTCCTGGATCTATTTTTCTCCTGGAACTATTTTTTTACTCAAAATAAAAAAAAAGCCTTTAAAAGAATTGGTTAAAGGAATTTATTTGATTTTCATACTATTTAATAATAAAAAGTAGTGAAACTAAATGGACATAAAGATTTAATTTCAGTTCACCCACTTCACAGGATTCTAGTACTGTTTAGAGCCTGTGCTATTTTTACAGTAATTTTTGCAGGTAATATGATTCACTATTTAAATATAAGTACTATTTGATGCTGGAGACAAAGAAAAAATGTAATCACTAATGGTATTTTTGTTGCTTTCAATTTAAAAAAAACGGCTACAGGGATGGGAAATCTCAGATTCTATCAATATATGGCATTCATTCAAAGGAATTTTATGGACCTGTGTACAGGTAAAAGCATTTGTATAACTTTCATGAAAGTTTTTAATAAGACAGAAAGAATACATAAGCAATGCTACCAACCAACACTGATTTTGGCCAATGTGCCGTAAGCAACATCAAAGCCCAGCTTTGCTCTAACTAAGCTCATGTTACATCCAAGCTATAATCAGAAATTTGGAGACGAGGCTGCAAACTGTCTACTGGGCAATTTATTGCCAGTTAATGGAAATTGTGGAAGATGGTTTGCAAGGAGAAAAAGATGTGGAGATATGTGCTGAATAGGATGGTCATAATCTTGTCCTTTTTCTCATCATCTTCTGCTCCAAAACTCATCTGATTATTATTTCCTAGCTTGGAAATAATTCAAATTTTCTGAAGTTTGGGTTATTTTTGAGATTCTTCAAAAACAGAGCCTGATGCACATATCAGCAGTTCTGGACAGGAATTACTCAGGGCATAAACTGAATGGAAGTAGGAATAATTCATCCAGCCTCCAAACAGACACCTAATGCCATTTCACTGCAATCACATATATTAAGCCACCTGCTCTTTAAAACCAGAATACTAACATAAAAAATGCAAAAAATGAATAAAATAATGAAGAGTGCAATACTAGCTTCATGGTCAGATGCTGTTCATGTTGTATTTAGTTGTAGCTCTGTTAATCATCTGCCTGTACAAATTTCCATTATAGATCAAAGGAAGGCGTTGATACCTTTTTCAGATACATGGATGAGGCTTGGAGTCTGCATGGAAAAGAAGTGGTCTCCGCCTTTGATCTTTCTGGTTTTCAGCTCATTTGTGATCTGGGTGGTAAGTACCTGAAGGTCATCATCATGCATATTACAGCAACTTAATACCATGCGATACTCTGGAGATCTTATAATTCTCTAATTGCAAAAGTAGAATTGCAAGATTCCATCTTGTTTTTTCTAGAGGTTTGAATTTTATTTATAAATAACTATTTTTAAATTGTGTATCGGAATTACTGGATGTCACAAAGTAACTAGCAACAGTCCTGAGGCTGTTTGGAAGAGGTGGGAGAAAATGTAAAGATGAAAGCATTCTTCTCCTTCTTTTTTCCTTCCTGGACTGGTTGAGTATTGCCACGATGCATAATATGAAAAGAGAACCAGGTGGGATAGTGACTAGAAACCAGGACACTGGGAGTACTAATTCTGCATTAGGCAGAAAGCCAGCTGGGTGACCTTGGGCCAGTCTCTCAGTCCTAGGAAGGGGGCAATGGCAAACCAGTTCTGAAATCTTGACAAGAAAACAGCAGGAACTTGTCCAGGCAGTTTCCAGGATTCAAGACTTTATTGAAGGCACACACAAGTATGAAAACAATTACAGAATGCATCACAGTTCTACATTTACTGTCGTGGAGTTTTTAAGGTAAAAGATGCTCCAACAAAATACCGGATGTGCATACAATGGGCTTTAGTTGCACTTTTACAGATACAATATTTACTTTGCTAACCACGTATCATAATGTGGCAAAGTAGTTACTCCCTAGCAATCTCCAGTGAACACATTGAAAAACTGAGCTGCTTTTGAAGAAATTTTGGAAAATTCTCACAATTGGACCTGGGATAACCATAACAATATGAAAATTCTAATTACTATCTTTCCCAAGATCATGCTCTGAAATTATGTTGGATTAGCATTATTATCCTCACCATCAAACAGTTATCCTATTTTATAGAACGTATTAAGTTTTGAAAATGGTTTCGTAGGATAGAAAAAGGCAAAAGCTGATTTAAAACAGATACCATTGCATGGAATTATAAGCAATGGTGTAGAAAAAAGATTGGATGAACTACACTAATTTCGCTGCAGCCACTTAGAATACAATGGTGGTCTTTAGTTTTGATAAAGCAAAGTAAAAAAGGAAAAAGTGATGCAAAGAGTCGCTGGATAGGAGTGGAATTAGAAGTAATATTTAGTAAATAGGGTTTCAAAGAAATGAAAAAAATGTGCATGGTAAAAGGACAGCAATAAAAATACAACAATGTAGGAGAAGAAATCAGATAATTCTTAATGAATGTATTTGTTTAAATCACAATATTATATGCCTGATTAGCCCAGATGTATAAAAAAATAAAACAATGACCTAAGTTATTTTTTAAAAAAGTAATCATATATATTATAGTAAATTGTTAAAAATGTTGACATGAATGTTATTTTTACTTACATAGTTCTTTTTTTTTGTATTTTGTTCTTTTTTCAAGGAAGTAGTGGTGGCTTAGCTAAAGAACTGATTTCAAAATACCCAAATTGTACTGTGAAACTTTTTGATCTTCTTGAAGTTGTGGAAATATCTAAAAAATTTAATGCATTTTCAGATGACTCCCAAATCACTTTCCATGCAGGTAATATATGTTTGGAATCAATATTTCTGCCATTTCAAAAAGCACTATTGAAAGAAGCCAGTGGCATTGTCAAACCAAACTTTGTGAAAAGGGGAATAAATTCTGTTTCCAAAGTGATAATAGACCACCTTATTAAAGGAATTATTCTTCTTGCAGGGGATTTCTTTAAAGATCCAATTCCTGAAGCAGATCTTTACATCTTATCAAGAGTCCTGTTTAATTGGAGTGATGAAAAATGTATCCAGTTACTAACAAAAGTATTTACGGTCTGTAAGCCAGGTAGGTATATTTGCATTGCCAGAAAGAGGAAAAAGTGCCATTTTGAATGGGAAGAGAAGCAAGCCAAACAGGGTTCTCCATGGCTTTTTTCTTTGCAACAACCTTTGACAAAATATAGAAAGAAAGAGATGAGAGATAAATGTGTGTGTGTGAGAGAGAGAGAGGGAGAGAGAGAGATATATAAATGGGTGACTGGGCGTGTGACTGACAGTTGGCTTCCAGTGCCAGAGACTGAGCAAATATTTAACTACCAGTTAGTATATTGAACTGGTGTGAACTGGCTGAATCCCACCACTGGAGAAAGGCCACAGCCAGGGGAATGAAAATGAGATGAATGGATACTTTTTCTTTTCTAGGGAACGTATTCCTGAGTTAACAAATTACTTTTGCAACAGGTGGTGGAGTCTTAGTAGTGGAACCAACTATTGATGAAGAAATATCTGGGTCTTTTGCTGCTCATATGTACCGCATCATAATGTTGCTTCATTCTGAAGGAAAAGCACGGACCACATCAGAGCATCGTATACTCTTCAACACAGCTGGCTTTAAAAATATTCAGTTCAAGAAAGGAAATATCTTTGATGTCATTTTGGTCAGAAAATAGTATTCAACGTGCTTCATTCCTAGTGAGTGTTAAAAAATTATACTAATAAAGTTGCTCTTACTATTGTATTATAACTCTTGAGAGTTATAAATTATCTATTTACAATGCAAAGAACCATGCAAAACTATTTATGTGTTACCTTCTCTCTTCTATATCCCATTTAATCAAGGAGGAGTCATGCCAAGTCTCATTTCTCAGGGTTTAAGGGATGTTCCTGGTCTTGGTGTTTCTGTTAACAGCTTCTAAATATTCTCTTCCAGGCCAATCCACCACTTTCTACAATTTTCCAGATCTTGCTTGCAGATTAGAAGTCAAGAGAACCACGATTCTCAAGAGTTTGTTCCAAGGCTGTGTAACCTAGGCCTCTAGAACTACACATTTGGCATTAGGGATCTCTATTACCTTACAACTTCCAGCTGCGCTCCAATACAGCTATAGGTGGTAACTGAGCTTGGCATGATGGCAATTTCATTGAGTCCTTCTAGATGCTACTATGTCTACCCTGCTCTTCTTATTCATGTTATGCATGAATGATTACTAATTCCTATAATTGCTTTCACTTGACCCTCAAGAGTTCCAAGAATTTTATTTAGCTTCTCCCTTATTCTTTCAAGTACTTTTGTTAGTGGGTTGATATGGAGCAAATTGACTGCTATGTATGCCACCTTAACGTATTGAAATCAAATAAAAGAAACAAATAAATAAATATGTTGCTGCCCAATCACTGTATCATAGAATTGAAATCCTGTTTTATCAACCGTCCAATGAGGATACACCTACAACGACTTTATGGCTGTTTTAGAATGTAAACCATATCCAGCATAAGGTACACTACCTTGCTTACAAAGTTGCCTTTCCCTGTATAACTTCATAACACCCTTGCTAAAATTATTTCATTTACCTTATTGATCTTGATAGTATAGGAGTTATGCTATTGTAATTGTAGCATATTTATTTTTATTTATTTTATTTATTAAATTTATACCCCGCCCTTCTCCAAGAGGACCCAGGGCGGCGCACAGGAATTTAAAAGATACATACAAAAATCAAATAGAAAATTTAAAAATGTATTAAATATCCATCCTGCGCTAAAAACCAAATTAAACCCCCAAAATTAAAAACTGTCTAAAATAGTCACAGCGGAGGTTATGCTAGGCCGGCTTGATGAAAGAAATGTGTCTTTAGACACTGGCGGAAGAGGCGGAGGTCTGAGATGGTGCGAAGTTCAGGGGGTAGGTCGTTCCAAAGGGCAGGGCCTGCCACAGAGAAGGCCCTTCCCCTGGGTGTCGCCAGTCAGCATTGTCTGGTCGACGGCACCCTGAGAAGGCCCTCTCTGTGGGAGTGTATTGGCCGAAGGGATGTATGGGGCAGGAGATGGTCTCGCATATAACTAGGTCCCGAGCCATGGAGCGCTTTGAAGATGGTTGTCAAAACTTTGATGACCATAGTTACACCTGGAGAGTTATTTAAATAATAATGGTATATTATTATCCCTAAATTATATTCAATTATATTTTTACAGGTGGTTGAATATTAATAGTGGAATCAATATTAGATGAAGACTAAGACTCCAACTTTTCCTGTTGCCATGTACTCCGTATTGCTGCTTCATTCTGAAGAAAAAGTATGGACCCCATCAGAGTACTGTTTACTCCTCAGCATATCAAACATATAGAGCTTGACTTCCGTTCCCCTTTCCCCTTTCCCCTTTCCTTTTCCAAGTAAATCATCTTGGAAAAGTCCCTGGCTTTGGACCTGAGGTGGGACTAGTACTAATGATCGCCGAGCTTCTAACATGACTTCTTAACTATTGCACCGAACTGGCTTTCTCCCATATAATTAGAATATCTAACGAGCCTTTTTTTTTGTAAAAAGTTTTTTTTATTTTTGATTAAACACAGAACACAACACAGAAAAACCACAATAAAATCATCCTTCATTACATATTGTAGAAAGTGTATCAATTGGTTACAAAAAGCTTTCGTGCATCTCTTCCACAGTCATTACTTACAATTCATGTCGAATTATATATTTTAAATCAAACATCTTTATATATCTTTCTATCATTATACCTCGATTTTCATTTGACTATAATTGTTTTTACGTCTTTTTACATAAAATATTTCAAAATTAAAAACACAGCCACATAATGACATTTCATTAGCTCTTTCTAATATCATCCAGTAACATTACACCTTTATGACATGTTCTAAATAAGAATTAGTTATATTTGATAACAAAATTTCTAAACCTCTTTTCCAAATCACTGTTTACAATTTGTATCCAATTTCCTTTTATTAAACCAGTACATGTATATATTGTTAACTATATCCATTGTCATTTCATTGTTATTATTATTATTATTATTAACAAAAAAACATTTGCTATTTAGATCAAATTTCCTCTCATCAAACCAAGACATGTGTATCTTTCCAATAATAATAGTCTTATTTCTTTTGCCTTTTGTGGAATTAACCTTCTGTTTATTTCCTTAATAGAATTTTTGTGGACTTCTCTTCGCACCTTTTTGCTTGTTGCATCTCTTATATAATCGTGATACCCTCCATCTGCTTCTTTCATCAGCTTTGATTATCAATAGTGCTTTTGTCAAAGTTTCTCTCCTTAAATCCACCATTTCTTCTCTTTTTTCTTCTTCTGTACCTTGAAATTTGGGGTAGAGTTCCTGTCCCTCTAATTCCCTTTTCCATATTCGACTCTTTCCACTTTCAACCATGCTCACTCCACTGCTAAAATCACCCGTTGTCTGACTTTGTATTCATTTTTCCCTTTGATTTTTGGGACTCTAACCTCCACTTTTTCCTTTTGATGGGCATCTTCAAATTTTCCATCATATTTTACTGTTAAAAACTCTATGTTTTCCATTCTCTTCTCAATTTTCTCTGTTATTCTAATAAATTTTGAATTCGAAACATAATTTTTTTGCAATGTTAAGGTTTCTTTTTGGTGTTGTGCCATTCTTCCAACTGGTAGGCACTACCACTCTGGCTTTCAAAGCTTTTTATTTTAGGTTAGATTAAGCACAAGTTCATTTATGATCTTCAAAAACAAGGTTCTGTTTTTATTTCTCTCCCACTGCCCGTAAGGCTCCCAAAGAGCACCTGTATAAACAATTCATGCTCTTTTCTCTTATCACTCTCTGTAAACAAGTTGCAGAACCTTGAAATGCAAAGTCAATGAGATCAAAAGAAAAAGATAAAGTACAATGTTTCAAAAAAAAATCAAGCCTCCAGCCTCCAAGTGGCAGTGTTGCTTCCTTTCACTCTGATGTTACAACCCTCTTTGTACTCCTTTTATATTTTCTTTATATTCTAGGCTTAAATGGAACTTAATAAAAAGAAATAAAGACTCTTGTTGAAATAAAAAAGAAAAATTAACTGTATAACTTTTCATTGCTTGCTATTGTTCCTAAACAAAGATGAAAAGATCTTGATTTGGACTTCTGGTTTGGTGTAGCAGCAGGACAATCAAGGGTAGCAGGGCTCCATGAATCCCAGCCGATTCTTCCTCGTTGGGGGGCCCTAGGTGACTAATGTCACCATGAGGGGGTGATGAAAAAAGGAGGGATCCCTTGGTGATCACTGGAGAGCAGAGGCTCTTCCACTTGATCCAAGGCACCCTTCCCAATGAAGAAGCAAGATGGCCATTATGATGATTGAAGTTGGGGCAACCAAAGAAAGAGATGAGCTAGAACGTTTTGTGAAAAGTGGATTGGAACTGGGTGAGGTGATTTTCAACTTCTATATTCTACTATAGAATATATATTAGATATATATTGACCTAACCCCAAATAAAAGAATTTCTGAAAGAAAGATTCTCTAAAGCAGGGGTCCCCAACCCCCGGTCCGCGGACCGGTGCCGGTCCGCGGCTTCATAGGAACCGGGCCGCAGGGCCGGCGAGGAGGAGGGAGCAGCGTGGGCGAGCGCGCCTCCACACCTCCTTCCGACGGCCACCTCAGCGCCCTGCACTTTCCGGGGCTTCCTGGAGGGGCCAGCATCTCAACTGGGGAGGTTATCCCGCAGCAGGCGGGCGGGCGAAGGACCCAAGCTGCGTGCCACCAAAGCCATCCGGGCGCCGCACGCCCAGCCCCGGACGGCTTCGGCAGCACACAGCTTGGGTCCTTCGCCCGCCCGCCCGCTGCGGGATAACCTTCCCAGTCGACATGCTGGCCCCTCCTCCTCGCCTGCACTAGCCGCAGCTTGGGTCCTCTGTCCGCTCGCTGCGGGATAACCTCTGCAACCGACATGCTGCTTCCCCGGGTGGAGAGAGGGAGAGAATGGCAGACACACAGAGAGGCAGACTTAGAGAGACAGAAAGAGAGAGAGGGGGAAACAGACACACACACAGACACACACACACACAGAGTGACAGATGGGGGGGAGGAGAGAGAGAGAGAGAGAGAGAGAGAGAGAAGGAGAAAGAAAGAAAAATAGGAAAAAAGATGAATGGAGGGTGGGAGGGAGGGAGTGAAAGAAAGAAGGGGGAGGGAGGAGGAAGGGAGGAGTGAAAGAAGGAAGGAAAGAAAGAAAGAAAAAGAAAGAGGGATGGAGGGTAAGAGGGAAGGGAGGAAAGAAGGGAGGGAGGGGGAGGGAGGCAATGGAAGGAAGGAAAGGAATGGAAAGGAATGGAATGGAAAGGAAAGGAATGGAGAGGAATGGAAAGGAATGGAATGGAATGGAAAGGAAAGGAATGGAATGGAAAGGAATGGAATGGAATGGAAAGGAAAGGAAAGGAAAGGAATGGAAAGGAATGGAAAGGAATGGAATGGAAAGGAAAGGAATGGAAAGGAAAGGAATGGAAAGGAATGGAATGGAAAGGAAAGGAATGGAAAGGAATGGAATGGAAAGGAATGGAAGGGAATCGAAAGGAATGGAATGGAAAGGAAAGGAATGGAAAGGAAAGGAAAGGAATGGAAAGGAATGGAAAGGAATGGAATGGAAAGGAATGGAAAGGAATGGAAAGGAAAGGAAGGGAATCGAAAGGAATGGAATGGAATGGAAAGGAAAGGAATGGAAAGGAATGGAATGGAATGGAAAGGAATGGAAAGGAAAGGAATGGAAAGGAATGGAAAGGAATGGAATGGAAAGGAATGGAAAGGAATGGAAAGGAAAGGAAGGGAATCGAAAGGAATGGAATGGAATGGAATGGAAAGGAAAGGAATGGAAAGGAAAGGAATGGAAAGGAAAGGAATGGAATGGAAAGGAATGGAAAGGAAAGGAATGGAATGGAATGGAAAGGAAAGGAATGGAAAGGAATGGAATGGAAAGGAAGAAATCTATTTTCCTATTTCCTTCCACCTCAAGCTACCTGTTTAGTTAACCAGGTTAAAGATCTATTTTTCTCCCAGCGGTCATTTCAAAGGAATCACATCCTCTGAGTCATTTCCTGGATTCAAACCAGCATCCCAAAGAGTCATGGGCTGCCTTTATATATAACGAGTGCCCATAAATCCATTTTTACCATCTTCAGAAGACCAAAGACCAGCCAGAAATGGAAGGAAGGAAGGAAGAACTTATGACCACTATTGAGCCCAAAATTTTATTTATTTATTTATTTATTTATTTAAATTTATATCCCGCCCTTCTCCACAAAGGACCCAGGGCGGCGCACAGGAAATTTAAAACATACAAAATACAATAAATATAATTTTAAAAAACTATTAAATAAACCTATCCTGCGCTAAAACCAAATTTCAAAAACCCAGTTTAAAACTATCTAAAAGTCCCCATGGGAGGTTAGGCTAGGCCGGCTTGTTGAAAGAAATATGTCTTAAGACATTGGCGGAAGAGGCGGAGGTCGGTGATGGTACGTAATTCAGGGGGTAGGTCATTCCAGAGGGCTGGCCCCGCCACAGAGAAGGCTCTCCCCCTGGGTGTCGCCAGTCGACATTGTCCCGCCGACGGCACCCTGAGGAGGCCCTCTCTGTGGGAGCGTATCGGTCTAAGGGATGTATGGGGCAGGAGGCGGTCTCGCATATAACTAGGCCCCGAGCCATGGAGCGCTTTAAAGATAGTTGTCAAAACCTTGAAGCGCACTCGAAAGGCCACAGGAAGCCAATGCAGCTCGCGCAGGATCGGTGTTATGTGGGAGCATCTAGTGGCTCCCATAATCACCCGCGCGGCTGCGTTTTGGACTAGCTGTAGCTTTCGAGTGCACCTCAAGGGAAGCCCCATGTAGAGAGCATTACAATAGTCGAGTCGGGACGTCACGAGAGCTTGAGTGACTGTGCGAAGGGCAGCCCGGTCCAGTAAGGGGCGCAATTGGCGCATCAGGCGTACCTGATGAAACGCCCCCCTGGCCACGGCTGCCACATGGTCCTCCATGGACAGCCGGGAATCCAGGAGGACACCCAAATTGCGCGCCCTCTCCACGGGGGCCAGTGTTTCGCCCCCAATGGCCAGAGTTGGAATAATCTGGCTGAACCGGGGTGCCGGAAACCACAGCCACTCAGTCTTGGCAGGGTTGAGCTTGAGTTTGTTACCACCCATCCAGATCCGTACGGCTTCCAGACACCGGGACAGCACTTCGGCGGCATCGTTGGGGTGGTTTGGGGTGGATATGTACAACTGAGTGTCATCAGCGTACAGATGGTACTCCACCCCAAAACCACGGATGATCTCACCCAGCGGCTTCATATATGTGTTGAAAAGGAGGGGCGAGAGGACCGACCCCTGAGGAACCCCACATAGGAGAGGCCTCGAGGTCGACCTCTGCCCTCCCGTCAACACATATTGCGACCGACCAGAGAGGTAGGACCTGAACCACCGTAGAACGGTGCCTCCCAGCCCCAACCCCCCCAGTCGGTGCAATAGGATACCATGGTCGATGGTATCAAAAGCCGCCGAGAGGTCTAATAGGACTAGGATAGAGGAATAACCTCTATCCCGCGCCCTCCAGAGATCATCAACCAACGCGACCAATGCCGTCTCAGTGCTGTGACCGGGACGGAAGCCGGACTGGCGCGGGTCTAGATAATCAACTTCCTCCAGGTGTCGCGGAAACTGTTGGGCTACCACACTCTCAACAACCTTCACTAAAAAGTGAAGGTTGGAGACCGGACGATAGTTCTCTAGTAAAGCTGGGTCCAGCTTTACTAGAGAACTACTTTCATCTTTTGGTTGCTAAGCAAGACCGTTAAGTGAGTTTCACCACATTTTCCAAGTTGGCCACGGGTCACATGACAACTGAGCCACTCCCACAAAAAAGGCCACACCTTCTGGCTCTCAAAAGAAATTTCAGTAGTGGTGCTGTTGATATTTGGCTCTATTGACTAATAAGTTTGCCCACCACTGCCTTAGAGGGCCAAGTGAGCCGACTCCCCCCCCCACTTGCGCATGCTCCCCCTCCCCCTCTCCTCCTCTAGGCCAGCCGGTCTGCAGAATTTTCTTTAAAATGAAACCAGTCCCTGGTGCAAAAAAGGTTGGGGACCCCTGCTCTAAAGCACTGAGAAAGCAGGGAGTTAGCACATAGAGAGAGATTATAAACCCGAAAGAGAAATGAAATTTTAATGGGAGTGTATGAACCTCTAAAATAGAGAAAGACCAGACTGGCATTTGCAGCATCGTGAAAAGTGAATTTAATTTGTTGATAATATTGCTTGATTATGGGAAGGAATTGTATAAAGAAAATGGATTCTGTGATTATTTGGCAACCAGCTGTTATATGTTCTGCTTTGTTTTAATGCTGGAACTTTTGGCTGGGCTACCATCTACTGGTGGAAAAAAGATACTACATTGTACCGAAAAGATCTTGACAGAAAACCAGAAATGTAGGATTGATAAGAAAAGGAGAAACAAAGTGAAGGCAAGCAACACCTAGAAGGCTTTTTCTTTTTTCATGTTTGATATCTATTTGCTTTTTGGCTGGTTGGGAGCAACTGGTGAGCTTTTTTAAAATTTTTATAAAAACAATTTTATTGGTTTTACATATATAAAAGGGAAAAGGGTATTTTTTTACATTTTAGGACTTCCATGCCAGGGGCGGTGACTGCCCCCGAGGCTTCATACAAAATATAATTCATTAAATGGTGGTTAGAGGTACATATATATCATGTCATAAAATTCATACATTCAATCGTTTGTTTCATGTAAACATCCGTTCTGGAATTACAATAATAATTTCAAAAAACAAAATTTATTTTTGTGATCAGGGTCTCTTTGCTATTGTTTCTTCTTCCTCCTTCCCACCAGTGGGCGCGGCCATGGCCCCTCCCGTTCCCTCTTCTTCACCTCCCAGGATTAGGGAATGTGTTTTTTTAAAAAAGGCCTCCGCCTCTTCTACTGTTTTAATTCTAACTCTCCCCCCATCCCAGAATACCAACATTCCTTCAGGCATCAACCATTTGAACCATATTCCTTTTTTATAAAAAATTTTTGACAAGAAGAAATAATTCCTTTTTATCTCTCGAATTTTTTTTGGAATCTGCTTCAATATGGCTACTTCTTTTTGTTGATATGTCAAAGGCCCCCTTTGTTGCGCCCCTAGAATCTCATCCCTTGTGAACCTTCTTACAAATTTAATGTGTATCTCTCTAGGTACATCATTTATTCTGGCATATGCTGAATTAATTCTGTAAATCAGGTCTATGTCCCCCCAGATATATTCTTTACTCTTTTTATATATTCTGCTAAAATTGTACTCATTAAATCCTTCAGATCCTCTGCTTCTAACTCTGGGACGTTCTGAAACCTTAAAAAAAAGACATTCTTTCAAATTCCATCCTTGACATATGCCCTGAAATATCTGTGTGATCTTTTCATAATTCCCTTATCTCTTCTTTCATCTTAACTGCTCCCCCCTCCACCGCCTCAATCTTTTGTTTATTATCTGTTACAGTTCTTTGTGTGTCCAACAGTTCTAGTCTGGAGCTTATCATGTCTTTCCACATTTCTTTTATTTCTTTCATTATGCTTTGAAGCATTTCATCTGTTGTTAATCCTTGAGTGTCCTCTCCTGCCGCTTCTTTTTGTAACATTGTAGAAATCTTTGTCTGCTGCAGAGTAGGACTGGCTCTAGTTGAAGTTGGAGCAGAAAGAGACTTTCCAGTTGGGGGCTTTCTTGAGGTCATTGCTGTAGTTTTAAGGTTTTATGCCAAAAAGATGGCGTCGGTGAGCAAGCAGTCAGTGAAATCCGAGATGTCAGGAAAAGTCTGTGTCAGAGTTCAGAACATGTATTTTATAAAATCCAGAGAGATAGTTGTATTATCAATTCCCAAAAAAATAAGAAGAATCCACAAATTGGGAGAAACACCAAGAGCTCCTTAGGGGGGCATTTAATATAAGTTTTTAGCTTCTGGTCTTATAAAGTTGAAGGAACGCTCATAGTTCAAAAAAAAGTTTTCAGTTGGGAACAAAGAAACTCCATTTTCCCGCCTCAGTGCTGGAAGAGAAGAAGAAGTGAAAGTTCCATTTTATTTAGAACGTTGCTGTGGCCCAGTCTGGTTAAATAGCCAACCAAACTGTGTGTAGATCTACACCTGCACACATACACACAACCACCATATAACCCCCAACCTACCTACCTACTGTATTTCTTTCTTTCTCCCTCTATCTACCTATCTACTGTATTTCTCCCTCTCTATCCCTCTACCTACCTACCTACTGTATTTCTCGCTATCTATCTATATACCTACCTACCTACCTACCTACAGTATTTCTCCCTCTCTGTCTATCCCTCTACTTACCTACCTATTGTATTTCTTGCTTTCTCCCTCTATCTATCTACCTACCTACCTACTGTATTTCTCCCTATATATCCATCTACCTACCCACCTACCTACTATATTTCTTCCTTTCTCCACCTACCTACCTACCTACCTACCTACCATCCATCCATCCATCCATCCATCCATCCATCCATCCATCCATCCATCCATCCATCCATCCATCCATCCATCCATCCATCCATCCATCCATCCATCTACCTACCCACCCACCCACCCACCTACCTACCTACCTACCTACCTTATTTCTCCCTCTCTATCTATCCCTCTATCTACCTACCTACTGTAATACAATAATACAATAGCAGAGTTGGAAGGGACCTTGGAGGTCATCTAGTCCAGCTCCCTGCCTAGGCAGGAAGCCCTATACCCATGATGGCAAACCTATGGCATGCGTGCCACAGGTGGCACACGGAACCATTTCTTAGGCCACATGAGGCATTGCCCTGTCAGCTTCAGTGTGTATGTGTGCCCTGGCCAGCTGATTTAGGCCTTCTTTTGAGGCCATTTGTTGCCCTCTAGAGGTGGGGGAAGGCTGTTTTCATCCTCCCCAGGCTCCTATAAAGCCTCTGGAGCCTGGGGATGACGTAAAAAGCATGCCAAATGCAGGGGGTCATGCACATAGCATTATGGATGTGGCACACCTGTGCACATCGCCCCTGCACTCCCTCTGCTTTTGGCACATGAGCCAAAAAAGGTTAGCCATCACTGCCCTATACCATTTCAGACAAATGGCTATCCAACATCTTCTTGAAGACTTCCAGTGTTGGGGCATTCACAACTTCTGGAGGCAACTTCTGTTCCACAATTGTTCTAACTGTCAGGAAATTTCTCCTCAGATCTAAGTTGCTTCTCTCCTTGATTAGTTTCCACCCATTGCTTCTTGTTCTACCCTCAGGTGCTTTGGAGAATAGCTTGACTCCCTCTTCTTTGTGGCAACCTCTGAGATATTGGAAGGCTGCTATCATGTCACCCTTAATCCTTTTTGTTAAACTGTATTTCTTCCTCTCTCTCTCTCTCTCTATGGGCCACCTGGGAGTTTGCTATCTCAGTGCCTTTTTGGCCGTAAGAGGCCTCCGTACAGTCTTTTGGAGGAAATGACTGTTGGAAATGCCAGGTGGGAGGAGTTACAGGGAGGTGAAAAAATTTTCAGTGGTACATTTTACATTTATGTACTGTGTACATGACACATGTGTGCTAGGCACAAAATGAGTTGGTATTCTATTATCCGAAGTCCTTGTGAACATTATGTGAAAAATTGAGGTAAATCGGTCCAGTAGTTTTTGAGATTAGTGGATTCGTACAAACTATTTTACATTTGTATTTATATAGATGAGCCTCAGATACAAAGTTGCAATTCCATATATGGAAAAAGATTTCCTTTTAGATAGTAATAAGTTGGATGTTAACAATCTTCTCTCTCCCCAGCCAGGGGAGCATTTTGAAATGCCGCTTTTACGAGAGTTTTTTTTTGCAAACAAACTGGCCCCTCTTCTTTCCATAAATGAATGAATGTAAATAGCAAAGTAAAACTCACAATCCACACTGTCAATACCAGAGCCCCGGTGCGTTTCTCCGACTCCAGCAATTGAGCCCGATCTCCATCTTCCGCATCTTCTGTCTTTCATCGGCGAGAGGGCAATCCCCCCCCCCCGCTGTCAACCCTCCAGCTGCTGGGGCGAGGCAGGAGAGACGCCCAGCCGACCACCATCAAGTTGGGGTTCTCCTCCAGCCGCCCGTATGGTTAGGGAATCGCTCCGGACCCCCCAATGCCCCCGAAGGCGACCACCAGAGCGGCAAAGCGGCGGACATGTCGGAAGACATGTCCGTCGTGTCCGAAAATCAGAAACCCAGCCTGGTGAGCTTTTTGAATAGCTTCAAAGTAGTTTGGGTTATAAACAACAGGAATTGTTCTTGAAACTGAACATCTGACTATGTGGCTTAATGAGACATGGGGAAATCTGGTGGGTTATTTTGAATTATAAATAGAACATTTTAGGAGGCAATAGAAGAAAAGTTAAACAAGCCCTACAAATTTGGATAATTGGATAATAGAGCAAATTGGCAGATCTTGAGGATTATAAATATTGCATACTTTGAAGAACACTTCCGAGATTAAGTTCTTCTAATATTGGTTTTTTGGTGTGATGGACAATTGGGACATTGGGATTTTGGTGTATTATTGAGTAGCCTTTAGTACTGAGTAACATTAAATTAAAGTAAAATGTTACAATAGGGAAAAAACAATGAATATTAAAGAGATTATCAACAAAAAATACTCTGCATGATCTCTCTCTCTCTAGCAGGTGCCAGGTTTCTGTTTACATTGGATTATTGGATTATTCAGTTATTTTAGTAATACAATCTGAATAATTTGAAATAACTATGCACACCTTGGTATAGGAAAAACCTTTGATATGGTGATGAAGAATTAAAAAAAGAAGAGATAAAAAGCAATTTATTTCCAAATTTATTTAGAATAAAAAGCAATTTAAAAAGCAAATTCAACATTCAAAAGGCCATATGCCCTGACTTGCAGTCTTTATAAACAGCTGAAATTATATTTATGATATAATCACTAGCTCAAACTATTTGTCTATAATCCTCATATACCATAGTAAGAATGCTGCTAATGGAAAGGAGCTTCAGTAACCAAACTGAAGTGCTTCTATAGTAAATATCATTTTACTCCCTCAAAATCAGCTCCTGACGACTTCCTTCCGGTTTCCCGGAGGCGACGGTCGAGTCTTGGGACTCGTCCGCCATTTTGTTTCTTTTACTGCCCCCAACGGGGCAGGGAATTCCTTTTAAAGGATTCCTACCGTACGGTCGGCTTGCTGGGATTTCCCTGTCCCAACGGCGGTTGGGGGGGCGGGTCCTTGTCTTCGACCCAGGAGTAAAAGAACATGCTGCGGGGGGCTTGATTCCCTTCGCTGAAGGAGGACCGGAACAATTAACGCTTCGTGAGAGGGCTGACCCGCCAGAGTCGGAGGCTAAGCTGAGACTCTTCGCTTCAGAGTGGATTGTGAGTGACTTTCTCCTTTTGCTTGCAACTTTTGCTTAACAAAGCGATGGAGGGGGGAGTTTTTGAAACCCCCCCTTGGAACGGAAGACAAGCGGCGTTTTGAAATTGCTCCTCCGGCTGCATTCAAACTTTTCTGATTATGAGTTAAAGTCTTTCTGGAATGATCGTGGATACTTTGAATCGAAGTCCGGCAATTAAGAAACAATTTTCTACTTTGTTGATTCCCGGTGGCTTCCAGATGGGCGGGGAAGATGGCGTTCCTTTGTTCTCCTGAGACGTACTACTTATGGATGATTGCTGACATTCCCCTGTGAACGGGACTGCCTCTCTTCTACTTATGATTGTTTCTAATTGATTAATTGGTCCTTTCCCTGAAGTGCCTTCTTTCTTCTATTTGATTGTAACAATTTGGATTCTCTCAGGACTTTGATTAGGTAACAACTAAGACTTTGTTTATTGGAACTTGCTCTTTCCTGCTCCACTAGCACCTCTCCAGCAGGCGCCATCTTACTGACACAGGTTTAAATTTTTCAGCATGGCTTCAAAAAAGCAGACACATCAGCCTAAAATTACTTTGATGTTACCTGAAAAACCTGATACGGATGCTAGACTAACAGCTGTTGAAGAAACCCTTCAAACCTTGGTGAAAGAAATTAAAGAAATGAGGAAGGATCAAGTCAGTTCTAAGTTAGAACTTTTGGAGGTACAGAAGAAATTAATGGAAAATACACAAAAGACTGATGAGCTGGAGGTGGGGTTGGATGGGGCAAAGGGGGAGCTTAAAAGTATTAATAATGAAATTGGAGATTTAACTGGTCATATGTCTAGGATGGATTTTGAAAGGATGTCATATTTTTTAAGGTTTCAGAACGTTCCTGAGGAGAGTGGGGAAGATTTACCTGATTTAATGTGCACAATTTTAGCAGATTATTTACCCAAACCTAAGGAGGAAATAAGGGGGGACATCGACTTGATATATAGAATAAACTCAGCATATGCCAGGATAAATGAAGTACCTAGAGAGATACATATTAAATTTGTTAGAAGGTCGACAAGGGAAAGGATCTTGAGGGCGCAGAGAGACGGTCCCTTAGTTTATCAACAAATAGAGGTAGCTATCTTGAAGCAGGTCCTGAAGAAGATTAGAGAGATAAGAAGGAAGTATTCCTTCTTGTTCAAAAGATTATTTAAAAAGGGGGTCTGGTTCAAGTGGGTGATGCCGGAGGGAATGTTGGTGTTCTGGGAGGGGGGAAGAGTAAGAATTAAAACAATTGCAGAGGGGGAAGCCTTTCTTGAAAAACATTCCTCAATCCTGGAGGATGAAAATGGGGGAGCAGAGGCTGCCGCGGCCCCACCCACTGGGGGCCAGGGAAAAGAAGATATAATTGCCAAAATACTTAGATCTCAAAAGTGACTTTATTTTAATATAATATAATATTGTTTGGGTATTTATATATGTTTGCTAGCACAGTTTTTTCTTACAATGATATATTTGCATTTATCTTCACTTTGTAGTACAAATGTATGTTAAATGAACTATCTATTTTCTGTTATGAAGTCTCGGAAGGGGCCAATGACTTCGACGTGAAAGTTCTCAAAATGTCTTTTCACAACTTACCTTTTACCTTATTTGTAAAAAATTTATAAAACCCAATAAAACTTTTTTCAAAAAAAAAAAGTCAGCTCCTGATATTGGACCTTGATTTCATCTCACTTTGTCTCCTACTTCTTGTTCAGGTTAGGGTTGGATACCTACAGCTCCTTTGAAAAAGCATTAAAAGATGACAGGACAGTTTGAATCTTGGTGTAACAGGAAGAAATGAGAATGGAGTATGCTAGCTCCTTGGTGTCCTTTCAATGGGTTTCTGAGAAGTCATGATGCAGGATCATGATGCAGCATTTTTCTTCTCTTCTATAACTCTTAATCTACCCTCAAAAATAATCTCTCTCTCAGTAATATCTCCTTAGAAACCTGTGGCCTTCATATTGTAGAATTTACTGTATTGATTACTGGGTAGGCACTGGTGCAAATATAAACAATATCTCTATTTATTTTGTTTTCTGATCAAGCATTGCAGAAGTTGTTGGTTGTTGGAAAATCCTTTGGCTAGATCAAGAAGTACTAACAATGTGTGATTCACATTGGGGTCCATTCTCTCTGTTGGGAACAAGATCTGCCCACCTACATATCCATGACAAATTCAACAACCACCCCCAGAATACTGATAATGATGATGATGATGATGATGATGATGATGATAATAATAATAATAATAATCTTTATTGTCATTGTAATAATATTGTAATAAAATTACAATGAAATTGGTTTGAGCGCCGTGCCAACACCTGCACCAGGTGGAGTATAGACAGCAGTGACAGCCACAACAGGAATCTCTCCAGGCAAATAAAAAGGCCGACAAATGACAGTGGAAATAAAATGGCCGACAAATGACAGTTGAAAAGGATCAATTGTACTTTGTCTTTTATTATCCATTTCTTCAAATCTTCAAATCTGGCATTTTAGGAGTTGGTGGAAGAGGAGCATGTCTCTTTTTCTTATTTATTTCTTGTTGCAATGAACTTTGAGGAATCGCACTTGGCGTTTTCTTTTCTTCTCCCTCAGCTTTCCCAACAGAAAAGGATGGAATTACTGGTAGGGGTGGTGCTCTCCACTTCTTCATTTCAATTCTTCCAGTTGCCCCTTGTATATTCCCAAGAGATAATGATGGTTCCACCGTTACAGAACATAAACTTCGTGAAGTATCTGCAATCATTGTTTCATCAAGGCTTTGTTTACGATACAACATGGGTTTTAAAAATTCTCCACTACCTTTTATCTGGATGTTTGTATACGACTGCCAGCATAAAATTCAGAATTTATATGTATGCATTTATTTTCACCTTGTTGTATTACCGAAAAATGTATTACCAATGTCTTATTAAGAAGCCCGGGAGGGGCCAACGTTTCCGACGTGAAAGTTCTCAAAATATCTTGTTAACTCACCTTACCCTACCCTTTTTGTTAAAAAAATTTGTAAAACTCAATAAAACTTTTTCAATATAAAAATTCTCCACTACCCATATCTAGGCTTCTTCTTGAGGATTTCTCTGCCTGAAACTTGTTTTTCTTGTCCTAAAAAATCCGAGTATTCCTTTTTTTTTCTTTAACTGATGTGTCACAACCAGTTGATATGTTTGTTTCTCTATAATTCACAGTAGGTTCAGAGCGAGTTTTTGATGGAAAAGTCTGCTGTGACACCAGCAGCTCAAAGCCGTTGCGCCTAAGCACGCCACTATCTTGTGTTGGAATGGGGCAGCCATAGTAAATGTTCCCACCCCATATCCATCTCACACCCCATTAGTCAGTCACAAAAAGAAACATCAGTTCTAGATCCTAGAAGTGAAATAGCCAGAGACTGGAGTTCATGAATGACTGTGGGAAGTGAAAACTTCTTACTTACACAGTCAAATAAGCCAAATTAAATAAGTGGATGCAATTGGTGCTGGTGATACAGAGTTATAAGAAGGAAAATGAAACAAAACATAATTGATAGAGGTTAAAAGGCCAGATAGTTCCTAGAAGAAAGCCAACTTAGAAGCATGAAAGATAACTTATCCTACAGAAAAATATCCTACAGAACAGTTGTAGGAACTGGGCACAGTGAAGAGAAGGACCAGGGGAGACATGATAACAGTATTCCAGTATTTGAGGGGCTGCCACCTGAAGGCCAGACAAGGAATAATGGATGGAAACTGATCAAAGATTCAACATGTTACCACCAACAGCAAATGTTGTAAGAAAGTAGTAAGAAAGATGAGACAGTCGACCTTCTGATCAATGGGTGCAGCAAAATTTCACAAACTGACTACCTACAATGCCATGACCGTGTTGCCAGGATCATTCACTGGAAATTGTGCCAGAAGTTTGGATTTAAGTACAGCAAAAATCCTGGGAACATCAGGTTGAGAAAGTTTTGGAGAATGAGAGAGTCAAGATCTTGTGGGACTTTAGAATCCAGACTGACAGGCATTTGTCCTACAACACACCTGATATAATGATAATTGAAAAGGAAAAAAGTATGGTTCGTGGACATTGCAATACCTGGTGATGCACGAATTGAAAATAAGCAGCAAGAAAAAAATCACAAAATATCGGGACTTGCAAATTGAAGTTGAGCGACTGTGGAAGAGAAAGTCATGTGTTATCCCGATTGTGATTGGAGCCCTTGGAGCAATACTTAGTGGACTGCCTCACTATGTGGAGGTTCTAGGTTTGCCGGACTTGAGCATTCTGACTCTACAAAGGGCCACCCTGCTTGGAACTGCTTATATCCTCCGACGTTACCTTAACAGTTCCTAGGTCCTTGGTTAGGACTTGAGCTGTTGAGCTCTATTTTCTAGTGGCCTTTCTGTCTATAAAATAATACTACGCTAGTTAAATGCACATCATTTACATTATGAGCTTAGTAGTCAGGTAATTATGTTATGGTAATTGTAACATAGTCACATCTGAAGTGTATATTATTATTAATCCTAAACTATAATTAATTACATTTTGACAGGTGGTGGAGTATTAATAGTGGAACCAACATTAGATAAAGATAAGACTCTGCCTTTTCCTATTGCCATGTACTCCATCATACTGCTGCTTATTACTGAAGGAAAAATGCGGACCCCTTCAGAGTATCATTCATTCCTCAGCACAGCTGACTTCAGAGATATACAGCTAAAGAAAGGAAATATATTTGATGTTATTTTGGCCAGAAAATACTTTTGCTAAAGTTGCTTCATGCTTGCCAAGTGTTGACAGAAAATTATTCCAATATACTGTACAGTGTTTACTGACTTTGATTATATAGTGATACAACTGTTTACTCTCACCTTGCCTGAAGTTATCGAAGTAAATTGGAGATCCCTGTCTTAGATGTTGTATCTGGAGGTTTGATTGTATAAAAACATTCAGTTTGAGCATTTCTAATAGGAATTTATTCTGACTCTTGTAATAGTCGGGAATATGAAGTGTAATGTTTGGAATTTTGTTTCCAAAGAGTTTTATTGGTTTTCAAAATATACATGGGAAAGGGAATAGGGTGTATATAAAATTTTGGTAGCTCCCATGCCGGTGGTGGCAGACCTCCCAAACCTCATAAGTTTACAATTTTGAAAAATAACGGATAAGCATATTCAGAGTTTACATTTTATCAACCAAGTGTTCAATCGTCTCTTTCTTTGCCATTTTCTATTGTATCGACAATTACAATAAAATTTCAAATAAAATCATTTTTGTGATCTTAGCCATTTAGATATTGCATCTTCTTCCCTGTCACCAGGTGGAGCCGTTGCCCCTTTCGTTCCCCCATCTCCGTCCTCTAGGAGAGATGAGTGCTTTTGAAAAAAGGCTTCTGCCTCATTTAATGTTTTAACTCTTATCCTGCCCCCCTCCCAGAAGATCAGCATTCCCTCTGGCAATAACCATTTGAACCAAATTCCTTTGTTGTATAATTTCTTAGACAAGAAGGAGTATTTCCTTTTTGTTTCCCTAATTTTTTTTGGAATTTGTTTCAAAATGGTTATTTCTTTATTTCTTTGTCTTGATATATTAAGGGTCCCCCCTTTTGGGCCCCCAATATCTCATCCCTTGTAGACCTCCTAAGAAATTTAACATGGACCTCTCTTGGGACAGTGTGAGTTCTGGCATATGCTGAATTAATTCAATAGACCAGGTCCATATCCCACCAGAGTTGTTCTTTATCTTTTTTAAGGTATTCTAATGTTTGGAATTTTGACTTCACTTTCACGACAATCTCTGGTCTGGAATTTCACCCTCTATTATCTTTTGGTTTTAGCTTTAGACAAGGAATGGTATTTTTGACAGAAGATGTCCAGAATTAGAAAAGTTGACATCAAAGTGATAGTTGACATTTTTAAAAAGTATTTATTTAATATGCATTCAATGATAATGTTTCAGGAGGCATTTGATACAATTTACTATTTGAAATTTGGAAAGGCTACTGGCCCAATTGACTTCATATAGATTGATGTAAAAACACACAGAGCTCAATCTTCCTCGTCCCTCTCCTCTTCTCCCCTTTCTTCCCCTTGGTAGGATTTTGACTCCTGGCATCTGTCTGGAGAATCCCCTGGGTTTGCGCCTGAGATGGCACTAGGACTCAGGGTCTTCAGTTTCTGACCTTCATGACTTAACCATTGCACCAAACTGGCTCTCTCCGATATAATTAGAATATGTAATGAGCCTTTGGGAAAGGGGACTGTTCCCATGTCATTTGTGAGACTTATGTAATGATGTTTTTAAAGCTAGTTCTTAACTCATAGACTGCATATGTTATTGCTTGCTATCCTAAATATAGGTGAAATGATCTTATCTGCAATTCTCACAGGAAGATTAAAAAAGTGATTATCAACAAAAATAATTTCTGTCTGTTCTCCTTCTAACGGATGCCAAGTTTCTGTTAACATGGAATATTTAGAGTTATGTTAGCAAAATAGTCTATATAATATGAAATAACTCTGGTGGCCTTGGTTATAGAAAAAGCTTTTGCTATGATGATGAACAATTAATAAAATAAGAGATAAAAAACAATTTACTTCCTGTTTTATTTTATTTGGATTAAAATGTATTATCCTAAATAATAATAATACATGTTTAAATATGTAGTAATAGTATTTGGTAATGATATACATACCGAGGAACTAATTGAACATGTCATCTGCCTTCTTTTATATTTAATTGGGTTTGAAACCTTATTAGACAATCTTGTAATATTCAAGGTATATAAGGAATTGATGTCCTATTTTTATTGTTTAGTTTAGTTTAGTTTATTCATATTTATATCCCGCTCTTCTCCACAGAGGACCCAGGGCGGCGCACAGGAAATTTAAAAACATACAAAATACAAAAGATAAATACATAATTTAAAATATATATTAAACTGTCCTATCCTATGCTAAAAGCCAAATATTAAAAATACCCAATTTAAAACTTTCTAAAAAGTCCCGTGGGAGGTTAGGCTAGGCTGGCTTGTTGGAACAGGTATGTCTTTAGACATTGGCGGAAGAGGCGGAGGTCGGTAATGGTGCGTAATTCAGGGGGTAGGTCGTTCCAAAGGGCCCGCCACAGAGAAGGCTCTTCCCCTTCTGTCGCCAGTCGGCACCCTGAGAAGGCCCTCTCTGTGGGAGCGTATCGGTGTCAGGGATGTATGGGGCAAGAGGCGGTCTCGCATATAACTAGGCCCCGAGCCATGGAGCGCTTTAAAGATGGTCGTCAAAACCTTGAAGCGCACCCGAAAGGCCACAGGAAGCCAATGCAGCTCGCGCAGGATCGGTGTTATGTGGGAGCATCTAGTGGCTCCCATAATCACCCGCGTGGCTGCGTTTTGGACTAACTGTAGCTTTCGAGTGCACCTCAAGGGAAGCCCCATGTAGAGAGCATTACAGTAGTCGAGTCGGGACATCACGAGAGCTTGAGTGACTGTGCGAAGGGCAGCCCGATCCAGTAAGGGGCGCAATTGGCGCATCAAGCATACCTGATGAAATGCCCCCCTGGCCACGGCCGTCACATGGTCCTCCATGGACAGCCGGGAATCCAGGAGGGCACCCAAATTGCGCGCCCTCTCCACGGGGGCCAGTGTTTCGCTCCCAATGGCCAGAGTTGGAGTAATCTGGCTGAACCGGGGTGCCGGAAACCACAGCCACTCAGTCTTGGCAGGGTTGAGCTTGAGTTTGTTACCACCCATCCAGATCCATACGGCCTCCAAACACCGGGACAGCACTTCGGCGGCATCGTTGGGGTGGTCTGGGGTGGATATGTACAGCTGAGTGTCGTCAGCGTACAGATGGTACTCCACCCCAAAACCACGGATGATCTCACCCACCGGCTTCATATATGTGTTAAACAGGAGGGGCGAGAGGACCGACCCATGAGGAACCCCACATAAGAGGGGCCTCGAGGTCGACCTCTGCCCTCCCGTCAACACATATTGCGACCAACCAGAGAGGTAGGACGAGAACCACCGCAGAATGGTGCCTCCCAGCCCCAACCCCCCCAGTCGGTGCAATAGGATACCATGGTCGATGGTATCAAAAGCCGCCGAGAGGTCTAATAGAACTAGGATAGAGGAATAACCTCTATCCTGCGCCCTCCAAAGATCATCAACCAACGCGACCAATGCCGTCTCGGTGCTGTAACCGGGTCAGAAGCCGGACTGGCGCGGGTCTAGATAATCAACTTCCTCCAGGTGTCGTGGAAACTGTTGGGCTACCACACTCTCAACAATCTTCACCACAAAGTGAAGGTTGGAGACCGGACATTGTAGTTCTCTAATGTGGTTTGTGGAAACTGCCCAGCAATAGAGGAAATATTATGAGTATATATTAAATTGGCATAAATCAAAGGTGGTATTCAGCTGGTTCCAACTGGTTCTAGTGAACCGGTAGTGGAAATTTTGACTGGTTTGGAAAACCAACAAATACCACTTCTGGCTGGCCCCTCCCCTCCCCTTCCAGGAATTCTTCACCCCGCCCCCCATTTTGATTCCCAGGAGGATGCAGCAGGGCTTGCTAGGCCCAAAATGGGGCCCAGAGGGTCAGCGCTGCTCCTTTGTGCCCCATTTTCACTCTCCTGGGGCAGCAGAGAGGCTTGCTAGGCCCAAAATGGGGGGGGGGGCGGCTTCAAGGAAGAAAGTAAGCCTTCAAGAGAGAAAAAAGACAAAAAGAGAGAGGGAGGGGAGGGCGAAAGGAAGAAAGAGAAAGAAAGAAAGAAATGGAGGGAAGGGAAGGGAAAAAGAAAGAAAGAGGGCATGATGGAAGAAAGAGAAAAGGAAAGGAAAAGTGAATGAGATATGGATGGATGCAGGGGTGGGATTCAGCCAGTTCAGACAAATTCAGGTGAACTGGATACTAATTGTACATCTGGTTCACTGAACCGGTAGTTGGAAGGACTGGCTGGCCATGCATACACCCCCTTGCCCCTTCCAGGAATCTCCACATGGCTGTTTTGAATGCCAGGTAAGTGCAGGACCTGGGTGGAGGCTCTGGGAGCGTGAAAAATGGGCCCTCTGGAAGTCCCTGAAGTCTGGAAATGGGCCTGTTTTTGGCCTCTGGAGGTTGGGGGAGGCCATTTTCACCCTTGTGGAGGCTCGAGAAAAGCTTCTGGAGCCTGGGGAGGGTGAAAACATCCCCTGCCCTGGTGCAGAACGTCAAGTAGGCCATGCCCACCTTGGCTATGCCCACCCAGCAACCGGGTAGAGAACTGGTTGCTAAAATTTTTGAATCCCACCCTTGGCTGGCTGGCTGGCTGGCTGGCTGGATAGATAGAGGGAGGGAGGGAGAGAGAGAGAAAAAAAAGAGAGGAAGAAAAGACCACAAACCTTGGCACTAGAGGTCGCTTCAGAAGATGCTTTGAACCATCACAGAAATCCAGGGCTCCAAACTACTCAAAATTTCTTCTCCAGAACCAGTCAGAACTTGCTGAATACCCCCTCTGACTCCAGGTTCTGCCATCATTTCTCCTAGAGAAAGGTAAGACAAGACACCTACTCCCTGCCCTTCAGTAACATAGTACGTAGAACATTGTTCTTGGTTAGAAGAAACATCTGTATCTGGAGATTCAGGGCTTTAAGGGAAATGTTCTATTGAAAACTTACAATGGGCCACTGTGAGTTAGATGTTGCAAGGCCACATTCTTCTTGTCTTGTTTTTATTCCCCTGAAAACTGATTTTTTGCCCCACATGCAAGTGGCAGGCGGAGCACGAACTCCGTCCGTTGCCTCTGAAGACCAGAAATGAAAGTCCAAATTAAAGTTTAATTTGTGGTTATTGTTTAATGGACTACTCATTTGGCCAGGTCCACCCAGTCATATGCCCACCTAGCTACACCCACCCAGCCAGTCTGAACCCCACAACAGTCTGAGGGACCATGAATTGTTTGAAAAGTTTGATGATCGGGCATGGAGGCCCCCCGAGAGAGAGAAGATTAATTGTCTTCTTGGCTGTGTTTCTGCTGAGGTTTCCTGGTCACCTGCCTTGCAAATCATTAATTATCTTTGGCAGCCTGCTGCTTTTGCCTGCCCTCTTACCAAGCTGCTGGGGAGTGACAACATTACTTGTGATTACACTCACATTGCCTCTGTTCTTCTCTGTGTGCCACCCCGGAATTAAAACCTGCCATTATACACACGGCACATTGTTGGCTGAGTCACTTTTGATACACATGGCAGGAGTCCCATGTGCCCAAGAGTGAGTTAAGTCCCAACTCCTGGCCAAGAGGACTTTTGGTTCACTCTGGAGAAAGAGCCAAGCCAAACTTCCTTTTAAAAAAAACAACTAGCCGATAACCCGGTGTTGCCTGGGTATTTATTTATAGAGGGGAAATGTCTGGACCAAACATAATTTCTGATGTTGGCTTTTCCTCCTTAACCAGAGGAGCCCCATGTGGAGTAAATTGTTTCAACTCCTACCCTCAAAATGATGCTATAGGGCACTGCACACCAAGTCAACTAGACATAAGGACAGTTTTCCCAAATGCCATGACTTTGCTCAACAAATAATTTCCACAACACTGTCAATAATTTACTAAGACCGTATTGCTATTATTCTTCTCTTCTTTCCTAGTATCTATCTCTCCTCACTTATGACTGTAACCATGTTGCTTGCACGTTTCAATTTACATTGTTTTTATTTGTTTCCTAGTACGATTTGATAGCTTATTAGTAACCTTGACTATTACTAAGTGTTGTATCATTTTATTCTTGATGAATGTATTGTATTCTCCTGATGTACACTGAGAGCATCTGCACCAAAGACAAATTCCTTGTGTGTCCAATCATATTTGGCCAATAAAGAATTTCTATTCTATTCTATTCTATTCTATTCTATTCTATTCTATTCTATTCTATTCTATTCTATTCTATTCTATTCTATT
Source organism: Rhabdophis nuchalis (assembly GCA_039707465.1). Taxonomy (NCBI): domain Eukaryota; kingdom Metazoa; phylum Chordata; class Lepidosauria; order Squamata; family Natricidae; genus Rhabdophis; species Rhabdophis nuchalis. Next base: position 34,858,420 of record CM077651.1, on the reverse strand, counting down.
CTATGTGAAACACCTTCCATCCACCCTGTTTTAAAAATTCAGCTAACCCTCCCACAGGTAAAGTTTCAGTGACAATCCTGCCTTGAAGAAATATTAGCATTTCTTCCTTTCCTATCGCAAATGTAAATGTTGCCTTCCCAAGACTTGGGGGCCTTCAGATGCCCCCTGTTTCCCCCCCAGATCCAAACAATTTCTCCTTGCAAGAATTGGCACCAGAAATTGGGGAGTGTCCTTTGAGGAGGGTGCAGCAAGCTCATGCATTGCTGTGCAAGATCCAGAAGAGGGCCCTTTTTTACTGTCAGCCATTGACCTACCAGATCTACTGCCAGTAATCAATCAAGATTGTCAGAAGGAGACCCCTACTGGAAAGACTCTTTGAAGATGCTGGAAAGGAAGAAGACAGATAGATCTGTGGACGGGCAGAGACACCGCAGCTGCATTGATAAATAACAGAATAAAACCCCATTGGCATTGACAAAATCTCATTGGTCAATTGCAAAAAAGCAGCTTAAGTTCTATTAGTATCAGTAAAACAATCAAGTAGTAAACAATCCCTAACCAAGGGAAGACCATACCTCCACCAAATGGCAGGGCAAGCTACTGTATATAAATAGAGAGCAACTCCCCCTCCCTTCTAGCACTGATGATATTCCCTAGTTGGGTAATGAAACATCTCCAAGAAAACCACCAAGCACAGAGAGCACCAAGGACCCCAACGTTCCTCCTCTTCCTCCTTCTAGCACTAATGACATTACATAGTTTGGTCATGAAAGTATGGAATTGATCAAACATGAACTGGCTATATTTGAAAAAGCAAAACTGGGACAGTCTATAAAAAAAGCAAAACAATTTTTTTTGAGAGTGCAAATAAACCAGGGCGGTGGCTAGCCTATAGGTTGAAGAAGCAGAAGCAAGAGAATTGGATTAAAAAATTACAAGATGAAAAATGCGATATCTGCTATCAACTAGAGGAAAAGGAAAGGATTGCCCAAAAGTTCTATGAACAACTATATAGAGAAAACCGAGACTATACAAAGGAAGGAATACTACAATATCTGGAAAAGTCAGATTTGCCAAGGATACCAGAGGAAGTAAAAGACGTGCTCAATGAAGCCACCACATGTTTATTGGACCTGTGTCCCTCCTGGCTTGTACTGGCATCCTGGGAGGTTACACGAGGCTGGTTCCAGAATATAGTGAACGCTTCTTTGAGTGAGGGGTTCTTGCCTACCGCCCTGAAAGAGGCGGTGGTGAGACCCCTCCTCAAGAAGCCTTCCCTGGACCCAGCATTATTGGTAAATTACTGTCCGGTCTCCAACCTTCACTTCTTAGCGAAGGTTGTAGAGAGTGTGGTGGCACAGCAGTTTCCCCGCCACCTGGAGGAAATTGACTATCTAGACCTGTGCCAGTCCGGCTTTCGACCTGGTCATAGCACCAAAACGGCATTGGTGGATGATCTCTGGAGGGCTCGGGATAGAGGCTGTTCCTCTATCCTGGTCCTGTTAGATCTCTCAGCGGCTTTCGATACCATCGACCATGGTATCCTATTGCGCCGACTGGGGAAGTTGGGGGTGGGAGGCACCGTTCTACGGTGGTTCTCCTCCTATCTCTCTGGTCAGTCGCAATTCGTGTTGACAGGAGGGCAGAGGTCGACTTTTAGGTCCCTTACATGTGGGGTGCCTCAGGAGTCGGTTCTCTTGCCACTCCTGTTCAACACATACATGAAGCCGCTGGGCGAGATCATCCATGGTTTCGGGGTAGAGTACCATCTGTACGCTGATGACACTCAGCTGTACATCTCTACCCCAAACCACCCCAACGATGCCGTTGAGGTGATGTCCCGGTGTTTGGAGGCCGTACAGATCTGGATTGGCAGTAATAAACTCAAACTCAATCCATCCAAGACCGAGTGGCTGTGGTTTCCGGCGTCCTGGTTTAGCCAGATGACACCATCACTGGCCATGAGGGACGAGTTATTGGCCCCTGTGGAGAGGTAGCGCAATTTAGGAGTCCTCCTGGATTCCCAGCTGTCCCTGGAGGACCATGTGACAGCCGTGCCCAGGGGGACATTTTACCAGGTCCGCCTGGTCCACCAATTGCGCCCCTTACTTGACCGGGATGCCCTCCGCACAGTCACTTAAGCACTCGTGACTTCCCGTGTGGACTACTGCAACGCTCTCTACATGGGGCTCCCCTTGAGATGCACTCGGAGGTTACAGTTGGTTCAGAATGCGGCCGCGCAGGTGGTTATGGGAGCCTCAAGGCAGTCCCATGTAACACCTCTCCCGTGCGAGCTGCACTGGCTACCTGTGACCTTTCTGGTGCGTTACAAGGTTTTGATGACCATCTTCAAGGTGCTCTATGACTCGGGGCCTAGTTACCTACGAGACCGTATGCTGCCCCATACGTCCCTACGACCGATCCGCTCCCACAGAGAGGGTCATCTCCGGGTACCGTCGGCCGGGCAATGTCGGTTGGCGACACCCAGGGGAAGGGCCTTCTCTGTGGTGGGCCCAACCCTCTGGAACAACCTACCTCCTGAACTCCGTGTCATCTCGGATCTCCGCCTGTTCCGCCAGCGTTTAAAAACGCACTTTTTTCACCTAGCCGGTCTGGCATGAGCTGCTCGACACCGTTGTGACTTTTAGTGGACCAAAGTTTTAATTAGTGTTTTTAATTATGTTTTTAGCGCAGGGTTTGATTTAATATAGTTTTAAAGTTTTGTATGTTTGTATATTTGTATATTGGTATTTTAATTTTCCTGTGCGTCGCCCCGGGTCCCTCTGTGGGAGATGGGTGCGGGTTATAAATCTGAAATAAAAACAAACAAACACCAAAAACATCAGAGTTAATTGAGGCCATAGAAAGGTAAAAGAATAATAAAGCAGCAGGGCTGGACGGACTGCGGGTCTAAGGATAAATATGACAAAGACTAAAATGTTGGTTAAAAATATGACACCTGAACTGAAAGAGGAGTTAATGAAGAAATTGGGTATTCAAATTGTCAAAAAAGTGAAATATCTAGGTACATATTTATCAGCGAGGTGTATGGCCATCAAAGAAGACAACTATATTAATTTGATCAATAAAACTAAGCAAGACTTAGAAAAGTGGAAAAACCTACTGAAGGAATCATTCTTGTTATTTAGGTTGCCATATAATCAGCTGGAGCCATTCAGGCTGCTGAAGACAGACCCCAATACATGTAAACAACGGCTCTGCACTGGAGGCTGCTCTACCTGGCACTTACTAGATGGCTAATGGGCAACTGTAGCATAACAAAGGACATTCCTCATCAGATAATTAGCTCTGATCACGCACTGACCATGCAGATAACCCAGGGAAAAGACAGGATACTGATAGGCAGAAGGGATCGGGCACAAACAGAGCAGGAGTTGGATTCAGCCAATAAGAAAATGTGTGTGTATTTCCTTGTTCCTTGGATGCATAATAAAAGAGAGCTTTGGATTTGTATCTGGGCTCTCACCCCACGAAATTTGAATCTGCTGCCTTCTTTCGTGAGAAGCCACAACCTACAATTGTCCCTAATGGGTAGGATTGCAGTCACGAAGATGAATGTATTATGAAAAATTCTTTTTCTGTTTCAAAACATTCCCATTAAATTAGAAAAACATTTTTTAAAGATTTTGAATCAATTGATTTCTAAATGTATATGGCAAGGGGAAAAAAAACTAAGAATAAAACTCAAAGCTATGCAAGATACGAAGGAAAAAGGAGGATTAGGCATACTGGATTGGGAACTTTATTATACTGCGGTCATTCTAACATGGTTAAAAGAATGGCTAATGTTGAGAAATAAAAGATTGCTCAAATTGGAAGGTCATGACCTCCAAGCAGGATGGCATGGTATGAAAAAGGATCTGCACATAGGTATTTTTATAGACACTACATCAGACAGTCCCTGTTATTAGTATGGAATAAAATTAAACATGACCATTACACTGAAATACCCATTTGGCTATCTACGATGGAAGCATACATACATCCAAATTTAATCAATATGGAAAAAAATGTCACTTACAAAGAGTTATTGAACAGGCACGGGGAGATAAAAACTAGACTAGAATTGGCATCACAAAGGGTACAACTAGAAAGGTGGTCTTATCTACAGATACAATCAAGGTTTGCACAGGATAGGAAAAAGGAAGTTATTGCCAAAGATTATACAATATTAGATAAACTTCTGACAGAGATAGAAGATGTCAATCAAAGTGCTGTATAGATTTTTACTGGAATATAAACTTGAGGAAGAACATGTCAAAGAAACTATGGTCTCCTGGACGAAGATTTTTGGTTATAATGTGGAATTGGCTAAATGGGAAAAACTTTGGATATTTAATTGGAAACTAAAACAAATCTGTGTAAAATGTTCTACAGTTTTATTTATTTTATTTATTTTATTAAATTTATACCCCGCCCTTCTCCTTGTTAGGACCCAGGGCGGCGCACAGGCATTATTAAAACCACAAAAATACAATAAATATCAATTTAAAATATATTAAATTAGTTAACCTGTGCTAAAACCCATGTTAAAAACCTTCCCAAATTATAATTTATTTTTAAAAAGTCAGAAACGGGGGGCTATCCTAGGCCGGCTTGTTGAAATAAATACGTCTTAAGACGTTGGCGGAAGAGGCGGAGGTCCGAGATAGTGCGAAGGTCGGGGGGTAGGTTGTTCCAGAGGACCGGGCCCGCCACAGAGAAGGCCCTTCCCCTGAGTGTTGCCAACCGGCATTGCCCCGCCGACGGCACCCAGAGAAGGCCCTCTCTGTGGGAGCGGATCGGACGAAGGGATGTATGGGGCAGGAGGCGGTCTCGTACATAGCTAGGCCCCGAGCCATGGAGCGATTTAAAGATGGTTGTCAACACCTTGAAGCGCACTCGAAAGGCCACAGGCAGCCAGTGCAGCTCGCGCAGGAGAGGTGTTACGTGGGTTTGCCTTGAGGCACCCATAATCACCCGCGCGGCCGCATTCTGTATTAACTGTAGCTTTCGAGTGCACCTCAAGGGGAGCCCCATGTAGAGAGCGTTGCAGTAATCCAGCTGGGATGTCACAAGCGCTTGAGTGACTGTGTGAAGGGCTCCCCGGTCCAGTAAGGGGCGCAACTGGCGTATCAGGCGTACCTGATAGAACGCCCCCCTGGCCATGGCTGCCACATGGTCCTCCATGGACAGCCGGGAATCCAGGAGGACACCCAAGTTGCGCGCCCTCTCCACGGGGGCCAGTTGTTCGCCCCCAATGGCCAGTGTTGGACTTAACTGGCTGAACCGGGGTGCCGGAAACCACAGCCACTCGGTCTTGGACGGGTTGAGTTTGAGTTTGTTACTACCCATCCAGATCCGTACGGCCTCTAGACACCGGGACAGCACTTCGACGGCATCGTTGGGGTGGTTTGGGGTGGATATGTACAACTGAGTGTCATCAGCGTACAGATGGTATTCCACCCCAAAACCACGGATGATCTCGCCCAGCGGCTTCATATAGGTGTTGAACAGAAGGGGAGAGAGGACCGACCCCTGAGGGACCCCACATGAGGGGCCTCGGGGACGACCTTTGCCCTCCTGCCAACACCCATTGCGACCGACCAGAGAGGTAGGATGAGAACCACCGTAGAACGGTGCCTCCCAGCCCCAACCCCCCCAATCGGTGCAATAAGATACCATGGTCGATGGTATCAAAAGCCGCTGAGAGGTCTAATAGGACAAGGATAGAGGAACAACCTCTATCCCGTGCCCTCCAGAGATCATCAACCAACGCGACCAATGCCGTCTCGGTGCTGTGACCGGGCCGGAAGCCGGACTGGCGCGGGTCTAGATAATCAACTTCCTCCAGATGTCGGGGAAACTGTTGAGCCACCATACTCTCAACAACCTTCACTAAAAAGTGAAGGTTGGAGACGGGACGATAGTTCTCTAATAAAGCTGGGTCCAGGGATGGCTTCTTGAGGAGGGGCCTCACCACCGCCTCTTTCAAAATGGTGGGCAAGTACCCCTCACTCAGAGATGAATTCACAATGCCCTGGAGCCAGCCTCGTGTCACCTCCCAGGATGCCAGTACAAGCCAGGAGGGGCACGGGTCCAATAAACATGTGGTGGCTCTAAGGTTCCTCCGCAACCTGTCCATATCCTCGGTAGTAACAAAGTCGAACTCCTCCCAAGGTGTTATCTCAAGACCAGCACCGGACGCCCCGACTGGGCCACTAGTGGAGGGCAACTCGTTCCGAATCTGAGTGATTTTGTCCTGCAGAAATACTCCAAATTCCTCTGCTCGACCCTGCAGAGGGGCTTCCCGCGGCCTCAAATGAAGGAGGGAGCGGGTCACCCCAAACAGGGCGGCAAGGCGGTTTTCCGCGGACGCGATAAGGGTGGCACAATACTCACGTTTGGCCACTCTTAGCGCCACTAAGTAAGTCCTAATATGGTCTCTCACTAGTGTTCGGTCAGCATGGCATCTTCGCCCAGCACAGCTCTCCAAAATGTTTAAAATTTGCCCCCAAATTGTTGGAAGTGCAAAAAACCCCCAAACTGTTAGATTGACAAAGGAGTCCGACTCAGGCATGGTCAATCAACAGTAACATTTATTCAGCAACTATTTACAATGCACAAGAATCACTACTGGTAAGGCTTCCCCGTCTGACAGCACTTTATATAGGCTTTCAGACAGGAACCCTTGCAGCAAGCTAGCTGCAACATTGTATCTGTTTTCTAGACAGTCTCCTGCCGGCTCCGTTCCGGAATGTGATGACTCAGAGTTCACCAGACTTGCTGGCACGGTTGTAGACCTGAGGACTTAACACTCCTTCCCCCAAGGTCAGTGCGCATGTGTCCAGTCTTTCTGTCCATCAACGTGTAGGCGCATGCGTACTCCTCCAAGTAGGTGGGGCGGTGTCGGGCCCGCCCCGAACCGCCTCAGTTGCTGCGGAGAGCTCGGCGAGGTAAGTAGTTCCTGGGGAAACTCCTCCCCATGGGGAGTGGAGGCCCCACCCACGTCACCGCGGCCTGCCCCCGGAGGTGGCGTCTGCATCGCTGGAACCGACGATAATGGTAAGTCCATGCAAGGGGGCATGGCGGCCGGGCTTGAGGTTGTTGAAGGTTGCCGGCTGGCAGCTGGTTGGTAGGGTGGGCCTCCTAGCGGCGAGGCCCACAACTCTGTGTCGGCTTGAGTGGAGTAGTCCGGAGGGGGTCTGCAGAGTGTGTCCGATGATGAGAGGCCGGGACCGGCAAAAGCCTCTGGAGTTACCTTCTGCGGCTCGGTTTGAACAGGGAACAGCGGCCCAACAGGGGCCAACGGGCAGAAACGGCCTGGTGTGGTGAAGGCCGTCTTGGGCAGGCAGCGCCTTAGTTGATCCAGGTGGCGCCGCCACTCAGATCCATCGCGTAGGCCGACCCTGTAAGAGCAGGGGCCAGTTAAGTCCAAGACGGTTGCAGGAACCCATCGCGGCTCCCCTGAGAAGTTTCTTGCTCAGACTAGGTCCCCAACTTGAAATAGGCGAGGGGAGGGAACCTGCAGGTTGCTCCTCTGCACCCCGTCGTAATCAGGGTGCAGTCTGTCCAGGGTGGTCCGCAAGCGTCGGCCCATCAAGAGCTCAAGGGCTTTTCCCTGTGGCCGGGCAAGGTGTGACATGTTGTCCCAAGAGGTACGCAGCCACCCTTGCCTGCCAGTCCCCTTTATCCAAACGGGCCAAGGCTTCCTTGGCCGAGCGGACTGCTCGTTCCACGCGTCCATTAGACGCCGGGTGATAAGGGGCAACCGGCACGTGGCGGATCCCTTGGGTGGCCAGAAAGTCCAAGAAGGTGGAGGACTGAAATTGGGGTCCGTTGTTGGACACAATGACGTCCGGCAACCCGTGGGTGGCGAACAGGCGGCGCAACGCGCGCACGGTGCTCTCCGCTGTGGTGGAGGCCATGACAATCACCTCCACCCAGCGGGAGAACGCATCCACCACCCCAAGGAAATTCTGGCCATGGAAGGGACCCGCGAAATCCAAGTGGAGCCTGGACCACGGGCTCCTGGGAAGGTCCCACTCCCTCGGCGGGGAGACCGGCGGGGCCGGCCGGGACAATCATCAGGTGGAGCAGGCGGCCACCCACTCCGCCACTTCAGCGTCCATGCCAGGCCACCAGACATAGCTCCAGGCTAAAGCCTTCATACGGACTATGCCTGGGTGATTGGCATGGAGTGACTGAAGAACCATGTGTCTCAGAGGGGAAGGGACGATGACCCGATCTCCCCAACACAAGCACCCGCAATGGAGCGAGAGCTCCAGCTGGCGTGACTTGTATGGCTGAAAGTCTTCGGCCACGCTGCCCGTAGGCCACCCCCTCAGCACCCAACGGCAGACCTGGGCGAGGACGGGGTCTGCGCGGGTGTGAGCGGCGACGGCAAAAGAGGACAAGGGCAAGTCCGACTCCGCGACCGTCAGAACGGAGAGGGCCAGCACAGGGGCCGGATCCGGCCCCAGGATAGGGCAGCAGCTTAGGGCATCAGCATGCCCTATCTGCTTGCCAGGACGGTATAGCAGCGTATAGTCATACGCTGCCAGGAATTCCGTCCAACGGGTCATCCTGGGTGACAGGATGGGGGGGGGTCGGACGGTCACTGGCCAACAGCCCAAGGAGCGGCTTGTGGTCCGTGATGACAGAAAAGGTCCTCCCATAAAGGTAGTTGTGGAACTTCTTAATCCCGGACACTACAGCCAAAGGCTCCTTGTCGATTTGGCTGTAGTTTCTCTCCGTTTGAGACATTGTCCGGGAGTAAAAAGCAATGGGGGCTTCCGAGCCATCTGGAAAGACGTGGCTCAGGACAGCCCCCAGGCCAAAAGGGGAGGCATCGCATGCAAGCGTCAGAGGAAGCCTGTAATGGTACTGGGCTAGTACCGCGTCTGACGTGAGCATGGCTTTGACAGCCGCGAACGCATGCGCTTCGCAGTTGCCCCAGTGCCAGGCCGCGGATCGGTCGAGCAACCGATGCAGTGGCTTGGCTAGCGACGCCTTGTGGGGAATAAATGGCGCGTAAAAATTCAAAAGGCCGAGGAATGCCTGCAGCTCCGTTTTGGAGGCAGGAGTGGGGGCCTTTTGGATGGCCTCAACCTTGGAGGGGGTTGGGTGAATTCCTTGGGCATCAATCATGAAGCCCAGGAATTCCACCCTCGGCGCAGCAAATGTACATTTACTGCGCTTCAATTTTAAACCCGCGCCCCTGAAAACTCTGAGGACCTTCCGCAACATCTTGGCGAGCTCTGATATGCTGGCAGCAGCAATCGGGACATCGTCAAAGTACGGTACAACGCCAGGGAGCCCATGGAGCAGTTGCTCCATGAGGCTCTGGAAGATCCCCGGGGCCACAAACACGCCGAATTGGAGGCGGCGACAGCGGAAAGCCCCTCAGTGGGTGATGATGGTCTGCGCCTCCGCAGCCTCGTTGTCCACCGGGAGCTGTTGGTAGGCCTGTGCCATATCCAGTTTCGCGAATACTCGACCCCGCCCCAGAGAGTGGAGCAGGTCCTGTACTACCGGAACCGGGTATGGGTTCGCCTGAAGCCCGAGGTTGATCGTCGACTTATAGTTGGCGCAGATCCTCACGGACCCGTCGGGCTTAATGGGGACCACAATTGGGGTCTCCCATTTCGCCTGATCGACGGATTCGAGCACGCCCTGCGCCACTAATCGATCTAATTCCGCTTCAACCTTGGGCTTCAGTGCGAACGGCAGCCTGCGGGCCTTCAAGCAGACAGGAGCAACCTGGGGATCCAGGTTTAGGGAAACGGGAGTGCCCTTGTACGTTCCTAGGCTGCCATCAAAGACGTCGCTGAACTCTTTGATCACTACGTCTACCGGAGAACTGGCTGGCACGCTGTGTACTCCTTGGACTGACAGTCCCAAGGCTGGAAACCAGTCCAATCCGATCAAGGCAGCTAGGGAATTGGCCACTACTAGGACGGGAAGGGTCCCATGGAAAGAGCCGTAGTCTACCCTCACTCTATGCAGTCCTAGGATGGGAATTGGCGAACCCTGATAGTCTTTTAGGATCATCGCCGCAGGGCCAAGGTCTCGTTTCCGGAGATGGGGGCACAATTTAGCCAATTGTGCCCAGGAAATGAGGGATCTAGAGGACCCGGAGTCTATTTCCATCTTGACTCCCACCCCCTCTAAACAAACCACCGTGGACAGTCTCATACTCTCTGCCTGGTCGAAGTTCAGAGCTGGGTGCATCTCCGACAGCGTGAAGCAGTCAGTCGGCTGTGGCTGGTGGCGTCTCGATCGTTTCTGAGCCGCTTGTTGACCTGGTGGAGTGGCTCTGGAGGTAGCTGCTGGAGTAGTCGTTGGTGCGGCGGCACGGCACACGGCTGCCAGGTGTCCTTTCCTGCCGCATCTGCGGCACACCGATGCCTTGAAGGGGCAGTCGGGTCTTTGGTGGGCCCCTCCGCAACCTAGGCAGCTACCGGGGTTTTGCTGAGGTGTGAATGCGCGATTAGGCAAGCGCCCGGTCACCCTCATGCAGTCCCCTTGGTCTTCATCCTCTATCTCGTCTAGCGGCGCTATCATGTCTACTAGACATGCTTAATGAGTGGGGAAAAGAGGAGTGCGAGCGCGGCCCATGTCAGACGTGAAAATCTCTGACAATTCCGCCGCGCGGGCTTCTTCCACCGCTTGCTCGAGAGTCAGGGCAGTTTTAGAGACCAAGCGGAGCTTTAGGCGGATGTCTTTGACGCCGTACACGAACTGCTCCAGTAGAGATTCCTCCAGGAAGCCTGCGGGGAACTTGCAAGGAATTGCGGTGGCTCTCAGTTTCTGGAGGAACTCAGCTACAGATTGCTGCGGTTGTTGCACACATTGCCTGAATGCGTAGCGATGTGCTATGCGAGATGGCACAGGCGCGTAGTGTGCTCTCAAGCGGCCCAGGAGATCGTCCCACGGCACTTCGTGTACCGCTGCGGGGGCTGCTATGGTTCGAGCAGTGGCGAATAATTCTGGACTGCCACACTGGAGGAAGAGGCTCAGCTTCCTTGCTGGTGCGAGTTCGCCGTAATCACTTGCGATCATGAAACACTCGAAGCGTGCTAAGAAGGAAGCCCATTGCTCCTTCATCGGATCGAATGGCGCGAACGGTGGCATTGTCGCCATGGTGCGGCTGTGGTGGGCGCTCTGCACTTGTATAGTCAAAGCTTCATTCCTCGTTGAGCCTAACGACAAGGCCTGAATCCCACCTTCGTCGCCAGTGTTAGATTGACAAAGGAGTCCGACTCAGGCATGGTCAATCAACAGGAACATTTATTCAGCAACTATTTACAATGCACAAGAATCACTACTGGCAAGGCTTCCCCGTCTGACAGCCCTTTATATAGGCTTTCAGACAGGAACCCTTGCAGCAAGCTAGCTGCAACATTGTATCTGTTTTCTAGACAGTCTCCTGCCGGCTCCGTTCCGGAATGTGGTGACTCAGAGTTCACCAGACTTGCTGGCACGGTTGTAAACCTGAGGACTTAACACAAACAACCCAAACCATATGTGGTGGACATGCAATGAGGCAAAAAGATATTGGAAAATGATAACAATTATGGCTGGAACAAATTGTGGGAGATCAAATTTTGTTCAAACCAGATATTTTTCTCCTAGGCATAATCCCAGAGGGGTATAAGAAAGATCTAGTACATATATAATTAGATAATTATCTAATTATACATGTACTAACTGCAGCGTGTATAACTTATTCGCAGTTTTGGGAACAAAGAAAATACCCCATCAGAGTTAGATACAGTATATTTAGGAAAATGTTGGCCTGTGAGGAAGCAGATAGGCTCACCCTTGAACTAAAAAATAAAGGGGAATCAGAATATTTTGAAGTTTGGAACAGATTTTATTATTGACTAGCTATACCCGGCGTTGCTGTGGCCCAGTCTGGTTAAATGGCCAACCAATCTGTGTGTAGATCTACACCTGCACACATACACCCAACCACCATATAAGCCCCAACCTACCTACCTACTGTATTTCTCTCTCTCTCTCTCTCTCTCTCTCTCTCTCTTTCTATCCCTCTACCTACCTACTGTATTTCTTTCTTTCTCCCTCTACCTACCCTACCTATTGTATTTCCCCCTCTCTATCCCTCTACCTACCTACCTACTATATTTCTCCCTCTCTATCTATCCCCCTAATCTACCTACCTGCCTACCTACTGTATTTCTCCCTCTCTGTCTATCCCTCTGCCTACCTACCTACCTACCTACCTACCTACCTACCTACCTACCTACCTACCTACCTACTGTATTTCTTTCTTTTTCCCTCTACCTACCTACCTACCTACCTACCTACCTACCTACCTACCTACTGTATTTCTTTCTTTTTCCCTCTATCTACCTACCTACCTACTGTATTTCCCCCCCTCTATCCCTCTACCTACCTACCTACCTACTGTATTTCTCCCTCTCTGTCTATCCCTCTACCTACCTACCTACTGTATTTCTTTCTTTTTCCCCTCTATCTACCTACCTACTGTATTTCCCCCCTCTATCCCTCTACCTACCTACCTACCGTATTTCTCGCTATCTATACACCTACCTACCTACCTATGGTATTTCTGCCTCTCTGTCTATCCTTCTACTTACCTACCTATTGTATTTCTTGCTTTCTCCCTCCACCTACCTACCTACCTACCTACCTACCTACCTACCGTATTTCTCCCTCTCTATCTATCCCCCTATCCACCTACCTGCCTACCTACTGTATTTCTCCCTCTCTGTCTATCCCTCTACCTACCTATCTACTGTATTTCTCCCTATCTATCTATCCATCCCCCCAACCTATGTACCTACCTACCTACCTGCCTACCTACCTACTATATTTCTTCCTTTCTCCCTCTACCTACTTACCTACCTACCTACCTACCTACCTACCTACCTACCTACCTACCTACCTACTGTCTCTTTCTTTCTTTCTTTCTTTCTTTCTTTCTTTCTTTCTTTCTTTCTTTCTTTCTTTCTTTCTTTCTTTCTTTCTTTCTTTCTTTCTTTCTTTCCACCTACCTACCTCCCTACCTCCCTACCTACCTACCTACCTACCTACCTACCTACATACCGACCTTATTTCTGCCTCTCTATCTATCCTTTGGGGGTCATCTAGTCCAACTCCCTGCTAGGCAGGAAGCCCTATACCCATGATGGCGAACCTATGGCACGGGTGCCACAGGTGGCACACGGAACCATTTCTTAGGCCCCTCGAGGCATTGCCCTGTCAGCTTCAGTTTGTATGTGTGCCCTGGCCAGCTGATTTAGGCCTTCTTTTGAGGCCATTTTTTGCCTTCTGGAGGTGGGGGAAGGCTGTTTTCTCCCTCCCCAGTCTCCTATAAACCATCTGGAGCCTGGGGATGACGTAAAAAGCATGCCAAATGCAGGGGGTCTTGCACATAGCATTATGGATGTGACACACCTGTGCACATCGCCCCTGCACTCTCCCTGCTATTGGCACGTGAGCCAAAAAAGATTAGCCATCACTGCCCTATACCATTTCAGACTAATGGCTATCCAACATCTTCTTGAAGACTTCCAGTGTTGGGGCATTCACAACTTCTGGAGGCAAGTTGTTCCACTGATTAATTGTTCTAACTGTCAGGAAATTTCTCCTCAGTTCTAAGTTGCTTCTCTCCTTGATTAGTTTCCACCCATTGCATCTTGTTCTGCCCTCAGGTGCTTTGGAGAATAGCTTGACTCCCTGTTCTTTGTGGCAACCTCTGAGATATTGGAAGGCTGCTATGCTGTCTCCCCGTCCCTCTTTTATTAAACTGTATTTCTCCCTGTCTCTCTATTCCCCTATCTACCTACCTACTGTAATACAATAATACAATAGCAGAGTTGGAAGGGACCTTGGAGGTCATCTAGTCCAACCCCGCTGCTCAAGCAGGAGGCCCTATGCCGTTTCAGACAAATGGTTTTCCAGTCTCTTCTCTCTTCAATGTTGGGGCATCCATAACTTCTGGTGGCAAGATGTTCCACTGGTTAATAGTTCTCACTGCCAGGAAATTTGCCCTCAGTTCTAAGTTGTTTCTCTCCTGGATTAGTTTCCACCCATTGCTTCTTGTTCTACCCTCAGGTGCCTTGGTGAATAGCTTGACTCCCTCTTCTTTGGCGCAACCCCTGAGATATTGGAAGGCTGCTATCATGTCTTCCCTAGTCCCTCTTTTATTAAACTGTATTTCTCCCTGTCTCTCTATTCCCCTATCTACCTACCTACTGTAATACAATAATACAATAGCAGGCTGCTATCATGTCTTTCCTAGTCCTTCTTTTCATTAAACTGTGCTGTCAGATGGGTGATTCTTTGTAACAGTTTGGTTCAGTTCGTATTAAACAGTTTAAAGCAGCTGCCTGGCTCCATTTTTTTTACCTCAGAGAACAGTCCTGAGCAGAATTCCCCCCCCCCTCTATGGGCCACCTGGGAGTTTGCTATCCTCTGTGCCTTTTTGGCCCCAAGAGGCCGCCGTATGAGGCTTTTCCAACACTGGCAGTTGAAAAGCAGTTTGATGGGCGTGGCTACAGGGATGTTAAATCACATTTCAGTGAGTACATTTTTTTGTGTGTCATTTGTACACAACACACGTGTGCTAGGCACAAAATGATTTGGTATTCTATTATCCGAAGTGCTTCGCTACGTTGTGTGAAAGTTTCGTTTAAATCGGTCTGGTACTTTTTGAGATTAGTGGATTCGTACAAACTATTTTACATTTTTATTTATATAGATATATGACAAGGTGAAAAAACTGGAACAAACTGTAAATAATGTGATTGGATAGAAGAATAGATAATGTGCTAAGTAGGCTAAGAGTTATTGGATGCGATTATCTGTATCAGTGGTGGGCTTCAAATTTTTTAGAACCTACTCTGTAGGTGTGGCCTATTTTGTGGGCGTGGCTTGGCAGTCATGTGACAGGGTGGGAGTGGCTACCTTTTAAAATGTGGTGAAACTCATTTAACAACGCTCTTGCTTAGCAACCAAAATTTTGGACTCAATTGTGATGATAAATTCTTTCTTTCTTTCTTTCTTTCTTTCTTTCTTTCTTTCTTTCTTTCTTTCTTTCTTTCTTTCTTTCTTTCTTTCTTTCTTTCTTTCTTTCTTTCTTCCTTCCTTCCTTCCTTCCCTCCCTCCCTCCCTCCCTCCCTCCCTCCATCCCTCCTTTCCTTTCCTTTCCTTTCCTTTCCTTTCCTTTCCTTTCCTACCCTTTCCTTCCCATTGGGTCACTGGCAGCGGTGGGCCAGATTTACTTCCAGGTACGCCGGTGGAACCCCCTCTCACCGGTTCTCTATATTTCACCAACCGGCTCTCGCAAGTAGGTGCGAGCCTGCAGAAACCCACCACTGATCTGTATGCAATGTGATTGTATGGTCACTACGATTTTGCGGTGCTGCACTGTTTTAAATGTAAAAACAATAAAAATATATTTTAAAAAAAGATGAACAAAGTGAGTTGTGTATTGCTTGTCATTTTACATAGCAGATCAATGGAATTGTAATGAACATTTAACAGCAAGGATTGTTATTTAACAAAAATTAAATGTAAGCTAACTTAAGATGTGGGAAAATTGAGGGCGAACATGAAACATACTTATAATGGAAAATTATTGACATTATAAGGACAGGACAAAAAATTTGGGGTATGTAATGATATATAACTATATAATATTATGATGAGAATAGCTGGGAATTGTAACCAGCTCCACATTCCAGCCAAAAATAAGTTGGAGGGGGTGGGCGGGTTAAAAATATAATTGATATATATGTATACTTTATTTCTTTCAAAAGAAGAAGAAGAATATATGTTAAAATTAAAGAGGTTCTTTGAAATGAAATTATAAATACCATCAACATAAAATGGAGCTTGCTCAGAGGCTAAAATACACCAAGTAAAGGAGATGAAGAGTGAAGAAGAGAGGAGAGAGGTAAGGAAAGAAGAGAGGGTTAGGAGAAAGGGCAAGGGGGGGAAGAGGAGGAGAGAAAGGAGTGGAAAGGGGAGAGAGGAGAAGGAGAGAAGTAGGGGAAGTAGAGAAGAGAAGGATGTCAGAGGAAAGAAAGGAGGTAGGGAGGAGGAGGAGAGAGGGAGAAGAAAGCGATGGATAGGGTACAAATATGGTGTATGGAGAGCAGAAGAGTCAATAATCATTTTGGGGGATTGATGGTAAGACAATTGATGTAAATATTTAATAGTATAAAATAATGTTGGTTATGTAATTGTATACATGTGGTTATTTGTTATGAAAATGAAAAAATAAAAAACTTTTTAAAAGGTTGGAGAGGAGAGCGGAAGGGAGAATAGAATAGAATAAGGAATAGAAGAGAGGAGAAAAGAATAGAATAAGGAATAGAAGAGTATAAAGAAGAGAAGAAATAAGGAATAGAAAAGAATGGAATTGAATTGAAGGGAAGAGAAGAGAAGAGAGGAAAGGAGAGGAGAGGATAATGAGGAATAGAAGAGAATATAATAGAAGAGAATAATGAATAGAAGAGAAGAGAATAAGGAATAGAATAGAATAAAATAAAATAGAAGAGAAGAAATCTGAAAAACCAGGTAAGGGAGAGATTGGCATGGAGAAGTCCTATCTTTGTGGCTGCTAAAGGTCTATGCTGACTTGGTAGCACACAACCAAGCAATATCTTAGCTTAAACCACCTGAATAAGCTGATATTGTCACCTCGTTTGGAAAACGCAAGTCCTCCCGTGGCTGGCTCAAATAAGCAGATCTCCGCCAGATTTCTGCCCTTGCATAGTTTGTGAGTTCCATCCCAGGTAGAGGCAGATATAGGGTCTCCTGTTTGGGCAGGGAGTTGGACTAGATTACCTGCAAGGTCTCCTCCAACTCTGTTATTTCTATTCTTCAAGAGAGTTTCCAGCCGAGGACTTAGAGAGGGAGGAAGAGAAAAGAGAAGTAGAAGGAATTATGGAGGAGAAGACGGGAAGGGAAGAGAGGAGAAAGAGAAAGAAGGAGAAGGAATGATGGAGAAAGAGAAGGAATGATGGTGGAGGAGACATGAAAGGAAGAGAGGAGAGAAAGATAAAAAGAAAGAGAAAGGAGAAGTAGAAGGAATGGTGGTGGTGGTGGAGGGAGACCCACCTTCTCCAGCTCTTAAGACTCCCTGGTCCCCGGCTGGCCAGGCGCTCCAGGGCTTGTAGTCCCAACCGGGAGTGACCCCCAGGAGGCCGCCCCGAGGAGGAGCCCCGGACCTGGCTCCTGTCCTCTCCGAGGGCTCTTACAAAACCTCGGGAACTTCCAGCCGCGACTCAGAAGCCGCCAAACCTCGGTCGCCCGCCCGCCCGAGGCTCTGCAGAAACGCTCTCAATGGGAGACCCGATCCTGGGATGGGCGCTGGAAACGTGGGCTCTCGCCCTGCTGCTCCTGGCCCTGCTGATGCTGTAGGTGGGGGGGGGGGCGTGGGGGGGAGAGCAAACCAGGGGGGACGCCTCTCCCCGGAGTGGCAGGGCAGGGGCTCCAGGGAGGGGCGCTTTCGAGCGAGATTCGAGCGCTCGGTGTCTTAAAAGCGGAATTTCGAGCCGGGTTTTTTATTTTATTTTATTTTATTGTAGTTCTGTAAAGTTGTGACTTGATTTGATTTGAAACTCGCCCTCTGGGACTAATTAATAGCTAACAACGCCACTCTCTCTATGTCAGCCCTGTTAGCCAGATTGCACTAGGAAATCAACAGAACTTTATTTATTTTTATGGAGATCAGTTGTGAGAAGAGGTCATTGCAAGTCTTGTGGTGCTGGATTGTCTCCCGCCCTCCCGTGTACAACAGGGAGGGGTTTCCCTGGGCTAGGCTTGGACCAAGTCCTACCTTCTTTTCCAGACTTCAAAGTCCAACCTTTCTTTCCGGACTTAAAAAAACCCCACTTTTCTTCCCCTTTACCTGGGAAACAGTTTCTGCGTTAGCTTCATCAAGATCATCTTCCTCATTCTGTAAATCTCTAGGGCATTTTTGCTGCCCTTCAAGGTGGGGACGGTGGATTCTGATCTTCTCGACCTGCCAAGTTTTCCTTGTTCAGATCCCTCTGCCATTAGAAAGTTAGAATAACAGACTTGGAAAGGACCTTGGAGGAGGTTGTCTAGTCCAATCAGTTGTCCAATCTCTTCTTAAAAACCTAAGGTGATGGAGAAGGGAGGGAGGGAGGGAGGGAGAGAAGGAAGGAAGGAAGGAAGGAAGGAAGGAAGGAAGGAAGGAAGGAAGGAAGGAAGGAAGAAGAATAGTAGAGTAATAGAGCAGGAAGAGACCTTGGAGGTCTTCTAGTTCAACCACCTGCTTGGGCAGGAAACCCTATACCACTTCAGACAAATGGTTATCTATCTCTTCTTTAAAACTTCCATTGTTGGAGCATTCACAGCTTCTAGAGGCAAGTCATTCCACTGATTAATTGTTCTTGCTGTCAGGAAATTTCTCCTTCATTCTTGGTTGCTTCTCCCCTGGATGAGTTTCCATCCTTGCTCTGCCTGATTATCCCGCTGATGTTTTTTTGTTTTGTTTTGTTTTCCAGTTATGGGATCTGGCCATATAATTTCTTTAAGAAGTTGGGAATTCCTGGCCCAAGACCCCTGCCTTTTATCGGAAATTTGCATGAATATAAAAATGTGAGTGTGTTGTACTATTTCGTATCCTAGTAGCTTGTAGGGAAACCCAATGAGTTTGGGTGAAAAGGAGTCATTCGTTTTTTTCCCTAAATTGTGGGGGATATTTTGACTTGTGTCAGGAGCGGTGCAGTGGCCTAGACGTGGTGCCCTCGCCTCACAATCAGAGGCTGTGAGTTCAATCCTAGGTCGAGGCAGATATTTCTCTCTCAGCGCATAATGAGAATATATCTGCTGAACAAAACTCTGCATGGGCAACAGGAAGAGCATCTGGCCATTAAACACTCTGCTAGCTCCATTCAGTTGCCCAGACTCCACCCTGCAAGATATTATGGGGTCATTAAAAGAGGATGGCGATGATTGTGACTTGTACCACCTCTTCTTGTCCTCCTCAAAAGAAGATCCAGGAGAGTAAAGGGCTATTAGTACAGCTAGTCCTTAACTTAGGACCATTCACTTCAGTTGTAAGTTGAGGACTACCTCTAAAGCCATCTGCCTTTCTTAGAATTCCTTGGTCTTCCTTGTCCATGTATTGAGTTAACCATAAACATCACATCAATAGAGACTCAAGATTTACAGATTGAAGCATTTTTAACAGCT
The DNA here is from genome assembly GCA_039707465.1 of Rhabdophis nuchalis. NCBI lineage: Eukaryota > Metazoa > Chordata > Lepidosauria > Squamata > Natricidae > Rhabdophis > Rhabdophis nuchalis. The sequence continues at coordinate 34,839,196 of CM077651.1, read as the reverse complement.
TCTTGAACTATTCCAAACTTTGTTGGAGAAAGGATTGCATTGCCAAGTTTTCACAGATCTCCTTCTTTTAATTCAACAGGGTATTTTTAACTTCGACCAAAGATGCTTTGAGAAATATGGCAAGATCTGGGGGTAAGTCATATGTCGGCAGTGGTGGGATTCAAATAATTTAACAACCGGTTTTCTGCCCTAATGACTGGCTGGGTAGGTGTGGCTTGGTGGTCATGTGACTGTGTGGGAATGGCCAACTCAATGTCAATCTCATCAGTGGGAATATCGCCTAACTGTTACAATTTAATAAGGGTTAACTGGAGAGACAGTTCTTGTAAGCAGAAGGCTAGAAGCAACACCAGAATGTTTCCTTCCTGCCTTCCTTATAGGATTAGCCCTGCAAAGTAGAAAAAAACCCAAAAAGTGATTCTTCCAACAACCGATTCTCCAGACTATTTAGATAGTTTAACAACTGGTTCTCCCAAATAGGTGCAAACCGGCTGAATCCCAACTTGCCTGTCGGAATGTCACACACCACTTTAGATACCAATAAAAGCTACCAATATCTTTAACTCAGGGTTGAAGTGAAGGGTCCTTAGTGCTTTCTGAGCTTGCTTGTTTTCTTGCAAATGTTTCATGACCCAACTAGGGAATATCTTCAGTGCTAGAAGGAATGGGGTTTGTGGAGAGAAGGAGGAGGAAGAGGAATAATAGGAAGGTTGTAGGATCCTTGGTGTTTTCTGAGCTTGCTTGTTTTCTTGCAGACATTTCATGACCCAACTAGGGAACATCATCAGTGTTAGACTGCAATAAAACAAGCCAGCTCAGAGAGCACCAAGGAGCCTCTCACATCCCTTTTTAGCAGAGAACCAAACATCAGGACAATGTTTTCTGCTTGGCCAATTGTTCAGCTGGAAAATAGGAAGCCTTGATCATGTCTTCTTAAAGCCTACATTTCAAAACACCTTTTTATTTTGACAATTAGAATATTTGAAGGCCGGCAACCTGTGATGGCCATTATGGATTCCACCCTCATTAAAACCATCATGGTCAAAGAATTCTATACTTATTTCACCAATCACCGGGTAGGTATCCTAACTTGAGATTGTGAGAACTTCACTGGGGCTGAGAAATAGAAGGCCTGCAAGGGAACTTTGAAGACCAGGCCACATATTGTGCTTTGGGTGTTAGGCTGGCCCTGGGGAGACTGGGTCCAATGTCTCCCTCAATCCTGGAAGCCTCCCGGGTGACTTTGGGCCAGTCACTCTTTCTCAACTGAAACTGACATAACTGTTGTGGAAGAACATATATTTGTTCTTGCACAAATATGTGAACTATATTTGCCATCTTGAATTCCAGAACAGTAGTAGATATCTGTCTATCCGACAGAACACAGATAGACAGATGATAGAGAAGATGAGATAGATGATAGACAAACAGACAGACAGACAAATGAGATAGATGATAGATATGTATAGATAGATAGACAGAAGAGAAAAGACAGACAGACAGACATAGATGAATAGATGGATGGATGGATGAAAGATAGATAGATAGATAGATAGATAGATAGATAGATAGATAGATAGATAGATAGATAGATGATAAATGGATGGATGGATGGATGGATGGATAGATAGATAGATAGATAGATAGATAGATAGATAGATAGAATCGTTAAGAAGACAGCAAATTGAAAAGAAAGGACCGAGAAGAAGAACATGAGGCATTTCTGTTTTTATTTTCTTGATATTTCACCTTATTCAGGACTTTGGTTTGAAAGGAAATATGGACTCAATCATAACCCTCGCCGTTGATGAACAATGGAAGAGGATTCGCAATGCCTTTTCTCCCACTTTCACCAGCGGGAGGCTGAAGGAGGTAAGACTTCTTGAGGATTCTTGCCTGAAGAAAACCCAGCTTGCCCTTACACATTGTCAGTGGTTGATTTTAAACAAAGTCTGCCTTATTAGCATAGAGGAAGCCTCCATAGCTAGATCATGGAAGCTTCACCTGATTTGAAATGTTTCGCATAGTGGGAACCAGCCATGGCAACTTCAAGACTTGTGGAGTTCAACTCCAGAATTCCTCAGCCAGCAAAGCTGGGAGTTGAAGTCCACAAGTGTTAAAGTTGCCAAGGTAGGATATGGAGACCCCTGGTCTGGCACCCTGGTTGATCTCCTTACAGTCTCTGAAATCTCTGAAATCCACCTGTCCTAAAAGGAAAGGCCACATGGCCAAGAATATAAATCTTATTCTGGATTGCCTAACCCTGTTAGCTCCATAGAATTCTGAGGATCCCGTGGCAGGACATGCCAGACACAGAAGTCCTCTCCAGAGCAGGCCTTGCCATCACTTCACACATTGCTGATGAAAGCCCAGACATGCTGGGCAGGCCATGTTGCAAGGATGCAAGACCATCGCATCCCCAAACAGCTCCTCTATGGGGAGGGACAAAGGAAGTGATACAAAGACACATTGAAAACTTCCTTCAAGTCCTGGAAATTGACATCACCTTCTGGGAAACCCTGGCACAAGACTGATCAACATGGTGCATGCTGATCCACCAAGGCTGCCAAACATCTGAGGACAGAAGAACAACCATCACACAAGAGAAGGAACCATTGCACAAAGCCAGAGCTGCAAATGCTGCAACAATGTTACCCACACATGTCTGCCCAACATGTGGCAGAACATTCCGTGCCGGTAGAGGCCTTACCAGCCACCTGTGGACACATAATGGACAGCCCACAACCTGTTAGATGTCAAAGTCCTCTTTGAACACGATGAACGAACATCATCATCTTTTCAAAAGCCTCTTTTTTATTATTGATTTTCATCCTAACCTTCTAAGCCCTCCTTGGAGTAGGTATATAAAAACCTTGGGCTAAATTACTCCACCTTTCCTATATCAAAGTAAGGTTGAGCCTCCTGGACATGCTGGGATTCCAACTCTCAAAATGTCCAATTATCATGGCAAGAGAACGTCTAATGGGAAAAGGTTTTCACGAGTGTCATTTTCTTTTACCTGTAATTAATTATTTCCAGAATTGGGAGGGATCTGGTTAGCATAGGTTTTCTTCCAGCATTGGAATGATGGAGCTTTGCAAGTTCTCTCTGAAAATAAGCTGAGTTCTGCTCATCTTTATAAATCTTAGCGGACTTTCATAAGTAGCCAACATCAGAGTTTGTTGCAGAAATCAAATCCAGAAAGCACGCACAGGTAACTGATTCAGCAGGATTCATTAATTTCTCTTTATAGATAATATAATACATGAAGTAAACATATAATACCAACAGCTGGTTCACAGGCAGAGGAGAGAAGAGTTGTTTCATTCCAGAGTTGCAGACAGACTAGATTAGTTTCAGAGATAAGAGCTTAATACAAACAAAGATAACCTCTATATAGGGCTTAACCCCTATATAGAGGTTATCTTTGTTTGTATTAAGCTAAGCCTAAGCCATGCCCAGGCTCCTTGCTGTCTCAGCTCCCAAACAGTCAGCCCTCATTGGCTGACTTAGTTGCTATGCCTATACATTGGCTGACCTTTGTTACCATGTCCTATTCCAGCCAGTCCCCAATGGCTGACCTGTTGTTATGTCCTATTCCAGTTCATGAATATTCTGACAGCCAACCTTTGTCTGTTGTTATGATCCATGAACCTCAATGAATGGAATCTCGTTTAGTATTGTGCTGTGCTCAGTGCTTAAAACAAATGAAGAAACAGACATCAAGTCCACAAGTTATGAAATTTAAGATTATAATAGGTGCATTTTAAATAGGTTTGAGAAGTTTCACATGAAAGCAAGTAACTCAGGTTGAAGTTGTTTAGCATTTAGTGGTTTAAAAATGGTTGTCTAAGCTGACTTTCTTTCTTTCTACAAAATGTCTTCAGCATCTTGTCCATTGTTCTTCCTTTCAGATGATGCCTATCATCAACCATTACAATGAAATCCTGGAGAAGAACATTCAGAAGAAACTGGAGAAGGATGAAATCATAGATGTGAAGCTGTGAGTAATATCTGTGAGATTGGCTAGGGAGCATCCCTTTGCTAAGGGTGGGCGAAACGCAGATGTAGGGGTTTTTTAGTTAAAAGTCTGATTCGGGTTTTAGGGGGTCTTAGGGTGGAGGGTGGGGTGAGTCAGGCTGGGGGTGGGAATGTTATTAGGTCGGTGAGCAGAGTGGAGAAGGAAGAGAAAGGGTCCATTAAGAGGGGGGAGACACAAGCCGTTTCCATTGAGGGTCTAGCCATCAAGACAGTCGTAGGGACGGGTAGATGCGAGGGGAGACAGGTTTCTCTTTCCCGGTTGGGGGCACAAGGCCATTGCTTACAAGCGGTCAGATGCCACAACCTCCGCAGGCTAGGTGTTCAGGGATTACAGAGCTAGGGCCCAAGGCTGATGTTTTGCAACACCAGGTTCATGGTCAACAAAGCCCCCCTCGTCCACAACCTTGTGTCGGAGGGGGAGCCGGACCTGATGGGAATAGCGGAGACCTGGCTGGGCCACGAGGGAGGACTTCCCCTCGTAGAAATGTGCCCGCCAGGTTACCACACTTTTCATCAGCCACGGGCCCTAGGCAGGGGTGGAGGTGTAGCGGTTATTGTTAGGGAAAGTCTTGAGCCGAGAGAGACCACTGTACTACAGACCACCGGCTGTGAGTCCCTCTGTGTGAAGTGGGGCCTAGGGAGGCAGTTGGGCGTGCTGATTGTATACCTGGCTCCCCGCTATGTAACAGCAGCCCTGCCCGAGCTCCTTGAGGTGATCGCCGAGATGGCGGTTGAGACCCCCAGACTGGTTGTCATGGGGGACTTCAACCTGCCATCGGTAGGCAAATCATCAGAGGCAGCTCGGGAGTTCATGGCCTCCATGACAGCCATGGACCTGACCCAAGTAATTCGGGGCACCACGCATGAAGGAGGACACACGCTGGACTTAATTTTTGTTTCTGGTCAGTGGAAGAGTGATCTGGGTATAGGGGACGTAGCCACCATACCCCTGCCATGGTCAGACCACTCACTTCTCCAGCTCAACTTTCCAATCGCCACACCCCACCGCGGGGAGGCGGAACCGGATTCACCTATATGGTTCCGCCCCAAGCGCCTGATGGACCCGGATAGGTTCCAGACGGTGCTTGGGCCATTACCTGTATCCTTGACCCATGCCCCGACAGAGGACCTGGTGGCCGCTTGGAATATGGCGGCCACGGGGGTCTTGGATCGGGTCGCGCCCTTGCGGCCTCTCCTGCGGCGACGAGTCACCCAGGCTCCCTGGTTTACCAAGGAGCTGAGGGGGATGAAGCGCCACAAGAGATGCCTAGAGAGTAGATGGAGATCCACACGGTCTGAATCTGACTGAACACAGGTGAGAGCCCATTTACGGACTTACCTTGTGGCATTGAGAGTGGCTAAACATCATCATTGTGCTACTCTCATCGCATCCGCAGATAACCGCCCTGCCGCCCTGTTTAGGGTGACCCGCTCCCTCCTTCAACAGAGGGCACGGGAAGCCCCTTTGCAGGGTAGAGCAGAGGAATTTGGGGAATATCTGCAGGATAAAATCGCTCAGATTCAGAGCGAGTTGGCCTCCGTAGAAAGTGGCCCAGTGGGCAGATCTTGAGACAGTTTTGTGGGAAGAGTTTGACTCTGTTACTTCTGAAGATATGGACAGGTTATGTGGGCGACTGCGAGCTACCACATGTTTATTGGACCTGTGTCCCTCCTGGCTTGTACTGGCATCCTGGGAGGTTACACGAGGCTGGCTCCAGGAGGTGGTCAACGCTTCCTTGAGTGAGGGGTTCTTGCCGGCCTCCCTTAAAGAGGCGGTGGTGAGACCCCTCCTCAAGAAGCCCTCTCTGGACCCAGCATTGTTGGTAAATTACCGTCCGGTCTCCAACCTTCACTTTCTGGCGAAGGTTGTAGAGAGTGTGGTGGCACAACAGTTTCCCCATCATCTGGAGGAAAGTGATTATCTGGACCCGCGCCAGTCCGGCTTCCGGCCCGGGCACAGCACCGAGACGGCATTGGTCGCGTTAGTGGATGATGTCTGGAGGGCCAGAGATGGGGGGTGTTCCTCCATCCTGGTCTTATTAGACCTCTCAGCGGCTTTTGATACCATCGACCATGGTATCATATTGCATCGGCTGGAGGGGTTGGGGGTGAGGGGCAGCGTGTTACGGTGGTTCTCCTCCTACCTCTCCGGTCGATCGCAATTTGTGTTGGCAGGAGGGCAGAGGTCGACCTCGAGACCCCTCACTTGTGGGGTGCCTCAGGGGTCGGTCCTCTCGCCTCTCCTGTTCAACACATATATGAAGCCGCTGGGCGAGATCATCCGTGGTTTTGGGGTAGAGTACCACCTCTACGCTGATGATACGCAGCTGTATATATCTACCCCAAACTACCCCAACGATGCTGTAGAGATGATGTGCCAGTGCCTGGAAGCCGTGCGGGCCTGGATGGGAAGGAACAGACTCAGACTCAACCCGTCCAAGACCGAATGGCTGTGGTTTCCGGAATCCCGGTACAACCAGTTGACTCCATCACTGGCCATAGGGGATGAACATCTAACCCCTGTGGACGGGGCACGCAACCTGGGCGTCCTCCTTGATGCACGGCTGTCCATGGAAGATCAAGTGACGGCCGTAGCCAGGAGGGCGTTTTACCAGGTTCGCCTGGTCCGCCAGTTGCATCCCCTATTGGACCGGGATGCCCTTTGCACAGTCACTCATGCTCTCATGACTTCCTTACTGGACTACTGCAATGCTCTCTACATGGGGCTTCCCTTGAGGTGCACTCGAAGACTTCAGCTTGTCCAGAATGCAGCCGCGCGGGCAATTATGGGAACCTCCAGGTTTTCCCATGTAACACCGCTCCTGCGCGAGCTGCATTGGCTGCCTGTCGTCTTTCGGGTGCGCTTCAAGGTGTTGGTTAACATCTTCAAAGCGCTCCATGGCACGGGACCTAGCTATCTGCGGGATCGCATCCTGCCCCATACATCCCTGCGGCCGATTCGCTCCCACAGAGAGGGACTTCTCCGGGTGCCGTCCACTAGGTTATGCCAGCGGGCGACGCCCAGGGGAAGGGCCTTCTCTGTGGCGGGCCCGACCCTCTGGAATGACCTTCCCCCCGAAATCAGAACAACCACGGACCTCCGCTCCTTCCGTCAAAAATTAAAAACATACTTCTTCTGCTTGGCCGGCCTAGCGTAATTAAACTGTTTTTAGGGGTTTTTAGGGCTTAGTTTTAGTTTTTATAGGGGATTTTAGCGCAGGGTGAGTTTAATTCGTTTTGACTTGTATTCTGTATTCTGTTTGTGGTTTTTATTAGTATTTTAATTCCCTGTGCCCCGCCTCGAGTCCCTTTGGGGAGAGAGAGCGGGTTATAAAATTAAAATTATTATTATATTAATTATTATTATTATAACCACATGGATTCACATTTTCCATAATATGTGGTATTCCTCGTTCAGCTGTTAAGGATTGCCTGAGATTGAATATATCATGAGATGGCTTCTAATGGTTGAAACTTCACACTATGCTTCTCCTACATCCCTCCAGCATCTTTTCAGGCTACTGCTTGGATGTGGTAACCAGCATCTCATTCAGTGTCGACATTGATTCCCTCAACCATCCTGATGATCCTGTTGTTGTGCACATTAAGAAGTTCCTCAAATTTAACTTCCTCAACCCTGGTTTAATCTTATCTGGTAAGATATCTTGGTAGGTCACAAAGGCCTACAAGAACTTCTTACCCTAAATTAGCATCACCCAAGATCTAGTGATGAGTTAATCCAAGTTAATAGTGGTGACAGTAATTTAGGAATCTGGGTTTAGTAGAAGAAAGGTGTAGTGGCGCAGTGGTCAGAGTGCAGTACTGCAGGATACTTCTGCTGTCTGCCAGCTGCCTGCAATTTGGCAGTTCAAATCTCATCAGACTCCAGGTTGACTCATCCTTCCATCCTTCCGAGGTGGGTAAAATAAGGACCCAGATTCTTGGGGCAATATGGTGACTCTGTAAACTGCTTAGAGAGAGTTGTAAAGCAGTATATAAGTCTAAAGTGCTATTGCTATTTAGTAGCTGCTCAAGCTGGTAACTTTATTAAACACCATTTATTTATTTACTGACTGAAACAATTTTAGGTTGCCTCAGTCATGATTGTTCCCTTGTCATGTAACTACAATTTTGCTAGAATCTCTCTCCTCCACAAAGGTCATGGAGGCCACCTACTGGGTTTTCTTGTCGCTGTATTGCAGCTTGTTTGTGTTCACACAAAATGATTTGTTTGTTTTCTCCTCACCCCACATCTCCCCCCAGTCCTTTTCCCCTTCCTTATCCCAGTGCTGGAGAAACTCAACTTTACCATGTTTCCCGATTCTTCCGTGGACTTCTTCCTCAAGGTCTTCAAAAAAATCAAAGAAGATCGACAAAAGGGTCACACGGTCAGTCTGGGCTTTTTGTCTTATGCTTGCTCTTCTTCCGTAGTTCTTATGAGCTGGAATTTTGGGGGCTCAGTGTATGTTTGTGCATTCCAAGCAGGTTTCAGAACTTCTACTTGCATTTTCAACAGATTCTGATAAAGGAGAATATTTGTAGCTCAGGGTTGACTTGAAGGCTCCTTGGTGCTCTCTGAGCTTGGTTGTTTTCTTGCAGATGTTTCATTATTCCAAACTAGAGTAACATCAGTGTTAGAAGGGAGTTGGGTTTGTGATTAGGGTGAGGAAGTGGAGCAGATAGAGGAGAACCTTGGCACTCTTTGAATTTGCCTGTTTTATTGCAGACATTTTCATGACTCAACTGGGTAACTTCATCAGTGTTAAAAGGGAGTGATATTTGTGGATATTTGAGGAGGAAGAAGAGGAAGAGAAGGAGGAGGAAGAACTATGGAGTCCTTGATGCTCTCTGAGCTTTCACTCATTTTATAACACCCTCAGAGCTATGATGATAAGGAAACCACCCTCCCTTCTAGCACTGATGATGTTCTCTAATTGGGTCATGAAACATCTGCAAGAAAACAACCAAGCTCAGAGAGCACCAAAGACACCCTTTATAAGTCTGCAGTGGGCAATTGGACCCATCAATAACAGTTCCATCTCCTTAATGACAGTTTTTCGGTCTCTCTACCATTTCAGAACCGAGTTGATTTTCTTCAGCTCATGATGGACGCACAAACTGCAGCCAACAACTCTGGGGATGCAGAGAAAGGTAAAGTTACAGATCTTGCTTTATACATACATACATACATACATACATACATACATACATACATACATACATACAATTCCAGTCCAGTCTTTTTAAAAAAAAACTCCAGTGATGGAGTGCCCACAATTTCTGGTGGCAACTTTTGATGTTTAATTGTCCCTTAGAAAGTTTCTCCTTAATACCAGGTTGCTTCTCTCTTTGGTTAGTTTCCATCCATTTCTTCTTGTCCTGCCTTTGGGGGCTTTGGAGAATAATTTGACTCCGTCTTCTTTGTGACAGCCCCTAAAATACTGGAAGACTGTTTTCATGTCACCTCTCAGTCTTCTTTTCTTTAGACTAGCCAGACCCAAAATCTGCAGGTGTTCTTCATATGGTTTAGTCTTCAGGACTTCGGTGATCTCAGTTGCTCTTCTCTGCACGATTTCCATAGCCTCAACATGTTTTTTGCAGTATGGTGACCAAAATTGGTTGCAGTATTCCATCGGTCTATCTCTGCTTTTCCTTTACTGTGCCATCATTCAATAGCAATAGCATTTCGGCCTATCTACTACCCCATAGTGATTTATAACCCTCTGTGGGTAGTTTACAATGTAGAAGAATTATTGGCATATGACCCCCAATAATCTGGCTACTCATTTTATTTATTAGAAGGATGGAAGGCTTAGTCAAGTGGAAAAACCACCTACTCCACAATGAGACAGAGACAGAGAGACAGAGAGAGACAGAGACACACAGACAGAGACAGACAGAAAGAGAGACAGAGAAAAAGAGAGACACACAGACATACACACACACATGCACACACACAGAAAGAGAGAGAGACACAAAGAGAGAGAGACAGAGAGAGAGAGAAACAGAGTGAAAGAGACAGAGAGAGGGGCAGAGACACACACACAGAGAGACAGAGAGCTGTTTAAAGTTCTTGATCAAAGGATTCGACCAGATATTCCTCAGCAAATCAGGCAGGGGAGATGTGGGCTCCCTCACATGAACTCTGTCTGACAAACCAATGCTGAGATCCTTTTGGATCAGAACCTCCCTGTGTGGGGTGGGTGAAGAAAGGGCAGCATCTCATCAGACCCAGAGGGAGTGCAACAGGTCCCTCGTAGGTCAGAGATTTGCCCTCTGAATTGGTGTCGGGGGAGGCAGCATGGCAACATGGCTGCACAAGAAGCTGCTGGCATGTAGGAGACAAAAAGCTTAGTAAGAATATTTAATTAACCCACTGGCATAAATCAGAATTTGGAAAAGGCAAAGAACCGTGAGAGAATAAATAATATCGATGGACAGATTATGGTTTTTGGCAGAAAGCAAGAAAGAAACAAAAGGAAAAATGGAGCCCAAGAAGAACTACTTGCCTTAAATCTGCGGGATCTGCGGGATCGGATCCTGCCCCATACATCCTCAAGGCCGATCCGCTCCCACAGAGAGGGACTTCTCCGGGTGCCGTCCACTAGACTCTGTCAGCGGGCGACTCCCAGGGGAAGGGCTCTCTCTGTGGCGGGCCCGGCCCTCTGGAACGACCTTCCCCCCGATATCAGGATGACCACTGACCTCCGCTCCTTCCGTCTCAAGCTAAAAACACACTTCTTCTGTCTGGCCGGCCTAGGATAGTCTCTCTGTCTTTGGGGTTTTTTAATGGGGTAGCACATTTTTAGCGAATTTTTAGCACAGGGTTGGTTTAATTGTTTTTTATGAAATGTATGTATTTTTTTGACTGTTTTTATTCTGCCTGTGCACCGCCCCGGGTCCCTGTGGGGAGAGGGTGCGGTTTAAAAATAAAATTATTATTATTATTATTAAAATTATTATTATTATTAAATAACTTGGAGACAGAAAGAAGAAAGCAAAGGAGTGACAAACCCATTCAAATACAAGCTTGATATTTGAATTTGGATTTGAAAAGACTGCATCTTTAAAAGAGATTAAGACGCTTTGTTCGAGTTTCTTCTAACATATCTTAAGCAACTCTAATTGATGAGAGGTGGAATGTAACAAGGGGAAAAATCAAGAAAAAAGTACTATTTTTTCACTTATAACCTAATCTTATCTGTGTAATGAATGTAATGTGAAACCTTGAGCAGGAAGTTTTAATTAACCAATTGTCATAATCAGAATTTGGAAAAAGCAGGAGGCAAACAGAAACATACCAAGGAGACTTGCTGTGTTTGAACTAATTCTAATTAATATATTTTAAGCAACTCTAACCAATGAGAGGTGGAATATGGACAAATATAAAACTGTTATGTGGAAAATACAAAGTAGAGGAGGAGGAGGAGAGAGGGAGAAGAAAGAGATGGATAGGGTATAAAGACAATGCATGGAAAGCTAGAAGTAAATTGAAAGTGCTTCAAGAATTGCCAGCCAGAGGAGGATTTGGGTTGCCAAAATGGGAGTTATAGCAATAGGCAGCAAACCTGATTTGGGTTAAAGATTGGATACTGTTGAGAAGGAAGCGGGTATTCACATTAGAAGGCCACGATCTAGGACAAGGGTGGCATTATTTTATGTGGAGAGAGAGGGGGAAAAACTGTACGCACTTTAAGAACCACTATCTTAGGAAAACCCTATTGGAAACCTGGCAGAGTGAGGTTTAAGTATTATTCAATGGTTCCGACCTGGGTTATTCCATTGGAGGCCGTGACACATTCAACATTATATAATAATAAAATACAACTGACTTACCAGGACCTTCTAGACCCTCTAGGGGAACTAAAAACGTGAGAGGATATGTCCAAGGCAGGCATAGAGATAGATTGGTGGGCTTATGCTCAAATAAAATCCAAAACCAGAAGAGATAAAGAGAAGGAAGGAATATATAGAACAACACAGGAATTGGATAAAATTTTATTGGGATCAGAAAAGAAACTATTGTCCAGATGTTATCAGTTTTTGATACAAGGATGGATTGGTGAGGAGGTAATTAAGGACTCCATGATCGCCTGGGGAAAGAATCTCGGGTCCTCTCCCGACCTGGATAAGTGGGATGAGATTTGGACCAAAAATATGAAGCTCACACTGGCAACCTCCTATAAGGAAAATATTTATAAAATGGTGTACTGCTGGCACCTTCCGCTGGCAAGGATTGCCAAAATGTACCCAGGAACATCCCCAGAGTGTTGGAAATGTGGAAATAAAAAAGGGACTTATTATCACCAATGGTGGACTTGCCCCCAAGCAGGCAAATATTGGTCAAAGATTAGGAAATTGATCATAAAGATTACAGATTATGCAGTTGAGATGAAACCAGAAGTTTTTTTTATTGGAAATGAAACCTGATAAAATAAACAAGGACAAATGGTATCTGACCCTCCACATTATTACAGCAGCTAGAATACTTTTTGCACAGGAATGGAAAAACAAGTTGCTACCCTCAGAAAGTAAATTGATCTGGAAAATCACAGAATGCGCAGAAGCAGACCGTCTAATGAAAATACTCAGGAACCAGAAGGATACAGATTATTACACCTGTTGGAATCTATGGTACAATTGGATGAAACACAGAAAAGGAAACCCAAAATAGTCCTGATTATTTTCTGGAAGTTATTGGTTTAATGAATCTACATTCAGACACGCTTGTTGCAATATATCGTTTGTGTAGGTGTAATGGAAAATCTGTCTTTTAAAAAAAAATGTAAATAAACTTATATTAAAAAAAAGACAGTGCATGGAGAGCAGAAGAGCCAATAATCGTTTTTGGGAGTTGATGGTAAGATGAATTGATGTAAATATTTAATAATATAATATAATGTATGTTATGTAATAGTATACACGTGGTTATTACGAAAATGAAAAAAATCCCACATTTAAAAATAAAAGTTCTTCATCACAACACATCCCCTGGATAACCGGGTTACCCTGAAAGCCACAAGTCAGTCTGTGCTGTTGTGTATGTTGAGAGTGAATGCAAAGTGGATGATCACAAGCTTCTGTGTTTTCCTTTCTCACCCACAGCTTTAACAGACAAAGAGATTTTCACCCAGTCACTGTTTTTTGTTTTTGGTGGCTATGAGCTCATCGGGATCTCCCTCAGCTTCATGTCTTATTGTCTGGCCATGCACCCTGACGTTCAAGAGAAATTGTACCAAGAGATCAATTACACTTTTCCTAATCAGGTAAGACTCTTTTTGGAGGGCTCTATGACTCTCTTGGTTGAGGGTGGATCGTTTTAGGTGCTGCCAGGAACAACCAGACTTACACATACAGAGTTCAAGCTAACTGCTTTATAATTAGGCATGCTCAAACTATGACCCAGGGGCTGGATACGGCCGCCAATGCAAAGTATCCGGCTCATGCAGTGGTGGGATGAAAAGCAGCTGCCAGCATGTAGAGAAGTGCTTTAAAAGTCTTTAAAAACAGTCTTTCAGATGTTTTTTATAGCCACGTGATCCATTAAAAGTCATTAAAAGTCTCTAAAAGACTTTAAAAACAGTCTTTCAGATGTTTTTCATAGCCATGTGATCCAGGACCAATGGGTGAGTAGGAGAGGGGGTGGTGCCAGCTTGCAAAGCAGCTGTCAGCTTGTAAAGTAGTGCTTTAAAAGGCTTTAAAGATTTAGATTTAGATTTTATTGCACTTTTATACTGCTCCTCTCTCCCCAATGGGACTCAGGGCGGTGCACAGGGAAATTAAAAACCAAACATACAAACCATAATAAATACATACAAACGCTAAAATATAAATTAAATCCAGTAACCTGTGCTAAAAACGTAAATTAAAACTGATAAAAATTAAAACCACTAACTAAGTCTGTGAGGGGTTACCTCGAAGGTCTAAGCTAGGCCGGCTAGATGGAAAAAATGGGTTTTGAGTAATCGGCGGAAGAGGCGAAGGTCCGTGGTGGTATGAAGTTCGGGGTGTAGGTTGTTCCAGAGGGCTGGGCCCGCCACAGAGAAGGCCCTTACCATGGGGGTCACCAGCCGGCATTGCCTGGCAGACGGCACCCTGAGAAGGCCCTCTCTGTGGGAGCGGATCGGCAGGAGGGAGATGTGTGGTAGGAGGCAGTCCGGCAAATAACTAGGCCCCGTGTCATGGAGCGTTTTAAAGATGGTTACCAGCACCTTGAAGCACACCCGGAAAGCCACCGGTAGCCAGTGAAGCTTGCGCAGGAGAGGTGTTACATGGGAATGCCGTGAGGCTCCAAATATCCCCCGCGCGGCCACATTCTGTACCAACTGGAGCCTCCAGGTGCACCTCAAGGAGAGCCCCATGTAGAGAGCATTGCAGTAGTCCAGGCGGGATGTAACGAGCGCTTGAGTGACAGTGCGGAGGGCATCCCAGTCAAGGAAGGGGCGCAACTGGAGTACCAGGTGAACCTGGTAAAAAGCCCCCCTGGCCATGGCTGTCACATGGTCGTCCATGGACAGTCGTGAATCCAGGAGGATGCCTAAGTTGCGAGCCCTTTCCACGAGGGCTAGTAACTCGCCCCCGATGGCCAGTGATGGGGTCAACTGGCTGTACTGGGACGCCAGAAACCACAGCCACTTGGTCTTGGACAGGTTTAGTCGAAGTTTGTTACTCCCCATCCAGACCCACATGGCCTCCAGACACCGGAACATCACTTTGACGGCATTGTTGGTGTGGTTAGGGGTAGATACGTACAGCTGAGTGTCGTCAGCATACTGATTGTATTTTACCCCAAAACCACAGATGATCTCACCCAGCGGCTTCATATAGGTGTTGAACAGGAGTGGCGAGAGGACCGACCCCTGAGGCACCCCACAAGTGAGGGGCCTCGATGTCAACCTCTACCCTCCTGTCAACACAAATTGCGACCAACTGGAGAGGTAGGAGGAGAACCACCGTAACATGGTGCCTCCTATCCCCATCCTCTCCAGTCGATGCAATAGGATGCCATGGTCGATGGTATCAAAAGCCGCAGAGAGATCTAATAGGACCAAGATAGAGGAGCAACCTTTATCTCGAGCCCTCCAAAGATCATCGACTAACATGACCAATGCCGTCTCTGTGCTATGCCCAGGTCAGAAACCGGACTGGTGTGGGTCTAGATAGACAGTTTCCCCCAGGTGCCGGGGGAACTGCTGTGCCACCACACTCTCTACAACCTTCGCAAGGAAGTGAAGGTTGGAGACCGGACGATAATTTACTAACAACGCTGGGTCCAGGGAAGGCTTCTTGAGGAAGGGTCTCACCACCGCCTCTTTCAAGGCAGCCGGCAAGAACCCCTCACTCAAAGAAGCGTTCACTATTTCCTGGACCCAGCCTTGTGTAACCTCCCAGGAGGCCAGTACAAGCCAGGAGGGACACGGGTCCAATAAACATGTGGTAGCATTCAGTCGCCTCGGCAGCCTGTCCATGTCATCTGAGGTAAGAAAGTCAAACTCTCCCCATAATACGGTCTAAAGACCTGCCTCGGACGCTCCGCCTAAACTAATCTCATTGGAGGCCAACTAGTCCCGGATGTGAGCAATTTTATCCTGCAGATATTGTCCAAATTCCTCTGCTCTGCCCTGTAAAGGAGTTTCCCGCGGCCTCTGTTGAAGGCGGGAGCGGGTCAGTCTAAACAGGGCGGCAGGGCGGTTATCTGCAGATGCAATAAGAGTGGCGAGATAGCTACGTTTCGCCATTCTTATCGCCACAAGGTAGATCCTCAAGTGGGACCTTGCCTGTGTTCGATCAGATTCGGACCATGTGGACCTCCAAATGCTCTCTAGGCGTCTCTTGTGGCACTTCATCACCCTCAGCTCCTCAGAAAACCAAGGTGCCAGGGTGGATCGGCGCCGCGTGAAAGGCCACAAGGGCGTGACCCGGTCCAAGGCCCCCGTGGCCGCACTGTTCCATGTGGCCACTAGGTCCTCAGTCGAACCGCGGGTTAGGGTCACAGGTAATGTCCCAAGCTCCGTCTGGAACCTCTCTGGGTCCATCAGGCGCCTGGGGCGGAACCATCTTGGTATCTCTGGTTCCGCTTTTAAAAATGCTTTAAAAACAGCCTTTCAGATGGTTTTCACAGCCATGCGATCCAGGGCCAGTGGATGAGTAGGGAAGGGGCTGCTTTTAAAGTAGCACTTTAAAAGTGAGTGAGTGAGTTAGTGAGTAGGTGGGGACATGTGTTCACCTCTCTTAGCTTTTTCAAAATCAGCTGAAGTTGGCTAACACTAATTCAAATGCAACCGCAGTATAATGCCTGAAAGAGAATTCACCCACTGCTTTGACTCTTCCCATATATAAAGTACATCCATCAAATTGGTTGCTGAACAATTTTGGTGAATATTCAAGTGTGTATATACACATGCACAAGTGTGGCAAAAATCAAATCAGTTTGTGAATTCTCCTCCAGGCTTAAAAGACCTTTAGTCCTGTAATTCCACATAAGCAGGCCCACACTTCCCATTGAATTAGTAGCATATTTATGTTAGTTAAAATTGTTCTTCATTTTAAATATTGTATTATTTCAAGGGTTTTTTTGCACTACAACTGAAGATATGTGCAGTGTTCACAGAAATTTATTCATGTTTTTTTCCAAACTATTGTCTGGCCCCCAAATGTCTGAGGAACCATTATCCCTCCTTAATTCACCATTAGAGGCTAGGTGTGTTTTTGTGTTGATTCTCACCTTCTTCCACCTGCTTCCAATGTCTCTCAATGCCTGTCTTGGGGTTTTTAGTTGCAGTCTTAATTGGTGCAGTTCACAGTCCAGTTTATTGTCTGGTCATCTGAAACATATGATCAGGAGTTATTTTGAAGGAAATCCTGTTTATTTTATTCTTTTTTTAATGGCCTATTGCAGTGGTGGGCAAACTCGTTAGTCAAAAGAGCCAAATATCAACAATATGAAGATTGAAATTTCTTTTGAGAGCCAGAAGGTGTGGCCTGTTTTGTGGGAGTGGCTCAGCGGTCATGTGACCGGATGGGCGTGGCCAACTTGGAAAATGTGAAACTCACTTAACAATGGTCTTGCTTAGCAACCAAACTTTTGGGCTCAATTGTGGTCATAAGCTCTTTCTTTCTTTCTTTCTTTCTTTCTTTCTTTCTTTCTTTCTTTCTTTCTTTCTTTCTTTCTTTCTCTGTCCCACTTTCTTTTTTTCTTTCTCTTTCTGTTTTTCTTTCTGCCTCTCTCTCTCTGTATCTCTGTCTCTCTCTTCTTCGTCCGCCCATCTCTGTCACTCTGTGTATGTGTGTCTGTCTGTCTCTCATTCACTCACTTAATCAATCATTCTGTGTCGCTGTCTATCTTTCTCTCCCTCCCTCTCTCTGTCTCTCTCTGTCTCTCTCTCTGTGTCTGTCACTCTCTCTGATTCCCTCCCTCCCTCTATGTCTCTCTCTGTGTCTGTGCCTCTGTCTGTCTGTCTGTCTGTCTTTCCCTCCCCCCCTCGCAGAGCCTCCTCAGCCCCGGAAGTAGCCTCGTCTGCCTGCCCGCCTGCTGCGCTTGCTTGCTTGCTTGCTTGCTCGCTCACCCACCCACCCACCGGACGCCAGTTCCTTTCCACCACCCCCGCGGAGCCTCCTCAACCCCTGGAAGTAGCCTGGCCCACCCGCGTGCCGCGCTTGCTCGCTTGCTCACTCACTCACTGGATGCCGGTTCCTTCCCCCCTGGAAGTAGCCTCGCCCACCTACCCGCCCACCCGCCGCACTTGCTTGCTTGCTTGCTCGCCGCGCTTGCTCGCTTACTCGCTCACCCACCAGATACCAGTTCCTTTTCCCCCAGCTGCAGAGCCTCTGCAGCCCCTGGAAGTAGATGAGTGGCCGGCATGCCGGCTGGGGAAGCTATGGCTGCCTCTTTGGGCAGCCGCTATGCTTCCCAGAGGCTGAAGAGGCTCTGCGGGGGGAGGGAGGGAATTCGTGGCCAGTAGGGAGGGTTGCTGTGGTGGCGGCCAGGAGTCCCACAGTCGGTGAGGGTAGAGGAAGAGCCGCACTCGAGGGGCCAAAGAACCGCTTGTGGCTCGCGAGCCGTGGTTTGCCAACCACTGGCCTATTGTAAGGAGCCTGAAGCTGCTGTGTTGTAATGAAGTTAGGCAAGTGGCAAAAAGGTTTGTGTAGTTTTTCTCTTTTTTGGGGGGGGGGTCTTAAATAAATAGATTCCTTGGGTTGAGCAAGTACAGTAAGGACAAAGGCAAAATGAACTGCTAAATTGGCCATGCCCACCCAACCACACCCACCCAGACCCCAACAGTGTGAGGGACTGTGAATTGACCCCCTGTTCAAAAGGTTTGAGGACCCCTCTTATTATGTTCTGCCTATAGTACAGGAATCTCCCAACTCTAGCAGACAGCTCCTAGGAATAATTAAATAAAACTCCAAGGAACTGAAGTGAGATCAGCCTTAGATCTTTTGTGGTTGTGCAGTGACTCCAGGCTAGTTCCTCATTTGATCTCTCCTCCCTGCCAGGTTGGGGGCTTCCCAGGTATAGAAGATGTGTTCATCTAGAAGAGCAAAGACTCCACAAATGTATCTATATGCAGGTCATTTCTTTTATACTAGAATGCCATATTACTTTATTTGGTCTTTTTTTGGCCTTTTGTGCAGACCCCTCCCACCTATGATGCACTTCATCAAATGGAATATCTCGATATGGTGGTGAATGAAACTTTTCGCCTTTACACTCCGGGGTCGCGAGTTGACAGACTTTGCAAAAAGACAGTGGAAATCCATGGAGTGACCATTCCAGAAGGAACTGTGGTTATGATTCCCATGTACGTCCTACACCGGGCCCCTGAATATTGGTCTGAGCCGGAAGAGTACAGACCTGAGAGGTATGTTTTGAGGAACCCCATCATTTTGAAATCAGGTTAATAAGAGACACAGTGCCATGAGGACATCAGGGAGTAAAGTCTCAGTTGTAACTTCTCAAATGAGACACGGATCATTCTTTGATATCTACAAACTCACACAGGCCTTTTTTTATGATCCACATCCATAAACTGGATGTTGAATGTTTTAATCTTTAAAAACAGAAAGAAAGAAACTACAAGAAAGAACAAAACACAAAACATACATAACAATATAAAGTAATTATACAGCCTTCTGTATCAGCTTTCCTGTTTAGCTTTTATAATTCTCCATTCGGCCTTGCCTTCCTATTGCTTTAACCTTGTCCTATAATATAACAACAATAATACTAACATTTACTGTATAATAATATTGCTTATTTATATCACCATATATTTGCATTCTTTATTTTCTGTTTTGGCTTCTGTTTTCTAGCCACTTATAAATTTTATTCTATATTTTATAAAAATCCGATTCTTCTCTTTTTTTTAGTTCTATTGTCATTTTGTCCATCTCTGCACATTCAAGTATTTTTCTGATTGTAATTTCATCTGTGGGTGTATTAATTTCTTTCCAGTTTTGTGCAAAAGCAAGTGGCTGCAGTGAGCATGTGTATGACTATATATTGAATTTGTTTATTCATTTTTTGGTCTAGTAGTCCTAATAAGAATGCTTCTGGTTTCAGTTCTATTTTTCGCTCAGTAATTTCTTCCAGGCATTTCCAAATTTTGCACCATTACTTCCTTGTGATGGGACATGTCCACCACATTTGGTAGAATGTTCCAGGCTTGTGACTGCATCTCCAACATTTGGGGTATAAATTTGGGTACATTTTGGCCAATCTCGCTGAAGGCAAATGCCATTTATAAAACATTTTATAGAGGTTTTCTTTGTAAGCTACTGCCGTTGTAAATTGAAAATTTCTTTCCCATAGTTTATCCCATTTTTCTAACTCTATATTATGGCCAAAATTTCTTCCCCAGCTAATCATTACCTCCTTTACCATCTCTTCCTCCATTTTATATCTTAAGAAAAAATTATATAATCTACTAATCATTTTTCCTCCTGTTCCTAATAATGTTTTATCTAATTCCATTTGTTTCTCATGTATTCTGTGTTGTTCCCGATCGTTTTTAAATCTTGTTTTAATTTGTAAATAGGGCCACATTCCATATTTATTCCTTGTATTTTCAGATCTTGTACTGATTTTAGTTCTCCTTTTTCATCTAAGAGCTCTGCATAACTTACCATTTTGCTAAGATCTATAGTATTTGGATATGTCATTGCCTCCATCGTTGATAACCAGATTGGGATTTTCACGTAATGGTCTTTAAAAAAATTTCCCCCCAGACCTTAAACAGGGCGTCCCTTACTATGTGTCTCTGGAAGTAGGAATGAAATTTATTCTTTCCCTCCCAGAGAAAGCCATGCCAGCCTAGTTGGAGGTCGTGGCCTTCTAACATAAGGATTCTTTTATTTTTTAGTTGAATCCAGTCTTTGAGCCATGTCAGAGCTGCTGCCTTTGAGCTATGTCTCATAGTATTCTAATATGTCCATTATCATTTGTATATTGTTTTTTATGTGTCTGTTGGGAAGAAATCCATTTTGGTCTGGGTGTATGATTCTGTTTACTATATTTTTAATTCTTTCTGCCATTATTGTCATAAATATTTTATAATCAGCATTTAGCAGCGAGATTGGCCTATAATTTTGGATCTTTTGGAGAAGGGCGGGATATAAATTGAATAAAATAAATAAAATAAATAAATAAATAAATCTTTAGTTTTTCAATGTTGTCTTTGGGAATCAATGTTATTAGTGCCTCCATCCAGGATTTTGGCGTCTTAGCTTGTTCTAGTACTTTATTATACATTTCTAATAATATGTTCTCTAATAGCTTTTGCAATTTTTTATAAAATTCTGCTGGAATTCCATCCGGGCCCAGGGTTTTGTTATTTTTTTGTTTTTGGATTGCCCTTTTTAATTCTAACCTCGTTATTCTCTCATTTAGTGTTTCCTTTCTTGTTTCTGGTAAGGTTAGTGTTAAGTTCTCTGAGGTTGTTGAGAACAGAGGGAGTCCAGCCAGGTTTGCTCAATTAACAGCCATTTATTGTAGGCAAACAGTATAACTAACAACTAATTACAAGCACAGAAAATGGGCGGTAGACAGGGGCTCCCGCGTTTGACAGCTCTTTATATATGGAGCTGTCAAACGGGGAGCCAATCAGGCTGCGGCAAGAGCCGGCTTCCCGCCAGGCGCGCCTCAGCCAATCAGGCGCGTCTGTCGGTTAGCCGGCTTGCTACAGCCTGTCTCCATGGCTTCCCAGAGGCAGCCTGGAAGACCTGCGGCCGGTCGTAACTCGAGACCGGTCGCAGGTCGAGGATACAACACCCCTTTCCCCCCTCGGTCTGCGCATGCTCGAAGAACTGTCAGTCCCGATGAGTGAGCATGCGTAGTCTGCCAAGTAGGCGGGGCGGCGTCGGGACCGCCCAGACCGCCTCAGTTGCTGCTGAGGATCCGACGAGGTAGGTTGCCCCTGTGGGAGCTCCTCCCTTCGGGGAGTGGAGCTCCAGGTGGTGACGTCATCGGGGCCTACATGCAGAGGCGGAGCCTTCCGGACTGGTAAGTCGGGGCGAGGGAGCGCGGCGACCGGAGCATAGGTTGGTGGATGCCGATTGGTTGCGGCGTTGCAGGGCGGGTCCTTAGGCGCAAGGGCCCGCGCGTTCCCAGCGGCTTGAGCCAGGTGTTGCAGCGTTTGCCGGAAGGCGGCGTCCAGTTCAGGGGGGCCTGAGAAGGCGAAGGCCCAGAGCGGGGTTTCGGAATACTCGTTGACGGGCCCAACCGGGGCAACAGGGCAGGGCGGATCCGGCGCCGGGGCCGCTGGTGTTGGCAGGCGGCGCCTCAGCTGATCCAAGTGGCGCCGCCACTCGGATCCGTCCGGGAGGTTGACCCTAAAAGAGCAGGGACCCGTTAGCTCGGTGATAGTGGCCGGAACCCATTTAGGGTCTCCGGCGTAGTTACGGGCGTACACAGGGTCCCCGGGCTGGAATAGGCGGGAAGGGTGGGCCCCCAGGTTGCAAGGCTGCACATCGTTGTACGCCGGGCGCAGCCTGTCCAAGGTGGTCTGCAGGCGGCGACACATCAAGAGCTCGGCGGGGCTTTTCCGGGTGGCTGGGCAAGGGGTGGAATGCTGACCCAACAGGTAAGCAGCCACCCTTGCAGGCAAGTCCCCCTTGGTCATCCTTCCCAAGGCCTCCTTGGCCGAGCAGACGGCCCTTACCGCCCGACCATTGGAGGCCGGATGATAAGGGGCCACTGGCGCGTGGCGGATCCCCTGCGAGGCCAGGAACTCCTGGAAGGTGGCGGACTGGAACTGGGGCCCGTTGTCGGACACCACGATGTCCGGCAACCCATGCGTCGCGAAGAGGCGACGCAAGGCCCCGACTGTACTCCCGGCTGTTGTGGAAGCCATCAAGATGACCTCCACCCAGCGGGAGTAGGCGTCCACGACCACCAGGAACGTCTGGCCTCAGAAGGGGCCGGCGAAGTCTATGTGGAGCCTGGACCAAGGGCTCCGGGGCAAGACCCACTCCCTGGGCGGGGCGACCGGAGGGGCGGGGCGGGTGGACTGGCAAGGGACACAACCCCCAACCCAGGCAGCCACCTCCGCATCCACGCCTGGTCACCACACATAGCTGCGGGCGAGCGTCTTCATCCGAGCTATGCCGGGGTGGTCGGCATGGAGCGTCCGGAGCACCTGGTGACGGAGAGGGGGGGAACGATGACCCGATCCCCCCGGCACAAGCAGCTGCTGTAGAGCGAGAGCTCCAGCTGGCGTGTCTTGTACGGCTGAAACTCTTCGGCCAAGCTGCCCTGAGGCCACCCTCGCAGGACCCAGGTGGAGACCTGGGACAGGACAGGGTCGGCCCTCATCCGGGCAGCGACGTCCGAGGACGTCAAAGGCAGGCCGGAGTCTGCCACGGACAAGACGGACAGTGCCGGCACCGGCTCCTCGTCCGCCTTGGGGAGGGGGCACCTGCTCAGGGCATCGGCGTGCCTGAGCTGCTTGCCAGGACGGTAGTACAGCGTATAATTATACGCCGCCAGGAACTCCGTCCATCTGGTCATCCTGGGAGAGAGGATGGGGGGGGGGTCAGACGGTCACCCGCCAACAGCCCAAGGAGAGGCTTGTGGTCTGTGAAGACAGCAAAAGTCCGACCGTACAGGTATTGGTGAAACTTTTTGATGCCGGACACCATAGCCAGAGCCTCCTTGTCAATCTGGCTATAGTTTCTCTCAGTGGGAGACATTGTCCGGGACCAAAAAGCAATGGGGGCTTCTGAGCCATCTGGGAAGGAATGGCTCAGGACGGCCCCCAGGCCGAAAGGGGAGGCATCGCACGCTAATGTCAAGGGCAGCCTGTCATCGTATTGGACTAGGACAGCCTCTGACGTCAGCGTGGCTTTGACAGCCGCGAACGCATGCGCCTCGCGGCTGCCCCAGCACCAGGCCGCGGATCGATCGAGCAATCGATGTAGCGGCTCGGCTAGCGTTGCCTTATGGGGGAGGAAAGGCGCGTAGAAATTCAAGAGGCCGAGGAACGCCTGCAGCTCCGTCTTGGAGGCTGGCGTAGGGGCGTTCCTAATGGCCTCGACCTTCTTGGGGGTGGGGTGTATGCCCCAGGCATCAATCAAGAAGCCCAGGAACTCCACCTCCGGCGCGGCAAAAACGCATTTGCTGCGCTTCAATTTTAATCCCGCGCCCCTGAAAATGCTGAGGACCTTCCTTAGCACTTTGGCGAGTTCTGAGATGCTGGAAGCAGCTATCAGAATGTCGTCAAAGTACGGGACCACGCCTGGGAGCCCGTGGAGCAAGCGCTCCATTAGGCTCTGGAAGATCCCCGGGGCGACGGACACTCCAAACTGTAGTCTGCGACACCGGAAAGCCCCACGGTGGGTGACGATGGTCTGCGCCTCCGCAGCCGCGTCGTCCACCGGGAGCTGTTGATAGGCCTGGGCCATATCCAGCTTCGCAAAAATGTGGCCTTGCCTCAGGGAATGGAGCAGGTCCTGCACGACTGGGACTGGATATGGGTTCGCCTGGAGCCCACGGTTGATGGTCGACTTATAGTCGGCGCAGATCCGTACTGACCCGTCGGGCTTGATGGGGACCACTATGGGGGTCTCCCATCTCGCCTGGTCAACGGGCTCGAGCACGCCCTGCGCCACCAGCCGGTCAAGTTTGGCCTCGACCTTGGGCTTCAGGGCGAACGGCAGCCTGCGGTCCTTGAGCCTAATGGGTGCAACCTGAGGGTCAAGGTTCAAGGAGACAGGGGTGCCTATGTAGGAGCCTAGCCGGCCGTCTAGCACGTCGGCGAACTCCTCCAAAACCCCGGAGACGGGGGAGGTGGCGGGGACGGAATGCACCCCGTGCACTGACAGGCCCAGGGCAGGAAACCAATCCAGGCCGATGATGGCCGCTAGGGGGTCGGAAACCACCAGGATGGGCAATTGCCCCTTGAAAGTCCCATACTCCACCCCCAGGGAGATCTGGCCCAGGGTGGGAATAGAAGACCCTTGATAGTCTTGCAAGACTGTAAGGGGGGGGGGACAAAATGTCCAGAGAGAGGCCGGGGCGTATCTTGGCCAACTGCGCCCGGGAGATGATGGACCTAGAGGAGCCCGAGTCCACCTCCATGCGGACCCCCACCCCCTCCAGTTTTACAACAGTCCGGAGCCGCGTACGTTCGGGCAAGGCTTCCTGCAGGGTGGGTGCGTCGGTGAAGGCGAAGCAGCTGGACGGCTGCGGCTGTTGGCGTCTGCCCTGGCGTCGTTGGGCGGATGGGTGGGCCGCATGCCCCCTTCGATCGTCTCCGGTGCGCCGTTGGGGCTCAGGGGAGGGCGGTGAGTCGGCGGGCGCTGCGGCGCGGCAGACAGCAGCCAAGTGGCCTTTTCGGCCGCAGCGGCAGCAGGTGGCGGGCCGGAATGGGCAATCGGCCCAGGGGTGCTTTCCCCGGCAGCCCAAGCATTTGCTGGAAGACGGTTGGGGTGGCTTGCGGCCAGCCGACCGCACGTAGGCGACCTGGTCCTCTTCATCCAGGTCGTCGGAGTCTTCCACCAGGCAAGCGCGAGCAGTCGGTTGGCGGTCCAAGTCCCTGTCCAAGACCGAGGACTCGGACATCTCGAATGCCCGAGCCTCGTCCACT
The DNA here is from genome assembly GCA_039707465.1 of Rhabdophis nuchalis. Lineage (NCBI taxonomy): Eukaryota > Metazoa > Chordata > Lepidosauria > Squamata > Natricidae > Rhabdophis > Rhabdophis nuchalis. The sequence continues at coordinate 34,814,072 of CM077651.1, read as the reverse complement.
GCCTGTTCCAGAGTCAGTTCTGCGCGGGCCAGCAGCCGCCTTCTGAGGCGGATCTCCCTGAGGCCCCAAATGAACTGCTGCAGCAGCGATTCGCCTAGGAAAGCGGAGGCGAAGTCGCACGGGATGGCGGCCATACGGAGTGCGTTGAGGAAGTCGGCCACTGACTGGTTGGGCTTCTGCAGGCATCTCCTGAAGGCAAAGCGGTGGGTCATCCGCGACGGAACCGGGGCGTAGTGAGCCCGGAGCCGCTCGATCATGGTGTCCCACGGCATATCGTACACCTCCGTCAGCGCGGGCACGGTGCGGGCGGTCGCGAACAGTTCCGTGCCGCCGCAGCCCAAGAAGTGTCCTAACTTTCTGGCCGGGGCAGCGCCCCGTAGTTGTTAGCCAGGACGAAGCACTCAAACCGTGCCATAAATGAGACCCAGGTCTCCTTCGAGGAATCGAATGGAGCGAAGGGAGGGACTGATCCCATGTTGATCGTACCGCTAAATTAAGATGGAAACGGAAAAAAATTCTTTTCCTCTGCAAGTAGAGCTCTGCCTGGCCCCAGCCCTCGTCGCCAGTGTTAAGTTCTCTGAGGTTGTTGAGAACAGAGGGAGTCCAGCCAGGTTTGCTCAATTAACAGCCATTTATTGTAGGCAAACAGTATAACTAACAACTAATTACAAGCACAGAAAATGAGCAGTAGACAGGGGCTCCCGCGTTTGACAGCTCTTTATATATGGAGCTGTCAAACGGGGAGCCAATCAGGCTGCGGCAAGAGCCGGCTTCCCGCCAGGCGCGCCTCAGCCAATCAGGCGCGTCTGTCGGTTAGCCGGCTTGCTACAGCCTGTCTCCATGGCTTCCCAGAGGCAGCCTGGAAGACCTGCGGCCGGTCGTAACTCGAGACCGGTCGCAGGTCGAGGATACAACAGTTAGAAGATTCATCTTCTTTAGGTATCGTTTAATATCCTCCTCTTCTATTTTCTCTCGGCTACGTAGTGTTTGAAAATACTGTATCTTACTGCTATACTTTCCCCCCCTTCTTTTTGGTAGTGTATCGCCCCTTCTTCATCCTCTAGTTGCTGTATTAATTTTTTTTCTTTTTCTTTTTTTAGTTTATAGGCTAGCCATCTCCCTGGTTGGTTGGCATTTTTAAAGTAATTTTGCCTACTTGATCTAATTTTGGGGATCACTTCTTCTTGTGTAATTAAATTTAATCTATGTTCAATTATTTCTTTTTCTTCTTTAACTTCCTGATTTTGAGGTTCTTTCTGGATTTTATATTCTAATTTCCCCAGTTTCTCCTGGAGCTCTGTATATCGTTTCTTTTTATCTGTTTCTTTTTATTGTATATGCTATCGTAAGACCATGCACATAGGCTTTGGTTGTATCCCACCGGTTTTGAATGGTTATCTGTTCATTCCAGTTTTCCTTTAGGAAAAACGCTAATTCTTTTTCCACATATCGAACATATTTCTTTTCTTTCATAACCCTCTGATTCATGGTCCATCTCTTTTTCCCTTTTGCCTCTCCTTTCCATTTGATTGTTAATGGGTTATGGTCTGCCCACATGTCCGGTATTATTTCTACTTCCTCTACATCAGGGATGTCCAAACTTGGGAACTTTAAGACTTGTGGACTTCAACTCCCAGGGCTGGGAAATTCTGGGAGTTGAAGTCCACAAGTCTTAAAGTTCCCAAGTTTGGACATCCCTGCTCTACATCCTTCTCCATTTCTGGGTCCATCCACACCATGTCAATCCTAGACCATGAATTATGGGAATTTGAAAAGAATGTGTATTGACTCTTCTGTGGGTTGATTTCTCTCCAGACATCTTTTAGATTTAATTCTTAGGCCATTTCAAAGAATGCATTTGGTAGTGTTCTCCTTTCATAATTTTTTATTATTATCTGTTTTATAGTTTTTCTTTGGGTCTACCACTGCATTGAAATCCCCTAATAAACATACGTTGTCCAGTTCCAGTTCTGCAATCCGCTTATGTAATTTACTGTAGTATTCTTTCTGGTTCGTGTTTGGTGCATATATGACTGCAATTAGTACTCTTTTGTTTTATTGATACATCAGTTAGTAATGTTCTTCCCTCTTCATCTGTGTATATCTGTTTAGGTTTTAGCCAGTTCTTTATTTTATTTTTATTTTTTTTATTACATTTATATTCCGCCCTTCTCCGCAAAGGACCCAGGGCGGCGCACAGGAGATTTAAAAAACATACAAAAATAGAACATAAATAATTTAAAATATATATTAGATCCCAAACCTGTGCTAAAACCAATTATTAATTAAAACCCAATTTAAAACTTTTCTACAGTCCCCATGGGAGGTTAGGCTAGGCCGGCTTGATGAAAAAAGTATGTCTTTAGACATTGGCGGAAGAGGCGGAGGTCGGTGATAATAATAATAATAATAGGGCTTCCGGTTCCGGCTCCGGCGGCGACGGGCGAACTTAGGGTTCACTCGCCGCTTTGATCCTTTTCCTGCCCCCCCGCGGGGGCGAGAAGCCCCTTGTTTGGGGCTTCTCCCGTAAAGCCGGCTCGACAGGGAAGCCCCCCCCCCGCGGCAGTGGGGAGAGCGACCCTGCTCCTCGGCTTAGGTGGAAGAGGACATGCTGCGGGGGGTCTTCCCTTCGCCAAAGGTTGGCGGCACCATTTAATTCTATGAAGAGAGAAGATCGGAAGAGTCGGGAGGTTTTTCGGGACCTCAGCTGCGAGCGGAGAGTGAGCATTTAAAACTTTTCTTTTTGTGTACTGTCAGCCGGGCTGAAAGGGACTGGAGGGGGGCGTTTGTTCCAAAAAACCCCCCCTTGGACTAAAAGCGGCACTCGGAAATGCCTCGTTGCGAGGAATCGGAAACTTTAAATCTGGATGGTCTCTAACAAGGGAAAGTACTTTGTGGCTTGTTTGCAATTATGTCTCGAGGTCTGGCTGAAACAGTTTCTTTTTTGCTTTTTAACCGCTTTCTCCCTCGGGCTCTGAGTTTGGGCGGAAAATGGCTTCTCTTTGTCCCCGACTGACTATGACCTATGGAAAATTACCAGTGTCTCTTTACGATTTGGACTTCCTCTAATTATTGATGAAGAATTTTCTTTTTTGGGATTTGTGTTTTCCTTTCTGGATTGCCTTCGTTATTATACCTACGGAGTTGGAAAAGTGTTTCTCTGTTGACTTCTGAATTTTGCAGCTGTACAACTTTGAGAACTTTGGACTCCTGTTCTGCCTTACCAGCCCCACCCTAAAAACGCCATTTTACTGGCACGGATTTTAACAGCTAAACATGGCACAAGAAGCAACGCTCGCAAGTCTTGAACAAAGAATGACTGCCCTTGAAACTGTTATACAAAATTTGGTATCAGAAATTAAGGCTCAGAGGGCAGAAAATGTCAACTTTAAAAAGGAACTATTGGACACTCGAAAACAAGTGCTTGAGAATACACAGAAGAATGAAGAATTGAAAGGGGGGCTGGAGGGGGCTAAGGGAGAGATTAAAAATGTTTCTAATGAGGTTGTGGAAATAAATGCGCATGTGACTAGGATTGATTTGGAAAGGATGACATATTTTTTGAGATTCCGGAATGTTTCTGAGACGGATGGTGAATGTCTCCCTGATCTTATGAGTACAATTATTGCAGACTATTTACATAAACCCAAAGATGAGATCAGAGGGGACATTGACCTAGTCTACAGAATAAATTCTGCATATGCTAGGATGAATGAAGTACCCAGAGAGATACATGTAAAATTTGTTAGAAGGTCAACCAGAGAGGAAATCTTGAAGGCGCAAAGAGGGAGTCCTATGACTTACCAACAAAAGGAGATCACCATCTTGAAGCAGATTCCAAGAAAAATTAGAGAAGCCAGAAGGAAATTTTCCTTCTTGTCTAAAACATTGTTTGATCATGGGATCTGGTTCAAGTGGGTGATACCCGAAGGGATGCTGGTGTTCTGGGAAGGAGGTAGAGTAAAGATTAAAACAGTTGCTGAGGCGGAAGCCTTTCTTAAAAAACATTCCTCTGTCCTGGGAGAAGATCCAGGGGGGGCAGGGGGAGCCATGGCCCCGCCCGCTGGGGGCCCGGGGGAGAAGGGGGAAGATACAATTGCCAAGAGACTTAGATCTAAAAAATAACTTTGCCCTGGTTTTTCTTATCATATTGTATGATATTTGTAATCTGGATTTTTGCAATTGACTGACAGTATATAATTGAAAAATTTAGGAATATGTACTTGCTCCCAGCTTGTAGTGTTATGTGAAATGTTTCTATTTTTTTCTTTTTAATAATGTAATTTGAGGTTCCGGAGGAGCCGACGACTTTGACGTGACCACTCTCAAAATTTCTATGTAACCCTTACCCTACCCCACAAAAAATGTAAACTCAATAAAACTTTTTTAATATAAAAAATAATAATAATAATAATAATAATAATTTAATTTTATATCCCGCTCTCTCTCCCCAAAGGGACTCGAGGCGGGGCACAGGCAAATTAAAAACACAAATAAGACCACAACAAAATACAAGGTTAAAAATAAATTAAATTGATCCTGCGCTAAAAACCCATAAACTAAATTAAAACAGCCCCTAAAACCCCTTACCTTAAAAGAGACTACCCAAGGCCGGCCAGGCGAAAAAGATGTGTCTTTAATTTTAAACGGAAGGAGCGGAGGTCCGTAGTTGTCCTAATATCGGGGGGAAGATCGTTCCAGAGGGCTGGGCCCGCCACAGAGAAGGCCCTTCCCCTGGGCGTCGCCCGCTGACAGAGTCTAGTGGACGGCACCCGGAGAAGTCCCTCTCTGTGGGAGCGAATCGGCCGTGAGGAGGTATGGGGCAGAATCCGATCCCGCAGGTAACTAGGTCCCGAGCCATGGTCCGGAGTTCAGGGGGTAGGTCGTTCCAAAGGGCAGGGCCCGCCACAGAGAAGGCTCTTCCCCTGGGTGTCGCCAGTCGGCATTGTCTGGCCGACGGCACCCTGAGAAGGCCCTCTCTGTGGGAGCGTATCGGTCTAAGGGATGTATGGGGCACGAGACGGTCTCGCATATAACTAGGCCCCGAGCCATGGAGCTCTTTAAAGATGGTCGTCAAGACCTTATATATACTGCAATTTCCCTTTTCTTTGTTTTGGCCAAGGCCAGATGTAATTTCCCTAACTTTGGAGATTCCAGGATACTACCATTTCCTTTTTTAATATGAACTTCCTGTAGGCATGTAATGTCCATGTTTTGTCTTTAAGTTGAATTTAGTCCATTTACATTGACTGATATTAATTCCTCCACCCTGTTCCTTGTTTGTCGCCTTTGTTCCTCTACTTCGTTTTGTTTCCCTTTGGTTTCTTGTCCTCACTCCTTCTCTTTCTTGAAATTATGTATCAGCCTTCTCTCTCACTTCTTGGTCTAATTCTTTTTTCTCCATCTGCTGCTCCTCTTGGCTTTTGGTTTCCAACTCGTCTCTGCTATCTGATTCTCCCTCTATGTAATAATAATAATAATAATAATAAATTTTTATTTCTAACCCGCTCTCTCTCCCCAGAGGGACTCGAGGCGGGGCACAGGAGAATTAAAAAACAATAAACACAGAGTACAATGTTCATACAATGTAATGTTCATAGAATTCCTGGGCTTTTTCTATAGTGTCAATCCTTATTTTCTTATCTTGCCAGGATATTAACATGCCTTAAAAGTCCTCCATTGGGAATACCACAGTTCTTATTCCTCAATCTCTCTATTTCCTTGCAACTTCTCTGTTCCCTGTTCTCTGTGCTCAAAATGACTGCTGTCCTCCAATTGCACCATCACCGTCCTCTCTCTCTTGTTTTCTTCCTCCTCTGTCTCTCCTGTTGCAAAGGGAATCTGTTCTTCCTTCTTTCTCAATCCGTTCATCACCCACACAAAACTCTCAATTTATATTACCGGAGATCCAGTCTCAGAAATCAGTAGAAATTCTCCACTGTACAACCGCAATCACTTTCACTCTCTACAGATTATGTAATTCATCTTTTTCATATTTCTGCTCCCCCACACAGGTGCCAGTTTCCTCTCTTTGGTGACTCACTTAATTGCTCTATCGTAAATTCCACCAACTTGGAGAAGTTTCAGGTTATTTAACACTGTCTGTTGATACTTCTGCCACTTCTCACTTTTTGTTGCCTCCACCATTAATCAGACTGTCACATCTCAGGACTAGGCCATGACCGAGCCATAACAGCTGGTCTCTTCCATGTCAGATTTCAGGGATTCCACCCTTTGCAACAGGGAGATCACTTTTCTCCTCGTCGCTCCTGGATATTCCCCTCACTATCACTGTCCTCTCCAAGGCTCAGCTTTGCTGATGACAGCCTCCAGACATGAAAAATCAGACAGGGAGAACAGAGACTTGCTTCCCTGCAACTGCTCCAATGTGACATCACCTGAGAAGCCTCCTACCATCTTTTCATTTAGAAAACATTCCCTGCTTGAACCATGACGGGTGGGTCAAAATATGAGAAATAGGCCTCATTGACCTACATTGTAGCTATCATTAATTGGATGTCGTAGTAGACTCAAGGATTCTTGGGCATAACACCTTGAGAAGTCCAAATTAATTAGGCATAATACTTTTAAACACTTATCTTTATGGTTCCTCGCCTATAGGCAGAATCTTGGCCCACTAAAGCAACTAACTTGCATCATTTAACATATACTTGCCAGAGGCAGAGAATCAGAACATACATTGTTGCAGTTCAGAAGATTTATTGCCCCCAAATCTAATCAACTAAAGTTCAACACTAAATTGAAACCAGATAAGGGTGAATGGAGGTTGAAGGGTTGAACTTAAATCGTGGGAACATAATGACTCCAGGCTAATGACCACCTCACCAGCTATGCTCACTGTTCTCCTAAAATACTCTGAGAATTGGTAAAGAAGGGTCATCTTAATTCTCTTCCCACCAACCAAACCAGAGATGGGTTCCTCCCGGTTCGGCTTGGATTGGGAAAACCGGTAGTAGTATGGGAGAAAGGCTCACCCACCCACCCATCCAGACTCTTCTATCCATGCGTAAAAGCTAATGTGCATGTGCAGGAGCGGCACATGAGAAAATCAGTAGTAAAAAAAATTAGAAACCCACCTCTGAATGAAACCATATAAATGTCAGTCTCTTGGTCCTTTAAAATGCAGTCCCTCCCTTTTGGGAATCCAGACTACATTCCACCACATCAGATCAGTCACTGAACCACAATGACCTCACTCCACAAACATTTATCTTTCTTCATTGGTCTCAGTTTATCCAGTGATGAAGGAGCAAATGGGTATTTTAGTTACAGAATTGAGGTACAGATTATTGGGAATAGTAGCTTTACTCAGCTGTGATTTTTTTCTGATTTGTACAAATAGGTTTAGCAAAGAGAATAAAGAGAGCCTCGACCCATATGCATTCCTCCCTTTCGGAGTTGGTCCCAGGAGCTGCATCGCTACGCGTTTCGCCCTCCTAGTGCTGAAAATGGGTGTGGTGGTCGTGTTGCAAAGATTTCATTTCCAAACCTGTAAAGAAACCCCGGTGAGTTTTACAACTTGGGTGGGAAGCTGGCTCCTGCTCGTCCACTAAAGAGTTTACTCAACCAATTCCCCATCTCACATAGATATCTTGTTCAAAGACACAAGGAGGTGATCAACATGAAAGCAACATATCTTTGGAAAGACAGGGTCATCTTATCAGGTCCATCCTGTCTGTCTCTCTGTCTGTCTGCCTGTCTGTCCGTCTGTCTGTCCGTCTGTCTGTTGGTGTGTGTGTGTGTGTACTCCAATGCCTAGGTTTTGCTTCTATGTCTTACTGAGAAAGAGCGTTGGTACTTACTTGATACGCCTCTTCTAATAAGGGGGGAGATAGCATCCATGTATGGGTTAAACCTATCCACACTCTGATTGGACTGAGTCATAATATTAAATAATTAATTAATTAGGCATGGTATATAACCCCCTACGAAGTAGCCACACCCAGTTTTTGACGAAGAAAAGAATAGACTCACCGGTACGAACCAACTCCTTTAGCAAGAAAAATCCAATAGTAACACTGCCAAGAACAACAAGAGCCAGACACCAAACACAGGCAGGGTTGAATGAGAAAAGGGATGGGCCGGATGCTATCTCCCCACTTATTAAAAGAGGCATATCAGGTAAGTACCAACGCTCTTTCTCAATAAGGGTGGAGATAGCATCCATGTATGGGACATACCAAAGCCCTGAAAAGGACCCACCGGAGGGTCGAGATCATACCTGCCCCAATAAATGAGGACGGACAGACTGCAGAACCCAGCGGCCAAAGTCGGCCTCAGCCGAGGCAAATGTGTCCCGTTTATAACGCCACATGAAAGGGGATGGAGAAGACTACGCTGCAGCCCTGCAAATTTCTCCCAGAGAAGCTTGCGTCACCCAGGCCGAAGTCATCATTGCACTGCGTGTAGAATGTGCTATGACTCCTCGAAGAACTGCCTCGTCACAAGCCGCATAGGCCTTCTCAATGCATTGATGAACCCATCGTCCCACACAGGAGACAGACACCTCCTTACCCAGGGAACCTGGCAGAAAGGAGACAAAAAGAGACTCTGACCTGCAAATAACAGCCGTACAATCAATGTACACATGCAAGGCACGCCTGACATCCAGCAAGTGCCACCGGTTCTCCGAGGTCTGCTCAGACTCTGCAGGAAAGCTGGGGAGGACCACCTCCTGAGCCCGATGGAACCAAGACCCCACCTTCGGGACAAAGGAGGGATCCAGACGTAGGACAACCCTGTCCGCATAAAACTTGCACAAATCCAAAAAATCTCATTCCACAGTGTCGAGAGAGGGCACTTGTCAAAGCATCCAATACCCTATGTAAAGGAGTACCAAAGCACCCTTGAGAAATCCCTTGACGCTAGGACGTTGAATCAAAGTTTGTGACCTACCGCACAAAAGTACAGAAGAAACTACTGATACCTGTCCCTCAATGGTATTAGGAGTCAACCCTTTGCCCAGGCCCACTTGAAGAACGTCCGGGACCTGTGGGATAGTGGCTTGTACTGGCTCAAAGTGGTTCATCAAACACCACTTACAAAAATCGCCCCAGGTCGCACTGTATATGAGCTGCATGGAAGGTGGACGGGAAGCCTGAATAATCTGAATGACCCTGGAGGAAAAGTTGTCTCGTCGCAGGACGCTCCGCTCAAGCACTAGGCGTCAACTAGAGCCATTGAGGCTCCAGATGCTCCAGCGACTCCCGGCTGAAGGAAATCATCTCTTGGGGAATCCTCCAGAACCTGTCCACTGATAGAGATCAAAGGTCGGCAAACCAAGGCTGCTGTGGCCAATGTGGGGCGATCATCACCACCTCCGCCACCTCCCGCAAGATCTTTTCAATGACTCTGGGAATCAGGGGCAAAGGTGGGAAGGCATAAAGGAGCCCTAGAGGCCATTGGCAGTGGAGAGCATCCACCCCCTCTGCGTTCTGTGAAACTGGGAATAAAATCTCGGGAGCTGAGTATTGAGGGGAGTTGCAAACAGGTCGACCTCTGGGTGGCCAAAAAGGTCCACAATTGCCTGGAAGATAGCCAGCTACAGCTGCCATCCTGAATTGTCCACCTCGATCTGACTGAGCTGGTCAGCCCTGACATTGTCCACCCCCGCTGTATGTTCTGTGGTTATTGAGAGCAAATTCCTCTCAGCCCAAAGACCCAAGCTCCTGGCCCCCTGCATGAGGGACTTTGACCTGGTCCCCCCTGCCTGTTATATGAGCCTTGGTGGCCATGTTGTCTGTGAGGACCAGAATATGTCTGCCCTTGACCGAAAAGCGAAATGGTTTGAGAGCCAGGTAGACCGCCCTGAGTTCCAACCAGTTTATGTTGTGAGCTAGTTCCGCTTGGCTCCATCATCCCTGTGCCATCTGCATATAAGGGAGACTAGTATAGATCTATTTCAAGCTATTTAGCTCTCATCAGCTAGTCATACCATTACTGGGATTTTAACCGGGGCCGTATTACATGTTAGGCAGATGGTTTAGCCACTAAGTCACCAGGTTCTCCTCTGAAGTTGGACACTCCCTCCGAGTAGGTTGGTGTCTGAAGTGACTGTGACTCGGTCTGGGATCCTGAAGAATTCCCCCTTGGGTATGGTAGATGATGTCCACCAATCAAAGAGCAGGAGACTTCCGCTGGCAGAAGAACCCGGATCTGGGAGCAGCTCATGAGCCTTTGCTGAAATGGCAAAAGAAACCATTGAAGGTCTCTATTGTTAAGGCGCGCCCAGAGAACAATGCCAATGGCAGACACCAAAGTGCCTAACAATTTGGACAAAGTAGCTAAGGATACACTACGTTCCTTGAGAACCTGGAAAACCAACTCTCTCAAACTAGTTTGAATCAGCCTAGTGGTAGACCATAGATAGCTTTTGGCTAGATTGATCGAAACCACCTGGCCTCGCAGGGTCAACATGGTAATGTCTAAGTCCCTTGGGGCACCACTTACAGAAGAGGACTGTAGCAACAGGTCATCTAGACAGCATTGGATTTGCACATGTACCTGTCTCAGGAATGCTGCCAATGCCACCATCACCTACCTGAAGACTTGAGGTGCAGATGACAACCCAATGGGTAAGGCTCGGTTGATGGATGTGAGGACATCTCCCTGCCTAATGCCCTCTAATATTGAGTGCAGTGAATGCATTTTAAACCTGCGATAACGCACATAGCGATCAAACTATTTCAAATCAAAAATAGTTCTCCAGCCGCCCCAAGCCTTTGGGATCCCAGAGAAAATGGAATAATAACCCTGATCCTGTTAAACTGGAGGCACCAGTTGGATAGCCCTAATGTCCAATAGGTGTTGAATGGCTTCCTGCATAAGTCACCTCTGAGTTGGGTTATTTGAGACCTGATGGTTGATTGTACCCATGCATCGGAGGTAGAGAAGTCCCAACAATCTGCGAAATATGCCAAGCATCCCCCGATGAGGGGAGAGCTGGGCCCAGAATTAATTCTTGCGGAAGAAGAGTGCCGCCTCCTTCGCCCCTGTGAAAGGGCTGTTTCTGCTGTCTACCCCTCTGCTGCCTATCCAGTTGATATCTCTGGCTGGGGGCATAGCCTCCCTGGTACAGCCTGAAACCTGACTGACTGAAATCAGACCCCTTAAAAGAAGATCTGTAGTCCTGACCCCAGAATGAAGAACCGTAGTCCTGACCACAGAAATCAGAGCAACGGGGGTAGGGCACCGCCCAGAAATTGCCCTTCTTAGGAGCTGTGAGAAGCACCTTCCATTTGTCCTGATTCTCAATTAAGAAAAGGTCGATAGACGCACCAAAGAGGGACCCTCCAGCAAAGGGGGCTGACACCAGGCGTCATATGTGGCACGCATCAGCTTGCCACAGTCGCAGCCAAAGCAACCTGCGAGACACTATGGATGAAGCAATTGCCCTGAAGGCAAACCTGGCTGCGGCTAAAGTGATGCCCGAAGAAAATTGGATGGCTGCCACTGATCTTTGCTGCTGAAGATCCTGCAATCAAAGCAAAGAAGACCGGTTAAAGAAGGAGGCAGTGGTAGCTGCTCTCACTGCCCAGGCAGCAGCCTGATGACCCCTTTGTAAGGTGAGGTCAGCCCTTTTTGTCAATTTCATTGTAATTTTAGTAAAAAAAACAATAAAGATTATTACTATTATTATTATCATCATCCTCTGGCTTCAGAGGGTCCTCTGGTTCTCTGGGCATGTTTGCAGATGCATGCAGGGCCGTGACAGGTGCATCAAAAGTGGGTTGCAACAGCACCTGAACCATGTCCTTGTCCACATTAATGAATGTTTTGCCAGTGGAAGTGGGCATAGAGCCAGATGCTGGAGATGCCCACTGGCGCTTGACCCAGTCAAGAAAGGACTTGGGGGTGGGAACGTGTCAGCCTCAATAGCCTTTTCCTCAATATAGTCTCGGCAAAATTTTTTGCCAAATTTGGCCGATGCCTTAGCTTTAAAGAGCAGACACTTTAACAATGAGGCTGAAACAAACTGAGAAGGAAGGCTTAGAAGGGTGTATGCCCTCATCCCCTGAAAGCTTCTCCTCTCTGATTTCGCCCTCTTCAGATTCAGACTCACTATTGTCCTGGGAAGAAACAGGGGAGACTCCTGACCATCTATCCCCACAGGAGCTGCAGATGGAGGAGCAACCTGTGGCTGAATCTGAGGCTGTTGGAAAGCAGCAACGCTGCACTGCTGGAAAGCTCTGAACATTAGGTCCTGAAATTGCCCCCCCCCAAGTGGGGTAATTGAGCAGCACCAACCCCTGTGGATGTAGAGGGAAGAGGATGAGGTGAAGCCCCCATGGGGCAGTGCGTGGGGGCGACTGCCAACCTTGGCTAGAACCCCAGAGGCCTGAGGAGTCAATGGGGATCCCTACATGGAGGGAGGGACCCTCCTCTGCAGCTCTCCCAGGCGAAGAGAGTGCAGACTGCCTCACCTTAGTGCTCAGGACAAGAGAAGACTTCTGGCTGCTGGTACTTTTATAAATGCTTTCTAGTGCCTCATGCCTCTGCTTCTCATACTTAAAGGCAGGCTTAGGGGATTTTGAACCCATATTTGGCCCCTTTTGAGGCTTGTGGTTCCACATGCTCTTTCTTCCCCTTTGCCTTGTGGCCATGGGGGCAATTGCCACTGCAGGAGCCTCTGTTCCTTCCGTGGGGCCACTGGTCGTAGTTGCGAGGACCTGACTCCAATCATTGTCCTCTGAAGCTGAGGCGGCAGCCATTTTGGTTCTTGATTCAGGCAGGTTTCAAAATGGCCGTTCATGCCAAAGGCCCCTGACAGAGGCTTGAATATAAAGTGAAAGAGCGACTTTGCTGCAAAGAGCTGCTGCACGCCTGACCCCTTCTCCAAAACAGCCTTCAGAAGCTGACTTGACTCTGTTCTTTTCTAAAACGGGTAATAAAGAGGCACAATTTATTTAGGCCCAGTGGAACAGCCCTCACAGTTGACAGAGGCCTGTCAGTTGTGGGAAAGCCTGCACGCCACCCCTGAGGGGTAAGTAGAGCAGAATCAATTAATATTCTTTGCCCGAACAAGGCCTAACAGCCTGGGCTGTGGTAGCGGCCCGCCCCCTGAGTGCCAGAAATCTTCCCTCCCCCATATCTGGCTTGACAGCAGCAGCTTTGGAAGACAGAAGACGTGGCGCGGGCAATAGAAGGACTCAGGGAGGAGGCTAGAGGGGTGTCTGACAACTGAAGGCCTGGGCCCGTGGCTGCCAATGACAGGCAAACCTGTTAGATGGCCGAATGGGAGTCCAGACCGGCAGGATTCGTTTAAGCCGTTTATTGCCAACACAATGGTAACAACAGCAACTATTCACAAGAAGCGCGGTGAGTTGGTAGATAGGGGCTCCCCTGCCTGACAGCTATTTATACTCGAGCTGTCCGGCAGGGAACCAATCAGCGCGCTCGGTGCTCCCGGCTTCAGCCAGCCGCGTCTTAGCCAATTAGATGTGACTGGCTGTTACTGGGCTATTCAAGCAGACGTCAGGACTCAACACCCCTTCCCCCCTGGTGAGTACGCATGTGGGCCCATTAGCATACGTACTCGCCAAGGTAGGCGGGGCGACGCTGGACCCGCCCTGATCATCTCAGAGTCGTCGAGGAGCTCAATGAGGGAGGATGCGCCTGTGGTAGCTCCTCCCTGACAGGGGTATAGCTCCGGGCGACGTCATCGGGGCCTGTGCTTTTGCCGGAAGCCTGCGAAACTGGTAAGTGGATGCGAGGGGGCGCGGCGATCGGGGTGGAGATGGCTGATGGTTCCCGGAAGGCAGAGACCGGGTAGGAAAGGCCTGAGGAGGCGTGTTGGGTTGCTCGGATGGAGATCTGAGTCCTGGCTGCTGCTGAGGTGTGGGGGGCCCTGTCTACTCACAATGCCACCAATCCTGACAGAAATAAGCACAGAAGGCCGAACACCAAGAATTGGAACACCGAACAGTCCCAGAGCTGGACTGAGTCGGAAACTGGGTGTGGTTACTCCATAGGGGGTTATATACCATGCCTAATTAATTAATTATTTAATATTATGACTCAGTCCAATCAGAGTGTGGATAGGTTTAACCCTATCGCACGAGGCGGGTCTTAGTTGGGAGGAGTTTGACTCTGTTACTTCCGAGGATATGGACAGGTTACGTGGGCGACTGCGAGCCACCACATGTTTATTGGACCCGTGTCCTTCCTGGCTTGTACTGGCATCCTGGGAAGTAACACGAGGCTGGCTCCAGGAGGTTGTCAACGCTTCTCTGAGTGAGGGTTTCTTGCCTGCCTCCCTTAAAGAGGCCATGGTGAGGCCCCTCCTGAAGAAGCCCTCTCTGGACCCAGCTTTATTAGTCAACTATCGTCCCGTCTCCAACCTTCCCTTTTTGGCGAAGGTTGTAGAGAGTGTGGTGGCACAACAGTTTCCCCGTCACCTGGAGGAAGTTGATTATCTGGACCCGCGCCAGTCCGGCTTCCGGCCCGGGCATAGCACCGAGACGGCATTGGTCGCGTTGGTAGATGATCTCTGGAGGGTCAGAGATGGGGGTTGTTCCTCCATCCTGGTCCTATTAGACCTCTCAGCGGCTTTCGATACCATCGACCATGGTATCCTATTGCATCGGCTGGGGGAGTTGGGGGTGGGAGGCACCGTTCTACGGTGGTTCTCCTCCTACCTCTCCGGTCGATCGCAATTTGTGTTTGCAGGAGAGCAGAGGTCGACCTCGAGACCCCTCACATGTGGGGTGCCTCAGGGGTCGGTCCTCTTGCCTCTCCTGTTCAACACATATATGAAGCCGCTGGATGAGATCATCCGTGGTTTGGGGGTAGAATACCACTTCTACGCTGACGACATGCAGCTGTATATATCTACCCCAAACCACCCTAACAATGCCGTAGCGGTGATGTGCCAGTGCCTGGAAGCCATGCGGGCCTGGATGGGAAGTAACAGACTCAGACTCAACCCGTCCAAGACCGAGTGGCTGTGGTTTCCGGCCGCCCGATTCAACCAGTTGACTCCATCACTGGCCATAGGGGGCGAACACCTTACCCCTGTGGATGGAGCGCGCAACTTGGGTGTCCTCCTGGATACCCGGCTGTCCATGGAAGATCAAGTGACAGCCGTGGCCAGGAGGGCGTTTTACCAGGTTCGCCTGGTACGCCAGTTGCGCCCCTTATTGGATCGGGATGCCCTTTGCACAGTCACTCATGCTCTCGTGACATCCCGACTGGACTATTGTAACTCTCTCTACATGGGGCTCCCCCTGAGGTGCACCCGAAGACTTCAGCTGGTCCAGAATACAGCCGCGCGAGCAATAATGGGGACCTCTAGGTTCACCCATATAACACCGCTTTTGCGCGAGCTGCACTGGCTGCCTGTCGTCTTTCGGGTGCGCTTCAAGGTGTTAGTTGTCATCTTTAAAGCGCTCCATGGCACGGGACCTAGTTATCTGCGGGATCGGATCCTGCCCCACACATCCTCACGGCCGATTCGCTCCCACAGAGAGGGACTTCTCCGGGTGCCGTCCACTAGACTTTGTCAGCGGGCGACGACCAGGGGAAGGGCCTTCTCTGTGGCGGGCCCAGCCCTCTGGAACGACCTTCCCCCCGAAATCAGAACAACCAGGGACCTCCGCTCCTTCCGTCAAAAACTCAAGACACACTTTTTCTGTTTGGCCGGCCTAGGTTAGTCTTTACCTAGGGTGTTAGGGAATTTTAGTTTTATAACTTGGGGATTTTAGCGCAGGGACAACCTTATTTAATTTGTTTTTGTCTATTGTATTTATTATTCTATGCATGTATATTTTTATAGTATTTTAAATTTTTCCCTGTGCACCGCTCCGAGTCCCCTGGGGAGAGGATGCGGTATACAAAATAAATTTGACTTGACTTGACTTGACTTGACTTAACCCATACATGGATGCTATCTCCACCCTTATTGAGAATAGAGTTTTATTTGGTTCCCACAGCAGAGTGAAGCTCCTAGTAAAGTGTTGTAAGAATTACAATATAGACAGTGGGGATAGGGGGGAGTATTTGAGTTGAACAAAATACAATTGAGGCATTGTGTTAGCATGGATAAAGGCATGGATGTAAAACATGGTTCTTGGTAGTCACCTTGTTAGTGGAATCACCTCTGTTTAATTCCATCCTTGTGGTATTTTCTATCTCCCTTTCTTTTTGTCAATGGGAAGATCCCCTTGGAGATGGAAGACAAAGGATTCGTGAAGTCAAAGAAGCCCATCATGTTGAAGTTGGTGCCCAGAGTCTTTGTGAAAGATGGGGAGTAGACATTCTGCAAAGAGGAAGTGGTGCCTTCCTTCCTTCCTTCCTTCCTCCCTCCCATGCCATCTTCCTTCCTCCCTCCCCCTTTTTCTCCAGGGCTAACACCTCTACTGCTGGAAGGCCACATGTCAGCCTCTTTGATGCTTGCTTGCTATCGGCTGCCATAGTAACGGGAAAGGGGGGAAAGATTGGCATTTGGGCGGGGAAGTGTGCTGGAGGAGATAGCCTATGTGAAAGAAAGAGGAGGATTGCTGTCATGATCTACTGCTCAGCTGAATGGACTTGTTTATACTTGTTTTTATATCAAGGTCAACCCTTGTAGAATACCAGATGGTCAAAAACACCTGAAGATTCACCCCACATGACACCATATGTTTTGGGGATTAGACATTCAGCCTGGGTCCTTGGGGGGAAGGATTTGGGGACACTTTCATTACGTAACTTTTGTGCCTAGCTACCCTGTATAATCCCTGTATAATAAGCCCAATCAGGCTTTTGAGCACATGCACTAAAATAAGCCCTCTCCTGAAAATAAGTGCTACCCTTAAAATATTGCAATGCCGCAGCAATGAAGGTGACCATGCTTGCTGACTCCTGCACCTCAAAAATAATAAGAGCTCCCCGAAAATAAGGCCAAGCACTTATTTCGGGGGTCAAAAGAAAATAAGATCCTGGACTTCCGGCTGCAGTTGCTGTCGGCAGGCTTTTTTCAAGCCTGCCATTCCGCACGCCTGTTGAGGCGTTTTTTATATCATCAAAACGTCTTGGAAACTCCAAGCTCCTAACGAGCTTGTGGGAGAGCTTGTGTTGTCTGGGTTGAGTCCACTTGCGAAGCCCTCAGAAAGTTTACTTTCCTCTGGGGAGCGAGCAAGGTGGGACCCCCCCCTTCAGGCTGCTATTCGCTCCGGGCGTGTGAGGAGACTTCGCTAATTAGCGAAGCAAGGCAACTGTTCTCAACTTTCAATCCACATTCCAAACGAACTTCATATTTCAAAGAAAACTTCTTGGCTAATCATCTTAAACGCAAGTAGTTAAAGTCTGTGAACCTACTAGATAACAACAGATTTAAGACATAGCTTTTAGAACAAAGGAATCAAGATGGCGTTAATTACCAGATGAAAGGAAATGAAAGCTAGTTGTTTTGTGTATTTTGGCTTGTATCCAATCCTGATTGACAGTTAAGGTGGAACGGCTGAAATGGCTGAAACAACTTTGAAGTTAGCTAATATATAATCTGATCTACTTGGAAGAGTATTTTGTGAGAAAGCTGGGAAGAAGTGGTTTTTTTTTTTTGTTAAGCATGGCAACGGAACAAAGGGGGGCTCCCCCAGACGCTGCAATAAACCTCCAGGATTTGAAGAACTTTATTGGTAAAGAAATTGCTTTTCTAGGTAAAGAAATTAATGAGGTTAAAGAAATGGTTCAGGATACCATAAAAAAGCATGATCAGCTTGATAAAAATATGCAAGCAATAGCCACGGGGCTGTCAGAAGTTGTTCTTAAGGTGGATAGCAAGGTTGAGCAACTGGCTTTGAATTTGGAAACCAAAACGAAAGAAACGGATCTGAAATTTGTGGAAATGGAGGGGAATATGCACAGGTTGGATAATGAGATTATTATGATACAATTTAGGTCTATGGAGTATGCCATTAGACTGAGAGGTTTAAGAGAAAACCCTGGAGAGAATTTAAGAAAAGTTTGTGCCGATGCTTTGGCTACGTTATTAAAAGTGGATGATCCTGACGTGATTTCTGCTAAAATTGATAAAATCTACAGAGCAAATTCACGCATAGCATTACAAAGGCAATTACCAAGAGATGTTGTGATATATTTTACTGAGAGAAACTTCAGAAATGATATTTTGCAGAAGTCTTTTTACTCTTCTCTTCATATAGATGGGAATTTGATTGGTGTTTTCAAGGAACTACCACCAGCGATGTTAAAATTTAGAAGGGATTTTGGATTTTTGGTAGCGGAGCTGAAGAAAAGAGAGATATAGTATAGGTGGGATGCTCCAATGGGTGTTATATTCAGATATGAAGGGGTGAGGTATTGTTTGAATACTGTAGACAAGGCAAGAGATTTCTATTATGAAATACTGAAGGCAAGTGCAACGCCCCCACGTACATCTACACCAACACCAGCAGATTTGGATGTTTTAGAGCAGAGGCTGTTTGAGAAAGAGACAGAAGAACAGATAAAGCAGACGCAAAAAGAGAGGGAAGCCCAGGGTGCTGCAGGTGGATTCCAAGTGGATTCTTCAGGATTTCTTTTAAGTTCTTCTTTGGAGGAACCGTCCAAGACCCTCATTGAAATGCCATTACTTAAGCCAGTGGAACAACATGTTACTAGATCTACGACTAGACAAATGCAAGCATCTCAGAAGCAGGGGAAGCCCCAAGTACAATGTGTTAAGAGTGACAAAGGCAAGAAGCAAATTGAAGCTATGGGAGGAGCAAGGCCGAAGATTAGTCTTGTGGAGAGAGATCTTCAGCAAATGCTCTCAACGCTTCAGACTAGGCCAAAAGATGTTTAAATTATTATCTTGGAATGTGAATGGATTGAATTCTCCACAAAAAAGGAAAAAATATTTTATTATTTGAAGCAATTTAATAATGATGTTGTTTGCCTTCAAGAAACTCACATTAGGCTGCAAGATCAGAAGTATTTAGCGAATCCAAGATTGGGAACATTTTATGCAGCCTCTAATTTGGTAAAGAAAAATGGAGTGGTGATATATATAAATAAAAGATTTTCAGCTAAAATTATAGAGGCGGATGATAGCGGTAGATATATAGCAATTGAACTTGATACAGATTCTGGTCATATGTTGGTGGTAGGAATATATGCACCTAATCAACAACAAGAAAGCTTTTATAAGATGCTTCACTTAAAAATTTTGGATTGGAATTTTAAGAGTATTTTAATTATGGGAGATTGGAATGGAGTGATTTCCCCAAGGATAGATAAGAGAACAATGACTAAATTTACTACCAAATTACCACAGGTTTTTTTTGATTTACAAGATGACTTGGAACTAAAAGATGTTTGGAGGATACAACATCCAAATGAGATGGACTTTTCTTTTTATTCAGATAGGCATAAATCTTTCTCAAGGATTGATTTTTTTTTTTGCTAACACCGGATTTACTTCCTAAAGATAAGAAAACCAAGATATTTTCCAGGACATTAACTGATCACAGCCCGGTGTGGTTAGAGATTGAGCTAGGGAAGAGGTCAAGAAGGTCATGGAGAGTAAATGAAAATTTATTTAGATATGAAAAAAATGTTGATGAACTTAAAAAACACATGAAGGAATTTTTTAGTTTTAATATGAATAAAGGTACTCCTATTGAAACAGTTTGGGATGCAAGTAAAGCTTATATGCGCGTGGTCCTGATACATATGAATTTTAAACATAAACAAAGCAGACAGAAAAAGAGAATGGAATTGGAAGATGAAATAAAAAAGAAGGAGCAGTTACTTATAGCAACTCCAAAAGATGCGGCACTTCAGATGGCGATAAAGCTGTTGAAAGATCAATTTCAAATGCTTATATCAGAACAAACAGCAACCAACTTACAATTTGCCAAACATAACACCTTTGCTAATGCTAACAAACCTGGTAGGTGGTTGGCCTACACCTTGAGAAAGAACACGAATAATAGAATTATTGATAGAATTGAGTATGGAGGGAAAACGGTATATCAACAAGATTTGATTAAAAAATCATTTGTGGACTATTACGCTAAGTTATATTTATAGGATAATATACAGAATAAGTCAGTAGATGATTTTTTGGAAGGAAAAAGGGTTACCAAAATATCTGCGCTTCAAAAGGCAAATTTGGAACGTTTGATAACTGCAGATGAGATTACTCTAGCTATAAACCAACTTAAACTAGCCAAGGCTCCAGGGACTGATGGTTTGACCACAATGTACTATAAAACTTTACAATTGGAAATGATTGAATATTTTACAGAACTATTTTGCAATATACAGCAAGGAGGTAAAATACCTTTCTCATGGAAAGCGGCTTTTATATCATTGATACCCAAAGACAAAGAAACCAGAGGATTACAGACCGATATCTCTTCTGAACACAGATTATAAAATATTTGCTAAAGTACTAGCCAACAGACTGATGCCAGTTATCCAAGAGGTTATTCACTATGACCAAGCAGGATTTATTGAAGGTAGACACATGAAGGAGAATGTAAGGCAACTCATAGATTTAATTGACTATCTTGATAAGAATAAGCAGATCTTTGCAGTGCTGGTTTTCTTGGATGCGGAGAAGGCCTTCGATCGAGTGAACTGGAATTATCTAACCAAGACTTTGGAAAAGATGGATATGGGACCACGATTTCGACAGGCGATTGGAGCAATTTATCAGCAACAAAATGCACAACTCATTATTAATGGAAATTTGTCTACAACTTTCGAGATACAAAAAAGTACAAGACAAGGTTGCCCATTATCTCCATTGTTATTTATCTTAACCTTGGAAGTCTTGTTAAATGCAATTCGGGACTCAAACTCCTTAAGTGGCATAATTATTAGGCAAAAGGAATACAGAACTAGGGCATTTGCCAATGATCTGGTTGTTACCCTTTCACATCCTTTGAATTCAATAATTCAGATGAAAAATATCATAGCAGAATTTGGCATGGTGTCTGGGTTTAGACTGAACCAAAATAAAACGAAAATGATGGTTAAAAATATGTCAGAGACTCAAAGAAAGAGACTTGCAAGTTTGGCAGGTTTCGAAATAGTTTCTAAGGTCAAATATTTAGGAATACAAATTGCAGAATCAAATATAAAACTTTTTCCAAATAATTATGAAGTGTTGTGGCAAAAGATACAGAAAGATCTTCAAGTATGGAAAAAGCTACAACTATCTTTGTTGGAAGGATTTCAGCAATCAAAATGAACATTCTACCTAGATTCATTTTCTTACCCTCCATTGATGGCCCAGTGAGATGCCACGAGACAGATCTTGTTTGGCTTGCTCCATCGCCCCTCAGCTGCTTTACATTGAACCCTATGGGAAACTGCCTCTGTTCACGACCAATTCTGTTCGCGAACAGAGTCAGTTCAAGAATCACGACCAAAAAACAAGGTCGGAACGGATTAATCGGATTTACATTGAACCCTATGGGAAATTGTGCCTCGCTTCACGACCAATTCGGATCGCGACCAGAGTCATTTCACCAATTTATTTATTATTTATTTTATTTATTTAAATTTATATCCCGCCCTTCTCCACGAAGGACCCAGGGCGGCGCACAGGAAAATTTAAAAACATACAAAATACAATAAATATAATTTAAAAAACTATTAAATAACCTATCCTGCGCTAAAACCAAATTTTAAAAACCCAATTTAAAACTACCTATTAAGTTCGTGAACCGAGGTACCACTGTATTTGCTTATCTATAGATGGAGAAATATGGTTATAGAATACTCTTGGTAAATGTTTTTGTTAATGATATATATTTGCTTATCTATAGATGGGGAATTATGCTATTTAGATGGTTATAGAAATATTATGTGTTAGTGAATGATATATATTTGCTTATCTATAGATGGGGAATTATGCTATTAAGATGGTTACAGAATACTCTTGGTAAATGATCAATCAATTAACAATTACATAAAAATTTAGATAATTATATGGAATCTACAGAGATATGAGGGGCTTAAATAAGGGGTATTAATAATTAACTAGGATTCCTGTTCCTGTTCCCGGCGGCGACGGACGAACCTTGGGGTTCGTCCGCCGTTTTGTTCTTTTTTCTGCCCCTAACGGGGCGGGGTACCCCTTTTTTTGGGGTCCCTCCGTAAAACTGGCTTGCCTGGGCTGGTTTATCCTGGTGGCGGCTGGGAAACGGCCCTTGTCTTCAGTTTAGGCGAAGGAAGACATGCTGCGGGGGGTTTTCCCTTTGCCAATGGAGGACGGCAACGTACAATGAATTTGAAGAGAGCTGAGTGTTCGGGTCGGAAGGCTTTCCTGGGCTTCAGCGGCGTGGTGGAGAGTGAGTGATTTTAACTTTT
The DNA here is from genome assembly GCA_039707465.1 of Rhabdophis nuchalis. Classification (NCBI taxonomy): domain Eukaryota; kingdom Metazoa; phylum Chordata; class Lepidosauria; order Squamata; family Natricidae; genus Rhabdophis; species Rhabdophis nuchalis. The sequence goes on along the minus strand of CM077651.1, from coordinate 34,791,749 downwards.
ATTGTGCTGGCAGCCTGGATTGAAAGAACGTGGAGGGGGGTGTTTGTTTAACCCCCCCTCGGAATTAAAGCGGCGCTTGGAAATGGCTCCCTGTTGTGAGGAAGCGGACGTTTCTTATCTGGACTGCTTTAACAAGCGAAAGTGATTTGTGGCTTGTTTTTTCACAATGTATCTAAGTCCGGCTGGCTTGAAACAATTTTTCCTTTGCTACTTTCTCCTGCTGGCTCTCAGTTTGGGCGGTGGAAGATGGCGGCCCTTTGTTCTTGAATGACTATTTCATTTATGGAAAATTACCAACATCCCTTTGTGATTGGGACTTCCTCTCTCTATTAATGAAGAAATTTCTGGACTAATTGATCCCATCCCTGGAGTGCCTTCTCTGCTACAACTATTGATTGTGAAAGCTGTTTTTTCTCTGGATATTGAACTTTTTAACCCTGATTTGGACTTTTCTCCTCCTGATTTGCTTCAACGGCCCCACCCAAAAAACGCCATCTTAGTGGCACTGAATTTAACAGCTTACCATGGCACAAAAATTAGAATTGGCAGGTTTGGAACAAAGGATGTCTTCTTTGGAGACAGTGTTACAAGCTTTGGTGCAAGAAATTAAAGCTTTGAGAGAAGATAATTGCAGCTTCAAGAAGGATCTTTTGGAAACACGGAAGCAAGTGCTGGAAAACACACAGAAGACTGAGGAGTTGGAAGGGGGGCTGGCTGGGGCAAAGGGAGAGCTTAAAAATGTTAATAGTGAGGTTGGAGAACTAACTGGGCATATGTCTAGGATGAATTTTGAAAGGATGTCATATTTTTTAAGATTTCAGAATATTTCTGAACAGGCTGGTGAATGTCTTCCTGAACTCATGAGTACAATTTTAGCAGACTATTTACAGAAACCTAAAGATGAGATCAGGGGGGACATTGACCTAGTCTACAGAATAAATTCAGCATATGCAAGGATAAATGAAGTACCCAGAGAGATACATATTAAATTTGTTAGAAGGTCAACCAGGGAGGGAATTTTGAAGGCGCAGAGAGGGGCCCCATTAATTTACCAACAAAAGGAAGTCGTCATCTTGAAGCAGATCCCAAAAAAGATTAGAGAGATGAGAAGGAGGTATTCCTTCTTATCCAAAAAATTGTTTGACCATGGGATTTGGTTTAAGTGGGCGATGCCGGAAGGGATGCTGGTGTTCTGGGAAGGAGGGAGAGTTAGGATTAAAACAGTTGTTGAGGCGGAAGCCTTTTTTAAGAAACATTCCTCAGTCCTGGGAGAAGATTCAGGGGGGACGGGGGAGGCCACGGCCCCGCCCGCTGGGGGCCAGGAAGGAGAAAAAGAAGATACAATTGCCAAGAGACTTAGATCAAAAAAATGACTTTGCTTGGTTTTTTTTTATTAATATACTATAACCTTGTTATCTGGATGTTTGTATATGACTGCCAGCACAGAATTGAGAATTTAGGATGTATGCACTTATTTTCATCTCGTAGTATTTCTGAAAAATGTCTTTCTTAATGTTTTATTGTGAAGCCCAGGAAGGGCCAATGATCCCGACACAAAAGTTCTCAAAATGTTTCTGTATCCCTTACCTTTCCCTTTTGGAAAAATTGTAAAACTCAATAAAACTTTTTCAATATAAAAAAATAATTAACTAGGATTTAAAGATATTATTAAAGAAAAAAATAGATTGAGGCTAAAATACTTGAAAAGACATGTGGATATTGATATTAAATTACAGGATAAATTGTTAGATTTAAAATTAATAAAATGAGACTATTTATGAATAATAACTACTTCTGAAGGGCACAGAATTTATGGATTCCCGATTAGGTTTTCTTATATTTAAACTTATTTAAATTTATCAATTTTGGTTTTCGGTTCTGAAATTATAAATACCATCAACATAAAATACAGTAGAGCTGGCTCAGAGGCTGAAATACACCAAGCAAATGAGATGAAGAGTGTGGAGTAAAGGAGAGAGGTAAGGGAAGAAGAGAGGGAAAGGAGAGAGGGCAAGGAGGGGGAAGAGGAGGAGAGAAAGGAGGAGTGGAAAGGGGAGAGAGGAGAAGGAGAGAGGAAGGGGAAGTAGAGAAGGGAAGGGCGATAGAGGGAAGAAAGGAGGTAGGGAGGAGGAGGAAAGAGGGGGAAGAAAATGATGGATAAGGCACAAATATGGTGTATGGAGAGCAGAAGAGCCAATAATTGTTTTCTGGGAGTTGATGGTAAAATGAAATGATGTAAACATTTAATAATACAATATGATGTTGGCTATGTAATAGTATACACGTGGTTATATGTTTTTTGAAAATGGAAAATAATAAAAATATATATTAAAAAAAAGATGATACAGCAGTGATTGGTCTCATTCGAGACAACGATGAATCTTCATACAGATGGGAGGTTGAACAACTAGCCTTGTGGTGCAACCAGAACAATCTTGAACTAAATACTCTCAAAACCATAGAAATGGTGGTAGATTTTAGGAGAAACCCTCCTATATTACCTCCTCTTACAATACTAGACAACACAGTATCAACAGTAAGACCTCAAGTTTCTAGGTTCTATCATATGTCAAGACTTAAAATGGATTCCTAACATCAAAAATGTGATCAAAAAACCACAACAAAGAATGTCCTTTCTGCACCAACTCAGAAATTTCAGACTGCCCAAAGAGCTGCTGATTCTGTTCTACAGAGGAATTACTGAGCCTGTTATCTGCACCTCTATAACTCTGCAGTCAAACAAGACAGACACAGACTTCAAGGGATAATTACAACTGCAGAAAAAGTGATTGCTACCAATCTGCCTTCCATTGAGGACCTGTATATTGCACAGGTCAAAAAGAGGGCTGTGAAAATAACTACAGAACCCTCACATCCTGGACATCAATTGTTTCAACTTTTACCCTCAAAACGACTCTATAGGGCACCGCACATCAGAGCAACTAGACACAAGGACAGTTTTCCCCGAAATGCCATCACTCTGCTAAACAACTAATCCCCACAACACTGTCAAATTATCTACTAAGACTGTATTACTGTTATTCTTCTCTTACTTCCTACAACCTATCTCTTTCCTAATACCTGTATCTCTTTCCACTTATGACCATAACCATGTTGCTTGTATCTTTAAAATTTATAGTTTTGTTTCTTAGTATAATTTATTAGAAACCTATGACTATCACTTCTGTTGTATCTTATGATTCTTGATGAATGTATTCTATTTTTCTTTGTGTACACTGAGAACATATGTACCAAAGTCAAATTCCTTGTGCATCCAATCACACTTGGCCAATAAAGAATTCTGTTCTGTTCTGTTCTGTTCTGTTCTGTTCTCTTCTATTCTATTCTATTCTATTCTATTCTATTCTATTCTATTATTGTGGGGAGGAATATGGCCCTAGTCCTCTTTCCTTAGAGTGGGCTAAACAAACTGCACAGTTGCCAACTATCTCCTCTGCCTTTCTATGAATTTCATTAACCTATCAAGCTAATGCTTCTGTTTCTTCATGACTTTAGTTGTGTAATTGTATAATTTTGTAGCTAATTGGGTTGAAACCTGGAGGGGATCAAAGCTTCCATCAGCTTGTATGATAGAACGTCCTGTTCTGTGAGGAATGCATATTCTGCCTTGCATCTCTGCTGCCTCCTCACCCTGCTGATGAAACTGGAATCATCCCAGTAAAATTTAAACTATGCATTAAAACTGGGTGTATCTCTCCTAGCTTCATCTCTACTATTGTGAAAAACCAGCAGTCTTGATCTGGCCAATTTTCCAATAACAGATCTCAACTATCTTAATGAACTGGGAGATACAACTACACAAATAGCTTTAACCTATCAATAGTGTATTGGCCCATTTAATTAAACCTGACTGACTACACTTTGTTCACTGATCTTCTTCCTCAGCTGCAATCTGCACATCATCATCATGTGCTAAAATAGTTGTCTCTCTGGCAGATTTTTGTAAGAGGCATTGAGCTGTTATTGCCTGGCAGGTCCCTCCTCTGATACATGCTATCAAAAGTTGAATGAGCTGGGATTTGAGACCCAGGTCAGCCTGTCTCAGTTTAGGAAAGAAGGTAAAGGTCTGCTGAAATCACACACAGGCAGAATGCAACACAAATTCCTCCATACACCCATGGAAGATATTCAGTGAGTTCTCCTTACCCAGGAAGGTCCATGTCACAAAAAACATACTTAGCAAAATTGATACTTGTATTCCTTTAGCACAAGTTTATTATTGCACAATTTGAGTCACAACCAATATCCTCGTCGGATATACGTGCTTCACACGCATGCACATGCCACCACCCAATGACACTCAGCTGCTCGGCAGAGGTCATGCATGCATCACACGATGTGCGCACCCGTGCAATTGGCCTGTTTGCATCAAATGTGGTAAGGAACGCGGGAGGGTGGTTTGGGCAAATGAGCCATGGTTCCGGTATGATGGCCGCTGCTCCCAGCTACCACCAGTACCCCCCGTACAAGGCTGTACCTCCCGGAACCCACCACTGGTACTATGAAGACTAAACTTATTACAAAATGCTTATTTTCCTTTTGAATTTCCAATTTATTACATAATATAACTGGATATAACCAGTCTTTCTATTTAACATAATGTAAAAAGCTTAATTTGTTGTTATCTTTACCTTCCAGGCCATATCATCCTTATTTTTTTGTTTCTAGCCTAAAGACGTGCTACTGTTTTCATAGAGTTTCTGTCTGTTTTATGTTCTGTTTATTGCCTCCCTATTCTTTGGGAGAGAACCCCTTCCTTTCATAGGTCCCCAGTTTGAATTTTTCTTGCAAATTGTTAACCACCATTCATCTTATCACTTCTATTAACCTCTATCCCTACTTACCTTAGCATTTCAGAGGTTCCTATTTCCTATGTTTCTGATTCTTCCTTTTTACAGAAGATGGGCTACAGATTCTAGCACCCATGTAACTTCTTTAATCCTACCTAATTGAATTAACCTTTCTTCCTTTACTTATTTCTAAACTTTATGAAGTTTTCTGGATTATGCTAGTTTTTTCTTTGTAACAGGGAATATACTGTATGTCATTCATTCTTGAACTGTTGGTGTTTTCTGAGTTTGGTTGTTTTCTTGTGCATATTTAATTGTGAGCCTAAGTAATATCCTCAGAACATAGTAATAAAATATTTTCAGGAAAACAACCAAGCTCAGATAACCCCAAATACTTCTTTTTTTAATCTTTTCTAACTTATTCAACTATCACTCTTCTCATCATTTATCTCCACCCCAATCTTTATGTTCTTCCAGTTTTTGGATTGCATTCCTTTAAAAAGGATTGTCCACTTAATTTAATTATATTCTAACACAACCACAAAGTATTATTTTTCATCACCATGCTTTCTCAAGATGACTTTTATGGGATTTGAGATCATAACAGAAAGACATCAATTGAAATAATTTAAAAGGTGGCTATGAGAATATTAAAATGCAATAAAATATCCAAGAAAAAGAAATAAAATTATTTATAAATATCTATGCATACAGCATATTTGTTAAAATATTAACTTATTCTTATATTTATATTTTATACTATTTCTTATCCTTCAATACAGTGCAGCCACTTTTAGTGAAACCATCCCTGTTTTTTTTAGTTGTCTACTGTAAAAGAAGTCAATCATACCTTTAAAAAGCACAGAAGTGGGGGTGTGATGATTAGGGTTGATCCAATTGAAATCAGATCTCTGCCTCCGAAAATTGTTCTCTTGCAGTTTGGATTTCTGAATTAATTTGAAAAAGCACATCTTTGCATACTCTAAAAACAGATCAAAATTGTTTGAGTTCTTTATTTTGATTCAGAGATTCGCTGAGTCTCATTCTAGTTAAATCTCTGAATCAGAGCTTCTCATAGTTCTAGGCAGAGTCCCTCCTGGGGAGGAGCCCCATTGGACCCCTTCTATGTCAGTCTGAAGTTTTAGATCAGACATTGGCTCTATTTCAAAATTCTGTATACAATTAAATTGAATATACTTTTTCTTTCTCTTGAATAAATTTTGAAAGAAATTCAGTAGGAATTTAAATACATTATTCCCCAAAAGATAAAACCACAAGTATAAAGAATAAAAAAGACTGCTGCCTGAAGAAAAGAATTATACCATTTTGAATGTTATATAGACAATTTGTTTTTAAAATGAAACTGATTTGTGATATATAGGATATGATTGCACAACACAAGTGATCAACCATTTAAAGTCTATGCCAGTGATGGCTAACCTTTTTTATTTTATTTTATTTTATTTTATTCAATTTATATCCCGCCCTTCTCCAAAAGGACCCAGGGCGGCCATCACATGCCAAAATCAGGGCGGACCATGGAGGGTGATGCACACATGTGCCCACACCCATAATTCTATGCGCCCTCCTGATGCGCATGAGCTCATGACCACCCATGTTCCCCCCCACCTGTGGCATGCAATGGCTTGGTGAACGTGTTATCATCCTCCCCAGGTTCCAGAGCCTTTCTGGAAGCCATCCCCAGAAGCCAGAAATGGCCAATTTCCTGACTTCTGGTCACACTGGAAAACCCATTTTTGCTCTCCTCAGGCTCTAGAGCCTTTCTAGGAGATGGGGGGGGGGGGGGAGGAGGGAATGGCCTCCGCTCGCATGCCCACCAATACGGCTCTACGTACCACCTGTGGCACATGTGCCATAGGTTCACCATCACAGAACTATGCTATTTGGAATGACTTTTCAAAGTAATACAGGGGTCTGCATAATATATTCAGTATTTGATGATGGGAGAGAGAATGTGCTAATTATTCTACCCGTGATGCCAAACCATTTGTTTTTTTAAAAAAAATCTTTTCAGGGAAGGAAAGAATCAAATTTCATCAATAACTGGTATTTCCTCAATTATTTAAAGCTTTTTACCAGTAAAGCTAATATTTTTCAGTTTTATTTCCCAAAAATAGACAATAAATACATATCTCTTTAAAATCTTCCGTACCAACTTTGTGAAAAATGATTAATGTTCACACTACCAATATTTTCTCTTTGCTTTTTTTTCTTCTATCTTCAACATCTTTGTGATGTCATTTTCATACTACTACAATATATCTAACTCTCCAAGAATTCCTTTCTAGGGTGCCATGTGGGATATGCAGTTAGACTTATACAGTATATAAGGATGAAAGACTAAAGGTCCTGAGCTTTCTCCAGTCTGATGTCATCTTTTGCTTTGGGATAGTGGTTTGGTAGTTCTTGCTGGTATCTCATTTGGTGTTCTAATGTGTGTATGCAAGGGTGACATGTCTGCCACATATAATGCTTTGCTTCCGATGATTAACAAGTGACTGTATTTCCCCTTTTATGAAAAGTAGAATCTTCTGTCTTTCTTTCCCTACCCAGAATTTCTTTGGAGTAAGGGGACCAAATAAAAGCTTTTTTCCAGTGAGGGAAATCACAGGCTGAAGAAGAGCATACCAACACAGTCATATATGGATAAACTTAACTTTGACCTTGAAGAAGTTTCTCCACTGCCTGTTTTCCTAGGGAGATGTTGTGTTTGACTGGGGAATGCACAAGGCATTTAGACTAGTTGGAGCCATCCTGCACTTTCCCAATCAAAGAAAGCGTGAAAAAGCTGTCAAAAGTGGAAAGAAAGATTGTGGGAGTGGAAACAGCATTGGGAGTGCAGCTTTTCCTGAGGGTTTGCCAAATGAAGATACACCTACAGTGACTTCATGGCTGCCTTACGATGTAAACCATATCCAGTCTGCAAGCTACCTTATTTACGAAGTGGTCTTTCCCTATATAACTGAATGTCACTATAGTTAAACTTACTTCATTTACATTATTGATCTTAGTAGTAAGGTATAACACTATTGTAATTGTAACATAGCATCTCAAGTGTTATTAAAATAATAATGGTATACTATTGTTCCAAAATTATATTAAGTTACATTTTGACAGGTGAATATTAGTAGTGGATTAACTTTACTTACTTTACTTTAATTCGACTTATTAACCGCCCCCTCTCCCCGAAGGGACTCGGGGCGGTGCACAGGAAATAAAAAAAACACAATATATCACAATAAATTACATAAATATTTAAAACTATATTAAACTAACTCCTATGCTAAAATCTTCCCGTTAAAATTACCATAAAACCCAATATAAAAATTTATCTAATAACTAAGGCTAAGTACAGTAGGTTAGGCCAGGCCGGCCTGTTGGAAAAGGTAAGTTTTTAATTGCTGGCGGAAGGAGCAGAGGTCCGTGATGGATCTAAGTTCGGGGGGTAGGTCGTTCCAGAGGGTAGGGCCCACCACAGAGAAGGCCCTTCCCCTGGGCATCACCCGCTGGCATTGCTTAGTGGATGGAACCCAGAGAAGTCTCTCTCTGTGGGAGCGAATCGGCCGAAGGGATGTGTGGGGTAGGATGCGATCCCGCAGATAACTAGGTCCCGTGCCATGGAGCGCTTTGAAGATGGTAACCAGCACCTTGAAGCGCACCTGAAAGACCTCAGGCAGCCAGTGCAGCTCGCGCAGGAGCGGTATTACATGGGAATACCTGGAGGTACCCAATATTGCCCGCGCGGCTGCATTCTGAACTAGCTGTAGCCTTCGGGTGCACCTCAAGGGGAGCCCCATGTAGAGAGCGTTACAGTAGTCCAGACGGGATGACATGAGCGCATGAGCGACTGTGTGAAGGGTGTCCCGGTCCAATAGGGGACACAACTGGCGTACCAGGCGAACCTGGTAAAATGTCCCCCTGGCCACGGCTATCACATGATCTTCTAAAGACAGCCAGGAGGACGCCTAAGTTGCGTGCCCGCTCCACGGGGGCTAGATGTTCAACCCCAATGGCCAGTGATGGAATCAACTGGTTGAACCGGGGCGCTGGAAACCACAGCCACCCAGTCGTGGATGGGTTGAGCTTGAGTCTGTTCCTTCCCATCCAGATCCGCACGGCTTCCAGACATCGGGACATCACTTTAAATATTAAATGAAGACAACATCCTATCTTTTCCTGCTGCCATGTATTCCATCACAGTACTGCTTCGTACTGAAATGAAAAGTATGAATATTTCTCTCGCTTTTCAGCACATAAAGCATACAGAGCTTGATTACTTTTTTCTTTTCTTTTTTCTTTCTTCTCTTGTCTTCTTTCCTTTTTCCTTTTCCTTTTTCTTGCTCAAGTAAGGTTTTGACTCCTAACATCTACTTGAAAAAATCCCTGGTTTTAGGCCTCAGATGGGATCAGGTTGTTTCTAACCTAAGGTGACCAGATGTCCCGCTTTTGGTGGGACAGTCCTGGTTCACCTTCAGATGTCTCGCGCACCGCCGCCTCTTCAAAATGTATCGCTTTTTGCGGGCAGGTGGCGGGCCCTCTGTATGCGCTCAGAGGCATGCACCTCTGAGCACTGGCTCAGGTGGGGAAGGCATTGGGGCCGAGAAGGGGGGGTGCCACACGTGCTCTGGCACGTCACGCACCTGTGCAGAGGGTGTCGGGGCTGAGGAGGGGGGGCGTGCATGCTCCAGCGCATCATGCGCCTGCGTAGATGGCTCCGAGCGCAGAAGGCAAGAGCGACACGCTGGGACACGGGGCACACAAGGGTGTCCAGGCCCTGGTCCTGGGGCTGCCCGGTGCAGCGAAGGGCACTCAGGTGAGTGGGCCAGGCCCATCAAGAGAAGCCTCATGTGCCACTCAGGACCCAGCAAACCCTCCTCCAAACTGGCTGTGGGAGTCCGCCGAGGCGGCTGCTGCTACCGGCACGTTTCTTGAGGAAGGCCAGGGGCCCGCCACCCGCCCACGAGCCTGCCCGCTCCCCCTGGGACTTAGCAGAGGTGCCACGAGGCTTCCCCCGATGGGCCTGGCTCACTCACCTGCGTGCCCTTCCCTGCACTGGGCGGCCCCAGAAGCAGAGCCCGGACGCCCTTGCGGGCCCTGTGCCCCAGCGTGTCGCTCTCGCCTTCTGCGCTCAGAACCATCTGCGCAGGCGTGGCCCCCCTCCTCGGCCTCGATGCCCTCTGCGCAGGCACGTGACATGCCAGAGCGCGTGTCGCTCACCCCCCCCATCGACGGTGTCTCACTTTGGGACTTTGAAAAATCTGGTCACCTTATGTACAGTCCCACTTTTCAAGCATCTGTCCCACGTCCTCTTAAAATTGTCCCACTTTTTCGAGGCGGGGGCTGGGCAGGCGCTGGGCGTTCTGCATGTGGTCAGCAGTGCGGAGAGTGGGCAGGAAGCAGCGGGCTGGCAGGCAGGTGGAAGGGGAGAGCCGGTGAGGGAGGAGCCAGGCCCAGGCAGGCAGCAGGCAGTGGAAGAGGAGGAGAGCCAACTGGAGCCTGCGCAACCCTGAACCTCTTTGCGCCGCACTGCAATGCGCTGAGAGGGGCCAGCTGGAAGCTGCGCCCCTGCTGCCTCCTCGCCTGGCTTGTCCCGGGCACCCATGGCGGGACAGGCGGGTGGCAGTGGGGCTTCTGCCCGGCTGCTCTCAGCGCATTGCGGCGCGGCACAAAGAAGTTCAGGGCTGCATGGGCTCTGACTGGCTCTTGTCCTCTTCCACCGCCTGCTGCCTGCCTGCGCCTAGCTCCTCGCTCGCCAGCACTCCCCTTCTGCCTGCCCGCCAGCCCGCCGCTTCCTGTCCGTGCCCTGCACCTCTGAGCGCGTGCAGAGCACGCGTCGCCCACCTGGCCCCTGCCGCCCCACTAGATGCCTACCTGCAGGTGCCCTGCTCAGGGGGGGGGGAAGGGAGGGGGGGGGGCCTGCGTGCCCCCTGGCCAGCAAGGGAAGTGGGTGGCGAGGCAGCCTCTGTGGCGGCTGCGGAGCTAGAAAAGGCCGCTGAGGGCCTCCCCCCCCCCGTCGATGGTGTCCCGCTTTAGTCAAGTTGAAATCTGGTCACCTTAATAATAGGATTGGTATAGTAAATAAGTACATGTATAGAGACAGATTTTTTTAAATACAGTCTCCTCTGAAGGGGTATTAAACTAAATTACTTTCTTCCATCATGGATATTATAGTTGATGGATACATCAAAGCAGGATTAGTAGATGTATAATAGAATTAATATAGTAAATAAATGCATGTATAGACACAGAGACTCTATACAACAGTAAAAGAATTTTTTTATTGTAATCTTTTTAATACTCAGCAGGAGTGAAGCATGTTGAATATTATTTCCTGGCCAAAATGACACCAAAAACATTTCCTTTCTTGAACTGAATATCTTTAAAGCCAGCAATCTGGAAGAGCATTCGATGCTCTGATTCTTTCCGTGCTTTCCCTTCAGACATAAGCAACATTATGATGCGATACACATGACCAGGAAGTGACCCAGATATTTTTTCAGCAATAATTGGATCCACTGCTAAGACTCCACCACCTGTTGCAAAAGTAATTTGTTAACTCAGGAATAGGTTGCCTGGAAAAGAAGTGATGTCTTCGTGGCTTATTTTCTTAAAATATTGTTTTGAACTCATTTTCCCTAGGCCTAATCTACGGTGCATTTTATTATTCTGAAATATATAGAAATGTCATGCCAAGTCCCAGTTCCTTCAGCATTGCTTAACTTATAACAGATACTGCTTTAGCCCATTTGCCACGATTGCAGGATCCTCAGGCAAACCATTGCAGGGCATGTGGGGCAGCTCCATCCCCAACTCACGGTGGCAGCACTGATGCACCACATGGCCTCTTGCCCTGCTGCAAGCAAGCAGAAGAAGTGGGCCTCCTGTACATTGGGGGGAGGGGGGGGGAACACCCTCCAAAAATAAGCCCTACTGCTTATTTTGTGTCCCAAAAGAAAATAAGACCTGGTTTTATCTTCGGGGAAACACACTAGGTAGTAAACTAGCATTTTCTGTTTCTAAATTGCTACCACTCATTTCAGCAACCCAGTTTTAGAATAGCATTAATACAATTGATTTTTTTTGCAACTATATATAGTCTTCAATTTACGACCATTCATTCAATGACCATTCAAAATTATGATGATGTTAGAGAAAGAGAGTTATGACCTCTGCCTGAAGTTAGTAAGTTAGTTATTGAATAGATATATGTGCCACCCATCTGATCTAGAGGCACCTCTAGGTGACTCTGGGAAAGGTTATGGCTATTGCATTGTCCCTGCGGACATATGATCAAGATTTTGATACTTAGCAACATACCAGTACTTATCGTATTTTTTGGACTATAAGATGCATCTTTTAAGTTCTCCCAAGCGACTCTCGGTGTTTCTCCCATTGCGAGCCTTTTTACTCTTTTTTTTAAAGATGGATTGGATGATACAATTGTTTCTCTGGATTTTAAACAGTACAAAATTTTGAACTTTGATACAGACTTTTCCTTCTCTCGGACTTCACTGACTGCCTGCCCTTCGACGCCATCTTTTGTCACAAGAACTTAAAACTTTAACAATGGCAGCGAAAAAGCCTACGATGGGGAAATCACTCTCTGCTCCACCTTCTACAAAGGCCAGCCCATCCCTACAGCAGGCAAAAATTTCTACAATGCTCCAGAAAGAAACATCAGGAGAGGACACTCCGCCAACCATAGAGGAGATGCTGCAAAGCATAATGAAGGAAATAAGAGGATCCGGAAAGACAATATAAGCACAAAATTGGAATTACTGGAGGCACAAAGAGCTATAACAGAAAATAAACAAAAAATTGATGGGTTGGAGGGAGGGGCAGTGGAGATGAGGGAAGAGATGAAGGAATTTCAGAAAGATATTGCAGATATTACTGGTCATATGTCAAGAATGGATTTTGAAAAAATGTCTTATTTTTAAGGTTTCAAAATGTTCCAGAGTCAGACTCTGAGAATTTAAAAGATTTAATGAGCATGATCTTAGCAGAATACACTAAAAAGAATAAAGAACATATTTGGGGGGATATAGACCTGATTTATAGAATCAATTCAGCATATGCCAGAATAAATAATGTACCCAGAGAGATTCATATTAAATTTGTAAAAAGGTCAACAAGGGATGAGATTCTGAGAGCGCAGAGGGGAGGACCTTTGATATATCAACAAAAAGAGATTGCCATATTGAAACAGATCCCTAAAAAAATTCAAGAAATAAGAAGGAAATATTCCTTCTTATCAAAAAAATTATATAAAAAGGGGGTATGGTTCAAATGGTTAATGCCAGAGGGAATGTTGGTGTTCTGGGAGGGAGGCAGAGCCAGAATTAAAACAGTAGAAGAGGCGGAGGCCTTTCTTAAAAAACACGCCTCAACCCTGGAGGACGAAGTTGTGGGAACAGGAGGGGCCATGGCTCCGCCCAACGGCAGTAAGGAAGAAGAAGAAACAATAGCAAAGAGGCTAAGATCACAAAAATGATTTTTTTTATTTGTATTGTAACTCCTACATGGATATTAACACAAACAAATGATTGAATGCATGGAATTTATGATATGAAATGTATGTATTTCTTTCCACCTTTTATTGAAATTATTTTGTATGAAGTCTCAGAGGAGGTTACCAACCCTGAAATGGAAGCTCTACAATATTTGTTAAATACCCTACACACCCCTTTCCTATTATAAAATTGTAAAATCAATAAAAATTGTTATACAAAAAAAAAGATGCACCTTTTTTTCCTCTAAAAGAGGCTGAAAATCTGGGTGTGTCTTATACATTGAATACAGCATTTGTTGCCTCCTGAAACCCCACCCCTTCACCAAAATGGTCGTGCATACCCTTATGGAGGCTTCCAGAGAGCTCCTGGGGGCTGAGGAGGGCAGAAATGAGAAATAAACAGGGCATTTTTTGCCCCCCAGTCCCCAGCAGCACTCTATAAGCCTCCATAAGGCTATGCATGCAATTTTTTGACCAAAAAATGCCCCGTGTTTGCAAAGAATGGGTCATTTTTTGCTCATTTCGGCCCACCCCCACCCCCAGGAGCACTCTGCAAGCCTCCCCAAAGCTATTCATGCCTTTTATTTGGGAACAAACGGGCACTTTTTCACGAAAAACGGGCTGTTTTGAGGAGGTTTGCAGAGTGCAAAGGCTAACTAAAAGCTGCAGGTTGTCAGTTATTTCCTTCTCCAGCACATGGATAAATACACCTGGAAACATCTACCTACCTACCAGTGGTGGGTTTCAAAAATTTTTAGAACCTCTTCTATAGGTGTGGCCTGCTTTGTGGGAGTGGCTTGCTGGCCATGTGACTGGGTGGGAGTGGCTTGGCAGTCATGTGACTGGGTGGGTGTGGCAAACTTGTAAAATGTGGTGAAATTCACTTAACAACGCTCTTGCTTAGCAACTGAAACATTGGCTCAGGATCTCTGGCATTTGAAGCATGCAAGTCTTAAAGCTGCCATGTTACAAGACCCTTGCACCCTTAACCCTTTAGAAAAAAACCCCAGGGTTGTTCAAAATGTGACAGCTTTAAGACTTATGGACTACAACTCCCAGAATTCCTTCTCTTGCTCTTCATCTTGAGGATGTGTGGACAGGCAGGGGGAGGGAGCTGGAACCGGTTCTAAACGGCACTGTAGATTTGCACAGTAGCTGGTAGGCGGAGCCTCCCGGCTGCCGCTACTACTGGTTCGCCCCATCTGGGCCGAACTGGCAGCAAACCACCTCCTGGTAACATGCTCACTCTCTTAATGACTGCAATGACCTACAACTAAAATTCTGAGCCCCTTTTAAGTCATAAATCACACACTATCTATATTGTCAAAGATTGTTGTAAATACATAAAAAAATCCATGAAGGATTTTTCTAGGAATCTTTTTAGGAATATGAATTTGCCTACCTGGCTTACAGACTGTAAATACTTTTGTAAGTAGCTGGACACACTTTTCATCATTCCAGTTAATCAAGATTCTTGATAAGACATAAAGATCTGCTTCAGGCATAGGATCTTTAAAAAAATCTCCTGCAAAAAGAATAATTCCTTTAATAAGGTAGGAATCTATTATCATCTTGGAAACAGAATTTATTCTCCTTTTATATATACAATAGCAGAGTTGGAAGGGACCTTGTAGGTCTTCTAGTGCGTGGGCAGGAACCTTATACCATTTCAGACAAATGGCTATCTATTTTCACAAAGTTTACAATGCCACTAGCTTCTTTCAATAGTGCTTTTTGAAATCGCAGAGATATTGATTCCAAACATATATTACCTTCATGGAAAGTGATCCGAGAGTCATCGGAAAATGCATTGTATTTTTTAGATAATTCCACAACTTCAGGAAGGTCAAAAACTGTCACAGTATGATTTGGGTATTTTGAGATCAATTCTTTAGCTAAGCCACCGCTACTTCCTTGAAAAAAGAAATAAATGCAAAAAAGGAACTATGTAAGAAAGAATATCCTGCATATAAACATTTGTAGCAATTTAGTAGAATATTTATGATGACTTTTAAAACCATCGTCATTGTTTTATTTTTTATTTGTCGGAGCTTGTATTGCGGCATATAATATTGTGTTTTAAATAAATATGTTCATTAAAGCATGATGTCAGATTTATTCTCCTACTTCAATGGTAGGTCGCTAACCAATTTACTACCAGTTTGCTCATGCTCATGCGCGCATACCCAATGCTTTTGCACATGCAGAGAAGCGTCTGGGTGGAAGGCGGAGCCTCCCACCATTGCTACTACTGTTTTGGCTGAACCAGCAGCAACCCATCTCTGTCCTACTTGCTTATATTTTTATCATTGTCCTTTTAGTATGGTCAGAAATTCCTTCATTTGTTTTAAAATGCATCCTACTAGGAATTATGTTTCGTTCCAATCATATACAGTGATTCTTTGCATCAGTTTTTCCTTGATTACTTTGCTTTATCAAAACTAAAGAGCACCTTTTTTAGCTCTTAGAAAAGTGGCTATAGTGAAATATGAGCAGAAATTAACCCAATCTTCTTTCTTCCACCATTGTTTATAGTTCCATGCAAAAGTATATATTTTCAATCAACACCACTTTTTCTACCCTGTTAGACCAATGATGGCTAACCTTTTCCAGACCAAGTGCTCAAAGTGTGCGTGTGCATGCGTGAATGCGTGCATGCACCTGAAACCCCAAAATGCAAGGCATGCACGGCCCCTGTGCATGCATGTGTAGCCCCCCAATGCCCCCTGCCCCCCATACATAAGCCTGCTGCACCCCCATGCATAAGCTCCCATCCTGTGCATGCACGGCAGAGACCCAAAGACCATCTGGCCAGTGGGAGGCATGTTGCCCATGCATGACAGAGCTGAATTGGGCCATCAGAGAGGGCGCTACATGCCACATCTGGTTCACGTGCCACATGCCATCAGAGAGGGCGCTACATGCCACATCTGGTTCACGTGCCATAAATTCACCATCACGGTGTTAGACTATAACACCATTTTCAATAAAATGGATAACTGTTTCTTGATGGGAACAAATAATTCCAATCTCATTCTAATCTGATAGCTTGATGTTTAGAAAGGTAATTCTATGTTTTGTGCATTATTATGGTCATCCCAAGACCAACTGTGAGGATTTTCTATCAATATCTTTGCAGGCAGCTCACTTCTGTAATATGTTCCTTGCAATTTAATAGGAATATTGCAGTGCCATACTAAGATACATGATAAGCAAAGCATTCTGTGTATTAAGGATCACCCAAAATCTACTTATTAAATACCAGGTCTTTTGTTTGAGCATCTTTTACCCTAAAAATTTCATAACAGTATTTGTAGATTTGTGGTAGATTCTGAAATGTTTTTCAAAAAAATTTTCTCTTTGTGTGCCTTCAACTACTGTAAGTATTGACTCCTGACAATAGCCTGGACAAGTTCCTTGCCAAGTTTTCTTGGCAAGCTTTCAAAGCTGGTTTGTCATGGCTTCCTTCCTAGTGCTGAGATCCAAAGTCACCCAGCTGGACCAAAGTCGCCTAGCTGCCTAAGGCAGCACTTGAACTCACAATCTCCTGGTTTCTAGCCTGATGCCTTAACCCAGGGGTCAGCAAACTTAAATAATCAAAGAGCTACAAAAGGTCCTAACCAGAAGCCCCACATTCAATTCTGGAGCTGACCGGAAGTCTAGTTCCCCAACCATAGAGTCTTCTCGTAATGTGGCATCCTTTTTCCTCTGCTGACCAGAAATCTAGTCCTCCCACTATAGAGTCTCCTAGCGCAACGTCCATTTCCTTTACCTCTCCTAACCGAATGCCCTATCAATTGTGGAGCCGACTTGTGACAGAGAGCTACAGCAGAGGGATGAAAGAGCCACATGCGGCTCCAGAGCTGCAGATTGCCGACCCCTGCCTTAACCACTACAAAAAGCTGATTTGCTTTTCATACTCTCCCTCATGGCAATATCAACCCCAAACAATGGAGGGAAAATTAAGAAAAAGAGTGCTTTCATGTTCAAAAATACCCCCACTTCTTCCCAAACAGTCTCAGGACTGTTGGTAGTTACTGCGAGACATCCTATAATTCTAATAAGTCACACCATTTTAAAATTAGGTATTTACAAATAAAATTCAAAACTCTAGAAGAAAGAAGATCACAGGACAGGATCCTGCAATCCTGCTTTTGCAATCAGGGAATTACAGGGTCTTGACAGAACCTGAGACATCTTTTCAGTCCAATTTCTTCAGAGTATCACATAGTATCAAATTACTAGTAAGGGGCAAGATCTTCAGGTACTTACCACCCAGATCACAAATGAGCTGAAAACCAGAAAGATCAAAGGCAGAGACCACTTCTTTTCCATGCAGACCCCAAGCCTCATTCATGTACCTGAAAAAGCTTTCAACACCTTCCTCTGATCTAGAATTGAAGATTGGACTGGCAGGTAATCAAAAGAAATGCAACTACATGAAATACAATATTAATACCTGACCTTAAAGCTAGGATTTTACTCTATATTATGAGATTTTTGTGTCATTCTAAAGAGCAGGTTGCTTAATATCTGGCCTGAAGCTAGTTGGCGCTAGTAATCCATTTGGAGGCTGGATGTATTATTCCCAATTCCAACAAGACACCTTCCTGGCCAGAATTGCTGAACATGCTGATATGTGCCTCAAACTAGCTGTATTTGAAGAATCTCAAAAATAGTCCAACATTTTTGTGGACTGGCATTTGAGCAACAAAATGAAACAACAGAATAACAAAGTTGGAAGGGACCTTGGAAGTCCTCTAGTCCAACCCCCTATACCAATTCAGACAAATGGTTGTCCAATATCTTAAAGCTTCCAATGTTGGAGAATTCACAACTTTTGGAGGCAAAACCACAAAACCTCTTCAATCTTTCTAGAGTCTCGACATGCTTTTTATATTGGGGAAACCAAAACTGGATGCAATATTCCAAGGGTGGTCTTACCAAGGCATTATAAAATGATATTAACATTTCACGTGATCTTGATTCTATCCCACTGTTGATGAAGCCAAGGACTGTATTGGCCTTTTTGGCAGCTGCAGCAGACTGCTGGTTCATATTTGAGTGACTGCCCACTAGGACTACCACATCCCTCTCACAATTATTGTTATTGAGCCAGATTCCACATATTTTGTACCTTTACATTTGGGGTTTTTTGCCCGTGTACTACTTTACTTTTCTTACCATTGAATTTGATTTTGTTAGACAGGGCTCAGTGTCACTTTGTTAAAGAATGCAATAAGATTCATTTGACATGATCTGTTTTTGACAAAGCCATTTTGGCTTCTGGTTTGTTTGCCTCTAGGTGTTAGTACATTGCTTGATTTATTATCTTTTCCCAAACCTTCCCTGGTATTGATGTCAGGCTGATAGGATTTAGTTTCCTGGATCCATTTTTCCCTTTTTTTGCATATGGGAACTACATCATCTTTGAAGATAGGTCAGGGGTTCTGAGATCACATCTGCCAGTTGGCTCAGAACCCTGGGGTGTAATCCGTCTGGTCCTGGTGATTTGAACTGGTGCAAAATGGATAGGTGTTCTCTTATCATTTTCTTGCTGATTTTGACTTAATCTGAATTTTGTAGTTTTGATGAGTTGGACTGTTTGTTTATTTTTTTCTTTGGGGTAAGGGAAGTTGAAAGAAACTTTTTGTTGTTATTATTTTTGACCTTTGTTGCAAGCCTTAGTTCATTTTGAGCCTTAGCTTTCCTCAACCATCTTTGTGGGTTTGGGCTATTTGCTGATATTCTGCCTTAGTTGTGCGTCCCTCTTTCTAGTTTTTATACTTGTCATTTTGATATTTCAGTTTATCAGTGAGTTATTTGTGCAGCCTTGCTGGTTTCTTTTGAGATCTTTTATTTTTCATTGGCTTGTGCTTTCAAAGTTTCCCAAGCTTCTTGGGTTGTTTTTTTCCTTGAGGATTCTGATCCATGGAATTCTTCTCAGGTTCTCTCTAAATTTATTGAAATCAGCTCTATGGGACTCCAAAACTTTAGTTTGATTTTTTTCTATTGTTTATGTTTGCATCCCCCCTCCAAGGTTCATGTAAATTCACCACCTTCTACTATTTTATCTCTGTTAGTGAGAATTAAGTCCAGTATGGCTGATCCACTAGTTCCTTTCTCCACCTTTTGGAAGACAAAGTTGTCTGTGTGTTAGGCAATGGACCGTTACCTTGCTCCACTGGACCCAGTCTCATTCTTCTTGAAGTCTGTAAACCATAAGCTGCTCACCCCAGCAATCTCTGGTGCTCTGCAAATGCAATGCAATTGCAAGCAGTGTCTGAATTCCCAGTTGCCTATTTTGTTCCACTGGACCCAATCTCAGTTCTCTTGAAGTTGCTTTGAGTTGCTCATCTCAACAATTTCTGGTACTCTACAAATGCAATGGAATTGCAACCAGTGTCTCTTTATGGAACATGACAAAATACATGACAAGAATTTGGGAGAATCTCTGGGTAATTAATGAAAGTGTCTTTGTTCCTATAATGGACTACCCTGCAAATTTTAGTGATTCAGATGTAGGTGATCTAGCGCTAGCTATCAATTCTAGTTCTGCCTTTTGAAAATTAATTCTTGGTCAGTGAGACAGGTTGTAAGAATATACTAATTCCAACAAAGGGACACATAAAACCAGAGAGAGAAAAACATCTTAAGACAGAAAGGACGTGGGTATTATAAGTCTTATTCACTAAGATCCAAACATAGTGCTATTGCTATCTCTATAAACTGGTGATAAGTTGGCTGATGGACTGGTCTGCAATTTACTCTTCTAATTTATGAACATAGGTGGGATGGAATAGTGTGAGCATCATTAGAACAAAAGTGAGCTTTGGTTCTGTTTGTGGCACATTAACCAAAATCTACCAAAATTGGTATAGTGCTGCTAATCTAGCTTCTCTTTCTAATCAAAAGCTTTTATAAAAATATTTGCAAAGTTTCAAAAGTGAGATGCAGTAAAAAAAAAAGCCAAAGAACTATTTATTCCCCAATCTTTACAAAAGAAAGTCATTAAAAATACTATTTTTACGGATTCGGTTTCCGGTTTCCGGAGGCGACGGACACGTTTTCGGACACATCCACTGCTCGTTTCTCTGGTGGGTCCCCTCAGTGGCACAGGGGGGTTGGGTAACCTGCCGTACGGTGGCTGCTGGAGACCCTCAACCAGACAGCGGTCGGTGGGGTGTTTTTCCTGCTTCACCCCAGGAACTGGGGGACAGAAAGCGGTGGGGGGGAGAGCCCTCTCGCCAACAAATGCCGGAATAAACGCAAAATTGGAAGACGGGCTGAAATGCCGGGGACAGAGGATTGCACTGAGTCTCCTGCTTAACTAGAGTGGCAAATGGGAACTGTGAGTCTTTTTTACATTTGATCGCTATTAAAAGAAGAATAGAGGGGGGAGTTCTAACCCCCCCCTCGTAAAAAGCGGTGATTGGAAATGCTCTCCAGAATGGGGAGAAAGAAGATTAACTGCCAACTGATCTAATAGCAGTTAAAAAAAAATTACCCACGGAATTACAGTTGCAACATTATAACTGAGTCTTTTTGCAACAGAAATGAAACTTTCACTTTTACTTCCCTTCCTGCGATAAAGCGGGGTAAATGGCTTCTCTTTGTTCTCAGCTGGAAAACTTTCTCCCGACCCATGAAACATCTCTTCAGCGTTTTAAGACCATAAGGCAACAAATTTACATTTAAAGCCTCCCCAAGAAGCCTTTAGTGTCTCTCCTAATACGTGGATCTTCTTTCTTTTGTTTTTTTGTTTTTGATAACATAGTTATCTCTCTGGAATTTATATAATACTTGGTGTGAACTTTGATTTGAACTTTTCCTGATATCTCAGACTTCACTGACTGCTTGCTTCTCTGACGCCATTTTTATTACAAGAATTTAAACCTACAGCAATGGCTTAAAAAAAACCACCATCTGGAAAGTCTCTTTCTGCTCCATCTTCAACCCGATCCAGCCCAAGCTTGCAGCAGGGGAAAATTACTACAATGCTACAAAAAGAAACAGCTGGTGAGAGCGCCCAAGAAGAGTCCCTTCGGAAAGAGGGTGCGGTCTAGAAATTAAATATATTATTATTATTATTATTATTATTATTATTATTATTATTATTATTATTATTATTATTATTATTATTATTATTATTATTATTATTATTATTATTATTATTATTATTATTATTATCATTATCATTATCATTATCATTATCATTATCATTATCATTATCATTATTATTATTATTAATTGTCAACAAACGAGATGCTCCAGAATATAATGAGAGAGGTACAGGAAATGCGAAAGGACTTGATAAGCTTAAGAATAGAACTGTTGGAGACACAAAGAAGTACAATGGACAATAAACAAAAAATTGAAGTGTTAGAAGAAGCAGCAGTTGAGATGAAAGGAAAGGATAAAGGAAATACAGAAAGAAAGCACAGAAATGAGTGGGCATATGTCAAAAATAGAGTTTGAAAGAATGTCTTTTTTTCTCAGGTTCCAGAACGTGCCAGAGATGGAAGGGGAAGATCTTAAAGATTTAATGAGTACAATTTTAGCAGATTATATTAAAAGAAATAAAGAACGCCTCTGGTGGGATATTGACCTGGTCTATAGAATTAACTCTGCATATACTAGAATAAATGATGTACAAAGAGACGTTCATATTAAATTTTTAAGAAGGTCCACAAGGGATGAGATATTGAGGGCACAACAGGGGGGGGGTTGAAATATCAAGAAAAAGAGATGACCATTCTGAAACAAATTCCAAAAAAATTTAGAGAGATAAGAAGGAAGTACTCCTTCTTGTCCAAAAAATTGTACAAAAAAGGAGTTTGGTTCAAGTGGTTAATGCCTGAAGGAATGTTGGTCTTCTGGGAGGGGAGCAGAATTAGAGTTAAAACAATAGGAGGCGGAGGCCTTTCTTAAGAAGCACTCCTTACTCCTAGGGGATGAAGAAGAGGGAGCGGGAGGGGGAAGGAGGAAGAAGAAACAATAGCAAAAAGACTCAGATCTCAAAAATGAGTTTACTTTGAAATTATTACTGTAATTCGTGAAAAGGGATGGTAAGAAAAAACAAAAGATTGAATGTATGAATTATATAATGTGATATATGTGTATCTTTTGCCACTTGCTCTTTTTTTTTACACTGTATTTGTATGAAGCAATCGGAGGTGACCACCACCCCCGACATGGAAGCCACTAAAATGTTATTGTATACCCTATAAACCCTTTTTCCTATATATATATATTGTAAAAACCAATAAAAATTGTTTTATTAAAAAAAAATGCTATTTTTACCTGTACAGTGCATCATACAATTCCTTTGAAGAAATGCCATATATTGATGGATTCTGAGATTTCCCATTCCTGGAGCAGGTTTTTTGTTGTTATTTTTAAAATTAAAAGCAACAAAAATACCATTAATGATTGTATTCTTTCTCTCCAGCAACAAATAGTGCTTACATTCAAATAATTAATTGTATTACTTGCAAAAGTTACTCTAAAAATATCACAGGCTCTAAGGTAAATAGTAATAGAAACCTGTGGAGTAAGTGAATGAAATTAAAATCTTTATGTCCATCTTGTTTCATTATTAAGTAGTATGAACATCAATCAAATTCATTTATCCAATCCTTTGTGGGATATTTTTTATACTTTGAATATTAGACTCTCTGAATTCTGATATTTTATCAAATGAATTTTGCTTCAATCATCAAAGGGTCTTTAATATGCTAATACAATTTAATCATTTTTTTTAAATTTAAATTTATATCCCGCCCTTCTCCACAGAGGATCCAGGGCGGCGTACAGGAAATTTAAAAACACACAAATACAAAGATAAATATATAATTTAAAATAAATATTAAACATTCCCATCCTGTACTAAAACCAAATTTAAAATACCCAATTAAAAAACTTCCTAAAAGTCCCCATGGGAGGTTAGGCTAGGCCGGCTTGTTGGAACAAATATGTCTTTAGACATTGGCGGAAGAGGCGGAGGTCGGTGATGGTACATAATTCAGGGGGTAGGTCATTCCAAATGGCTGGGCCCGCCACAGAGAAGGCTCTTCCCCTGGGTGTCGCCAGTCGGCATTGTCCGGCCGACGGCACCCTGAGGAGGCCCTCTCTGTGGGAGCGTATCGGTCTAAGGGATGTATGGGGCAGGAGGCGGTCTCGCATGTAACTAGGCCCCGATCCATGGAGCGCTTTAAAGATGGTCGTCAAAACCTTGAAGCGCACCCGAAAGGCCACAGGAAGCCAATGCAGCTCGCGCAGGATCGGTGTTATGTGGGAGCATCTAGTGGCCCCCATAATCACCCGCGCGGCTGCGTTTTGGACTAGCTGTAGCTTTCGGGTGCACCTCAAGGGAAGCCCCATGTAGAGAGCATTACAGTAGTCGAGTTGGGACGTCACGAGAGCTTGAGTGACTGTGCGAAGGGCAGCCCGGTCCAGTAAGGGGCGCAATTGGCGCATCAGGCGTGCCTGATGAAACGCCCCCCTGGCCACAGCCGCCACATGGTCCTCCAAGGACAGCCGGGAATCCAGGAGGACACCCAAATTGAGTGCCCTCTCCACGGGGGCCAGTGTTGGAGTAGTCTGGCCAGAGTTGGAGTAGTCTGGCTGAACCGGGGTGCCGGAAACCACAGCCACTCAGTCTTGGCAGGGTTGAGCCTGAGTTTGTTACCACCCATCCAGATCCGTACGGCTTCCAAACACCGGGACAGCACTTCGGCGGCATCGTTGGGGTGGTTTGGGGTGGATATGTACAGCTGAGTGTCATCAGCGTACAGGTGGTACTCCACCCCAAAACCACGGATGATCTCACCCAGCGGCTTCATATATGTGTTGAAAAGGAGGGGCGAGAGGACCGACCCCTGAGGAACCCCACATAAGAGAGGCCTCGAGGTTGACCTCTGCCCTCCCGTCAACACATATTGCGACCGACCAGAGAGGTAGGACGAGAACCACCGCAGAACGGTGCCTCCCAGCCCCAACCCCCCCAATCGGTGCAATAGGATACCATGGTCGATGGTATCAAAAGCCGCCGAGAGGTCTAATAGGACTAGGATAGAGGAATATCCTCTATCCCGCGCCCTCCAGAGATCATCAACCAACGCGACCAATGCTGTCTCGGTGCTGTGACCGGGTCGGAAGCCGGACTGGCGCGGGTCTAGATAATCAACTTCCTCCAGGTGTCGCGGGAACTGTTGGGCTACCACACTCTCAACAACCTTCACCAGAAAGTGAAGGTTGGAGACCGGACGATAGTTCTCTAATAAAGCTGGGTCCAGGGACGGCTTCTTGAGGAGGGGCCTCACTACCGCCTCTTTCAAGACGGCAGGTAAGGACCCCTCACTCAAAGATGCGTTGACAATGCCCTGGAGCCAGCCTCGTGTCGTCTCCCAGGATGCCAGTACAAGCCAGGAGGGACACAGGTCCAATAAACATGTGGTCGCCCTAAGTTTCCTTGACAACCTGTCCATATCCTCGGTGGTAACAAAGTCAAACTCCTCCCAAGAAGGAACCTCAAGACTAGTCTCGGACAGTCCCACCGGGCCACTGTCGATGGAGGGTAGCTCATTCCGAATCCAAGTGATTTTCTCCTGCAGATAAATCCCAAATTCCTCTGCTCGCCCTTGCAGAGGGGCTTCCCGCGGCCTCTGATGAAGGAGGAAGCGGGTCACCCCAAACAGGGCGGCAGGGCAATTATCTGCGGATGCAATAAGGGTGGCACAATACTCACGTTTGGCCACCCTTATCGCCACTAAGTAAGCCCTAATATGGGTTCTCACTAGTGTTCGGTCGGTTTCGGAGCGAGAGGATCTCCATCTGCTCTCTAGGCGTCTCTTGTGGCGCTTCATCTCCCGAAGCTCCTCAGTAAACCAGGGAGCCTGGGTGATTCGTCGCCGCAAGAGAGGCCGCAAGGGCGCGACTCGGTCCAAGGCCCCCGCGGCTGCACTTAACCATGCGGCCACTAGGTCCTCAGTCGAATCGCGAGGCAGGGTCACAGGCATTGGCCCAAGCTCCCTCTGGAACCTTTCCGGGTCCATTAGGAGCCTGGGGGGAACCATCTAGGAGTATCCGGTTCCGCCTCCCCGCGGTGAGGTGTAGCGATTGGAAAGTCCAGTGGTAGGTTGCAATTTATTTTACTATTGGTTCACTTGAGTGCACTTGTGTACTTACGTGATTGCATGACGCTTCTGTGTGCATGTGTAGAAGAGTCTGGGCAGGTGGGGGGAGCCTCCTGCCACCACCACTACTGGTTCGCCCAATCTGGGGTGAACCGGCAGCAACCGACTTTTGAATTTAATGTTTTTAATCAGATTAAGAAGCTTAAACGATATTTTTTTTTACAAATTAGCTTTGTATGTCTGTGCGTGTACAGACATCTTTTCCAAAGATGCTGAGCAAGAGTTAAAAACTCCACTTCTTGTAAGCAACACAGTATGATGCTTAAGCAAATCCATGAGTTCAAAGAATATTAGTTATTTGACCTCATGGGAGTCAGTTAAGAAAACAGGCAAAGTGTATTGAGTGGTAATGATTGTAGAATAATTGCATGCATAATTGTAAAAACGATACAGGAGCCCCTAAAGGAGGATTCAAATTCTTGCTACTTATGTGGGAAAGAAAGCCCACAAAGAATCCTGGTCTTTAACATGCTCTTGGTGAAAATATTTTTTACTCCACCAGTGTTCCCTTCTTACTTTATAGCTTCAGGCAAGTATTGCAGTGCTCCAAATATGTCTTCTGAAAGGAACTTCATGGTATAATACTGAGACTTTGGGCTTGATTTAGCCAGATAGAGATTGGCAAACTCTGTGTTTCCATAAAGATCTAAAAATGAAAGCATATTATAAGACTGTTGCTTCAAAACACCATTGATTAGAATTCTGTATATATCTGAGCAAAGCATAAGGTTCATCATAAATGATTACATTTCAATTTACTTCAGTTTGGTGAAATATTTCAAATATGAAATATTTGATTTGGCATTCCAAAAAGAGTTCCTGACAGTCCTGAAACAAAGTGGCTAAGCTCTCTGCACATAAGATTTATAACATAACAAATAAATAAGCAAAACTGAAAATTTTGTGTAGCTACTTTACAGTAAATAAATTAAAAGAAAAACGAGGGGGAAATGGCTACAAACTGCTACCTCCATAAAAAGGTTGCCATGTGATCATTTTAAAACAACTGCAACTACTTCCTCCTGCTAACAGGATCACCTTTGCCATCCTTCCATTCCACTTTCAGCATCTTTAACTCCACACAGGCCTCCATCAGTGTCTGCATCCCAATGAGACTGGTCTTCAAGCGCTCGGCCACAGTTGCAGAGGACATCAGTTCCCCTGACTCTCTCAGCAGATCGAATATGCCCAACTGACTGGCAGTAAATACCATCTAGAAAAATATAAAGAAACGGGCAGGAGATTACTGGAAGCTCCGCAACTAGACAGACTGGAAATAGCGGGCTCCGTGGAGTGCCAAGAAAACCACGGCTGACAAACAATAGGCAGGTTTTTTTTTTAGGACCAGGACCTTCTTGTAGGAAAAGTGAAGAAAGAGCTGCATCTTGAGCAGCCAAGAGGAACGAAATTGGTTCCTCAAAGGCCAGAGACTAGCTCTCTGATCCGGCAGTGGGGGTGATGGATATTGTAAAATGTGTGCCCCAAAGTCGGGGAAACTGGGCTAAGCATTTGTGCAGGAGCAGTGTCTGGACAAAGTGTTGAGAATACGTGAGAAAATATAAAACCTATTGGCACAAATAAGTTGGAATTCGGAACTGGAAGAGAAATTTTCATTTATTTATTTTATTTATTTTATTAAATTTATACCCCACCCTTCTCCTTGCAAGGACCCAGAGCGGCCTTGGTCATATTGAAAACAGTGTTAAAAATTGGGAACTTCATGGAAAGGGAAGAGGAAAAAAATACGGCGGTTCAAATTATCAAAGCCCAAAGAGATTTGTTTCTTCTAAGCATTGTGGAGGCAGAAATAAGAAACGGATTGGATAACTACAAACTTTGAAATTGAAAAGATTTGGGTTTTTTTAAAAAAAGAGACTAATTCAGCAATCGGAAATTTCATGGAAAGAGAGGTGGGGGGGGGAAGAATGGCAGCTAAAACATCAAGATTAAGGGGACTGGACTTGTTTCAACATATTAGTTTCAATTAAAGTTGGAGGTGGATTTTTAAGAAAAAGAAAGATGAAAAAGAAGAAGCCTTTGTCTCTCCTTGGAAATATATTGGAGTGAAATATCGAGGAGTGGAGCTGGATATTGGAAAGAAGAAAGTGTTCTTTTGTAACAACCGAGAAACAGAGAAAGCGAAACTTCAACACCCATCTTTGGGATGACATGGCGCAGTGAAAACTACTAGGGAGGAGCTGTTTGCACAGGCTGTTTGGCTTTGTCTTTCTGTAACTGTGGAAGAAGTTTTTTTGTTGGAGCGGAACTGGAACATTTGGAGTAGAATTGATACGCAAGAAGAAATTGTAGATTTTAAATTGTAACGAACTGAGATATAAATTTAAAGGGGAAAAGCTGCAAATTGTTAATTGGGAACTATGGAACGTTGGGAATTTGAAGAAATATGTGAGATTATGAGAAACATGTGGGAATCATTAAAGCTGAAAAGAGATGATAAGATAGAAAAAGTATTAGAAGGGAAGGAAAACAAAAAACAGATAAAAAAGAAAGGAAACACACCATGGGGGAAAAACATAATAATTAAAGAAAAAAGGGAAATAGAGTGAAGAGACAAAAGAAAACGTTGATGAGGGCACATCAAATGGCACAGCAAAAAGGGATAAAAAAGATTTGGAAGTAAGGCTATAGAAAGGGTAAGAAGAAAAAGAAGAAGAAGCTTAGAGACTGGGATAAAAGGCTGACTAGAAAGCAGTGGGAAGGATAAGGAAAGAAAAAATGTTGATAGGAGAGAGGAAGAAGGGAATTATATATATAGATAATATTAGTAATGATATTTACAGGAAATAAGTGTGGTTAACTGAACAGATAGTTTTCTTTCCCCCCCTCTTAAGTCGAGGAGATATCCGAGATGTGGGGATTGTTACAATGGGAATTGAAAATACGCCCAATGAGAATAATTAACTGAAGCGCTAATGAGAGAGTTAAAAATCTGGGGTGCTTAATGATATATACCTGTAAAATTAGTATGAGTTTAGCAGGAAACTTGAATTTGTCTCACACTTTGTCCAAAAAATAGGCTTTTGGGCGGGAGGAACCAAATAATGGAATTTTGAAATATGTATAGTACTAAAAAGAGGATGTATGTAAAATCATAAATATGTAAGATGTTTATTGGAATGTAATTATCAATACCAGTAAATATTAAATGAAGTGTGCTCAGATGTTGTAATACACCATATAAATTAATTGGAGTGAGTGGGAAAGAAAGGTAGAAGTACGGAGAAAGAGAGGAGACAGGAGAGAGGGAAATAGAAGGAAGAAGAGAAGTAGGAGAGAAAGAAGGAGTGGAAAGAGGAGAGAGGAAGGGTAAGTAGGGAATAGAGGGAAGTAGAAGGTAGAGGAAAGAAAGGAGGTAGGGAGGAGGAGAGAGGAAGAAGAGGTAGGACAGTGGTGAAATAAGGTATAATATGGTGTATTGAAAGCTGAAGCACAGGTATATGTTTAATTTATTTTTAATGTGTTTGTATATTTATTGTTTTATTTTTCTCTGTGCACCGCTCCGAGTCCCTATGGGGAGAGGGAGCGGTCTACAAATTAAAATTAAAATTATTATTATTATTATTATTATTATTATTATTATTATTATTATTATTATTATTATTATTATTAAATGACAGCTGTTCTGGATTGAGGGAATGATATAATAATGGACAATACAAAAACAATTCTGTTCAGATATAATGGTATACTTGTGGTTTTATGTATGAAATTAAAATAAAAAAAACGTTTTCAAAAAAAGAAAGAAAAACATAAAGAAATGGGCAGAGGTGCACAAAGGAGAAAGTGTAAGTATAGATTTAATTATTTGAGGGTTTCAGATCATAGAGAGACATACTTGCACTTCAGACATACTTGCACTCTAGAGAATGATACTCTGTAGGAACCAAGCATGATTATATATGGCAACCCAACTTGCCCACTATACCTATTGCTGATGAGCAAGAGAAAAAATGGGCTACTAGATCCACTCCTTTAGGCAAGTACATTCACTCAGTCTGGAATCATAAATAGATTTTTAATACAGTATATTTATATGACTTTTATTTTAAGCTACAGTATTTTGGACAAATTATGACTGGTAGTTCATTATAATTGTCCATACAAAGTCCATGTCTACATTCAACCTTCTCATAAGTGGCAAATACTATCAGGTCTTCAATTCATGGGGCCATGCATTTATCTTTCCAATGCTGCATGTTAGTTTTTTGGCAATGATGGAGGTACAGAGGTATGGAAAATTACTTCTGATCAGACAGGGGTCTTGACTCACAGTTGCAATGATTTACAACAGTAATTCAAGGCTCAATTACGGCCATAAGGTGAGGATTAACTGTATATCATTCTGAAAAAAGTTTGTAAAATTGACACTTTATATCCTTTGAAATTTTACAAAGATGTAGAATCAGTGGTGGGATTCAGCCAGTTCACACCACTTCGGGAGAACTGGTTGTTAACTTTCTGAGCAGTTTGATGAACTGGTTGTTGGAAGAAATCATAATAGCACAGAACCGGTTGTTAAATTATTTGAATCCCACCGCATAGTATAAATTGTTTTTGTCAGTTTTAATACCTGATGATTTATAAGTATTACAATCTTACCTTAGAGATTATAAATGAATGCTGGTAATGATATAACATTTTAAAATTTTCAGTTGCTTCAGGTGAACTCATTGTGTCCTTAGGAAGTTCTACAGCAGTCCTTTTCATATCAAATGTCCCAGCACTTCAGATATTTATGGTTTGGTACCAGAATCAGGAAGTCAGAATTGCAAAAAATAAATTAAGACTTTAAAAAATTGTTTCAAATAACACAAGAAAGGAAAGGAAAAGACAGTAGGGAGATTTCATTAAATATACAATATCCTCATGGAAATTACTGCTATTCACAGAAACACACGTACAAGAAATATATTTGGAATATTCTCATTAATTCTAAGAATTTTCTTAAAAATCAAATATTCTTAAGAAGGAACTGAATCACATACTGTATATCTTAAAATTGAAAGAACTTTAATCATAAAAATGTAGGAAAAGCTCATTTTCTTTTTTTAGAGAGAGATTAGAATTAAGATTTTAATGGGGAGGAGAGAATGGCTTGATAATTATAGGAAGAATATACTTTTAAAATATCCTAAAGAATTTGAAACACTGAAGTGTGAAAATGATTTTGAAATTAAAAACAGATTAATTATAATGTGATTATATTAACATTGTCTCTCAAATGGACTGCACATTTTTTTCCAAATAAAAAATATAGACTTATTTTTTGTGAGAAAACTTTTAAAAACCAATTAAAAGGAAAAAATAAAAGAAATTATTAATTTAAAATACAGTAATTGTTTCGAATCAAATCAAATATCTCCAGTTTGCAAGACCAGCTGTCACCTTTCTCCTTTTTACTAGATCCTTAGTATGTTTAATGTAGCAAAGAAAAAAAAATACAATTAATACAACATTGTGTAAATATCACCGTAAATAATATTTTGCAAGCATTTAGACAACGCGGTGCCTCCTTCCATGATTTCCTAACTCCGCTTCAGCTTTGTCCTTATTATTAAAAAAAATCTGTTAAGGAAGAAAAGAAGGAATGGAGTAGCTACTCAACCCCTATCCATGTTCAGAGATCCTCCAAAATATATTATATAATCATAAATGAAGAGTTCATCCATGTTCATCTGACACCAATTATACCACATGTATACCTGATTTTTGAATCAGATTGCAACCATGAGACCTCTACCTTTTCACGTCTCCCATCCTTCCCTGTGGTTTACAGAGGAGTTAATAGAGTTGAAATTGAAGTGGAAACATCTAGAGAGTTGCTGGTAATCAACAAAGGGCAAACTCTACTGAACATGTGTGAGAGATGCTAGTAAGGTCTTCATTGTGGCTGTAATGTTAGCAGAGTATCAGCACTTCTACACCCTTATTGTGTCTGCATAAGTCACTTCATAGACATAGTGAATCTGGACTTCGGCTAAGTTTCAAGTTGTTTGTAATATTCCCCTTAGTAAAATTATGCAATATAGATTAGGTAGCACAGTTGACTGAGAAACCTCACCCAGAGTACTTGTTAATGGCAACCGTTCAGTATTTCTATCAGTGACTTTGATGAGATAGTTCAGAAGTTGCTTATCAAGTCTATAAATTATGCAAAGCTCAGAAATATAAGTTTTCTCTTTGAGGGAGAAATACTATTTTTAAACTCTAAAGAGGTTTGAGTAATGATTGAAATGAGTAGAAGTAGAAGTAGAAGAAGTAGAAGAAATGTAGACCCCTGCATCTGGGTAGGAAAAATGAAAAGCAAAAGCAAGGAATGGAACTTGGCTTGGCCAAGAAGTTCATGTTTGCTCAGTAGAGATGTTGTAGTAAATCCTGCAGTGAGTAGGAAGTTGAACTACATTACTTCCAGCTCTGATTTGAAGACCAAGATAACACATTACCTGACTTCCAGCTCAGTCAATGCTCCATCTTGCTTCTCCCATGCCCCACCCTGCCCCACCTGCCACTCCCAAATTGCATCCATAAAGGGGGTGAGGGGCAGGAATTCTTGCCATACCTGGCAAGTGGGGGGGGGGGAGAAGAGATGGCAAGAATCGTGGCTGCTTTTGCAGCTGATTGAGGCTGCAAAAGCAGCAGGAGACCCCACGTGCCTTGCACTCCCTTCAAGAACAGTCTTACCTCAATCGGTTGCCAAGAGCTTGGCCCCAATTGAGGCTCCTTAGGGTGGAGCCTGCAGCCCAGCGTTTGAGGGTCTTGGGGGGGTGAATCCCCTTTATGCAACCCACCTCTCTTTCAAGTGGACAGGAAGCTCCCTCCTACCATGCAGTTGGCTGGTTGAGAATCAGGCAGATGTGGGAATTGCCTGCAATTCTTGTTACTGTGAGGCTGCACATTGCAAAGAATGGAACAAGGCAGTGGGAGGTGGGGGGTGGAGGCTGAAGCAAGTCAGGGGTTTTGGAGCTGTCCTGCCCTTCAGCCAGACCACCCATGCCAAGCTCTCCTCACTCCCCAGGGGAGGCACATCCCTTCACTTACCTGCTTTCCAGCTCCGTTTTCTGCTGTGTGTTCAGGACAAGAAAATTAGTTTGTGCAACATGCTAAAAAAAATACCAAAAATTCAGACATCCCAACTTCTTGCCAAAAAAAAAAAAAAAAGTATCGCAAAGTTGGAAATACTCCCACAGACTATTTTTCTTGCCCTGTACATGTCAGTTGAGAATGGAGCAGGTAAGCAGGTTAGTGAAGGGATGTGACTGCCTTGGGAAGGGGGTGAGGGACCTGCGTGTGTTTGTGTGTGTGAGAGAGAGGGGGAGACAGAGAGAACACTGCTGCCAGCCCTGGATTGGATGGATTGGATCTCCCTCCCTCCCTCCCTCCTTCTCTCTCTCTCTCTCCCTCCCTCCTTCTCTCTCTCTCTCTCTCTCTCTCTCTCTCTCTCTCTCTCTCTCTCTCTCTCTCTCTCTCTCTCTCTCTCTCTCAATGGAACTATATCTACATAGAGGGAAGTAAGCAAGGTACCCCAAGGTTCTGTCTGTCTTAGACCCAGTACTCTTTGATATCTTCATAAACAATTTATATAAAGGAATAGTAGGGTAAACCCGTCAAATTTGCAGATGACACCAAGCTGGCAGAAATAGCCAACATTCCAAAGATAGGTTCTAGCTCCATAAAGATTTCAACAGACTTGAGCACTGGGCCCTATTTAACAAAATGAAATTCAATAGAGAGAAAAGTAAGGTTTTACACTTAATCAAGAAAAACCAAATGTGAAAGTATAGAATATGTGCAACCTGGTTCAATAGCAGTAACTGCGAGAGGGACCTCCTCGTGGACAGTCACTTAAATATGAGCCATCGATATGCTGCAGCTTCCAAAGAAGCCAATGCAAGTCCTAGGATGCATTAACAGAGGGATAGAATCAAGATCATGTGAAGTGTTAATATCATTTATAATGCCTTGGTAAGACCACACTTGAAAAATTGCATCCAGTTTAGGTTGCCAAAATATAAAAAAAGATGTTGAGACTGGGAAAAATACAAAGAAGAGCAACAAAGGTGATTAGGAGGCTGGAGGCTAAAACATATGGAGAACGGTTGCAGGAATTAGGTATGTCTAGTCTAGTGCAAAGAAGGACTAGGGGTAACATGATAGCAGTGGTTCCTGTTGTGACTTATTGGCTGCTGGCAAAGCTACCAGCAGAGTCAGACAAGAAGGAGGAAGAGGGGGAGCCTGGGCCACCTTTGGAGCTTTGAAAGGATCTGATAAGGAAGCAGAATCAGAGGCAGATGCAGAGCCTGAGCCTTCTGTCCATCCCCAGGTGGAGAGGATCTGTCCTCCAGGCCTGAGCTGAATGAGGAGAGGAACAGTTGGGGCCCATCCCAGATGTGCATATGCATAGAAAAGAGAGATGAGGAAAGCTATGGAAAGCAATAAGCCAACTCTCAGGGAAAAGAAGATGTAAACGCTAGCCAGCCCCGCCATGGTTGGGAAATAAATAGTAGGGGATTGGGAGTGGCCTGTTGTCACAGACAACTGTTCATTTTCCAGTGTACATCAATCAAGTTGGATTCCTTTGCGAAAACCAGATTTGTCAGGACTCATCACTTTGTATTTGAGTGCCAATTGAATCTCTCTGCTGGTGCACAATAGGTAGTCCATTTGGCTCAGCCGTTGTGAACAGGAACTGCTTCTGCTTGGCTCAATCATTGAAGGACTTTTTTTTAAATCTTGGGTTCTCATGTGAACGGAGAATATTCAAGTAAATATATACATTTATTATCACTTTCAATTACTTATCTAACTATGTCTATTGTCACTAAAGATATGACAGAGAAAACACTGACTCTGTGAAGGTTAATCATGTTGATTAATTGTCCCGAAAAAATTACCAGATGCACTCATCATTATATTTTTCAAGTTCTTTTATTGTACACTTTAAAAAGTGAAGCCTTTCAGTTTCTTATTTCAAAGTTGCAATTACGATAAATTTCTCTGAACTCCTTTGGAAAACTGGTCTAATACTCAATATAGAAAAATTCCAGAAAAACTGGATAGTAAAGTAGTAACTTCTTACAGGTAATGCAGGCAGTTCTCCACAGATACTTCTTACTTTAGTGGTTGAAGTCTTCTCCACATGATAGCTGAGAAGATTACAAGTTAGTCTTTCAAGGATAATTTTATGAGATGCTCAGCTAAATCTCATCTGTGCACAACTCCCCAAAAAGTAAGAGAGGAATGTATATATTTGCAGAACGTAGGTGTGTCCCCCCAAATCTTACCTTATCAATCTGCTAGAACAGTTCTGATCCTGGTATTTTGTTATTTCAGATTCAGAGATGGCATGAGTTCACGTTACACCAATTCCCCCTGGGAAATATTTTCAATTTTATAAAGGCATTGCAAAATATTGATTTGTTACCCAAATTCTAGTACAGAGTATTTTTTTCCAATTAACTTTGGTGTCATGACTGTTTCCATCAATCATCAAGAAAGAACACATTTGACTTCATTTAGAAAGTTCAAAGCTACTTTTACTGATAATGATGTGGCTTCAGCCAACTTCAAGCAAGGAATGAAACATTTAGGCGCGCAACATACGTAACAAAGCATAATCCAACCTCACCCCTTTGACCCCAGCATGTTGTCCAATGCAAAGTCAGCCACGACATCAGGTGCAGTTCCTTCTCAGGGCATCATCAGAATGGAATGTAGTTCGTTAGCTGAAAGTGATAACAACTGTCCGTTTCTCCCTCCTGCCCCCCCCAGTAGCTTAGCAATCCTAGCCCTCCCCCCGTTTCAACATGTCAGCTGAATGCAGGCAAAAGCAAATCAAAAGCAGAGGCTGACATCTGGTTTAGAAGCACTTGAATTTGGTTATTGAAACTACTTTCCATCAGTAGTATCTTTTCTGGAAGATCCAGAGGGACTACAAAAAAGTAGTTATTATTCTTTTTGTGTATCAAAGCCATGCTTTATTTAGTTTTATTTTAAAGGCACTAAAGCAATCTTGAAACTTACCTTGAAAAAATAACATAGAAGTTGTTTGTTTTCACACATTCTTTGTGGTACAATATAAATGACATTGTTTTTTATTTTTACTATGGTATTTCATGATTAGACACAAATACTTTTAGCCATCATAAATTCAGTTTTAGCTGTTTCTAAAAATGGCAAATTAAGATAAAAATAAATTTGGAAGTAAATTGCGTTTATCTCGTGTTTTTTCAATTCTTCATCACCCTATCAAAAGCTTTTCCCATTAAACAATGTATCCGGAGCCTTGCTACATTTTAAACTGACTGTTTCTACTTTCTTTTTACCTACCCTGCCGGCAAGGCGGAAGGTGGCGTTCTCTTTGTTCTCAGGATGGAACTTTTGAAAATAAGCATTCCTCTATTTTAACAGACCTAGACTAATTTTAATATATATAAGAAAAGGACCTGCTCTGGTGTTCTTTGGTGTCTTCTCCTTTTGTGAAACTTTCTGTTTTGCTTGGAAAATTTTTCTTTTTTTTTTCTTTTCTCTCTCTGGACATTGTAAACTCAATTTGAACTCCAGCTGCTTTTGTCTCGGACTTCACACACTGCCCGCCCAACAGCGCCATTTTTTCCCTTTCTTCCTCTCTACGCATTAATACCAAAAACTTTAATTATGGCATCGAGGAAATCTCCATCTGGGAAACCAAGTTCTGCTCCAGCATCTACAAGACCCAGCCCATCCTCACAACCAAAGATTTCAGCAATGTTACAGAAGGAAATAGAGGTAGAGGATCCTAAGTCACCAAGCCCTCAGCCATTAAACGTAGAGGAGATGATTCAAAGAATAATGAATGAAATGCAACAAATCCGGAAAGACAATTTAAGCACAAGACTGGAATTGCTGGAGGCGCAAAGAGAAATAATAAATAATAACCAAAAAATTGTGGGGCTGGAAGTAGGGGTGGTTGAGGTGAAGGAAGAGATAAAAGACTTTAAGAAAGAACTTATAGATATTACTGGTCAAATGTCTAAAATTGATTTTGAAAGCATGTCTTTTTTTTTAAGATTCCAGAATGTTCCTGAATTACCCAATGAGAATCTGAGAGAGCTGATGGCTCCTATGTTAGCGGATTATATTAAGAAAGATAAGGAATTTATTTGGGGGGACATTGATTTGATTTATAGAATTAACTCAGCATTTGCCAGAATAAATGAGGTACCCAGAGAGATACATATTACATTTTTAAGAAGGTCAACGAGAGAGGAGATACTGAGAGCGCAGAGAGGGGGCCCTTTGATGTATCAGCAAAGCGAGGTGGCCATATTGAAGCAGATCACAAAGAAAATAAGAGATATAAGAAGGAATTATTCCTTCTTAACTAAAAAATTATTCAAAAAGGGGGTGTGGTTCAAGTGGTTGATGCCGGAAGGGATGCTGGTATTCTGGGAGGGAGGAAGAGTTAGAATTAAAACAGTTGAAGAGGCGCATAATTTTTTAAAAAAACATTCCTCAATCCTGGATGCCGATGAGATGGGAACGGGAGGAGCCATGGGTCCGCCTGCTGGTGGGGGGGAGGAGGAAGAGACTATAGCAAAGAGGCCCAGATCGCAAAAATAATTTGTTATATTTTTTTTAGTAATTCCTGTACGGACGTCAATAGTATAAAGTAATTGAATGTATAAAATAATATGAAAATTTATGATTTTAAAATGTATGTACCCCTTCCCCTTGATAATTTCTTTTTAATTGAATATGTATGAAGACTCGGAGGCAGTCATCAGATCCGATGTGGAAGCTCCAAATATTATTCATTACCTTATTTACCGCTTTTCCCAACATAAATTGTTAAAACCAATAAAACTTTTTCAAAAGAAAAGCTTTTCCCATAACCAAGGTCTCTATATTTATTATTATTATTTTATTATATAAATTTATATCCCGCCCTTCTCCACAGAGGACCTAGGGCGGCGCACAGGAAATTTAAAAAACATACAAAATACAATAAATATAATTTAAAAAACCATTAAATAAACCTATCCTGCGCTAAAACCAAATTTTAAAAACCCAATTTAAAACTATCTAAAAGTCCCCATGGGAGGTTAGGCTAGGCCGGCTTGTTGAAACAAATATGTCTTAAGACATTGGCGGAAGAGGCGGAGGTCGGTGATGGTATGTAATTCAGGGGGCAGGTCATTCCAGAGGGCTGGCCCCACCACAGAGAAGGCTCTCCCCCTGGGTGTTGCCAGTCGGCACTGTCCGGCCGACGGCACCCTGAGGAGGCCCTCTCTGTGGGAGCGTATCGGTCTAAGGGATGTATGGGGCAGGAGGCGGTCTCGCATATAACTAGGCCCCGAGCCATGGAGCGCTTTAAAGATAGTTGTCAAAACCTTGAAGCGCACTTGAAAGGCCACAGGAAGCCAATGCAGCTCGCGCAGGATCGGTGTTATGTGGGAGCACCTAGTGGCTCCCATAATCACCCGCGCGGCTGCGTTTTGGACTAGCTGTAGCTTTCGAGTGCACCTCAAGGGAAGCCCCATGTAGAGAGCATTACAATAGTCGAGTCGGGACGTCACGAGAGCTTGAGTGACTGTGCGAAGGGCAGCCCGGTCCAGTAAGGGGCGCAATTGGCGCATCAGGCGTACCTGATGAAACGCCCCCCTGGCCACGGCTGCCACATGGTCCTCCATGGACAGCCGGGAATCCAGGAGGACACCCAAATTGCGCGCCCTCTCCACGGGGGCCATTGTTTCGCCCCCAATGGCCAGAGTTGGAATAATCTGGCTGAACCGGGGTGCCGGAAACCACAGCCACTCAGTCTTGGCAGGGTTGAGCTTGAGTTTGTTACCACCCATAGCTGTTTCAAATTATTCAGATTGTATTGCTAAAATAACTCTGAATAATCCAATGTAAACAGAAACTTGGCATCTGCTAGAGAGAGATCATGCAGAACTTATTTTGTTGATAACTTCTTTTTAATATTCATGTGAGAATTGTAGTCAAGATCTTTTCTGCTATGTTGAGAAACAATAGCAAGCAAAAACTTAGACAGTTAACTTTTAAAAAGATAATATATTGTAAGCCTTATAAAAGGATGAGTCAAGAGTTCTCTTTTCAAAAATCTTATTTGATATTCTAACTATACAGGAGAGAGCCAGTTTGATGTAATAGTTAAGAAAGCAGGTTAGAAACAACCTGATCCCATCTCAGGCATAAAGCCAGGGATTTTTTCAAGTAGATGTTAGGAGTCAAAACCTTACTTGAGCAAGAAAAAGGAAAAGAATAAAAGGAAAGAATAATAATAATTTTTTATAATAATTTTTAATTTCTTGACCGCTCCCTCTCCCCGTAGAAGACAAGAGAAGAAAGAAAAAAGTAATCAAGCTCTATATGCTTTATGTGCTGAGAAGCGAGAGAAATATTCTTTTTTTTTTAAAATAATTTTTTTATTAGTTTTAACATTTTATAAAAGGAAAGGGGTAGGTAAGGTGTTATAACAATATTTTAGAGCTTCCACATCGGGACCGCCTCCGAGTCTTCTTGGGTAAGTTCCATTAAAAAATAATAAAAATAGGAAGGGGTACATACATTTTAAATCATAAGTTCCATAATCAAAAGTAAAATTTCATACATTCAATTACTTTGTTTCTATTAACATCCATACAGGAATTACCATACATAAAAAAGAAAAAAATATTTTTGTGATCTGAGCCTTCTTGCTATTGTTTCCTTCTCCTCCACCCCTCCAGTAGGCGGAGCCATGACCGCTCCCCTTCCCATATCGTCATCATCCAGGATTGAGGAATGTTTTTTAAGAAAATTTTCCGCCTCTTCCACTGTTTTCATTCTAACTCTTCCTCCCTCCCAGAATACCAGCATCCCTTCGGGCATCAACCACTTGAACCACACCCCCTTTTTATGTAATTTTTTCGATAGGAAGGAATATTTCCTTCTTAATCTCATATTTTTTTAGGGATCTGCTTCAGTATAGCCACCTCGTTTTGCTGATATATCAAAGGTCCCCCTCTTTGTGCTCTCAGTATCTCATCCCTTGTTGACCTTCTTATGAATTTAATATGTATCTCTCTGGGTACATTATTTATTCTGGCATATGCTGAATTAATTCTGTAAATCAAATCAATGTCCCCCCAAATAAGTTCCTTATTTTTCTTAGTATAATCCGCTAAAATTGTAGCCATTAAATCTCGTAAATTTTCATTATCTGCTTCTGGAACATTCTGAAATCTTAAAAAGAAGGACATACGTTCAAAATCAATTCTAGACATCTGGTCAGTAATATCTGTAATTTCCTTCTTAAATTCTCTTCCCCCATTCCAGCTGCCCCCGCCTCCAGCCCCTCAATCGTTTGCTTATTATTTGTCTTATTACTTTCTTAACGCTACACCCCACCGCGGGGAGGCGGAACCGGATATTCCAAGATGGTTCCGCCCCAGGCGCCTGATGGACCCTGAGAGGTTCCAGATGGAGCTTGGGCCATTACCTGTGACCCTGACCCGCACCCCGATCGAGGACCTAGTGGCTGCATGGAACACTGCGGCCACTGGAGCCTTAGATCGGGTCGCGCCCTTGCGGCCTCTCTTATGGCGAAGCTCCACCCGGGCTCCTTGGTTTACTGAGGAACTGAGGGAGATGAAACACCACAAGAGATGCCTAGAGAGTAGATGGAGATCCACATGCTCTGAATCTGACCGAACACAGGTGAGAGCCCATTTACGGACTTACCTTATGGCGATGAGAGTGGCACAGCGTCACTATTGTGCCACTCTTATCACATCCGCAGAGAACCGCCCTGCTGCCCTGTTTGGGGTGACCCGCTCCCTCCTTCAACAGAGGCCGCGGGAAGCCCCTCTGCAGGGTCGAGCAGAGGAATTTGGTGTTTATCTGCAGGATAAAATCGCTCAGATTCGGAGCGAGCTGATCTCCACCGAGAGTGGTCTAGAGGGATTGTCGGAAGCCGGGAGGAGTTTGACTCTGTTGCCTCCGAAGATATGGACAGGTTACGTGGGCGACTGAGAGCCACCACATGTTTATTGGACCCGTGTCCCTCCTGGCTTGTACTGCATCCTGGGAGGTTACACGACGCTGACTCCAGGAGTTAGTCAACACTTCTTTGAGTGAGGGGTTCTTGCCGGCCTCCCTTAAAGAGGCGATGGTGAGACCCCTCCTCAAGAAGCCTTCCCTGGACCCAGCATTGTTGGAAAACTATTGTCCAGTCTCCAACCTTCACTTTCTAGCGAAGGTTGTTGAGAGTGTGGTGGCACAACAGTTTCCCCGTCACCTGGAGGAAATTGATTATCTGGACCCGCGCCAGTCCAGCTTCCGGCCCAGGCATAGCACTGAGACGGCATTGGTCGCTTTGGTGGATGATCTCTGGAGGGCCAGAGATGGGGGTTGCTCCTCCATCCTGGTCCTGTTAGATCTCTCGGCGGCT
Source organism: Rhabdophis nuchalis (assembly GCA_039707465.1). Classification (NCBI taxonomy): domain Eukaryota; kingdom Metazoa; phylum Chordata; class Lepidosauria; order Squamata; family Natricidae; genus Rhabdophis; species Rhabdophis nuchalis. The sequence continues at coordinate 34,750,757 of CM077651.1, read as the reverse complement.
TTTGATACCATCGACCATGGTATCCTATTGCACTGGTTGGAGGGGTTGGGGATGAGGGGCACTGTTTTACAGTGGTTCTCCTACCTCTCCGGCCGATCGCAATTTGTGTTGGCAGGAGGGCAGAGGTTGACCTCAAGACCCCTCACTTGTGGGGTGCCTCAGGGGTCAGTCCTCTCGCCGCTCCTGTTCAACACATACATGAAGCCGCTGGGTGAGATCATCCGTGGTTTTGGGGTAGAGTATCACATCTACGCTGACGACACGCAGCTGTACTTTTCAACTCCAAACCACCCCAATGATGCCGTTGAAGTGATGTCCCGATGTCTGGAAGCTGTATGGATCTGGATGGGAGACAACAGACTCAAACTCAACCCATCCAAGACCGAGTGGCTGTGGTTTCCGGCGCCCCGGTACAACCAGTTGATCCCATCACTGGCCATAGGGGGCGAACATCTGGCCCCCGTGGATCGGGCACGCAACCTAGGTGTCCTCCTGGATACCCGGCTGTCTATGCAAGATCATGTGACGGCCGTGGCCAGGGGGGCATTCCACCAGGTACGCCTGGTGCGGCAGTTGCATCCCTTATTGGACCGGGACGCCCTTCGCACAGTCACTCACGTGCTTGTGACATCCTGGCTGGACTACTGCAATGCTCTCTACATGGGGCTCCCCTTGGGGTGCACCCGAAGATTACAGCTGGTCCAGAATGCGGCCGCGTGGGCGATCTTGGGAACGTCTAGGTATTCCCATGTAACACTGCTCCTGCACGAGCTGCACTGGTTACCTGTGGTCTTTCGGGTGCGCTTCAAGGTGTTGATCACCATCTTTAAAGCACTCCATGGCATGGGACCTAGCTACCTGCGAGACCACATCCTACCTCATACATCCCTGCAGCTGATCCGCTCCCACAGAGAGGGACTTCTCCAGATGCCGTCCACTAGGTAATGGCAGCGGGCGATGCCCAGGGGAAGGGCCTTCTCTGTGGTGGGCCCAACCCTCTGGAACGACCTACCCCCCAACCTCAGAACAACCACGGACCTCCTCACCTTTCGCCAGAAATTAAAGACACTCCTGTTTCATCAGGTCGGCTTGGCCTAAGTTATTTACCTAGCCTACAGTCTGTACAATAAATTGTTTTAATTGAGTTTTAAATGGGATTATGTTTTAATCTTTTAAATTTTAGCACAGGGATAATTTATTTAATCTGGTTTTAATTATTTATATTGTGATACTGTGTGTTTTAACTTCCTGTGCACCACCCCGGGTCCCTTCGGGGAGAGGGCGCAGTTATATAAATCCGATAAATAAATAAATAAATTTCTCTGTGTGCCTCCAAAAGTTCCAGTTTTGTGCTTAAATTGTCTTTCCGGATTTGTTGTATTTCATTCATTATTTTTTTAAACATCTCTGTAGTTGTTGGCTTGGGGTCCTCTGCTTCTGTTTCCCTCTGAAGTAAAGCTGTAATTTTTGGTTGTGAAGTTGGACTAGGCTTTGTAGATGCTGGGGCAGAGCTTGATTTCCCAGAAGGAGGCTTTCTCGATGCCATAATTAAAGTTTTAGATGTTAATATAAAGAAAGAAGAAGAAAAATGGTGCTGTAGGGCGGGCAGTCTGTGAAGTCCGAGACAAAAGCAATGATAGTTCAAGTTAAGTTTGCAGTTTCCAGAGAGAAAAGTGAAATATAATTTTCCAAACAAAAACAGAAGGCTTCACATAGGGAGAGAACACTGAAAGTCACTAGAGCAAGCCTTTTTATATATATTTTAAATTTAATCTCATTTAGTTTGTTAGAATGGAGGAATGCTTGTTTTCAAAAGGAAAAGTTCCATCTGGGAAGAAAGGAACGCCATCTTTCCGCCTTGCTGGCAACGGTGAAGAAAGTAAAAGTTTAAAGACAGTCTATTTTAAATGTAGCAAGGCTCAGGATACATTGTTTAACAGCAATTCCTTATTTGGCAATTCATTTCCTTTTTCAATTAATCCATCGGATGTCACTTTCACTCTCTCTGCTTCGTGGGATTAGTTCTCTAATGCCGCTTTTCTTTCCAGGGGGGTTGTTTCTCCCAACTCCCCCCTATTTCTCTCTTTCAAAAGTTGAATGTAGGCTTCCGGTTCCGGCTCCGGCGGCAACGGGCGAACTTAGGGTTCGCTCGCCGCTTTGATCCTTTTCCTGCCCCCCCACGGGGGCGAGAAGCCCCTTGTTTGGGGCTTCTCCCGTAAAGCCGGCTCGACAGGGAAGCCCCCCCCCGCGGCAGCGGGGAGAGCGACCCTGCTCCTCGGCTTAGGTGGAAGAGGACATGCTGCGGGGGGTCTTCCCTTCGCCAAAGGTTGGCGGCACCATTTAATTCTATGAAGAGAGAAGATCGGAAGAGTCGGGAGGCTTTTCGGGACCTCAGCTGCGAGCGGAGAGTGAGCGTTTAAAACTTTTCTTTTTGTGTACTGTCAGCCGGGCTGAAAGGGACTGGAGGGGGGTGTTTGTTTCCAAAAACCCCCCCTTGGACTAAAAGCGGCACTCGGAAATGCCTCGTTGCGAGGAATCGGAAACTTTAAATCTGGATGGTCTCTAACAAGGGAAAGTACTTTGCGGCTTGTTTGCAATTTGTCTCGAGGTCTGGCTGAAACAGTTTCTTTTTTGCTTTTTAACCGCTTTCTCCCTCGGGCTCTGAGTTTGGGCGGAAAATGGCTTCTCTTTGTCCCCGACTGACTATGACCTATGGAAAATTACCAGTGTCTCTTTGCGATTTGGACTTCCTCTAATTATTGATGAAGAATTTTCTTTTTTTGGATTTGTGTTTTCCTTTCTGGATTGCCTTCGTTATTATACCTATGGAGTTGGAAAAGTGTTTCTCTGTTGGCTTCTGAATTTTGCAGCTGTACAACTTTGAGGACTTTGGACTCCTGATCTGCCTTACCAGCCCCACCCTAAAAACGCCATCTTACTGGCACGGATATTAACAGCTAAACATGGCACAAGAAGCAACGCTCGCAAGCCTTGAACAAAGAATGACTGCCCTTGAAACTGTTATACAAAATTTGGTATCAGAAATTAAGGCTCAGAGGGCAGGAAATGTCAACTTTAAAAAGGAACTATTGGACACTCGAAAACAAGTGCTTGAGAATACACAGAAGAATGAAGAATTGAAAGGGGGGCTGGAGGGGGCTAAGGGAGAGATTAAAAATGTTTCTAATGAGGTTGTGGAAATAAATGCGCATGTGACTAGGATTGATTTGGAAAGGATGACATATTTTTTGAGATTCCAGAATGTTTCTGAGATGGATGGTGAATGTCTCCCTGATCTTATGAGTACAATTATTGCAGACTATTTACATAAACCCAAAGATGAGATCAGAGGGGACATTGACCTAGTCTACAGAATAAATTCTGCATATGCTAGGATGAATGAAGTACCCAGAGAGATACATGTAAAATTTGTTAGAAGGTCAACCAGAGAGGAAATCTTGAAGGCGCAAAGAGGGAGTCCTATGATTTACCAACAAAAGGAGATTACCATCTTGAAGCAGATTCCAAGAAAAATTAGAGAAGCCAGAAGGAAATTTTCCTTCTTGTCTAAAACATTGTTTGATCATGGGATCTGGTTCAAGTGGGTGATACCCGAAGGGATGCTGGTGTTCTGGGAAGGAGGTAGAGTAAAGATTAAAACAGTTGTTGAGGCGGAAGCCTTTCTTAAAAAACATTCCTCTGTCCTGGGAGAAGATCCAGGGGGGGCAGGGGGAGCCATGGCCCCGCCCGCTGGGGGCCCGGGGGAGAAGGGGGAAGATACAATTGCCAAGAGACTTAGATCTAAAAAATAACTTTGCCCTTGTTTTTCTTTTGAGTAATATTGTATGATATTTGTAATCTGGATTTTTGCAATTGACTGACAGTATATAACTGAAAAATTTAGGAATATGTACTTGCTCCCAGCTTGTAGTGTTATGTGAAATGTTTCTTTTTTTTCTTTTTAATAATGTAATTTGAGGTTCCGGAGGAGCCGACGACTTTGACGTGACCACTCTCAAAATTTCTATGTAACCCTTACCTTACCCCACAAAAAATGTAAACTCAATAAAACTTTTTCAATATAAAAAAAAAAAGTTGAATGTAGAAATTTCAAATAAGTCACTCACATTACTATTTCTTCTGATTCGGAGCCTCGGCGCAGCCATTCAGCCCCGGCATTTCTGCTCGTTGAAAAAAAATCCTCCATGGTTCCAGCTCCGTCAGCGAAAGGGAAGCTCTCCCCCCGCACTCCGTTCCTCGGCTTCTGGAGCGAAGCGGGGAAAGCCCCCCCGACCGCCATCGAGATGGGGGCCTCACCGCAGGCCGCCCTTACGGGGGGGACTCTTCGTGTCCCCCCTGCACCCGAAGGCACCCGCTAAGGAAACACAGCGGCGGGCATGTAGAAAATACGCCCGTCCGCGTCCAAAGCCAGAAACGATCTCCCGCGAGAGAAATATTCTGATGGGATCCATACTTTTCATTTCAGTACGAAGCAGTACTGTGATGGAATACATGGCAGCAGGAAAAGATGGAATCTTGTCTTCATTTAATATTTAATCCACTACTAATATTCACCTGTCAAAATGTAACTTAATATAATTTAGGAGCAATAGTGTACCATTATTATTTTAATAACAAGATGCTATGTTACAATTATAATAGTGTTATACCTTACTACTAAGATCAATAATGTAAATGAAGTAAGTTTAACTATAGTGACATTCAGTTATATAGGGAAAGACCACTTTGTAAATAAGGTAGCTTGCAGACTGGATATGGTTTACATCATAAGGCAGCCATGAAGTCACTGTAGGTGTATCTTCATTTGGCAAACCCTCATGAAAAGCTGCACTCCCAATGCTGTTTCCACTCCCACAATCTTTCTTTCCACTTTTGACAGCTTTTTCACGCTTTCTTTGATTGGGAAAGTGCAGGATGGCTCCAACTAGTCTAAATGCCTTGTGCATTCCCCAGTCAAACACAACATCTCCCTAGGAAAACAGGCAGTGGAGAAACTTCTTCAAGGTCAAAGTTAGGTTTATCCATATATGACTGTGTTGGTATGCTCTTCTTCAGCCTGTGATTTCCCTCACTGGAAAAAAGCTTTTATTTGGCCCCCTTAATCCAAAGAAATTCCGGGTAGGGAAAGAAAGACAGAAGATTCTACTTTTCATAAAAGGGGAAATACAGTCACTTGTTAATCATCAGAAGGAAAGCATTATATGTGGCAGACATGTCACCCTTGCATACACACATTAGAACACCAAATGAGATACCAGCAAGAACTACCAAACACTGAAAAATATTAGCTTTACTGGTAAAAGGCTTTAAATAATTGAGGAAATACCAGTTATTGATGAAACTTGATTCTTTTTTCCTGAAAAGATTGTTTTTAAAACAAATGGTCAAGCAGCACAAGTAGAATAATCACATTCTCTCTCCCATCATCAAATACTGAATATATTATGCAGACCCCTGTATTACTTTGAAAAGTCATTCCAAATAGCATAGACCTGTGATGGTGAACCTATGGCACACGAGCCACAGGAGGTACATGGAGCCATATTGGTGGGCATGTGGGGGGGAGACTATTCCATTAATATAACCCGTGAGCTAATGTGGATGTAGTTTAGGATTTGCTCTGGTGGGGGCACTTTGTATTCATTTATTAGACTCACTGTTTGAGCAGCTTGCTATTTGTATAATGGACTAATTGGCCATTGCCTGGGGAATTAATCTGGGCTTGCTCGTGGTTGGGATAGCAGGATGAAGAGAACTGCTGGGGGAAGACATAAACCACACTGGCTCCCTAGCTGGACCTCTGGCACCGATGTCACGTTTGACAAGCGAGGACCTTTATCTTTATGTTTTATTGGATGTCCATAATCTCAGAAGTCTTTCCCAAGACCAAAATTCAGACATTAATAATCATACTTAATCACTGTCTTTTTTTATTCAAAATATCCAAATATTTTGTAATATATTTTAAAATTGGTTTGTGTGTGTATGTGTTAACCATAATGTTAATTCAAATAGTCCTCAATTTATGACCACAATTGAGCCCAAAATCTATGTTGCTAAGTGAGACTGTTGTTAAATGACTTTTGTCCCATACAACTTTTCTTGCCATAGTTGTTAAGTGAATCACTGCAATACTTAGGTTATTAACACAATTAAGTGTGGTACAGCAATGTAGTGAAGTGAGTTGAACCACAGTGGTGGTACCACTAAGTGCAGGGCCCAGTGTTTGATCTTAGCTCCTGACTTGGCCACATTGTTTATGTTATCATCAGTGACAGCATTACTGGTTTTGGGGATCAGAGCTTGTGCCAGAGCCAAGATTACTACATTGGTCTGTCGCAGAGAAGACAAACAAGGCCTGGTGTCAGTCCCTGGGACAGACACAGACCAACTACACCAACATAAATGCTTCCAGCAGAACATTAAGTGGACCCCTCAGACAAGGCTGAAGCTGAACAGGTGACAACAGGTGACTGTGGTGGAAGGGCACAAGTTTGAATTTGAATTTGAATTTATTTATATTTATATCCCGCCCTTCTCCACAGAGGACCCAGGGCGGCGCACAGGAATTTAAAAACATACAAAGATACAAAAAATAAATACATAATTTAAAATATATTAAACTATCCTAATCCTATGCTAAAACCAAATTTTAAAATACCCAATTTAAAACTTTCTAAACTTTCTAAAGTTGCAGGTAAACTCTACATCCTCAGAGGAAATGGGGTTCATTTTTCAAATGTTTTTATGGTAAGAGGCTCTTCGTCAATGTAGTTTACTGTGTTAATCTTTTGTTAAAATATGGGTTCAAAAGCACAGGTAGAAATCTTTCCAGAACTCATATGAAGAAGTTTATGAGCTTTATAATGCACACGTACAAACATGCACTTTGATTAATTGGTTGTGACTCAAATTGTGCAGTAACAAACTTGTGCTAAGGGAATAAAAGTATCAATTTTGCTGACTATATTTTTTTGTGACATGGACCCTCCTGGGTAAGGAGGACTTGGTGAATATCTTCCAGGAGGAATGTGTGTGGCATTCTGCCTTTTGTGTGTCTGATCGCAACAGACCTTTGCTTTCTTTCCTAAACTGAGACAGGCTGACCTGGGTCTCAAATCCCAGCTCATTCAACTTTTGATAGCATGTATCAGAAGAGGGACCTGCCAGGCAATAACAGTTCAATGCCTCTTACAAAAATCTGCTAGTTTTTTTTCTCTTGGCCCTTGCCAGAGAGACAACCATTTTAGCACATGATGATGATGTGCAGGTTGAAGCTGAGGAAGAAGATGAGTGAATTAGAACAAAGTGTAGTCACTCAGGTTTAATTAAATGGCCCAATAAACTATTGATAGGTTAAAGCTATTTGTGTAGTTGTATCTCCCAGTTCACTAAGATAGTTGAGATCTGTTATTGGAAAACTGGCCAGATCAAGACTGCTGGTTTTTCACAATAGTAGAGATGAAGCTAGGAGAGATACACCCAGTTTTAATGCATAGTTTAAATTTTACTGGGATGATTCCAGTTTCATCAGTAGGGTGAGGAGGCAGCAGAGATGCAAAGCAGAATATGCAGTCCTCACAGAACAGGACGTTCTATCCTACAAGCTGATGGAAGCTTTGATCCCATTCCAGGTTTCAACCCAATTAGCTACAAAATTATACAATTACACAACTAAAGTCATGAAGAAACAGAAGCATTAGCTTGATAGGTTAATGAAATTTATACAAAGGCAGAGGAGATAGTTGGCAACTGTGCAGTTTGTTTAGCGCACTCTAAGGAAAGAGGACTAGGGCCATATTCCTCCCCACAATAATAGAATAGAATAGAATAGAATAGAATAGAACAGAACAGAACAGAACAGAACAGAACAGAACAGAACAGAACAGGATAGAATTCTTTATTGGCCAAGTATGATTGGACACACAAGAAATATGTCTTTGGTGCATATGCTCTCAGTGGACACAAAGAAAAATAAAATAGAATACATTCATCAAGAATCATAAGATATAACACTTAGTGATACACATAGGTTACTAATAAGCAATCAAATAATACTAGGAAACAAATAAAACAATATAAATTTTAAAGATACAAGCAACATGGTTATGGCTATAAGTGGAAAGAGATAGGTACTAGGAAGGAAGAGAAGAATAACAGTAATACAGCCTTAATAAATAATTTGACAGTGTTGTGGGGATTAATTGTTTAACAGAGTGATGGCATTCAGGAAAAAACTGTCATTTTGAGGGTAGAAGATGAAACAATTTATGTCCAGAATGTGAGGGGTCTGTAGTTATTTTCAGAGCTCTCTTTTTGACTCATGCAATATACAGATCCTCAATGGAAGGCAGGTTGGTAGCAATCGCTTTTTCTGCAGCTCTAATTATCCCTTGAAGTCTGTTTCTGTCTTGTTTGGTTGCAGAGTTATAGAGGTGCAGATAACAGACTCAATAATTCCTCTGTAGAACAGAATCAGCAGCACTTTGGGCAGACTGAAATTTCTGAGTTGGTGCAGAATGAACATTCTTTGTTGTGGTTTTTTAATGACATTTTTGATGTTAGGTATCCATCTAGAAACTTGAGGGTCTCTACTGTTAATACTGTGTTGTCTATTATTGTAAGAGGAGATAGTACAGAAGGGTTTCTCCTAAAATCTACCACCTTTTCTATGGTTTTGAGTGTATTTAGTTCAAGATTGTTCTGGTTGCACCACAAGGCTAGTTGTTCAACCTCCCAACTGCATGAAGATTCATTGTTGTCTTGAACGAGACCAATCACTGTTGTATCCTCTGAAAATTTCAGTATTTTAACAGAGGGATCTTTTGAGATTCAGTCATTGGTGTATAGAGAGAAGTGAAGTGGAGAGAGTACACAGCCTTGGGGGCTCCTGTGCTAATTGTACAGGTATCTGATGTGAGTAGCTTCGCCTGCTACTTCCTGTTTGTTGCAAAGCTTATGATCCATTTACAACTGTGAACAGGTACAGCTAGATGATTTGGTTTAGTTAGAGGAATATCTGGAATGATGGTATTGAATGCTGACCTGAAGTCTACAAAGAGGACCCTTGCATAGGTCTTTGGAGATTCAAAATGTTGTAGGGTGTAGTGCAGAGCCATATCAACAGTACCATCTATTTGCTCAGTGTGCAAATTGCAGGCGGGTCTAACAGTAGATCCATGATGGCTTTCAAATGGGACAGTACTAGCCTTTCAAAGGGTTTCATAACTACAGACGTTAGAGCAACTGGTCTGTAGTCATTCAGTTCCTTGATGTTAGACTTCTTCGGCACTGGGATGATAGTAGAGCATTTGAAACAAGGAGCATAGCACATCTCTAGTGATTTATTGAAGATTCAGGTGAAGGTGGGAGTCAAGTGGTCAGCACAGACTTTTAAGCAAGTAGGAGCAAGGTACAGCAAGGTACCCTTTTCAGATGATGCAATTGACTTTGATCTTGTATTTCCTATGGTATCCCTGGCTCCAAAAAGCTCACTTTTAAAAGAATTAAAAATATCTCCCTATGAAATTGTATATGGACAATCAAGGCCATTAGGCTTTGAATTGATCTTAATCCCAAACGGTGTTTCATCCAGATTCACTGTTAACTTAATTACAGTGCATGTGTTATACAATCAGTTAAACAGGAGCAGCGCCAAACCAAAAGGATGAGTCAGACAACATTGTAATCAAAACAGGCTATAACAGACTATACCACATAATCAATTACAAGCAGGATATTGGATGTATCACAAAGTGCATCAGAGAAAAGACTGTCCCTCTCCAAGGTGGAAAGACACAGCAGTGCAAATTTGACAGTCTGACTTCATGGATTCCATCTCTGTTATCTCAGCTTCAGCTCCAGAAACCCCAGAAGCAACCTCTACTAAAGACGTTGTTCTAGGCCTTTGTGAAGTAATCAAATGAAAGAAGAATTGTGAAGTTCTGACTAAGAAATCCCAAAGAGCTCTGAAGATAAGTTTTAATAGATTTTTCAGACAAATAATCATCAGAGCAGTTTAACTGTAACATTTTGCTCCTGCAATTATTATTCAGCTTTTTTAATTGTACGGTTATTCTTTCCTTTCTCTCCTTGCTTGTAGCAAAGCAATGTTCTGCTAAAAACTGTATTCATGTTGCTAAGTATGGTCTACCTGCAATTGTGAACACATAGGATACAATAGTCACTGGGCCTGTCTACCTACAAAAAACTTTTATTCAACTTTAGTTCACTCCATTATTTGTTTCTGTACTTTTGAAGGAACAAATATGCTTTATAGAAGTACCAGAGCAGCTTTTGGTGGTACTCCATAAACTGCCTCCAATGTATACACTGGTCAGCCTTGATCGCAAAGAGCAAGCCTTCTTGTATGTTGAGATTACATCCAGCAAGTACCAGTGGACAAACCAAGCATTATATAGATGCCAGCCATGGGCAGCTTTGCCAGCACACAACTGTTTGTTGTCGCAGAGTTGAACATTGCACACAAAACCAGGCACTTTACAAACTCTCTGATACTTAACAAAGAGTTAGCATTTGTTGAATGGAAATTATTATTTTTATACATACCAGGACATGCTTGCAGAGATCCCTGTGCCATTTGACCTCATTTCATGGAGTAGCAGTTGTCCAAAACTACACTCATCACAACTCCACAGAAGTTATGGAAGGGCCTGATGCTAGCTATGATGACTACATAGGATTGTTAAACACCAGAGATGTTTATGGTCTCACTATCTGCATAATTGGCACAACAGCCTTTGCAGCCTATACTTACTTCATGTTGTTCTGACATGTTGAATTTTTGTTTTCGTGAAATTCTTCTTTCGGGCTTGTTTTTGGGCAGCCAAAATGATGCCTTCAGTTGCTTTCTTCAGCATCTCTGATCTTAACCTGATTGATGTTAGCTTTGTATCTGCTTTTCCTTCAATGCCATTTATGTATAATTGCTATTAATTTATGGTATTGTTACAGTAGCTGGGAGATCACAATGCAATTACAGAGTAGTTGTTTGGCTTGCCAAGGTACCAGCTCTGTTGTAGGATATGCTTTGACACGCTTGAAGGGTGAGATGACTTTGTACCAGAGAGAAAGACAACAAGCTCTTCCTGCAGTATCACTCACGGCCTCTCCCTTCCTGGAGTTTTCTTACAAACAAGCACTGCAATGGGTAAGGTTCAGAACCAACAGGAATCTGATTGCCTGTATAGAGCACAAGCAATCTTCCCACCAAAGTGGGTAGATATATCCATTTGCATAGAATATGCTTTCGAACTGTTAGATGGACAGAAGCTGAGGTGAATGACAGGACCTCACCCTGCCATGCAATGGTATGACTCAAACCACCAGAGCAGAAACCACCTCCATTATCATTAAACTATTCGATCATTGTGCCTTTCAACCAAGCTAGTGAGTGTGTGCAAAAATGACAGACCACCACAAGCCACCCTTGTAAATATACAGATTGACTGAAAGTACGGCTATCACAACCATTACAAATGGATGTTAGTGTGCAAAATCAAGGATTCCAAAGGGAAGACTGTTGGAAGATAAAAGCCTCCATGACATCTCCCCTAACCAGACCACACATCAACCTCAACCCCAAACAACTGGTTAATTTAAGAGAAAGATACAAAGGAACCACTTAAGTTTCACCTACCCCTCCTGTAGTAACATTGATTAAGCATGTTTCACACAAGAAATAAGACAATATCAACAATATAGATAAAACCATAATAAAATATCTGAAGAAATTGAGTGGATCAATTTCCTTTATGTATAAATCAACTCCCCAGACCCAGGACGAAAAATCCAAAACCAATCAAAAGATCATCAAAATCACACAAAAGATATTAAGTCATGCCCACAAGTACAAACCAAAACTAAGGTTCTATAAATATTTCCAAAGTTTGCTTTCAAAATGTAGCGACATTCAAGTGCTGAATTGTGCTTTTATTTTGCTGTCAAATTCTATCTCCAAGCAGGTATCCAGTGTCACTTACCTGGCCACAAAATGGACCAAAACATTCCTCTAATAGAACTCTTGCTGGAAATGTGCAAGATCAAAAGTTATAGTAAAGAAAGTACAAATATGGTCTTAAGAAAAAGAGTGACATATCACAGCCCATTTTCATTCCCCAAACCCCATCCTTCCTCCCACCATTTCTCCTCTTTGCTTAAAACACTGAAGGTGCTGACCTTCCTAGGCATAGTCCACAATACATCTAATATATTGGGGAAATCTTCCCTAAAAAATATGGGAGCATTTTGATAAACAATAGGAACTTCCTCATTCACTTATAGGACATACAATGTTAATAATAATAATAATAATAATAATAATAATAATAATAATAATAATAATTTAATTTCTAGACCGCTCCCTCTCCCCAAGGGGACTCGGAGCGGTGCACAGGGAAGTTAAAACAATAAATACACATGAAAATACAAACAATTAAATAAAAACAAATTAAACAGTATACCCTGCGCTAAAATTCCCCAATACCAATTCACTAAAATCCTATAACCCTATAATACTATAGTAGAGAGGCTACCCTAGGCCGGCCAAGCAGAAAAAGTGCGTTTTCAATTTCAGACGGAAGGAACGGAGGTCCGTGGTTGTTCTAATATCGGGGGGGAGGTCGTTCCAGAGGGCAGGGCCCGCCACAGAGAGAGCCCTTCCCCTGGGTGTCGCCCGCTGACAAAATCTAGTGGACGGCACCTGGAGAAGTCCCTCTCTGTGGGAGCGAATCGGCCGTGAGGAAGTATGGGGCAGGATCCGATCCCGCAGATAGCTAGGTCCCGAGCCATGGAGCGCTTTAAAGATGATAACTAGCACCTTGAAGCGCACCCGAAAGACGACAGGTAGCCAATGCAGCTCGCGCAAGAGCGGTGTTACATGGGTGAACCTTGCGGTTCCCATTATTGCTCGCGCGGCTGCATTCTGGACCAACTGCAGTCTCCGGGTGCACCTCAAGGGGTTAGCACAAGGGTTACAAAATATCTTTCCATTCTTAACCTAAAGTTTATGGGGGGAAACATTGTCAATCTTTAAGCAATTTCTCAACAAATGCCATCTAATTATTCTTAATCACAAATAGGATATATATCTTAATCACAAGTAGAATATATTGTGCTTACCATTCCGGAATGCTAAAAAATCTATACAATTTGAATAAACAAATAACACAAAAATATTTCCCATAATATACAATGTAGGGGATAATTTAATTTAAAATGTAATTTAATATGTTTTTAAATTTTGTATTTATTGTTTTGTATGTTTTTATATTCCTGTGCGCCGCCCTGGGTCCTTTGTGGAGAAGGGCGGGCTATAAATGTGATTAAAATAAAAATAAAATAAATAATAATAACCTGAAGAGTGACCTGAAGAGTTGCTGATACTAATTTAGACAGTGCAACCTAAGAATGATGCTAGCACATTTTATGTCTACCTATCTCAAGGGCGCCTTGGGTTTTGCAGGCAGATTAAATGACCATGGAAAGTTTTCTTTGACTGAATCAGAACAGAGCTGGAAGGGACCCTTCTAATCCAACCCCCTGCTTGTTCTGACCCAGCCTTCGCAGAAGCAAGAAACAGACTCCTCGCAAAGAAAATGCTCTCTTTATTTACCTCTTGTGAATTAATTGCACTCACCAACTGAAAAGTCCAGGCAAGCGTCCTGCATGGAGTTAACTGCAGCAACAGACCTTATGAGTTCATTACGATAAGTGCAAGGCCATGAGCTCCCAGCCAAAAGGCTGCAAATTAAGTTCTTGCAAGGCAGTCTTTGTTGCACAAAACACAATGAGCAAAATATCTAGAAATATGACCTGCTATTTCCTATGACCACCACTGCCCTTTTCTTCTAATTATTCCCCAGCCAGGGAAGGTCCATTCAGCATCCACGTTTGATTTGCTTCCCGAGTTGACTCCTTGTCCTCCATTGGACAAGGTCCTCCTTGTCCTTCACCTCTCTTCACCTCCATTGGTCCTCCTTGTCCTTCACCTCTCCTATCTGCTCTGTGCATACATACATCTGGAAGAGGCCCCGGCTGTTCTTCCTCCTCACTCTTCTCTGCCTCCAAAGGCAGCTGCCTCTCTGATGGGTGGGAAATGCCAGATAGCCCTGGCTCTATCTCTGTCTCTGATGCTGAGCATCCATCAGAGCCTTCCCCAGGCTCCAGAACTGGCCCAAGTTCTTCCCCAACCTCCTCATTGTCCGAGTTGGCTGCCAGCTCTGCTGGCGGCTGGTGGACCACAACACTGCTCAAGCAGGACACCCTATTCTACAGATGTCAAACTTGATCATGTCATGTGACAAATCACAATGTGTCACTATGTTGTTTGCCTTTGTGGAGCTGGGTGGGTGTGGCCTGCATATGACACATCCTGTCCATGGTCAGCCAATTTGATAGGCCTGCTCTATACCATTTCATACAATTGGTTATCCACTCTCTAACTTTAGATAGTTTGTAGGAGAGAAAAAGGATAAAGCCACCACCCCCTAAAAAATTCCCACAGTATATGATTCACATAGGTAGTGTATCCATTTTCTGGCTGTTTGACTGTGCCGCACATTGGCTTGGCATTCCCGTCAGTAGCTGCACAAAAAGACAAATGTAGTAAATCAGGGCATAGTGGGCCAGAGAGAAGGCCTGGCAGTTCTGGGTGGGTGGGGCTACGTGGGCATGGAGCAGAGCAAGGCCTTCAGGCTTTGGCAGGTTTGTGTATTGGGGAGGACTCTTTGGGCAACTGTGATGGGTGGGGAGACTAGTGGGTGGGAAGTGGCAGCAGCAGCCTGAGGTATGAGTGTTGCTGTGCTGCCAAGCATACAATTTTAGAGCACATGATTGCTGGTGTACTGCAACAGCAGGGGTGAGCACAGGAGTGGGCAAACTTTGCAACTGGAGAATTCTGGGAGCTGAAGTCCTTCAGACTTAAAGTTGCAAAGTTTGCCCACTCCTGGGTTAGCAACTACCATAATTTTGAATAGCCACTAAATGAATGGTCATAAATTGAGGACTACATGTACTTAGAAAGTATTAGAAAGCTGATCCTAGACTGTGTTGACAAAATAGGTGGTATCAGATTTGGAGATAGAAAGGGGGTATATTTTTATCTAATAAAATTAGAGATGGATCCATTTGCATGACAAATATGTGCTAAAACTCTTTTCTAAACTTAAAATCTCTTGGAGGTAACCACGGCAGTTTTGAAAGCACAAAGAAAATGTATTATTTATTAAATCTGAATTTGCTAAATAAATAGAAGCATTACACTTTGAATTGCACTCTCCCAAAACATTACAGCATTACTATTCAGTGGAATATGTTTCCTTCCTTAGGTACCTATAAAATATAAGTTAGGAATCCTGTTTGTTTCTTATCCATCCAAGACAGTTAAATGCTATTTATCATTGTATTTAAGCAAAAGCTTTTTTTGTGGAAAGGTTGCTTAGAAGTTCCATGTTTCTTCAGTCAATGAAATCTAGGCAGAGGGTGGGAAGCAGGGGTTTACCTATTGCCCAAGAGAGATTATATCATTACTCACAAAACCAATATCTTTTCTGTCAATCATCTGATCAATTTGTGTTAGAATGTCTACTGTTCTGACCCCCCTTTCTCCGACTAACACAAGACTGGCAGCCTGCCACTAACTCTCTTGGCTGCTTGCCTGAATGACTCTGAACAGATACGAAGCTTCCTAACTCGACTAAACATGAACCTGAAAATCAACACGAATAAACACGAACCTAGAAATCCAACGTTGTTCTCTGCAAGGACTTTCTTAGCAAAGACTTCCTTTTAAACCCTCTTGGGGTTTAACACTCATTAGGCAGCTGAGACTAATTCAAATCCTTCGAGTTCACTTTTGATGCAATTGAAGCCTCCTTTTTTCAGCCCTTTTCAATCTAGCATCAGGGACAAACTGGCCTTGATCCTTCCCACTACTCCAGGACCCAGGTGCCTCCTGATGACCAACTGGGCTCTCTGCTCTCTCAAGGTCGCCCTCCTCCTCCAGAGCAGACTCATAGGACTCCTCACTAGAGGAGTCCATCAGCAGCTCATCCGGAGCCGACTGGGCCACAACAGTCTACTATGCCTCAGTTATAAGAAACAACAAAATGCGGAAGATGGGAATTTCACAGCATATATCCTATATGCTAAGACCAGACCAGATTCCTTAGAAACAAGATGACCATTTTTCATCATAGTAATATAATTGTGTAAGAATGTTTATAGAGAGAAATTCCCTGAAGATGGGCTTCAGCACGAGTCTGAAAGCTTGGAAGACAAAACCTCTGATCCTGGTGAACAACCAGTTTGGATCCTGAAACAATGTTTTACCATCTTTCTCCTATAACGTATTTCATCAAGTAGTCAGAGCAAGTCTTAGTTCCCACAGCTTAAGGGATGATTCTGCTCTTGGGGTTTCTGTAACAGCTTATGAATATTTTTAAGGCCATTCTATAGCTCTCTATAATTCCTGAGGTCTTGCTTACAGAGCAAGGGATACAAGACAATTCTTGTTCTTTAGATACAAGAGTTTGTTCCATGGCTGTGACTATCACAAAAGGCATGCACAGACTTGCTTTATTTGACATTGGTAAGTTACTTCCCTTGCTCATATATTTGTTTTCTATTTTTTTTAATTTCAATCAGAAATTAAAATGG
Organism: Rhabdophis nuchalis; assembly: GCA_039707465.1. Classification (NCBI taxonomy): domain Eukaryota; kingdom Metazoa; phylum Chordata; class Lepidosauria; order Squamata; family Natricidae; genus Rhabdophis; species Rhabdophis nuchalis. The sequence goes on along the minus strand of CM077651.1, from coordinate 34,734,059 downwards.
GTAAGAGTACATCAGACAAAATTTTATTTAACCACACTTTAGAAGTAGATTAACTCATATTGATTGCATTGCAGATCTTGTATGGGTGTATGGATGTATTGTGTGTGTGTGTATGTGTATACACACACACACAAATACAAATCACATCAATATAGTAGGTTCATTAAAATTGGTAATTGTATTATGTATTAAAATATATACTGTATGTATTTGAATAATAATTTGTTTAGATATCTGTGGAAAGATTTGTAATTATTTACTGCCTAATAATTAATATTAATTATTAATTGAACTAATATTAATCTCTAAAAATCAATCAGTTACTCAATTATCTAATAATTTTGTGAATATAGACCCTCCTTCATATTTTAACTCTAATGTTAGCAACCAAATCTTATTGGAACATGATGTTGCATTTAACATTGCATCTAAGTTGTGACATTTTCTTTTCATTAGATTGACATATTTTCAGGCATGATGATGAATATTTAATTTAGAGTTTCAGCAAAATTTACTGTAGCAGAAGACAGCTTCCATTCTTCTTCTGTTGATTTAATAATTTTTAATAAACCACTAGCTAAGGGTTTTTCTAAAGAATTGTTGTCTTCTTTGTGAGACAAAGTTTGGAACCATGATGGATTGATCCTGTATTATATGCATTGTTTCTCAGCCAGGTAGGATCTTAAATTCCTTTCTTTAGTAGACATTTATCCTCCTCTTGGATATCCCTTAATGGTAGCAGTATAAAACAATGGTGTGATGAGGTACTTGTCCTTCTGGCCCTCTTCCTAATCCACCAAGGATATTGCTCTTTCTGACTAACTTCCCTTCTAAGCACCTCACCTAACATGGGCCCTTTAGCCCTCAAAACTGAAAGGTTCCTTCTAGGAAGTGGAGCTCAAGATGAATAAATCTGGTTGCCTCAAACTGTGGAGAGCATTCACATCTGTTTGTATGTGTTTGTAAATTTTGGCTGAAACTCCACAAATAAGTTGAACAAAGCCCAGAACTGAAGAAGAGAGGAATAGTAGTTATTTTATAGGTGTTATTACAACCACATTTGGGAGAGAAGGGTTGTGGTTGCACAAACAAATGGCTATCTACTGTATACCTTTTCTCCTCTTGCTCCCACAACTGATGGGGCTTGTTAAGATGTGTAGCCCTGCTTGATTCCTTTTTCAGTAAACTCTATTTGGATGGGGACTGACAGGAATGCCATGGCTTTTGTCCCTAGTCTCTGTTTCTTCCTAGGTCATTTCAACTGCCTGTGAGCTGGGTGTCGTCCATCGGCTGAGGGAGTTGAAGAAACAACTGTCTTCCACAACTGTTTCTGAATGCTTGAGCACCAGCCCCATCGGGATGCAAAGGCTTCTGGAGGCCTGTGTGGGGTTAAAGCTCCTGACACTGGAGTGGAAAGATTGCAAAGGTAATCCTGCGACATGCAGCCAGCCAGCTCTGGAGGGAAATCTCTAACATATCCCATACGAACAGTGCAAATTCAGGTGTATTCACAGTGCTTGTTGCTGAGCACAAATACACTCTATGGTGATGGGATGTCAAGGATGCTGACATATCTTTGTGCTACCTCAGTGTCTATAGGAACACAGCTATGAAGAAGAGTTCAGAAACAGCTCACAGAGCTTTGAATATAGCTCTGCAATTATACAATATAATAATTGGGTCAACTATATTGTAGCGGCAAACTTAGCCCACTACCATTACGCTTCAGGAAAAGAGACATGAGACCACGAAGGTAAAAGACAAACAGGTTTTATTGATGCATCAGAGTTCAGAGTGCTCTCACACTAAAGCCTGAACTCCCGGGCAACGCCCAAAGGAGCCAGTTATATCCCCTGCACAAACTGGGTGGTTGAGGGCGTTTCCTTATCTTAAAATTAAAGGAATTACATGTCATTTAAGGAAAGAAGAAGTTAATGAAAAATACACAATAACACCTGATAAATGCAGAAGTTAATACATTCACGTATTATCCATATATGGGCTTAGCATTGGCTTGAGTCATGTATATCACGAGCCAAGTTCACTTACACCCACATGTTTTCCTGTTCCCTTCTTGTATGTCTCTATGTAGCAACATTCCAGTAATATGTGCAATTATGAGGCCACTATTTGTACTTTTTAATCTGAGATCATGATGACCAAGGAAAAGGGGAAAGCAAGGGGATACATGATTGGGGAGCCCCCCGATCCAGCTGTCTCAATATAAACACACATTTGTCAAGAAAAACATAGTAATGTACAAATGTATTGACTTTATTAGGTAACAAGTAATTTTAATCTATATAAATAAAAATGTAAAATAGTTTGTACGAATCCACTAATCTCAAAAACTACTGGGCCGATTTACACCAAACTTTCACACAATGTAGCCAAGGACTTCCGATAATAGAATAGCTACTCATTTTGTGCCTAGCACGTGTGTGTTGTGTGCAAATTACACACACAAAAATGTACCCACTGAAATGTGTTTTAACTTCCCTGTAGCCACGCCCATCAAACTGCTTTTCAACTGTCAGTGTTGGAAGAGGCCTCATACGGCGGTCTCTTGGGGCCAAAAAGGCACAGAGGATAGCAAACTCCCAGGTGGCCCATAGAGGGGGGGGGGGAGAAATTCTGCTAAGGACTGTTCTCTGAGGTAAAAAAACGGAGGCAGGCAGCTGCCTTTAAACTGTTTAATACGAACTGAACCAAACTGTAACAAAGAATCACCCATCTGACAGCAAATACAGTTTAATAAAAGAGGGACTAGGGAAGACATGATAGCAGCCTTCCAATATCTCAGAGGTTGCCCCAAAGAAGAGGGAGTCAAGCTATTCACCAAGGCACCTGAGGGCAGAACAAGAAGCAAAGGGTGGAAACTAATCCAGGAGAGAAGCAACTTAGAACTGAAGGGAAATTTCCTGGCAGTGAGAACTATTAACCAGTGGAACATCTTGCCACCCGAAGTTATGGATGCCCCAACACTGGATGTGTTTTTAAGAAGAGACTGGAAAACCATTTGTCTGACACGGCATAGGGTCTCCTGCTTGAGCAGCAGGGTTGGACTAGATGACCTCCAAGGTCCCTTCCAACTCTGCTATTGTATTATTGTATTACAGTAGGTAGGTAGATAGGGGAATAGAGAGACAGGGAGAAATACAGTTTAATAAAAGAGGGACGGGGAGACAGGATAGCAGCCTTCCAATATCTCAGGGGTTGCCCCAAAGAAGAGGGAGCCAAGCTATTCTCCAAGGCACCTGAGGGCAGGACAAGAAGCAATGGGTGGAAACTAATCAAGGAGAGAAGCAACTTAGAACTGAGGAGAAATTTCCTGACAGTTACAACAATTAATCAGTGGAACAACTTGCCTCCAGAAGTTGTGAATGCCCCAACACTGGAAGTCTTCAAGAAGATGTTGGATAGCCATTCGTCTGAAATGGTATAGGGCAGTGATGGCTAACCTTTTTTGGCTCACGTGCCAATAGCAGGGGGAGTGCAGGGGCGATGTGCGCAGGTGTGCCACATCCATAATGCTATGTGCATGACCCCCTGCATTTGGCATGCTTTTTACATCATCCCCAGGCTCCAGAGGGTTTATAGGAGCCTGGGGAGGGTGAAAACAGCCTTCCCCCACCTCCAGAGGGCAAAAAATGGCCTCAAAAGAAGGCCTAAATCAGCTGGCCAGGGTACACATACAAACTGAAGCTGACAGGGCAATGCCTCGAGTGGCCTAAGAAATGGTTCCGTGTGCCACCTGTGGCACCCATGCCATAGGTTTGCCATCATGGGTATAGGGCTTCCTGCCTAGCAGGGAGTTGGATTAGATGACCCCCAAGGGATAGATAGAGAGGCAGAAATAAGGTATGTATGTATGTATTTATGTATGTATGTATGTATGTAGGTGGGTGGGTGGGTGGATGGATAGATAGATAGATAGATAGATAGATAGATAGATAGATAGATAGATAGATAGATAGATAGATAGATAGATAGATAGATAGATACAAAGAAAGAAAGAAAGAAAGAAAGAAAGAAAGAAAGAAAGAAAGAAAGAAAGAAAGAAAGAAAGAAAGAAAGAAAGAAAGAAAGAAAGAAAGAAAGAAAAAGACAGTAGGTAGGTAGGTAGGTAGGTAGGTAGGTAGAGGGAGAAAGGAAGAAATATAGGAGGTAGGTAGGTAGGTAGGTAGGTAGGTACGTAGGTAGGGGGATGGATAGATAGGGAGAAATACAGTAGATAGGTAGAGGGATAGACAGAGAGGGAGAAATACAGTAGGTAGGCAGGTAAATGGATAGGGGGATAGATAGAGAGGGAGAAATACAATAGGTAGGTAAGTAGAGGGATAGACAGGGAGAAATACCATAGGTAGGTAGGTGTATAGATAGATAGTGAGAAATACGGTAAGTAGGTAGAGGGATAGAGAGGGGGAAATACAGTAGGTAGGTAGGTAGATAGAGGGAGAAAGAAAGAAATACAGTAGGTAGGTAGAGGGATAGACAGAGAGGGAGAAATACAGTAGGTAGGTAGGTAGGTAGGTAGGTAGGTAGAGGGAGAAAGCAAGAAATACAATAGGTAGGTAAGTAGAGGGATAGACAGAGAGGGAGAAATACCATAGGTAGGTAGGTAGGTAGGTAGATGTATAGATAGATAGCGAGAAATACAGTAGGTAGGTAGGTAGGTAGGTAGGTAGGTAGGTAGAGGAATAGAGAAAGAGGGAGAAATACAGTAGGTAGGTAGGTAGAGGGATAGAGAGGGGGAAATACAGTAGGTAGAGGGAGAAAGAAAGAAATACAGTAGGTAGGTAGGTAGAGGGGTAGATAGATAGAGAGGGAGAAATACAGTAGGTAGGTAAGTAAGTTGGGGCTTATATGGTGGTTGTGTGTATGTGTGCAGGTGTAGATCTACACACAAATTGGTTGGCCATTTAACCAGACTGGGCCACAGCAACGCGTGGCCGAGTATAGCTAGTACAATAATACAATACAATAGCAGAGTTGGAAGGGACCTTGTAGGTCTTCTAGTCCAACCCCCTGCGTGGGCAGGAACCTTATACCATTTCAGACAAATGGCTAGCTAACATCTTTTTAAAGACTTCCAGGGTTGGGGCATTCAAAACTTCTGGAGGCAAGCTGTTCCAGAGGTTAATTGTTCTAACTGTCAGGAAATTTCTCCTTAGTTCTAAGTTGCTTCTCTCCTTGATTAGTTTCCACCAATTGCTTCTTGTCGTGCCCCCAGGTGCCTTGGAGAATAGTTTGACTCCCTCTTCTTTGTGGCACCCTCTGAGATATCGGAACACTGCTATCATGTCTCCCCTGGTCCTTCTCTTCATCAAACTAGACATACCCAGCTCCTGCAACCGTTCTTCATATGTTTTAGTCTCCAGTCCCCTAATCATCTTGGTTGCTCTTCTCTGCACTCTTTCCAGAGTCTCCATGTCTTTTCTACATCGTGGCGACTAAAACTGTAATCAGTATTCCAGGTGTGGCCTTACCAAGGCACTATACAGTGGCATTAACACTTCACGTGATCTAGATTCTATCCCTCTGTTTATGCAGCCTAGAACTTTGTTGGCTTTTTTGGCAGCTGCTGCACACTGCTGAAATATTTTGAAAAATATTGATTTAGCAATGCAATAGATATATAGAATGTAATGTTTGGAATATCTTATTTGCTTCAGGGAATCATCACAAATATTTTTTCCCTAAAAATCAGGACTGTTTCCACTTGAACAGAATTTTGGTGGTGGTGATATTATTAATATTATATTTTTTATTCATTAAATATGAAATTCAGTCAACTGAATATTTAAAAATGTGTCACAAATATCATTTGACTGGTGCTAATGGTTGATATGGGTTGCTGCCAGTGTCCTAGGTATCAACCAAGTATCATCTTAAAATATATGATGTTCTGAGTAGCACAGTTTTTTTCAGTTCCACTGGTGTTATTGCAGAAAGCTGCAATTTCTTGATGTGTTTTGTAAAATTTATGGACATGGTACCAAGACCCCTGATGACAATGGGAATCACTGTTATATGCTTCATCCATAGCCATGTAGTTTTGATGGTCAGGTTGCGATATTTTGTAATTTTTTTCAGTTCTTTGTCTTTGACTCTGGCATCTCCTGGTACAGCAATATCATCATCATCATCATCATCATCATCATCATCATCATCATCATCATCATCATCATCATTTCTTCTGTTCAATTGCATTTGGTTCTTAGAGCCTAAGCAGACAAGTACTTGCAGCTTTCTTGGCAAGATTTTTTTTAAGTGGTTTGTCACTGCCTTATTCCTAGGCTGAAACAAAGTGACTAGCTCAAGGAAACCCAGCTGCCTAAGATAGGAGTAGGACGCAAAATATTCTACTTTCTAGCCTGATGCTTTAACAACTTTATCAATCTGATTTTAATTATGATGCACTTGAGATACTGTAAATACAGAATAATTTACTCTTAGTTTAAAAAAATCTCACATAAGAGAGAATTGAAAGATACTAATTTTGTTTTGCTTTTTTAAATGGGTCTTTATCAAAACACAGACTTTACCAATCTTTATTTTGACAAATCAAGCCCAAAATCTCAGTTTAATTCTATCAAATTCATATCTGAAGTCATGTATCTATCAATGCAATATTTGCCAAATGCAGTGAGATAAAGAAGCCTGGCTAGGGTTTATAAGAATCTACAAAATGATGCACCATCTATATGTGACTCCAGAAAAATTATTCAGAATTATATGGATACTTCAAATTTATGTTGGGAAACTGGGAAAAAACAAAAGGTCATTTTAATATTTATAAAAATAGATATTACCTCATCTCATACTGTGCTAAAGACCTTCCTGCCACACATATTGGGGGCTGGCTAATGTTTAGAAAGTGAATCTCTAAAAATATCTCTCATCTCCAATCTCCTGCAAGACAGAAAAAAAAAGTGAGAGCCAGGATCTCACTGGTTAAAAGGAGCAACCACCTTTTAACAGGTCTTGCAGTTGTTTGCTCTGTTTCTCTTGAAATTGAAAATAAGGATTCAAAGTTGATTGAATGAAATTCAACCATCGGCTAGCAAATGAGAAAAATATATGTATATCTTGTTGCACAAGATGTATGTGCAATATTAGATATAAAATCATGTTCCAGCAAGATTTTCTTGCAACATCAAGGTTAAAAATATGAGGGTTGGGGAAATATATATTGGCTAATTATTTAATAAATCAAGTAAGTGATTTATTTTCAGAGATTAATGTTAGTCCTCAGGACATGGAAACTTTACTGAATATGTTCCTATAATCATCTGGATAATAAAAAGCCAAGAGACATATTATTCAGGAATTTACCTAGGTGTAAAGCATGGTGTAACAAAATTCTGGTTGCCGTATTTGGACCCATTTTAATTTCTGATTGACACAAGAAGAGTATGAAAACCTACTGATGTCCACTGAAGCAGGTCTGCTCAGAAGGCCCACCAAATAATCTTGCAGCCATTTAATAGCTGACACTTTCTTGACAAAATAAGCTTTGGTGACTCTGTTGTTTTCACAACCATTAAGAAGCTGCGAAGTGGAGAACCTGATGTGGTTTCAAAGTTAAGTATCAATATTGGCAAGGATTATAGCCTTCAGCTTGTCATTTACAAACAAATGCTGGTACCAAAACAAACTCAATGTTCTTTTCTGACACGCAAGAGAACATTTTTTTTCAGCCAGTTCATAGCTGTCTTTAATAGCAGAAGGAAAAATGGCAGAAAGCAATATTAAAGAGACAATGAGGTCACACTTAGAAGGTTTTGAAAAGTAAAATAAAGAATACCTTTGGGTGTAGTGATAACTTTCACGCCGTTATCAGGCGGGCAGGCCCACGGATAAGGGAGAAAAGAACACGACACCAAGATCTTCTCTGAACGGAATGGAACTGCGCACAGACAAAAGCCTGCAAACCCTTTTATTAACTTTATCAGAAGGCAGAGTTAAGTCATGTAAACAAATACACAAATCATGACCATAAAAGGAAATTCACACAGTAGAATAGGCGTCACATGCTCTTTGTTGATAGTTAGCACGTTGCAAGAAGGTGGGAACTTTTCTCCAAGATGTTGAATGTCAGAGGGTGTGCTAGTAACTTTCCATGCCAGCTTCCTTGTTTATGTCCAACCGGTCAGAACCAGTCTACACTAACAGAAATGCTTAGCACGTGATGCAGTGTCATAATGCAACATTTGGGGGAGATAGATTTAATTTACAGAATTAACTCAGCATATGCTAGAATAGAGAGATTCATATCAAATTTTTAAGAAGGTCCACAAGGGATGAGATACCAAGGGTGCAGCGAGAGAGGCCTTTGAAGTATGAACAAAAAGACATTTTCATATTGAAGCAGATTCCAAAAAAAATCAGAGAAGCGAGAAGGAAATATTCCTTCTTGTCAAAAAAATTATACAAAATCGGAATCTGGTTCAAGAGGTTAATGCCTGAAGGAATGTTGGTATTCTGGGATGGAGGTAGGATTAGAATTAAAACAACAGAAGAGGCAGAGGCCTTTCTTAAAAAACATTCCTCAGTCCTGGGAGATGAAGATGAAGGAACAGGAGGAGCCATGGCGCTGCCCACTGGGGGGAGGGAGGAAGAAGACATAATAGCAAAGAGACTCTTTGCTCTTTGTTGATAGTTAGCACGTTGCAAGAAGGTGGGAACTTTTCTCCAAGGTGTTGAATGTCAGAGGGTGTGCTAGTAACTTTCCATGCCAGCTTCCTTGTTTATGTCCAACCGGTCAGAACCAGTCTACACTAACAGAAATGCTTAGCACGTGATGCAGTATCATAATGCAACATCTCCCCTGTTTTTATTTTTTCAAAAAAGATGGTCTTCGTCACCATACAGCAGTCTGAGGGGGGGTTTGATTCGGTGTTTGAAAATTACCTCTTCCTCCTCGTCACTGCCCTGGGTTAACAGTTTCTTCTCCAGGGGGTCTCCCTGGGGCTCAGGAGCATACTTCTGTTCCCACAAAGCATTGATGTGAGCTATAGCTTGTTTCTCAGCAAACAAAGATAAGCTATTAGAAATTGCACGAGCAAAAATAGGCAAAACACAAGGTAAAACAATACATCCTAAAGCAATCATACCAATTAAAGCTACAATAGCTTGCAAACCGGGTAATTTTGGAAACCATGAACCAAACATTTCTTTCAAATTTAGACCATGCCATGTTTGTACAGGCACATGAACAATTTTTACCATTTTTTCTGATATTTCCTGAATGACTTTTCCACTATCATCAATTTCAATACAGCAATTAGTCAAATTAAATTTACCACATACTCCCCCTTCTTTTGCCAATAAGTAATCAAGAGCTAAACAATTCTGCATAATATATGTTCTAGACTTTGCACTTTCTTGGGCTAAATGTTGTAAGGCTAATACTGTTTGATTTGTAATAATTTCAATTACAGCTTGAAGACGAATTATTCTATTTATCATGTATATGGGAGTACGATATCCAAATGTGCCATCCTCTGCCCATGTTGCTGGGCCATAGACGGCAATTATGCATTCAGGAGGCCAATCCTCATCAGTCCAATCTCCTCTATGAATGTCTTTAGTGTCTATAATGTCTCTGCGGTCTCGCACATTACCTAGTTCTTCGTAGACTGGAACTCCCAGATCTTGTCGTTGTCGTAGCGGGAGTAGGAAGAAACCAGGGCGAATGGTGGATAGGACGCAAGACCCATACCAGTTTGCTGGTAATTTGTTATAAGCAAAACGTCCACAAACCCAATACAGTCCATCTGGGGTGGACCAAGGAAAGGCATTGTTTTCTGGCAGTGTCAAGAATTTCATGTTAGTAATTTTTTCCAAAAATTTGTTTGGGGCTTTTGTGCAGTTAGCCAGTTTTGTGGAACAGGAAAGGTGATGTTAATGGGGTTGCAAGTGTGTTGATAGTCATATGGTGAGAATAGTCTGGTCATGTACAATTTTCTATCTTTTTCTTGTTTTGGGATGGTGTCTGGCAGAACAGTGAATCCTTGGGATATAAAGTCCACACATCTCCAATCTCCACAAGATGTACCAGAGCCGCAAGTGTGATAAGGATTAGTGGCTCGAGCACAAATGTATTTTTCGTTGTCAGAGTATGTTCTACGCCATGAGAGAGAGCCACATTCACTGGTGCCCTCATCCATGGCTTCACATGCATCAAAAATGACTGATTGAGGAAGTGCCAAATTATAAAAGCCCTTGTTGATGATCAATTTTTTGCCAGCAGTGATTTGTATGGTATATCTATGAGTTGGACCTGTAGGGTCATAACACTGTTGTTGGTTATTGTCAATACAAATTGAATAAGTAGTGCCATTGTGTGTACATGTTTGCAGTGCTTTGTTTTTACAGTTCAATTGAGTACTATATATCAAGGTATGAATGACCTTATCTTCTTGTGTAGTGATTTTGATGCAAGGTGTGCAATATGTGGTATCTCCAGACAGCACATTGCGTTTGACTTTGTGCAAATGTTTAGCAAAGTCCCATCGCAGCCTCAATGAGACTGGAGATGTTGTAAAGTCATTATGTTGGTGTAGTGCTTTGGTACCTGATGTTCTTTGGTTGATGTCTTTGGTTGGAAGTCCTTTACTGATCACGATGGTCGTCAGCAGTTGAATCTGGAGAAGTGACAGGATCAGAAGAAGATGTATCTGCATCTTTGATCTTTGGTGGCAGATGACAGGGACGAACGTGTCGAGCAGGTATCCACAGAGTCTTTTCAGGTAGGGCGACGGTGGCGTAACCACGTCCCCATGTGATGAGCTCTGCTGGTCCCCGCCAGGTCAGGTCAGGTAGGCTCCGATAGTAGACAAGTGGTCGCTGATGTTCAGCAGAGGGGGAAGAAGAAAAGTGACGACAAGCAGCCCCATACATCCCTGCGGCCGATTCGCTCCCACAGAGAGGGACTTCTCCGGGTGCCGTCCACTAGGCTGTGCCAGCGGGCGACGCCCAGGGGAAGGGCCTTCTCTGTGGCAGGCCCGGCCCTCTGGAACGACCTTCCCCCCAAAATCAGAACAACCACGGACCTTAGCTCCTTCCGACAGCTATTAAAAACTCACTTCTTCCGTTTGGCTGGCCTAGGGTAATTTTAATTTAAATGTTAAATTTTTAAGGGTTTTTTTAGGGACAGTTATATTTTTTATAGAAGTTTTATAGAAGTTTTAGCGCAGGGTAGGTTTAATCTGATTTTAGCTTTGTATTTTGTTGTTGTTTGTTTTTAATTTCCCTGTGCCCCGCCTCGAGTCCCTTCAGGGAGAGAGAGCGGGATATAAATAAAATTTATTATTATTATTATTATTATTATTATTATTATTATTATTATTATTATTATTATTATTATTATTATTATTATTATTATTATTATTATTATTATTATTATTATTATTATTATTATTAGCAGACATTGCAGGTTGACCAGTCAGGTTTAGAAAGTTAAGAGTATAAGGACACAAGTTAAGGGTGTCTTGCACAGCTGGGAGACCAGGGGCTGTTTTCCCCCGTGAGCCAATGTAACGGTCAAGAGCATGCTTTAAGGTTTGATTTGCTCTTTCAACCAAGGCTTGTCCTTGGCTATTGTATGGAATACCAAATTTGTGAATTATGCTCCATTTTTGACAAAAGGCAGCAAATGCCATGCTTGTGTAAGCAGGCCCATTGTCAGTTTTGAGTTTGTTTGGGCGTCCCAGCGATGCAAAGGTACGAATGCAATGATTAATTACATGTTTTGTGGCTTCGCCCCTTTGAGGGGTGGCCATGATAAAACCTGAATATGTGTCAATGGACACATGAATGTACTTCCATGGAGCAAAGGAAGAATATTGGGTAACATCCATTTGCCAAATTTGACAACATTCTGTCCCTCGGGGATTAACTCCCATAGGGATAGAATGCGCTTGTTTACTACAAGTAGGACACTGTTGCAATATAGCAATTGCTTCTGCTATTGTTATACCAAATTGTTTTATCAGCGCCTTTTTGTTTTGATGAAAATAAGAGTGACTTTCCCAAGGTGTAAGGGAAAAAAGAGAATAAACAATAGATGAAGATGTAGCGTCTGATGCAGCTTGATCTGCAATGTCATTTCCTTCTTGGATAATACCTGGAAATGGTTGATGACTTCTTATATGAGAAACATGAAAGAGATTTGTTCTTTGAGAAATCAAATGTTGAAGAGTGAGAAAAAGTGACAAAAGTGAGGATTCAATAGAAGGTGAAAGGTAGGCTTGATAGATAGAAGAGATAATCTGTGTAACATACAGACTATCCAAAATCAAGTTAAAAGGTTGATCAGAAAATTGTTGAAAAGCCCAAATTGAAACATAGAGTTCTGCGCGTTGTGCAGAAGTCTGTGGTGGAGTAATTTTTGTGTGCCATTGGCCTTCAGACTGCCAGCCACAAGCACCATATGTTTTACTTCCATCTGCAAAAACTGTGACAGCATCTGGAATTGGAAATGAAGAAAAAGGAGTTTCCCACACGAAAGGTGCGGATTTCAAAAGTTGTAGTCTTGGGTCAGGAGGATGATGACAAGAGACAGAACCAGGCCAGTCAGCAAGAGCATACTGCAATGCCTCGCTGGAGGCCAAAAGAGTTTCCCAAGTAGCAAGAGAAGAAGGAACATAGAATGTAATTGGTTCCTGTCCAGCAAGTGCTTTAGCACGATGGCGACCCTTAGTAATAAGGAGTGCCATTTGAGCTGGCAATGGGATTTTGTCTGCTGGTTGCTTACATTTAGTTAAGGCATTGAAAAGAGGTGAAAGTTGAACAGTAGTAAGACCTAAATAAGGACGTATCCAATTAATAGAACCTATGTATTTTTGTAATGGAAGCAAAGTTGGTTTTGGAGGTAACTGTACCTGTGGAGATGCAGGAGCAGCATGAGAAGAAAGTAGTTTATGACCTAAATATTGAAAAGGAGGAAAAGTTTGAACTTTGTCAAAAGCTATCTTTTAAATCAATAATCATCATGTCATAATTTTGAGGAATCAAATTTGGATTAGGTAATCCACATTGTAGTGCCCCCATTGGTTGTAAAAATCTGCCGTGGGGCGTGAGGTAAAGAGGCTTCTGGGAACAAAATCATAGTGGCAACTAACTCCCCTTTCTTTTTTTTTGTAAGTGGAGAATTAATCGTCATGGCAAAAGCGAGGTCTGAAAAGCTGTCAAAAACTCAAAATTAAAAGACAATTCAGATGAAAGGAAATTTTCCAAAGGCAGATATCAAAAACAAAGAAACAAATGACATAGGATGGGGTACTTTAAATCTGACATCAAAAAAAGATGTGGGAAAAATGAGCTTCATTGTTATGGAAGCTAGGCAATTCTCATTAAGTATGTCAAAAAAAATTTAAATGCAGGCAAAATAGCAGAAAATCATTCCTGCTTATAGATTAAAATAAACGTAAAACTCAAAAAATGTCCAAAAGAAAAATCAAAATTGTTGGCAAAACTGAAAAAGAAATATCATACAGCTCATTAAAATGGTTATAATAATTGATTTGCATGAAAAAAGAGTGAAATGGGATTATTTGTATGTAAATGTGGGTATGTTGATGATAAAATTAATGGGAATGTACTTTGACACCCCTTAAAGAAGTGTGTGTGTGTGTGTTATGTCTGGCGGTTATGTCTGTGTGATTTCACCCCTCCCTCTGTCCTCCTCTTCCCTCTGTGTTATTCTTCAGAGAGACGCGGGCAAGAGGGGGGGAAGTGGGCAAAAGGATGTGTGGGTATCTGCTTGTTTTGACTGTGTGTGAGTGAAAGGGAGAGAGTGATGCTGCAGTTTTTCTGCTCATTTTAAAAGTTTTTTTGCAACATGAGCAAACAGTATTGGGGCGGAAGGAGTGGAAAGATTTATGCCGTCTTAGGGCTCCTCCCTCACCCCCACCTGGCACTAATTTTTAAAATGGCCAGTCCTCCCACAAGTAAAGCAAATTCCGGTGGGGCACAAAAAGAAGCAGGAAGTGATTTATTTGCAATGCAACAACCAGAGCGTCCATTTTTGCAGACTCTGGGTTCGGTCTGACCACTCCCTTACAATTAAAAAGTTTCACATTTATTCCAACAGACACACACCTTTCAATGCAATCCTTTCTGGCTGATCTTACTCAAAACACAGATTAGATATACTCATACATGTCGAAGGCCTCCTTTCACACACTCCCCTTTTTCCCCAAAAGAAAAAAAAAATCTCTATTCACCTAGCACAGTACAATCTTCTTCAAGCCTCTTTGGCATTCAGGTCTGGATGGATTCAGGATCTGCTGGTGTCCGGCCAAGCCCATGTCACTGGTCCAAAAGTGACCAGGAGCGCTCTTTGACATTGTCCGTGGCCCACGCCAGTGTCTCCAGTCCACCATGTTGAATGCCTGCCGAACCTCAAAGGGGTTGAGCTGTATGGGAAGCCAGATGTGGCTACCTTTAAGAAATCACATTGGGTGAAAATTCATTGAAACCCATAGAAAATGTTCAAGTCACAATATGCCAAACAAGAGACTTAAACGGAGGCTTGAATAACAAAGAGGACAGACTTTATTCTTTGATCAAAGTTAAGGTTCTGAGAGAGAATTTCCATTCACATGTGCAAAGGACATGGAAGGAAAATTCTACAAAATTCAAAGGTGCATTATCCTTACTTATATACAAAAAATCTTTAATGTTCAAAGTTCCTATTACTGTATAGCCTTATATCTAGCAACATTGTAAACTTCCAAGTAACATATCCCAACTTTTATGTACGTTTAAACAAAGACACAAACTAGAGAAAAAAGTTATAACATGCATACAGTGTAATTTTCCTAAGCAATAAATCCTTTTACATTCCTGAAAGCCAATTAGGTGTTGTCTTTTGAAGTTCCAATTAAAACATCATCCATGCAATGATTTATTAAAGGCAATAGATAACGCTTGTGAAAAGGATTCAAGTATGCAGCAAAATCAAAAACTAACACAGACTCCTCCTGAAAAACTGGAAGAGGTGTAAATTCCTCTCCCCCCGCTTTTTTCTGTTATAGCAGGGAGAGACGATGCTGATGGTAATTCAGCCTTGTAAGGGGGGGTAGCCAATGTTACTGTGGCAACCACTCCCTGCTTTGAGGAGCTCTTGGTGGCTCATTCAGATATTTTAAGATTCTATTCCAGATTGTTACTTTTGTTGATTCATCTGCAGGATAGATCGGACATTTAAGCCAAACATATTTTAGGAGTTCAATTAGTTGAGCCTTTGTAATTTGAGGCAACGGAGTGCCCTTATCAGAAAGAATAATATTTGAAGCCTTCAGAAGGTCTCCTAATTCACAGATGTGTCGGATCTGTTTCTTAGAAAAACCACTCCCCATACTTATGAAGAGAACTGTAGACCAGTTGATCGCGAGGTGCCCTGAGGCGGGGGTAAGTGCGAGGACTCTGTCAGGCTAGACGTGACGATATCGACCTCAACTCCCATAAAATGATGAATGGTATCACGTCAAGGGGTTACCAAATGTAGTGATAACTTTCACGCCGTTATCAGGCGGGCGGGCCCACGGATAAGGGAGAAAAGAACACGACACCAAGATCTTCTCTGAACGGAATGGAACTGCGCACAGACAAAAGCCTGCAAGCCCTTTTGTTAACTTTATCAGAAGGCAGAGTTAAGCATGCAACATCATGTAAACAAATACACAAATCATGACCATAAAAGGAAATTCACACAGTAGAATAGGCGTCACATGCTCTTTGTTGATAGTTAGCACGTTGCAAGAAGGTGGGAACTTTTCTCCAAGATGTTGAATGTCAGAGGGTGTGCTAGTAACTTTCCATGCCAGCTTCCTTGTTTATGTCCAACCGGTCAGAACCAGTCTACACTAACAGAAATGCTTAGCACGTGATGCAGTGTCATAATGCAACATTTGGGGGAGATAGATTTAATTTACAGAATTAACTCAGCATATGCTAGAATAGAGAGATTCATATCAAATTTTTAAGAAGGTCCACAAGGGATGAGATACCGAGGGTGCAGCGAGAGAGGCCTTTGAAGTATGAACAAAAAGACATTTTCATATTGAAGCAGATTCCAAAAAAAATCAGAGAAGCGAGAAGGAAATATTCCTTCTTGTCAAAAAAATTATACAAAATCGGAATCTGGTTCAAGAGGTTAATGCCTGAAGGAATGTTGGTATTCTGGGATGGAGGTAGGATTAGAATTAAAACAACAGAAGAGGCAGAGGCCTTTCTTAAAAAACATTCCTCAATCCTGGGAGATGAAGATGAAGGAACAGGAGGAGCCATGGCGCTGCCCACTGGGGGGAGGGAGGAAGAAGACATAATAGCAAAGAGACTCAGATCTCAAAAATAATTAATTTTGAATTACTGTAATTCCTGAAATGGATGTTATTGCAAAACTAAAGATTGAATGTATGAATTTTAAAATGTAATAGATATATATATCTCTTACCACTATTTACTTAACAATATGATGTATGAAGACCCGGATGTAACCACCATTTCTGACATGGAAGCTCTAAAATATATACAGTATACCCTATATACCCTTTCCCCTACTATAATTTGTAAAACCAATAAAATTCTTTTGCCAGAAGAAGGTTTTGAAAAGTCTCTCAGGAAAGGTTCATGAATAAAATTATGTGTCAAGACAGATGCTCTTTTGGCCATGTGTTCAATATCAGAAATGGAGCAAATGACCAATATATGTGCTTATGTGAGCTCTGGTTGCCATACCTTAAGAAAGATATGGCAAAGTTATTAAAGGTGTAAGATAAGGATCTTCACCCTCATTATGAATGATAGTACTAACTAGATCAGTGGTCGGCAAACTCATTAGTCAAAAGAGCCAAATATCAACAATACCACGATTGAAATTTTTTTGAGGGCCAGAAGGTGTGGCCTGTTTTGTGGGAGTGACTCGGCAGTCATGTGACCGGGTGGGCGTGGCCAACTTGGAAAATGTGGTGAAATTCACTTAACAACGGTCTTGCTTAGCAACCAAAATTTTGGCCTCAATTGTGGTCATAAGTTCTCTTTCATCTCTGTCCCACTTTCTTTTTCTTTCTTTTCTTTCTTCCCTTCTTTCTCTTTCTCTCTCTTTCTGTCTCTGTCTCTCTCTCTGAGTCTGTCTGTCTCTCTCTGTGGCTCTTTATCTCTCTCTCCCTCCCTCCCTCTCTGTCTCTTTCTATCATTCTCTGTGTCTGTCTGACTCTCTCTCTCTCTGGCTCTTTATCTCTCCCTCCCTCCCTCCCTCCCTCCCTCTCTGTCTCTTTCTATCATTCTCTGTGTCTGTCTGACTCTCTCTCTCTCTGTGGCTCTTTCTCTCCCTCCCTCCCTCCCTCCCTCCCTCCCTCTGTCTCTTTCTGTCATTCTCTCTCTGTGTCTGCCTTTCTTTCTTTCCTCCCTCCCTCTTATCTCTGTGTCTCTCCCCTCCCTTCTTGTCTCTCTCTGTCATTCTCTCTGTGTGTCTGTCAGATTCTGATTCCCTTCCTCCCCCCCCTCTCTCTGTGCCTCTCTCTGTCTGCCGATCACTGTGTCCACAGAATACCGCATGAAGCAGCGGCGACTCTGCGCTGCTGGCGACGCCATCCGCGAGGTCCCTCTCGCATTCCCCGTCTTCCCGATGGCGTCTGGAGTGATCATGGGCCATGCAGAAACTCGGTGCTTTTCCATGGTGTGGAAAAGATAGGCGCGTGCAGGTCCTGGGGAATTACAGCGCAGATTCCCACCGCTACGAACTCTCCGAGGCTGTAATCTGGCGGGGCATGCGCACGCCGATCTTTTCCGCGCAGAGTCGCTGCTGCTTCATGCGGTATTCTGTGGACACAGTGACCGGCAGACAGAGAGAGGCACAGAGAGAGAGAGAGAGGGAGGAAGGGAGGGAGGGAATCAGAGAGAGACTGAAGAGCCACATTCAAGGGGCCAAAGAGCCGCGTGTGGCTCGCGAGCCGCGGTTTGCCGACCACTGAACTAGACTATACAAGAAGTGAATTTCTGGCAGTGATGAAAAGTTGAAGTAGATTCCAACTCTACCATATTATGAATTACCTTGGAAACAATTATACAATTGCACTCCAGCTGTTCCTATCTTTTCTTATATATTTTTATATTTTCTTCCAACACTTTACATATTGTTACTCTGTAGAATCATTCCAATCTTTTTACATGTCCCAAAGTAATGAAACATGCAAACCTCATATCCTCAAAAGAAGAATCTTTGATGATTCCCAGCCATCCAGCCATGTACCCATGCATGCATACATGCATACACACTGTAGAAATCCATCACTTTTTAATTTGTCATTTTGATTCTTAGCCTTAAAAAAAAGCAAAATAGAAGAAAATAAAAGAAAAAGTGGACAACTAAATATAAAAATCTTACCAAGATTTTCGTGCAGCAAAATATTATTTTATCAGTTAATCTCACACGCATGACACATATTTCGAGTACTGAATGATATACAAAAAAATATGAGATAGCAGAAAAAATAGATCCGCCTCTCTCGAAAGTGAACAGCCAGCAGCTGGGGAATGGACTGAAAAAGAAACAGCATTTTCTTCAGAGGCTAACTGGTACATGAGCCAAGATTAAAACAGACCAGTTCAAATACAACTTCTGATGAAACACTATGAGAAGGAAAAAGGAAACTAAACAAAAATCAATAAAGGAGGAAATGCAAGGGAGATTCTAGACCTAGATGAAAGACAACACAGAGGAAACCCAAAAGCTAATTAGTAAAAAAGAAAATATTATTATTATTATTATTTAAATTTATACCCCACACCTTCTCCAAAAGGACCCAGGGTGGCGCACAGGAAATTTAAAACATAACAAATATTACAAAATACAAAATTTAAAAACATATTAAATTCCTACCCTATGCTAAAATCGATTAAAACCCCCCAAATTAAAACTATCTAAGAGCGGTCACAACGGGAGGTTACGCTAGGTTACGCTAGGTGTGTCTTAAGACACTGGCGGAAGAGGCGGAGGTCTGAGATGGTACGTAGTTCAGGGGTTAATTTGTTCCAAAGGGTAGGGCTAACTAATAAAATTAGTTAGCATATAACAAACTAATATTCTGCCACGATTGCTTTTTTAGTAAAAACATATTTTCCCCAAGGGAATAATTATCTTTGTATTGAGAGGATTACTCATACTGACATCTGCAATGAACAGGTGCTGAGATTACAACTGCCTGGTCAGATCAGTTAAAGAACACCTGAGGACATTCCTGTGTTCTGCAGATATATAATCATTGTCTGACATCTCTTCCATTGTCTGAAACTGAGATTTACCCTGAGCATCTCAAGACACTATCACTTGAAAGACTGACTTGGATTCTCCTTTCTTCAGCCGTCGTGTGAGTAAGACTTCAGCCACTAAACTCAGCACTTCCTCTCTATATGGAAGAGGCTACTAATCTCAGACATTCTATCCAGATTTTCTTGGCTTTTCCACTGTACAGAATTATACCTGCTTTGCTGAAGACTTTAGAAAAATGTATAGGATCTACAACTTTAAATGGAGACCCTCTAATAGAAAGGGATATAGGAGGGTGGAAAAATCAGATGCCCAATAAGGCTATTCTCTTTACCTAATGCAATGTATTCCATATAGCTAGAAATGTCATTTATGAAAGGGAGAAAACATTATTCTTTTGGAATAGTCTGGAAGGCATGATGCTTAAAAAGAGTTTTTTGTATGTGATTATTTTAAAGTTCCGATTCACTGTACATTTTGGCCAAGATTCTGCATGATTGGTCAGATGAGAAACATTTGCAGCTGCTCAGGAAAGTGTAGCCAGCCTGCAAACCTGGTAGGTATTCTTTAATGACAGAAAGTTAAACCTGCAAGGGATCTAGCAACGTTCGTACTTGGCTCAAGTTTGGAATATATGAAATCTAGTGAAATTTCAAATTCACCACCCAGATTTTTTGAGCCTTGACATGGCACATTTACAGTATAGGTAATCTTTGATTTATGATCACAATTGAGCCCATAGTTCCTGTTGTTAAGGGAAACATTTGTTAAGTGAGTTTTGCCCCATTATACACTTAACAATTATGGCATAGTTGTTAAGTGAATCACTGCAGTTGTTAACTTAGTAACAGGGTTTTAAGTATATCTGTCTATTCCATTGACTTTAAAAAAAATACAATAGCAGAGTTGGAAGGGACCTTGGAGGTCATCTAGTCCAACTCCCTGCCTAGGCAGGAAGCCCTATACCGTTTCAGACAAATGGCTATCCAACATCTTCTTGAAGACTTGTAGTGTTGGGGCGTTCACAACTTCTGGAGGCAAGCTGTTCCACTGATTAATTGTTCTAACTGTCAGGAAATTTCTCCTCAGTTCTGAGTCGTTTCTCTCCTTGATTAGTTTCCACCCATTGCTTCTTGTTCTGCCCTAAGGTGCCCTGGAGAATAGTTTGACTGCCTCTTCTTTGTGGCAACCCCTGAGATATTGGAACACTGCTATCATGTCTCCCCTAGTCCTTCTTTTTATTAAACTAGACACACCCAGTTCCTGCAACCGTTCTTCATGTTTTAGTCTCCAGTCTCCTAATCATCTTTATTGCTCTTCTCTGCACTCTTTCTAGAGTCTCCACATCTTTTCTACATCGTGGCGACCAAAACTGTATGCAGTATTCCAAGTGTGGCCTTACCAAGGCATTATAAAGCGGTATAAACACTTCTCGTGATCTTGATTCTATCCCTCTGTTTATGCAGCCTAGAACTGTGTTGGCTTTTTTGGCAGCTGCTGCACACTGCTGGCTCCTATTTAAATGGTTGTCCACTAGGACTCCAAGATCCCTTTCACAGTTACTGCTATTGAGCAAGGTACCACCTATACTGTACCTGTGCATTTCATTTTTGTTGCCTAAATGTAGGACCTTATTCTTCTCACCACTTTGCTTTTCAGAAGTTCACAAAAGGGGATCAGATGACCCCAGGACACTGCAACGGTCATAAATATGAGTCAGTTGCCAAGTGTCTGAATTCTGATGATGTGACCATGGGGAGGCTGCAATGGTCATAAGTATGAAAAATGATCATAAGTCACTTTTTTCAGTGCCGTAACTTCAGTCACTAAATGAACTGTTATAAATCGAGGATTACCTGTATACCCATTCTCTGATCTTCATTGAGTGAAACTGAGGCTTATGCTGAACATCTCATGAAACTATCACTTGAAGGACTGACTTGGAACGTCTCTGCTTACCTGTTGTGTGGATAAGATTTCAGCCACTAAACTTGGAATTTTCTGTCTGCAAACCATGGACTGTTATCTGTATGAAGCTACTAATCTATCCAAATTTACTTGGCTTTTCCTTTCTACAGAATTACATCAGCTTTGCCAAGGTCTTTAGAGAAATGTGCATGATCTAGAATTTTACAATTGGATCCTTTAAAAGTCAGGAACAAAGGAGACTGAAAAAATAAGATGGCAAATAAGACTATTCTCTTTATTTAGGTTAATGATTTTTACATTTTCCCCTTCCTTATTAGTGCAGTTAAATTGTAAAATAAATCTGGTTTTTTTTAAATAGTAGCAAATATTTGTACATATATTAATTACTGCAATAATTGTGAAGGAACCATTCCTGTTATATAGGTTGTCACGTCCTATTTGGTCTGTTATGTGGATTCTCAGATAACCAGCTGAAGCCAGGCTGGCTGTAAACAGCTGGAGCTAGGCAAAATGTCACGTACTTAATGGTCAATGGGCAACTGGAGTATAACAAAGGAAATTCCTCATCAGATAATTAACATTGATCACGTATTGATCATACAGATAGCACAGGGAAAAGACAGGATACTGATAGGCAGAAGGGATCGGGCACAAACAGAGCAGGAGTTGGGTTCAGCCAATAAGAAAATGTGTGTGTTTTTCCTTGTTCTTTGGATGCATAATAAAAGAGAGCTTTGGATTTGTATCTGGGCTCTCACCCCACGAAATTTGAATCTGCTGCCTTCTGCCGTGAGAAGCCACATAATTGCATTTATAAAATATTACATCTTGGGCACAGCAACTTTTAAATCTTTCTTTAGAGCTTAAGCTTCTACTTTTAAAGATTTATTCTAAAACTACGTGGTTAGTTTCATGCACTTCTCAACCTCCTTTCTATTTCCTAATAACTTTCTAGCTATTAATATTTTCCAATTCTCAGAAATTCATTCTCATATTATTCTTAAAAAAACATTTTTCTTTTACAATCTATTTTCACAGTTTTCACAGCTGACATATTCATCGAGTTGTCCACTATTATTCAGAAATCCTTTTTCTGGTCAATTACTCCATTCAGTTCTCGTTAATGTTGGGATAAAAATAGGATCTACTAAATATTCAAAAATGAATCATTTTGACCTTGTTTACAACAAATTGTATTTGCCAGAGTTTGAAGCTCACTTACCCAATTTCACATGAAATTCTTCACAATCCAGTTTTGATTTTACCATGCTGAATATGCTCAGCCCTGACACTTAATTGTTTAATTTAACGTTAAAATTGTAAGGCCTAACAACATTCTTTGAGGGATCTCACTGTCCCAATCTTGACAATAAATTGTTCATTTATTCCTAGTCCTGGATTTCATTTTTTGAAAAAACAACATACACATGTCTTCTAATACTACTGCATCTAAATTTATATAGGACCCTTTGCTGAGGGATGTGAAAATCTTCTTGCCTTGTTTTCTCTTTAATAATGCTTTCCAACATTTATCTTAGAACTTATGTTTTCTGATTGCTTCACTCAGGAATAACAAGTAATCTGGCTGAAGAACTGGCCTCTTTGATTTGAGAGAAGCCAAGAACAATGAGTTCCCCAGAAGAAACTGAAAATATTCAAACATTGTTTAGCTACCAGCATGCATTTTTAACTTTCAAGGTAAGGTGAGCAATATTTGCAGAAATCTCAGCTTTGAAACTACAAAAGGCCTTTCTTTTCTTAGCTTCTTAATATTTGTGAAAAGAATAGTTACCAAAGTTTATGTTGTGATGAAATGGTCAATAATAAATGGCCGCAAAAAAAATCTAATGCTTTCTGAGCAGGCTTTCTTCACTGGACATCAGTAGATTACTTCCCTTGTTCAAATAGCCCATTCTTTTGTTAATACCTCCCGTCTGGACTATTGCAACACTCTCTACATGGGGCTTCCCTTGAGGTGCACCCGGAGGCTCCAGTTAGTTCAGAATGCGGCCGCGCAGAGGATTCTGAGAGCCTCCAGATGCTCCCATGTGACACCTCTCCTGCGCGAGCTGCACTGGCTGCCTGTGGCTTTCTGGGTGCGCTTCAAGGTACTAATAACCACCTTCAAAGCGCTCCATGGCAAGGGACCTGGTTATCTTCAAGGCCGCATCCTGCTACCAAATACCTCCCACTGACCAGTTCGCTGCCACAGAGAGGGCCTCCTCAGGGTGCCGTCGGCTAAACAATGTCGGCTGGCGACCCCCAGAGGGAGGGCCTTCTCTGTGGCAGCCCCTGCCCTCTGGAATGACCTACCCCCTGATCTACGGACGATCACCGACCTACGCCTTTTCCGTCGGGCCTTGAAGACCCATTTATTTCGTGTGGCTGGCCTGGCATAGTTTTTAATTTGTTTTAGCAGGGGTTTTAACAGGGGTTTTAGGACAGGCCAACTATTTAATGTATTTTTAATTGTATTTTATGTTTTATATTATCGATTTTACCTGCCTGTACACCGCCCTGAGTCCCAGTAGGGAGAAGGTGCGGTATATAAATTTAATAAATTCTAATTCTAATTCTAATAACAATTTTGGCAGACAAATTTTATTACACTATTCTTTAGAAGTAGCTGAATTTTCTTGAATAGTGCTTAAAGCTGTTTTTTTGACTTTTTAGCCATCAGGTGATTATAGCACATTTGGTACAAAGAATTTGTGTTCTGAGGATTGTCGTTTTTGTTTTTGTTAGTTTTAAAATAATGACAAAAAGAAAATAGATAACAAAAATATTATTATGATAACATACTTTATCAAAGAAAAAAAATACATAAGCATTTTTTAAAAAGAAAAGTAAAAAAAATATACAACAAAGGAAAAAGAGAAAAATACTATAAGATATAATTTTAGCCATAAAGCAGGATAGATATTATGGCATTGGAAAGGCAAATGTATGACCCCTTTTGCTCAACAGATTAGAGGCCTGATTGCATTTGCCCCCTATTACATATAGGCATAGAGTTTGTATGGGCAAGTATAAGGAAAGATGGGATGCATTTATACAAAATACAGCAGGCTAGTTTTAAAAAATGATAGTATAAATGTATTAGAAGTGTATATGTATTTAAATAGTACAGTAATTGCATTAGATAACTATATCGGAAATTGCAATTATTTTCTGCTCTTAAGAACTAATGTAAATCTCTGGAAATATATCACTTAGTTTACTAAATAATTTTGTAAATATGTCTCCTTCTTCAGGATTTTAACTTTAATGTTACAGCAAAATCTTCCTGGAACATGCTTTTACATCTAATACTGTATGTTGTGAGGCTTTTTTCATGGGTTTGAATGTTTTTCAAGCAATCTTGAATATTTGAGTTTCAGTAATGTTTACTATATATATAGTTTCAGTTTCAGTTTCAGTTTTATTGGATTTATATACCACTCCTATCTCCGCAATGGACTCAGGGCGGTGCACAGGAAATGAAAATACGACAACAAACAACAATAAATACAATAAAATAGTAAAATACAATTAAATTAGGTAGCCTGTGCTAAAATGTTTAACTAAAAATATTTAAAACCCCTACCAATCTGATTAAAATTCATCTCATCTAAAATCTAAGCTAAAATCTAAGCTAAATCTAAACTAAAATCTAAACTAGGCCAGCTAGGTGGAAAAAGTGCGTTTTTAGTGATCGGCGAAAAAGGCGAAGGACTGTGATGGTGCGAAGTTCGGGGGGTAGGTCGTTCCAGAGGGCCGGACCTGCCACAGAGAACGCCCTTCCCTTGGGCGCCACCCGCCGGCATTGACCAGCAGACGGCACCCTGAGGAGGCTCTCCATGTGGGAGCGGACCGGTCGAAGGGAGGTATGTGGTAGGAGACGGTCCCACAAATAACTAGGCCCTGTGACATGGAGCATTTTAAAGATGGTCACCAGCACCTTGAAGCGCACCCGGAAGGCCACTGGCAGTCAGTGCAGCTCACGCAGGAGAGGTGTTACGTGGGAGCACTGTGAGGCTCCCAAGATCCCCCGCACGGCCGCATTCTGCACTAACTGGAGCCTCCGGGTGCACCTCAAGGGGAGCCCCATGTAGAGAGCATTGCAATAGTCTAGGCGGGATGTAACGAGCGCTTGAGTGACTGTGCGAAGGGCATCCCGGTCAAGGAAAGGGCACAACTGGCGTACCAGGCGAACCTGGTAAAAAGCCCCCCTGGTCACGGCCGTCACATGGTCGTTCAAGGAGAGCCATGAATCCAGGAGGATGCCTAAGTTGTGAGCCCTTTCCACGGGGGCTAGTGATTCACCCCCAATGGCCAGTGTTGGAGTCAGCTGGCTGTGCCGGGGTGCCGGAAACCACAGCCACTCGGTCTTGGACGGGTTGAGTCGGAGTTTGTTATTCCCCATCCAGACCCGCACGGCCTCCAAACACCGGATCATCACTTCAACGGCATCACTGGTGTGTATAATCAAGGCTATGGTTTTCCCAGTTGCAATGTATGGCTGTGAAAGTTGGACAATAAGGAAGACTGAGCACCAAAGAATTGAGGCCTTTGAACTATGATGCTGGAGAAGAGTCCTTCAAGTGCCTTGGACTGCAAGATGATCAAACCAGTCAATCCTAGAGGAGATCAACCCTGACTGCTCTTTAGAAGACCAGATTCTAAAGAGGAAACTCAAATACTTTGACCACCTAATGAGAAGGAAGGACACACTGGAGAAGAGCCTAATGCTGAGAACGACTGAGGGCAAAAGGAGAAGGAGATGACAGAGAATGAGGTGGCTGGATGGAGTCACTAAAGCAGTCAGCATGACATTAAATGGACTCCAGGGGGTGGTAGAGGACAAGAAGTCCTGGAGGAATGTTGTCCATGGGGTTGCTATGGGTTGAACATGACTTTGCAACTAACAACAACAACGTTTGCTATAGTAGAAGGCAGCTTCTATACTTCTAGTAAATTACTTTTTGTTACATATTAGTGAAGATTTTTTTAAAAAAAAAACTTAGCCAACAGTTGACGCACTAAGAAAAAGGCAAAATCATTATCTACTTTGTCATGTTGGGACAATAGAATGGTGCTGTATTATATGTAAGATCTATTAGAAGAAACTATTTGTAGCTGAGGGTTTGATTGTGGGGATCCTTGTTGCTCCTTGAGTTTAGTAGTTTGATTGCAAACGTTTCATTATCAAACTAGGTAACATCAGTATTCAGATGAATGCTAGATTCTATTGTTTTCCTCAACCAGATAGAATCATATATATTTTTTGTTTAGTGGATAATTTTCTATAGAATATCCCTTAACAATAGCATACATATAAAAATGGAGTTTGCGGTGATAAGACATCTATTTTGTTTGTCCCCATTTCTACTCCACCAAGGATGCTGCTCTTTCTGATGACTTTTCCTCCTGATGATTCAACACATCCCCAGACATGGTCCCTGCAGCCCTTGAGGCTGAAAGATTTCTTCCAAGAAGTGGGATTCAAGATGGAAAAATCTAAAGGCTTCAGGTTCAGAAGTGGGAGGGGGATCTGCCATTTCTCTGTGTGTGCATGTGTTCAGCTCAGGACTGAAGAAAAGGGGAACATTAGTTTGTATATTTGTGTTACTGCAGTCAGTCATTCAGTCAGAAGAGATGTGGCTGCACAAAAGAGTGGATCTCTGCCTGCACACTTTCTCCTCTTGCTCCAGGTCATCAGAAGGTAGTTCTTTTGAGGAATCTGAGAAATTCAAAGAGGTCAAAGGAAAAGTGTGTCTCCTCAACCCCATGTGCCTTCTGCTGGGAAAGGTTGTTCACATGCTATGATGCAGGAGTGGGATTCAGCCAATTCAGACCGGTTCAAGTGAACCAGTAGCTCTGATGATCAGCTGGGAGCAAACCTGTTCACTCCGATGATCAGGTCGGCCTGCCTGCCAGCCTCATCGCTTTAATTACTTATATCCTCTCAATTGATTCGTACGGCAGCTACCCAGGTAGATATTAGGATTGTTCCATGATACCTAAGAGGAATGACACAGCTTTTGATTCTATTTTCCTTTTCTTCGTAGGTCATTTCAACTGCCTGCGAGTTGGGCATTTTTGATCTGCTGAGAAAGTCAGAGGAACCTCTGTCCTCCATGACTGTGGCTGAGTGCTTGAACACCAACCCTATTGGGATGCAGAGGCTTCTGGAGGCCTGTGTGGGGTTAAAGCTCCTGACACTGGAGTGGAGGGATGGCAAAGGTAATCCTGTGAGAAGCAGGAAGCAACTGGAATGGCCAACAATTGTTCCATAACTGTGGCCAATAGGTGGCTGCAACTGTTGAGCTTGAAAGAGTCCAAGAGTTTTCTAATGAAATGTGAAAGAACTGTCTCTGTTCTCAGCCAAATGATCTCTATTCATGTAGAGACAGGATCCTTTACTGGTCCTACTGACCACAGCCTGAATATGTCTCACTAATAAGAGTTAAAGACCATGTGTCCTTTTCCTTTGGCTGTCTTTCCTTATCTTCCTCTCTTCACTATCCCAGTTTATGAAAAGTCTTCTTCCTCTTCTCTGAAATAAATTCTTGAGGAAGACCTTGCTTGCTGGTGCTATCACAAGCTTGGAACCAGATCATGCTCAGCTCTTCTTCCATAAAGCTGTCTTCTCTAATGCTCAGACACTCCCCTTAAGCACAGTTTGTTTTTGGCTTCATAGAATCTGTTTTGGGAGAGAAATGATGCAAATAGCAGCAAAACCTTGAATTTGGATGGTTAGGGTTTTGCCCCATTCCCAGGTGCCCATAGGTGCCCAAATGGAGAAATGATGGAAACTGGAAGCTTCATGTGCTTGCTAATGGTGCACTTTGAAACAGAGCAATTAGCTCCATTTCAAAGAAACCCATTTGCAAGCAGACGAAGCTTCCAGTGTCCCTCTGGGCAAAACGTGTGCGGCAGAGCCAGGCGGAGGCAGAGGCATGGGGGGGGAGGGGGGGAAGGCAGGCGATCCCAATCTGCCAACCACTCCATCCCACCATCTCTTGGCTTGCCCACGGTCACACTGGTCAGTGTTTTGTTTTGTTCTCAGAGATTGCCTAGACAAGTCCCTGAAGGTGGGGACTTTTCCGCCAAGCTTTTCAGACGAGGTTTGCCATTACCTCCTTCCTAGGGCTAACCCTAACCCTAATGTGGAACGGGACATTACAGTCTCCAAATTTTTAGCCTGATGCTTTAACCACTACACCAAACTCATATTACTATGATACACTTGACATAAATGCAGAATAATTTGTTTTTTAAGCAAGTAGTTTAATATTTAATGCAAGTCTTCCTGTAGTGCAGGAGTCCCTAACCCCCAAGCCGTGTCCCACTACTGAGCCGTGGCCTATTTAGGACTGTGGTGACTTGGCACTCAAGCACAGACATGCATAGCTCCAATGAGTAGTGACTGTGAGTGGTGGCCCAGTGCAGACGCACATGTGCACAGTGCCACTCTCATGGTTGCCATGCCTGTGCGCATGAAAGTGCTTGCTGGCCTGCCATTCAGGCAAGTGGAGCTGAGTGAGCACATGTACACACCAACCCACCACTTATGCGGCTTGGCTCCCCTCTCCCCCAAGCCATGCCTCCAAGCAGGCCCGGATTTAAGGCGATTGGAGCGATTGGGCCCAATCGGGCCCCGCACTTATTGGATCTGGGCCTGCCTCCAAGACGCAAATGTTGGGGACCGCTAAAACACAGTTACATGCAATAATACCTTTAATTTTTCTTCTTTTTAGATCTTTATGAAAACACAGACTTTACCAATCTCTACCTGATTAAATCAAGCCCAAAGTCTCAATACTATTCCATAAAGTTCCATTCAGAAGTTGTGTATCCATCAATGCAATATTTGCCTGATGCTGTGAGGTAAAGAAATCCAGTGGGAGAACTAGAATAAAAAAAAAAAAGAGGATGAAAGGGCATCTTAATGCCAGAATTATTAGACCTTTGTCCACAAGAAACTAAGGAAATTTCACATTATGGAAGCCGAATATGACATTATCACATTTGTTTCCTTAAGTAAAATAGCATTGGATTATCATTACTGAATTTCCCTGTTCAGATCAAAGGGTTTTCTTTCTTATTTTCTTGCTTTTAGAAAAGTCTAGCAGTAGGACCATTTTCTGCCATTCTGGACATTTTAGAGTATCTCTTTTCCCATTTCAAAATATGGGGTTTGCACTGTTGCTGGAAGATCCTACATGGGCACATCCATTATTATTTCCTTACAGCTTTAATTAAATCTCAATTCATTGGTGTTAATTGTTCAATGCCAATATTGGCAGAATTAGGTTGATTTTGAATGTACTTATAAAAACTACTGTGAGCTGTATGTGATTACTGTTTGAGTGGGAGATTCCCACAACTCTGAGATCTACGTAGAACAATTATCCAGTGAGAAAAAAAGAAAACCTCGAAAGAGAATTGTTGCACCATAACAATTTGTTTCTTATTGTCACGAAGATTGCATGAACACCTTCATATAGTCCCATGGGCCTAAGTTGAATTAAGAAGTTATTATTCTTTAATGGGACACTTAAAGACAGTATCATTTTTTTTTAGTAAGGGCATCATTTATTAATTTTTATTAAATTGGAACTTACTATATTATATATGCCAAAATGAAAAAATAATAGGAGTAAATTACGGACAGCCATTATGTTTCTTCTCAAAATTTTCCCTCTATTTTATATTATAATAATAATAATAATAATAATAATAATAATAATAATAATAATAATAATAATAATAATAATAATAATAATAATAATAATAATAATAATAATAATAAATTTTTAATTTATAACCAGCTCTCTCTCCATGAAGGGACTCGAGGCGGGGCACAGGGAATTTAAAATACATATAAAATCACAAACATAGTACAATATAAAATAAAATTAAACTAACCCTGCGCTAAAATCCCATATTAAAACTAAAAATTAATCGTTAAAAACCCTAAAAACAGTTGATTATCCTAGGCCGGCCAAGCAGAAAAAGTGTGTTTTTAATTTTTGACGGAAGGAGCGGAGGTCTGTAGTTTTTCTAATTTTGGGGGGAAGGTCGTGCCAGAGGGTCGTGCCTGCCACAGAGAAGGCCCTTCCCCCGGGTGTCGCCCGCTGGCACAGCCTAGTGCACGGCACCCAGAGAAGTCCCTCTCTGTGGGAGCGAATCGGCAGCAGGGATGTATGGGGCAGGATGCGATCCCGCAGATAGCTAGGTTCCGTGCCATGGAGCACTTTAAAGATGATAACCAACACCTTGAAGCGCACCCGGAAGACGACAGGCAGCCAATGCAGCTCACGCAGGAGTGGTGTTACATGGGAAAACCTAGAGGTTCCCATAACTGCCCGCGTGGCTGCATTCTGGACAAGCTGAAGCCTTTGGGTGCACCTCAAGGGGAGCCCCATGTAGAGAGCATTGCAGTAGTCCAGTCGGGAAGTCATGAGGGCATGAGTGACTGTGCAGAGGGCACCCCGATCCAATAGGGGATGCAACTGGCGGACCAGGCGAACCTGGTAAAACGCCCTCCTGGCCAGAGCTGTCACTTGATCTTCCATGGACAGCCGTGCATCAAGGAGGACGCCCAAGTTGCATGCCCCATCCACAGGGGTTAGATGTTCACCCCCTATGGCCAGTGATGGAGTCAACTGGTTGTACCAGGATGCCGGAAACCACAGCCACTTGGTCTTGGATGGGTTGAGTCTGAGTCTGTTCCTTCCCATCCAGGCCCGCACGACTTCCAGGCACTGGCACATCACCTCTGCGGCATCGTTGGGGTGGTTTGGGGTAGATACATACAGCTGCATATCGTCAGCATAGAGGTGGTACTCTACCCCAAAACCACAGATGATCTCACCCAGCGGCTTCATATATGTGTTGAACAGAGAGGCGAGAGGACCGACCCCTGAGGCACCCCACAAGTGAGGGGTCTCGAGATCGACCTCTGCTCTCCTGCCAACACAAATTGCGATCGACCGGAGAGGTAGGAGGAGAACCACCGTAACACGGTGCCCCTCACCCCCAACCCCTCCAGCCGATGCAATAGGATACCATGATACCATTTTAATTGGTTCCATCATTAAAAAAACTTTGCACAAGAGAAACCGGAATAGAAACCCAAACCCTAGTAACAAAAACATCATAATATAAATTATTAGAGGACTGCCAATCAAAAATAAATAAATAAATCCAAAGCTTTCTTATAAAAGTAAAGGCAACAATTTAAAGAACAATTTCTGAGCAATAAAAACTAAAAGAGCAGAAATTACAATAAATGTAACACTTTCTTGGGTGTTAACAGGTTTTAAAATATGAATATGTCAACATATTCCCTCTTACAGGTAGTCTTCAAGTTCCCACAGCAATTCCCATCACTAACTGATGCAACCATAAAGTGTGATTTCATGTGACCATGTTGCTTAGCAACTGCAATTCTAGCAATTTCAGTTGCCATCATTATATGAGGACTGCATAAATCATTAAGCAATTGTCTCATGTGATCGCAACTTCCAGCTTCCTGCCAGCTTCCCCACTGACTTTGTAAGAAGCTGACAGGAAACATCAGAAATCACGACCACTGTGGAGGCACTGCAATGGCTGGCACTCCGAGCACCAGCCATAAGTGTCGCTCATTCAGCAATGTTGTAACTTTGAATAGTCTCTAAACAAATGGTTGTAACTACCTGTATATCACTCCAGACTTCATCAGGTAGGCCTCTTCTTTCTTGTTTGCAAATATTGAAATGACGGTCCCTGTTCACAACATTGAAAATCTACAATGAGTGGAACTGTTTGACTTAGGAACAGCTCTATTTGAAAGACCCTTGGTCTGCAAAGAGATCAAATCAGTCAATGCTAGAGGAAACCAATACTGACTGTTCTTTGGAAGGAGGGATACTGAAGCTGAAGTTCAATACTTTGGCCACCAAATGAGAAGAGAAGACTCACTGGAGAAGACACTGATGTTGGAAAGATTGAAGGCAAAAAGAGAAGGGGACAGTGGGTGAGATGGTTAGATAGTGTCATCGATGCAATGAACATGAGTTTGGGCAAAGTCTGGGAGACAATGGAGGACAGGGGGGCTTAATATGCTATGGTCCATAAGGTTGCAAAGAGTTGGACTCAACTTAATCACTGAACAACTACTCTGTCCAATGTAAATCTTAAGACAGAAAGATTTGGGGGATATATTTTTCCCCTAAGGATCCATAAGTCTGGTGAATTGGGATTGACTCCAATCTTTCTTTAACCAAAAATATTAAAATAACTTCTTGGCTATTTCTTGGTAGAAATGCATAAAATCATACTGCACTGTACTTGGGAGAGTGAAGGAGAACTGAATTAATAATGAAATGTTTAGAATAAATTTTGAACTGTCAAAATACTGTAAGATATTCAGAATCTACTTCTGTGCAGAAAAAAAATGACACTGTTTTCTTTTCTAATTTAAAACAAAACTCTTTTAGGAAAGGAAAAAATCAGATTTCATCAATTTATGGCTCTCCCTCAAACAAGACTTTTGAGGTCATGTACAGGTAACATTAAAATTATACTGAATGATAACTAAATACAATAATTGTTTTGTGGCCAACTAATCAATATGATTAATCTTCCGACTGTCGTTCTTTTTTCTACCATATGTGCTTGACCCATCATTCACCCACCCTCTCTTTTGGAATATTGGAATATTTTTGTGGCACATCTAATTAACCAGACATTTCTTTTTAATGTACAAAGCACTGATTTGCAGCAAAAGTACTTAAATGAGTCTGTTTTATTTCAGAAACATTATAACATTGTCCAACAAAATGGCAGGACTGTTTATAACACAGAGATTTTTCCAAATCCTGATCAGCATCATTTAAGTGTTGCTGCAAAAAGGATTCCTTTCATTCAAACATAGATATGTAAAAACGATAACAGTTTATAAAGTCATAGTGAGAGATGTTCGTTTCAATTCTAGATCAAAGGGAGAATTACAAACCTTCTCCAGTTTCATGAATGAACTCTGGCCTGTGGTAGGAAGAGAAATGCTTTCTGCCTTTGACCTGTCCCAGTTCCCATTCATTTGTGATCTGGGTGGTAAGTACAGCCAGTGCTTTGCCTTCTTCTTCACATGTTGGGTTCTTAGGTTCTCTTACCAATCTTTTCCTCTGCATTTGGAAAATGAGAAATTCTTAGATCAAAACCCACTTTGGGGTGTCTATAGCAGACTCTGAGAAATAGTCCTGTTTTAAAGATGATTAATTGTCACTTTCACCTGGTACAATATTACAGTCAGTGGAGAAATGGGCAGAGGCTGTTTGAAAAGAGAAAACATTTCTGAAAAAAAACCAGTCTTCTCCTCTTCCAGTGCTGACCTAGATGGGAAGGAATGGAAATCAGAGAATACCGGTAGCAACTCATGACTAAAGGATCCTAAAACTGGATTTGCCTGGGAACATTTGGGGGATGCAAGAGACGAGGACTGAAGATGATGTGGGTTTTAGTCCACTTTGAGATTACATTCAGTTTTTCCACTGTCCAGTCTGCATTGAATGCCAGTTTTTTGGATCATTTTGAATATTCAATACAATATAATACAATAGCAGAGTTGGAAGAGACCTTGGAGGTCTTCTAGTCCAACCCCCTGCCTAGGCAGGAAACCCTATACCTTTTCAGTGCATCCATCCTGAAGAATTCTCATAGCATGGGAGGACCATAACAGAATAATAATTGAAAGGAACCTTGGAGGTCTTCTAGTCCAAGCAGGATAGCCTATACCAGGGGTCTGCAAAGTCGGCTCTTTTAAGACTGGTGGACTTCAACTTCCAGAATTCCCCGGCCAGCATAGCTGGCTGGGGAACTCTGGGAGTTGAAGTCCACCAGTCTTAAAAGAGCCAACTTTGCAGACCCCTGGCTAATACCATTTTAGGCAAATGGTTCTTCAATCTCTTCTTAAAAATCTTCAGTGTTGGAGCACCCACAACTTCTGAAGGCAAGTTGTTGCACTGGTTAATTGTTCTCACTGTCAGGAAATGTCTCCTAATTTCTAAGTTGCTTTTCTCCTTGATTATTTTCCATCCATTGATTCTTGTCCTGCCTTCAGGTTTTTTGGAGAATAGGTTGACACCCCCACATCTTTGTAGCAGCCTCTTAGATATTGGAGCACTATTATCAGAGATGGGATGCTCCTGGTTTGGCCGAGATCAGCCAAACTGGTAGTAGCAGTGGCAGGAGGCTCCGCCCTCCCATCCGGACACTCCTGCACATGCGCAGAAGCATCACACGTGTGCAAGCACAAGCAAAACAGTAGCGCTGGGATTTGAAACCTACCTCTGACTACTATCATGTCACCCTTAGTCCATTTTATTAAACGGGACATACCCAATTCCTGCAACAATTCTTCATATGTTTTAGCCTTCAGTTTCCTAATCATCTTTGTTGCTCTTCTCTGAACTCTTTCTAGAGTCTCAATATCCTTTTTATTCTGTGGCAACAAAACTGGATGCAGTATTCCAAGTGCGGTTTTGCCAACGCATTATAAAGTGATATTAACACTTCATGTGATCTTGATTCTGTCCATGTACTAATGCAGCATAGGACTGTGTTGGCTTTTTGGCAAATGCAGCACATTGCTGGCTCATATTTAAGTGTTTGTCCGTACTCCAAGATTCCTCTCCCAGTTGCTACTATTGAGCCAAATGCCAGCTATTCCATACTTGTGTGTTTGGTTTTTCTTGCCTAAATGTAAAACCTTACTTTTCTCTTCTCTGAATTCTATTTTGTTAGATAAGGTGCTGTGTTCAAGACTGTCAAGATCCTTCCGAATCTTCAGCCTGGCTATTCCTGCCAGTTTACTATTGTCTACAAATTTGATAAGTTCCCCTTCTATCCCCTAATCCAAATTATTGATGAAAATTTTGAAGAGTACTGAGCCCAAGACAGAACCTTGGGGGTACACTAGTGCATACTTCCATTCATGTAGATGCAGTTCCACTAAGAACTACCTGTTGAGTGCAGTTCACTTTGTCCAAGAATGCAATAAGAGATGTCTGGCATGATCTGTTTTTCAGAAACCCATATTGGCTTTTGGTTATGACTTTGCCTCCAGGTGTTCATAGATTTATTGCTTAATTATCTTTTCCAGAATCTTTCCAGGCATAAAGGGCAGTCTGATATGAAAATTGAAAGCCAATTGCTTCAATCTCTTCTGTTTACCTGTTAGCATTTGGTTTCCATGATGTGAAGAGCATACAGAATTTGAAAGATGCTCATCTCATTTTTGAAATTATTAGCTTCCAATTAATCTGATGTGTACCTGTAGAAAAATAATAGTAAAGGAAGATTTAGGGAAGAAATCTGGACATATGCAAAAATTTATTTTGCAGTTATTTGACTATATGTTGTTCTTACTTTAAGGAAACACCGGTAGCTTAGCTAAGGAATTGATTTCACTCTACCCAAATTGTACTGTGACCATTTTTGACCTCCCTGAAGTAGTGGAAGCATTCAAGAACCATTGTTTGCCTTCAGAAGAGTCACGGATCATTTTCCATGCAGGTAAAAGAAGATGTGCTACAGTTTTCCATGTGAGTTGAACTTATGTCTTGCTAAGCACAAGAAATTTTAGTAGGTAGAGGGGAAGACTGGATTAGGATGCTGTGGTTTTGACAGAATAGCACCGTTCACCTCTGATGATCTTAGAAAAAGATGTGCTTTTGTTTATTTTATAGACAAAAGATTGGAGAGCGTCAGGCCCAGATTGAGTAACTCTTTCATGCTTGCATACCTGTGCTGAACAACTGGCTCTCATCTTCACCTGCATCTTTAATATTCTTTAATGTTCTTCCCGTGTCAACTTAAGAAATTCAGAGTGCCCCAGGAATTATTGTTACAGTTCTACAAAGGAATTACTAAATGTGCAGTTTATACTTCTATAAGTATAACCACAGACCCATTAAATGCTAAACCAAATAGACACAGGAACAGGTTTTTTTTGCCAGCCCTCTGCTGATCACAGTACTGTCTTAGGTTTATGATGTATGGTTATAGTATTATTATTATTATCTTTCTCATATTCTCTACTACCCACCACCCTTATTATGGTTATTCCTACATTGTTGCTTTGCATGTGAACTGAGAGCTTCTGCACCAGAGAAAAATTCCTTGTGTTGTGTCTTTCCACACTTACTCAATTAAAGTATTCTATTCTATTCTATTCTATTCTATTCTATTAGAATAATTTGGATTGGATGGTATGGTGCTTAATGATACTTTACCATTTATTTTTGTAGGTGATTTCTTTAAAGACTCCATTCCTGAAGCAGATCTGTACATTTTGGCCAGGACTCTGCATAATTGGTCAGATGAGAGATGTTTGCAATTGCTACATAAAGTGTACCAGGCCTGCAAACCTGGTAGGTGTTCTTTGATCACAGAAATTTAAATGTGCTAGGGAACTTGTGAGGTTCATATTTGGTTCAGGTTTTAAACTCCCTGAAATCTAATCCAATTTCAAATTCACCATCCAGCTATCCTGATTTTAAGTTCAAAGTCAGTGGCAGAAATAGCATCAAGGCAATTAACACCTGGAACAATTCCAATTAGTACATAAAACTATATCAAAATATACAAAGTGAAATGGGACTCAAGAAGAATTAAAATCCCTGGATAGGAAAACCAGAAAATTAATGACAATGCATCATGCCCTTCGTTCATGCGGCAACATTGACAGACTCTCACTTAACAACTGGTTTTCTTAGCAACAGAAAATTTGGGTGCAGTTGTGATCATAATTCAAGCATCACTTGAAAAAAAAGAAAAAAATGGCAAGTACACAGGCAGTACATAAAAATAGCAGGGAAAATAGATAACAAGATCTGGCAATGACTAAGAGTAGGAAACTTGAATAAACAAACAATTCTGGCTGCACAAGACCAAGCCTTAAGATCAAATGCATATAAAACCAGAATTGAGAAGAACAATATATAGCACATAATTAGCTGTTGCAAGTCTATCACATAGACTGATTACAAATAACAGCATGATAAAGTAGTGGCAACAACAGTGCCTTGGTATATGTTCAAGAAATACCATTGAACAATGCCTACAATTAAGCATTGGTGGAACCATAAAACAGACAAATAGAAAATGACAAAGCTAAAATGCTCTGGGACTTTAAAATTCAAACAGATAAGCAACTGCTACATACCATCCCAGACTTAGCAACTGTTGATAAGAAAGACAAAAAAGTATGGGTACTGGATCTTGCAGAACCTTGAAAGAGCAGAATAGAACAGAAAAATTTGGAGAAAATCACAAAGTATAAAGACCTGCAAATACAATACAATAGCAGAGTTGGAAGGGACCTTGTAGGTCTTCTAGTCCAACCCCCTGCATGGGCAGGAATCTTATACCATTTCAGACAAATGGCTGTCTAACATCTTTTTAAAGACTTCCAGGGTTGGGGCATTCACAACTGCTGGAGGCAAGCTGTTCAAGAGGTTAATTGTTCGTTAATTGTTGCAAATGAAAGCAAAGATAGTTCCAATAATAACAGGCGCCTTTGATTCAATCCCAAAAACATCTGAAGAACCACTTGAACACCATTGGCATTGACAAAATCCCTATCAATCAACTGCAAAAGGAAACTTTACTTGGAAGCAGCTTACATCCTGCAATGATACCTTTAACATCATCAAACAACAACCTTTGCCTATCCCAGGTCCTAATACATCCAAAGAGTGAGAAAATTGCTAAAGACAATATTGAAGGGTGGAAACACCATTAAAGCCATCAAAAACTGGCCCATACTGGAATTTTAACTGGACATAAGCTGAACTAGACAATTTAAACTGAAAAATAATAAAACTGATGACTGTTACAACCCAGTAATAATATTGATAGATTATACCTGTTCTTAGAAATGAAAGCAGATGTTAACTTCAAGTCAAGCACACTGTCAAAGAAGTAGAGTAAGCATTGGCTGATTATGTGTAAGGCAGCCAATAACAAGACTTGATGCACATTAAAAATTGGACCTTTCTCAATGTGCAGGAAACAAAATATAAATATTGATAAAATATTATAATATTATAAACTTGTCACAATATACTAAAGAAACACAAACAGAATACTGACAAGAAAAACTTCACATGGTCAATTTCTACAAAGGATTCAGGGGAAAGTCTTGGAGAATACTTAGACAAAAACATCCAAAAAATGGTGTACATTGACGCTTAGCAGGAATATGGCATATTTTAAAGAAGGTTCATAATATAAAATTAGGTATTTTCAAAATATAAAGTGTTTATTTGGCTATTGAAATAAGTACGGTAGTAACATTTTCTCGCCTCTAAATAATTGAGAAATATATTTTGAAACAGGTGGTGGTGTCTTAGTAGTGGAAATGCTTCTTGATGAAGACAAGGGAGGGCCTTCAATTGCCCACTTCTACTCCTTGTTAATGTTGCTCTTCACTGATGGGAAAGAACGGTCAGCATCCGAGTTTAATGAGTTCCTCTGCAAAGCTGGTTTCCAAGAAGTTGAGTTAAAGAAAGGAAGCCTCTTTCATAGTATTCTTGGAAGAAAATAATGCTGCCTCTGATTCCTTCCTGTTGAATGCTTAAGATAAATTGCAGTAATCAAAGCCTTGATTTGTTAATTACATGTATATTCTATTCTTCTTCCAGAATCCACAGAGTAAGTAGCTGATCCTTTTCTTATCATAAAATGGTTTTACCATAACTTGGGTTCTCTGATCATAGCTGCAAAAATTCTGAGAATCAATTCTGGACAATAAGGAGATAGAGGAAATTGTTATCAAGTGACAAAAATTAATCTCCTTATAGATCTTTAGTTCTTCCCATTCTTACATAGATTTGAATCCCTTCTTGCATACAAAGACAATCTTCTTATACACATTAATCAAACTTCAGAGTATTGGAGAAAATCTGAAAGATCGGGATCAGCACTCCAAAACACATATATTGCTTTGCTAATTCAGTATTTTAGCCCCTCTTAAAAGCAATTAAGCCCTAGAAATTCTGCAATGCACAGGTGCCATAGGTGCTAACAATATAAATAATAATAATCACAGGACAAGGGTTGGTTTCTGCCAGTGTTACTGCCAGTTTGGTGCACATGCAATTTGCATGCGCTTTGTGCGCATGCGCAGTTGCCTGTAAATAGGTCTGTGCATGCGCAGAACATTAAAAATATCAAAAAAAACATGCTGTGGTGACCAGGAAACCAGTTCGGGCGCGTGGCAAGCCTGATGTCCCTATAGGTCCAGCAACCCAGCTGCAATTTCCATTACTGCTTCCCCCAAACTGGTGCAAACCAGTAGCAACCCACCTCTGGCACAGGATTGCCTAGCCACAAGGAAATTAGGAATTAGTGCTGGGAACTCAAGGTTTCTAGATAACAAATAGGGTAAAATAACTTCTGAAACATTACCTTGTTCTTTCTACTCCTAGTTATATATTTCAATGCATCTGTATTAACCCAATCAGTAATATAACCTTGTTAATGCTGTATCCTATTAATAGTGATTAATTATAAAAAGGGCTTATAATTTCAGCACTGTTTTAGCTTTTCTATTTTCTATTACTGTCAATAAACTAATTTGCATGTTATTTTAGTGCTTTAATTGTGTCCTGGTATCTGGTTCAAATATATTATACCCCTATGATATTCTCATAAAAGAGCTATTCCATAAACAAATCTCATCCAATATTCCAGTTCTCCAGATACAGCAGCCAAGTTCAGAAACTCTGTGACTATTTATTCTCATTCTTTGCTTTCTGATCATAACCAGGCAACAAACCAGAACAAGATAAATGTAATTAGAATTGCCTTTAGCTGGATTCTAGCCTTATGCCAAGTCATATGAATTTAATCCTGCCAACTGATGTTCCCATTATTTGGGATACTTTCCAGTTATAGACCTGAGGATGTTCCAGTTGCAAATACCTTGTTTCTTGAAAAACGTAGCAAGATGATAATAATAATAATAAGTTTAATTTCTTGACCGCTCCTCTCCCCATAGGGACTCGGAGCGGTGCACAGGGAAACTAAAAACCATAAATATACAATCAAAAACATCTTAAAAACAAATTAAATAGTACCTGTGCTAAAATACCCAATCTGAACTAAAATTCCCACTATACACTAAAACCCCATAGAGAGAGACTATCCCAGACCGGCCAAGCAGAAAAAATATGTTTTTAATTTCAGACGGAAGGAGCGGAGGTCCGTGGTCGTTCTAATGTCGGGGGGAAGGTCATTCCAGAGGGCAGGGCCCGCCACAGAGAGAGCCCTTCCCCTGGGCGTCGCCCGCTGACACAGTCTAGTGGACGGCACCCGGAGAAGTCCCTCTCTGTGGGAGCGAATCGGCCGTGAGGAAGTATGGGGCAGGATCCGATCCCGCAAATAGCTAGGTCCCGAGCCATGGAGCGCTTTAAAGATGATAATTAGTACCTTGAAGCGCACCCGGAAGACGACAGGCAGCCAGTGCAGCTCGCGCAGGAGAGGTGTTACATGGGTAAACCTAGAGGTACCCAGGATTGCCCGCGCGGCTGCATTCTGGACCATCTGCAGTCTCCGGGTGCACCTCAAGGGAAGCCCCATGTAGAGAGAGTTACAATAGTCCAGTCGAGATGTCACGAGAGCATGAGTGACTGTGCGAAGGGCGTCCCGATCCAATAGGGGGCGCAACTGGCGAACCAGGCGAACCTGGTAAAACGCCCTCCTAGCCACGGCTGTCACTTGATCTTCCATGGACAGCCGGGCATCTAGGAGGACACCCAAGTTGCGCGCCCCATCCACAGGGGCAAGATGTTCGCCCCCTATGGCCAGCGATGGAGTTAGCTGGTTGAATCGGGCAGCCGGAAACCACAGCCACTCGGTCTTGGTCGGGTTGAGTCTGAGTCCGTTACTTCCCATCCAGATCCGTACGGCTTCCAGGCACTGGCACATCACCGCTACGGCATCGTTGGGGTGGTTTGGGGTAGATATATACAGCTGCGTATCATCAGCGTAGAGATGATACTCTACCCCAAAACCACGGATGATCTCGCCCAGCGGCTTCATGTATGTGTTGAACAGGAGAGGCGAGAGGACCGACCCCTGAGGAACCCCACATGTGAGGGGTCTCGAGGTCGACCTCTGCTCTCCTGCCAACACAAATTGCGATCGGCCAGAGAGGTAGGAGGAGAACCACCGTAAAACGGTGCCTCCCACCCCCAACCCCCCCAACCGATGCAATAGGATACCATGGTCGATGGTATCGAAAGCCGCTGAGAGGTCTAATAGGACCAGGATGGAGGAACAACCCCCATCCTTGGCCCTCCAGAGATCATCGACCAACGCGACCAATGCCGTCTCGGTGCTATGCCCGGGCCGAAAGCCGGACTGGCGCGGATCTAGATACTCAACTTCCTCCAGGTGACGGGGAAACTGTTGTGCCACCACACTCTCAACAACCTTCGCCAAAAAGGGAAGGTTGGAGACTGGACGATAGTTGTTCAAAAGAGCTGGATCCAAAGAGGGCTTCTTGAGGAGGGGCCTCACCATAGCCTCTTTTAGGGAGGCAGGCAAGGAACCCTCACTCAAGGATGCGTTGATAACCTCTTGGAGCCAGCCTCGTGTCACCTCCCAGGATGCCAGTACAAGCCAGGAGGGACACGGGTCCAATAAACATGTGGTGGCTCGCAGTCGCCCACGTAACCTGTCCATATCCTCGGAAGTAACGGAGTCAAACTCCTCCCAAACAAGATCTGTCTCGTGGCATCTCACTGGGCCATCAATGGAGGGTAGCCCGTTCTGTATCTGAGCGATTTTCTCCTGCAGAAAAATCACAAATTCCTCTGCTCTACCCTGTAGCGGGGCTTCCCGCACCCTCTGTTGAAGGAGGGAGCGGGTCACCCTAAACAGGGCGGCAGGGCGGTTTTCTGCGGATGCTATGAGGGTGGCACAATGATGACGTTTGGCCACTCTCAGCGCCACAATGTAAGTCCGTAAATGGGCTCTTACCTGTGTTCGGTCAGATTCAGAACGGGTATTCCTCCATCTTCTCTCTAGGCATCTCTTGCGGCGTTTCATCACCCTCAGCTCCTCGGTAAACCAGGGAGCCGTGGTGACTCGCGGCCGCAAGAGAGGCCGCAAGGGCGCGACCCGGTCCAAGGCTCCCGCGGTCGCAATATTCCATGCGACCACAAGGTCCTCGATCGGGGCGCGGGTCGGGGGTACAGGAAATGGCCCAAGCGCCGTCTGGAACCCATCCGGGTCCATCAGGCGCCTGGGGCGGAACCAAATTGGAGACCCGGGTTCCGCCTCCCCGCGGAGGGGGGTGGCGGTTGGAAAGTCGAGCCGGAGAAGTGAGTGGTCTGACCATGACAAGGGCGTGATGACTATATCCCCTAAACCCAGATCACTCTTCCACTGGCCAGAGACAAAGATAAGGTCCGGTGTATGTCCACCCTCGTGGGTGGGGCCTAAAATTAGTTGGGTCAGGTCCATGGCCGTCATGGAAGCCATGAACTCCCGAGCTACCCCGGATGATTCGCCCACCGATGGCAGATTAAAGTCCCCCATGACTAAAAGTCTGGGGGTCTCCACTGCCACCGTAGCGATCACCTCAAGGAGCTCGGGCAGGGCTGCTGCTACATAGCGGGGAGCCAGGTATATAACCAGCACGCCCAACTGCCTCCCTAGGCCCCACTTCACGCAGAGGGACTCACAACCGGTAGTCTGTGGCACAGTGGTCTCTCTCGGCTCAAGACTTTCCTTTACAATAACCGCTACCCCACCGCCCCTTTACAGCTTACTAAAACAGCTAAATGGCAGGGATTTAAAGCTATTTAAAGTGACTAGGACTGTATAATATAAAGAAGCTGCTTTGATCACATTAATTTACATCAGAAACTAGGATCCTTAGAAATGTTGACTGAACCACATCAAAAGAGACCACAATGTGATATGTGCTGTGGGGCATATAGCAATAACTTTTATCTCTTGATGTTAAGTGTGAACTTGGTGGATCTTTTCATATGTTGAGTTGCAAGAATATGGATCTCATTTGTTTGGCACAAGACTAATATTGTTTCCAGGTTTGTTTCCCTCTAAATAGGTCATACAAAGGATGGGATATGATCAGGTGAAAAGGTCTTTGAAGAAGAGAATCCTTGACATAGAATAGTACCGACTTCCGCTTCCGCCTTCCAGCGGCGACGGACGGGTCCTGGACTCGTCCGCCG
The DNA here is from genome assembly GCA_039707465.1 of Rhabdophis nuchalis. NCBI lineage: Eukaryota > Metazoa > Chordata > Lepidosauria > Squamata > Natricidae > Rhabdophis > Rhabdophis nuchalis. The sequence continues at coordinate 34,690,604 of CM077651.1, read as the reverse complement.
CTTTGTCCTTTTTTCTGCCCCCCGACGGGGGCGAGACGCCCCACCTTGGGGGTCTCCCGTAGGGTTGGCTTGCTGGGGCCGTTTTTTTCCCTGCGGCGGTGGGGAAGTGACCCTTGTCTTCGACCTAGGTGAAGAGAGGCTGGCTGCGGGGGGGAGACGCCTCGTCTCTTCCTTCGCCAATGGAGAACGGTAAAGCTTTGTGAATGTGGAGAGAGCCGGACGTTCGGGTCGGAAAGTTCTCCCGAGGCTCGGCTGCGAGGTGAAGAGTGAGTGTTCTTTTTTATTTCGTCTTTGCTGGCAGTGCTGGACTAAAGAGCTTGGAGGGGGGTGTTTTGCTTGTTAAACCCCCCCTCGGATTTAAAGCAGCGCTTGGAAATGGCTCCTCGTTGCGAGGAACCGGATTTTTTCTATGTGGATTGCCTGGAACTTAATGAAAGCAAGTGAAAGTGGTATGCGGTTTGCTTTTTTACAATGTTTCTAAGTTCGACTGGCTTGCAACAACTTTTCTTTTGTAACTTTCTCCGGCTGGCTCTCAGTTTGGGCGGTGGAAAATGGCTACTCTTTGTTCCTGAATGACTATTTCATTTATGGAAAATTACCAGCATTTCCTTGTGATTTAGACTTCCTCTTGCCATTAATGAAGAATTTTTTGGATTAATTGATTCCTTTTCTGGAGTGCCTTTTTTACTATAATTATTGATTTGGAAAAGTGTTTCTCTTCTGGTTTATGAACTTTCTACAACCCTGACCTGAAACTTTCATCTCCTGACTTGCCTCAGTGGCCCCACCCAAAAAACGCCATTTTAGTGGCACTGACTTTAACAGCTAACCATGGCACAAAAATCAGAACTGGCAGGTTTGGAACAAAGAATGTCTTCTCTGGAATCTGTATTACAAACTTTGGTGCAAGAGATCAAGCTCAGAGAGAAGAAAATAGTAACTTTAAGAAGGAACTTCTGGAAACACGGAAGCAAGTGCGGGAGAACACACAGAAGAATGAAGAGTTGGAAGGGGGGTTGGCTGGGGCAAAGGGAGAGCTTAAAAATGTTACTAATGAGGTTGCAGAAATAAATGGGCATGTGTCTAGGATTGATATGGAAAGGATGACATATTTTTTAAGATTTCAGAATATTTCTGAGGACCTGGGTGAGTGTCTCCCTGAACTCATGAGTACAATTTTAGCAGATTATTTGCATAAACCTAAGGATGAGCTCAGGGGGGACATTGACCTAGTTTACAGAATAAATTCTGCATATGCCAGGATAAATGAAGTACCCAGAGAGATACATGTTAAATTTGTTAAAAGGTCAACCAGAGAGGAAATTTTGAAGGCGCAGAGAGGGGGGCCGTTAATTTACCAACAAAAGGTTGTCGTCATCTTGAAGCAGATCCCAAAAAAGATTAGGGAGATGAGAAGGAGGTATTCCTTCTTATCCAAAAAATTGTTTGATTGCGGGATTTGGTTCAAGTGGGCGATGCCCGAAGGGATGCTGGTGTTCTGGGAAGGAGGAAGAGTAAGGATTAAAACAGTTGTTGAGGCAGAAGCCTTTCTTAAAAAACATTCCTCTATTCTGGGGGAAGATCCAGGGGGGACAGAGGGGGCCATGGCCCCGCCCACTGGGGGCCAGGAGGGAGAAAAAGAAGATACAATTGCCAAGAGACTTAGATCCAAAAAATGACTTTGCTTGCTTTTTTTCTTTTTTTATTAACTTTTTTTAACCTTTTTGTACCAGGATGTTTGTACAAGTCTGCCAGCGTAGAATGGGAAATGTATGATGTATTCACTTATCTTTATCTTGTAGTATTTTTTGATAAATTTTCTTACCAATGTTTTATTATGTAGCCTGGGAAGGGCCAAGGACTCCGACGCAAAGGTTCTCAAAATGTTTCTGTAACCCCTACCTTACCCTTTGGAAAATTGTAAAAACCAATAAAACTTTTTCAAAACGACATAGAATAGTACCAAGGTATTAGTTTAGCCCCAAGGCAACCTTTTATCACCAATCTATAACAAACTATAGGTATGACAAATGTACATTAACTGGATTCAACACATATTCCCTTTAGAAGTCATTCCCTTTAGAAGTCATTTATTCCCTGTCACAAATGACTTTCTCCCTGTGACACTCATGGCGTAGAGGTTGTGCAAGTGCAACATGTCCTATTGCAGTGTAAATCCTTGAACTCTCACAATGTACTAATTTGTGTTTTGGAAAGAGGTATAATGTCATATCTGGCTGTTAGGAGTTTTCTAGTGAAGATAGTGTTTCAGGGTCCGAACAGGCAATAGCACTTAGCAATAGCACTTAGACTTATATACCACTTCATAGTACTTTATAGCACTCTCTGGGCAGTTTATAGAGTCAGCATATTGTCCCCCTACAATATGGGTCCTCATTTTATGACCTGAGAAGGTCAGTGGCCTTGGTGGCCTGGGTTGCTGGAAACGGCAGCGACCCAGACCTGCCACACCCACAAACCAGTTCCCTGGTTGTTCGCCTCGCCCCATTTTGGCTGCCAAGGGGCTTCAGGGAAGTCTGCTAGGCCCAAAATACAGTGTGTGGGCCCTGTTTTAGCAAGCCTAGCAAGCCTCCCTGCAGCCCCCTGGAAGCAAAAATTAGCTGGAAGGAGGGACGGAGGGAAGGGAGGGAGGGAGGGAAGGAAGGAAGGAAGAAAGAAAGAAAGAAAGAAAGAAAGAAAGAAAGAAAGAAAGAAAGAAAGAAAGAAAGAAAGAAAGAAAGAAAGAAAGAAAGAAAGAAATCCTTACCATCTGGGGAGCCTCAAGTGCATGAAGCAGAGGTCTTCAAACGTGGCAACTTTAAAACTTGTGGGCTTCAACTCCCAGAATTCAGCTCTGCTGGCTGGAGAATTCTGGGAGTTGAAGTCCACAAGTCTTAAAGTTGCCAAGTTCAAAGACCTCTGGCATGGACCTCTGCTAGCTACTCTTACTCAGGCTAAGCTAATCAGTAGTGGAGCTCCAAGAATGCCAGATGATCAATGGGCATGTTCTCAGTTTCAAAACATCTGGCTTTTCTTTCCTACCAAAGACCTTCGGGGGTTCTTCACAGAAAGGAAGGAAGGAAGGAAGGAAGGAAGGAAGGAAGGAAGGAAGGCAGGAAGGAAGGAAGGCAGGAAGGAAGGAAGGAAGGAAGGAAAGAAGGAAGGAAGGAAGGAAGGAAGGAAGGAGGTAAGGAAGAAAATAAGAAAGGGAGAAATAATAAATAAATAAATAAATAAATAAATAAATGAATGAATGAATGAATGAATGAAGAAAGAAAGAAAGAAAGAAAGAAAGAAAGAAAGAAAGAAAGAAAGAAAGAAAGAAAGAAAGATGGAGGGAAGGATGGAGGGAAGGGAAAAAGAGGGAAGGGAAGGGAAGGGAAAGTGAATGAGATATGGATGGATGGAAAGAGGAAGGGAGGGAAGGAGGCAGAGAGAGAAAAAGGAGAGGAAGGAAGGACCACAAACCTGGCACTAGATGCAGCTTCAGAGAATGCTTTGAAACTTCTTCCTCTATTTTTCTCCATTATTTGTATTTGTGGAAAAAACTAACAAACCGGTGCAACTGGAACGTGTTTGCAGGAGTGCCTCCCAGTTTTATTTTATTTTATCTATTTTTAGCACTCCAATTGGGTCCTTTTTTATTTCATTAACATTTTTCTGTGGCGATAAGAGCGTAGAATATAACACAACCAAAAACTTTTGTTTGCTGCCAAGAACTAAAAAGGCATGGGGAAAAGAAAGAAACGCCATGGCACCAGCCCGGGATCTTTTCCTCCTGCGAAAACAGCAAAACAGCCAAGAATCGAGGAGCTCCTTGCTAGCAAGAGATCTGTAAGTAAAATAAACCCCCCCCCCATTCCCAACAATCTGGAGAGATTAGAACAAGACCTGCAAAAAGATGTGGCAAAACAGCATTTACTAGACTTTTCTAATCTGGCGAGAGGGGAACAAACTGAAAATTAGCCCAATAACTTCCTATTTGGAGGCTGAGCTAAAAGCTAAAAAGGCGACCAATAAATAGATAATTCAGAATACAGAGACACTACCCTGGGAAAATTCGACTGAGTTTATGGCAAAACAATGCCTCCTCACAGCACAAACGGTGGTCTCAATTTTCGAACAATTAATTGCCATCCAACACGATGTAGAGACATTGAAAAAAGACTTAGCTGTTTTTCTTCAAATTCAATATTGGGCCCCAGATACCTCCACTAAAGGTCTTGCAGAAGACCTGGATAACTCCCATACGCAGGATAAAGGAGAGGAAAAAGAGCAAAGTGCCAGAGAAACAGTAAAAGAGTCAGATAAAAGGTGGCAGAAAAACAGCCCCTCCCCAGACAAGGCAACAAGAGAGAAAAGTATCAATAAAGAAGTCAGGAAAGCATCTGTCCCCCAATCACAAAGATCACACCGCTCACTACAAACCCAACAGATTGCTTTTAGAATTCAGATGAACAGACTTAATTATGCACGCTGGAATTCCAGAAGTGCAATATTACATTCCTTAAGCCACCTTCTTCACTGTCACAGGGATACGATTGATCTCCGTGCTCTGGAGTGGTTACCTGACGTCCCAAATTGGAAGCGGATTCTCCTGTCTTTCAAACAGCCCACCATACCACAGATGCTTTTCAAGATGAAGGCATATCTAGCCTCCTTTCAAATATTTCCCTTAATAAGAGTCTTTGGTGAGGAAAGGGTTACCCCGTTAATTGCTAACATGCGAGCTCCCAAGGTGGTTGCCTCCTCCTTATCTTCAACCTTGGGAAAGGGAGAGAAAGGCAGTGGGAGACAAACAGCCTTGTCGAGAGAAGAGATACTTAACAGCACAGAAGCTGGTCTCATTAATGCTTTTGTGCGCTTCCAAAGAATGAACAAGACAATATATTATACAAATTAGAAAATTTAAAGAAATCCTTATTGGTCACAATGGACACAGCAGAGCCACTCATAGATCTGGTTTCCCCAATATTTGAGCCTCTCACTTCCCCTCCAGAGGACAAGAGATTGCATGAATACAAGATCATGGAAAATAGAAATCAAGACCCAAAGGGGTTATTGGGGAGCCCTGTAGAGATGGAGATGCACTCATCCCTGTATGAATATCCCATGGCACCTTCAGCACCAAACCAAGAGACTGAGAGTCGACCCACGTCAGAGCCTCCATCTCAAAGAATGAAAGGCGACCTAATAACGCCTTGTCCTAAACCCAGAGAAGAAGCATCGGAATGGCAAGCTCTGTTAGCTGGTGCTAATACCTCTTACTCTGAACAAGTCCCTCAAGAGTCTACATATAACTTAAATGGTACCTCCCTACTTTTAAAGAAGGCCAACCCAGTGTGCGGTGACACCTCTACGCATGGTAACAACCAGACAACTTCCCTCTGTATAAAGCAAGTATCCTGATGAGCTGCAAAAGATGATCCACTTTCCCTCATAACCTGGAATATAGCGGGTTGGTCTGTCCCATCAAATGACCAATTATTTTTTGATTATATATCACAATTTGACATTCTCTTCCTGCAGGAAACCTGGGCCTCCACACAGATTCAATTAGATGGTTATTGGGTTAACTCAATCCCGGCTGATCCAAGCAAGGTGGGGGGGAGAGCTAAAAGGGGTATTGCAACATTAGTTAATACAGCCTTGCAATTTAAATGTATACCGCTGCCACCTTTCCAGTCATGGGTTGTAACTACATTACTCTTATTTAAACAGGTGGAGATTTTGCTTTTTAATATCTACATTCCTCCACTTAATAAGAATGTGATTAACAAGATTTGGGACAGCATAGAAGACTTTATTTTTGACTGTTCAGTCAAACACCCTAAAGCTGTTATAATCATAGGGGGGGGGACTTAAATGCTAGAATGGGACCAAATGATCAAGCATTATTTAAGCAATTTAAGATCCACTATGAGGAAAATGTAACAGGAGAGTATTTTCATACCAGACAATTTAAAGACCCTAAAGCTAATTGGGCAGGTTTGTATGTAAGACAAATGACTGTACGTTTAGATCTTTGTATCCTTAATGGGTCCCCATGGGGTGACTATCCAGCAGAATATACTTATCGGGGAGCAGGAAGAAAATCCACAACAGATTACTGGATAATATCATATGAACTCCTGAATTTCTTACCAAAGATGGAGATAGACTCACGATTGGAAAGTGATCATAATTCATTACTCCTTATCCTCACATTGCACCAGAAATCTCTAAGGGCAGGCACAGCCTACCTTCCCAGTTTAGAGAATCAAAATAATCAGGTTAAAATTACATGGAATGAGAAAAATGCCAAGGAAGTGACCAAATGGATGATAGCCCCTGAAACCATAGAGCTACACACTTCTCTACTAGGGAACAAGTGTGGAGGACCTTACTTAGAGACTTTTGAAACCTTAATTTTAAATTTGAACTCAGTTCTCAGGAACAGATCACCAACTCACCCCAAAAGGATGGTTTCAAAGAATAAAAAATGATTCGATAGAGACTGCGTGCATTTAAAAAGGATATATAATATGGAGTACAAGAAAAGTAAAAAGGCCCCTTCTGAGGATCACACTCACTACTTAAAGCAGCTGAAAGCACAATACAAGAACCTTTTAAAAGAAAAGAAAAATGCGGCTCTGAAGGAGTCTTGGCACAGACTAATTATGGCAGTCAGGACAAAAAATACACCCCTTTTTTGGTACATCACCAGGGGGTTGGGGAAACTTCCCCTACCCACAACAAATCAGGTTCTGATTCATGCCTGGGAAGAATATTTTAGGGAGCTTTACACAGATCCCGACGATGTAACCAAGGAGAGCCAAACTAGTTTGGACCAAACTCCTTGCTGGCCCCCTGTCACACCAGAAGAAATATCCCGGTTGATCGGAGCCCTAAAGGCCAATAAGGCACCGGGGGCTGATAATGTCCTGCCAGAAATAATCAAAAAGAATGTCAGGCCCCACTTTTAGCTTCATTGTTTACATTTATAGATAAAACAGGCCATATGCCAAGAGACTGGGGAGTAGCAATTATCATACCAATATATAACAAAGGTAATAGAAATGACCCAGGCAATTATAGACCCATTAGTCTTCTGAGCGTTATTAGTAAATTGTATGCCAAATACCTAAACAATAAACTTCAGGACTGGCTAATTTCAGGGGGGATAATCAAAGATGAACAGGCCGGATTTAGAGAAAGAAGATCAACGGTGGATCACATCTTGGTACTCCACCACTTAGTACAAAAATACACATATTTAAAAAAATCCTCTCTTTTTGTGGCCTTCCTTGATTTTAAGCAGGTCTTTGATTCAATATCCAGGATTATCCTCTGGGATAAATTAAAATGCACCACTATTGACAAACGCCTCCTTTTCCTCATACAAAAATTGTATGCCAATTCCACTTTGAGAGTGAGATGCAATCCCCAAGGGAGTTTAACCGGCCCTGTAAGGGTACAAAAAGGGGTATGGCAGGGATGCATCCTGTCCCCCTCCCTCTTTAACTTCTATATTAAATCTATGGTTGATCTCCTACAGAATTCTGATTTCCATCCTCCTAGCCTAGCACAACGCAAAGTTCCAATTCTCTTATATGCTGATGATGCCGCTATTATCTCACAAACCCCCGTAGGACTGAAGAGAGCAATCAAGGCAACACTCAACTATTACAGGCAAAACAAGCTGGTCCTGAACTTTGAGAAATCAAAAATTCTAGTTTTTGCTAAAAGACCTAGTCAATACCCCTGGAAAATAGAAGGACATAGTCTGGAACAGGTTAGAACAGGTTAGAACACTCGACTGAGGACCTAGTGGCCGCATGGTTAAGTGCGGCCACAGGGGCCTTGGACCGAGTTGCGCCCTTGCGGCCTCTCTTGCGGCGACGAATCACCCGGGCTCCTTGGTTCACTGAGGAGCTCCGGGGGATGAAACGCCACAAGAGATGCCTAGAGAGTAGATGGAGATCCTCTCGCTCCGAAGCCGACCGAACACTAGTGAGAACCCATATTAGGGCTTATTTAGTGGCGATAAGAGTGGCCAAACGGGAGTATTGTGCCACCCTTATTGCATCCGCAGATAACCGCCCTGCCGCCCTGTTTGGGGTGACCCGCTCCCTCCTTCACCAGAGGCCGTGGGAAGCCCCTCTGCAAGGGCGAGCAGAGGAATTTGGGATTTATCTGCAGGAGAAAATCACTCGGATTCGGAATGAGCTACCCTCCATCGACAGTGGTCCTGTGGGACTGTCCGAGGCTAGTCTTGAGGCTCCTTCTTGGGAGGAGTTTGACTTTGTTACCACCGAGGATATGGACAGGTTGTCAAGGAAACTTAGGGCGACCACATGTTTATTGGACCGGTGTCCCTCCTGGCTTGTACTGGCATCCTGGGAGACGACACGAGGCTGGCTCCAGGGCATTGTCAACGCATCTTTGAGTGAGGGGTCCTTACCTGCCGTCTTGAAAGAGGCGGTAGTGAGGCCCCTCCTCAAGAAGCCGTCCCTGGACCCAGCTTTACTAGAGAACTATCGTCCGGTCTCCAACCTTCACTTTTTAGTGAAGGTTGTCGAGAGTGTGGTGGCCCAACAGTTTCCGCGACACCTGGAGGAAGTTGATTATCTAGACCCGCGCCAGTCCGGCTTCCGGCCCGGTCACAGTACTGAGACGGCATTGGTCGCGTTGGTCGATGATCTCTGGAGGGCGCGGGATAGAGGGTATTCCTCTATCCTAGTCCTATTAGACCTCTCGGCGGCTTTTGATACCATCGACCATGGTATCCTATTGCACCGACTGGGGGGGTTGGGGCTGGGAGGCACCGTTCTGCGGTGGTTCTCGTCCTACCTCTCTGGTCGGTCGCAATATGTGTTGACGGGAGGGCAGAGGTCGACCTCGAGGCCTCTCCTATGTGGGGTTCCTCAGGGGTCGGTCCTCTCGCCCCTCCTTTTCAACACATATATGAAGCCGCTGGGTGAGATCATCCGTGGTGTTGGGGTGGAATACCATCTGTACGCTGATGACACTCAGTTGTACATATCCACCCCAAACCACCCCAACGATGCCGCCGAAGTGCTGTCCCGGTGTCTGGAAGCCGTACGGATCTGGATGGGTGGTAACAAACTCAAACTCAACCCTGCCAAGACTGAGTGGCTGTGGTTTCCGGCACCCCGGTTCAGCCAGATCACTCCAACTCTGGCCATTGGGGGCGAAACACTGGCCCCCGTGGAGAGGGCGCGCAATTTGGGTGTCCTCCTGGATTCCCGGCTGTCCATGGAGGACCATGTGGCAGCCGTGGCCAGGGGGGCGTTCCATCAGGTTCGCCTGATGCGCCAACTGCGCCCCTTACTGGACCGGGCTGCCCTACGCACAGTCACTCAAGCACTCGTGACGTCCCGACTCGACTACTGTAATACTCTCTACATGGGGCTTCCCTTGAGGTGCACTCGAAAGCTACAGCTAGTCCAAAACGCAGCCGCGCGGGTGATTATGGGAGCCACTAGATGCTCCCACATAACACCGATCCTGCGCGAGCTGCATTGGCTTCCTGTGGCCTTTCGAGTGCGCTTCAAGGTTTTGACTACCATCTTTAAAGCGCTCCATGGCTCGGGACCTAGTTATATGCGAGACCGCCTCCTGCCCCATACATCCCTCAGACCAATCCGCTCCCACAGAGAGGGCCTCCTCAGGGTACCGTCGGCCGGACAATGCCGACTGGCGACACCCAGGGGAAGAGCCTTCTCTGTGGCGGGGCCAGCCCTTTGGAATGACCTACCCCCTGAATTACGTACCATCACCGACCTCCGCCTCTTCCGCCAATGTCTTAAGACATATCTGTTTCAACAAGCCGGCCTAGCCTAACCTCCCTTGGGGACTTAAGATAGTTTTAAATTGGGTTTTAAAATTTGGTTTTAGCGCAGGATGGGGTTATTTAATAGTTTTTTAAATTATATTTATTGTATTTGTGTATGTTTTTTAAATTTCCTGTGCGCCGCCCTGGGTCCTCTGTGGAGAAGGGCGGGGTATAAATTTAAATAAAATAAAATAAAAAAATAAATAGGTACCTTGGGGTGGTTTTCCATGCACAAGGGACGTGGAAGGCACACCTGGATAACATTTTTCAAGCAGCCATTAGGTCCTCAAATGCAATTAAACATTTCTTTTACACAGGCGGCGGCCAGTTAGTACCTGCTGCCCTAAAACTTTTTGAGGTCAAAACATTGGCACAAATTCAATATGGGGCACAAACAGGAATCCTCATAAAGAAAGACTTGATAGAAACCATACAATCCAAATTCCTGCAAGCCATCTTAGCTGCACCCAATGGAACTCCAAATGCCCAGTTAAGAATTGAGGCAGGTATGCCTCAAATTCAGGTAAGAGCCTGAAAGATGATGATCATCCATTGGCTTAAAATGCAATTCTTTCCAGAGGGGCTCTCCCCACTAGTGTTGATTGACAACTTCCCCTCCCCCTGGAATCAGGCAATTGAGCACAAGCTGGGCACTTATGGGCTCTCACCGGTACTTTTAATGTCCCTGGACTTTGATCAAGTGAAGCAAGTAGTAATTAATAGAATGAAGGACATGGAGTTCCAAGAAGAACTAAATAGATTGCCTTTCCACAATAGGAACAGAATCAAACAGGGTGTGTGGGAATCGGCAAGATATTTAAATGACCTCATCTTCCCAAAACAAAGAATAGCTTTCTTCAGAGCCAGATTTAACATTCTACCTTCAGCACTTCTCCAGGGCAGGTATAAGAGAACACCTATAGCAGAACGGGTTTGTATATGTGGTAAAGGAGAAGTGGAAGATATCTCACACGTTCTACTACACTGTGAGCTATACAGAGCTTGCAGGTCTGCATATATTCTCCCCTTATTAGAGAGATTACCAGGGAGGGCAGGCAATTTTTATCTGGACTTCCTCCTCCAGGACACGAACCCGGCTACTACGCATGCAGTGGCAAAATTCTGTACTTCCGCAATGTCCATAAGAAAAAAATTGGTTATAGAAGGATAGTTGTGATCTTGTACCAGTCATTTGGACATATCTCTAACAATTTCTGGACCATGGTTTTTACATACTTAAAGCTTTTGCACCTAGGTAAACCAGCAAATGACCTGAACAAAATGAGAACATGTATGCTACTTTCCACTTATAATGCTGACATTTTTAAAATTATATCTTAAAGTTAGTACTTTTTAACATATGGTTAAATGTAACGTGTATTGCTGGTCTTTGACCGTAATAAAGATTTATTCTATTCTATTCTATTCTGTATTTGTGGACTAAGAATCTCTTCCCTCTGAATGCTCGGCAGGATGGGAACTCCTAAGCATTTTAATCATTTTTCCCCTTTTTGCTTAAACTCAGAGTTTAAAGAAAGAGCTAAAAACAGAGGAAAAAGAAGTAACACTGCCATCTAGAGGCTGGAGGCTTGGTTACATCTGTTATCTCAAGGCCATTGGCTTGGCTTATTGAAAGGAACAGAGAGAAAACACGCCTTGTTTATACAGGTGCTCTTTTGGAGTAAAGAGAAAGCCCTGACTTAAAAGATTACACTGAATTGATTTGAAACCTAGCAAAAAGACTTGAATGTCCGAGGGGCACTGTTTACAACCTGGAAAGATGGCGCAATATGCAGAAGAAAAGGAAATAACTTTGCAAAGAATAATGCTAGAAATTTAAAAAGTCATAATAAACACAGAAATAATTGAAAAGAATTTGGAGATTATAGAACAAAGAACAGAAAGAATGTAGGGAAGAGTTGAGAATATTGATGAAACAATGATGAAACTTGAAGATAGCGTTCAAAAAAATTTCAGAAAAATATGAACAAAGTGACAAGAAAATTGTTGATCCTGACAGTAAACCAAGAGTGGAGGGAAATGAATGCTGAAAGGAGAGGTAGAAAAACTGGAACTATCGCATACTTCAAAACATAGATGAAGAAAGGGGAGAAAATTTGGCAGAAACAATGAGCGTATTTTGGCAGAAACACCAGTGATAACCAAAGGCAAGCTGATGAAAGGAACAGTTGGAGGGTTTCGAGTCTTTACAAAACATGCACTTAGAATACAGATTCTACAAAATGGCAAGAGAGATTGGACTGTACTACTTCTGGAAAGATACAGGATGATGAAATGAAATGTTACAATAAAATTAAGTTAAACTTTGAGCATTATGTATAAGACAAAGTAATAATAGTTATAGTAAAAAAAGATTAATAAAGATAATAATGCATTTATATATACTAGATTGGTAATATGGAGCTTTATATAAGCTTTAAGTGAGGACTATGGAGATGATGTGGAAAAGCCTTTTTTATAAAAGATAAATAATTCTATATAGAATAGAATGCAAAGATGTAACACCATTGGATGAGTCCAGGATGATGTAATGAAATGCCATAATATAAATTTACTTTAAATTTAGTATGCTTTACATAAAAGGATGTAATAATAGCTATATTAAATGAATGTTTAATAATCATAATAATTGTATGCATATATATTGAGGATATGAGCAATGGAATGTGCTGAAATGTGTAAATTGACATATGAAATTATAGAATAAGAAGATAAACAATTTTATAGGATATGGGATCTATCTAATTAGTCGTTAGATTAAAAAAATTGAAAATTTATTAGAGAATGTTACCAATACCAAAACAATAAAATGATTTAAAATATGTGTTAAAAAACGTATTATTGGACATGTTGAAGGTGAAGTAAGGAACTATTATAATATAAGTGAACTCATATTTAGAATACCTCATTTAAAATGAAGAAATAATAGTGACAGTCAGACAAATGAAGTACTATAATAACAATACAAATGTACTTGATTGACAATACATGATTTTATATAAAACTTAAGGGAAAGGATGCACAAAACGTTGTAACCAATCAACACGGAATGGAAGATGTTTTTTATGTTACATGCCTTGTCTGTCTGTTTGTTTAAAAAAAAACTTCATGCAGCATTAAAAAGAATAGAAAAGGGGGCTGTTGTGTATTGTTTAATGGATGCTAAATTGGCAAAATGGATGGCTAAATTGACCACACTCACATAACCACCAAGCCTCTCCACCCAGTCACATGACTGCCAAGCTACTCCCACCCAGTCATATGACCGTCACGCCGCCAAGCCACTCCCACCCAGTCACATGATTGCCAGGCGACGCCAACAAAGTAAGTCACACCCACAGAACTGGTAGTAAAAAAATTTGAAACCCACCACTGATTATTGCCTGGACTTTTCTGTGTGTGAATGCCATGAATTCACAGTAGTTAAACAAAGAGGGTTTTTTTCAGGGCAAGGAGTCTGTTCCTTGGTTCTCTTGAAGTTGGGTCAGAACACAAATTAATATCATGCTATAATTCTTTTTTTTTTTTTTGTAGTGAAAACAAATGTTTTCCCAAAACAATCAGTTTATTGCCAGTATCATCTTGATATCTTTAATGAAGATCTGGCAGGATAAGACCTGGCTTGGCAGGTCGATTAAGCAATGCCTGGAAACATGCTAGTGCTCCACAGATATATATAGACCGTTCTCTCACTTCTTTTCCTTTACTTGAAACTGAGGTTTATCGTGAACACCTCATGAAAGATTGATTTGGAATCTCCTCTGTTCAGCTGTCCTGTGGATAAGACTTCATCCACTAAACTCAGCACTTCATCTCTGTGATGTATGTACTGTAGTATCTGCAAGAGACTGCTAACCTGAGATTTTCTACCCAGATTTGTACAGTTTTTCCTTTGTACTGAATTACGCAGCTTTGCCAAAATCATTAGAGAAAGGATCTACAATTAGACTGTGTAATAATCAAGAAAAAGTAGGTGGGGAAAAGCAAATGGCAAATAAGGCTATTCTCTCTACCTAACAATGTCTAGAATTTCCCTGTCTTGATTTGTGTAAATAAGTTAATATTTAAACTGAAAAATAATTCTGGTATTTAGATTTTCTATGGTATATGCATATAATTATTGCAATAATAATATTTTAAATTTATTTTGATATATTAAGTCTTGGATACAGCATCTTTTAAATCCCTCTTTAGAGCTTAATGTCCTATTTTTAAACATTTCTGAATGTTCTGAAACTACGACTTTTGTTTCATGCTATTCTCAACCTCTCCCCACCTTTCTACGTCCTAACAACTCCCTACACATAGATATTAGCATATTAGCATTTTCTCTGAAATTCACTTCCCAGATCTTTCTTAGAGAAATATATTCGTTTTACCATGTTCACAATTTCCATATTCTAAAAGATGTTGTTCCTCAGTTGTACACACAGATTTAATTTCTACATATTTTCCTGAAAGTTTTTTTCTTTCTGCCTTTTCCCTTTTCTCATCATTTCCCAATTTGTCAAATATTTTAAAGGAAAATTATCTGAACAGTTTTGACACTGTTTTGAGGAATGACAACAGTTTTAGGAATGGGGGTGGGGTGGGAACCCAACCTCCTGTATTCTCAAGAGAAATCAGGTCTGGCAGACATGGAGTTAATGGACGGAGGGCATTAAAGATGAGAAGCAGTAGTTTAACATGAACATATATGAAGGAAGACTTAAGATGTTTGCCTGGAAGTGAAGCTGACTTAACAAATCCCTTTCTGGATTTCCTTTCTTTCCCTGTGTTTGCTCTGTTTGTGGGGATGGCCTCATATTCTCTCTGGATTGTGTTTATTGTTTGCCACTCAGATTGAAAAATTATAATTTTTACAGCTATGTCATATTTTTCTTAAGGTGTGCCAACCAGACCTGATATAAGCACACCCGTTCCTCATTTACTCCTATTCCTTGTTATCCTGGTTTTCAGGTTGCTCCTTGAGAGCACCTGTCCTCTAATGCCAGGACAGTTATATTTATTCAGGAACCTTTGCTGAAGGATTCTTGACAACCTTCTGAGTGTTATGTTGTTTTCTCTTTAATAACGCTATCCATACTTTATCCTTGGACAACTTATGGACACCTATATTTTGCCATTTTCACATTCAGGAATACCAAATATTTTGATTGAAGGAAGATCCTTTTGGTCAACGAGAGAAGCCAAGAACAATGAGTTCACCAGAAGAAACTGAAAACATTCAAACATTGTTTAGCTACCAGCATTCATTTGTAACTTTCAAGGTAAGGTGGGTTAGTACTTCCAAATATGAACTCTTTTAACTTTGAAAATACAAAAAACCTTCAATTTCTCACCTTATTAATGGTTTAAAAACAATAGAATCCCCAAAGTTATATTGTCATGAAAGAGTCAGCTATTAAATGGCTGCAAGATTCTTTCTTGTGTCTTCTGAGCAGGCAAGCTTCATTGGACATCAATAGCTTAGATTCCTTGTTTAAATATATTCTTCTTTTGTCAATAAGAAATTAAAATTAGGTTTATAAAATTTTACTACACCACTACTAAATTCCTTAGTAGTTTTTTATAACATCTTTTTTATTACCAGACGATTATAGCTTACAGAGTTTCCACATCCTAAGGGTTAACATTGATCTCGGTGAATAAATCTCCCAGAAAATTTACTAAATAATCTAGTGACTGTATACTTTCCTGCATGTTTTAACTCTAATCTGGCAACAAAATCTACATCTGTCCTATATCTAATATTGCATTTAAGTCTTGAGATTTCCTTTTATTTGATAAATTCTGGTTGAATTTTTTTAAGGAAACTATGAATGTGGGATTTCAGCAATGTTTACTAGAATAGATTGGAGGTTCAACATTTATTATTGTCTCAGTTTAATTAGTATTCATAAAGCATTGAACAATTTTATAATTCTACAAATTATTGTGGCAGTAAGAAACAGGCAGAATCATTATTATTTTTCTGCCATAAACTTTGCTTCCCCAATGGAATATAACATATTTAGGATCTTTTCCCCTCAGCTAGGTAGGATCACAGATTCTTTCCTTCTATTTATTCCCCTCTTGGATATCTCCAATAATAGCATAGAGTACATAAAAACCTGGGGTTTGAATCATAGTGGTGTAATGAGACATATGTATTTCTGTTCCCATTTCTTCTCTACCAAGATGCTGCTCTTTCTAACTATCTTCTTTTCTGGAGGTTGAAATCATAATCAGTCATGGTCCTAGAAGTGTTCAAGGCTGAAAGGTCCCTTCTAGGAAGTGAGGTCCAAGATAAATACAACTGGTTTCCTCAGATCATGGAGAGCATCCTCTCATCACCCCCTTCCTCTTCCTCCCCCCTTCCTCTTCCTCCCTCTCTCTGTGTCTATGGGTATAAGTCCATAAATAAGTTGAGCAAAGCCCAAATCCGTACAAGAAAGGAATATTAGTTGCTTTATTCAGCACAGAGAGGATTTGACTCCACAAAGTATGGATCTCTACATAATGCCTTTTCTCCTCTTGTTCAATAGTTGGTGGGGCTGATTAACATGTGTGGGCCTGCTTGATTTCTTCTTCAGTAAACCACATGAGTAGATTTTGGAATTGTTTAGATGTGAACTGAGGGAATTGCCCATGGCTTTCGTTCCTGCTATCTGGTCCTCCTTAGATAATTTCAACTGCCAGTGAGCTGGGTGTATTTGATCTCCTGAGGGAATCTGGCAAACAGCTGTCTTCCACTACCATAGCTGAGCGCTTGAGCACCAGCCCCATTGGGATGCAGAGGCTGCTGGAGGCCTGTGTCGGGTTAAAGCTCCTGACCCTGGAATGGAAGGATGGCAAAGGTAATCATGTGAGAAGCAGAGAGCAACTGGAGTGGCCAGCAATTATTCCACAATGGTGGGCAATGCATGGCTGCACCTGTGGAGTTTGACAAATCCAAGAGTTTGTATAAGGGGAGCATCCCGAAATCATAGGCCAGAAAGCTTTTATGGTGTGTAGTAAGTTGGTTTTGCATGTGTTTGTTAGCGTCATATAATATGCTAATACTAATTTAGTCAACAATATAAATACACGTTTGTCAAGAAAAACATAATTTAGAAATGTTCCACTAGCCAATAGGTGTTTTTTTTTTAAATATTGATTTAACAATTCAATATGACTTATGGGATGTCATATTGTGTGGTGCCTTCTTTGTTTTAGGGATCAGTTTTATTCCCCTAAAAATCAGGATTATTTGCACATGTGTTTGTATTATTATGATTTTTTTCCCTTGCGTTCAATTGTGTCTGATGCTCAGAGACTGCCTTGACAGATCCCTGTAGGTTTTGTGGCAAGGTTTTTCAGTTGCCTCCTTCCTGAGAGAATGTGACTAGCCCAAGGTCACCCAGCCAACCTCATGCCTAACCTGGGACAGGAAGTTATACCGGGAGTCCTCAACTTGCAACAGTTCATGTAGTGACCGTTCAAAGTTACTTAATTGTGACTTATAACTATTTTCATACTAACGACTGTTGTAACCTCCCAGGGGTCACTTGATAAAAATTCGGACGCTTGGCAGCTGACTTGTATTTATATTGCTGCAGTGTCCCTGAGTCATGTGATCACCTTTTGCGAGCTTCTGACGAGCAAAGTCACTGGGGAAGCCTATTATACTTAACAACCATGTTATTAACTTACCAACTGCAGCGATTCACTTAACTGTGAGAAGAAAGGTTGTAAAATGAGGTAAAACTCATTTAACTAATGTCTCACCTAACAACATAAATTTTGGACTCCATTGCTGTTATTGTACCTGTACAATTATACCTGTACTCTTCAGGTTTTTAGTCGGATTCCTTAACCATTTCACCGAATTTTCTGTCACATTATTGTGAAACGGTTGACATAAATACAGCATAATTTGTTTTTAAAGTAGTTTAAGACAGTCATGTAAGTATGCCTGTAGTGAATTGAAAGACAGTTACGTACAATACCTGCAATTTTTGTTTCTTTTTTAGATCTTTATGGAAACACAGATTTTGCCAATTTCTACCTGGTCAAATCAAGCCCAAAGTCTCAGTATTATGCCATGAAGTTGTATTCTGAAGTTGTGTATCCATCATTGCAATATTTGCCTGATGCCGTGAGGTAAAACACCCAGTGGAAGACTAGTAAACTAGAATAGAGAGCATGAAAAGTCATCTTAATTATTAGACCCTTGTCCACAATAAACTAAGGAATTTTCCCATTCAGGATGTTGAATATGACATTATCACATTTATTTAATTGCAATGGCACTGGATCCTCATCACTGAATTTGGCTCTTTAGATCAAAGATACATGCAGTAGGACCATTTTCTGCCTATCTGGATTGTTTTAGAGTTTCTTTTCTCCTATTTCAAAACATGAGATTTACACTTGCTGTAAGATCCTACATAGGCACATCCAAATCTTTAATAAAAAACCTCCATTAATTGGTGTTTATTGTTCAATACCAGCATTGGCAAAATCAGGTTGATCATGAATGATAAAAATTATGGTGAGCTGCAACTGATTGCTCCTTGGGGTGGAGACTCACAAATCTCAGCTCTATGGAGAACAGGTACCCAAACAGTGAGAAAAAAAGAAACCCTCAGAAGAGAATTGATGCTCCATAACAATTTGTTTCATAATAATTGCCAAGAAAACTACATGGACATCTTCATATAATCATCATGGTCCTGACTTTACTTAAGGAGCTATTATCCTTATTGTGACCCTTAAAAACAGCCTCCCACCAGTTAGCTGGTCTTTAGGATTTTTGCTGGATATGCGCAGCCAGTGTGGCGTGTGCAAGGGGTCATACATGCACGTGGGGGCAGAGGTAGGTTCCTACAGGTTCAGACTGCTTCAGCCAAACTAGTAGTGGTTTGGCAGCCTAGTTCACTGGAACAGGTAGCAACCCTGGCCTGCCATGCACCTGAACCGGTTCTTCCCGTGGCACCATAGGCTTGGTTTTTATTCCATTGGCTTGCCATGCCCCCAAACTGGCTCATGCCCAGCCATGGCTTTAAAAGGTTCAGGGCAGTGTGAAAAGGGAGCTGGCCCCGCCGAACTTTGGATGCCAACCCTGGGTGCCAGGCTCGGAGAAAGCCCTCACTCAATAGCCAATCTTCCCCCATCTCTCTATGTCTGTGTGTCTGTGTATGTGTGTCTCCCCATTTCTGAGTCTCTTCTTTTTCTTTCCAAAAGCCGCAGCTGGACCAAGACAGCAAGCTTGCCTTGGGGCGCTTCACTACTTTCATTTCTTCTTTTTGGAAATTGATTGCCAGCTATGGCAGAGGCTTCCTTTTGGGTGGCCCTCCTCCTCTTCCTCTTGTGACCCACCGGCTGGCTGTGGCAGGGCAGGGAGGATGTGCATGAACAGGGAGCCCCCCCTCAAGCAAGTGCTAAAGTGCAGCAAAGGCACCCGTGGGATGGCCAGATGCTCACTTAAGAAGGGTCTTAGCAGGATGCAAAAGGCTTCTCTCCTGCCCCAGTCATCGCCTTGTCATGCCCCCCTCCAGCTCTGCAGCCAAGCGTGGAGGGCGCAATCTCCAGCCTGAAGCGGCAGGAAGCGAAGGCTGCCTTAGGTGCAAATGTGGCATGAAATGAGGTATAGGGCCACTTCGCTCCTGCACTAAAACTCTGGTGACCCTCCTCCCATCCTCGTCCTCGCGTGTGGGGGGGAAGGAGGAATAACATGACAAGGCGATGGCCAGAGCCTTAGGGCAGGAGAGAAGCCACATCCTTTTGCATCCTGTTAAGACCCTACTTAAGTGAGCAGCCACCCTACCCCATGCACCTTTTGTGCTTGCTTGAGAGTTGTCTCCCCACCCACGCGCACCCTCCCAGCCAGACCAAGCAGCTAGATAGGCAGGGGTGTATGTGTGGAGGTGCTCGCTTAGCCCTGGCATTTGGTTCTGATGCAGCCCTGGCATAATGAACATTTCCCCTCTAGTCACTAAAACTGACGGTGTCTTTTTGTGTACGTGCATGCATTTCTTCATCTGTGTAATTATGCCTTCACTGGAAAGCATAATTTGTTGTGGTTCCTGCAGTTGCCAAGTGAGGAGAGGCAAACCGAGCTGTTCTATTTTAGTATGTGCCTGAAAGCACCAGCCAGCCTGCTTCGTTCTCCTTCCCTCGCTCGGCTGCTACTGCTGGGCAAGTGCATAGCCTTTGACAGAATTTGGGGGGGGGGGTTCCCCTACAAATCCATTAACAGTGAATTTATAAACCCGTTGAATTAGGATTGCCACTGAATCTTTTTTAAACCCCAAATATTAAAATAACTTTTTTTCCAAAGAAGAAGAAAAAACAAAACATTTGTGTCTATGATTTCCTGAAAAAGGCAGAAGTGTAGAAGTGGACTGGATTTATTCTGTAAGTTATTCAGGATCTACGTCTATGCAGAAGAAAATGCCAGGATGATTTTCTCCTTCTTGTTGCTTTAACTTTTAAAAAATTCTTTTAGGCAAGGAAAAAATCAGATTCCATCAGTATACGGCTCTTCCTCAAACAAGACTTTTGAAATCATGTACAGGCAACATTTTTATTTTAGAGAATGGTCATTAAATAGAGTAATGTTTATGTGCAATTCATCATTTTGATTAATCTTAATAGTGTCATTATTTTCTTTATCATATGTTCTTGACCCATCATTACCACCATATTCAACCTCTCTGGGTTGTTGGCTTATGGCTCTGGGTTGTTGTTGTGGCACATCTAATTAACCAGGTGTTTCTTTTTAATGTACAAAGCACGATATGCAGTTAGGGTCTGTTTTCTTTCAGGGACATTATAACCTTGTCCACCGAAATGGCAGGACTGCTTCATGTATCACATGCAGATTTTTCCAAATTCTGATCAGCATTATTTAAGTGATGCTGTAAAAAGAATTTCTTTAATTCAAACATAGATATGTAAAAAACAGTAACAACAATAGCATTTCATAAAGTTATATTTAGAGATGTTTATTTTAATTCTAGATCAAAGGAAGAGTTACAAACCTTCTCCAATTATCTGAATGAAGTCTGGCCTGTGGAAGGAAGAGAAGTGCTTTCTGCCTTTGACCTGTCCCAGTTCCCACTCATTTGTGATCTGGGTGGTAAGTACAGCCAGTGCTTTGTCTTCTTCTTCACATGTTGGGCCAATGGGCTGGATGGGTTCTTAGCTTCTCGTACCAATCTTTTCATCTGCATTTGGAAAAGGAGACATCCTTAGGAGATCAAAAACTACTTTGGGATGTCTATAGTAGACTCTGAGGAATAGTCCTGTTTTAAAGATGATTAACTGTCACTCTGACCTAATACAATATTACAGTCAGTGGATAAATTGGCAAAGGTATTTGAAAAGAGGAGACAGTTCTGAAAAGAAAATAGTCATCTCCTCCTCCTTTTTTTTCAGTGCTGAGCAAAGATGGGAAGGAAGTGAAATCAGAAAATAGCAGGCTGACAAGTAAAGGACCCTTAAACTGGACTTCCCTAGGAACATTTCTGGGATAAAAGAGATCATGACTATAGATGATGTGGGATTTGTAAATTCAATCTGCACAGATACAGTATAGGTGGTACCTTGCTTGATAGTAGTAACTGTGAAAGGGATCTTGGAGACCTAGTGGACAACCATTTAAATATGAGCCAGCAGTGTGCAGCAGCTGCCAGAAAAACCAACACAGTTATAGGCTGCATAAACAGAGGGATAGAATCAAGATCACGTGAAGTGTTAATACCACTTTATAATGCCTTGATAAGGCTACACTTGGAATACTGCATTCAGTTTGGTCGCCACAATGTAAAGACATATTGAGACTCTAGAAAGAATGCACAGAAGAGGAACAAAGATGATTAGGGGACTGGAGGCTAAAACATATGAAGAACGGTTGCAAGAACTGGGTATGCCTAGTTTAACGAAAGAAGGACTAGGGGAGACATGATAGCAGTGTTCCAATATCTCAGGTGTTGCCACAAAGAAGAGGGTCAAACTATTCTCCAAAGCACCTGAGGATAGAACAAGAAGCAATGGGTGGAAACTAATAAAGGAGAGAAGCAACTTAGAACTGAAATTTAGAGAAATTTCCTGACAGTTAGAACAATTAATCAGTGGAGCAATTTGCCTCCAGAAGTTGTGAATGCCCCAAAACTAGAAGTTCTTAAGAAGAGGTTGGATATCCAATTGTCTGAAATGGTGTAGGGTCTCCTGTCTAGACAGGGGATTGGACTAGAAGACCTCCAAGATACCATTCAACTATTCTATTCTATTCTATTCTATTCTATTCTAATGCTAATGTTTTTGGACATTTTTTATATTCTGTGCATCCAGCCTAAGGAATTTTTATAGGCTGGAAGGACCATATGAAAGTTGAGAACCAATTGATGCAATCGCCTTTTCTTTTTCCTTATTAGTATTTATTTCCCTGATATGAAGCATAGCAAATTTGAAAGACGTTTGTCTCATTTTTGAAATTATTAGATTACAATTAATAGACAATAATAGGCAAGTAACTTCAGGGGGAAAAGCTGGACATGTACAAAATTTTGTTCTGCACTTAACGAAATTATAATTTGTGCTGTCTTTAAGGAAACACTGGTGGCTTAGCTAAGGAATTGATTTCACTCTACCCAAAATGCACTGTGACCATTTTTGAACTCCCTGAAGTAGTGAAAGCCTCGAAGAACCATTGTTCGCCTTCAGAAGAGACCCAAATCACTTTCCATGCAGGTAAAAGATGTGATGTTCCATGTGGGTTGAACTCATGTCTTGCTAAGCACAAGAAGCCTTCATTGGCAGAATGGATTCTGTGGTTTTTAAAGAGATAACAGGTCATTCTGTCAGAATAATCTGGAAGCCATTGTGCTTTATGAGATTTTACTCATTTTTTATAGGTGATTTTTTTAAAGATCCCATTCCTGAAGCAGACCTCTACATTTTGGCCAGGACTCTGCATGACTGGTCGGATGAGAAATGTTTGCAGCTGTTATCCAAAGTTTACCAGGCCTGCAAACCCGGTAGGTGTTCTTTATTCATAGAAAGTTAAATCTGCTAAGGAACTGGCAAAGTTCATACTTGGCTCAAGTTTTGAACTCCCCTAAATCTAGTGTCATTTCAAATTCACCATCCAGTTTTCTTGGACATTCAACTGGCATCTTAGAATAACTTATTTAAGGTAAGTAAGGGAAACAGTATGTCTCCTCCCTTAATTGGGGCCTAATAATAATAACAGGTTGTTGTGAAACAATTACCTATACTAATATACCCTGTCTAAGCTGATGCAATAAGGGGAACTGGCTTGGCTTGAGTGCTAGGCTTCTTGCCTTGCATGCAACATAGCCCCGGTTCGAATCCCAGTAAGGGGTATGGCCAGCTGATGAGAGCTAATAAGCTCTAAATAGATCTATCCTGGTCTCTCTCTAATTTAATTTATTGATCAGCTCATAAAATTAACACACACACACACATATATATACATACACACCAGGCGTTGTAAAATGACCATTTGTGTTACTGAGATTTTCTTTTTTTTTTTTTTTTTATAAAATAGTCTTTATTGGTATAAATATAAAATATAACATTTAACAAGTATACAACGTACATTTTTAGGGCAGAAAGAGGGAAAAGAAGAGTGGGAAGATAGGAAAGTGAGAAAAAGGGGATGGACATACCGGGGATATAGCTATTCCCCCAATTCAAAAGTTTTTGTATGTCCCAGTCTGTTCTATCCATTGTTATATATATTTTAATATAACTGTCTGTACATGTGTCTCTACAGTTGTCTTAAGTTCACTATTGCCTCATTTGTTCCTTGTATTTATTTCACGTTTATGTTAGTTGGTTGTTTGCTTTGGTATCCTTTTGTTCTTTTATCGTACCATATGTACCACCTTTCCCATGATTGAGCGTAAGTTGATTCTGCTTTGTCCCTTAAAACATATGTTAGCCTATCTGATTCAGCACAGTTAAAATTTTTTGATATGATTAGTTGGTCCGTTGGTATGTTACAGTCTTTCCATTGTTGGGCAATGGCCATCCTTGTTGCAGTTGTTATATGTATAAAAAGGTACCAGTCTCTGTTCTCAATTTGGTTTGGTTTAATGCCAATTAGGTAATATTCCGGTTTGAGGGGAAAGTTGATACCTACTATTTCCAACAACCAGGTCTGCGTCTTCTTCCAAAGTTGATTGATTCTTGGACAAGTCCACCATTGGTGGAAGAACGTACCCCTGGCCGTTTTACATTTCCAGCATCTATCAGAGGTATTCGGGAACATGTGCGCTATTCTGGCTGGTGGTAAATACCACCTGTACAGCATTTTGTATAGGTTCTCCTTAAATGAGGAGGCCAGGGTCATTTTGATAGATTTGCTGCAAATTGTTTGCCATTCATCCAGTGTAATGTTCCTTCCTATGTTTCTTCCCCAAGCGATCATAGCATCTTTGACTATTTCCTCACCGATGTAACCTTGTAAAAGTAATTTGTATGCTTTGGAGATAAATTTAGTCGGTGAGTCCCATAGAATCTTATCAGTATCCTGTTTTGATGGGTAAATTCCAAATTGTTTTTTATCCCTGTTAAATTTAGACATTGCTTGGGTGTAGGACCACCAGTCTATTTTCCACCCCCTTTGCTCTAAGTCTGCCCTTGTTCTAATATTGCCAATTTCGTCTATCAAATCATCATAGGTTAAGTTTCTTTTTGAGTTATGAACTGTTGGGTAAGTCACTGCCTCAATTGGTGCTAACCATCTTGGAATTTGGTTATAAAGTTGTTTGATTTTTAACCATGACATAAAAAGAGTCGCCCTAGTATGATGGTTTATAAAACTTTTGGGATGTTTGTTATTTTTGGCCAGAGATATGAATGCCAACCCTGGGGCAAATCATGGCCTTCAAGTGCCAATATTTGATTCCTTGAGAGAGTGACCCAATCTTTAACCCAGGTTAATGTTGATGCATAATAATAGAGCTCCCAGTTTGGCAGTCCCAGACCTCCTTTCAATTTGTGTTCCTGGAGCATTTTTTTTTTTAATACGTGCTTTTTTTCCCTGCCAGACAAATTTAAGAGAGATCTGATCTAATTTTTGGAAGAATTCTTTGTTTGGTTTTACAGGTGCTGTTTGAAATAAGTATGTCCATTTTGGTAAAATATATGCCTTGATAGCCGCTATCCTTCCTAATAAAGATATTGGGATTTTACTCCAATTTTCAAGTTGCCCGGCCATTTCTCTTATTAGTTTATTGTAGTTTAGCTCTTTAATTGCAGAACATCTATTGGTTAGCCAGATTCCCAGGTATTTCACCTTTTTAACGATTTCAATTCCCATTAATTCTTGTATTTGCTCCTTTTGTTTCCCTGTTATATTTTTGGTTAATATTTTAGTTTTTTGTTTGTTGATTTTTAAACCGGCCACCTCCCCATATTCTTCTATTGCTGTGATTAGTTTGGATCCTGAAGTCAGAGGTTCCTCTATTATGAAGACCAGGTCATCCGCAAATGCTTGTATTTTATATTCTTCCCCTCTGACTTGTAGGCCTCTAATACTTTTCTCTTGTCTAATTGTATTTAGTAGGGGTTCCAATATCAAGATAAACAAAAGGGGTGATAGTGGGCAGCCTTGTCTAGTACCCCTAAATATTGGAATCCTATCTGACAGCACTTTGTTTAATAATACTCTTGCCGATTGTGTTTTGTATATAGCTTGGACTGCTTTGGTGAATTTAGGACCAAAGTCCATATTTTGTAATTGTTGGAAAATAAATGTCCAATTAACCCTATCGAATGCTTTTTGCGCATCCAGGAAGATCATGCTCATTTGTTTTTCTGGGTGTGCCTCATAATACTCCAAACAATCCATTATTATCCTTACGTTATCCCTCACATATCTTCCTGGTAAGAACCCATTTTGGTCTTGATGTATATAATTGGACAAAAATAATTTCAGTCTTCCAGCTAAGATTGTCATGAATATTTTGTAGTCAACGTTTAGCAGTGAGATGGGTCTGTAATTTTGAATTTGGGTTAGATCTACCCCCGGTTTAGGAATCAAGGAGATGTAGGCCTCAGTCCATGATTGGGGTATTTCCCCTTTTACTAAAACTTCATTGAATAAGTCTTTCATTTGTGGGACTAAGATCTCCCCTAGCCCTTTGTACAATTCCCCTGGTAGTCCATCTGGGCCTGGCGTTTTCCCACCTGGTTGTTTCTTAATTGCATTTTCTATCTCTTCACTTGTTATTTCTGCATTTAATGTGGTTTTATATGCGTCTGGTACTATTCCACTTTGATGTTTTGTGAAATAGGCGTGAATCTTATCCTTGTGTAATATCTCTTCTGCGTAAAGTGAAGTAAAAAAATCTTGTACTATTTTTAGCTTTGACTCCATAATATTTGTTATTTCCCCTTTATTATCTTGGAGGGCTCCTATTTTCCTCGTTTCAGTTTCTTTTCTTAACCTATATGTTAACCATCTTCCAGGTTTGTTAGCATGTTCAAAATGGGATTGTCTAGCTTTCTTTATTTTATCCGCCAGTTGTCTCTGGTCCAGTATTGAAATTTTGTGTCTTAAAAGGTTAATATTTTCCCTTGCCCTTATGTTTTGTGGATCTTTCTGGGCTTCCCTTTCCTGGTTTTGTAAAGTTGATACTAGTTCCCTTTTTTTCCCCCTCTCCAGTTTCCATTGTCTAGCTGTATATTTTATTGCTACTCCCCTTATTACTGCTTTTGCTGTATCCCATATATTTTGTAATGAGGTGTCCTGTCTTTTATTTTCGATAAAAAAGTATTGAAGCTCTTTTTGGGTCATCCTTACAAAATTATCTTCCTTCATAATATTGGCTCTCATAGACCATCTTGTCATGGTCTGCGTTACTGCCCATTTTATTAATAGTGGGTGATGGTCTGCCCAAATATTTGGCCCAATCTCCACAGATTCAATTTCCTCAGCCGCTGTTAACGATGCCCAAACCATATCTAGTCTGGACCATGATCTATGTCTAGGGGAATAATATGTGAATTGTCTCTCAGAGGGATGCAAGTCCCGCCATACATCTTTAAGTCCTAGTTGGTCTTTCAGATCCTCCCATATTTTAGGGAGAATTTTTTTCCTTTTTAATTTATGTTTTGGGGTTATGGCACCTGATTTGTAGTCTTTTCCTGTATCTACAATTGCATTGAAATCACCAATTACATAGATGTGGTCATAGTTTAAATGGTTTAATTTATCTGATAATTTTCTATAGAATTGTTTTTGGTTAACATTTGGAGCATAAATATTGGCTAGGAGGGCCATTTTTTGTCCAATTTTAATTTCCAATAATAAAATTCTGCCCTCTTTGTCTGTATAAATTTGTTTGGATACAAGATTGTTTTTATCATAGACAATCACACCTCTCTTTTTTTGGTCGGCCAGGGATGTGTACAATTTTCCCAATTTTGGACGGATCAAAACTTTGAAATGCTTTTTCCTTATGTGAACCTCTTGGAGGCATATTATGTCGTAATTTTCTTTTTGTAAGTTTAGCCAAATGTTCTTCTTCTTAGACGGGTTATTTAGTCCATTGATGTTTATAGAACAGAGCCGAATTTCTTCCTTCCCATTTTTATTTATTTGTAGCTTTCTGCTTCTTTGATCTTGTTTCAATTTGATGTTGTATTGTCTTTCCATTAGTTGTTTTTCCCCCTTCAGCTGTCCTTGCCTCTCGTCCATTCGAATCCCGTGTCAATATATCTTCCTCACTTCTAGATTCTTCCTCCTCTTCCTCCGTCTCCGGGTCATTAAGAGATTGTTGGAATTTTAGGAACTCTTGTGCTCCCTGAAAAGAAGCCAAACTGACGTGTTACTGAGATTTTCAACATAAATTTGAGGCACCCTTATACATTCTGAACAATTTCTCTGGAGTCACGTATCAATGATGCATTACCTTGTAGAAATAATTCACTGAAGTCTAGCAAAGCAAGTTTGTTCACATTTTTAACTTAAATCTCCTGGTCTCATCAATTAGCATGTGTCTTTGGAAATTTTGAAGAGCGACACAGATACATGTTCAGGTGTTTGAAGAATTGCATACCACTCTGCTATCTGTCTGTAGACATACTTAGTCATCCAGGTCATGGTGGTCCCGAAGGTGCTTTTTTTAAGGAGACAACTGGACTTCCTTGGTTTTTCTTTGAAGATGTTTTGCTTCTCATCCAAGAAGCGTCTTCAGTTCTGACAGAACAGTGGCTGCCTGCAAGGAATATAAATCCTTCCATTCTCCACTATCCTGTCAGAGATGAAGAAGCTTCTGGGATGAGAAGCAAAACATCTTCAAAGAAAAAAACAAGAAAGTGCCTCCCCCAAAAAGCACCTTTGGGATACTCTGCTCTCTATAAATTAGTTTGTAACGAATGCTTCCTTGCAATTAATGGCACACTTTTAGTAGTCTTTGTTCTTTACTTCTTTGTGTCTATATTCAGCCCACCACCCATTATCGGCCAATATATATATATGTATACAAAGTCCCACTGCCAGGTCTGGGTTTCTTAGCACTGCATTCCATGGATGAGCTGAAGTCCAGCTGGAGAAAAGCAAAAGGCCAATTAAGACAGTCCAGCCAAGCAGCAATGCCAAAATGCAGTTAGGAGGAAGTGAAGCAACAGTTGAGAGTAGTAATAGACATGGTAGCAAGGATAAATGTAAGTAGCCATAGTCTTCCCCATTCCAGGAGTCACAGCCCAGGAAGCTAACATCAACCCATCTCTAGAAACCTCAGGTGGGTGGCAGGCCACTACACTCAAAGGGAAGAGGCAGCAAGTGGGGAATGAGAGTCATAAAGAAACAATATTTTCCTCATAGAGCAAAGGGACATGAACCAAGTTTAAAAAAGACCAGCCCAAATACAGCTCCTGATAATACAGCTAATTAGTTAAAAAAAGAAAAGAAAACCAGCCAATAAACTTTAAATAACATATAGTATTGTTCTACTAGGATTCTTTTTGCATTGAAAGCAAATGTTTTTTCCAACATGAACTTTTTATTACTTGAGGCTACCAGCCATCCTGACATCCACAATGAGGAAGTGGACCTTCACTTCCAGTCCCCTTAGGCGACAGATGTGTTTCGTCTGCTGCTTGCTTTCTTGGTGGGCTTCTTCGGAAGCATAGGGAGTCTTGAAGGGATCCCCTGCTGCAGGGTGGCTTGTTGGGAGCCCCCAAACTCGACAGTGGCCGATGGGTTGCTTCCAGCCTCACCCCAGGAGCCAGGAAGCAGGGGGGGGGGGGCAAGACTTGCCTTTTTGCCGAATGGACTCCGGAAGAATGAAGGAAGGAGTAGCTGAAATGCTGGCGGTGGAGAGCTTTTCCCAACCTCTTTGATCATCGATAAAGGAAAAAGCAACAGACTACTGTAAGTTCTCAGTTTAATCTATTTAAACGAAGATTAGAGGAGGGTGTTTTTTTTCTTTAAGCCCCCCCTCGGACAAAGCGGCATTTAAACTACCTCTCTCCATCCTGGTATGGAGAGAGAACAAAGGCTGACTTGCTATATGAACTAACTATGTGGAGAGGATTGCATAGCAATTACAGAAGACCTTCGCTGGGCTGTTTTTTTTTTTTTTTAAATCAGCTTCTACTTTTCTTCCTGTGAAAGGGAGAGGCAAGATGGCTCCCCTTTGTTCCCTTCTGCACTTATGAATAAAAACTGCCTTTTGTAACCGCCTGCGGGACATTCTTCATGTCTTTTAATACCCTCCCCGAAGGCTTTCTGGGTCTCTTCTACTACATGGATTCTCTGGAGGTTGATTACAAGGCTTTTTCTCTTTGATGTGCCTCCGTGATTTGGAACAGGGAAGAAGAGTTAACATTCTATCAGCGGACTTGCCTGATACTTCGAAACGGTCCAGTCGTCCACCCTTTTGATGCCATTTCTTTGCAAAAAAAGTAACTTCTTTGAACTAAGACAATGGGGCCCTAAGAAGCCACCAACTGGTAAATCAACGTCGCCCCCCCCCCCAGCAACTTCCAGCCCAAGCATGCAGCAATCGAAAATCAGTTCATTGCTGCAAAAAGAAGTTGCTGGAGAAAGTTTGAAAGAACTATCTGTTACGGAGATGTTTCAGGAACTTATGAGGGGTCAAATCGAATTGAAGAAGGAAGTAGCAGACTTTAAAGACAAACTCAGAGAAGTAAAACAAAGTATAACAGATAACAAACAAAGGATTGTGATATTGGAAGAGGGGGCGGTTGGGTTGGGGAGAGAGGTAAAAGAAGTCCGAAAGGGGAATCTAGAATTGGAAAACTTTATATCTAAAATAGAATTTGAAAGAATGTATTTTTTTCTCAGGTTCCAGAACTTACCAGAGATTGAAAATGAAGATCTTAAAGATATCATGAGTACAATTTTAGCAGAATACCTTAAAAGAGATAAAAAACAGCTCTGGTGGGATATGGACCTGGCCTATAGAAATAATTCAGCATATGCTAGAACCCATAATGTTCCAAATGAGGTACATGTTAAATTTCTCAGAAGGACCACGAGAGATGAGGTACTGGAGGCCCAAAGGGGGGGGACCTTTAAGATATCTGGATAAAGAAATTGCCATTTTAAAACAAATTCCGAAAAAAATACAGAAACAAGGAGGAAATATTCCTTCTTGTCAAAGAAATTATACAATAAAGGAGTTTGGTTTAGATGGTTAGTGCCAGAGGGAATATTGATTTTCTGGGAAGGGAGCAGAACCAAGATCAAGACACTAAACGAGGCAGAGGCCTTTATTAAAAAACATTCTTCTCTCCTAGAAGACCAAGATAGTGGAGGCACAAAATACACAAAAGATACACAAAAGACACAAAAGACACAAAATACGGGAACGGAGGGGGATATAGCCCTACCTGATGGCAGGGAGGAGGGAGCAATTTCGAAAAGGCTCAGGTCATAAAAATAATTTTATTTGAAATGTATAATAGAAAATGGCAAAGAAAGAGAAGATTGAACACATGGTTGATATAATGTAAGAACTCTGTTTATGCTTATCCTTTATATGTTACTTTTAAAATTGTAAATCTTGAGGTTGGGGGGAATTTCTACTACCAGCATGGGAGCTACCAAAGATTTTTATGTACCCGTATACCCTTTTCCTGTGAATATTTTTAAAAACCAATAAAATTTTTACAAAAAAAATATACAATGAGTAAGTGGTGGGATCAGAACTGGCTTGGCAAGTTGATTAAGCAACTCCTCTAAACATACCTATGCCAGGCTATGCTGATATATATACCCTTTCTCTTACTTCTTTTGCCTAAAACTGAAGCTAATCCTGAGCATTTCATGAAACTATCCTTTGAAAGCCTGAATCGGAATCTGCTCAGCTTTTGTGTGGGTAAGACTTCAGCCATTAAACTCAGCACTTTCTGTTTGGGAAGCATGGACTGTAATATCTGTAAGAGGCTTCTCCTTTATATGGAATTACACCAGCGTTGCCAAGGTCTTTAGAGAAATCTATAATATCAACAAATTAAACTGTGTAATAGTCAAGAAAAAGAAGATTGAAAAAAGCAGATGGCAAATAAGAGTATTCTCTTTAGCTATCCTGATTTCTAGAATTTGCCCATCCTGTAGCTCAATTAATATTTAATCTGAAAAATAAGTCTTCTTAAAATGCCCAGTAGTGAATCTTTTCATATTTTGTATAGTATATTCATATAATAATTATAGCAATAATAGCATTTTAAGTTTATTTGAATAAATTAAGTCTTGGGTTCCACATCTTTTAAATCCTTTTTTTCAAGCTTAACTTTCTATTTTAAACATTTGTTCTGAAACTAGATGCTTAGTTCCATGCCCTTCTCAACCCCAATACCCATCTTTCCATATTCAAATAACTCTCTAAACATTAGCATTTTCTATTTCTTTGAAATTTTCTTTGCATATCTTTCTTAAAGAGATGTATTATTTTTTACTATTGTCAGAAGAATAATTTGGGGTTCCAGGTCAAGCCAGGATTGTGGAAGAGTAAATAAAAATGAGATCCAGACATCTGTGAGGATAGGAGAAATATTCATTCCCAAAAAGCAAAGATTTGCTTTGAGAACAGCAGCTAACAAGTGGGATACAGCAACGTACTTTTATAGGGAGCTTGTCCTGGTGTGGAAGTGCCTATGTGCTGATTGTAGGGTGACTCTTGAGGGGCGTGAGTGCATGTAGGTAAGTCATCTATGATGTTTATTCTTGTGAACATGCAGTTCTGCTTCAAGACCTAATTTAATTAATTCTGTTTGTGTTTACAGACCTTATCTTTGATATGTGGCTTAAGTCTAAGTAACTTATTTGGGAGTTTTGGGAAGTCTGAGTAAAAGACTCATTTTTTTCTCATCAAATATTTTTATTTGATTAACTTAGGTTCACCTTTCTATCAATTATCTAGTGAATTGACTGATTCTCAGTCTATTCTTGTTTCTGTTAATGCTTTTTAAGAGAAGATGAAAACAGTACAAAGAATAAAATATATTTTAATATGAAACTTCTGACACTATATATTTCCATATTCTAAAATGTGTTGCACTTAGCTGTAGACATATAATTAGTCCTCACTTCTACATATTTGCCTGAAACAAAATGCCAGTTCTTTTCTTTCTTCCTTTTCCCTTTCCTCGTCATTTCCCATTTTCTCATAGTTTAAAGGAAAATTATCTGAAAAAGTTTTGACACTATTTTTTCAAGTCAGATATGGAGAACCAAGGGACAGAAGGGAGGAATTAGGGGCGGGTGCCCTACCTCCAGGGTCCTCAAGAGAAATAAGGTCTGGCAGATATGGAGTTTATCGATGGAGGGCATTAAAGATGAGGAGCAGAAATTTAACTTGAACATATATGAAGGAAGGCTTAAGATGCTTGGCTGGAAATGAAGCTGACTTAACAAATCCCTTTCTGGATTTCCCTTTCTTTTACTGTGCTTGCTTTGTTTGTGTGGATGGCCTCATATTCTCTCTGGATTGTGTTTATTGCTTGCCATTTGGATTGAAAATTTTCATTTTAGAAAGGCTGCTCCATACTGCAAATTTATACTTTTTAGAGCTATGTCATATTTTTCTTTAGGTGTGCAACCAGATCTGCATGCAAGCACACAAGTTCCATATTTATTCCTATTCCTTGTTTCCTGGTTTTCAGGTCACTCCATTTGAGCACCTGTCCTCTAATGCCAGGGCAGTTAAATTTATTCAGGAGCCTTTGCTGAAGGACTCTTGAAAACCTTCTAAGTGTGGCGTGGTTCTCTCTTTAGTAATGCTTTCCATACTTTATCCTGGGACATCTTATGTACATCTATATTTTTCCATTTTTACACTCAGGAATACCAAATACTTTGGGTGAAGGAAGGTCCTTTTGGTCAACAAGAGAAGCCAAGAACAATGAGTTCACTAGAAGAAATTGAAAATATTCAAACATTGTTTAGCTACCAGCATTCGTTTGTAACTTTCAAGGTAAGGTGGATTAATACTTCCAAATATGAACTCTTAATTTTGAAAATACAAAAGATCTTCAATTTCTCAGCTTCTTAATCATTTAAAAACAATAGAATCACCAATGTTTATATTGTAATGAAAGAGTCAGCTATTAAATGGCTGCATGATTCTTTCATGTCTGTTCCCCTTGCTTCTCCATCCAGGATGCTGACCTTTTGACTACCTTCCCTTCCAGGGATTAAACACATTGCCAGCCATGGTCCCAGTAGCCTTCAAGGCCAAAAGGTTCCTTCTATGAAATGGGGCCCAAGATAAATAAATCTGCTTGCTCAGTTTGTGCAGATTATCTGCTATTTCTCTCCCTCCCTCTCCCTCTATTTCTTTCTCTCTTTCTTCCTCTCTCTCTCTCATTCTTTCTCTCATTCTCTCTCTCTCTCACACACACACACACACATACTTTCTCTCTCTATCTCTGTGTGTATAGATTTTGTCTGAAACTCCACTAATAAATTGAACAAAGCCCAGGATGAAGAAGAAAAGAATATTAGTGATTTAATATAATTTATGTTATTTAATAGTTTATTAGTTGTTACTACACCCACAGTCAGAGGGGATGTGGCTGCACAATCAAATGATTAACTACATATGCCCTTTCTCTTCCTGCTCCCAGAGTTGGTAGGGCTGATTAAACATGTGCAGCCCCATTGGATGGGGTGCGCAACTTGGGTGTCCTCCTGGATGCCCGGCTGTCCATGGAAGATCAAGTGACAGCCGTGGCCAGGAGGGCGTTTTACCAGGTTCGCCTGGTTCGCCAGTTGCGCCCCCTATTGGATCGGGACGCCCTGCGCACAGTCACTCATGCTCTCGTGATGTCCCGACTGGACTATTGTAACTCTCTCTACATGGGGCTCCCCTTGAGGAGCACTCGGAGACTTCAGCTAGTCCAGAATGCAGCCGCGCGAGCAATTATGGGAACCTCGAGGTTTACCCATGTAACACCGCTCTTGCGCGAGCTGCACTGGCTGCCTGTCGTCTTCCGAGTGCGCTTCAAGGTTTTAATTACCATCTTTAAAGCACTCCATGGCTCGGGACCTAGCTATTTGCAGGACCGGATCCTGCCTCATACATCCTCACGGCCGATTCGCTCCCACAGAGAGGGGCTTCTCCGGGTGCCGTCCACTAGACTTTGTCAGCGGGCGACGCCCAGGGGAAGGGCTCTCTCTGTGGCGGGCCCAGCCCTCTGGAACGACCTTCCCCCCGACATTAGAACAACCACGGACCTCCGCTCCTTCCGTCTTAAACTAAAAACACATCTGTTCTGCTTGGCCGGCCTAGGGTAGTCTCCCGTCTATAGGACTGTTAATTTTAGTTAGGAATTTTAGTAGTTTTAACTGGGATTTTAGCGCAGGGATGTATTTAATTCATTTTTATTGTATGTATGTTGTTTTTTATGGTTTTATTTGCCCTGTACACCGCTCCGAGTCCCCCCAGGGAGATGGAGCGGTCAATAAATTCAAGATTTATTATTATTATTATTATTATTTGATTCCTTCTTTGGTAAACCACACAAATAGATTCTCGGATTGTTGGATGTGAACTGAGAGGAAAGCCATGGCTTTTATTCTTGCTCTCTCTTTCTTCCTAGGTCATTTCAACTGCCTGTGAGCTGGGTGTCTTTGAGCTGCTGAGAGAGTCGAAGGAACAGCTGTCTTCCACTACTATTGCGGAACGCTTGAGCACCAGCCCATTTGGGATGCAGAGGCTGTTGGAGGCCTGTGTGGGGCTAAAACTCCTGACACTGGAGTGGAAAGATGGAAAAGGTAATCATGTGAGAAGCAGGAAGCAACTGGAATGGCCAACAATTATTCCATAATAGTAGGGAATATGTGGCTGTACCTGTTGAGCTTGACAGATCCAGGAGTTTGCAGAAGGGGGGATTCCAGAAATTACAGGCCAGAAAGCTGGTACAGTGGGACTTTAGGTACTGAATGGCTCAGACCACGAACAATGTGAGTGCCAACCGAAAAATCCGCTAAATCCAAAAAATCCATTTCACTCAGGTCACAAACACATCCTGGAATAAACATAGCCACAGCGATTTTCCCTGCCACGGCGATTTCATTTTTGGAATGTCGTATAAACCAGAACAGTAAAACATTGGCATGTTGAGTTGGTGTCCCTAGTTATTTCAAAACCAAACCAAACCAAACCAAACCAACTTTGCCTCCAAACCATGAGCATTACTATTGGCCTGAACTGATTCTCAAAACGAAAGTATATCCAAATCCTTAATCAGATGAAATTTTGGGGGGGGAAACCAGCCATTGCACTTGGTCAAATGACAGGTCCTTGCAGGTTGGCAAGGTTTTTCAGAAGAAGTTTACCATTGCCTCCTTCCTAGAGCTGAGAGAAAATGACCAGCCCAAAGAGCTGGCTTTGTGTCTAATGTGGGACAGGAACTTATCCTCCCCAAGAAATTTAGCATCATACCTTAACCACTACATCAAACTGACTCTCACATTATTATACGCTTGAGATAAATACAGCATAATTTGTTTTTAAAGAAGTAGACTGAGACACTATAGTGAATTGAAAGATAGTTACATGCAATGATACTGGTATTTTTTGTTTGTGGTTTTTTTTAGATCTTTATGGAAACACAGACTTTACCAATCTCTACCTGATCAAATCAAGCCCAAAGTCTCAGTATCAATCCATAATATTCCGTTCTGAAGTTACGTATCCATTGATGCAATATTTGTCTGATGCTGTAAGGTAAAAAAAATAAAATCCAGCAGAGGGCTAGTGAACTAGAATAAATAAAGTTAGATCATGAAAAAATCAATCTTAATATCAGAATGATTAGATCCCTGTCCACAATAAACTAAGGAAATTTCACATTCTGGATGTTGAATAGAACATTAACACACATATTTCCTTAATTGCAATGGCACTGGATTATTATCACTGAATTTTCCCATTCAGATCAAAGGATATTCTTTCATATTTCCTTCTTTTAGTAGAATCAAGGACCATGTTCTGCCTTTCTGGATTGTTTTAGAATCTCTCTCCTCCCATTTCAAAACAAGAGATTTACACTATTGTTGTAAGGTCCTACATAGGCACATCTGTTATTATTTCCTCACAGCTTTAATCAGATCTCCGTCAATTAGTATTAAAATATTCAACAGCAGCATTGACAGAATCAGGTTGATCATGAATGTTCTTATAAAAATTGTGGTGAGCTGTATCTGATTGCTCCTTGGGTTGGAGACTCACAAATCTCAGATCTATGAGAACAGGTACCCAAACAGTGAGAGAAAAAGAGAAAAAAAATCAGAAGAAAATTGTTGTTCCCTAACAATTGGTTTCTTATTTCTTCATAAAAATGTGTTTCCCCATGCCAAGAAAATTATGAAGATCTTCATATAGTCCCCATGTCTTTAATTCGACTTAAGGAGTTATTACCCTTTAATGGGACACTTAAAGACAGTATTCGTTTTTAGTAAAGAAATTATTTATTAATCCTTATTAAATTGGAATTCTCTAAATCGTATAATAAAAGCAAGAAAAGCAAACATTTAGAGTTATGGCATGGACTCATTTCATTAATAAAAAGAACTGAGGTTAAAGATTATGACTGATATGTAACATTTTATAAATAGGAGTGGTTACTGGCTTCAATGATTTCAGATGTATGTTATGGGATTCAAGAATATTCAGCTAAGGGCCGCTGGAGTCTCGGTTTTCCTGGTCCTCTTCATGTGCCTGCCAGTCCAACCTGGTCCCTCTCTGATGCACTTCAACTTCCCAGGGTCACGTGATGGGGTTGTGGTCAGCCTCCTCTCAGCAGGCAGGTCATGAATGGGGTGGTATTCAGCTGGCTGGTTGGAGCTTCTTCCTGTTCTTCTATCTTCTCTTTCTCTTGAACTGTCTGCTGGGCTCTCCTTCCACAGCCTCTGCTCCTTCGTAGTTTCCTCTGCTTGCCTCCTTTCACTCAAACTCTTCTCTTCTTCAGACTTGGCCCACAGAAGCCTCTATCCCTTTATTTCCTCCCTTTTTTCCTTGGTTGCACCTCCACTATCCCTGCTTCCTGCTCCTTTTCTTTTTTTCCTCTTTCGCCCAGCCAAGCCCCTCCTTTCCTCTCTTGTACTCCCCCTGCCCCCTCCCCTTCCTCCCAAACTCTTCTTTTATTCACTCCTCCCCCCCTGCTACATTTCAAAGAAAAATAAACAATGAAAACAGTGGTGTATTTTAATAACCTGCTTATTACATATAAGCATTTGGGTGTTCACACACTTTTTAAAATGTGAAAATGTCATCATATTCCCTGTTACAAGTTCAAGCAGCAATTAGACTGGAATTTCCATCACTAAGTGGTGATGTCATAAAGTGTGCTGTCAGGTGACCGTGTTGCTTAGCAGCTGTATTTCTGGCAGTCTCAGTTGCCGTTGTAATGTGAGGGCTGTAGATAATTGAGGAAGAGCCTCAGGTGAATGTGACTTCCAACTTCCAGTCATAAACACCTTTCATTCAATACTGTTGAAACTTTGAATGTTTGCTAAACAAATTGTTGTAACCTGAGGACTGCCTGTATATCACTCCAGTCTTCATCAGGTAGACCTTCTCTGTCTTGTATGTTAACTACTAGAATGACAATCCCCACCTATTAAAACTCTACAGGTTTTAGAAACCACTTGATTTAGGAACACTCTATTTGCCTTCAAGGACTGCAAGGAGATCAACTCAGTCAATCTTAAAGATAATCAACCCTGACTATTCTTTGGAACATCAGATACTGAAGCTAAAGCTCAAATAATCTGGCGACCAAAGGAAAAGAGAGGTCTCACTGGAAAAGACAGAGATGCTGGAAAGACTGAAAGCAAAAAGAGAAGGGGATAGTGGATGAGATAGTGAGATAGTCAGCAGCATAATGAACATAAGTTTGGGCAAACTAAGAGAAACAGTGGAGAACAGGGGGACCAGTTGTGCTATGGTCCATGGGGTTGTGAAGGATCAGACACAAACTAGAGACTGAACAAGATATTTGAGCTACTCTATCCGATGTAAAGCTTAAAACAAAAAGATTTCAGGGATTTTTTTAAAAAAAACCTACAAATTCATCAACAGTGAATTCATAAACCTGCTGAATTGAGATTGCCTCTGAATCTTCCTTTAAACCCAAATTATTAAATTAAGTCTTTTATTAAAATAGAGAAAACAAAGGATTTGTAGCTGTTTAAAAAGGCAGCAGTATAGAAGTGAGTTGGATTCATTGCCTTCATCCAGGGAGTTTCTTCAACTAAGCAACATAAACTACCAGCCTGGTGTTCTTTATGGCTTACTTCATGGTAGAGATGCATAAGGTCATACTGTACTGTATTTGAGAGAGTAAAGGCGTACTGGCTTAATAAGGAAATCTTTATAATAAAATCTGATCTGTAAAAATCCTGTAAGACATTCAGGATCTACTTTTATGCAGAAG
The DNA here is from genome assembly GCA_039707465.1 of Rhabdophis nuchalis. Taxonomy (NCBI): domain Eukaryota; kingdom Metazoa; phylum Chordata; class Lepidosauria; order Squamata; family Natricidae; genus Rhabdophis; species Rhabdophis nuchalis. The sequence continues at coordinate 34,651,834 of CM077651.1, read as the reverse complement.
AAAATCCCAGGAGGATTGTCTTGTTTCTTTCTAACTGTTTAAAAATTCTTTTAGGAATGGAAAAAATCAGATACCATCAATATATGGCTCTCCCTCAAACAAGACCTATGAGGTCGTTTACAGGTAACATTTTCATTTTAGAGGACGTCATTAAAGTAATTATTTTGTGGGCAACTAATCAATATGATTACACTGTCATAATTTTCTCTATCATATAATCCTGACTCATCACCCTATTCAACTTCTCTTCTATGGCACAGGAATATTGTTGGGACACATCTAATTGACCAGGTGTTTCTGTTTATATACAAAGCACAAGTCTGCAGTTAGAGCACCTACTGTATGTGAATCTGCTTTATTTTAGGAACATTATAACATTGTCCACCGAAATGGCAGGACTGCTTCATGTATCACATGCAAATTTTTCCAAATTCTTATCAGCATCATTTAAGTGATACTGAAAAAAGAATTCCTTTAATTCAAACATACATAGATATGTAAAAACAATTACAACAATAGCACTTCATAAAATTATATTTAGAGTTCTTTTAATTTTAATTCTAGATCAAAGGAAGAGTTACAAACCTTCTCTAGTTTCATGAATGAACTCTGGCCTGTGGTAGGAAGAGAAGTGCTTTCTGCCTTTGACCTGTCCCAGTTCCCATTCATTTGTGATCTGGGTGGTAAGTACAGCCAGCGCTTTGCCTTCTTCTTCACATGTTGGGCCAATGGGCTGGATGGGTTCTTAGGTTCTCTTACAAATCTTTTCATCTGCATTTGGAAAAGGAGACATCCTTAGGAGATCAAAAACTACTTTGGGATCTCTATAGTAGACTCTGGGGAATAGTCCTATTTTAAAGATGATTAAGTGCCACTCTGATACGGTATAACAATCAGTGGAGAGGTTGGCAGAGGTCTTTGAAAAGAGGAGGCAGTTCTGAAAAGAAAACAGTCATCTCGTCCTCCTCTTTTCCAGTGCTAAACAAAGATGGGAAGGAATTGAAATCAGAAAATAGCAGACTGATGAGTAAAGGATCCTTAAACTGGATTTGCCTGGGAACATTGGCAAAACATCAGGACTGAAGATGATGTGGGATTTGATGCCCTTTGAGATGATGTTAAGTTTTTGTCTGTTCAATCTGCATCAAATGCCAATGTTTTTGGACATTTTGAATATTCAGGAATTTTTTTTGGCTTGAAGGACCATATGAAAGTTGAGAATGAATTGAAGCAATCTTTGTCCTTTTTCCTTATTACTAATTGTTTTCCATGGTATGAAGCATAGCAAATTTGAAAGAAGTTGGTCTCATTTTTGAAATTATTAGATTACAACTAATCTGATGTGAGTTGTAGAGAAACAATAGGCTTCAGGTAAAAAAGATGGACAAGTACAAAATTTTGCTCTGAACTTAACTAAATTACATTTTGTGCTGTCTTTAAGGAAACACTGGTGGCTTAGCTAAGGAATTGATTTCACTCTACCCAAAATGTACTGTGACCATTTTTGAACTCCCTGAAGTAGTGGAAGCCTCCAAGAACCATTGTTCGCCTTCAGAAGAGACCCAGATCACTTTCCATGCAGGTAAAAGATGTGATGATCCATGTGGGTTGAACTCATGTCTCGCTAAGCACAGGAAGCCTTCATTGGCAGAATGGATTCTGTGGTTTTTAAAGAGATAACAGATTATTCTGTCGGAATAACATGGAAGACCTGGTGCTTTATGAGATTTTACTTATTTTTTGTAGGTGATTTTTTTAAAGATCCCATTCCTGAAGCAGACCTCTACATTTTGGCCAGGATTCTGCATAACTGGTCGGATGAGAAATGTTTGCAGCTGTTATCCAAAGTTTACCAGGCCTGCAAACCTGGTAGGTATTCTTTATTCATAGAAAGTTAAACCTGCTAAGGAACTGGCAAAGTTCATACTTGGCTTAAGTTTTGAACGCCCCTAAATCTAGTGTCATTTCAAATTCACCATCCAGTTTCCCTGGGCATTCAACTGGCATCTTAGAATAACTTATTTCAGTGCAAAACCAGAAAAATTCTGGTTCCAGTGTGATTCTTCCAGCTGTCTGTGCTCTATAACCCAAACATGGTTGTTAATTACAATTCCCTTAATCTATTATATAGCATAACAAGCACTTTATTCATCATCTTAAAAGTTCTATCAATCAATCAATCTTTATTGAGTAGCCCTTGGGCCATATCAAAGTGCAGAGCTCCAGAAACAAAACGTTACTGAAATTTAATACAGGCAATTTAAAATAGAATTGGAAAAAATACAATTTAAAATGAAAATGAAATAAAATACAATATAAAATGAAATCAGGATAGAATACAATGATTTAAGATACAGGTTAAATATGATTAAAATTATAATACAATGTCACCCTTTCATCTACCCCAATCAGTGTTAAAACTATTTTTTAAATTATATTTTTAAATCAAGCGATATTTTCTACAATCTACCATGCTCTGCTGCACCAACTTTGTCCTTATTTCCATCGACTTTACAGCAAATTTGGCAAACAATGTTGCAAGAAGCGCTCTTTAGACTTAGGGGTGCTGGTATAAAAGATCCTGCCCAACTGATGTTCCCTCAAATCTGAGTACAGGGGGCAATCAAAAATTACATAGGACATTGTTTCAACTTTCCCCGTCCCACATAAACAGACTCTTTAAAGTTCTATCTATGTCCATGTTTCATGCTTTTACGTAGTGACTTCCATCATTCATCATTACTCCCCATTGACTGACAGTATTCTCTTACATCTTTTCAGCTGATAAATAACTGGATACCATCTTTGGACAAAGTATTGGTTTCCATCTAGGGACCATGGCTAAGCCACACCTACAAACCCCAAGGTTAATTCCACCATGGCAATGCCGCCTCCGGCAACGTATGTACTCAGTAATGGTCCTCCTCGCCCTACGAGATTCCCCTCTGTCGCAGGTTTTGCCCTCAGCGTTAATGAGGGCCCACCTCGATGACAGAATTTTAAATCCTGAGAGGTGGCAAAAATGGAACATAAGAAGCTTTTTGGGAAATTATTTAATTTGGTTCTTAAGGGGTCCCAGGGAGTGGGGTGAGTTACATGGGAAAATAGATGTGGGTAAAGGAAGGTTGTAAGGTCCGATATTGGGGGGGGGGCTAGGGTCGAGTCAACAGGGGGCCTTCCAATCAGGATGGTGTGGGGGAGGGGGAGGCATGGCGGGAGCTGGGGATCATTGGGAGGGTGCTCCCGCTACTTACAAACGGTTGCGCGCTCTCATCCCCTGGGCTCTTCCTGCAATCCAGGAGATCAGGGATTTCAGAGCCGGGGCCCTAGGCTGATGCTATGCAATGCAAGGTCTGTGGCCAACAAAGCCCCCCTCATCTACGACTTAGTGTCTAAGTGGGACCCGGACCTGGTGGGTATTACCGAAACCTGGTTGGGCCGCGAGGGAGGAGTACCCGTCGTAGAAATGTGTCCACCAGGTTATCAGGCATTCCATCAGCCCGGGGGCAGGGGTGGGGGAGTGGCGGTTATTATTAAGGAAGGTCTCGATCCGAGGGAGACCTCTGTGCCGCAGACAACCGGTTGTGAGTCCCTCTGTGTGAAGTGGGGTCATGGGTGGCAGCTGGGTTTGCTGATTGTGTACCTGGCTCCTCTCTATGTCTCAGCAGCCCTGCCCGAGCTCCTCGATGTGATCACTGAGGTGGTGGTTGATACCCCCAGGCTTTTAGTCATGGGGGATTTCAACCTACCATCGGTAGGTGGGACATCTGAGGTGGCCCGGGAGTTCATGGCCTCTATGATGGCCATGGATCTGACCCAAGTAATTCATGGCCCCATGCACACCAGGGGACACACTCTGGACCTTGTTTTTGCCTCCGGCCAGTGGACGAGTGATCTAGGATTAGGGGAATTAGTCATTGAACCCCTGTCATGGTCAGATCACTCTCTCCTCCGGCTTGACTTTCCAACTGCTGCACCCCACCGCGGGGAGGCAGAGCCAGAAGTGCCAATATGGTTCCGCCCCAGGCGCCTGATGGATCCCAAAAGGTTCCAGATGGAGTTTGGGCCAATACCTTAATCCCTGACCCACGATCCGACTGAGGACCTAGTGGCCGCCTGACCAGGTCGTCCCTTTGCGGCCTCTCACTTGGCATCAATCTACCTTAACTCCTTAGTTCTCTGAGGAGCTGAGGAGGATGAAATGCCAGAAGAGATGCCTAGAGAGCATCTGGAGGTCCACCCGCGCCGAATCTGACTGAACACGGGTAAAGTCGCATTTACGGACCTACCTAGTGGCGATAAAAGCAGCGAAGCGAGACCATCTCGCCACCCTCATCCCATCTGCAGATAACCACCCTGCCGCCCTGTTTAGGGTGAGCCGCGCCCTCCTTCACCAGAGGCTGCGGGAGGCTCCCTTGCAGGGTCGTGCAGAGGAATTTGGATCTTATCTGCAGGATAAAATCGTTCAGATCCGGAGCGAGTTGGCCTCCAATTGGACTAGTCTGGACGGGGTGACAGAGACCACTGTTTGGAATGAGTTTGACCCCGTGACCCCCAATGGCATGGACAGGATACTGGGGCAGTTGAGGGCCACCACATGTTTATTGGACCCATGTCCCTCCTGGCTTGTACTGGCCTCCCAGGAGGTTACACGAGGCTGGCTCCAGGGGGTTGTAAATGCTTCTTTGAGCGAGGGGTTCTTGCCGGCAGTCTTGAAAGAGGCGGTGGTGAGGCCCCTCCTCAAGAAGCCCTCCCTGGACCCAGCTCTATTATCCAACTATTGTCCAGTCTCCAACCTTCCCTTTTTGGCAAAGGTTGTTGAGAGTGTGGCGGCACGACAATTCCCCCAGTACCTGGAGGAAACTGCCTATCTAAACTCGCGCCAGTCCGGTTTCCGGCCCGGACACAGCACGGAGACGGCATTGGTCGCATTGGTAGATGATCTCTGGAGGGCTCGGGATAGGGGTTGCTCCTCTATCCTGGTTCTGTTGGATCTCTCAGCGGCTTTCGATACCATCGATCATGGTATCCTATTGCACCGGCTGGAGGGGTTAGGGTTGGGGGGAACCGTAATTTGGTGGTTCTCCTCCTACCTCTCCGACCGGTCGCAATTTGTGTTGATAGGGGGGCAGAGGTCGACTTCGAGGCCCCTCACTTGTGGGGTGCCGCAGGGGTCGGTCCTCTCGCCTCTCCTGTTTAACATCTACATGAAGCCACTGGGTGAGATCATCCGTGGTTTTGGGATAGAATTCCATCTGTACGCGGATGACACCCAGTTGTACATCTCTACCTCTAACCACCCCAATGATGCTGTTGAAATGATGTCCCGGTGTCTGGAGGCCGTGCGAGTCTGGGTGGGGAGAAACGGGCTACGACTCAACCCGTCCAAGACCAAGTGGCTATGGCTTCTGGCGCCATGACATAGCCAGTTAGTTCCATCCCTGGCTATCGGGGTGAGTCATTAGCCCCCGCAGAAAGGGTTCGCAACTTGGGCGTCCTCCTGGACTCTCGGCTGTCCTTGGATGACCATGTGACGGCCGTAGCCAGGGGGGCCTTTTATCAGGTTTACCTGATACGCCAGTTGCGCCCCTTTCTAGATTATGACGCCCTGTGCACAGTCACACAAGCTCTTGTCATTTCCCACCTAGACTACTGCAATACTCTCTACATGGGGCTTCCCTTGAGGTTCACCCGGAGACTCCAGTTAGTGCAGAATGCGGCCTCGCAGGGGATCTTGGGAGCACCAAGACACTCCCACATAACACCTCTCCTGCGCAAGCTGCACTGGCTGCCTGTGGCCTTCCGGGTGTGCTTCAAGGTTTTGGTGACCATCTTCAAAGTGCTCCATGGCAAGGGTCCTGGTTATTTGCAGAACCACCTCCTGCCACATACCTCCATCCAACCTGTCCGCTCCCAAGGGGAGGGCCTCCTCAGGGTGCCGTCCGCTGGACAATGCTGGCAGCTCCCAGGGGAAGGGCCTTCTCTGTGGCGGGCCCAGCCCTCTGGAACGACCTGCCCCCTGACCATCGTACCATCACGGACTTTCGCCTCTTCCGGCGAACATTAAAGACTTACTTTTTTAATGGAGCCGGCCTGGCATAGTGTGTTTTTACTATCATTTTAATAGGGTTTCTTATTATTTTAACACAGGTTAAATTTATTTAATTTAATTTTAAATTTATCTATTGACTGTATATGTATTTTATCCTTTATTATTCCTGTGCACCGCCCTGAGGCCCTACGGGAGAGAGGGTGGTATACAAATCAAATTAATAATAATAATAATAATAATAATAATAATAATAATAATAATAATAATAATAATAATAATAATAATAATAATAATAATAATAATAATAATAATAATAATAATATATTTTAACCTATGCTTAGTTGTCCTTCTATTGTCATATTCAGGCAATTCGTAACTCAATTTAATTATCATGTATAAAAGTGAAAGTGATAGACTTAACAACTGGGACAATAAAAGGGAAAAACTCACTTAAGCTTGCTTAGCAACAGAAATTTTGGGCTCAGTTGTGGTCATAATTTAAGGACTATCTGCAAGGAATAGAAAACAGAAATGGCAAGAAAAAATATTACATGGCCAGTACACTAAAATAAAAATAATATTCAGCAGGACAGGCCAATGGCTAAGACAAGGAAATTTTAATAAAGAGACAAATTCTGACTGCTCAAGACCTAACCCATAAGAACAGATGCATTCAAAGCCAGAATTCAGAATTCTGTGATTTGAGCAGCAACAATAGACAGCAGTTGCCACCATTGCAAAAAAGGTGAAGAAACAGTGGACCACCTAGTTGGCTGATGCAAGACTATCACACGGACTGACTACAAATAAAAGCATGATAAAGTAACAACAATGGTGCACTGGAATATGTGCAAAAAATACCATTTGCTGCAAGCAAGAACTGACCACAAAATCAACAAATAGAAAATGAAGAAGCTACAGTTCACTGGGACTTTAGAATTCAAACAGAAAGTCAGCTGCTACATACCACCCCTGACTTAGCAACTGTTGATAAGAAGGATAAAAAAAAGTATGCATAGTGGATGTTGCAAAACCTGGGGGTAACAAAGTAGAACAGAAAGGCTTAGAAAAGAACACAAAATACAAAGACCTGCAATTAGAAGTAGAATGAATGTGGCAGATGAAAGCAAAGATGGTACCAATATTAATAGGCACCTGGGGTACAATCTCAAAACATCTGAAGCACCACTTGAACACCATCAGCACTGACAAAATCACCATCAGTCAATTCCAAAAGGAAACTTTACTTGGAAGCAGCTTACATCTTGCAATGAAACCATCAATGCAGGTCCATATACTGTAGTTCTGGAATTTTAACTGGACATAAACTGACAATTTGGACTAAAAACAATAAAATTGATGAGTATTTACTGTCTTACAATCCCATAATAATATTGATAATTATGCCTGCCCACAGGAAGGGAAGCAGAAGTTTACCTTAAGTCAAACAAATTGTCAAAGAAATAGATGCGTTGGCTGATTTTATATATAAGACAGCCAATAACAAGCTTTGATGCAACTTATAGATTGAACCTTTATAACTGGAAACAAAGCATGAATGTTGTTAGATTATATTATAATATAATATAGGAGAGGAGTGATTGCCCAGTGGTTAAAAATGCTGAGCATGTTACATGGAAAATGTAAGTAGATAATGTAAGTAGATAATTATGTACCACTTCAGTGGGAATGTAACTGCATTCTATGAAGTTCAGCATACAGTCATGCTGGCCATATCACCATGGACGTGTCTTCGGACAATGCTGGCTTCTTTGGCTAATAAACAGAGATTATAACCACCTCTAGAGTTAGACACAACTGGACAGGGGAAACCTTTACCTTTGTAATGTAATGTAAAGATATTTAAATATTTAATGGTATTTAAAATATCTGCAAATTGACAAACTATCCAAGAACAACAACAAATTGATCTGTATTGTCTATTGGCAGAATATATGTAACATATTTGAAAGAAGGATTCAGAACATACAATTTGGGTATTTTCAAAATAGTATGAAATGTTTATTGGGCTGCTGAAATAAGTACTATAGCAGCATTTTTTCATCTCTAAATATATATTTTAAAATTTATTTTGAAACAGGTGGTGGTGTCTTAATAGTGGAAATGCTTCTTGATGAAGACAGAAGAGGGCCTTTAGCAGCCCACTTCTTCTCCTTGTCAATGTTGCTCTTCACTGAAGGGAGAGAATGGACAGCATCCGAGTTTAATGAGCTCCTCCGCAAAGCTGGTTTCGAAGAAATTGAGTTAAAAAAAGGAAACCTCTTTCATACTATTCTAGGAAGAAAATAATGTGGTCCCTGATTCCTTCCTGTTAAATGTTTAAGAGGAAATTGCAGAATCAAAGTCTTGATTTGTTAATTACAAATATATTCTATTCTTTTTCCATGTCCACAGATTTCTTATCACAAAATGATTTCACCGTAACTAGGGATCCTTGATCATGGCTGCAAAAATCCTGAGATCCAATTCTGGGCAATAAAGAGATAGATAGACCTCTTATCATATGGCAAAAATTAATCTCCTTATAGATATTTAGTGCTTCCAATTCCTACATACAAAGGCAATCTTCTTATACACCTTAAACAAACAACAGAGTACAAGAGGAAATCTGAAGGATCCAGATCAGGCCTCTAACCCACGCATATCACTTTGCTAATTCAATATTGACAGCTCCTCTAAAAACCAATTAAGCACGAGAAATTCTGCAACACACAGGATGCAATAGCTGTTCAACCACCATTCTTGATGGTTGGTATTTGTTTCTGCTGACAGGCTGCATTTGGTTTTCACCAAATGTGGCATTATGCATTATTGACTGACATCTCCCTTTTGGTCTCATCTGTCCAAAGGAAAATGGCCCAGGAGTCTTGTGATTTGAGCAGCAACAATTGCTTCTCTAAGAGCATTGCTGATAGATCTTTATGGCATTCTGTTAACACATACAATACTTCAATGCTGGAAACCAGCAAAGTCCCAAATTTTGGCTTTGACAGAGGTAGTCACACTTGCTGACGATCAATTAATGAAGGCCATTTGATTAGCAGCGTCTGGCTGCAACTTAGCTTCTTCATTCCTATGAAAGCAGTAAGGGTATACTTAATTTTCCATGCATGACTTCTCCATTTCTCCCTTCTTTTTGCAAAATAAATTATGACACAGTGCAATATGTCATGTGTTGTTGTTCATCGAAGGTTGTATTTACCTACTTTTAAGAACTGCTAAGGGCCAGGTGATTTTTACTACGTTATGATACGTAAAACCATAGACCTCAAAGACAGTGTGCTTTCTTTTTCATGTGACTTCCTTCAGTAGAAGTAATAAACAAATTAGCAACAAATAGAGAGATCCATAATTATCTGAGTATTTCTTTTTTTAATAATTTGTATTAAAATTTTTAAACAAGAAGATAAAAGCTAGCACAAATTACTACAAGGTAAGGAAGAAAATATGGAAAGATGGAAGGTAGTGGAAGCAGCAGGAGGCTCCCCCACCTTCCCGGATGCTTCTGCATTTAAAAATAAATTGAAACTCACCACTAATATTAATCTTGTTTCTATTTCTGTTATCCTATCTAATCATCAAAAGCTACAAGTTCATTGTTTTCATGCAAAATGTTGGTAAGGGACTTCCAGTCAGCAATAAATGTAGATAATGTCTTTTGTCTATTCAAAGAAGTTGATTCATCCGTTGCAGCAAAATCTATCAAGTTCACCAACTTTTGCTCCATCGTGGGTAGTGTTGAATCTTTCCATCTCGACATCGAGTAAACTCATTGCTGTGATAATAAATTGAAATAATATTTCATGGTTTTTAATTATCTGAATACGTCCAATGCAAAATCCATATCAAAGCAAGTAACTTTATTAAGCCAAGTCCAAAATGCTTCTGCTAGTTTACTGCCTCAATTGTTTGCATTCCCCACTATTTGTCTTCGTATTTAATACAACTGGTACATCAATCTTTTCTTTTTTGGGCCCATCCTCTTCTTCCCCATCCTCACTTTCCTCTCAGCCCATAAACAAGATACATGGTTTCTAAAGAAAAGAGAAAAATGAATTATTTTCCTGATTCTCAAGCGGCTTTGTAACATTGCATGCAAAGCTACCTCCTCTCCGTTGGGTAGCACTGCTGAGCTGCATTTGAATTTAAAACTCTCATGTTTTAAGTAACCATCAGGATTTAAGTACAGTACAGGTGGGCCTCAATTTACAGCCACAATTGAGCACAGAAATTATGTTGCTGAGACACATTTGTGGAGTTTTGTCCCATTTTATGAACTTTCTTGCTACCATTGTTAAGTGAATCACAGAGGTGATGTCTGCATAGCTTAAGGTTCCGAGTTGAAAAGCGCTGCTCTAGGGGGCTCAAGCAACCAGAGTCTGTGTGAAACTTTGTCGGGATGCAAATATTGGCCAGCATGATTTTCATTACAGGATATGGAATTGCCCATTTGAAAAGTTGAATCCATTCTCTGGTGTTTTGCTGCCATCAAGCGGTCATCCAAATGTCTGCTGCCCAGATCTAGGAATGGAAACAATGGGTTGTGAAGATAAATATGTATTGTTAGTGTATCATAAAACATTCTGGACAAAAATAATTCTGTTGAATTCCCTGATTTGTAAAGTAAAGTTTCATTGCCCAAATGTGAACAGTGTATATTTAGATGAAATCTCAAATAGGAAGAAGCTGAGTTAAATGGTATCTACTCATCACCATGATTGTTATTCCTGATATTTCAATAGTGATAGGGTTGATGTTGTATTGTTGGGTACAATTAATATAATCTTGAATTATTTATGTCATGATTGAAATACATTATGGATCCATGAATATTTTGTACCCTGGAATCTTCTCTCAGGCTTTAATCTGTTTCTTTTCATTGCCATCCAAAATATTTCAAAATATTCCTGGACTGATCTATTATATTTGGAAAACATCTTGAAGTAATCAGACAGAAACTGAAAATCAAGAACAGTTTGATTAGGAAAATTACGGAAAAGAGCTGGGGAGCACAATTTTTCAAAATTAACCAATTTCGTTGTATTTATTTTGTACAATGACAATAAAGACTATTCTATACACATTGCAGATAGTGGCACAATCATTAATATACTTTGTTTCCAAATACTGTGAAACTATATGGGAAAGAAATGGGGAGATGCCATAGAACAAACAAACAAACAAACAAACAAATAAATCACCTTGGCAGTTACAAATGAATCCTGGTACCAAAACAATGTTAGCATGTTTTCAGTTTCACTTGGTGAACTCACTATTCTTGCGTTTTCTCGGACCTCAAGAGAACACTTTTTCAGACAAAGGTGCCCTTAATGACAGAAGGAACAATGGCAGAAAGCTAAGAGAAAAAAGGTCAGATTTAGAAGGTTTTGTAAAGTCCCTCAGCAAATGGTCCTGAGTAAGTTTACCTGCCATGGCGTTAGAAAACTGGCGCCGTTATTCAATAACAGGAAACTGAATGGAACAATTTATGTGGTTATGTGGGCTTTTGTTGGCACACCTTAAGAAAGATCGGAAAGAGCTATAAAGGGGCAAGATGAGGGGTCTTCACACTCATTATAAATGATAGTACTGGAATAAAGGAGAACTGAACTTATGGAGAACAACAAACAAAGCAACGTTGTCATTTCAAAATGTTGCAGGAATATTTGAAAAACTCATGAGGATTTTCAAACTACACAACATAAGTCCCTACTTTAAACCCAGGGATGCATTAAGGTCTATCCAACTGATAAAACACTCAGATACAAACTGAGCAATGTGGTATATTTAATGCTAATCAGTGAAACATGCAGATCTATAAGTTTGGGGAACCAAAACAAACATTTCACAAATAGTTATATATATATATAACTATATATATGTAATTGTTTCACAACAACCTGTTATTATTAGGCCCCAATTCAGGGAGGAGACACACTGTTTCCTTTACTGCCCATCGGCTCATCGCTAGAGACCATCCAAACAGCAAGCCAAGAATTACGTTGTATAATATTTTAGATATGTGTGTTAGTTTTATGAGCTGATCAATAAATTAAATTAGAAGAGACCAGGATAGATCTATTTCGAGCTTATTAGCTCTCATCAGCTGGCCATACCCCTTACTGGGATTCAACATAGCCCCGGTTCGAATCACAGTAAGGGGTATAGCCAGCTGATGAGAGCTAATAAGCTCGAAATAGATCTATCCTGGTCTCTTCTAATTTAATTTATTGATCAGCTCATAAAACTAACACAACTATATATATATATCTACCAGGTGTGGTAAAATTACCATTTGTGTTACGGAGATTTTCAACATAAATTTGTGGTACCCTTATACATTCTGAACAATTTCTCTGGTGTTACGTATCAATGATGCTTTACCTTGTAGAAATAATTCACTGAAGTCTAGCAAAGCAAGTTTGTTCACATTCTTAACTTAAATCTCCTTGTCTCATCAATTAGCATGTGTCTTTGGAAATTTTGAAGAGAGACACAGATTATATGTTCAGGTGTTTGAAGAATTGCATAACCCCTCTGCTATCTGTCTGTAGACATACTTAGTCATCCAGGTCATGGTGGTCCCGGAGGTGCTTTTTTTAAGGAGACAACTGGACTTCCTTGGTTTTTCTTTGAAGATGTTTTGCTTCTCATCCAAGACGCGTCTTCAGCTCTGACAGAATAGTGGCTGCCTGCAAGGAATATAAAACCTTCCATTCTCCACTATCCTGTCAGAGATGAAGACGCTTCTTGGATGAGAACTAAAACATCTTCAAAGAAAAAACACGAAAGTGCCTCCCCCAAAAAGCACCTTTGGGATACTCTGCTCTCTGTAAATTAGTTTGGAATGAATGCTTTCTTGCAATTAATGGCACACTTTTAGTAGTCTTTGTTCTTTCTTTCTTTGTGTCTATATTCAGCCCACCACTCATGTTCGGCCAATATATATACATACAAAGTCCCACTGCCAGGCCTGGATTTGTTAGCACTGCATTCCATGGATGAGCTGAAGTCCAGCTGGAGAAAAGCAAAAGGCCAATTAAGACAGTCCAGCCAAGCAGCGATGCCAAAATACAGTTAGGAGGAAGTGAAGCAAAAATTGAGAGTAGTAATAGACATGGTAGCTGTTATATCCTCGACCTGCGACCGGTCTCGAGTTACGACCGGCTGCAGGTCTTCCAGGCTGCCTCCGAGAAGCCATGGAGACAGGCTGTAGCAAGTAGGCTAACCGACAGACGCGCCTGATTGGCTGAGGCGCGCCTGGCGGGAAGCCGGCTCTTGCCGCAGCCTGATTGGTTCCCCCGTTTGACAGCTCCAATATAAAGAGCTGTCAAAGCGCGGGAGCCCTTGTCTACCGTCTATTTTCTGTACTTGTTCTTGCTGTTTGTTTTAATCTGCCTAAAATAAAAGGCTGTTGTTTTTGAGCAAACCTGGCTGGACTCCCTCTATTCTCAACCCTTCTGAGAATCTAACACTGGCGACGAGGGCTGGGGCCAGGCAGAGCTCTATTTGCTAAGGGGAAGAATTTTCCTCACGAAAAATTTTCCGTTGTTTCTTTTGCGGTACGATCACCATGGGTTCCGTCCCTCCCTTCGCTCCATTCGACTCATCGAAGGAGACCTGGGTTTCATTTATGGCACGGTTTGAGTGCTTCGTTATGGCGAACGACTACGGGGCGCTGCCCCCGGCGAGAAAATTAGGACATTTCTTAGGCTGCGGCGGCACGGAGCTGTTCGCGACTGCCCGCACCGTGGCCGCGCCGACAGAAGTGTATGAGATGCCTTGGGACACATTGATCGAGCGGCTCCGGGCACACTACGCCCCGGTGCCGTCACGGATGACCCACCGCTTTGCCTTCAGGAAGTGCCTCCAGAAGCCTGACCAGTCGGTGGCCGAATTCCTCAAGGCGCTCCGCATGGCCGCCATTCCGTGCGCCTTCGCCTCAGAGTTCCTAGGCGAATCGCTGCTGGAGCAGTTCATCTGGGGCCTCAGGGAAATCCGCCTCAGAAGGCGCCTGCTGGCCCGTGCTGAACTGACCCTGGAGCAGGCGGTGGACGAGGTTCGGGCATTCGAGATGTCCGAGTCCTCGGTCTTGGACAGAGACTTGGACCGCCAGCCATCCGCACGCGCGTGCCTAGTGGAGGAATCCGACGGACCGGACGAGGACGACCAGGTCGCCTACGTGCGGTCTGCCGGCCACAGGCCGCCCCAGCCGGCTTCCAATAGATGCTGGAGCTGCCGGGGAATGCACCCCCGGGCCGATTGCCCGTTCCGGGCCGCCACCTGTCGCCGCTGCGGCCGAAAGGGACACTTGGCCGCTGCCTGCCGCGCCGCTGCGCCCGCCGACCCACTACCCTCCCCCGAGCCCCAACGCCGCTCCGGAGAAGATCGTAGGGGGCAAGCGGCCAACCCACCCGCCCAACGCCGCCAGGGCAGACGCCAGCAGCCGCAGCCGTCCGGCTGCTTTGCCTTGACTGACGACAACTCCCTGCTGGAAGCCTTGCCCGACTGTACGCGGCTCAGGACAGTTGTGAAACTGGAGGGGGTGGGGGTCCGCATGGAGGTGGACTCTGGCTCTTCTAGGTCCATCATATCCCGGGCACAGTTGGCCACGCTACGCCCCGGCCTCTCCTTAGACAATTTGTCCCCCACACTCACTGTCTTGCGGGACTATCAGGGGTCTGCCATTCCCACCCTGGGCCAAATTTCCCTGCGGGTGGAGTATGGAGCTTTTAAGGGGCCCTTGCCTATCCTGGTGGTTTCCGATCCCCTAGCGGCCATCATCGGCCTGGATTGGTTTCCCGCCCTTGGCCTGTCAGTGCACGGGGTGCCTCCGAGAAGCCATGGAGACAGGCTGTAGCAAGTAGGCTAACCGACAGACGCGCCTGATTGGCTGAGGCGCGCCTGGCGGGAAGCCGGCTCTTGCCGCAGCCTGATTGGTTCCCCCATTTGACAGCTCCAATATAAAGAGCTGTCAAAGCGCGGGAGCCCCTGTCTACCGTCTATTTTCTGTACTTGTTCTTGCTGTTTGTTTTAATCTGCCTAAAATAAAAGGCTGTTGTTTTTGAGCAAACCTGGCTGGACTCCCTCTATTCTCAACCCTTCTGAGAATCTAACAGTAGCAAGGATAAATGTAAGTAGCCATAGTCTTCCCCATTCCAGGAGTCACAGCCCAGGAAGCTAACATCAACCCATCTCTAGAAACCTCAGGTGGGTGGCAGGACACTACACTCAAAGGGAAGAGGCAGCAAGTAGGGAATGAGAGTCATAAAGAAACAATATTTTCCTCATAGAGCAAAGGGACATGAACCAAGTTTTAAAAAACCAGCCCAAATACAGCTCCTGATAATACAGCTAATTAGTTAAAAAAACGAAAAGAAAACCAGCCAATAAACTTTAAATAACATATACTATTGTTGTGCTAGGATTCTTTTTGTATTGAAAGCAAATGTTTTTTCCAACATGATCTTTTTATTACTTGAGGCCACCAGCCATCCTGACATCTACAATGAGGAAGTGGTGGGATCAGAACTGGCTTGGCAGGTCGATTAAGCAACTCCTGTACACCTATGCCGTGCTGTGCTGATATATATACCCTTTCCCTTCCTTCTTTTGCCTAAAACTGAAGCTTCTGAGCATTTCATGAAACTATTCCTTGAAAGCCTGACTCAGAATCTGCTCAGCTTTTGTGTGGGTAAGACTTCAGCCATTAAACTCAGCACTTTCTGTTTGGGAAGCATGGACTGTAGTATCTGTAAGAGGCTACTAATCTCAGATTTTTCTATCCAGTTTTTTACGTCTTCTCCTTTATTTGGAATTACACCAGCTTTGCCAAGGTCTTTAGAGAAATCTATAGTATCAACAAATTAAACTGTGTAATAGTCAAGAAAAAGAAGATTGAAAAAAGCAGATGGCAAATAAGACTATTTTCTTTAGCTAACTTGATTTCTAGAATTTGCCCATCCTGTAGCTCAATTAATATTTAATCTGAAAAATAAGTCTTCTTAAAATGCCCAGTAGTGAATCTTTTCATATTTTCTATAGTATATGCATATAATAATTATTTTCAATAATAGCATTTTAAGTTTATTTGAATAAATTAAGTATTGAGTTCCACATCTTTTAAATCCTTTTTTTCAAGCTTAACTTTCTATTTTTAAACATTTGTTCTGAAACTAGATGCTTAGTTCCATGCCCTTCTCAACCCCAATGCCCATCTTTCCATATTCAAATAACTCTCTAAACATTAGCATTTTCTAATTCTTTGAAATTTTCTTTGCATATCTTTCTTAAAGAGGCATATTTTTTACTATTGTCAGAAGAGTAATTTGGGGTTCCAGGTCAAGTCAGGATTGTGGAAGAGTAAATAAAAATGAGATCCAGACATCTGTGAGGAAAAGAGAAATATTCATTCCCAAAAAGCAAAGATTTGCTTTGAGAACAGCAGCTAACAAGTGGGATACAGCAACATACTTTTATAGGGGAGCTTATCCTGGTGTGGAAGTGCCTATGTGCTGATTCTAGGGTGACACTTGAGGGACGTGAATGCATGTAGGTAAGTCATCTATGATGTTTATTCTTGAGAACATGCAGTTCTGCTTCAAGACCTAATTTAATTAACTCTGTGTTTACAGTCTTTATCTTTGATATGTGGCTTAGGTCTAAGCAACTTATTTGGAAGTTTTGGGAAGTTGAGTAAAAGATTTTTTTCTCATCAAATATTTTTATTTGATTAACTTGGTTTCACCTTACTGTCAATTATCTAGTGAATTGACTGATTCTCAGTCTATTCTTGTTTCTATTAATGCTTTTTAAGAGAAGATGAAAACAGTACAAAGAATAAAATATATTTTAATATGAAACTTCTGACACTATATATTTCCATATTCTAAAATGTGTTGCACTTAGCTGTAGACATATAATTAGTCCTCACTTCTACATATTTGTCTGAAACAAAAGGCCAGTTCTTCTCTTTCTTCCTTTTCCCTTTCCTCGTCATTTCCCATTTTCTCATAGTTTAAAGGAAAATTATCTGAAAAAGTTTTGAAACTATTTTTTCAAGTCAGATATGGAGAATCAAGGGACAGAAGGGAGGAATGAGGGGTGGGTACCCTACCTCCAGGGTCCTCAAGAGAAATAAAGTCTGGGAGATATGGAGTTTATCGATGGAGGGCATTAAAGATGAGGAGCAGAAATTTAACTTGAACATATATGAAGGAAGGCTTAAGATGCTTGGCTGGAAATGAAGCTGACTTAACAAATCCCTTTCTGGATTTCCCTTTCTTTTACTGTGCTTGCTTTGTTTGTGTGGATGGCCTCATATTCTCTCTGGATTGTGTTTATTGCTTGCCATTTGGATTGAAAATTTTCATTTTGGAAAGGCTGCTCCATACTGCAAATTTATTATTTTTAGAGCTATGTCATATTTTTCTTTAGGTGTGCAACCAGATCTGCATGCAAGCACACAAGTTCCATATTTATTCCTATTCCTTGTTTCCTGGTTTTCAGGTCACTCCATTTGAGCACCTGTCCTCTAATGCCAGGGCAGTTAAATTTCCGCTCCTTCCGCTTAAAATTAAAGACTCACTTTTTTCGTCTGGCCGGCCTTGGGTAGTCTCTTTTTAGGTTAGGGTTTTTTAGGGGTAATTTTTAGTTTATAGGTTTTAGCGCAGGATTTATTTAATTTATTTTTAATTCTGTATTTTGTACTTGTCTGTGTTTATTTGTATTTTTAATTGCCTGTGCCCCGCCTCGAGTCCCCTCGGGGAGAGAGAGCGGGATATAAATTAAATTATTATTATTATTATTATTATTATTATTATTATTTATTCAGGAGCCTTTGCTGAAGGACTCTTGAAAACCTTCTAAGTGTGGCGTGGTTCTCTCTTTAGTAATGCTTTCCATACTTTATCCTGGGACATCTTATGTACATCTATATTTTTCCATTTTTACACTCAGGAATACCAAATATTTTGGGTGAAGGAAGGTCCTTTTCGTCAACGAGAGAAGCCAAGAACAATGAGTTCCCTAGAAGAAATTGAAAATATTCAAACATTGTTTAGCTACCAGCATTCCTTTGTAACTTTCAAGGTAAGGTGGATTAATACTTCCAAATATGAACTCTTAATTTTGAAAATACAAAAGATCTTCAATTTCTCAGCTTCTTAATCATTTAAAAACAATAGAATCACCAATGTTTATATTGTAATGAAAGAGTCAGCTATTAAATGGCTGCATGATTCTTTCATGTCTGTTCCCCTTGCTTCTCCATCCAGGATGCTGACCTTTTGACTACCTTCCCTTCCAGGGATTAAACACATTGCCAGCCATGGTCCCAGTAGCCTTCAAGGCCAAAAGGTTCCTTCTATGAAATGGGGCCCAAGATAAATAAATCTGCTTGCTCAGTTTGTGCAGATTATCTGCTATTTCTCTCCCTCCCTCTTCCTCTATTTCTTTCTCTCTTTCTTCCTCTCTCTCTCTCTCATTCTCTCTCTCATTCTCTCTCTCTCTCTCTCTCTCACACACACACACACATATTTTCTCTCTCTATCTCTGTGTGTATAGATTTTGTCTGAAACTCCACTAATAAATTGAACAAACCCCAGGATGAAGAAGAAAAGAATATTAGTTATTTAATATAATTTACGTTATTTAATAGTTTATTAGTTGTTACTACACCCACAGTCAGAGGGGATGTGGCTGCACAATCAAATGATTATCTACATATGCCCTTTCTCCTCCTGCTTCCAGAGTTGGTAGGGCGGATTAAACATGTGCAGCCCCATTTGATTCCTTCTTTGGTAAACCACACAAATAGATTCTGGGATTGTTGGATGTGAACTGAGAGGAAAGCCAGGGCTTTTGTTCTTGCTCTCTCTTTCTTTCTAGATCATTTCAACTGCCTGTGAGCTGGGTGTCTTTGAGCTGCTGAGAGAGTCGAAGGAACAGCTGTCTTCCACTACTATTGCGGAACGCTTGAGCACCAGCCCATTTGGGATGCAGAGGCTGTTGGAGGCCTGTGTGGGGTTAAAGCTCCTGACATTGGAGTGGAAAGATGGCAAAGGTAATCATGTGAGAAGCAGGAGAAAACTGGAATGGCCAACAATTATTCCATAATAGTAAACCTAACCAACTTTGCCTCCAAACCATGAGCATTACTGTTGGCCTGAACTGATTTTCAAAATGAAAGTATATCCAAATCCTGAATCAGATGAGATTTGGGGGGGGGGGGGGGGGGGAAACCAGCCATTGCACTTGGTCAAATGACAGATCTTTGCAGATTGTGTGGCAAGGTTTTTCAGAAGAAGTTTACCATTGCCTCCTTCCTAGAACTGACAGAAAATGACCAGCCCAAAGAGCTGGCTTTGTGTCTAATGTTTTAGTTTTATTCGTTTTAGTTTTCTTCGTATTTATATGCTGCCCTATCTCCCTTGCGGGACTCAGGGCGGTGAACAGGCACTGCTAAAACAACAACAAACAACAAATACCAAAAAACATCTTAAAAATGAATTAAACTAAACGCCTGTACTAAAATCATAATAAAAACCCCTATTTAAAAGCCAAATTTAAAAACTACGCCAGGCCGGCCACACAAAATAAATGTGTTTTTAATGCCCAGTGAAAGAGGCGCAGGTCCGTGGTTGTACATAGGATGGGGGGTAGGTCATTCCAGAAGGCGGGGGCTGCCACAGAGAAGGCTCTCCCCCTGGGAGTCGCCAGCCAGCATTGCCTGGCCGACGGTACCCTGAGGAGGAACTCTCTGTGGGAGCGAACAGGTCGAAGGAAGGTATATGGTAGGAGGCGGTCCTGCAAATAACCAGGTCCCATGCCATGGAGTGCTTTAAAGGTGGTTACTAACACCTTGAAGCACACCTGGAAAGCCACAGGCAGCCAGTGTAGCTCGCGCAGGAGAGGTGTTACATGGGAACATCTTGAGGCCCCCAAGATTCCTCACGCGGCCGCATTCTGAACTAGCTGGAGCCTCTGGGTGCACCTCAAGGGGAGCCCCATGTAGAGATAATGTGGGACAGGAACTTATCCTCCCCAAGAAATTTAGCATCATACCTTAACCACTACATCAAACTGACTCTCACATTATTATACGCTTGAGATAAATACAGCATAATTTGTTTTTAAAGAAGTAGACTGAGACACTATAGTGAATTGAAAGATAGTTACATGCAATGATACTGGTATTTTTTGTGTGTGGTTTTTTTTTTTAGATCTTTATGGAAACACAGACTTTACCAATCTCTACCTGATTAAATCAAGCCCAAAGTCTCAGTATCAATCCACAATATTCCGTTCTGAAGTTATGTATCCAGCAATGCAATATTTGTCTGATGCTGTAAGGTAAAAAAAAAAATTCCAGCAGGGCCTAGTGAACCAGAATAAATAAAGTTAGAGCATGAAAAATCAATCCTAATAACAGAATGATTAGATCCCTGTGCACAATAAACTAATGAAATTTCACATTCTGGATGTTGAATAGAACAATAACACACATACTGTATTTCCTTAATTGCAATGGCACTGGATTATTATCACTGAATTTTCCCATTCAGATCAAAGGATATTCTTTCATATTTTCCTTCTTTTAGAAGAATCAAGGACCATGTTCTGCCTTTCTGGATTGTTTTAGAGTCTCTCTCCTCCCATTTCAAAAGATGAGATTTACACTATTATTGTAAGGTCCTACATAGGCACATCTGTTATTATTTCCTCACAGCTTTAATCAGATCTCAGTCAATTAGTATTAAAATATTCAACAGCAGCATTGACAGAATCAGGTTGATCCTGAATGTTCTTATAAAAATTGTGGTGAGCTGTATCTGATTGCTCCTTGGGTTGGAGACTCACAAACCTCAGATCTATGAGAACAGGTACCCAACGAGTGAGAGAAAAAGAAAACAAAATCAGAAGAAAATTGTTGTTCCCTAACAATTAGTTTCTTATTTCTTCATAAAAATATGTTTCCCCATGCCAAGAAAGCTATGAAGATCTTCATATAGTCACCATGTCTTTAATTCGACTTAATTATCCTTTAATGGAACACTTAAAGACAGTATTCGTTTTTAGTAAAGAAATTATTTATTAATCCTTATTAAATTGGAATTCTATAAATCGTATAATAAAAGCAAGAAAAGCAAACATTTAGAGTTATGGCATGGACTCATTTCATTAATAAAAAGAACTGAGGTTAAAGATTATGACTGATATGTAACATTTTATAAATAGGAGTGGTTACTGGCTTCAATGATTTCAGATGTATGTTATGGGATTCAACAATATTCAGCTAAGGGCCGCTGGAGTCTCGGTTTTCCTGGTCCTCTTCGTGTGCCTGCCAGTCCAACCTGGTCCCTCTCTGATGCACTTCAACTTCCCAGGGTCACGTGATGGGGTTGTGGTCAGCCTCCTCTCAGCAGGCAGGTCATGAATGGGGTGGTATTCAGCTGGCTGGTTGGAGCTTCTTCCTGTTCTTCTATCTTCTCTTTCTCTTGAACTGTCTGCTGGGCTCTCCTTCCACAGCCTCTGCTCCTTCGTAGTTTCCTCTGCTTGCCTCCTTTCACTCAAACTCTTCTCTTCTTCAGACTTGGCCCACAGAAGCCTCTATCCCTTTATTTCCTCCCTTTTTTCCTTGGTCGCACCTCCACTATCCCTGCTTCCTGCTCCTTTTCTTTTTTTCCTCTTTCTCCCATCCAAGCCCCTCCTTTCCTCTCTTGTACTCCCCCTGTCCCCTCCCCTTCCTCCCAAACTCTTCTTTTATTCACTCTTTCACACACCCCCCCGCTACATTTCAAAGAAAAATAAACAATGAAAACAGTGGTGTATTTTAATAACCTGCTTATTACATATAAGCATTTGGGTGTTCACACACTTTTTAAAATGTCATCATATTCCCTGTTACAAGTTGAAGCAGCAATTAGACTGGAATTTCCATCACTAAGTGGTGATGTCATAAAGTGTGCTGTCAGGTGACCATGTTGCTTAGCAGCTGTATTTCTGGCAGTCTCAGTTGCCGTTGTAATGTGAGGGCTGTAGATAATTGAGGAAGAGCCTCAGGTGAATGTGACTTCCAACTTCCAGTCATAAACACCTTTCATTCAATACTGTTGAAACTTTGAATGTTTGCTAAACAAATTGTTGTAACCTGAGGACTGCCTGTATATCACTCCAGTCTTCATCAGGTAGACCTTCTCTGTCTTGTATGCTAACTACTAGAATGACAATCTCCACCTATTAAAACTCTACAGGTTTTAGAAACCACTTGATTTAGGAACACTCTATTTGCCTTCAAGGACTGCAAGGAGATCAACTCAGTCAATCTTAAAGATAATCAACTCTGACTATTCTTTGGAACATCAGATACTGAAGCTAAAGCTCAAATACTCTGGCCACCAAAGGAAAAGAGAGGTCTCACTGGAAAAGACAGAGATGCTGGAAAGACTGAAAGCAAAAAGAGAAGGGGATGGTGGATGAGATAGTGAGATAGTCAGCAGCAAAATGAACATGAGTTTGGGAAAGCTAAGAGAAACAGTGGAGAATAGGGGGACCAGTTGTGCTATGGTCCATGGGGTTGTGAAGGATCAGACACAAACTAGAGACTGAATTGAGCTACTCTATCCGATGTAAAGCTTAAGACAAAAAGATTTCAGGGATTATTTTTTTTAACCTACAAATTCATCAACAGTGAATTCATAAACCTGCTGAATTGAGATTGCCTCTGAATCTTCCTTTAAACCCAAATTATTAAATTAAGTCTTTTATTAAAATAGAGAAAACAAAGGATTTGTAGCTGTTTAAAAAGGCAGCAGTATAGAAGTGAGTTGGGTGCATTTCCTTCATCCAGGGAGTTTCTTCAACTAAGCAACATAAACTACCAGCCTGGTGTTCTTTATGGCTTACTTCATGGTAGAGATACAATAAAATACAATACAATAGCAGAGTTGGAAGGGACCTTGTAGGTCTTCTAGTCCAACCCCCTGCGTGGGCAGGAACCTTATACCATTTCAGACAAATGGCTATCTAACATCTTTTTAAAGACTTCCAGGGTTGGGGCATTCACAACTGCTGGAGGCAAGCTGTTCCAGAGGTTAATTGTTCTGACTGTCAGGAAATTTCTCCTTAGTTCTAAGTTGCTTCTCTCCTTGATTAGTTTCCACCCATTGCTTCTTGTCCTGCCCCCAGGTGCCTTGGAGAATAGTTTACTCCCTCTTCTTTGTGGCACCCTCTGATATATCGGAACACTGCTATCATGTCTCCCCTGGTCCTTCTCTTCATCAAACTAGACATACCCAGCTCCTGCAACCGTTCTTCATATGTTTTAGTCTCCAGTCCCCTAATCATCTTGGTTGCTCTTCTCTGCACTCTTTCCAGAGTCTCCACGTCTTTTCTACATCGTGGAGACCAAAACTGTATGCAGTATTCCAAGTGTGGCCTTACCAAGGCACTATACAGTGGCATTAACACTTCACGTGATCTAGATTCTATCCCTCTGTTTATGCAGCCTAGAACTGTGTTGGCTTTTTTGGCATAAGATGCATAAGATCATACTGTACTGCATTTGAGAGAGTAAATGCGTACTGGCTTAATAAGGAAATCTTTATAATAAAATCTGATCTATAAAAATCCTGTAAGACATTCAGGATCTACTTTTATGCAGAAGAAAATCCCAGGAGGATTGTCCTGTTTCTTTCTAACTGTTTAAAAATTCTTTTAGGAATGGAAAAAATCAGATACCATCAATATATGGCTCTCCCTCAAACGAGACCTATGAGGTCATTAACAGGTAACATTTTTATTTTAGAGGACCGTCATTAGAGTAATTATTTTGTGGGCAACTAATCAATATGATTACACTGTCATAATTTTCTCTATCATATGATCCTGACTCATCACCATATTCAACTTCTATGGCACAGGAATATTGTTGTGGCACATCTAATTGCCCAGGTGTTTCTGTTTATATACAAAGCACAAGTCTGCAGTTAGAGCACCTATGTGAATCTGCTTTATTTCAAGAACATTATAACATTGTCCACCAAAATTGTAGGATTGTTCGATGTATCACATGCAGATTTTTCCAAATTCTGATCAGCATCATTTAAGTGATGCTGTAAAGAGAATTCCTTTAATTCAAACATAAATAGATATATAAAAACAATAACAACAATAGCATTTCATAAAGTTATATTTAGAGATGTTTATTTTAATTCTAGATCAAAGGAAGTGTTACAAATCTTCTCTAATTATCTGAATGAAGTCTGGCCTGTGGAAGGAAGAGAAGTGCTTTCTGCCTTTGACCTGTCCCAGTTCCCACTCATTTGTGATCTGGGTGGTAAGTACAGCCAGCGCTTTGTCTTCTTCTTCACATGTTGGACCAATGGGCTGGATGGGTTCTTAGCTTCTCTTACCAATCTTTTCATCTGCATTTGGAAAAGGAGACATCCTTAGGAGATCAAAAACTACTTTGGGATGTCTATAGTAGACTCTGAGGAATAGTCCTGTTTTAAAGATGATTAACTGTCACTCTGACTTGATACGGTATAACAGTCAGTGGAGAAATTGGCAGAGGTCTTTGAAAAGAGGAGACAGTTCTGAAAAGAAAACAGTCATCTCCTCCTCCTTTTTTTTCAGTGCTGAGCAAAGATGGGAAGGAATTGAAATCAGAAAATAGCAGGCTGATGAGTAAAGGATCCTTAAGTTTTTGTCTGTTCAATCTGCATCAAAGGCCAATGTTTTTGGACATTTTGAATATTGAGTGCATCAGCCCAATCAATTTTTTTTGGCTTGAAGGACCATATGAAAGTTGAGAATCAATTGATGCAATCTTTGTCATTTTTCCTTATTACTAACTGTTTTCCATGGTATGAAGCATAGCAAATTTGAAAGAAGTTGGTCTCATTTTTGAAATTATTAGATTACAACTAATCTAAACAATAGGCTTCAGGTAAATAAGCTGGAGAAGTACAAAATTTTGCTCTGAACTTAACTAAATTACATTTTGTGCTGTCTTTAAGGAAACACTGGTGGCTTAGCTAAGGAATTGATTTCACTCTACCCAAAATGTACTGTGACCATTTTTGAACTCCCTGAAGTAGTGGAAGCCTCCAAGAACCATTGTTCGCCTTCAGAAGAGACCCGGATCACTTTCCATGCAGGTAAAAGATGTAATGATCCATGTGGGTTGAACTCATGTCTCGCTAAGCACAGGAAGCCTTCATTGGCAGAATGGATTCTGTGGTTTTTAAAGAGATAACAGATTATTCTGTCGGAATAACATGGAAGACCTGGTGCTTTATGAGATTTTACTTATTTTTTGTAGGTGATTTTTTTAAAGATCCCATTCCTGAAGCGGACCTCTACATTTTGGCCAGGGTTCTGCATAACTGGTCGGATGAGAAATGTTTGCAGCTGTTATCCAAAGTTTACCAGGCCTGCAAACCTGGTAGGTATTCTTTATTCATAGAAAGTTAAACCTGCTAAGGAACTGGCAAAGTTCATACTTAGCTCAAGTTTTGAACGCCCCTAAATCTAGTGTCATTTCAAATTCACCATCCAGTTTCCCTGGGCATTTAACTGGCATCTTAGAATAACTTATTTTGGTGCAAAACCAGAAAAATCCTGGTTCCAGTGTGATTCAACTTGGGATGGGTTGAATCACATCACGGGATATAAATTTAAATAAAAAAATAAAATAAAATAAAAAATTCTTTCAGCTGTCTGTGCTCTATAACCCAAACATGGGTTGTTCATTACAATTTCCTTAATCTATTATATAGAATAACAAGTGGTAAAAACACACTTGATTCATCATCTTAAAAATTCGATCAATCAATCAATCTTTATTGATTAGCCCTTGGGCCATATCAAAGTGCAGAGCTCCAGAAACAAAACATTACCGAAATTTAATACAGGCAATTTAAAATAGAATTGGAAAAAAATACAATTTAAAATGAAAATGAAATAAAATACAATACAAAATGAAACTGGGATAGAATACAATGATTTAAGATACAGGTTGAATATGATTAAAATTATAATACAATGTCACCCTTGCATCTACCCCAATCAGTGTTAAAACTATTTTTAAAATTAGATTTTTAAATCAAGTGATATTTCCTACAATCTACCATGCTCTGCTGCACCAACTTTGTCCTTATTTCTATCAACTTTACAGCAAATTTGGCAATCCATTTCACCAACTGCAAACTAGAACCTAACAAATAATGTTGCAAGGAGCGCTCTTTAGACTTAGGGGTGCTGGTATAAAAGATCCTGCCCAACTGATGTTTCCTCAAATCTGAGTACAGGGGGCAATCAAAAATTACATAGGACATTGTTTCAACTTCCCCCGTCCCACATAAACAGACTCTTTAAAGTTCTATCTATGTCCATGTTTCATGCTTTTATGTAGTGACTTCCATCATTCATCATTACTCCCCATTGACTGACAGTCTTCTCTTAAATCTTTTCAGCTGATAAATAACTGGATACCATCTTTAGACAAAGTATTGGTTTCCATCTAGGGACCATGGCTAAGCCACACCTACAAACCCCAAGGTTAATTCCACCATGACAATGCCCCCTCCGGGCAACGTAGGTACTCAGTAATGGTCCTCCTCGCCCTGCGAGATTCCCCTCTCTTGCAGGTTTGGCCCTCAGTGTTAATGAGGGCCCACCTCGATGACAGAATTTAAAATCCCGAGAGGTGGCAAAAACGGAACATAAGAAGCTTTTGGGGGAATTATTTAATTTGGTTCTTAAGGGGTCCCAGGGAGTGGGGTGAGTTACATGGGAAAATAGATGTGGGTAAAGGAATTGCCCCACAAATTAACATCTCCAGGCCGGTTCGCGATCTCGATGGGGAGGATGTTAGGTCCGATATTGGGGAGTGGCCTAGGGTGGAGTCAACAGGGGGTCTTCCAATCAGGATGGTCAGGGGGAGGGGTAGGCATGGCAGGAGCCGAGGATCATTGGGAGGGCGCTCCCGCTACTTACAAGCGGTTGCGCCCTCTCATCTCCAGAGCTCTTCCTGCAATCCAGGAGATCAGGGATTTCAGAGCCGGAGCCCTAGGCTGATGCTATGCAACGCCAGGTCTGTGGCCAACAAAGCCCCCCTCATCTACGACTTAGTGTCTGAGGGGGACCCGGACCGGGTGGGTATTACCGAAACCTGGTTGGGCCGTGAGGGAGGAGTACCCCTCGTAGAAACGTGTCCACCAGGTTATCGGGCATTCCATCAGCCACGGGCCCGGGGCAGGGGTGGGGGAGTGGCGGTTATTATTAAGGAAGGTCTCGATCCGAGAGAGACCTCTGTGCCGCAGACAACCGGTTGTGAGTCCCTCTGTGTGAAGTGGGGTCATGGGTGGCAGCTGGGTTTGCTGATTGTGTACCTGGCTCCTCGCTATGTCTCAGCAGCCCTGCCCGAGCTCCTCGATGTGATCGCTGAGGTGGTGGTTGATACCCCCAGGCTTTTAGTCATGGGGGATTTCAACCTACCATTGGTAGGAGGGACATCTGAGGTGGCCCAGGAGTTCATGGCCTCTATGAGGGCCATGGATCTGACCCAAGTAATTCATGGCCCCATGCACACTAGGGGACACACTCTGGACCTTGTTTTTGCCTCCGGCCAGTGGACGAGTGATCTAGGATTAGGGGAATTAGTCATCGAACCCCTGTCATGGTCAGATCACTCTCTCCTCCGGCTTGACTTTCCAATCACCGCACCCCACCGCGGGGAGGCAGAGCCAGAAGTACCAATATGGTTCCGCCTCAGGTGCCTGATGGATCCCGAAAGGTTCCAGACGGAGCTTGGGACAATACCTGAATCTCTGACCCACGACCCGACTGAGGACCTAGTGGCCGCCTGGAATAGTGCGGCCGTGGGGGCCCTGGACCGGGTCATGCCTTGGCGGCCTTTCACTTGGCGTCGATCTACCTGAGCTCCTTGGTTCTCTGAGGAACTGAGGATGAAACGCCAGAAGAGATGCCTAGAGAGCATCTGGAGGTCCACCCGCGCCGAATCTGACCGAACACGGGTAAGGTCGAATTTACAGACCTACCTAGTGGTGATAAAAGCAGCGAAGCGACACCATCTCACCACCCTCATCGCATCCGCAGATAACCGCCCTGCCGCCCTGTTTAGGGTGACCCGCGCCCTCATTCACCAGAGGGTGTGGGAGGCTCCCTTGCAGGGTCATGCAGAGGAATTTGGATCTTATCAGCAGGATAAAATCGTTCAGATCCGGAGCAAGCTGGCCTCCAATTGGACTAGTTTGGATGGGTGACAGAGATTGGCTTTGAGACCACTGTTTGGAATGAGTTTGACCCCGTGACCCCCAATGGCATGGACAGGATACTGGGGCAGTTGAAGGCCACCACATGTTTATTGGACCCATGTCCCTCCTGGCTTGTACTGGCCTCCCAGGAGGTTACACGAGGCTGGCTCCAGGGGGTTGTAAATGCTTCTTTGAGCGAGGGGTTTTTGCCGGCAGTCTTGAAAGAGGCGGTGGTGAGGCCCCGCCTCAAGAAGCCCTCCCTGGACCCAGCTCTATTATCCAACTATCATCCACTCTCCAACCTTCCCTTTTTGGCAAAGGTTGTTGAGAGTGTGGTGGCATGACGATTCCCCTAGTACCTGGAGGAAACTGCCTATCTAGACTCGCGCAAGTCCGGTTTCTGGCCCGGACACAGCACGGAGACGGCATTGGTCACATTGGTAGATGATCTCTGGAGGGCTCGGGAAAGGGGTTGCTCCTCTATCCTGGTCCTATTGGATTTCTCAGCGGCTTTCGATACCATCGATCATTGTATCCTATTGCACCGGCTGGAGGGGTTAGGGTTGGGGGGAACCGTACTTCGGTGGTTCTCCTCCTACTTCTCTGACCGGTCGCAATTTGTGTTGACAGGGGGGCAGAGGTCGACTTCGAGGCCCCTCACTTGTGGGGTGCCGCAGGGGTCAGTCCTCTTGCCTCTCCTGTTTAACATCGACATGAAGCCACTGGGTGAGATCATCCATGGTTTTGGGATAAAATTCCATCTGTACGCGGATGACACCCAGTTGTACATCTCTACCTCTAACCACCCCAACGATGCCATTGAAATGATGTCCCGGTGTCTGGAGGCCGTGCGAGTCTGGATGGGGAGGAACGGGCTACGGCTCAACCCGTCCAAGACCGAGTGGCTGTGGCTTCTGGCGCCATGACGTAGCCAGTTAGTTCCATCCCTGGCTATCGGGGGCGAGTCATCATTTTAAATTATATTTATTGTATTTTGTATGTTTTTAAATTTCCTGTGCGCCGCCCTGGGTCCTCTGTGGAGAAGGGCGGGATATAAATTTAAATAAATAAAATAAATAAATAAATTAGCCCCCACAGAAAGGGTTCGCAACTTGGGCGTCCTCCTGGACTCTCGGCTGTCCTTGGATGGCCATGTGATGGCCGTAGCCAGGGAGGCCTTTTATCAGGTTTACCAGATACACCAGTTGCGCCCCTTTCTAGATCATGACGCCCTGTGCACAGTCACACAAGCTCTTGTCATTTCCCACCTAGACTACTGCAATACTCTCTACATGGGGCTTCCCTTGAGGTTCGCCTGGAGACTCCAGTTAGTGCAGAATGCGGCCGCGCGGGGGATCTTGGGAGCACCAAGACACCCCACATAACACCTCTCCTGCGCGAGCTGCACTGGCTGCCTGTCGCCTTCCAGGTGCGCTTCATGGACCATCTTCAAAGTGCTCCATGGTATGGGTCCTGGTTATTTGCAGAACCACCTCCTGCCACATACCTCCATCCGACCTGTCCGCTCCCAGGGGGAGGCCTCCTCTGGGTGCCGTCCGCTGGACAATGCCGGCTGGTGGCTCCCAGGGCAAGGGCCTTCTCTGAGGCGGGCCCAGCCCTCTGGAACGACCTGCCCCCTGATCATCATACCATCACGGACCATCATCATACCATCACGAAAGCATGAATGTTGTTAGATTATATTATAATATAATATAGGAGAGGAGTGATTGCCCAGTGGTTAAAAATGCTGAGCATGTTACATGGAAAATGTAAGTAGATAATGTAAGTGGATAATTATGAACCACTTCAGTGGGAATGTAACTGCATTCTATGAAGTTCAGCATACAGTCATGCTGGCCATATCACCATGGACGTGTCTTCAGACAATGCTGGCTTCTTTGGCTAATAAACAGAGATTATAACCACCTCTAGAGTTAGACACAACTGGACAGGGGAAACCTTTACCTTTGTAATGTAATGTAATGATATTTAAATATTTAATGGTATTTAAAATATCTGCAAATTGACAAACTATCCAAGAACAACAACAAATTGATCTGTATTGTCTATTGGCAAGAATATATGTAACTGAAATGGAATAAGGTTCCTGCCCACGCAGGGGGTTGGACTAGAAGACCTACAAGGTCCCTTCCAACTCTGCTATTCTATTGTATATTTGAAAGAAGTATTCAGAACATACAATTTGGGTATTTTCAAAATAGTATGTAATGTTTATTGGGCTGCTGAAATAAGTACTATAGCAGCATTTTTTCATCTCTAAATATATATTTTGAAATTTATTTTGAAACAGGCGGTGGTGTCTTAATAGTGGAAATGCTTCTTGATGAAGACAGAAGAGGGCCTTTAGCAGCTCACATCTACTCCTTGATAATGTTGCTCTACACTGAAGGGAGAGAATGGACAGCATCCGAGTTTAATGAACTCCTCTGCAAAGCTGGTTTCCAAAGAGTTGAGATAAAGAAAGGAAGACACTTTCATAGTATTCTAGGAAGAAAATGATGTGGTCCCTGATTACTTCCTGTTAAATGTTTAAGAGGAAATTGCAGCAATCAAAGTCTTGATTTGTTAATTACAAATATATTCTATTCTTTTTCCATGTCCACAGATTTCTTATCACAAAATGATTTCACCATAACTAGGGATCCCTGATCATGGCTGCAAAAATCCTGATATCCAATTCTGGGCAATAAAGAGATAGATAAACCTCTTATCATATGACAAAAATTAATCTCCTTATAGATATTTAGTGCTTCCAATTCCTACATACAAAGGCAATCTTCTTATACACCTTAAGCAAACAACAGAGTACAAGAGGAAATCTGAAGGATCCAGATCAGGCCTCTAACCCACACATATCGCTTTGCTAATTCAATATTGAAAGCTCCTCTAAAAAGCAATTAAGCAAGAGAAATTCTGCAACACACAGGATGCAATAGCTGTTGCATCACCGTTCTTGATGGTTGGTATTTGTTTCTGCTGACAGGCTGCATTTGGTTTTCACCAAATGTGGCATTATGCATTATTGACATATCTCCCTTTTGGTCTCATCTGTTCAAAGGAAAATGGCCCAGGAGTCTCATGATTTGAGCTTCTCTAAGAGCATTGCTGATAGATCTTTATGGCATTCTGTTAACACATACAATACTTCAGTGCTGGAAACCAGCAAACTCCCAAATTTTGGCTTTGACAGAGGTAGTCACACCTGCTGACGATCAATTAATGAAGGGCATTTGATTAGCAGCGTCTGGCTGCAACTTAGCTTCTTCATTCCTATGAAAGCAGTAAGGGTATACTTAATTTTCCATGCATGACTTCTCCATTTCTCCCTTCTTTTTGCAAAATAAATTATGACACAGTGCAATATGTCATGTGTTGTTGTTCATCGAAGGTTGTATTTACCTACTTTTAAGAACTGCTAAGGGCCAGGTGATTTTTACTACGTTATGATACGTAAAACCATAGACCTCAAAGACAGTGTGCTTTCTTTTTCATGTGACTTCCTTCAGTAGAAATAATAAACGAATTAGCAACAAATAGAGAGATCCATAATTATCTGAGTATTTCTTTTTTTAATAATTTGTATTAAAAATGTTAAACAAGAAGATAAAAGCTAGCACAAATTACTACAAGGTAAGGAAGAAAATATGGAAAGATGGAAGGTAGTGGAAGAAGCAGGAGGCTCCCCCACCCTCCCGGATGCTTCTGCATTGAAAAATAAATTGAAACTCACCACTAATATTAATCTTCTTTCTATTTCTGTTATCCTATCTAATCATCAAAAGCTACAAGTTCATTGTTTTCATGCAAAATGTTGGTAAGGGACTTCCAGTCAGCAATAAATGTAGATAATGTCTTTTGTTTGATCACAGAAGTTGATTCATCCGTTGCAGCAAAATCTATCAAGTTCACCAACTTTTGCTCCATCGTGGGTAGCGTTGAATCTTTCCATCTCGACATCGAGTAAACTCATTGCTGTGATAATAAATTGAAATAATATTTCATGGTTTTTAATTATCTGAATATGTCCAATGCAAAATCCATATCAAAGCAAATAACTTTATTAAGCCAAGTCCAAAATGCTTCTGCTAGTTTACTGCCTCAATTGTTTGCATTCCCCACTATTTGTCTTCGTATTTAATACAACTAGTACATCAATCTTTTCTTTTTTGGGCCCATCCTCTTCTTCCCCATCCTCACTTTCCTCTCAGCCCATAAACAAGATACATGGTTGCTAAAGAAAAGAGAAAAATGAATTATTTTCCTGATTCTCAAGCGGCTTTCTAACATTGCATGCAAAGTTCCATCCTCTCCGTTGGGTAGCGCTGCTGAGCTGCATTTGAATTTAATACTCTCATATTTTAAGTAACCAACAGGATTTAAGTACAATACAGGTGGGCCTCAATTTACAGCCACAATTGAGCACAGAAATTATGTTGCTGAGACACATTTATGGAGTTTTGTCCCATTTTATGAACTTTCTTGCTACCATTGTTAAGTGAATCAAAGAGGTGATGTCTGCATAGCTTAAGGTTCCGAGTTGAAAAGCGCTGCTCTAGGGGGCTCAAGCAACCAGAGTCTGTGTGAAACTTTGTCGGGATGCAAATATTGGCCAGCATGATTTTCATTACAGGATATGGAATTGCCCATTTGAAAAGTTGAAGTCATTCTCTGGTGTTTTGCTGCCATCAAGTGGTCATCCAAATGTCTGCTGCCCAGATCTAGGAATGGAAACAATGGGTTGTGAAGATAAATATGGATTGTTAGTGTATCATAAAACATTCTGGACAAAAATAATTCTGTTGAATTCCCTGATTTGTCAAGTAAAGTTTCATTGCCCAAATGTGAACAGTGTATATTTAGATGAAATCTCAAATAGGAAGAAGCTGAGTTAAATAGTATCTACTCATCACCATGATTGTTATTCCTGATATTTCAATAGTGATAGGGTTGATGTTGTATTGTTGGGTACAATTAATATAATCTTGAATTATTTGATGTCATGATTGAAATACATTATGGATCCATGAATATTAGTCATTATGTCAGCTACAATTTTGTACCCTGGAATCTTCTCTCAGGCTTTAATCTGTTTCTTTTCATTGCCATCCAAAATATTTCAGAATATTCCTGGAGTGATCTATTATATTTGGAAAACATCTTGAAGTAATCAGAGAAAAACTGAAAATCAAGAGCAGTTTGATTAGGAAAATTACGGAAAAGAGCTGGGGAGCACAATTTTTCAAAATTAACCAATTTCGTTGTATTTATTTTGTACAATGACAATAAAGACTATTCTATACACATTGCAGATAGTGGCACAATCATTAATATTTGTTTCCAAATACTGTGAACCTATATGGGAAAGAAATGGGGAGATGCCATAGAACAAACAAACAAACAAACAAACAAATAAATCACCTTGGCAGTTACAAATTAATGCTTTTATCAAAACAATGTTAGCAAATGTTCAGTTTCACTTGGTGAACTCACTATTCTTGCCTTTTTTCAGACCCAAGAGAACACTTTTTCAGACATAGGTGTCCTTAATGGCAGAAAGAAAAATGGCAGAAAGCTAAGAGAAAAAAGGTCAGATTTAGAAGGTTTTGTAAAGTCCCTCAGCAAATGGTCCTGAGTAAGTTTACCTGCCATGGTGTTAGAAGACTGGCACCGTTATTCAATAACAGGAAACTGAATAGAACAATTTATGTGGTTATGTGGGCTTTTGTTGGCACACCTTAAGAAAGATCTGACAGAGCTATAAAGGGGCAAGATGAGGGGTCTTCACACTCATTATAAATGATAGTACTGGAATAAAGGAGAACTGAACTTGTGGAGAACAACAAACAAAGCAACGTTGTCATTTCAAAATGTTGCAGGAATATTTAAAAAACTCATGAGGATTTTCAAACTACACAACATAAGTGCCTACTTTAAACCCAGGGATGCATTAAGGCAGAAGCTTGTCTATCCAACTGATAAAACACTCGGATACAAACTGAGCAATGTGGTATATTTAATGCTAATCAGTTAAACATGCAGATCTATAAGTTTGGGGAACCAAAACAAACATTTCACAAATAGTTATATATATATAACTATATATATGTTAGTTTTATGAGCTGATCAATAAATTACATTAGAAGGGACCAGGATAGATCTATTTCGAGCTTATTAGCTCTCATCAGCTTATTAGCTTATTAGCTCTCATGGGCAGTAAGGGAAACAGTGTATCTCCTCCCTGAATTGGGGCCTAATAATAACAGGTTGTTGTGAAACAATTACCTAAACTATATATATATCTATATATATATCTACCAGGTGTGGTAAAATTACCATTTGTGTTACGGAGATTTTCAACATAAATTTGAGGCACCCTTATACATTCTGAACAATTTCTCTGGAGTCACTTATCAATGATGCATTTCCTTGTAGAAATAATTCACTGAAGTCTAGCAAAGCAAGTTTGTTCACATTTTTAACTTAAATCTCCTGGTCTCATCAATTAGCATGTGCCTTTGGAAATTTTGAAGAGAGACACAGATTATATGTTCAGGTGTTTGAAGAATTGCATAACCACTCTGCTATCTGTCTGTAGACATACTTAGTCATCCAGGTCATGGTGGTCCCGGAGGTGCTTTTTTTTAGGAGACAACTGGACTTCCTTGGTTTTTCTTTGAAGATGTTTTGCTTCTCATCCAAGAAGCTTCTTCAGCTCTGACAGAATAGTGGCTGCCTGCAAGGAATATAAATCCTTCCATTCTCCACTATCCTGTCAGAGATGAAGAAGCTTCTGGGATGAGAACTAAAACATCTTCAAAGAAAAAACAAGAAAGTGCCTCCCCCAAAAAGCACCTTTGGGATACTCTGCTCTCTATAAATTAGTTTGTAGTGAATACTTTCTTGCAATTAATGGGACACTTTTAGTAGTCTTTGTTCTTTACTTTTTTGTGTCTATATTCAGCCCACCACTCATGTTCGGCCAATATATATATACATACAAAGTCCCACTGCCAGGCCTGGGTTTCTTAGCACTGCATTCCATGGATGAGCTGAAGTCCAGCTGGAGAAAAGCAAAAGGCCAATTAAGACAGTCCAGCCAAGCAGCGATGCCAAAATTCAGTTAGGAGGAAGTGAAGCAAAAATTGAGCATAGTAATAGACATGGTAGCAAGGATAAATGTAAGTAGCCATAGTCTTCCCCATTCCAGGAGTCACAGCCCAGGAAGCTAACATCAACCCATCTCTAGAAACCTCAGGTGGGTGGCAGGCCACTACACTCAAAGGGAAGAGGCAGCAAGTGGGGAATGAGAGTCACAAAGAAACAATATTTTCCTCATAGAGCAAAGGGACATGAACCAAGCTTAAAAAAGACCAGCCCAAATACAGCTCCTGATAATACAGCTAATTAGTTAAAAAACGAAAAGAAAACCAGCCAATAAACTTTAAATAACATATACTACTGTTGTGCTAGGATTCTTTTTGAATTGAAAGCAAATGTTTTTTCCAACATGATCTTTTTATTACTTGAGGCCACCAGCCATCCTGACATCTACAATGAGGAAGTGGTGGGATCAGAACGGGCTTGGCAGGTTGATTAAGCAACTCCTGTAAAAACACCTATGCCGTGCTGTGCTGATATATATACCCTTTCCCTTCCTTCTTTTGCCTAAAACTGAAGCTTCTCCTGAGCATTTCATGAAACTATCCCTTGAAAGCCTGACTCAGAATCTGCTCAGCTTTTGTGTGGGTAAGACTTCAGCCATTAAACTCAGCACTTTCTGTTTGGGAAGCATGGCCTGTAGTATCTGTAAGAGGCTACTAATCTCAGATTTTTCTATCCAGTCTTCTCCTTTATTTGGAATTACACCAGCTTTGCCAAAGTCTTTAGAGAAATCTATAGTATCAACAAATTAAACTGTGTAATAGTCAAGAAAAAGAAGATTGAAAAAAGCAGATGGCAAATAAGACTATTCTCTTTAGCGATCCTGATTTCTAGAATTTGCCCATCCTGTAGCTCAATTAATATTTAATCTGAAAAATAAGTCTTCTTAAAATGCCCAGTAGTGAATCTTTTCATATTTTGTATAGTATATGCATATAATAATTATTGCAATAATAGCATTTTAAGTTTATTTGAATAAATTAAGCATTGAGTTCCACATCTTTTAAATCCTTTTTTTCAAGCTTAACTTTCTATTTTTAAACATTTGTTCTGAAACTAGATGCTTAGTTCCATGCCCTTCTCAACCCCAATACCCATCTTTCCATATTCAAATAACTCTCTAAACATTAGCATTTTCTAATTCTTTGAAATTTTCTTTGCATATCTTTCTTAAAGAAATGTATTATTTTTTACTATTGTCAGAAGAATAATTTGGGGTTCCAGGTCAAGTCAGGATTGTGGAAGAGTAAATAAAAATGAGATCCAGACATCTGTGAGGATAGGAGAAATATTTATTCTCAAAAAGCAAAGATTTGCTTTGAGAACAGCAGCTAACAAGTGGGATACAGCAACATACTTTTATAGGGGAGCTTATCCTGGTGTGGAAGTGCCTATGTGCTGATTCTAGGGTGACATTTGAGGGACGTGAGTGCATGTAGATAAGTCATCTATGATGTTTATTCTTGAGAACATGCAGTTCTGCTTCAAGACCTAATTTAATTAACTCTGTGTTTACAGTCTTTATCTTTGATATGTGGCTTAGGTCTAAGCAACTTATTTGGGAGTTTGGGGAAGTCTGAGTAAAAGATTTTTTTTTCTCATTTGCTATTTTTATTTGATTAACTTAGTTTCACCTTATTGTCAATTATCTAGTGAATTGACTGATTCTCAGTCTATTCTTGTTTCTGTTAATGCTTTTTAAGAGAAGATGAAAACAGTACAAAGAGTAAAATATAATTTAATATGAAACTTCTGACACTATATATTTCCATATTCTAAAATGTGTTGCACTTAGCTGTAGACATATAATTAGCCCTCACTCCTACATATTTGCCTGAAACAAAAGGCCAGTTCTTCTCTTTCTTCCTTTTCCCTTTTCTCAGCATTTCCCATGTTCTCAAATAGTTTAAAGGAAAATTATCTGAAAAAGTTTTGAAACTATTTTTTCAAGTCAGATATGGAGAACCAAGGGACAGAAGGGAGGAATTAGGGGCGGGTGCCCTACCTCCAGGGTCCTCAAGAGAAATAAGGTCTGGCAGATATGGAGTTTATCGATGGAGGGCATTAAAGATGAGGAGCAGAAATTTAACTTGAACATATATGAAGGAAGGCTTAAGATGCTTGGCTGGAAATGAAGCTGACTTAACAAAGCCCTTTCTGGATTTCCCTTTCTTTTACTGTCCTTGCTTTGTTTGTGTGGATGGCCTCATATTCTCTCTGGATTGTGTTTATTGCTTGCCATTTGGATTGAAAATTTTCATTTTGGAAAGGCTGCTCCATCCTGCAAATTTATTATTTTCAGAGCTATGTCATATTTTTCTTTAGGTGTGCAACCAGATCTGCATGCAAGCACACAAGTTCCATATTTATTCCTATTCCTTGTTTCCTGGTTTTCAGGTCACTCCATTTGAGCACCTGTCCTCTAATGCCAGGGCAGTTAAATTTATTCAGGAGCCTTTGCTGAAGGACTCTTGAAAACCTTCTAAGTGTGGCGTGGTTCTCTCTTTAGTAATGCTTTCCATACTTTATCCTGGGACATCTTATGTACATCTATATTTTTCCATTTTTACACTCAGGAATACCAAATATTTTGGGTGAAGGAAGGTCCTTTTGGTCAACGAGAGAAGCCAAGAACAATGAGTTCACTAGAAGAAATTGAAAATATTCAAACATTGTTTAGCTACCAGCATTCATTTGTAACTTTCAAGGTAAGGTGGGTTAATACTTCCAAATATGAACTCTTAACTTTGAAAATACAAAAGACCTTCAATTTCTCAGCTTCCTAATGGTTTAAAAACAATAGAATCACCATAGTTTACATCATATGTAATTAAATGGCTGCAAGATTCTTTCTTGTGTCTTCTGAGCAGGCAAGCTTCATTGCACATCAGTAGCTTAGTTTCCTGGCTCACATATGCTCTTCTTTTGCCAATAAGAAACTAAAAGTAAGTTTATAAAATTTTATTACACCATAATAGGTGTAATAAGGTAAATTCCTTGTAGGTTTTCATAACATTGTTTTTTTTTATTACCAGATAATTATAGCTTCATGTTTGTTAGAGAGTTTCCACGTCCTAAGGACTAACATTGATGTCCATGAATAAAATCTTCCAGACGATTTACTAAATAATCTAGTGACTGTATACTTTTCTGCATGTTTTAATAGTATACAATGTTCCGACCCCACATTTAGTATTAATTTTCTGAAATAAATTCAACCAAAATTTAGCAAATAAATTTCTAAACTCAAGGATGAGATATAGGACAGATATAGATTTTGTTGCAATATTAGAGTAAAAAACATGAATAAGGATGTACAATCATTAAATTCTTTAACAAATTACAACATAAACTTTGGTGATTCTGTTGTTTTATCAACTATTAAAAAGTATTATTCACCTTACTGCCACAATAATTTGCAGAGTTAAAATTGTTTAATGCTTTATGAATACTAATTAAACTGATCATAGCCTCTACTACAGTAAGGTAGGAGCACATATTCTTTTCTTCAGTTCCCTCCCCCCCCCCTTTGATTATTTCCCAATAATAGGATAGAGAATATATTTTTAAAAATGGAGTTTGTATCATAATGGTATGACGGGATATCTGTCTTTCGGTTCCCCTTTCTTCTCCATCCAGGATGCTGACCTTTTGACTACCTTCCCTTCCAGGGATTAAACACATTACCAGCCATGGTTCCAGTAGCCTTCAAGGCCAAAAAGGTTCCTTCTATGAAATGGGGCCCAAGATAAATAAATCCGGTTGCTCAGATTGTGCAGAGTATCTGCTATTTCTCCCTCTCCCTCTCTTCCTTTCTCTCTCCCTCTCTTCCTTTCTCTCTTCCTTTCTCTCTCTCTGTCATTCTCTCTGTCATTCTCTCTCTCTCTCTCTCTCTCTTTCATTCTCCCTCTCACACACACTCGCCCACTCTTTCATTCTCCCTTTCTCTTTCTCTCTCTCTCTCTTTCATTCTCCCTTTCTCTTTCTCTCTCTCTCTCTCTTTCATTCTCCCTCTCACACACACTCGCCCACTCTTTCATTCTCCCTTTCTCTTTCTCTCTCTCTCTCTCTCTTTCATTCTCCCTCTCACACACACTCGCCCACTCTTTCATTCTCCCTTTCTCTTTCTCTCTCTCTCTCTCTCTTTCATTCTCCCTCTCACACACACTCGCCCACTCTTTCATTCTCCCTTTCTCTTTCTCTCTCTCTCTCTCTCTCTCTCACACACACACACACAAACACACACACACACACTTTCTCTGTGTGTGTGCACTTGTATGTATCGATTTTGTCTGAAACTCCACTAATAAATTGAACAAAGCCCAGGTTGAAGAACAAAAGAATATCAGTTGTTTAATATTTTTATTGTATTTAATAGTTTATTAGTTGTTACTACACCCACAGTCAGAGGGGATGTGGCTGCAGAATCAAATGATTATCTACATATGCCCTTTCTCCTCCTGCTTCCAGAGTTGGTAGGGCGGATTAAATATGTGCAGCCCCGCTTGATTCCTTATTCGTAAACCACACAAATAGATTCTGGGATTGTTGGATGGGAACTGAGAGGAAAGCCATGTTTTTTTGTTCTTGCTCTCTCTTTCTTCCTAGATCATTTCAACTGCCTGTGAGCTGGGTGTCTTTGAGCTGCTGAGAGAGTCGAAGGAACAGCTGTCTTCCACTACTATTGCGGAACGCTTGAGCACCAGCCCATTTGGGATGCAGAGGCTGTTGGAGGCCTGTGTGGGGTTAAAGCTCCTGACACTGGAGTGGAAAGATGGGAAAGGTAATCATGTGAGAAGCAGGAAGCAACTGGAATGGCCAACAATTATTCCATAATAGTAGGCAATATGTGGCTGTACCTGTTGAGCTTGCCAGATTCGGGAGTTTGTAGAAAGGGGACTTCCAGAAATCACAGACCAGAAAGGTGGTGTGGTGTGTAGTAACTGGGTTTGTGTGTGTATTTCTATGTGGTGATCACTTTATCACTTTCTTTGAGATTTGGTTCAGTCTGCTTCAAAGCACCTTTTTGGTCTTCCCAATGTTTCATATCCATTCTTGGAAAGTACCAGAACAGTAAAACATTGGCATTTTGAGTTGGTATCCCTGGTTATTTCAAAACAAAACCAACTTTGCTTCCAAACCATGAGCATTACTGTTATACTATGGGACTGAACCGATTTTCAAAATGAAATTATATCCCAATCCTAAATCAGATGAAATTTGGAGGGTGGGAAAAACAGCCATTGCCCTTGGCCAAATGACAGGTCCTTGCAGATTATGTGGCAAGGTTTTTCAGAACAGGTTTTCCATTACCTTCTTCCTAGGGGTGAGAGAAAATAACCAGCGCAAAGAGCTGGCTTTCTGTCTAATGTGGGACAGGAACTTATAGTCTCCAAGAAATTTAGCATTATACCTTAACCACTACATCAAACTGGCTCTCATATTATTATGATATGCTTGAGATAAATAATTTGTTTTTGAAGAAGTAGACTAAGACACTATATTGAATTGAAAGATATTTACATGCAATGATACCGATATTTTTGTGGTGGTTTTTTTTTTTAGATCTTTATGGAAACACAGATTTTACCAATCTCTACCTGGTCAAATCAAGCCCAAAGTCTCAGTATCTATCCATAATATTCCATTCTGAAGTTGTGTATCCATCAATGAAATATTTGTCTGATGCTGTGAGGTAAATAGATCCAGCTGGGGACTAGTGAACCAGAATAAATAAAGTTAAAACATGTAAAAATCATCCTAATACCAGAATGATTAGATCCTTGTCCACAAGAAACTAAAGAAATTTCACATTCTGGATGTTGAATATAACATTAACACACATATTTCTTTTTTTTTTTTACAACCTGTATACTTATTTATTTCATACTACAGATTAAAGGTCAAAAATGGTACATTAGCAGGCAGAAATATGGGAAATCAATGACAGCCTTGCTGTCACAGCAATTCTACATAGGTGAAGTTAAGCACCTACTTTTCATCCGCAGCTGTCACTCAGATAGCCATGGTGCACTGCAAGAAATCATCATACAGAAGATTCACAAAACACACATTTTTCCTTAATTGCAATGGCACTGGATTATCATCACTGAATTTTCCAGTTCAGATCAAAGGATATTCTTTCATATTTTCCTTCTTTTAGAAAGATCAAGCACCATCTTCTGTCCTTCTGGGTTGTTTTAGAGAGTCTCTCCTTCCATTTCAAAACTTGGGATTTACATTATTGTTGTAAGGTCCTAAATAGGCACATCCATTGTTATCTCCCCACAGCTTTAATCAGATCTCAGTTACCGTAATTGGTAACTAAGCAAGTGTTTGAGCTACTCTATTCAATGTAAATCTGAAAAGACAAAAAGATTTTGGAGGAATTTTTTTAACCTACAAATCTATCAACAGTGAATTCATAAACCTGCTGAATTGGGATTGCCTTATAATCTTCCTTTAAACCTGGGAGAAGGTGGAGCCTACGTCGCAACAATACCACATTTGATCCTGCTGCTGCAAGATCATTGTTGATTCTTTTGCCGCTGGACAGTCCACTGGACCTAAACTGTCCTGAAGGGACAGCAAAGATGAAGCTGGAGCTTTGCTGATCACAGGGATATCGCAAAGTCCCTGTTTGGTCCAAAGGAAGGGCTTCAAATCCGTGGTAAACAGACAGCCCCCCCCCCAGGTTGGCGAAGTTGCAGACAGCTCCATTAAGGAGTGAGAGAAGTGAAAGTGATTCTATCTGGTATGTCTTAAAGAGACAGTTACAAAAGAGATAGCCCGTAAAAATCTTCTAAACTAAGATGAAACTTTTAAAAGACAAAAAAAAAAAAATTGAAAACAAGCGTCGGAATTAAGCACTGGAGGACTTGGTCAGTGGGTTATCACAACCTTTCTAATTGATATTTCAAACGGAACCTATGAAGAACTTTCAAAAGAAACGGAGTAAGTTTTCTCTTCCTCTTCTATTTTTTTTTTTTTTGATGACAAACTTGGACTAAATTTCTTCTTTTTCATTAGTGTGTGTGACTTTTAAAGTTTTTTCTCCTCTTTCTACTGCACTTAAGAATACCAAAGAATTTGATTTGTTTGTGAAATAACTAAGATAAAAAGAAATAAGAAAAATTGTACAATGGCATTTATTAAACAACAACGAAAAATGCTAGCTCGTGAGATATATTGGATGCAATACAGCAATGCTCTAATTCATTTGAAAAAAAATGTAATTGGAGAATATGTGGAAAAGGATGGAGTTACATATCACATGGAAAAAACAGAGGTTGGTCCCTTAAACACCAAAAAGGGAGTTAACCGCAAAGAAACTAAGATGACTGATCCTTTCGATGAGAGGCATGTTCGGCTATGGGAAAAGTGGAACATAGAAAGATGAATTAGATGGATGGGAACTTTACCTCAGATGGCAAGATATAGAAGAAGAAGCAACAACAGAATTTATGATACTAAAGAAAGAAACCTTACTAGTAACACCTTTGATAACAACCCTGACACGTAAAATTAAACTGATCAAGGAAGGAGAAAAGGAGGGGCTCCAAAATGACAGGAAAGAGCTTACAAATGATGGACTGCAAAGAGAAGTCCACACAAATTGGATTAAGGATATGTTTAGAAGAACTATGCCACAAATGGCACAAGATGTGATATTGTTTTATTACTGGAAGGATACAGGCTGATAGATAAAAGATTAATTTAAAACCAGATGAGATTAGGGAAACTTAGTGATAATAGACATAGTTAAACAAGTAATTGAAAGTGATAATAAATGTATATATGCATACTTATAAGTGGTAATTGGGAATGAATACTGAATAAGATGTATTAAAGGAGATGAGTAAATATTACTGATGTTTGGTTAAAATAGGCTACAGGGAATAATGATTTGGGAGGATAGTAGAATGAACAAATATGATGCCAACATGTGGCTATGTTTTAAGATTCTATTGATATGTTTTAAAATGAAGGACGTATAATACAATTATAATTAATTAAGGAAGGCATGGAAAAGATAAAGTTTATAAATATATTTGATGTGACGCACTTGAAATAATATGAAACCTGGATGAATATCAGAGGCGTATGAAAATATTTTGTAATCAGCAGAAACACTTTCTATAACATGTGAGATTAAGGATTTTTATGTTGTGTTTAAAAATCAAACAAAAAACCTTTTAACAAAAAAAAAAGAATCTTCCTTTAAACCCAATTTTTTTAATTAACTCTTTTTTAAAAAATAGAGAAAACAAAGAATGTGTAGCTGGTTAAAAAGGCAGCAGAATAGAAGTGAGTTGGGTTCATTGCCTTCATCCAGGGAGTTTCTTTAACTAAGAAACCTAAACTACCATCCTGGTGTTCTTTATGGTTTA
The DNA here is from genome assembly GCA_039707465.1 of Rhabdophis nuchalis. Taxonomy (NCBI): domain Eukaryota; kingdom Metazoa; phylum Chordata; class Lepidosauria; order Squamata; family Natricidae; genus Rhabdophis; species Rhabdophis nuchalis. The sequence continues at coordinate 34,607,906 of CM077651.1, read as the reverse complement.
TTTCATGATAGAGATGCATACAATCGTACTGCACTGTACTTGAGAGAGTAAAGGAGTACTGACTTAATGAAACCTTTATAATAAAATCTGAACTGTGAAAATCCTGTAAAACATTCAGGATCTACTTCTATGTGGAAGAAAATCCCAAGAGGATTGTCTTTCTAACTGTTTAAAAATTCTTTTAGGAAAGGAAAAAATCAGATACCATCAATATATGGCTCTCCCTCAAACAAGACTTATGAGGTCATGTACAGGTAACATTTTTATTTTATAGAATGGTCATTAGAGTAATTATTTTGTGGGCAACTAATCAATATGGTCAATCTTCACACTGTCATAATTTTCTCTATCATATGATCCTGATTCATCACCATATTCAACTTCTCTTCTATGGCACTGGAATATTGTTGGGACACATCTAATTGACCAGGTGTTTCTGTTTATATACAAAGCACAAGTCTGCAGTTAGAGCACCTATGTGAATCTGCTTTATTTTAGGAACATTATAACATTGTCCACCGAAATGGCAGGACTGCTTCATGTATCACATGCAGATTTTTTCAAATTCTTATCAGCATCATTTAAGTGATGCTGAAAAAAGAATTCCTTTAATTCAAACATAAATAGATATGTAAAAACAATTACAACAATAGCACTTCATAAAATTATATTTAGAGTTCTTTATTTTAATTCTAGATCAAAGGAAGAGTTACAAACCTTCTCCAGTTTCATGAATGAACTCTGGCCTGTGGTAGGAAGAGAAGTGCTTTCTGCCTTTGACCTGTCCCAGTTCCCATTCATTTGTGATCTGGGTGGTAAGTACAGCCAGTGCTTTGCCTCCTTCTTCACGTGTTGGGCCAATGGGCTGGATGGGTTCTTAGCTTCTCTTACACATTTTTTCATCTGCATTGCAAAATGAGACATCCTTAGGAGATCAAAAACCACTGTGAGATGTCTATAGTAGACTCTGAGAAATAGTCCTGTTTTAAAGATGATTAACTGCCACTCTGACCTGATACAATATTTCAGTCAGTGGAGAAATTGACAGAGGCTGTTTGAAAAGGAGAGGCATTGCTGGAAAATACCCAGTCATCTCCTCCTTCCCTTTTCCAGTGTTGACCAAAGATGGGAAGGAAGTGAAATCAGAGAATAGCAGGCTGATAGGTAAAGGACCTTTAAACTGGATTTGCCTGAGAACATTGGCAAAAGACCAGGACTCAAGATGATGTGGGATTTGGTGCCCTTTGAGATGATGTTAAGTTTTTGTCAGTTCAATCTGCATCAAATCCATGATATGAAGCATGGAAAATAGCAAAAGAAGTTTGTCTCATTTTTGAAATTATTAGAATCCAATTAATAGAGAAATAATAGGCAGGTAGCTTCAGGCAAAAAAGCTGGACACATACAAAATTCTGTTCTGCAGTTACTTAATTACGTTTTGTGCTGTCTTTAAGGAAACACCGGTGCCTTAGCTAAGGAATTGATTTCACTCCACCAAAAATGTACTGTGACCATTTTTGACCTCCCTGAAGTAGTGGAAGCCTCCAAGAACCATTGTTCGCCTTCAGAAGAGACCCAGATCACTTTCCATGCAGGTAAAAGATGTGATCTTCCATGGGGGTTGAACTCATGTCTTGCTAAGCACAAGAAACTTTCACAGGCAGACTGGATTCTGTGGTTTTGAAAGGGAGAACAGATTATTCTGTCGGAATAATCTGAAAGACATGGTGCTAAATGAGATTTTACTTTTGTAGGTGATTTTTTTAAAGACCCCATTCCTGAAGCGGACCTCTACATTTTGGCCAGGATTCTTCATGACTGGCCGGATGAGAGATGTTCACAACTGTTGCATAAAGTTTACCAGGCCTGCAAACCCGGTAGGTGTTCTTTAATCATATAAAGTTAAATCTGCTAAGAAACTGGCAAAGTTCATACATGGCTCAAGTTTTGAACTCCCCTAAATCTAGTGTCATTTCAAATTCACCATCCAGGTTTTCTGTACATTCAACTGGCATCTTAGAATAACTTATTCAGCAGCAATCATTCCAGAGTGATTCTTCTAGCTGTCTCTGCTCTATAACTCAAAGAGACTGTGTTGTGCAGATCAGATTCATTCATATTTTGGTGGCTGTGTTACAAACTAATATAACCTCCTTTTGTCACCCTGTGATTCTTTACTACTTCTATTGGCTAAAAATGTGTTAGCAAAAAATTCAGAAGGGCTAATTTGGGGTGCACAAGTTCAAGCCTTAATAACAAATACATACAAAGCCAGAATTGAGAAGAGGGCAACAAATAGCAAATGCCACCTCTGCAAAGAAGGTAAAGAAACAGCGAACCACCTGGTTAGCTGCTGCAAGAAGATTGTACAGACTGACTACAAACAACAGCATGATAAAGTAGCAACAATGGTGCATTTGAAGATATGCAAGAAATACCATTTGCCAGCAAGTGTCTATGGAGGTTCTCAGTCATTCAGGTCATGGTTTTCCCAAGGGTGTTTTTTTCAAGAGGCAACTGGACTTTCTGGTTTTTCTTTGAAGACATTTTGCTTCTCATCAAAGAAGCTTCTTCAGCTTTCACTGGATGGTGGGAAATTGAAGGATTTATACTCTTTGCAGGCAGCTGGACATTTGCATTCTTTGTATTCTTTATTGCATCTGACACATACCATCCCAGATTTAGCAACCGTTGATAAGAAAGGCAAAAGTATGAATAGTGGACCTTGTAAAACCTGGGGCCAACAAAATGAAACAGAAAAGCTTAGAGAAAAATCACAAAATACAAAGGCCTTCAATTAGAAGTAGAATGAATGTGGCAGATGGAAGCAAAGATAGTACCAATATTAATAGGCACCTGAGGTACAATCCCAAAACATTTGAAGCCCCACTTGAACAGAATCAGCATTGCCAAAATCACCATCAATCGCAAAAGGAAACTTTACTTGGAAGCACCTTACATCCTGCTATGATACCTTTAGTGCCATCAAATAACATATCAAATAACAATATCAGCCTATCCCAGGTGCTTAGTGGATAATAGGCATATATGCTTAGTGGATAATAGGCACATAAAAATGCCAAATCTAGTCTAGCATCTGCTGACAATTGGACTTTGTTGAATGTGCATGAAACAAAACATGAATATTGGTATGATATTATAATATAATATATGGGGCAGTGATGGCTCAGCAGTTAATAATAATAATTTATTACATTTATAAACTGCCCCCTCTCCCCGAAGGGGAGCTTGTTACCTGGAAAGCTGACAGGCAGAGTTGGAGATCTGAATGCCACGTGATGGGATAAGCTACATTATTTGCTCCAGGTTCTGACAACCCAGCAGTTCAAAAGCATGAGAATGCAAGTGGATAAATAGGTACTACTTCAGTGGGAATGTAACAGTGTTCTATGCAGCTCAGCGCACAGTCATGCTGGCCACATGACCAAGGAAGTTTCTTCAGACAATGTTGGCCCTCTTGGCTAAGAAACAGAGATGACCAGCACCCCCTAGAGTTGGTCGCAACTGGACAGGGAAAACCCTTATCTTTATAATATAATGTAATGAAACACTAAAAGAATTTTGGTAAGGAAAAGCTTTACATGGTCAATTTCTAGAAAAGATTAAAGGGAAAGCCTTGGCGAATACTTAGAATATCTATAAATTGATAAAATATGCAAAAACAACCACAATAAATTGGACTGTGTTATCTATTGACAGGAATAAATATATTTGAAAGAAGGATTGATCACATAAAATTTGGGTATTTTCAAAATATGTAATGTTCATCCGGCTGTTGAAATAAATAATATATATTTTGAAACAGGTGGTGGTGTCTTAATAGTGGAAATGCTTCTTGATGAAGACAGAAGAGGGCCTTTAGCAGCCCACATCTATTCCTTGTTAATATTGCTCTACCTTGAAGGAAAAGAACGGACAACAACTGAGTTTAATGTGCTCCTCCGCAAGGCTGGTTTCCAAGAAATTGAATTAAAGAAAGGAAACCTCTTTCATACTATTCTAGGAAGAAAATAATGTTGCTCCTGATTCCTTCCTGTTGAACGTTTAAGAGGAAATTGCAGTAATCAAATTCTTGCTTTGTTAATTACAGGTATATTCTATTCTTTTTCCATGTCCACAGATAACATAGATGATCCTTTTCTTATCACAATATGGTTTCACCATAACTAGGGATCCCCACAATGGCTGCAAAAGTCCTGAGAACCAATTCTGTACAATAAAGATATAGATGAAACTCTTATCAAATGGAAAGAAAAACAATCTCTTTATAGATCTTCCCATCTTTACATACCAAGTCAATCTTCTTATGCACATTAAACAAACAACAGAATACCAGAGAAAATCTGAAAGGTCAGGATCAAGACTCAAACACACCTATTGCTTTGCTAATTCAATATTTTTAGCTCTTCTAAAAAACAATTTTAAAAAGCAATCCCTAGAAATTCTGCAACACACACAGGATTCTGCAACACACACAGGATGCCAACAACATACATAAAAATATTAACTGTATGATTGCAAGACTAGCCACAAGGAAATTAACAATTAGTGGTGGGAACTCAAGATTTTTAGATAATGGCTATGGTAAAATAACAACTTCAGAAACAATATCTCATTCTTTCTATCCTAGTTATGTATTTCAATATATCTGTATTAAACCAATCAGTAATATAACCTTATTAAGGCTGTATCCTATTAATAATGATTAATTGTAAAGATTAATTGCTCTCTACATGGGGCTTCCCTTGAAGAGCACCCAGAGGCTCCAACTGGTCCAGAATGCGGCTGCATGGGTAATTATGGGGGCGATGCAATGCTCCCATGTAACACCCCTCCTGCGTGAGCTATACTGGCTTCCGGTGGTTTTCCGGGTGCAATTCAAAGTGTTGGATGCTATCTTTAAAGCACTCCATGGCTTAGGACCTGGATACTTACAAGATCGCCTTCTGCCACTAAGAGCCTCCCACCGGCCAGTACGCTCCCATGGTGCCGTCGGCTAAACACCCAGGGGGAGAGCCTTCTCCGTGGGAGCACCTGTCCTCTGGAATGAATTGCCCCCAGAATTAACAACTATCCCTGAGTTACGCACCTTCCGCTGTGCTCTCAAAACCTTTTTTTTTTTTTTTTGCCAACAATCCAGGCTGGCATAAAAATGAAATTTAAATACGAATTGAGCTGGGGGGGGGGGAGTGGCTTTCAAAGTCTCAACACTTTTGTGATTTTTCTGAATCTTGGCCATCAGCAAAAATCACAATAGAGAACAAATAGTTATAAATATTTCATCATTTTGACAGATAGAAATATTTTATCATTTTGCTGTCATTTAAAAGGTCATGAAATTTTTCACAAGAATTTGTTAAATTATATTTCACACATAAAATGGCTTTCAAAGTCTCAACACTTAATTGTGATTTTTCTGATGTCCACACTTTATTTACAGTAGAAAAAACACATTCAGTCACAGCATTAGTTCCTGGTAAGGACAGCGCGTATTCCACAATTTTTAGTGCATTATTGTATGGAACATGGTTTGTTTCAAAATGATGAAATATTTCTAACCATTTGTTCTCTATTGTGATTTTTGCTGATGCCCAAGATTTAACCTTTTCCTTATCAATATATATATTTTTAATAATGATACCTCATTAAAAAGATCATTTTCAGAAATATTACTATATGGGAAATTTTGAGTAATATAATCGAATGATTTTTGCACATTATTCCAATTAAGTTCTTGTTTTAATGTAACCCAATGAAAATGTTCAAAATCATTGTAATGTACCGTCCACTCTTCTAAATAATCTACGCAGTTATTATATAAGTTTTTAACATGATTCATGATATGACCTTCGCACTATCTCGGACCTCCGCCTCTTCCGCCAACGTCTTAAGACGTATCTATTCCAACAAGCCGGCCTAGGATAGCCCCTACTTCTGACTTTTAAATTTAAAATTAATTTGGTATGGTTTTAAAATGGGTTTTTAGCACGGGTCTAATAATTTAATATATTTTAATCGATTTTGTATTTTGTATTTTGTGGTTTTAATAATGCCTGTGCGCCGCCCTGGGTCCTAACAAGGAGAAGGGCGGGGTATAAATTTAATAAAATAAATAAATAAATAAATAAATATCTGTACGATTTATTGCACCTTGTTCTTCTAGCTGGCTTACACTATTACGGATAGTTAATGGAAGAAAATTATTTTCTAACTGCTCTCGACACTGAAATTTTAAATTGTTAACTTCAGTTGCTACTTCGATTACCGAAATTTTGTCACCTTCAATAAGTTTTATAGCATTTTGAAAAAGAGCTACTTGACTGTGTACAAACTCTAGCCAAATTTTTGAAGATTCTTTTTCAAAAAACTTTTCTAAAATTCTAGGACATTTATCTTGTGATAGAAAGTAGGATTTCAAAGGATCGTATATTTTCAAAATTCTTTCGACAGCTGGCAAGAGCTAACCAGCGCGTTTTACTGTATCCAAATATTTTATGATATTCGACTTCCGCAGTTTCACAAAATTCTTTAAGCATTTCAACGCGCACAGTGTATATATAGAAATAAGAATAGATTTTAACAACAATATTTTCCACATCTACGGGCAACAGGTCAGCAGCTGTTTGAATGGCGTTATGTATTATGTGCGCTGCACAACCATCACCAATAATGTTTTGATTAAGGTTTTTATTTAATTTACAAAAATATTATTTGTACCTCTTCTCGCTTTCCCCCCAAAATTTGCGTTCGTGTTGTCTGCACAATATGCAATCATTTTATGTTTTAAACTGTTTTTTTCCAAAATATTAATAATGGAACTGAAAATTATTTCAGAAGTTTCACCGGGCAAAGAAATGAAATCTAAAATTCTAATTTTTATTCCAATTTCTAAATCAAAAAATCTAATAATGATTGGAAATAATTTTATAATTTTTTATATATAATGTTATAAATTATATAATTTTCATATAATTTATGATTAGATGCATCAGAATATAGGGATACAAAATTATTTTTTTCTAGATTTTTGTTTAATTCTGAAAATGCACACGGGGAAAGCACATTACACACAATTGCCTTGGATTTTGTTCTAGCACAGGCAAATTTTTTGTTGAATAACTTTTTGACAAGTTGTGATGTACAGTCCATAGATCTGAAGGAATGATTGTGATTAATAGCATGAAAAGACATAAGTCCTTCTGCTAATGCTAATTTCTTCTCTTCGTCTCCATAAGTTGTTTTCCGAAAAAAATCCTGCATTTATTTGGAGGAAGATGCAGCAGCATTTAAATATCTTTTATGTTTCTGTGTCTCCAAGTGCTTTGAAATCATTCCTCCCGTCGTGCAAAATAGAAAATTCACCATTACATGTCTCACATTTTACCATGTGATCGCTTTTGGTTTTTTTAATAAAAGGAAATTCACTTCTTAGATCATTGTTCAATTTGCATCCTCTTTTCTTACTCATTATGTTAAAAATCTAAATAAAAATAATTTAAAATGACTCAATTGCAACTCCATCAGCAATAATTTATACTGTAAGCATTTTAAGATATTCCTTGTAATAATTTAAAACATAACCATTTTAAGGGTGGAATAACACAATAAATTGAAATAAACTATTTTTAAAAATTCTCTACTCATTACTTTTAAGTAAAATGATCTCAAAAAATTCTATGCACAATAAATAAATAATCTTTTAAAAAAACCATTAAAAGAATAAAAGAAAAAAATCGGGTCATTTACCAGCAGGCAGAATCAGTAGTTCTCTGATGGGATGGATGCAGCAGGGAGCAGGCAGGCAATGAGGCAACAGGTAAGCTTATCTGACTACAAGGAGAACAACCTGATCAGCAAGAGATAAAGACATCTGTATGTGTATGATATTTTAAAAAGTGAATCACTCAGTACAGATTTATTCTAAAATGCTAATTACCAATGAAGGTTTCCAAAGGTTTCTGAATTTTGAATAGAGGTAGCAGGAAAACAAATGGAGAAAGAAAAATTAGATATGAAAGAATATATAGCATTAGCCACATTTGCATATTTAATGATTATAGAAAAATGTTTTTCACAAATTAGGATATTTCCAATCATATTTGCCTCTTAAATGGGGAAAAGCCAAAGTTGCTAATCCCATCTTTAATATCCCTTGTCTTCTCCAGAGTAAGAATTATTTATTTCTGCAACATTCTCCCAGCATTATTTATATTGATTCTTCCTAGGTGTGTTCGTTATTGCAGATTTTTTAAAAGTGTTTTCTTTTTCAGGAAGAAAAACTCAAATTGTATTATAGAGTTATGGTAATAATAATACAAATTTGTTGATTAATAGAAACATTTGCTTTCTGTAACACACATATATTATGCTTTGTATTTGTAATGTATATGTTTGCATGCTATGGATTGCCTATATTCAGGGGGATGAAAAAAAATAAGATTCCACCAAATATTTAAAATGTCTCTTACATCTGTAGTGATTTTCAGTCTTTTTACAGATGAATATTCAGGAAATTAATTTCTAAATGTTTTGCTGTCTATGAGTATACTAGAGAATTCAGTTGTAACTATGAATCTACTTTTTACAATATTAAAATAATGTTTTCTAGGCATAAAAGAATTTTAAATGCACCAAAGTAGTGTAATTAAATGCCATAAATCTTGTGGCCACATGTACAATCATAAATCAACATAAACGTTTGTATTTACTCAGGTGCTTCTCCTGTCTCCCCTCCACCGCCGCCCCCCCAGCGTGTGACGGCTTCGTTGTGAGCTCCACAACCTCTGCAGCCTTTAAATATGTGTCCTTCCCTCTCAGCTACACCTGGAGAGGAGGGGGCGCCAAGGCTACCTGCGCAAAGCCCTCCTGCCTCTCCCAATGTGTGTGAAGGCTTCGTTGGGAGATCCACAACCTCCGCAGCCTTTAAATGTGTGTCCTTCCCTCTCAGTTACACAGGGAGAGGAGGGGACACCAAGGCTACCTGCGTAAAGCCCTCCCGTCTCTCCTGCTGTATGTGAAGGCTTTGTCGAAGGGAAGCCCCTCCAGCAACCCAGCGCCTTTCTGCCACGCTTCATGGCTTTCACGAAGAGGCTTGCTTGCCTCCTGCCGCCCCACTCCTCTAGGCTAAGTAAAGTTGCTTACTGTTGTCTGCAATTCAGGTCTGTACCTGGTGCCGAAGTCAATGATGAACGCCAGACACGAGGTGCAGGTTTTCTGATTGCTTTTTATTGGAATACTCCAAGAAAAAGGGTTCCTGGAGAAAAGGCCAAGGACCAAGAACAAAGGATTAAGTGAGTTTTATACATTTTCACGAAAGGAGAAGGTGCGACAAGGTGAGATAACAAGAAACATCATCTAATAAACATTTTAGTAACAATTCTACAATTTGTTCTATTGGTCTATAGCTGTCCCATTCCTAGCTCTTAGCTAATGAATGCCCCAGGAATTATCTAATACACATTTCATTTGCTGTAGGCCATATTAATCTCTAACTTTTAGCTGAGATCTGCAAGCTGTTACCTTTTATCAGCTTTCTAGCGCCCCATAATTGCTACAAGTTTTACACATGCATATTTCTTGTTGATAAGCATTCTTTGTTCTTGGCAGACAGACATGTCCCCAAATACAGTTTGCCTGATTTACTTTCAAATGTGTGTCATGATCTAATCCATCATTACACAGCAGCTTGCTTGCTGGAAGGCAAATAAGTGATCACAGCAAAGAAAGGAGGGCTGATCAGGAACAGTAAGAAGATGCCCTTGCATCTTTTGCTAGCCTGACTGTCTCCACTACCAGCCCCACCATGCTCACTGATTGGCTTGATTACACTTAAAAGTGTAGCAGCCAATCAGTGAACGGGCTGGACCCATTGAAAAGTGTTGTGCCAACATTGCTCTTTTGCAAAGAGTTTTTCTCTTAGAGATTTTCTCCAAAAGAGTCAAAAGAGTCTTCTTACTGTTCCTGATCAGCCCTCCTTTCGTTGTTGTGATCACTGATTTGCCGTCCAGCAAGCAAGCTGCTTCGTAAGCAACTTTACTTAGCCTAGGTGAGTGGGGGGGGAGGGGGGTGGCAGGGGGCAAGCAAGCCTCTTCATGAAAGCCACAAGGTGCTGCATTGCAGAAAGGCGCTGGGCGGCTAGAGAGGCTTCCCTTCGACAAAGCCTTCACATGCAGTGGGAGAGGCGGGAGGGCTTTGCGCAGGTAGCCTTGGTGTCCCCTCCTCTCCCGGGGTAGCTGAGAGGGAAGGACACATATTTAAAGGCTGCAAAGGTTGTGGAGCTCCCAACGAAGCCTTCACACGCTGGGGGGGGGGGGGGCGGTGGAGGGGGGACAGGAGAAGCACCTGAGTAAATACAAACTTTTATGTTGATTTATGATTGTACATGTGGCCACAAGATTTATGGCATTTAATTACACTACTTTGGTGCATTTAAAATTCTTTTATGCCTAGAAAACATTATTTTAATATTGTACAAAGTAGATTCATAGTTACAACTGAATTCTCTAGTATACTCATAGACAACAAAACATTTAGAAATTAATTTCCTGAATATTCATCTGTAAAAAGACTGAAAATCACTACAGATGTAAGAAACATTTTAAATATTTGGTGGAACCTTATTTTCTTTCATCCCCCTGAATATAGGCAATTTTGCATCCACAAATGGTTCTGCTTATCGAAAATTTACAAATTCATCATTCAAAGAAAATTGTACTCATTTTGGAAGCAGTAGGCTCCTATTTCTTTATAATTATTACACTTATTCTTTACAACTTCAGCAATTTTAGTAATATATTGTAAGGTTTGAAAATACATTGAGACCCATAGAAAACGTTCAAGTCACAAGGAGCCAAACAAGAGACTTAAATGGAGGCTTGGAAAACAAAGAAAACAGACTTTATTCTTTGATCAATGTTAAAGTTCTGGGTGAGAATCTCCATACACATGTGCAAGGGACATGGTAGGAAGGTTCTACAAAAACTCAATGGGACTGTACCCTTTCTTATACACGAAAAGATCTTCGATCTTCAAAAAGATCTCTGTTCTTCATATTCAAATTATTCTAAATCACTCTAACTATTTTAAATCACTCTAATCAACATTGTAAACTTCAAGGCAAACCTTAAGTCATATAACCTAATATTGTAAAACTTGGATCATATATCCTAACTCAGATTTGCATTCTTCCTGGCTCAAAAGGTTTGTTATCTTTTCCCTTCGGCATAAAGGAATCCATAGCATGCAAACATATACATTACAAATACAAAGCATAATATATGTGTGTTACAGAAAGCAAATGTTTCTATTAATCAACCAGTTTGTATCATTATTACCATAACTCTATAATATAATTTGAGTTTTTCTTCCTGAAAAAGGAAACACTTTTAAAAAATCTGCAATAACGAACACACCTAGGAAGAATCAATATAAATAATGCTGGGAGAATGTTGCAGAAATAAATAATTCTTACTCTGGAGAAGACAAGGGATATTAAAGATGGGATTAGCAACGTTGGCTTTTCCCCATGTTAGAGGCAAATAGGATTGGAAATATCCTGATTTGTTAAAAACATTTTTCTATAATCATTAAATATGCAAATGTGGCTAATGCTATATATTCTTTCATATCTAATTTTTCTTTCTCCATTTGTTTTCCTGCTACCTCTATTCAAAATTCAGAAACCTTTGGAAACCTTCATTGGTAATTAGCATTTTAGAATAAATCTGTACTGAGTGATTCACTTTTTAAAATATCATACACATACAGATGTCTTTATCTCTTGCTGATCAGGTTGTTCTCCTTCTATCAGATAAGCTTACCTGTTGCCTCATTGCCTGCCTGCTCCCTGCTGCATCCATCCCATCAGAGAACTACTGATTCTGCCTGCTGGTAAATGACCCGTTTTTTTTTCTTTTATTCTTTTAATGGTTTTTTTAAAGATTATTTATTTATTGTGCATAGAATTTTTTGAGATCATTTTACTTAAAAGTAATGAGTAGAGAATTTTTTTAAATGATTTATTTCAATTTATTGTGTTATTCTACCCTTAAAATTGTTACGTTTTAAATTATTACAAGGAATATCTTAAAATGCTTACAGTATAAATTATTGCTGATAGAGTTGCAATTGTGTCATTTAAATTATTTTTTTTAGATTTTTAACATAATGAGTAAGAAAAGAGGATGCAAATTCAACGATGATCTAAGAAGTGAATTTCCTTTTATTAAAAAAACCAAAAGCGATCACATGGTAAAATGTGAGACATGTAATGGTGAATTTTCTATTTTGCACGACGGGAGGAATGATTTCAAAGCACTTGGAGACACAGAAACATAAAAGATATTTAAATGCTTCTGCATCTTCCTCCAAATACATACAGGATTTTTTTCGGAAAACAACTTATGGAGACGAAGAGAAGAAATTAGCATTAGCAGAAGGTCTTATGTCTTTTCATGCTATTAATCACAATCATTCCTTCAGGTCTATGGACTGTACATCACAACTTGTCAAAAAGTTATTCAACAAAAAATTTACCTGTGCTACAACAAAATCCAAGGCAATTGTGTGTAATGTGCTTTCCCCGTGTGCATTTTCAGAATTAAACAAAAATCTAGAAAAAATTAATTTTATATCCCTATATTCTGACGCATCTAATCATAAGGATATAAAATTATTTCCAATCATTATTAGATTTTTTGATTTGGAAATTGGAATAAAAATTAGAATTTTAGATTTCATTCCTTTGCCCGGTGAAACTTCTGAAATAATTTTCAGTTCCATTATTAATATTTTGGAAAAAAACAGTTTAAAACATAAAATGATTGTATATTATGCAGACAACACGAACGCAAATTTTGGGGGGAAAGCAAGAAGAGGTACAAATAATATTTTTTGTAAATTAAACAAAAACCTTAATCAAGACATTATTGGTGTTGGTTGTGCAGCGCACATAATACACGACGCCATTCAAACAGCTGCTGACTTGTTGAAATGCTTAAAGAATTTTGTGAATTTTGTGAATATCATAAAATACTTGGATACAGTCAAACGGCTGGTTAGCTCTTGCCAGCTGTCGAAAGAATTTTGAAAATATACGATCCTTTGAAATCCTACTTTCTATCACAAGATAAATGTCCTAGAATTTTAGAAAAGTTTTTTGAAAAAGAATCTTCAAAAATTTGTCTAGAGTTTGTACACAATCAAGCAGCTCTTTTTCAAAATGCTATAAAACTTATTGAAGGTGACAAAATTTCGGTAATCGAAGTAGCAACTGAAGTTAATAATTTAAAATTTCAGTGTCAAGAGCGGTTAAAAAATAATTTTCTTCCGTTAACTATCCATAATAATATAAGCCAGCTAGAAGAACAAGGTGCAATAAATCATACAGATATCATGAATCACGTTAAAAACCTCTATAGTAACTGCGTAGATTATTTAGAAGAGTGGACGGTACATTACAATGATTTTGAACATTTTCATTGGGTTACTTTAAAACAAGAACTTAATTGGAATAATATGCAAAAATCATTTGATTATATTACTCAAAATTTCCCATATAGTAATATTTCTGAAAATGATCTTTTTAATGAGGTATCATTATTAAAAATATATATATTGATAAGGAAAAGGTTAAATCTTGGGCATCAGCAAAAATCACAATAGAGAACACATGGTTAGAAATATTTCATCATTTTGAAACAAACCATGTTCTATACAATAATGCACTAAAAATTGTGGAATACGCGCTGTCCTTACCAGGAACTAATGCTGTGACTGAATGTGTTTTTTCTACTGTAAATAAAGTTTGGACATCAGAAAAATCACAATTAAGTGCTGAGACTTTGAAAGCCATTGTATGTGTGAAATATAATTTAACAAATTCTTATGAAAAATTTCATGACCTTTTAAATGACAGCAAAATGATAAAATATTTCTGTCAAAATGATGAAATATTTATAACTATTTGTTCTCTATTGTGATTTTTGCTGATGCCCAAGATTCAGAAAAATCGCAAAAGTTTTGAGACTTTGAAAGCCAGGTTCTTAAAGTGGTCATGTGTCTGCCTGGTGCTACAGTCAGCAGAGACAAGAGGCGTATTCTTAAGATAGTCAAGTATGCAAGTAAGGACTGTGAAGTTGACGCTATTATACATCTTGGTACAAATGATCTGTCCCAAAAAGATGTACTTTCTGTGCAGAATGATTTCCAGAGTTTGGGGTACGAACTTAGTAGTACAGGTTGTAGGCTTATCTTCTCAGAGGTTATACCAGTATACAAGGAACAAAAAGGGAAGGGCCAGCGCATAGCATAGTTTAATGTGTGGCTAAAGGAGTAGTGTAAAAAGGAAGGCTTTGGTTTTATTAGTCATGATGCCTGCAGCTGGTCCAATGAAAAACTGTACAAAAGAGATGGTTTGCACCCAATCAAGAAAGGGACTGAGTTACTTGGCATTAAATTCACCGATTTTCTGGATAAACATTTAAACTGAATAGTGGGGACAGAGAATTAATAGATAAAGAACATTTCTGTCCCCAGCAAACTAAAATTCATAGGGTTATCAGTGCATGTAACACAGATGTTTGTGCGGGTAATATTATCACCACTGCTGTCAAGCAAAACCAAACAATTAACAGTGAGTGCCATACCATGTGCATGAACCATACGAGTGGCAAAGAAATAGGGGAAAAGATAACCATAGTCAGGGATAACACAGGTTATGTAGACAGTAAACAAAGGGTCAATCAAAATGGACTCAAATGTCTATACACCAATGCACAAAGTATGAGGAATAAACAGGGTGAATTAGAAATTCAAGTAAATGAGGGTAGATATGATATTGTTGCCATTACAGAAACTTGGTGGGATGAAACCCACAAATGGAACATACAGCTAGAAAGATTTAAATTATTTAAAAGAAATAGACCAAATAAAAGAAGAGGTGGAGTTGCACTATATATAAGAAATAATTACATCTCTACAGAAATAGAGCACAACAATGATGAGATCTATCTTGAATGTATTTGGGTCAATATTAAAGGTTGGGGGGGAAATGACATTGCCATAGGTCTATACTACAGGCCACCCAACCAAGCAGAGGAAGTGGATGAACTTTTTGCTAACCACCTAACTAAGGTATGTAGGAAGCACACTACAATAGTAACGGGGGATTTTAACTACCCTGATATCAACTGGGAAACAAACTCTGCACCAAGTGGAAGATCCAACTGGTTCCTAACAAACCTAGCAGACAACTTTGTTTCCCAAAAGGTAGAGAAGGGAACAAGGGGATCAGCCATATTGTACTTAATTCTCACTAACATAGAGGAAATGATAGAAGGTGTAGAAGCTACAGGAACTTTGGGGGCAAGCGATCATGAAATACTGGAATTCAACATTATGCAAACAAAAGTAGTAGAACAAAGTCAAACTAGAGTCTTGGACTTTAAGAGAGCTAATTTCAATAAACTTAGAGAGAGCTTGGGAAGGATTCCATGGATGAGAATCTTCAAGGGGAAAATAACTCAAGAAGCTTGGGAAATTTTGAAAAATGAGATTACAAAAGCCCAGTCTAGCGCAATACCAATGAAGAAGAAAAATAACAGTTCCCAAAAGAAACCAGCATGGCTGCATAAAGAACTCTGACAAATTGAAAGACAAAAAGGATAAATATAAAAAGTGGAAAGAGGGGGACATAACTAAGGCAAAATATCAGCAAATAGCCCGAGCCTGTAAAGATGAAGTGAGGAAAGCTAAGGCTCGCAATGAACTTGCCAAAAAAGTAAAAAATTACAAAAAAAGCTTCTTCCAACATGTTAAAAACAAGAAAAAGGTTAAGGAAACAATTGGTCCACTGCTGGGAGAAAATGGCAAGAAGATGATAAGCAACAGGGAGAAAGCAGAACTATTCAACTCATTTTTTGCATCTGTCTTTACACCAAGGAATAAAACAGTCCAACCAATCAAACAGCACCACAAAAATCAGATTAGGCACACATGTTGAAATAGGGAAGAAAATGGTAAGTGAGCATCTGTCTGCCCTGGATGAGTTCAAATCACCAGGACCAGATGGAATACACCCCAGGGTTCTGAAGGAACTGGCAGACAAGATCTCAGAACCACTGAACTATATCTTTCAGAGATCCTGGAGCACCGGGGAGCTGCCAGAAGACTGGAAAAGAGCTGATGTGGTTCCCATCTTCAAAAAAGGAAAGAAAATAGATCCAGAAAACTATAGACCCATCAGCTTGACCTCAATACCAGGAAAGATTCTGGAAAAGATAATTAAGCAACAAATAAGCGAATACCTAGAAGCAAACAAAGTAATAGCCAAAAGCCAACATGGGTTTGTCAAAAACAGATCATGCCAGACTAATCTTATTGCATTCTTTGACAAAGTGACAAAATTAGTGGACCAGAGGAATGGTGTCAATATAATTTACTTGGACTTCAGTAAGGCATTTGATAAAGTAGACCATAACCTACTATAGATAAAGTAGAAAAATGTGGGTTAGACAGCATCACCACCAGATGGATTAGCAACTGGCTGACCAACTGCACTCAACGTGTAGTCCTCAATGGAACTGCATCTACATGGAAGGAAGTATGCAGTGGAGTACCCCAAGGCTCTGTTTTAGGCCCAGTACTCTTCAACATCTTCATCAATGATTTGGATGAGGGGATAAATGGAGAACTCATCAAATTTGCAGACAACACCAAGCTGGCAGGAATAGCCAACACTCCAGAAGATAGGCTTAAGATACAGAAGGATCTTGACAAACTTGAACACTATCTAACAAAATGAAATTCAATTGAAAAAAGTAAGGTTCTACATTTAGGCAAGAAAAACAAAATGCACAGGTACAGTATAGGTGGTACCTTGCTCAATAGTAGCAACTGTGAGAGGGATCTTGGAATCCTAGTGGACAACCATTTAAATATGAACCAGCAGTGTGCAGCAGCTGCCAAAAAAGCCAACACAGTTCTAGGCTGCATAAACAGAGGGATAGATCACATGAGGTGATAATACCACTTTATAATGCCTTGGTAAGGCCACACTTGGAATACTGCATTCAGTTTTAATCACCACGATGTAGAAAAGAAATGGAGACTCTGGAAAGAGTGCATAGAAGAGCAACCAAGATGATTAGGGGACTGGAGGCTAAAACATATGAAGAACAGTTGCAGGAACTGGGTATGTCTAGTTTAATGAAAAGAAGGACCAGGGAAGACATGATAGCAGTGTTCCGATATCTCAGAGGGTGCCACAAAGAAGAGGGAGTCAAACTATTCTCCAAAGCACTCGAGGGCAGAACAAGAAGCAATGGGTGGAAACTAATCCAGGAGAGAAGCAACTTAGAACTGAAGGGAAATTTTCTGGCAGTGAGAACTATTAACCAGTGGAACAGCTTGCCACCAGAAGTTATGGATGCCCCAACACTGGATATGTTTTTAAGAAGAAACTGGAAAACCATTTGTCTGACATGGTATGGGGTCTCCTGCTTGAGCAGCAGGGTTGGACTAGATGACCTCCAAGGTCCCTTCCAACTCTGTTATTGTATTATTGTATTACAGTAGGTAGGTAGATAGGGGAATAGAGAGACAGGGAGAAATACAGTTTAATAAAAGAGGGACGGGGAGACAAGATAGCAGCCTTCCAATATCTCAGAGGTTGCCACAAAGAAGAGGGAGTCAAGCTATTCTCCAAAGCACCTGAGGGCAGAACAAGAAACAATGGGTGGAAACTAATCAAGGAGAGAAGCAACTTAGAACTGAGGAGAAATTTCCTGACAGTTAGAAAAATTAATCAGTGGAACAGCTTGCTTCCAGAAGTTGTGAATGCCCCAACACTGGAAGTCTTCAAGAAGATGTTGGATAGCCATTTGTCTGAAATGGTATAGGGCAGTGATGGCTAAACTTTTTTGGCTCACGTGCCAAAAGCAGGGGGAGTGCAGGGGTGATGTGCACAGGTGTGCCACATCCATAATGCTATGTGCATGCCCTGCATTTGGCATGCTTTTTACATCATCCTCAGGCTCCAGAGGCTTTATAGGGGCCTGGGGAGGGTGAAAACAGCCTTCCCCCACCTCCAGAGGGCATAAAACAGCCTCAAAAGAAGGCCTAAATCAGCTGGCCAGGGCACACATACACACTGAAGCTGACAGGGCAATGCCTCGCGTGGCCTAAGAAATGGTTCCGTGTGCCACCTGTGGCATCCGTGCCATAGGTTCGCCATCATGGGTATAGGGCTTCCTGCCTAGGCAGGGAGTTGGACTAGATGACCCCCAAGGGATAGATAAAGAGGGAGAAATAAGGTAGGTAGGTAGGTAGGTAGGTAGGTAGGTAGGTAGGTAGGTAGGTAGGTGGATAGGTAGGTAGGTAGGTAGGTAGATAGATAGATAGATAGATAGATAGATAGATAGATAGATAGATAGATAGATAGATAGATAGATAGATAGATAGATAGATATAGATATAGATAGATAGATAGATAGATAGATAGATAGATAGATAGATAGATAGATAGATAGATAGATAGATAGATAGATAGATAGATAGATAGATAGATAGATAGATAGATAGATAGATAGATAGATAGATAGATGAAGGAAGGAGGAACACAGTAGGTAGGTAGGTAGGGAGGGAGGGAGGGACGGAGGGAGGGACGGAGGGAGGGAGGTAGAGGGAGAAAGCAAGAAATACAATAGGTAGGTAAGTAGAGGGATAGACAGAGAGGGAGAAATACGGTAGGTAGGTAGGTAGATGTATAGATAGATAGCGAGAAATACAGTAGGTAGGTAGGTAGAGGGATAGGGGGAAATACAGTAGGTAGGTAGGTAGATAGAGGTAGAAAGAAAGAAATACAGTAGGTAGGTAGGTAGAGGGATAGATAGAGAGGGAGAAATACAGTAGGTAGGTAGGTAGGTAGAGGGATAGACAGAGAGGGAGAAATACGGTAGGTAGGTAGGTAGGTAGGTGTATAGATAGATAGCGAGAAATACGGTAGGTAGGTAGAGGAATAGAGAAAGCAGGAGAAATACAGTAGGTAGGTAGGTAGAGGGATAGAGGGGGGAAATACAGTAGGTAGGTAGGTAGGTAGAGGTAGAAAGAAAGAAATACAGTAGGTAGGTAGGTAGAGGGATAGATAGAGAGGGAGAAATACAGTAGTAGGTAGGTAGAGGGATAGACAGAGAGGGAGAAATATAGTAGGTAGGCAGGTAGGTAGATAGGGGGATAGATAGAGAGGGAGAAATACAGTAGGTAGGTAGGTAGGTAGGTAGGTAGGTAGGTAGGTAGGTAGGTAGGTAGAGGGAGAAATCAAGAAATATAATAAGTAGGTAAGTAGAGGGATAGACAGAGAGGGAGAAATACCATAGGTAGGTAGGTAGGTGTATAGATAGATAGCGAGAAATACAGTAGGTAGGTAGATAGAGGAATAGAGAAAGAGGGGGAAATATAGTAGGTAGGTAGGTAGATAGAGGGAGAAAGAAAGAAATACAGTAGGTAGGTAGGTAGAGGGATAGATAGATAGAGAGGGAGAAATACAGTAGGTAGGTTGGGCCTTATATGATGGTTGTGTGTATGTGTGCAGGTGTAGATCTACACACAGATTGGTTGGCCATTTAACCAGACTGGGCCACAGCAACGCGTGGCCGGGTATAGCTAGTAGCAAATAAAACTATTCTCTTTACTTAACTTGATTTCTAGAATTTCCCCATTCTGATTCTAGCTAAGCTAAAATTTAATGTGAAAAATAAATCTGTTTTTTTTAATACTCAATAAGTGTTGGTACATTTTCTACAATGTATGTATATATTAATTATTTCAATAGTATTTTAGGGTTATTTTAATATATTGAGTTTTGGATACAGGGTCTTTTAAATCCTTCTTTAGAACTTAAGGTTCTATTTTTAAATATTTATTCTAAAACCGGTTGGGTAGTTTTATGCCCTTATTTACCTCTTCCCTACCTATCCTAATATCTCTCTAAATATAAATAAAACCTCCACTTTTTACTTTTACGCAATCGTATTAACTAGCCATTTGTATAACAAAAAAAAGCTATCTAATTGGTAAAACCTCAAATCAAAGTTTCATTTTTTTTTCCACCACAAGCACAAATTCCAGAAGTGGTTTCCAAATAGAAATAAAAGTATTTGTATTTTTTTCCTTGATCAAAACTGTCAGTTTAGCCATCTCAGCTAACCCTATTAGCTTTTGCAGCCATTCATCAATTGTGGGGATTGAGGTGACCTTCCATTTCTGATTTCCTGCTTTTCATGAGAAACTTGTCCTCTTAACACTGGTGCAGCTAACCCTTTGCCCTGGAACACCTTAAGGACACCTCTATTTTGCAATTTTTACACACAGGAATAATAAGTTTGGCTTAAGAAGTGTCCTTTTCGATCAACGAGAGAAGCCAAAAACAATGAGTTCAACAGAGGAAACCAAAACTATTCAAAAATTGTTTAAATACCAGCATTCGTTTATAACTTTCAAGGTAAGGTGGGTAATACTTGAAAATATTAAATCTTAACTTTGAAACTACAAAAGACCCTCCATTTCTCAATGGTTGGGAAAACAATAGAATCATCAAAGTTTATGTTGTGATGAATGGCCGCAAAATTCTTCCTTGTGCCTTCTGAGCAGATTGGCTTCTGTGGACATCAGTAGGTTGCTTTACTTGTTCAGATATGCTCCTCTTTTGCCAATCAGAAATTAAAAAGGGCTCAAATTCAAAATTTTATTACACCATGCTTTATACATAGGTAAATTCCACCATATTTTTAATAACACCTTTGGCTTTTTAATTACCATATTTTTCAGAGTATAAGACACACCAGAGTATAAAACGCACCAAGGTTTTGAAGAGGCAAATTTTTTTTAAAAGTAGGTAGGTAGATAGAGGGAGAGAAATACAGTAGATAGGTAGGGAGAGCGTGAGTATAGTTAAGTAGTTAGGTAGGTAGGTAGGTAGGTAGGTAGGTAGGTAGGTAGGTAGGTAGGTAGGTAGATAAAGGGATAAAGAGAGATAGATAAATACAGTAGGTAGGTAGGTAGGGAGAGAGAGAAATACAGTAGAAAGGTAGGTGCCCAGTATTTGATCAATGTAATTCTTATCAATCAGTTCCCTTTTCCAAAAGGGAAAAAAAAGTTTTTGCACTCTGCAAAACTCCCCAAAACAGTCCGTTTTTTGCAAAAACGAGCCCATTTTTTTTTCAAATAAAAAGCATGGATAGCTTTGAGGGGGGCTTACAGAGTTCTCCTGGGGGGGGGGACACAAGCAAAAAACAGCCCCTTTTTTGTGAAAATAGGCCCATTTTTGTCAAAAAATGTGCATGCATAGCCTTATGGAGGCTTATAGAGTGCTGCTGCGGGCTGGAGAGGGGGCAAAAAACGGCCCATTTTTTGCACATTTCTGCCCTCCCCAGCCCCCAGGAGGTCTCTGCAAAGCTTCCATAAGGCTATGCACAGCCATTTTGGTGAAGGGGACGGGGCTTCAGGAGGCAAAAAAAAATGCTGTATTCGGTGTATAAGACGCACCAAGATTTTCAGCCTCTTTTTTGAGGCAAAAAGGTGCATCTTATACTCCGAAAAATACAGTACACAGATGATTTTAGCTCATGTTTGTTTCAGTGTCCATGTCTGAAGGACTACCATTAATCTCCATGAATAAATATCCCCGTCAATATATTAAATAACTTAGGGCCCTTCCTTCAAAGAGCCATGGAAAGATAGATTTGAGGATTGTTGGATGCAGCTGAGAGGAATTCCACGGCTTTCAATCCTGTTTTCTTTTTCTGCGTAGGTCATTTCAACTGCCTGTGAGTTGGGCATCTTTGATCTGCTGAGAGAGTCAGGAGAATGTCTGTCTTCTGTGACTGTGGCTGAGCGCTTGAAGACCAGTCTCACTGGGATGCAGAGGCTGCTGGAGGCCTGTGTGGGGTTAAAGCTCCTGACCCTGGACTGGAAGGATGGCAAAGGTAATCCTGTGAGAAGCAGGGAGCAACTGGAATGGCCAACAATTGTTTTATAACTGTGGGCAATAGGTGACTGTACCTGTGGCGGTTGTAGAATTTATAGAAGAAAGGCTTCCATAAATCACAGGTCAAATAGCTGTTATCATGTGCAGTAACTGGGTTTTTGAATGTGTTTGTATGTGTTGAGTCCATCATTACTTTCTTCAACCTGTTTCACGGGACCTTTTTTGCTCTTCCCAAAGTTTTACATTCACACTTGCGAAGAAATATAAATCAGAACAGCAAAAAAAAATAGCATTTTGAGTTGGTTCCCTGCTTTTTTCAAAACAAAACAAAATCAACTTTGTTTCCAAACCATGAACTATGACCACTGTTGTTCAAGGGGATTGAACCGATTTCCAAAATAAAATTATATCCAAATCCCAAATCTAATGAATTTTTTTTTAAACCAACAAAACCACCTAGCCATTGCACTTGGCCAATTGAACGGTACTCATCTAGAGATCAGCACATTTTTAAGTCCTGCTAATCACAGCCTTGAATGTATTTTACTAAGAATTAAAGGACACGTGTCTTTTTTCTTTGGCTGCCTCTCATCACTATTCCAGTCTGAGGAGGATCCCCTTTCATTGAAATCACAAGGCTTAGAAACAAATCTGCCCAGCCCCACTTTCTAAGGTCTTCTCCGATGCCCAGACATTCTCCTTAAGCCCATTCTGTTTCAGTTTCAGACCTGGAGAATCTGCTCTGCAGAGCAAACAGTAGCAAACCTTGAGGTTGGGTGGCTGCTCTTTTTAAATAACTCATGCTGCCCCGAGTCCCTTTGTGGTGAGATGGGTGCGGGTTACAAATGTGAAGAAGAAGAAGAAGAAGAAGAAGAAGAAGAAGAAGAAGAAGAAGAAGAAGAAGAAGAAGAAGAAGAAGAAGAAGAAGAAGAAGAAGAAGAAGAAGAAGAAGAAGAAGAAGAAGAAGAAGAAGAAGAAGAAGAAGAAGAAGAAGAAGAATGTCCTGGATCTCACTGGTCTTGCAGGAGACATAAGAAGAGAGCTGTCTAATACGGAGATCCATTTTTTTTTAAATCTCTCCCTACTTCTGCCAGCCCTCAAAATATGTGGCAAGCAGGCTAATAGCACAGGGTGAGACCGCATATACACAGGTGTAGATGTGTTTGTGTTCATGTTTTTAATGCACCTTTTAAAATGCCTTGTTTGGCTTGTTTTTTTCTTTTTGTAATTACGTATTTTAACTTTTCTTTAAATAAAATAAAAATTGGGAAAGATAAATACACAAAAAGCAGACTACAATGTACAAAATACATTTACTGCACCCTACTGGTGAATAGGTGATTTTAAAAAAATTATTTAAAATGCAATTGAACTATAGCAGCAATGGCAAACCTTTTTTTGCTCGTGTGCCATAAGTGGGGGGAAGCGCAGGGGGTCGTGCACTGGCATGCCACACCCATAATGCAATGTGTGACCCCCCCAGTGCGCATGTGTGCATTACAGGCATTCCCCCCCCCCCCATTTTTTGTATGCTCTTTTCACCTGACCCAGGCTCCAGAGGCTTTATAGGAGCCTGGGGAGGGTGAAAACAGCCTTCCTCACCCCCCGAGAGACCCTTCAGGAGGCTTCCCTAAAGCCTCCGGACCGCTCAAAACAACACTCCGAGCAAATCAGATGTCACTTTCAGTTTGTTCAGAGAGTCATTTTGAGTGCTCTGGAGGCTTCAGGGAAGTCTCCTGAAGGTCGCTGAAGCCTCTGGAGGGCCTCCAGAGGTCCTGGGAAGCCTCCGGAGCGCTCAAAATGACACTCTGACCAAACTGGAAGTGACGTCCGATTTGCTTGGAGCGTCATTTTGAGCAGTCTGGAGGCTTCAGGGAAGCCTCCTGAAGGTTGCTGAAGCCTCCAGACCACTCAAAACGACGCTCCAAGCAAATCGGACGTCACTTCCAGTTTGGTCAGAGTGTCATTTTGAGCGCTCTGGAGGTTTCAGGAAAGCTCATGAAGACTCCGGAGGGCCTCTGAGGGGGGGATGCTCTTTTCGCCCTCCCCAGGCTTCTATAAAGCTTCTGGTGTCTGTGGAGGGTGAAAAATGGCTTCCAAAAAGGGCGAATTCAGCTGACAGGGCAGCGCCTCGTGTGCCCTGACAAAGGGCTCCACGTGCCACCTGTGGCACGTGTGCCATAGGTTCGCCATCATGGAGCTATAGAATAACAAGTTGTGTGTATTCTTGTTTGCTTTAAAGATAATCACAAATCAGTTTTATTCCCCTAAAAGTCAGAATTATTTGCACACATCATGCAGCACTTGGACCTGAAACTCAGGCTGTCAGCTTTCAGCTGACAAGCTTAGCATCCTTAACAGCTGAGCCATTGCACCCCCTTTTATATTATAATTTGCAAATGCATTTATTATTTTCCATTGGCCAATAGGTGATTCTAAAAAATATTGATTTAACAATGTAACATTTTGTGACAAGGTGTTTCAGAAGAGCTTTGCCACCACCACTTCCTTCCTAAAGTCACTCAGTTGGCTTTGTGCCTAACATGGGACAGGAACTTACAGTTTCCAAATTTTTAACGTGGCACCTTAACAATTAAATCAAACTGGCTCTCTTATTATTATCATATGATTGACATAAATACAGTATAATTTGCTTTAAAGAAGTAGTTTAAGACTTGCAAGTATTACTCTAGTGCATTTTATTTTTATTTGTTTGATTGTTTTTTTCTTTTGTCAAGCAGGTATAAGATACTAGATACAAAATTATGAGTATGTGAAATGGATAGAATAAATGGGGTTATTAGGACAGGGATGGTAGGCCTATTGGTGCGCTTATACACAGACCTCTTAGGAATGGGGTGAGGTCAATTGAAAGACAGTTACATCATCATCATCATCATCATCATAATAATAATAATAATAATAATAATAATAATAATAATAATAATAATAATAATAATAATAATAATAATAATAATAATAATAATAATCTTTATTGTCATTCTAATAATATTGTAATAAAATTACAATGAAATTGGTTGGAGCGCCGTGCCAACACCTGCACCAGGTGGAATATAGACAGCAGTGACAGCCACAACAGGAATCTCTCCAGGCAAACAAAAAGGCTGACAAATGACAGTTGAAAAGGATCAATTGTACTTTGTCTTTTATTATCCATTTCTTCAAATCTGTTTGGCATTTTAGGAGTTGGTGGAAGAGGAGCACGTCTCTTTTTCTTTTTTATTTCTTGTTGCAATGAACTTTGAGGAATCGCACTTGGCATTTTTTTTTCTTCTCCCTCAGCTTTCCCAACAGAAAAGGATGGAATTACTGGTAGGGGTGGTGCTCTCCGCTTCTTCATTTCAATTCTTCCAGTTGCCCCTTGTATATTCCCAAGAGATAATGATGGTTCCACCGTTACAGAACATAAACTTCATGAAGAATCTGCCATCATTGTTTCATCAAGGCTTTGTTTACGATACAACATGGGTTTTAAAAATTCTCCACTACCCAGATCTAAGCTTCTTCTTGAGGATTTCTCTGCCTGAAACTTGTTTCTTTACTTGTCCTAAAAAATCCAAGTAATCCTTTTTTTTCTTTAACTGATGTGTCACAATCAGTTGATATGCTTGTTTCTCTATAATTCACAGTAGGTTCAGAGCGAGTTTTTGATGGAAAAGTCTGCTGTGACATCAGGAGCTCAAAGCCGCTGCGCCTAAGCGCACCGCCATCTTGGATACATACATACAATGATACCTGTCGTTTTTGTTTCGTTTTTAGATCTTTATGGAAACACAGACTTTACCAATCTCTACCTGGTCAAATCAAGTCCAAAGTCTCAGTATTATTCCATGAAGTTCTATTCTGAAGTTATGTATCCATCAATGCAACATTTGCCTGAGGCTGTGAGGTAAAGAGACTCAGCACTGGACTAGTGAACTAGAATAAATAAAAGGACGTCTTATGTTATGTTACTGACCTGATGTTGCTTCTGACAATTTCTTTTCTATTTTAATTGATTCCATTATTAAAAAGCTTTGCACAAGAGATACTGGAACAGAAACCCAAACTCCAATAATAAAAGCAAACTTTTACAGTTATTCTATGGAGTTATTTCATTAAGATAAGACTGAGATTAAAGTTTATGACTGACAGGTAACTTTTTGTAACTAGGAGGAATAATTGACTTGAATAATGTTTTAAAATTTAACAATATTCAGTTAATGTTTCAAAGAAATATAAACTATGAAAACAGGGTGGTATTTTAATAACATTTTTTTTTAAAAAAATGATATTAATTCAGAATACTGAATACAAAGTCAATAACTTTAAATAAATAAAATTGTCATTTATATCAAAACAGTAACTATTAGAGGATTCTGCTTATATAAAAACAGCTTCCAAAGTTTGGTTATAACTGTAATTTAGATCACATGAGGCGTATTTAAGTCGAAGTAAAATGAAAAGCAGGAGTTGCAAAGGCAAAAATCCAAAGAACAATTTCTAAGCAATCAGAAGTAAAAGAGCAGAAATCAGTATAAACATAAAACTCTTTTGAGTGCTACGCAGTTCTTTAAAATATGAAAATGTCAACATATTCCTGTTACAGATCATCCTCAAATTCCATAAGCAATTAGGGCTGAATTTTCCATCACTAACTGATGCAATCATAAAGCATGACGTTATGTGACCCTGTGGCTTAGCAATTGTAATTCTAGCAGTCTCAGTTGCCAGCCATCGTTATGTGAAGAGTGCACAGACCATTAAACAAGAGCCTATATGATAACAATTTACAACTTCCTGCCAGCTTCCCCATTGCCTTTGCTTGCAGGAAGCTGACAGGAAACATCAGAAATATGATCACTGCATAAATTCTTCAATGGCTGGAACTCCAAGGACCAGTCATTCAATACTGTTGCAACTTTGAATGGTCAGTAAACAAATAGTTGTAACCTAAGGACTACCTGTATATCACTCCAGTCTTCTCCAGATAGGCCTTCCCAGACTTGTTTGCCAATTACTAGAATGACCATCTCTGTTCACAACATTGAAACTCTACAATGAAAGAAACCACTTGATTTAGGAACAGGTCTATTTGACCTGGTCTGGTCCAACGTTAATCTTAAAACAAAACGATTGGGGGGGATATTTTTTTCCTACAGATCCATCAACAGTGAATTCATAAACCTGAAGAGATGAGATTTCTCCTGAAACCTCCTTTAAACCAAAACCATTAAGGGAACCCAATAAACTTCTATGCTGCTACCTTTTTAATGAAATTACCAGATTGTATTGAACTGTACTTGAGAAAGTGAAGGAAAACTGGTTTAATAATGAACTCTTTAGAATAAATTTTGAACTGTGAAAATATACTTCAAAATACAGTAGGCATTTGGGATCTACATCTGTGCAAAAGAAAATGCCAGGATGATTGTCCTGTTTCTTTCTAACTTTTTAAAAATTCTTCTAGGAAAGGACAAAATCAGATTTTATCAATGTATGGCACTCCCAACGCTTTTGACGTCATTTACAGGTAACATTAAATTTTTAAAGAATGGTCATTAAATAAATTGTTTAATGGGCAACTAAGCAATATGATTAATCTTCACAATGTCAGTATTTTTCTGTCATATTCTTTTTTACAATTTTTAAATTTTTATTTAGAACATTAAAATGCAAAATTAAAAAAATACTTTGTTCCCTCCAAAATATGACCCAGTCTTATATTCTTTTGCACTCCGAAATAAGTATCAGGTCTTATTTTCAGGGGATATTTTACCCACTTACCTTAGGACTACCACAGCCAGGCCTCCCACGTCATGACACCTGTCATACCGCTGTCCATTTTCTTCTATGGCTGCTCATGGCTGCTCACAGCCAGATGCCATGTGGTTCATCACTTAAAGCAGGAGGTCAAATGAAACACTGCACTGGTGCCACTGCTCGTGGCAGGAGGCTATGTGGCTCGTTTTGCCAGTGCTACAACTTGCAGCAGGAGGCAGCATAGCATGTTGTTCCATTGCATACATGAGCAGCAACACCAACACGATGAGCCACGTGGCCTCCTATCACGAGTAGTGACACCGGCGTGATGAACGGCTGCAGAAGTCAGTCAGCAGCATGACAGGGCATGGGAGGTCATAAGGTAAGCAGGTGCAGGGCTCAGTGGCAGCTCCAACCCACCCCCAGCTTGATTTTTATGCATACACCTTGCCCCACCTCGTACAACCAGACGATGGGATGGAGCAAACAGGTCTTAACTAGGGCTTTTTTTTTTTTATTGAAAAAGTTTTACAAAAACAATTTTTCCCCTTTCCCCCCCCTCCCCATACATGTAATATAAATAAAATACAAGTACTATACCCCCCCTCATCCCAACCCTCATAATATGAATTACTCACAAAATAGTATTATCCAGTTATCCCCATCTTCTAAACTAATTATGCAGATATATTTCCCTCCCCTGACCGCCCTAACCCTCCCCCACCTCCCAATCCAACCCACCCCCCTGACTTCCACTATACACCACTCTGATAATTCCAAACAACCCAGATATTATCTTCACATTATACCCCTTACATATCTCCTTATCAATCTACTCGTTCTTGCCTAAAATACCTAGTAACTACATAATACTTTTTTTTTTAAAGAAACCTTATAACAAACCCATCATAAACACCCACACCTTCAACATTTTGGTTAAACATTAGGATACATACATGATAATTCTTAAGATCTAAATACCATCTGTAAAGCATTTTATCCATCAATCCAACTCTTAATTACCAATCTACTCATTCGTACCTAAAAACTATATAATATAATATAATATTTTTAACGCCTTATTGCAAACCCATCGTGGACACCCATACCTCCTAGATTCTCGCTTCCAGCATTTTAATTAACCATTGGGTTACATACATAATCTCCTTTCTTATACACCAAAAGAACTTTGTTCTTCAAAGAGGTCTTTGTTCTTCGCATTCTAATTATTAAAACATTTTAATCAACATTGTAAACCTCAAGTCAAACCTTAAGTCATATAACCTAACACATTGTAGAACTTAAACCATATATCCTAACTCAAATTTGCATCCTTCCTGGTTCAAAAGGTTTGTTATTTTTCCCCCTCTCCATTTGCTTAATTGCCCACTTAGCAACACAAAAGATGTAAAGATTGCTCTGGTATTTGAAAAGAGCAAAGTTACGTTCTCTTTTCATGAAGGAAGCAGAGGTGGTATAGAAAGATTTCAGATCCTATCATAGGAAGGATGCAGTGGATTGCAGGCATATATCTCCACAACAATATAAGATGCTAGAACATAACAGATAGCAAGTTTCTACTTAAATGCAGCAGATATGTGAACTAGGGCTTATTTTTTGATAGGGCTTATGTTAGGCGCAGGTGTGAAAATCGGGCTAAGGCTTGTTTTGAGGTTAGGTCATATTTTTGGGAAAACACTGTATTAACAGAGACAAAACAAAACTAGATAAGAATGTTAAAAAATATGAATTAAAAGAACAAGTAAAAACCCACTCATCCTCACTAGTTGAACACTGACAAATCTATTACAACAATAACTTCCCCTTTGAAAAGCAGGTCCAATATTTATAAGCTTCTACATCCATTTGCAAGCCAACTGACCTATCTTTCATTACACATATGAAAGAAAAAATAGTTAACAGGTTAAACCACAATGAAGTCAACATTAGCTTTGATCTGTCCAGAATCAAATAGCCTCATTTGAGGCTGCTTTTGAATATTGTCTTGAGTTTGCACAACTGTTACTGACTGTTATTATACATAAACAATTTTTTGTTTATATATAAAATAAAACCGGTTTCAAATAAAGTTTGAATAAAGGCTGCAAGTAAGAGAACATTCTTTTTTCAAATGCTTCCCAGAAAATCTTATCTCCTCTTAGAAACATTTGAGAAACCCACTCTTCTGTCTTTAAGGTCCCCCCCCCCCCCCCGAATAAAACATGATTAAAGAAAGAGGAATTTTCCCATCAAAAATTAAGAAATAAATATCAGTGCTTTTAAAAAAAAGCTAAAAAGAACAAAGTATATAACATAATCCTGTGTAAATTCAAATCCAATTGGATGACTTTCACTGTCCCCACCCCCAAAAGAATATTTTCATCACAAACCTTTTTTTGGCTAAAATGAAAGCAGTTTGGAATTTAATAGTAAATACTGAAAGGACAAAAAAAGTTGTAAAAGTCCATCAAGGGGTTATAAAATAGGTTAGAAGTCAACTAGTCTTTAATTCAAAGTAAAGCATCAAAAAGAGCAATTAAAACCCACACTTGCTTAAGAAAAATGAACAGCTGAAGGGAAACGTTGGTAACAGACCAGACCTTCCGAGATCAAAAATTCTGGCCATACCCTCTTCTTCCTA
This sequence comes from Rhabdophis nuchalis, assembly GCA_039707465.1. NCBI lineage: Eukaryota > Metazoa > Chordata > Lepidosauria > Squamata > Natricidae > Rhabdophis > Rhabdophis nuchalis. The sequence goes on along the minus strand of CM077651.1, from coordinate 34,577,499 downwards.
AATATATGATCATCTGAAGGTCTTCTTGGGTCCTTCCTAGGCTGCCCTTCAAAATACAGAGAGCAAAGCCACCAAATAACCAGCTTTGGGGGCAAAATCAGCTGTCTTTTGACAGGAGAAAAAGAACCTTCCCACCTTGGGGGAGGAGTCCATATCTCTGTCATCTGTTCTTGATCCATCATTATCATATTCAACCTCTCTTTTATGGCACTGGCTATTGTTCTGACATATCTAATTGATCAGGCATTTCTTTTTAATGTACAAAGCCTTAGTCTGCAATTAGAGCAACTATATGAATCTGCTTTGTTTCAAGAACATTATAGCATTGTCCATTGAAATGGCAGGATTGTTTCATGTATCACATACAGAGTCTTCCAAATTCTGGTCACCATCATTTAAATGATCCTGTAAAATATACCTTTCATTGAAACATAAACAGATATCTAAAAACAACAAAACACAGTTTATAAAGTTATATTTAGAGATGTTAATTTGGTAGTGTTTATTTTAATTCTAGATCAAAGGAGGAGCTACAAACCTCGTGCGGTTTTTTTAATGAGCTCTGGCCTGTGCTAGGAAGAGAAGTGCTTTCTGCCTTTGACCTGTCCCAGTTCCCACTCATTTGTGATCTGGGTGGTAAGTATAACCAGCACTTTGCCAACTTCTTTACATGTTGGGCCAATGGGTTGATTGAGTTCTTAGCTTCTTTTACAAATCCTTTCATCTGTAATTGGAAAAGGAGGAAACCTTATAGAAAACCCACTATGAGATGTTGGTTCCAAATTTTGACAAATACCCCTATTTTCAAGCGGATTAACTAATCATTCTGACAGGATACTATACAGTGGAGAAATTGGCAAAGGCTATTTAAAAAGGGGAGACAGTTCAGAAAACAGTCTTCTCCTGCCTTGTTGCAGTGCTAGCCAAGATGGAAGGAACAGAAATCAGAGAATAACAGGATCATGAACAAAGGACCCAAAAACTGGATTTACCTGGGGAGTATTGGGGGGGGGGGGGGGCGACGACAAAAAACCATGACTGAAGATGTTACAGGACTTGGTGCCCTTTGAGATGATGTTCAGTTTATTCCCCTGCTCAATTTGTATCAAATATCATTTCTCTGGACATTGTGAATATTCAGTGCATCCATCCTAAGGAATTCTCATAGCACTGGAATTCTCAGCATGAACGCTGAGAAGCAATTGGCTCAATCTCAGTTCTTTCCCCCCCTGTTAGTACTTGTTTACCATAATATGAGGAGCATATCAAATTTGAAAGAGGGTTGTCTCATTTTTTTAAAAAAAAATATTAGATTCCAATTAATCTGATGTGCAGCTGTAAAGAAATAATAGACAGGTAGTTTTAGATTAAAAAAAAAGGGCATGTACAAAAGTTTGTTTTGCAGTTACTTAATTACATTTTGTGCTGTCTTTAAGGAAACAGTGGTGGCTTAGCTAAGGAATTGATTTCACTCTACCCAACATGTACTGTGACCGTTTTTGACCTTTCTAAAGTAGTGGAAGCCGCCAAGAACCATTATTTGCCTTCAGGAGAGACCCGGATCACTTTCCATGCAGGTAAAAGATGTGATGTTCCATGGGGGTTGAACTCATGTCTTGCTAAGCGCAAAAAGCTTTAGCAGGCAAAGGGCAGACTGGATTAGGATGCTGTGATTTTGAAAGGAAGAACAGATTATTCTGTCGGAATAACCTGGAAGACCTAGTGCTTTATGAGATTTTATTTATTTTTTGTAGGTGATTTTTTTAAAGATCCCATTCCTGAAGCAGACCTGTACATTTTGGCCAGGACTCTGCATGACTGGTCGGATGAGAAATGTTTGCAGCTGTTATCCAAAGTTTACCAGGCCTGCAAACCTGGTAGGTATTATTTAAGCACGGGAACTTAAATCAGCTAGAAAACTGGCAAAGTTCACAAATGGCTCAGGTTTTCAGTTCCCTGACATCTAGTGTAATTTTAAATTCACGATCCAACTTTTCTGATCTTTGAATTGGCATCTTAGAATAACTAATTCAACTTTAGTGCTGGAAAAATTGTGCTTCCAAATTAATTCTAGCAGTTACTTCTGCTCGATATATTGTGTGTGTGTGTGTGTTTTCATATATATGAATGTTTTCACAGCTCCTGTTTTGAGGCCTGTTTAAGGGAGGAGACAAACTGTCTCCTCCCTTAAATATATATCAGGCATCCTTCTAAGCTTGTAAAAATGACTGAGTTGATAAGTAATAGTCTGTTCATGGTGGAAGAATATAAAAAACAAGCCAATTTCCTGTACTTACCAACAAATTTCAGGCTGCTAACTGGTGTTGTAGTTCATGCAGTCCAACAGCATTTAGGTGAAAACAAGCTCTTTCTACCTAAGCAGAAAGAAAATTGTCCAAAAAGTAAAGGAACAAAATGTCAGCTCTTAATTGACAAGGTGATTTTGGAAAACTGCAAGAGAGGAAAATCTAGAACAGTGATGGCTCGTGTGACAAAAGCGGGGGGGGGAGCGCAGGGGGGTTGTGCGTGGGTATGCCACACTAATAATGCTATGTGTGCGGCCCCCTGCTTTGGTGCACTTTTTTCACCCTCCAGAGTCTTTCTAGGAGTCTGGGGAGGGTGAAAACAGCCTCCCCTCCCCACCTCCAGAGGCTTCAGGAGTTTCCCTGGAGCCTCCAGAGGGCGAAAAACGGCCTCAAAAGAAGGCCCAAATCAGCTGGCCAGCGCACACAAGCACGCTGCAGCTGACAGGGCAACACCTCGCGTGCCCTGACAAATGGCTTTGCGTGCCACCTGTGGCACCCATGCCATAGGTTCGCCATCATGGGTCTAGAATGTAGCTTGGATTCATTACAAGAAGGCATTCAACTCCCTACTGCATGATTGGATAATTCAATGCCTAGAAATAATAGGAGTCAGTAGAAATGTCAGACAATTTGTACAAAGGCCAAAGGAACAATGGAAAATACCATTGCTAGTAAGGGGGCATAGGGTTTAATATCAAGAGAGGAATCTTACAGGGAGATCCACTATTACCACTACTATTTTTTTTTTAATTAAATTTATATCCCGCCCTTCTCCACAAAGGATCCAGGGTGGCGCACAGGAAATTAAAAAACATATAAAACGACAAAATACAAATTTAAAACATATTAAATTAAACGGTCCTATGCTAAAATCAAATTAAAATCCCCAATTTAAAACTATCTAAAATAGCCCCGATGGGAAGTTACATTAGGCCGGCTTGTTGAAAGAGGTGTGTCTTTAGACACTGGCGGAAGAGGCGGAGGTCTGAGATGGTACGAAGTTCAGGGGGTAGGTTGTTCCAAAGGGCAGGGCCCGCCAAAGAGAAGGCTCTTCCCCTAGGTGTCGCCAGTCGGCATTGCCGGCCGACGGTACCCTGAGAAGGCCCTCTCTATGGGAGCGGATCAGCCGAAGGGATGTATGGGGCAGGAGACGGTCTCGCATATAACTAGGCCCCGAGCCATGGAGCGCTTTGAAGATGGTCATCAAAACCTTGAAGCGCACCTGAAAGACCACAGGAAGCTGTTTAACATTACCGTATTTTTCGGCATATAAGACACACCTTCCCCCCCAAAAAAGAGGGTGAAAATATGAGTGTGTCTTATACACCGAATGTAGCCCCGCCCACCCATCGGTCCCACCCTTTGGCCTCTGCCTCCCAGAAATTTACCTCCTTGCAGCAAACAGTGAAAATTGGGCTTGCAGAACCAGCAATATGCCATGGCAATCCCTGAAGGCCTGAAACAGCTGATCATCGGAAGCCCCATGCTTAAACTTGCAATTGCTGGGAGGCAGAGGCAGATTTTTTCCCCCTTCTAATCAGGCTAAACTGAAACAGGCTGTTTGCTGCAAGGAGGTAAGTCAATAACTGTAAATGCCTATAGAATGTTCAAATTATTAGACTTATTTTTTTAAAGACTGTTTTATTATTGTTCTAGACAACTTAACAAAATGAAGAAGCTTTTTAAAATAAATGCTTGCTTTGAAGAGGTCCAGTGCTATTGTATCTTCTTTTAAATAGAAGAGAATAATGTATACTTCCAGAAAGTCACATCAATTTTAACAGCATCTGTACAAGTATAGTCTGAAGTGTAACACCACAAACAGTACTGTTTGCTGTTTGGTGTAAGGAGGCAAATTGCTGGGAAGCAGAGGCAGATTTATTTTTTCCTCTTGTTTTCCTCTTCAAAAGGTAGGTGCATCTTATATTTCGGAGCGTCCTATACTCCAAAAAATACAGTGCATTGATTCTTCTGTCAACAATATTGAATAACTTACGCCATGCCTCAACCTCAAAAACATCTGCCAGGCTTCCTTACCATCAAATATAGGCTCTACATTTATGCAAGAAAAACCAAATGCACAGGTATAGTGTAGGTCAGTGGTAGTCAACCTGGTCCCTACCGCCTACTAGTGGGTGTTCCAGCTTTCATGGTGGGCGGGAGGGGTTTTGTCCAATACTGAAGCACTTTCTTTTTTAAAATTTAATTAACTTCCCTATTTTATAAATCACCATTACTGTGAAACCGGTAGACGGTTAGAAAATTTTACTAACAGAGATACAAAAGTGGGTGGTAGATATACAAAGGTTGACTACCCCTGCTGTAGGTGGTACATAGCTCAATAGTAGTAATTGTGAAAATTACTTGTAATCCTAGTGGACGATCACTTAAATATGAGCCAGCAGTGTGTTATAGCTGCCAAAAAAGCCAATGTATTCCTAGGCTGTATTAATAGGATCAAGATCATGTGAAGTATTAATACTACTTTATAATGTCTTGGTAAGACCACATTTGGAATATTGCATCCAGTTTTGGTCACAACAATGTAAAAAAGATGTTGAGACTCTAGAAAGAGTGCAGAAAAGAGCAACAAAGATTATTGCAGAATGGAGCCTAAATTATATAAAGAACAGTTGCTGGAATTGGGTATGTCTAATGAAAAGGACAACTAGGGTGACATGATAGCAATGTTCCAATATCTGAGGGGTTGCCACAAAGAAGAGGGACTCATCTATTTTTCAAAGCACCTGAAAGCAGGTCAAGAAGCAATGGATGGAAATTAATCAAGGATAGAAGCAACCCAGAACTAAGGAGAACTTACCTGACAATTAGAACAATTAATCAGTGGAACAACTTGCCTCCAGAAGTTGTGAATACTCCAACATTGGAAGTTTTAAAGAAGAAATTGGACGACTATTTGTCTGAAATGGTATAAGGCTTCCGGCCTGAGTAGGTGGTTGGGTTAGAAGACCTCCAAGGTCCCTTTCAATTCTGTTGAACTCTGAAATGAAGGATTCATAATATTAATAGAGGTATTTTCAAAGCATTGTGAAATGTTCATTGAGCTGTTGAAATACGTACTATAGTAGCATTTTCTCATCTCTGACTAATTGGAAAATATATTTTGAAACAGGTGGTGGTGTCTTAATTGTGGAAATGCTTCTTGATGAAGAGAAAAGAGGGCCTTTAACTGCCCACTTCTACTCCATGATAATATTGGTCTTGACTGAAGGGAAAGAACGGTCCGCAACCGAATTTAATGTGCTGCTCCGCAAAGCTGGTTTTCAAAAAACCGAGTTAATAAAAGGAAGCCTCTTTCATATTATTCAAGGAAGAAAATAATGCTGTCTCTGATTCCTTCCCGTTGAATGTTTAAGATGAAATTGCACTAATCAAAGCCTTCATTGCTCTGTAAGTTTTTTCTATTTCATCACTGGTACTAAACATGTCAATAAACTAATTTGCATACCGTATTAATATTTTAGTCGTGTCCTGGTCTCTAGTTCAAATACTGTACTTCTGGGGTATTGTCATACAAGTACTATTCCATAAACAAACCTCATCCAATATTCCAAAAGTTCTCCAGTTATAGCAATAAAGTTCAGAAATGACCCCTCGGAAAACAAGATTATTTCTAAACAGGGTATGCCCCAGGCCCAACACAGATGGTTGACATCTATTTTTTATTTCCTTCGAGAAAATGTATTCTCATTCTTTTCTTTCTTATCATAACCAGTTAGCAAACCAGTAAAAGATCAATGTGATTAGATCTAACTTGAGTTCTAGCCTTACGGCAGATAATATGAATTTAACCCTTCCAACTGATTTTCCCACTATTTCAGATGCTTTCATTCTCTAGACCTGGGGAGATTTTGACAGGGTGTGGAGATGTGATAAGCCCCAACTACCGTACTTACTTCTTCTGACTCTTGTGGCTGATTAAATTAAATTAATCCCAATGGTTATGAGAGGTTATCAATTATTCTTTGTGAGAGGAATGTATTTCTCTTGCCAACTTACTGAAAAAAATGGTATGAATCAGTGGATTGCTCAGAATGGGTTGGGGTGTAGTTCAAATATCTTTGACTTGTAGAGTTGATTTTTATGCCCAATATCTCCAAAGCTAATCAATAGCATTTGCATGGGATGAGTTCTGGGAAGAAGAATAATGTCACATCTGGCCCAGGGTTGAAATACTACCCGTTTGGATTGGTTCGCCCAATTGGTTTGCCTGGATTGCTACCAGTCCAGGCAAACCAGCATTTTTGACAATCAGCTGTGACACACAATTTATATTATAACAGGATTTCCTGCTTTCTAGCTTATATAAATCACATGACACAGCAGATTCCCCCCAGCCCCCAGTGTTCTTCTTACCTTTGGAGGCATGCTTGGTAGCAGGCTCCGCCCACGCGCTCAGATGTCATAACATCCATTTTTTATACTCTGCACATGTGGGGAAGGTCCTGCGCATGTGCGAAGGTAGGTGCTCACATTTGCAAACCAGTTAGTACGTAGATTTCAACCCTGATCTGGCCTCTGAGGAATCTTCTGGTAAGTAAAGCATTTCAGGGTCCAAACAGGCAATATTTATTTATTTATTTATTTATTTATTTATTTATTTATTTATTTATTTATTTATTTTATTTATTTATTTATTTATTTATTTATTTATTTATTTATTTATTTATTTATTTATTTATTTATTTATTTATTTATTTATTTATTTATTTATTTATTTATTTATTTATTAGTTGGATTTATATAACCGCACCCTCTCCCCAAAGGGACCCAGGGCGGTGCACAGGAAATTAAAAACCACATGATATCACAAATATAAATAAAAACCGAATTAAATAAATTATCCCTGTGCTAAAAATGTAAAAGTATTAAAACATTAACCCCATCTAAAACCCAATTAAAACAACTTAAGGTACAGACTGTAGGCTAGGTAAATAGTTTAGGCCAAACCAGCCTGATGAAACAAAGAGTCTTTAATTTCAGGCGGAAGGCGCGGAGGTCCGTAGTTGTTCTAAGGTCGGGGGGTAGGTCGTTCCAGAGTTGGACCCACCACAGAGAAGGCCCTTCCCCTGGGCGTCGCCCGCTGGCATTGCCTGGTGGACGGCACCCGGAGAAGTCCCTCTCTGTGGGAGCAGATCGGCCGAAGGGATGTATGGGGTAGGATGCGGTCTCGCAGGTAGCTAGGTCCCGTGCCATGGAGCGCTTTAAAGATGGTGATCAACACCTTGAAGCGCACCCGAAAGACCACAGGTAACCAGTGCAGCTCACGCAGGAGCGGTGTTACATGGGAATACCTGGACGTTCCCAAGATCGCCCGCGCGGCCGCATTCTGGACCAGCTGTAGTCCTTGGGTGCACCCCAAGGGGAGCCCCACGTAGAGAGCATTGCAGTAGTCTAGCCGGGATGTCACAAGTGCACGAGTGACTGTGTGAAGGGCGTCCCGGTCCAATAAGGGACGCAACTGCCGTACCAGGTGTACCTGGTGGAATGCCCCCCTGGCCACGGCCGTCACGTGATATTGCATAGACAACCTTACAGTATACCCCTTCTGTTGGGGGGGGGGAAGGAAAGGGCCTGCTTGAGTGATAAGAAGATAATGGGCAGATCTTCCGGTTCCGGCTCCAGCGGCGACGGGCGAGCCTAGCGCTCGCTCGCCGTTTTGTTGCTTTTTCTGCCCCCCCCCCCACGGGGGCGAGACGCCCCGTTTTTTCGGGGGTCTTCCGTAGGGCCGGCTTGCCTGGGCTGCTCCCCCCACGGCAGTGGGGCAGCGACCCTTGTCTTCGGCTCAGGTGAAGGAGGACATGCTGCGGGGGGATTTCCCTTCGCCAAAGGCAGACGGCACCATTCGTTAACATGGAGAGAGAGGATCGCCTGGGTCGGAAGGCTGCCTGGGGCTTTGACTATGAAGGGGAGAGTGAGTGATTTAAAACTTTTTTTTTCTGCTGTCAGCCTGGCTGAAAGGACTTGGAGGGGGGTGTTTGCTTGTAAAAAAAACCCTCGGATTTAAGCGGCGCTTGAAAATGGCTCCTCGCTGCGAGGAAGCGGATATTTTCAATCCGGACTGTTTGTACAAGGGAAAGTGATTTGCGGCTTGATTTGCAACAGAGTTTCTAGGTCTGGCTGAAACAATTTCTTTAACTACTCTCCCCTTTGGGCTTTGGGCTTGGACGGCGGAAGATGGCTTCTCTTTGTCCCTGAATGACTATTTTACTTATGGAAAATTTCCAGCGTCTCTTTGTGACTTGGACTTCCTCTGGTTACTAAAGTAAAAAAATTTTTTGGGGATTTGTGATTTCTTTTCTGGAGTGCCTTCGTTATTATACTTATTGATTTGGAAAATTGTTTCTCTCTTGGTTCCTGAACTTTACAACTTTGAACTGAACTTTTGGCTCCTGATCTGCCTT